>OU893337.1:5469668-6837085 GCA_918026875.4 Diatraea saccharalis
CTGACCATGTTACGGTAAGGATCTACTGAATTATTCTATTCCGTACGGTCCAAGCTGTATTTACCAATGGGCGGTGTTGTTTTCAACGCCAGCGTGTTTTAAACTTTGGTAATCACAGGCATTCCGCATGATTTCCGAATGTTAACATTTTGACAGTTCATATCGCGTAGAAGTCGCGTTTTTCACGGCGTTTCGTTCAATATGCATAAACAATGCAAATTATTTATCTTGATATGATATTAACGTAGTTTGGAAACAAAGAATCGAAGAATGGTCAAAGTGAATAAGGGTCCAGAACGGATATAATATATGATAACTTTGTATACCTGATGATGATGCGGAATACTTCCGTAAGACGCTTGTGCAATTTAACGTTCCTAAAACGCAGTTATGTTGTAAAAATGAATCGCTTTTAAAATGAGTTTTATTTTTTGCTTTTTATTTTCCTTTTAACACTTTCTTCTGAACAAAACGTGAACTGCTCTTATACGAAGTAATTTTGTATGAAGTCAGTTTTATTTTTAAATGTTCATAATTTATTAGTACTAGTGTCATAAATAATTGAACTTGCATTACAAAAATAAGCAATCGTTTGTTTTCTTCGATGATATGGGTATACTTATCTCAACCAACTCACGAAGTCCTGGCATATAATAATATTACACCATATAGAAACAATTGAAACTGGGTTTTTTTTTTAAATTTAAGTGTATTTACGTGTGCTCAGCTCAACTGAAACCCGTTGGTCTGCGATACGGTTGTTAAGCAACTTTCGCAAGGGCCGATCATAGGATGGGCGACCAAAAATTTGATATCTCAAGCTTCTCCGTGCAATACAAATAAACAAATATTTCTTCTCTATTTCATTAATATAGATTTGTTATACAAAAATTGCGTTTCTCGATATTATGAAACTTATTACTAATAATAAATCACTTTTCCTTTTATGAATGATCTTTAATTAAGTATCAGTCAAAGGTCAGTAATTATTAAGGTCATTTTGTGATGAACTCTCGAAGAAACTAATAATCGTATATAACAATACAGTCGTATAGCGGCTATATAAAAGGGCGAACTTTCACCTTTTCTTGCTGACTCTTAATTATTTAAAGATGCAATCTGTCTGAGAAACGATTTGAAAATCATGTACCAAGTGAACACGATGAAATATAAAGATTAGGCCAGCGATAGATTGAACATCGACTATTTTTAAACGAGCTCAGAAAATACAAAGGGATAGGTCAGATGATCCGGTTTTGGCTAATATAAGATTATGTGGCTAGGTTTGGCCATTTTTCAACGGTATTAGTTCTGCCTTAAATAAATATTTTGAAGACCGTACATGGTAAAATATTATGTTTTTAGTGTCTCCAATGGCCAAAAAGGGGCCAGTGCCAATGGGTAAGAACGAAGACCCGGTTTTGGTCTTCCGCCCTAACATTATTTCTCTATTGTTAATTTCTCTATTGTCATCTTTAGAAATGAAGATCAAAACACCACTACATACAATAGGACTTTACAGATAGTACTTACTACTTATAGTTTACTTATGTATATTGGAATAAATAAATAAAAAATACTATTGTACTGATTTTTTTAATCTAAAATATTTATTTCTTTTCATTTCAAAGGTTAAAAAAAAACATTAGATTTATATTAGTATTTCTCAACACATCACATAAGAAAAGTTAGAAAGATAGATAGCTAGAAACTTTACCTTTAGTATAAATGAATACGCGCTATTATTGCTTATATTTGTATCTTCTATCAATCCTTGCTGTGTAAATTTCTAATATAATATAAATTTGCGATTTCACAAACTTACTGCATATTTAAATGTTTATTCATTATATTCAATTATTAATAATACTTACCTACATGATAAACACGGAAAGGAAATTCCTTGATCCCTTTAACCCTTAAATGCGTCTTGTTGTAATTTTTGTAAAACTTAGGTTTTGTACCACAGACCTCACAAATTATATTTTGTTATATTTACACCATTTTATTTTATAGTATACACATTTTATTATATATTTGTTATGTCGCCTTTCCAGAGAGACTACCAATATGGGTTATACTACGAGATAGAAAACAAATAAATGGCTTCGGAAACGCAGTCAAGTCCCGGATGTTACACATTGTTTAGCAAAGCTAAAATGGCAATGGTAGCCAAGAAACAGGTCTCATGACACAAGTAGGTCCTGGAATGTCCATTCCATGGAATCGAAAGAGACACGTTGGAAGACCGCAAATGCGGTGGATGGACAATATGATAAGGCTGGTGGGCACAAACTGGATCCACTTTGCCCAAACGAGATCAAAATGGAAAATATTGATCAAAATATTGAAGGCGACCTATATCACTATGGTAGAAACTAGTCTTCGGGGTGGAATTTTCAAAAATCCATTCATAGTGCTCCTCTACACTCCCTAACGAATTTTCATTCTAAATTTCATCTTTTGTCAGTCAGCCAGTCAGTCAGTTTCCAGTATAGCAAGAATTTTATATATATAGATTTCACCACATCTGTTTATACTCGAGTAATTTATTTGTTGTGTATAGAATGTGCGATATTGTATATCTGCAACCCAATTTTTCATATTTCTTTTCCTTGAAATAAAAAGCAAAATACACATAATATATTAAATAAAAATTGGCGTATTTAAGGGTTAACTTTATTGCATTTAAATTAAAATATTCAATATACCAAAAATAAGTTTGATTTGAAAATGCTATTTAATTCGCATGCGTCTAGTGAACATTGAAATTGTGTTAATATCGTGATAGGTACTGACATTTGAATACTCTTAACATAATATATAGTCAAACACTAATAATGCTCAGTTAAGTTACTTATATTTACAAATATGGGTAAAGTTATTCAACCATCGACAACTACAAGTTCGCGCCTTGTAAGAGTTTGACTTATATACATACAGTAGCTCGCAATCGAGGGTCGCCGCTTCTCAATATTTTTGTATAATTATAATAATTTTCAAACATTTCTATTTATTTCTAAATATTTCTATTTCACAGATATCGATTACATAATATTGATATATACCGGCTTGATAATAATTTTGCTTTTGAACACATTGTGACATTAAACTGATTAAAAAAAAATTTGGTCGTCACTATTATATCTGGTAGCATAAGAAATTAATTATGACTAATTTTTATTGATTTCTAAGATGCATGTAAATTAAGGTTCATATACAATTTTCTAAGATAAATTTAATTTTCTCACGCAAGACTATTTCGCCAATAATTTACTTTATTTATCACTGGCTTTTAAAGTTCAATAATTTGACATAACATGTAAAAACAATAAGGACTTTAAAGTTTTCGAAGAGAGATAAATATAAAATATATCTAGTAAAGTTGGTTTGAGAAGCAATACCTCGATGTAACGATCGTGACTTCACAGAGATCTCAAACACAGATTGTAAGTAATTACGGTCGGAATCGATTGATTTGTAGCGATTTGTACTGTCATGACGTTAGTCGTGAAACCTAATGAATTATTACCAAAGAAACTTGTAAGGGATGCAGAAACTAAAGATATAATCTTATAATTATATGAAATCGGGTCTTGTTCGTGCATTTTTTTTAAACTATTAATTTACGGGAAAGTGGATATAAACTCTCACCAACGTGGAATCCGGTTATAAAAATGTGTAAGTGTCGCGATCGCAAACAACCACGAACAATATTCTCGGATACCGTAAGTGCAGTGTGTCGCCACCTTTACGTATAATAAAATCAAGTGTAGGGTACATCTGAAAATCTGTTAAAAACATTATTACCGGATTACCCTCACGCCTCAACTAAAATCAGAAGACGACGCCCGCCAGTTCCAGTCTCCTCATGACCACGGCTGCTGTAACGTAGCCGAAACGTCGAGGTAAATTAATAGTTTAAAAAAAATGCACGAACAAGACCCGATTACATATAATTATAATGTATACAAATCGTGTGGGTTTAAAGATATAATCTATAAAAAATGTAAATATGAATTACCAAAGAGCTCGATGGCGCAGTAGTTGTGATCTGCAATACGGTTGCTAATTTCGCGTTACATGATAGGTGACCAATTATTTATTATGTCGAACTCCTTCCTGCTTAGGAAAGCTCGTTAAGCTATTGGTCCCTGCTACTTCTGCAGACGTCAACACCTCTTTTCTGTGGTCAACACCCTACAAAGACCAATGGGCACGCGTTTGGTCATGGCCCATTCTCCCTACTCAATCCATTCACAGGAAGGCCTGAGCTCTAGCAGTGGGGATAATAGGCTGGTAATGATCATGTTTCAAAATCAATAAAAGCTTGATTTAAGCTACGGTTATCGCGTTTAGCGCCCGATGCAAGAGATAAGAAAATCTTCCTTCAGCTTTCATCAGCCTTCGTAATGATTAGGAATTTTATGGTTTTTGGCCTTGAAGACTTTCCGTCCGCTGAATCAAGCTGAATCAGTAATCAATCACATTCACCAGCCCGCACTGGATTCGCGTCCTGATACGTTATGCGTACTTCTATTTGTTTTTACAAGAACTTACATAACTGGCAATGTGGTTATGAAGCAATAATAGTTCAGTCAAATTAACATTTGAGTTAGGAAAAATCGCATAGAGCTGAAAACTGGTATAGACTTTGAATAAGTCATTATCAATGATATGTCAAAAGTCCCCATCGATCCCATGTGTGCAAAATTATTCGAGGTCAAAGGCCGCAAATTCCGGATTTTTCCATTTTTTTCTGAAACCGGAAGTATTATCGTAAAACTAGGTCAGACAAAAGTTATAGATCATACAATTCTCTACAACAATCGTCTCAATAGTTTTTTTTCTTACGAATCACTAATATATATAGTTCATAAATATCATTCATATAACTATAATACATTATTTAATATTCATTTATGTTAATAATTAAAGTAAATACATGCAGAAACGGCTATACATCAATCTTTTATGTTTCCAGACACAAAGCCCTGCAATTCTATATAAATCCGAACATAAATTCCAGTTCACTCAGGTGTCCGAATTTTTACAGAATCGCTCCCCAGGTTATTGAAAAATCTTTCATTTCTCAGTTGGAAAGTTTATTTATTTTTCGGATTTCTTGGAAAATTTTGCGAGCATATTTTTTACAGAAACCTTTGTAACAAATATTTAAAGTAAAAATATAAAAAAGAATTTTATATTGATGATAATATCGCTTTTTTTCCTTATTATGGAGTATTGTCCGTATACCTAATCATTTAATTTTTTTTATTGAAACACGGAACCCTCATATATCGTGTGAAATTGTAAAATTTTTAAATATGTACCTTTAGTATTTAATACTCATTACTCAATAAGTTTATTGTTTCCATAGGCAATTTAAAATTTAAAATAATTATGTATAATTAAGTTAATCTTACTATGGACCCTGTCGGGCACAACAATAATAGAAAGGAGGAGCATTAGTTTTTATTATTGTAATTTATACAAAATAAATAATACATAATTATAAATTTTCAATTTTACTAATGTTATAATTTAAACATAATTATATTATATTTTTATAATTAGTATTATTACAAATTGTCGTAAAACATCCATTCATTCATTCTAAATGTATATTAATTACTTCTCTTTAAAATATATATCATATTAAAATTTATATTTTATATATTTTTGTCTTTTAAATATTCCGATATTAAGTTGCCTTAATGTGATATGTTAAGCCATAGAGTCTACCATTAATAATCGTACTTATTAACAAAACAACTGACACTCACTTCCAAATGAAAATAATGAATTTATTAAAATACACCCTTTTTAAACATTTTTCATCAAAAATATTCGGCAGTATAGCATTGCTAATACAAAATTTATCAAATATAATATAAATTAAAATATATTTCAAAACAGTTAATCTCAGTATGGACATCGAAGGGAAAGTTCCACGGAGTTGGATGCACATTAATAACAAAACATATAGGCAACAGCTGCAATTGATGATAAAATGTGTTTCCGACTGACCTTAGACCTGGAGTTGTCAATAAATTAATTAACTTGTCCGTATATCTATCTAATGTACAGTCGACAGCAGGTCGAGATACTACAATAAAGCTTAATAAAAGCAAAAAATAACTCAAATCACTTTTAATGAGGTTGGGCGAAGTTTTGGTCTAGGTACTATATTTTTTTTATATTAACCGCCTGATTTCAATACAAATTGCTTGTAATAATTTACACTATTATTAAGTCATTTCGTAGTTGATTTTATTTTATATTAGAATAATTTATTTGCTCTTCTTTAAAGTGGATTAAATTTAATACCAAATATCTTCAAAGTAAAACGACTTTGGTGAAACTTGTGCTGTTTACTAAGATAAAAGCTAAATAATGAAAAAGAAACTATTGCTATCTAATACAGGCATACACTTACTAAAGTCCATTTATGTTTAAAAGGTCACGTAGACTGACATATACAAAATTTGTGCAATCCCAACAGTATATGCACGTGGGTTCAAATTATCTACTATTTTCAGACCGCTAAAAAGACAAAAAGATTTTAAGCCTTTGTCTTTCGAAATTTAAATTCTAAATTTAGTCTTTGGTATTAACATCTACAGTTACATCCAGAAAGCGGATAAAGTATGGGTCGTTCCGCCAGTATTGTAAATTAATTAATCAACGTCTGAGACTGTAACAAATTTGGACGGATTGTATAATAAAGATCTAATTCAAAAACATCAATGAATGCCATGATTGGGTAATTTTATGATTACAGAGTAACAGCTGCGTTATAAATAATTTAGATAAGTTGAAAAGAAAATTTTAAAGGCTAGTAATTAACAGTGTTTATTATAAAAGAATTTATAGTGCTTGATGAAAAGTCATTAAAGTTCAGTGAACTAGTGGGAATAAAAGCTTCTGTGGTTGAATTTAAGCAAAAGGCAACCTATGATAATGTAACTTTATTTCTTTCGTATCTTACTTATATATGTAATCGAAAACTATTTACAAATTTAACATGAATAAGTAAAAAAATATATATATAGTATTAAAATACATATCATTACGACTCCTAAGTTGTTCGAATCCTAGTTCGGGGTAAAATTCAATCTTTCGTCGTGCAAAAATTTTGGCGTCCATCGAAGACCTTTCTGTATTCAATACGTGACATACGTGACTTTCCTTTGGTGTGAACTGGGTTGTGCAGCCAAACATGTAAACCCTTCGCGAAGCCCTCACTGTTATCTCTGCGGTCATAACGGGTCGAATAGGTATTCAACAGACTATCAAATATGTTTATAAATGTCGTCCATTTTCTTCCGCAGCTCATTTGCATAATCTGTTATGCAGCTTGGAGTATTCGGGTGAATACCGGTAATTAAGTCGGCAGGTAAAATTAGTAAAAGCAGGATTTCATACACGGCTCTCCTATACGAAAGAAGGAAGGCTTGAATGTGCTTGTCCCAATCCTTCTGCCTGCTGTCCACTACTTTTGCCAGATAACAATCTAATAGATAACTGTCCTTCTCTGTGACATCATTCAGACGTCTGTAATTCACACAAAATCGCAAGCTGCCGTATTTCTTCTTAACCAAGAACACAGGTGAACACCAAGAGCTACAAGAAGGTTCTATTACGCCGTCCTTCACCATATCGGAAATCATCATCTTCGTGGTGCGTATTAGTGGCTCATTACCGGTGTTATGTCGACCAAGGTTAGTCTTTCCCAGGTCATCGTCACCTGTCGAGAAAATATCAGCATACTGGACCAACATCTTCCTCGCCATGTTGATTTCTTCTGTTGTCAGATTATTGATCGTCATTGTTCAACAATGACGACACATCGAATATTGTATTTCGATTGTGGTTCTCAGTAGGCTGTTTTTCACATATTCTCGCAAGTACCAGTCAGTGTGTCTCGCTTCAATTACTTTTCTTTGTCACTTCGGTTCAGTATTCATACTGCCGAAATATTGCTCCCTTATATATAATATTCTAATCTTATATATAATATTAACGAGAGTCCATGCCATAACCCATGACACGTCATCTTGTCGCCTCTCGATGAGAATGTACCTCGTCTTTCCATGTAGACTCTTTGGCAGTCGTACGGGTACCACTGTTTCTAACCTTGTGGGGGAACTCTATTTTTCAAGCAATAAATGCCGCTCCTTCATCCATTCTCCATCTTGCATAAACAGTTCTTCTGTAGCGCATTTCAATACTCTTTTTTCACATCGATCTCACAATGATATTTCCGCATAAAGTCCTGATCCAAAATACTGTCGTCCAAAATGTTATCGATGATGACCCTGAGCGGATACTCTCTACTTTCCAATGTCAACTCCACCGTCTTCTCACCCTGGACGGATATGTTTTGACCAGTGGCTGTTACTATCTGCAACTGTGCCATGGTTCATATTATACGTACAATTTTGCCAGAAACTTCAGTGTCCAATGTCAGCTTATATGGTGTCCCATTGATCTCACCTCCGACGACGAGGCTGTTATCAAATCATGTGACTGTAAGATCGAAATTCTTAGGGCTTTTTGAACACTATCCAGTACATAGAGTTACCGTGTTCGTCGCAGTTGCCGTGGTTGTCACAGCAGCTTTTTGTTGGTGTTGGCTCCTAACACGAACGCCCTATACGTCGCCATGTAGTGTAACAGACATTTTGTTTTTATCCCACTTCTGACACCAAATAGTTACGACTTAGGGCTCGGCATAAAAATTTAACGCCTATCAAATTCACAATACCACTCTTTATTTAATCAATAAAATTACAATAATAATTTGTTAACAAAACACACTCTAATTTCACTATACACGTTACGTTCACTTCACTAGTTTTAGCTTGTTTTCGATCTCGTTTCTAGTTCACTTGTCACTGAAAGAAGTAGTCCACAGCACATTTATAAGGACCAATACCACATCTAGAATATTCCAAGTTAGGACCTAGTCGGCTTCAGCCCTACCAGTATAGTTACCAAAAACATATATATTACCAAGAAGTTCTAGAACGGCTACCCCGTCCCTTTATAGGGCTGTCAGTAAATAATTATTCCGTCTGTTTACTCGTACGGAACCTGGAGGAATCATTATTTTATAAAAAACCTAGTAATTCTTCCTAGTAGTATCAGAGGTATCCAAGTAATATCATTCGCGTATGACGTAGCTTCTCGAAGGCGAAAATCGAGTACTTTTGGAGCCTATCCAATGCAATAAAACAAACAATAAAATCTTCCTTATTATCATATTAGTATAGATTAATAGTATTATAAAATCTCTAAGACAAAATTTCTTCTCCGTAATCATGTATTTTTCTCCACTGTTGGGTCACAGGCTTTTATTATGAGTGGAATCGAATCAAATTTAATCGTTTTAGAGAGTACCACTCCTAGTCCAAAAAATAAATCAAATAGAATCAGAACTTTCCTAGATGTTAGTTACTGATTAAATAACTGGGACAGCAATCGCTCATTGTCGTCCTGATGATACTTAGTTCACGGTGTCTCAAATATTTAATAGCAATTGCTTCCAACTGTCACTTTATCACTATGATAATGTTATATATGTGAAAATAATATTATGAGAACAATAAAAGCTTTTCATTTGTGTTGATACATTTACGCAGCGTTCATTATAAAATATTATGGTAATCAGTTTTGATTCAATTATGAAATATTCATCCTTATTTTATTAAAATAAAATTTTAGTTATTTCGTAAAATAATAACGTATGTCAATATTTAATTGTTCTATAACTGGATAATCACATAAGTTAATTAATCTCATCAAACAACATGAATTCACTTTCTTGTCTGAGTTTGTTTCGCCAGTTTTCCTCACACCGGAATCTCGCAACGGCACTAGTAGTATAGTAAGTAAGGACATGTAAACTATAAAATACCACCAAGTTAAAACTTATAAATAAAAATCTGTATTATATTAGAACTGATTATAACACACGTAAGTCTAGCTTAACATAAACCACAAGATTTCCCTAATCGTTTCGCACAGAGATTGTGATAAGTATGAAGCTATACTTTAATAATTTTATTACTTCCATCCTCTTATAATTACAAACATTTATACATATCTAGAGATATAAGTTAAGTTATTAATTACATTGTAAGTTCAATCTAGAAACCAATTCAGTACACACCTAGTGACGCAATCAGCAACCAATGTCCCTCTTGACAGATAGGCCCCAAGGACTTTGTTCCTTCAGTAATTAATTAGTTTTGTTCCGAGGCCTATTCAATCGAGAAATGTGGGACTAGATGACATATAGCTGGACCCCTATCTCGGCTGACGCGTTAACGAACAATACTATGATATTAATACAACTAACATACCAAGAATGACTGATGATTCTCTCTTAAATGTTACATGTGAAAGATTACAATGAGCTTTGTACCAATATTGTAGTGAAACGAATGAACACTGTATCGTGCCAATTTGTGGGACGTTAATAAAGGTTATAGCGTGGGATCAATGAATTACTCATCCATTGTTTAAAGCTTTGGTTTAAAAAGCATCTTGTACATACGAGTATATACATACATACTCGCAGATATCGACAATTTCGTCTAACTCTTTTCAATTAAAATGATTATGTAATATATCTTAAGTTTTTTTTTTTACTCTTTTTTCAACACTTTGTATTTTGGTTAATATTATTATATTTTTTAGGTATTGTAACGATATTTTAATACTATCATTATTATCATGATTGTCTGTGCTAATTGCCACCAAATATTGGAAGCGTGAAGCTCGATTTCGTCGGTCATACAAACATTGATCACCCTACTTTTAATCTACCTATACATAACTGTTTAAAAAATATATCTGTGAAGTCTTCTTATTGGTTTTACTTTAAGCTGAGGCGAATAACTATTTTAGCATTTTTATTTTCAAAATTTTAAGTCTAGTAGAATCTATAAATGTAAATAACTTCAAAACTATTTAACGTGAAATTATTAGAAAAATAATTATATCACCAATATTCTATTTCATGTGCCACACAGACTCTAGATAGGAAAAATCCTATTCCTAGTCATATTTGTTACTATTCATTAAAAAAAATACCGTATTTTGAAAAATTCTAAGCCGGAATTAACATATAGGCTACTTTTTATCCTACTAAACTGTTCCCTAAAGACAAATGTATTGTCAAGTCATCGTATAAATCGCGCGGGTGAAGCCGCTTGTTGAAAGGTAGTTAATTATAATTTTCTGATTTGTGTGTCGATCATCGTATTCGAGTCGATATATGTATTTTTACATTTATAATGGGAAATATGATAAATTATTTACACACGGCCCATAAATACGCACAAGAAGACATGGCTTTGACCACTAATCATTTACTGGTGATTATGTTACGAAATTGACGGTGTGATGTTATTTTAAGTGGATATTAAGAACCATTTTCTTATATATCCTTAAACTAACTAAGCAGACATCAATTTTTTCAACTCAAATTAATGCAGTTGCAAGTAATGCACCCAAATTAATACAGAAATGCAACTCCGGTTCAATGAAGTGGTAACCTTAGTTAAGTTACCGCTTCATTGAACCAGAGTGGCATTTCAATTGATCATTAGACGTGTGTGTAACTTACTACATATCGTATTTATTTTATAATAACAGCGACTATGTCGTGGTGGATTTATCTGCAAGCTGACTCTAGAGCTTTGAAGAAATCGAAAATACAATAGACTATAAAAAAATCGACTGCGTGAAAACAAAAGAAAACTCGTAAGTAATAATATATTTTTAAATAATAATATAACAACTAAAAAGAAAAGACTAGCCTAGTAGTTTGGGATGTTATTAAGTACTACTGAATAACTGCTCCATTGACGAAAATGCTGTTTTACTCTTAATATTGTGTAATATTGTAATGGAAAGTGACTTCAAATTTTAATGAAGTCATTTTTCAATCTTGACGCTCTGTATGAAATAAAACAGGGAGAAAAAAGCAGCCCTTGCCGAGTTTCTTGCCGGTTCTTCTCGGTACAAGGTCTCCCGCCGTAGATTTACGAACCGTTGGCGTAGCTCTCGACTTTCACAAGTGCTTGTAACAGCCTAGACTGAATAAATGATTTTGATTGAAATAGTTTTAAAATCTATACATACATTCAAAAGCAAAATAGAAATATCAACAGTCAGGACCTATTCCTTTTTGACCAATCAACGGTGCCCCGTATAATTTGAATTAAATTAAATTTTTATATTACACTTTTTAGTTAGTTCTCATTGACTTCGTTATTAAGGATAGGGAAATCGAAAAAATAAAAATGATCCCCTCTTTTCATGTAGGGGAGGGTATCCTTAAAAAATAATTATGATTACTGTTATGTGTTTAGTGACACTCGCAAGGTTAAGACAAATAGATTGACGTATAAATCATCAAAATTGGCTACCACAGGTCTCTACAATACCAAATAAGAACAAACATAAACATACATAGTCTCATAAACACATTACCCTCCTTTGCGTTGCGCAGTCGGGTTATAATAACGCATAGATAGATAAACGATTTCACTTTTTTACCTATCAATAGGTAAAGTCAGCAACGCCTTACGTCAACTTCGTACGTTATCATCAAAATTCAAAATTGTAAACGATCACGCGGACATGTGCGCTCTACTTTTTTATACTTTGTAGTTTTACTATGAGTATTCCTTTTTAATTTATATAAGAATTTAAAAATTTCCTTCAGCCTCAGTTGCTCGAGACTAGATTCAAACTAGAAAGAAGAGCAAAAATCGCGATACATTGTCTGTCGTACTCTGTCTTACGCACAGTAAAGTACATATATCTCTTTTCTGTTCTGTTCTTATGTTCTGTAGGACATACTATAAACAAAAATGCAATCTTTCAAAAATCTATTCTGCTCTTTGTACACATACGCGAGAGTGAAAGTAATGAGACCTTCTTTGTCTTTTTAAACGAGGGACACACTGACTTTTATGCTTTATCGAAAATATTTCTTTTTGAGTTTTTATATTTAAACATAAAGCGTTATGTTTTAAGTGTATCCTATCCTTTAGGTGCAATCATCCGTAACTAGTGAGTAACTATTAATGCAATGCAGTGAGTATTTATTATAGCAATAAACGAGAATATTATCCGACATTAACTTTTGCAATAATTACACTTATAACATCTTTTACTCACCTGTGTTACTGCATTGCTATTTTGTAATTAAATAGAGGCTCAATCAAATAAAATCTACTTCAAAAAATAATAAAGATAAATTAAAAGAAAAGAAAAAATTAAATTGGTTTAAATTGTGTACTTTCCTAGCTACCTTTATCAAAAACATTTAAATCACAGTCCTTTATTCGGACTAGTCATTCGATCGCAGAATTGTACAATAATTTAAACATAGATAAAGTGGTTAAACTTGGTTTTTGGCACACGATTAAACATGCGTTATAAGACGGCACTAGTTATATTGCAATCGTAAGTGAAATATATGCCCTTACTTATATTGCAATCTGAAGCGATATAAAGCCATATAACACAGTACTGCGACATTACCAACTACCTTGCTTTCTAAATCCACATCTTCAATGAATCTTTGATTGCAATATATTGAATGACATTTCACGTAAGTAATTGCTACATAGAGTTTCTTATAAAATGTCTTTAGTCTCTCATTACTAGGTGTCTACTACGTTGGATTAATATAATTTGATAATAAATTCATATAAATAAATAATGAACCAAATTCAAATAACTTGGCAGTTGGATGAGTGTAGATAGAAGTCACTTACAAAACATTAGAATTCGCACAGAGATGGCCAGAAACGCCTTTATCAGAATGAGTAAGGTCCTATGCAATAGGAAGTCTCGGACTCCGAATAAGTAGAGACCGATTTTACATTACGATTGTACTGTTGTATGGTGTCGAGTCAAGACTCACTTAACAATCAAGCTTAAACAATCTTAATCTGCGTTAGGAGTGGCATATCAAGAAGAAGATAATAAAAAATTAGAGTTGATTCTTAATGAGGGGTCTACTTTCTAAATGAGCTACAATTACTTTTGTAAAATATCGAATAACTGAAAGTTACTTTCATATTTTTTTACAAAGTTTGCAACAAAAAATCCTTTCGTTGGTATGTTGGTTTACAAAGTATTAAGTTTCAATTAGTGGTATTAAAAAAGGAAATGCATATAGGGTGTAGTTATTTATTGCGAATTCGTTTTATATTTCGAAGTATATAAAAATGTTTAAGATGGTTTTAAAAGTAGACCCCTGACATTATGTCACAATTCAGCGGGGCTCAATGAATGTGAAAAAGGGTGGGAGAGGTCTTAAATTTTGTGATAATTCAAATTTCAATTAAAACAACAAACTAATTGTAATAGTTTTGATGTTTATAACTACTATCTTCGCATATTTGCTTTAGGTTTGGATTTTATTAAAAACTAGCTGTGCCCGCGACTTCGTCTGCGTGGGAAGTATTTTGGTATAATTCTTTATCCTATGAATGGAGTCGAATCGAATAAGATCAATGGGCCATAACCCACTTTGCGGGCTTAATGCGGATCGGTGGGTGTTAACGTTGCTGATGTAGCCAGGACTAACGGCTTAATGTGCATTGTGGCAGTGTTGAGCACAGAGCTCAAGATAGGTAATAATGTTTAGGTCACCCATCCTGTGAACAGTCCTTACGAATGTTATTTTTCTATTTTTTTTTCTCGTTTCTTGCGCTCTGGTTGTCGCTTGTGTCTGAGCATTTTATTCGTACCTTTAAACTGTCCTTCTTTTGTTTTTGATCTTTTTAAATTATTATTATTTGTCTAGTTGTATGCACAATAGGCTACTACTTTCTTGATCTCTATTGTGCAAACTGCGAGCTCTTTCAAAGACCAAGCACATTTATCTATTAAAGGAAGTTTCATACTCATACCATACTGGATTTATGTTACGATCAGCAGTTAGACCCGCTATGCGATCATCAGAAGTTTCTTGAGATCAAACGCTTGTTGTATGAGTTCTCTGAGAGCTCAAGAGATTGTCCCTGACGGTAAATGATTCAGGTTCAACTTTATAGTGCATGAGCCTCGCGATGGGCAGTTAAATACGCTTCGTATTTTTCAGGTGTCTCCCGAGACCGAGCGCTTTCTGTCCGATCTCTTTCTTTGTCAATTAAAGTCGGTCGGTATATGTCTTACGGAAGATACGAGTACATGGAGTTTTAATTATTGATATAAAAAATTATATACATATTTTAATTTCCACTTTCCACACTCGAAGGAAATCGTCTACTAACACATACTTCCGAAGGGTGCTTAACTGAGCCTCCGTCAGATTTGAATGGCCCTCATCGTTACCATCAGTTTTTCACCATTTACGTCACCAACTGCAGGAACTCAGGCCTTCCTTATGGATGGTTAAGGAGGATGGGCCATGGCCGTCCATGCTGACTCAATGCGGATTTGAGGATATTTACGACTGCAAATATAACCGGGACCAATCGCTTTACGTGCCTTCCGAAGCTTGGAGTTGTTTGAGATAATATTATTTGGGCACCCATCCTGTGTCCAACCTTTGCGAAAGTTGCTTAACTACTACAATCACGGGCCATGGCGCTTATTCACTACGCCATCGAGCTACTCTGAACCAACCCTCAGACTCGCGTAATATTATATGAGTGTCGAGACCAATGAATAAACCATTGTTTCCAGCGAAGACTAAAAATACTAACTTTGAAGTATGTACGTATCTACAGCAATTTGTATGTTAAGAAAAAATAAAAAGAGTATTAACATAAAAAATAGTAATAAGAGAAAAAAATATATATAACTCGAGTTGTCTTTACGTTCTTAACTTAAGTTGACGTGAATATAACTTTTTTAACGACGTGGAAATGCTTCTGACATTGTCTCTGTTACCTGGCAAGCAACAGGGTGTGAGTAGTGTTCTCCTCCGTAAACCCGACAGTGAGCTGCCCAGTGGGTCCCCAGAGGCCTACCCTCAAGTATTGGACCGTTGGTCCCCTTGCAGATGGAAAATTTAGAGAGGCTCTGGTAAATCCAGTGCCTCTCCCAGACAGACGAAACCGTGCAATACGGGGGCGTCTGCCAACCACCTCCACTGGCCCCGACGACGATGTGAACCTAGTCTGATAAAAATATGCATTTATTGTAAACTACTCGATGCTTAATTGCATCATCGGAAGGCTCTTTTCGTTTGTTCTCCTACTCGCAAGATCGTATAATAATGGACCATTATAAGCTAAACTCTATTTACTATGATTAGCCATATGTAAATGAGGTCAACTTACTTTGGATTATGCAAAATTTTGGAATCTTATTTTTTTATTTATAATCATACAAATTATCATTTTATAAACAATTTAATTTGTAGCTCGGTGGCGCTACGGATAAGCGCCGCTGCGCACGATCGCTATTGCTAAGCTATTTTCGCAAGAGTTATTCACGGGACGGGTGACCAAGAGTAACAAATACCGGCTGTGAACATCTGCATCAATCCGCACTGGGCCTGATAGTTTATTGTCATTGTAAATTTATCGTAAACCCAGTAATTTTTGCACATAATTACCTATTGTAACATCGTCTTACATTTTAAATTTAATATCATCATCACATCACTAGCCTATTAATGTCACCACGTGTATTGTATCTTCCTATCGTTAATCGTTTAATAATCGTTTTCTCGGTTTGAGGTCCTAAGGATCTCGCCGTCACTTACACTGCTCGAAAAAGGGAGAATTTGTAGGTATTAACGTCTGCAAATGCAGCCAGGGTCAAAAGCTTAACGTACCTGACGAAGCACGGAGGAGTTCAAGGTAATACATTTTTGGTTATTTATCCTATGACAGGCTATTACGAAAGCGTATCGCAGACCGAGCGCGCTAATTGCAGTTCCTTAAATTTTATATCATCAGCCCTTTTTCGTAGCATGGGCTCAGACCTTTCTTATGGATGGTTAAAGAGGATGGGCCATGACCCTACACGCTGGCCCAATGCGGATTGGAGGTTTGAGATAAAATTTTATATAATAAATCGTAATCAAACCTATACCCGCTCTAAGTAATAACCCTTAACTAACCAAGAAACTTTCTCTAATTAATTTGTACAATCACTTCAGCAGTGTAAATGAGCAGAGTCATCCTAATTGAGACATTAACATTTCGGTTTCGGAAATTTAATCTTGTAACAGGCCAACAACACCTTAATTTTAATTAAAAATATAAGACTAAAATATGAGCAGTGTACATTACCTTCATTAATTAAACAACAAAGACGTTATAATCCCCGCAAATTAAAATATAAACAAGCTATATTTTTCCTCGTTATATAAAAGTCTTGTTGAGTTTTTGAGCTCCGAAATTAAACCTTAAGGGGCTGAGGACACTGAATGATTTTTAGAAATCGACACGCCCCCTTACATAATTACAGGTGTCTACGCTAGTGTGGGTTAGCTCATTGCACGTTCCTCAGAAGAATAACAAATGCCTATCGGTTAAGCGCCAGCAGATAAATTTTGTACTAATAACAATGACGTTTTATAACCATCGAGTGCTTTGAGTTAGCTGTCTAAAGTGCTTACACAATAGGTGGCGCTGATTTTTTTTAAAAGAAAGGAATAATTTCTTTTTACTCCATATTTTTATGGGGCTTAGAAAGGACAAGTATGTTTTTTCTTTTTGGGTCGACAAAATAACATACTATTATTTTGTCTGTTTCATATTTCAGAATTTTATTCTAATTCATTGATATTTTAAAAAATGCTTTGCATTGAATAATTAAAAGATTTAAAATTTAAAGAAATATGAAATAACTGTATAAAATCACTTATGATACCACACATCACATCACATTTCTTCACTCGATTTTAAACCTTAATGTAGTAAAGGTAGAGTTAAAATAATTGCGATAATTTGATAGACTGTAGTAACCTGACTTGCTGCTGTGTGTTCCTGATAATGTCGGCCAATCAGAATAAATCAAATATCACGTCATGGCACTTAATCCCCGCCGAGTTTGACTGAGACGGACTTTAATGCTTTAAGAATTGGACTCTACCTGATCTTTGGACTGGAGTTAATAAAACATATCCTGTTTTCATAATTTGAAGAAAAGTTATGGAGGTGGAATGATAATTTGTAATACTGACGCATCATCAAAGTATAGGACTGGTTGACCGGTTAGGATACAACCATTAAAACACAATCATTTTATTAATCCCATAAATATAGATGATTTCAAAGTTGCCGTGAGACATTTTGTATTTGATACTGGAAAGCGAACTGATTCAAAAACAATATCTTAAAAGTCTATCCATATTTTAAATAGTACATTAAGTATAAAGAGCTTGAAGGAAAGGCAAAGTCATCCAAAAACACTCTTTTTATGAACTCCGAAACAATCATAATACTACAATTATGAAATGAAAATTCACTAAAGTTTTTACAGATAAACTTATCATTGGCTTAGATAGTTTTTGTCATGGAAAATGTATTTTATTTTAAAAGAAAATTGTCTTCGATTTATAAAAAAATATATTCTTGTACCAAAAATATGATTTATAGATGTATCACAACATCTGTAGCTGTAATTAAAAATATAGAGAAAAAACTGTTTTGTCCATCCAATCCCTATTAAGTCCTTTATTATCTAAGCAGAGATATAATTTTACTTTCCAGTTTATGAGTAAACATATAAGTATGTAGTGAAATTTCATTAGCAGACAGGGAACTAAACGCCATTAAATACTTTACATCCACTGTATATCTATATACAACGTGTAACATAATTAACGCACATTCTGAAAGTAGTTTGTTTATATTTCGTTATACTAACATACAGTTAATAAATACATCGAAGTGTCTAAGGATTATGGGATATATGATAGCAAGACTATGCTAACTGATTTTCATAACAAATAAGAATCATAATTATTGCCTTAACTTAAAAAATACTGAAGCCGTAATTTTCACGTCATTGTGTTGATTTGTAAAATGTCCACACCGTTACCCAGCAATAAGTATAACTGTATCATAAACAATGTTTAATTTTATTTATAAATCCATTTTATAAATTCATTTTCTAATTGGGTTGTAAAAGGACGTGCGTTATTTCTGTTACACGTTTTATACTTATAACAAATCTGCAAAAAAATAATGTCCATACATTGAATATATTTACAAAAAAAGAAAGAAATTGAGGGTGGTTAATAAACAATAATAGAATACGAATTTAAAAAATATTGTCTCTTTATCTGTATGTACACGTTAATTTTCGGGACTACTGAGTATATTTGTATGAAATTTATTTTGTTAATACCTGGGCAATATATGGGGTATAATTAATTTTGGAAACTTAAACGATTGATGCACAACCAGCGACACCTTAAGAAAAATTTTTGTGCCTGATCAATATATTCTGCTAAGAGTACAAAAGTCAAAGATCCAGAACATATAATGTGGTCCTCAAAGATACTAGTTATACTATAACATCGGATAAAAATAACTTCTTAACAATAAATAGTTTTTTTATTTATTTACATTTTTTGCACAAATACACATTGGCGTACTTAATGCCATGGCCATTTTCTACCAATAAACCTTAGGATGATGTGGACACGGGGTTCTCTCTATTGTTGTACAGGGCAAGTTCGTGACCTTGTTGCGTACAACAAAACGCGGGAAAGGGAAAGATCTATAGTTAGCGATACGTATCGTTGTCTTTCAACGATCATGTAAATACTAAGGTTTAATGTCCGTTTTTTCGTCTACTCTAGAAACAGACAATGCAATGTGTCAAGAAGCTCTGATTAGATAATTTGGATTTAGTTTTAAATATATTAAAATTAACTTTGTACATAATAAGACGGCAACATCATTTTCCCTAATTTTATAGTAATTATGTATGTATATACATACATAATTTTATAGTAATTATGTATGTGTATACATACATAAATAATTACTATAAAAATACATAAATCATAAAGTAATTAATTACAGATAAACAGATAAATAGAAACATTTGCTATAGAATAACTTGTTTTTAGAAGCTAATTTATTATTTATTGATCATTCTTGTAGACACAAGTAGAATGGAAATTCATCCCACAAAGGAATAGATTTGACGAAGAACGAAGAGTGAACGATTTCGGAGAAATGAGATGGGCAGAGTAGACTATTAGAGGAGGAACAAAGAGTTTTGGTGTGAAAGGTACATAAGTACTGTTAAGATAAGAAAGAGTGTCTGGAGATTTCAGCAGAGAGGATAACGTAGTTAAAGCACGCATACATCTTCGCTTCCGGATGGACGTCCATTTTGAATTTTAACGATATAGGGACACATGATCAAATTTTCTAAGAATAAAAACGGATAGAATCTTCGGTCTCTAGAATCCAGTTAAGCCAGTGAAAAACTGACCATCATCATACATTGCCCAAAATCTTTAGATCTACCAGAAAATGAGATAGAAACAATTTCTGAAGTACGCAAAGATATAAGAACAGCGCAGTAAACCACGGAATTCTGATCGACTTCGATATGCTGTTGAGAGAATAAAAGCTGCTGGTGTGGAACTGAAAATTACCTGTTGTTGTTTTAAGGGTTAGCAACATCTCTGGGCTTTATATTTTGGCACCCGAATAAAAAAAAAACACCAATAAAGTTTATAAATTTCATCTTAAATATTATTGTTAATCATATATACCGTTGGCACCGTCAGCAGACTGTAGAATTTTGGTACAAAAATAATTTTACCTTTACAGGTTCATTAAGTTATAACCTACTCAATCCACAACATACAATTTAAGCTTACAAAATCTTTGGTATGAGACAACACGAACGAAGATGCGGGCACCAGCTAGTGGCAAATAATATAACGGTGTAATGAATCTTTACAAGTATTTTGGCCTAACATAACCTCAGTAAAAAGTTATACGACCAAATGAAACAATAACAAAAACTTACTATAACCCAACCTTTCATCTTATTTGAGGTTGTTCAAGATATTTATTGAGCAACACATTATTTGAATAGTTGCCTCTATAGAATAAAATTTATGAATTTCGTTGGGATCGCCAGTTTAAAGCTGCTTTCTTTATGCAGATGATACCTACCATAGTGCTTACATAGAATCCATTCAATCTGCAAATGAAGCGATAGTCATGGAGCAAGATTATGAGTGATGAAAGTCTTAAAATTCACGTGAATAACACATAAGATATTAAACCAATGTACTACTTTGAGAATATAACTATTCACACCGTCATTAACTGGTCGTCCTCTTTTAATTTTAAATAAGAGTGAAGTTATACTTCACGGAATTGTCACTGTAAATAAATCTATTTCGTGATTATCCTTTACCAAAGGAGGCAATTTGTCTATATAAATTAAAAAAGAAGCATTGAGCACTGTGAAACACCCATGATAGGTGTTGATGTATCGATTCAGGGGATTTCTTGTCAGCGATATGAACCTCCTACAAAGCCACTGAACTAAGAGACAGCAAAATCTAACTAGTTATCTCTAAATTCATAATATGAAGATTCGTTATATATTTCATGAACACCATAATTGACAGCTTTAAGTACGTCACAGAAAACACCTAAAACGTTGTGTGAAGTCTCCCAGGCATCAACAATTTGTTCTAAGATTCCGATATTCATACCGATACTGAATTTATGCATCCATGTGAAGTGAACCGTAGCTAGTTTTATCATATAGGCCAGTTACACTAACCTGCCCTTTTCAGAATGGGATTGCCCAGACCCAGAGTCCTGATTAGATATTCTAGAGAATCACCCGTTTCTTTGAATGTCGAGCTTGTCCTCAGCTCTGTGCTTAGAGTTGAACTGAATTGTAAAATTTACCGTAAAACTTTTACCACACTTACGTCACAATAATAAATGCTGATTACCGAATTATTCACATCTAATTTTTTAATGCCAACCTTAGTCAGGAATAAAATTTAGTAACATTTTGGAGCGATTTTCAATTATTACGGTAACCATACGCCACAGGTTTGCATCCGTGATGCGGAAAGTAGATTTAAAAAAAAATATAGTTCCCTAATTATAAAACCTTCTGTTGATAACAATTAATGGCTAAAACGACTTCACAAATTTTATTTTAATAAATTTACCAGTATCTTAAGAAAGTCAAAGAACGACTTCTTACGAAATAGCGGTGCGATCGTATCAGTCACGTTCGAAAACTTGTCACGGCTTTTATAATAGGGTGTTATACTCTGATTGCAAAAGTACTTACTTGGTACTTGTAAGTGTTTATAATCGACAACAAAAATATTCCAAAAACAAAAAATTAAAAACGTTTTCTTTTCTTAAAATTAAATCATTATTCCACTTTTTTACACCCATAAAAACACCGTCTGCCATATTCATGACGATATTCTGTTATGTACAGATTGAAATATCAATAATAATAATTAAATAACAGTAATGTACAAACAGATTAAACTATTTTTAACAATCAACCAATTTAACAAATGTAATGTTCATATAAATTTGCATAACTGTTTGATCCTATATAAAAAAAAATAAGATGTTATTCAAACGAAAACGGTATTATATAACGATCTCGACAAAATAATAATATTAAATAAGGTAAGAACAGTATTATCTCGGAATCTGCTTTTTCTGTCAAATCGGCTGCTGTTTATTTATTTTTTTACAACTACTCACAGATGTCAGATTTAGAAAATATTCAAACGAAGTGTCGTCACGTAATGGTGGGTTATGTTTTTAAGTCAAATGATGAATAAACAAAAAGACTGGACCTTTAATTTTGATATGTTAAGATAATTATGCGATTTTATTACTCGAAATCAGCCTAGATATGATTATTTCAAAGCAAATTTCAATGATTCTGCAAATTCGTGCTTTACGTTTCACTATTGAAACTACCCAATCCACTATCGAAATTACCAAGTATGGTTAAAATTGTATTATTTTGGTTGCAATACAACTATAGTCTATTGAATATCGTTTAAAATTGTGTACTAGTCCGGAACACTGTACATTTACCTCACAGAAAAATCTTCGTTTTTCATTATCAGTAATTGTATGGCTACGCCTGTTGCGTACTGCAATAGTTTGCAAACCAATAAAGGATATCTAGAGGTATTTTGTATCAAATTACCGTGAAATTTATCCAGTCGTTTTTCCATGAAAATTTCAAAAATAATATCTATACAATTATTAAATATAATAATTTATATTTAAGTATAAACACATAAATAATTTTTAATATTATATTTCTCATAATAAAAATATTGGGTAAAAAAATTAAGATACAAAAAAAAAACATGAAACTTGGTTTTGATCTGCGGCACAATGAGTACCTAGTGACCAGCACATAGGACATTGCGCCACACCAAACGTAAAGTTTGTGAAAAACCTGTACATTATTATTTAGTACACTGTTACCATAATTTTCAAATTCATTCAATAGTAACTAATTCCCTTTTTTATATTTGTTTTATAAAGTAATACCTATTTATTGAACTATTTTATTTACACAATATGATTGATTAGGAATTATTTTTTACTAGAGTAACGGTCTACGGGATGGTTTTTGCATGAAAATGTCAAACTTTTGCAAACACATACTTTTATGGAAATATTTACCTATTGTCAAATTTTATGTTATATATTTTTACAGCAATTAAATTTATCAACTAGACTAGATAATTAAATAATACTTAATTACTGTATAAAATAATATTCAAAATTATTTTAACGAATTATTAATGAATAACATATACCTATAAAAAAATGAGAGAGGAAAATATATTAGGAAAAAGAAGATAAAAGTAAAACAAAAATGCTTCTTTGATGGGATTGGAACACGAACATGTATTTTATTGGAACTATTTCATCAATATCGGGGTTTTGTATGAAAATGTCAGTCTGACTTTCGCCTACGTCATACTAAAGAAATATTTATTTTCACATTTTATACTGTTTAATAATATAAAAAAAAGTTGCTTTTTAAAATTATGGCAGATAAAAAATGAAAATTAGAATAAAATAATAAAAAAACGACTTGAAAAAATGCGAGCTCTGGTGGGATTAGAACTTATAACTTCGAGACACTCGGGTCCCTTACCTCGTACATTACACCAAATATATTGTTTAAATGAGGGCGAAATTCAAATACTTATTTTAAATGTTCTTTTTTTTACAATTTTAGCGATCTCGGTACGTCAGAACGCTGCACAAAGCAACATAGGTCCATCCAGCAACACGCCTCAGCGTGAACTAAGTTAGTGTGCGTTATTCTATAGCCTTCCCTGTCAATTGCAGTAGGAGTGACAGAAATGTCAATACTTTAAAGTTGCTTGAAAAAAATGACCATATGTGCCATATCACAAAATAAATTATAATAATTATTATAATAACATTATCAAAAATTGGGAATAACCAACTTTTATATTAACCTTTGATACATATTTGTACTCAATATCATTACTCTAATGTATCACATAATTGAGAAAAGAGCCTTTCGCAATATTTTTAGATGCTACTTTGGAATTATTTTCTATCGAGTGAAGTTAATACAATCATGTTTCGGTTTCAACCACAAGATCAGAAATACGATCAAGTATAACCACAAATTTTTGGATTGCCATAGGTTTCCCGTGAATTAGTACAATCCAAGATCAATTTTACCGATTTGGCACTATTCAGCGTCTTAAACCTATTAGCCATTACTATGGTAATGTAAAGTCTTTAAAAACTAATAAGCTTTTGGAAAAACTACTTGAAGTAAAAAAAAAGCAGTAATTATCTAAAAAGCAAAATTTTATGGCTTCAAAAGAAATCATACCTTTATATAATCATTTGTAATTAGTAACTGTTGAAACTAAAATAGATCAATTATGGATTTCAATATTTATTATCATCGAATGTTGTATTCTTATACTAAGACCGTATAATGAGGGAGGAGCGTTGGAGCCTGAGATTCGAGTTTAGTATATAAACCTCATTCAGGCATAGAAGCTACTCAATTGTAATATTGAGTATAAGCACATGTAAATTTTGGAAAATAAATATTATTATTATTATTTATTTATACCTTTACTAATATTGAGAAGAGGAAAAATTTGATTGTTTGTTTGTATATAATAGCTTACTATAGAATGTCAAATTTGTGGGTGTGTAACTGTATGTTGAAATGTTTAAATAAAAATGTGTGAATAACTGTTTTTATTGACCTAGTGTCAATGAATATCATTATAATATGCATTACACAACTATATAATATCGAGAAAAAAAACTAAACAACTACAGGAATAATATAGCTATCCAAACACTTACTTGTTAACATCCACAATTTCCACTGGCATTTCAAAGAGTAGGAAAACAAATGTGCGAGATTATTTGTTTCGAAAATATCGCGAGTTGAAATTAAATTTCTTCATATGTCGAAAATATAATAAACTACATACGAATCGTTGTCGAGCTCCTGATATTAGCTACACGAGTTTCTTTTCAAGCTGTGCTTATTGATGTTCGCTGCAGTAAGTTATATTAAATGAGATTTCAAAAAATATTTTGAGATTCCATTTTTCAAATAAACACAAGGGCTTTAAGAAAATAAATTATATAACTTAGCTAAGAAGAAAACAATTCTAACTGTCACAATAATTCAGGTCTTTGTATTCGTGGAGATTTGAATTTACAGCTCTGTGGCTATTGGGCAAACAATAAATTGGATATGTCAATAAATTTATAACCTTAGTTTATAATTTGGCAAATTTTGATAACTCAATTTTAGAATAATATAATAAATAAAAAAAGATTTTTAAACTTTTTCCTGAAATAATAAAGAAAATTTCAAACAGAAACATGTTCCGTATTTTGTGTAAAAAAATGAATAGAGTTGAAATAAGATATGAATATATTTCAATTTTTGTTTACCACCATCACGTAGCTGTTATAAGTAAGTACAATTAGGCTAGTTGACAACTTTTTATTTTATAAATAAACGGTCCATTAATAACTGAAAAATAATGTGAAAGTAACAGCATCTGAGAAGTCTGCGATTAATAGTTTTGGTGATATGGTGCTGTACTTGTGCAACTGCTGCTAGTCGGCCGAAATACAAATTCAAGGAACTAAGTGACGTCATACAGTGCTACGGTAGCGAAAAACGTTTTGCCGTCTGTGCAATCCTTGTAATATCTTTGTTATTTATACGTTTATGTTTATAGCTGTTACAACGAATGTGGTAGCGTTTTATGTAACTAATTTAATGCCACATATATTTTAGTAAATTTTTGGAGTTTATTTTTCCATCTTTTTTCAAGTTTTCGAAGCGTAATATTTTGCAAATTAGTGCCATAAAATTTATTTGGTTAAATATAAATTAGTTAAATGCTTCATATGTGCCGAACATATAAAAGAAACCTGCATTTTCAATGTGTATATCCTTCAAGTGAAAATGCAGCCAATGATTACTTTTTACTTTTTTTTGTTTTTGTTTCTTTGTAGTATGAAAATGCTGCCACCATATTGTCGTCCGAAATACTAGATTAAAAATAAATGTAACTTAGATCACCATATGCAAGATTGAAGATAACTGCTTTTTCTTTTTTTGCTATTCAGTTGCAAAATAAGATGAACAAACATAACATTACAAGTCGAACAAAATTTTATTTAAAGCTAATTTATCGGTAATCATCACATCATCATCACCAGCGTATTAATGTCCCTACTACTGGAGCACTGGCCTTTTCTACGGATGGAATGGAATCAAATCGAATAGGTAGAATGGACCAAAACCCACCACGCGGCACCAATGACGATTGGTGGGTGTAAACGATTGCAGATGCAGCCGGGACCAAAGACTTAGCGTGACTTCCGAAGAATGAAGTTTATGGTCACCCATCCTATGACAGGCCCTTGCGAAAGTTGCTTGACAACCATATCACAGACGAGCTCCTCTCTTTATTTATCGATTACAATAACATAATTGGTCAACAAATCGCCTCCAATGAGCGGCTGTAAATGTTTTCCGACACATAAGTAATTTGTTTGTGAACAACAAAGAAAAAAACCATCAATCGCGATGCCTCTAAATAATCGAATCGTTGTCTTATTATCGGGGGTGGAAACTTCCCGACTTCGAAACAAGCTTTTCATCAATTACATCGATGTTTTGATTCAGAACGTTTTGCAAAGACTGATGATCGTCTACGACAACAACAAAAAAAGCCAATATTCGTACCAATTAAGGCTCTCTTCACCCAACTCCCAAACAGGATCTGAATTGCAAATTGACATTTTTCTTCGTTTTCATAGTATTGAACGTCTAAATGGATCTAATTGGAAATTCGACGCCCCCAGTTCTCAACGATCAAGGCGTCCTTTTAAATGTCACGAATAAAGTATTTAACGGGACGATGTAGTTCTAAAAATTATTAATTCTATTGAAAAGGGAAGTTTATAAGCTTTTATCAAACTACACATGTTTAGTACACGTGGGAGGTATCTCGTTACCTACTAAATTTTGAAGCTATTATGTTCAGCCGATCAGTTTGGTATTTTAATAATTCAAATTCGAACACTAAAATACGAATAAATCCTTTATTACATGTCGAAGTAGCTTTTGTTTGATTTAACCTCCAACGCTCTGACATCGCTGAGTTTGGCACTGTATTTGTAAAAGACTAGCTATATACTATGACAAATTAAATGCTATATAACATAATGGACACAATACAAAATCAAATAGCTGTGACTGTGACTGTTGAATATGATAGATAAACTCACAATAGAATGCCTCATTCTTTAATTTCTATAAAATACTAGCTGTAATCCGTGGCTTTGCCCACGTGGTCGGAGGATACTATGTGAACACTAGTCTGCTAGTCTGGAGATGTAAAATAATTTTAATTAAAAATCTGTTAGTAAGCAGCCACCACTATATCATCTTGATTAACCTATCGACCTCCTCACAGGCCTGCCCAAAAGATGGCAACAAATAAGTAAATTCTACCGGTGTTTCTGTGAATAACGCGCGTGTTTTCATGGAATATTCCAATTTTTCTTCTTTCAAATTTAGTGCGCAGTAGAATCGACTAGCCTTATAAAAAAATACAAACAAATGTTTTATTGAAATAGTAGCCCTTTCATTGAAGTATTTTAATAATGACTCAGTCCTTTTGATGTGATTTATCTCTTTGACTACTGTGCTTATTCTGGACTTTCAGATAAAAGCTTTCATTTTAAAGTTATAAAAATGCCTGCTGCCAGATTTTACGTCTGATCCTCATAGCAACTTGATAGTCAGCTTGTTGTTGCTTTCTTCATTCAGCGTTTTCATAAATGATTGTGCGTGACCTGCGTGAAATTTCTTCAATTATAGGTATCGAACGGATATAGTTTCCTTCACTTAGTATTTTTTTTTCGCTCAATTTATTATTTAACTCTACTACTTTAAATTTTTGTTGATATTTTAGATAAAAGTATTTCCTACCATTAGTGAGTTACTATTTTATCATGTATTCAAGTATTTTATGATTTTAGTAATGCATAATTATATTTTAGTACATTTTTCGAAAACATAATTCAACGGCCCTCGGTTAAGTATCTCGTTAATAGTCATCCATATAGTATTTAGTCATCTGATAAATAATTCTTCATTAAAATGTATATTTTGAAAAAATCCGGGCAAGCAAAAGTTGGACTCGTACACAGGGTCCCATACCGACTTCTCTGTCTATCTACCACTAAGCTATATCTCATGAATCGTGAAAGTTAAATATTTTCACAAATTATGTATTTCTGTTGCCCCTTCAACAACAAATACTAAAAACCATAATAAAATAAATATTTATGGGAGCTCCCATACAACAAACGTGAATTTTTGCTTGTTTTGCTTCATATTGATAACAGCAACAGGCAGACTCTTGAAATATTTATAGAATATGTATTTATATAATAACTTTAAGAATATATAATGAAATTAAAATTAAAGAAATATTTAAACGTGATTTTTGAGGGTACGAAATAGATCTTTGAATAAAATCTTTACATGTTCCAAGACGCCTCTGCAACTCATGTAAAGACTAAAGTAGAACCATAAAAACTGGTTTAAAATTTTCTTCATCCACTCTAGTAAAATAAAAAGAACTGGTTAATTATATTAAACTATGGAAACTGTATTGTGATGATAAACAACAAGTAAGTGGGATGTTACAAAATTGATTAACGTACTTACTTAGAAGCCTAAACTTTGTAACAAACCGACTTCTTACAAATTATAATAAAGCTAAAGGAAATATAACGGCTATTTATATCCAGCAAGAACGTAGTATCAAACACACAACACATCAATCGGTTGTTACGACTTTAACGATGTGCCAAATACCCAATAACGTTATTTTTTACTTTAAAAAATATGGGATAAATTAATTTCTATTCTAGCATTAATAAGGCAACACATCAACAATTGTATTAACTTTTTCCTGTTTTCTTTCATTTCAGATTTCACTGGCTGCTATTTTCAATTCTTACGAGACTCTGCTCCGCTAACGATGGATTATTCGGCTCTAAATTTCAAAGCGGTGAGTGTAATTCCTCATCTTCGTACCTACTTACATTCGCTGCGAATTTCCATATCAATGGCATCTCCTTGTGCGCAATTTCTTGTACAAAGTGGAATTCGTTAGTGCTAATATTGCCTTACGAGAAAGATAGAATACTTGCTATGAATATAATGCACGTTAAAAAGTTTTGCTTATTATTTACCATCAATTAAACCTGTAAGCTTGGACCACATTATGTCAACTGGTATTGATTTATTTATAATTGATCCCAGTCCTATTCTGTTTAACAAAAAAAAATTTTCTCGTGGTTAATGTAGCATAAAGGTAATAAAAGTTTTATTTCATTGATATTATAGAGCTTTAACGTAGCGTTGAGATCGACGACGATATCAAGGCTATTTATTAACAGATTAGCATAACTGTACTTAACTACACTGTTTAGTAGCAATTAAACGTCTTGAGTGATGCCTAGTTTATGGTGGTTTTAAAAACTTGTATTGTACTGAGTTATGTGAAGGTAACGCATTTTATATTTTCTTTATGAACAAAAGATTATTATAGTACACCATTTCTTATTAACAAAATAATAGCCATGAACTCCTTTCAAATTCACTTGGGATAGCCTACGAGGATCCGTTTTCGTCTTTTTGCTTATTTTCTTTTTCGTTATTTCTGTCCGTTTCTCAAAACTGTCAACAGGCTCCTCAAATACGGTTCATATGAGTTATATGGTAAGGCTGTATCGCCAGTCTCTTGCTTAGCCGGTTATTCAGTTTCATTACCGGTGCCGTCATTCCTCTCGTCAGACCTACTTTAACTAACATATTACACTTAAAGCACTACAATAGAATAAAAAGGTTCTGACGAGAGTTCTGTAGTAATGCAGTGATCCCGTAAAAAATATCATTAGCTTAAATCAAAAGCTTAAAACAACAAGAAGATCTGTCCTGATCGTCATAAGTACAATGATTAAGCTAAAGATTTTGAGAATTGAATTTGAGATTTGAGAATATTAGGGTAACTAAAATGGGCCTGGAAAACCTCGGGAAGCTTTATGATGGAGTTATTATTTAATAAGGTATATTATTTTTCTATTTGGTCGTCATCATGATCAAAATACCTTTGATCAAACAAAGGTGCTCGACTCAACAAGTTGGCTTTAATATTAAGAAATGTAAATGCAGTCGGTCAATATTGTTAAATAAAAAAAAATACTTTAAATTAAGTAACATATTATTTTCCATGTCATTGGAAACAAGGATAACGACATAATTAAATTTTAAAATCCATATTCTTTATAAGTTTTCATAAAATCTTCGGGTAAAGAACAATTTCTATAATTTTATTTTTCACAATATTTAATAAGCCCATTAACTTTGGTGATTTTGTGAAGAAATCTGATAGTAGTTTTTTTTTTGTATATTTCCTTTAATAACTTCAAATTTTTGCTTTCTTTTTCATTATTGTCTAAGAGGAGATGACAAAACTATGCAAGAACTATTGAAAGCTTGATATTTCATATATGTTGAAGTAGTTTGTCTATATAGATAAAATTGCGTTACTGAGTGAGTGACTGACTGACTGAATGACAGACAACGTAAATGTCGAGTCAAATCTACTGAGCTTAGAAAGTTGAAATTTGAAATGAATATTCCTTAGGAAATGTAGAGGAACAATAAGAGATAATTTTTGAAAATTCTTACCCGAAAGGGGCTAAATTAGGGGATGAAAGTTTGTATGAAACTCCGTTACTACAAGTGCTAGGAGTTTAAAATTTTGTATGCAGGTTCTTTTTAGAATGTCGGTGCTTAGTAAGACGGGATTTTATGAAATTCGACCCCTAAGGGGATAAAATAGAGGATGAAAGTTTTTATGAAATTTTCTCATTTCTGGACTTAAAACAAGACGACCCGGTCTTTCGAATAGACTTTCAAATAAATTTAAATTGACGAATAACTTATTCTTAATATAAAAAAATGTTCAAATTCCACAATCATGAAAGCGACGACTTAGCAGATTTGAGAAGCTTATTTGGAAATGACTTACTTATTGCTAGTTACTTCATTTTAATTTAATGGAACAAACATATACATCAATCTCTTGAAGTTTATTTAGCATTACCACCACCAGGTGTGACCTTCGCACTTAGTACTAACGGATTAGTACTTCAACATACTGATATATCAAGCTTTGAAAAGCTTTTGTACATTTTTTGTCACGAACTCTTTATCATGTAACCTCACACAATAAAGTTCATAAAATCTTTTTCATTATTTTTTATTTACCTCTCAAAAGAAAAAACTCGGTTTAAAATTCATTTATTTACATTGCACAACAACCTTTGGGTCACAAACTTACATAATGTGTATTACTTTTCAAATCAATAGATACGGTTTTTCGGAGAAATGTCTAAAAAAACCAGCCGCGACAACGAACACACAAACGGACAGAGATTCTGTAAGGGTATTATATTTTCATTTTAAGCTGCGGAACCCTAAAAACTAAATAACAATAAACCGCATCTATCACAGTCGATTTATTGTAGCACGAAAGGAGTTAAACAGAAATATTGGAAAGCCAATTTGAAATGCAAATTGTCCGAGAGTCGTTGAACCGTGAATCGATACATTCAAGTACTATTGATTTTACTCAGAAACGTTCTATTAATCAATTGTAGACTGACAATTTCCCAGGGAACAATGAAAATTTCTGATAATAAGCTACATAGTATTGTATAACTCCGCGGAACAAACGGCATTGCATATTTCCCTAGTGTTGAACGAATTCCTCTCTACATATTCTTATCTACATCTGCCTTAACTCTCTCTATACTCTTATTTTGTTTTAGTCAAACTTTGAATAAAGTTTAGGTCAAATATTAACAAAATGTATTGAATCCTGCTGATCCGTGATCATGAAACTTGTAATGGATCAGAAATGTGTAAAAATCTATAAATTACACTCACCCCAATCACATTTAAAAGTTTTAAATAATATTGTTTAATATATTTAATTATTCAACTCGTATTTTTTAAAAGATTTCCGTCATTTATACCATACTCATTTAGTAATAGTACAATGGACCTACATGAAATAAGGTAGTAAGTATACTCAATCATTTTTAACTACGGCATTAGCCAAGTATGAAGATACAATTTATGATTGCGTTAACCCCTTTTTAACTGCGGAAGTGTTACAGTGTAATTGGAAACACCTACTTTAACGGAAATTCTATCATGTAAAAAATTATGGATGAACTTTTTTATATCATAACGGAATTAGATCACAAAAACATGAAACTTTGGTAGCGTTAAATTATGGAATTAGTTTCCCAGTGAAGCTCAGTAATCATAAATCTGAAAATGTTACGGTTTGGATCCCTTATTTTATCCCCGCTATTGATATAAAAAAGTAATAAAAACAAAAAACGTTTGTAAACTTATTCGTTTTTAAAACTTTACTCGTATTACAATTCATTTATATACATATAAATGCAATCAAAACTCTTTTAAATAGAGCAACTTTTTCATGTTAAACGTGTGTTAAATCACATATAACAGCGATAAAATCTCTTTTCATTATTATGAAGTCACTTGGCAACAAAATATAGTATACTTTAAAATAGCAGAAGTGATGCTAAATATTAGCTATGTAATTGAATAATTTTGAAACAATTCATTTAAAAATTATACTTTATTTAAAGTAAATTGAAGTCCTTACCAGTTACTTCGCATGCTTGCATTTCAAAAATTGTTATCCAGAAAGAATATTTGTAAGATTAATGTTGAATTTCGCTAACTCACAGCAGCACGTCAAGATATAACAAAACGAAATAATGTTGATATTAATTTTAACGCATTAAAGTTGTACAATTTTTTCAAGAATCAAAAATTTTAAGACCTTTTCCTATAAATATAAGAAGTAGGATATAAGTTTTGATGCTCATCAATACATAGTGTAAAACAAAGTGGCTCCCCGTCTGTCTGTCCCTATGTATGCTTAGATCTTTAAAAGTACACAACGGAATTTGATGAAATTTTTTATAGATAAAGTGACTCAAAAGGATGATTTTTGGGTATTATACAAGACGTAGCGGGTGATGCAGCTGGCTGAAAGCTAGTATTATCTAATATAGATAGATTTAATGTAGATTAATTTCTTACCAAAAAAATATTTCAAAAATGTTATTTCCACAACATAAATATTTCAGAAACACATTTTGAGATTGCAGCAAATCGAATGATTTCGTTTAATAATATTAAATATTTAATACTTTGTAGCTTCTGGAATTTTTTCATATACTCTTCACTTCATGTTCTATGAGATAACCGCAAACGCTTTAACAGTGCTATTTAGAGCACAAAACGAAGACTGCGAATGCGTCAATGGTTTGCCGCTGAAAATGTTTCTTATGAAAGTGAACCATATATATACATGTACATTTACAAATACAATTATACATGTACAATGTATATATGTACATATACATACTTCTACTTATATCTTAGTTTAAAATAAGACACTTTAGTGAATGTAATATTTATAAACTCAGACATTAGGTAGCAATGATTTCAAGGAATATGGTGTTTAAGATAAGCTAAAAAAGATTAATTGATGTGAATTTATTACTATCGAAGAGTCGTATCTATAAGACAAATAGACATGTCTTATAGATTTCAACAAATAAATAACAAAGTTCAAAATTGGTTGCAGAAGTTTGACTTTTATAGTAACTTAATACTTAACAGCACATCATTATTACAATTTCAGTCAAAGTTCTTTGTAGACTAGTACATAATGTGGTTCATTTACGACTGGATAATGTTATGTCATTAAGGGTCGGAGTATTATCGACTTTCCAAACAATGTGGATCAAAACAGAAAGTTTGTATTAGTTCCTTGATATAAACAAGGAGGTTATTTGCATAAATACGTATGGAGTGTATATTTATATTTATTTTAATAACTTTTTGGTCTTTTAAATATTTACTTTTGGTTAGTTGATTAGTTCCAACAGATATTTCTTGTTGGCTATGGCCACTCTCCCGAGAGTGTTTCAATTGAGAAAAAGAAGTTTATTCGTTCTTATTATTTTGTGTGGATGTCCACAGAGTGAACATATAAAGGCAAAGTCACTATATCTGATATAGTTCTTAAATATTGAAAAATGTGATGACTATTACAAAACTGGCTTAGCAAATTCCAATACTTTGCAATTTTCATTTGCTCACAGCTTGGCAGATATTTCATCAAACTCAGCAAAATCAGCAAAAACAATATCTTTATCAGCCCTTTTACGTCGCCACCTCAAATTCTCGAACCTTCCTTATCGCCGGTTAAGGAGGACGGGCCATGATCCTCCACGATGGCCCAGTGTGGTTTGAAGGGTATTAACGACTACAGATGCAGCCACGGCCACGGCGTACCGTGCTTTCGAAGCAAGGAGTGGGTTGTGATAATAATTTTTGGTCCCCCATGCCGTAACCGACCCTTGCGAAAGTTGCTTAAAAAGAGCTACTCAAAACAATATATCGTGCAAGATTCATACCCAGTAGTTTAGCTTTAAGAACAAAAAATCACTCAATGCAAAAAATATATATAATTATTATATTGTTACAGATGTTCCTGAATACGACTTACTTCATGCAATCGGCGTACCATTCAGTAACCCGAAAACCCAATACTTCGACGAAGGCTTAGACGGTTTCCCCGCTTACGGTTTGAAACCAGGATCCGATATCAAATCGCCGTACCGTCTGTTCATGCCGGAAAAATTGTACTCCGAATTTTCCATAACAGCCACCGTTAGACCGGCAAACAAAGATGGCGGCTTTCTCTTCTCTGTGGTTAACCCTTTGGAAACAGTCGTGCAATTGGGCGTACAACTCATACCCTCCGGCCCTGGTTTGACAAACATATCTTTGTTGTACACTGATGCGAATGTGTACGCCTTATCGCAAACGATAGCATCCTTTGTTGTCCCGTCCTTTTCTAAAAAATGGAGCCGATTCGCTTTGAGGGTTACTGTGGATAACGTGACATTATTTCTTAATTGTCACGAATTCGATACTGTTGCCGTGAGGAGGAATCCTATGGAACTGGTATTTGATTCAGCGTCTACGCTGTATGTTGGACAAGCTGGACCGCTTATCAGGGGCGCTTTTCATGTAAGTACTAATTTGAATAGAGAAAATTAGTGTGAAATAAGATAGTGTTGCCTTATAATGCCTAATTTTGAAAACTAGTGTGCAAAAACCGACCAAAATGCATTGAAATCACAGTCCTTTTTATTAGCCCGTCGATTGCAGGGCTGCAATTTAAAACTATTCTACTTGATCTTATAAAAACAGAAGGCGTTCACTATTTTATGTTACCAATACTAGAACAAAACTATTATTCTTAAAACTATTATAAATTAAACTTGATTATTTGTTAACCTTTACTTTATTATGTTTAATATAAAATGCTGCCATTTATCGCCCACATACTATTTTGATTTCAAAAAATACTATTTAAATTAATAGAAAATTCATCATTATTATTATACAGTTTAATTTTTCAGCTCTTATAAGTTTGGGTAAAGTTTTACTAATGGCAATACCTCCTTTAAGCCTTAAAACTCTTGTATTATGGAAATCTGGAACAATAAAGTTGCGTTATACCCGGACCGTAGATTATGTAGATAACTTAATTTTCAATATTGACCCGAAAGGAAATCGAACCCGTGACCTTAGACAGGGCGACACTTTGAAACTGGCGTCTGTATCACTCGGCTATAGAGTTCGCCAGATAATAATTACATATATTCGATTAATCGTAAATGAACTCTGATGTTGTTTAGATTTACCAAATACAGAGATTTTATTAAATAGCATTTTTTTTAATTCTGTAACACTTAATCGATAATCGTGAAAAGAAAATTATAATAACCTTTCGGTTCAGAAAGTATTATTTCTGTAACCTGTAAACAGTGCCATCTATTTTATTTAACTTATATTAAGAAATAACTTATGTTCAGGTTACTTTCGAAACAAGTAACATTACTTATTGTGCTCCCCGCAAAGTTGTTTAACTTAGTTAAGTAAATCGAGTTATCTTTATAAGCGACTGTGGAATCCTTTTGTTGACGAAATAAAAACTTTTTCAAAAGGCATTTAAACGTCGTTAGAGAAACTCCTCTAGAATATAATAGCTCTTTCTTTAACTTATGTTTGAGGTCAATATCTTTCTTATATTTTTTGCAGAAAATTCTACACGATTTGCTGACCGTATAGTTTACAATTGGATCATGTTTGCTATGGAACTTTTCATTCATATTAAAATCTATTTAATTTAAAAATGGATTGATTATATAGATTTCATGTCTGAAATTTTGAAATTTAAGCGGTCAACATTGTCTCTAACAGTACATTAAATCAAAATAACGAATTGCCGTAATCAATTTGTATATAAAATTTTGTGATAAAAGCTCATTAATATATTCAAATACTACGAGTAATTAGAGTTGATGCAGTAAAAAGTGTCTTAAGTTTATGTGCATAGGATCTTCAACCGTTTTCTTATCATCACAATTTATTGAAAACCATTGAAGTAAATAATGATTCGTGTACCGTGAATCTTGTAAATTTTCTCTACGCCTCGTTTCAGTTTCTTGTGCCAAATCTATGAGCCCCTACCACTGTATCACTCGAAAATCAAAATAACGCAGCGAAATAAATATAAAAGATATTTAAAATGGCTATCAAAATTATGTAAGTACCTATTATAATAATGTTCTCAAGTCATAATGATTTAAACAAAATTAAAGATAAAATGTCATATCTAATCATCTTAATTTTTTATAAGTATAAATCACATCGCTATACGTTCTTTTATTTGATATACCCTTGCATAAAATTACCGAACATTTTTTTTATTACTAATTCTTTCCAATGAGGTTTCTGTGACTAATATTTAATGATTTGCGTTACAGGGCCACCTTTGGGTCACTAAATTAATACTAAGTTAAATATATTTGAACTCAATAGGTTGTTTCTTAAATTTAATAGAAATTTTGGAGAAAATTACTTGTGACAAACGAACAAACGAGTAATCCTAATAAATGTACCTTTTTTGCTATTCTATGAATTAAGCTACATTAATAACATCTTTGGTTTTTGTAGTAGCTCGGTGGCGTAGAGGATAAGTGCCGCCACCCGCATTCGTTGTTGTTAAGCAACTTTCGCAAGGGTCCCTCCCGGGAAGGGTGACCAAAAAAAAATAATTTCTCAAGCTACTCCGTGCTTCAGAACGCACGTTAAGCTGTTGGTCCCGGCTGCATTCGCTTCCGTTAATACCCTCCAATCCGCCACCGAGGCCTGTGTGGAGGGTCATGGCCCACCCCCTTAACCATCTATAAGTAGTGGGGGCTGGTCAAAAAGCAGGGGCCTACCCAATACTAAACTCAGCGATATCCCTCACTGCGGGGGGACGATACGCGGTAAAGGTCCCCAACGGGACCAGTTCCCGCGCATGTCGTCCCCGCTCGACCCGCTCTTTTTACAGGGTGGGTCCTATCTCGGGTTAGGGGAATGGCTCAGCAACGTTCGGGTCCAACCCCCCAGACAGGACAAAGGACGTGCAATGCCTAGCGAGCGCGCTAACCTGCTAGACTGCCCCAAAGGCCTGAATCCCTGCACCCGGTGGGGACGTAATAGCGCTGATGATGATTACTTTTTACGTGTACGATTGATAAGATCCGATTTGTATTTTATATGTTTCTTACTTGTTTTTGATATATTTGGAAAAATAGTCCCTTGTCCAGACCTTAAAGTATCTCCACATCACATTTACTAACAAACAGCCCTGCAGCTTACGGATTTAAATAATTAAAATTAAATAAAAATAGCCGGTTTTCCTTTAAAATCTTTGGGCAAACTCATAGCACATACTTGAGGGAGAGGTGGGATCAAAAATTATCTCTTATATTATGGTCAGGTAAATTTGTTTAACCTTAAAAGAGGAATTTATATATATATATATATAACATTATAAAGAGGGAATATTTGATTGTTTGTTTGTTTGCAACGAATAGGTTCCGAAATTACTGGGCCATTTTTAAAAATGCTTTCACCTACGGGAACTATATCATACGAGAGGGTATAATTTACGCGGGCCAAGTCGCGGGAAACAGCTTGTCATATGATACGCTTTAGAACGATTTGGTAATAGCCCACCAGTTATAGAGGGTGTCCATGCATTCCATTTTATCACGTGCCTTTGTAAACAAAGCCTTTACTAGATACAGATAAACAAAATTTTGTCGCTCTGGCTCGGGTTAACAATGTTACTTTACACACAGCCTTACAAAATCTCCAACAAAACTTATTGAAAAGCAAGTCACTTTTACTAACAATTATTATATGACCTCCATTTATAATCTAAAATAAAAATAAAAAACAAAAGATATATTATATTAAATGTATTCTGTAAACTTTGTGTGGCTGTCATAAAATTACAATAACTACTAAAAGGGATGCAATTTTAAACTAAAATTTGGTAATTGAACTATTTGGAAAGTAGTTATCATTTTCGTAGCGAACACACAATGCTACAATATATCAGACAAGAGTAGGGCGTTTTAATTATTCATAGTTATGCAGACGCGCCTGCTCCAGTCACCCGGCTTCTACGTTCTAAGAAATGTAAATGAGGTTTCTGCAGTAGCAGGTTGAATCCTTATTTATTTGCTTTAAACTTAAAGCGAGGTATACTAAATTCATTTGAAATCAAAATATTAATTATTTATTAAGTTCAGTAATGCTACGATAGCAATAGTTATTCTGTAGAATTTTGGCTTATATTGAAAACAAGTTCTTATCCGAACTCCACATAAAAATTTACAAAAATATGATAAATGAAGCAAAATGCTTTCCTAATATTATGATTTTGATCTTCGTAACCATTGTGTCACATAACGCGAAAGCATTGTATCGAAATACCAGTTGTATCATACTCAGGGTTGCTATGATTTAAATTTACAGAATATACGTAACAAATACTGCGACAAAATATTGCTAATTCAAAGAAAAGTACGCAACATCTCGTGCATGGCACGTGTCATTCTGGTGTCAGTCGGTGACCCTAACAGTTGTCGTCTCAAACTATTGATACAATTAACTATGTTTTTGTGTTGTGTTGTGTCTTCCTATTACAATAGTGGTATATTGTGATGTAGCGGGTAAATTAAATTAAAGCATTAACAGTACTATTAACAAGCAAGATTTAGCGTCGGAGTAAATATGAGCTAAAATTGCAATTTTAGTATTAGTCTAAATTCATATTATATAGATAATAAGCACCTTCTAAGAGTAAATATTCCTGCCGTAAAATGTCGTAATAGGTTAACTTTTGCTTAGTCTCTGTTTAATAATATGAATCTTGAATTTTGCGATCTCAGCATAAATTTTCTCCAACGCTAAACTGTACAAGTCTTAAAATCTCGTTACATCAAGTAATACTGATTGTTTTCTGTATTATTTTTGATTTGGTAGTCTTATCTCTTAAAAACTATTAACACGTTGAATGCAAGACATTTGAAGTTACTTAAGATTGCGTGTATAAATGCAGTTAAATACAAATAGGGCAAAACGTGACTCAAAACTACTTTTGTTAATTAAAATGCAATGCTAAGTCCGCTGGATCAACTAATTCATAGGTCCAAAATAATATTACGAATTATTACGGTTGGCAACCATAGGCGTACCCCTGCATATTTTAGCTCCCTGTTACGTATAAGGGGATTATTTAGAATGCGAATTCCGTGATAGAATTAAAGTCTGCAGATTATGGTACATACAGCGTGCACAAAGATCGTAAATAGCTATGAGAATCACTTCTATTGTTCGTGACACGATTTTGGCCAAATCTATGGCAAATATTTTGGGTGTGCTAAAGAAGATTTATATGGCACAGTTTTAACATAAAGACCGTACGTTATTTATAGGAATATTTTGTGGAATGTACTAAGCGACAATTTATCGGTGTTCAGATTATATTTATAATTCTTTTTAATTACATTTTATACACTCTACTAATAATACAAACATTTTATTTTCAATGTACAATATTAATAATAAATTGGAGCCATTAGTAAAAACATACTGTTTTTAATGATATATAAAAATTAAATTTTAACAAGAAAATTAAGAAAGGAAAATACTCTAAGTAGGTAGGTATTTTAGTGATTAGACGGAAAGCTTCTCGATTTCTATATTAATATTATAAAAATTATTAAGAATAAAAAAAGAAATAATTTTATAAAGATTAAAAAAGATTATAAAGAATAAATATTATAAAAAGGTAAGTTTTAATATTTTGCATAGAATAGGCTGTAAAACTACTGGACCAATTTTAAAAACTCTCACCTACTTGAAGCCACATTATATGCCGGTGGCATAGACTATAATTTATGAAAACAGCTAGTTTTGTTATAAAGGTAATCTTATCACGATAAAATTTATTGGGATCACCTCAGGCGTTTTAGTTTTAGAATTTCAAAAAAATGTTTGTCCTTTGCGGAGAAATCTATCTCTATTTATTTTAATTTTATCCTCCATTTTATCCCCTTGGGGATAAAATTTGGGGATTAAATTTTGTATGAAACATTGTCAATTTTAAACCGATCAGGCTGAGACTTTGCATGCATAAAGCTACCATGACCCCTAAGTAGGATTTTGATAAATTCCACCACTAAGGGGATAAAATAAGGGATGATGGAGGATGTAAATGTATTAGTTTGAACCTATCAGTACCTAAAGGAACGAATTAATAAATATTCGTAAGAAATGCTGCTCAAAGTAACTTTACCATGCGGACGAAGTTGCGGGCAAAAGTTAGTTAGTGAATCAACATATAAAAACATAAATATCGAATGTAGAAAACTTCTGCTTTTTGATTTTGAAGTCAATCAAAAGTATTTTAAATAAAATATACTAGAAACAATTGCTGCAAGTTGCAGCCGACTACGAAAAGGCAAATATTCAGGAAAATATTCAAAGGATGCACAGCTTGAATAGTAAAAGAGCTAACATTAGTAGTGCTGTGGACAGGAGTTTTAAATGATCTCAAAGGATACGAGTAAGTTTCAGGCATAATATGATCTCAAAAAGTTGAAAAAAATTAAGCGATATTTTAGTGCAAGTAAAAGAGATCAAATTTAATAGTGTAATGACAGAGGAACAAATAAGAAGCTAGTTGAGTTGACTATGAGTTGAACAACTCAAACATAAACCGAGTACATCAAATCTATGACTGTGAAACTATGGTATCTAACTATTTCCACACTCATCCGTAAGACCTGCTGTGTACCCAATTTCACATGCACGGCAATAAATCTCACTAAAACCTTACCTGTTTGACAAAACTGTTTCAAATGACCCATGTATTTTAGTTATAAGAAAGCAATAAAGACTTTTTCATTTTTTGTTTTGCCTCTCCACGGAGCAACGTCAGGTGTTGTTAGACCAGACAGCGCAAATTGCCAAGTGAGCGCAGAAAAAAGAGTAAGTTTCATGACATCGCGCCAGAGTTTGGACAGAATAAAGTATAAATACCTAGCAATTGCCCGTTTGTGATAATCTTGTCTTGACTATGGAGAAAATAAATTACAGTAGGTAATAAACATTTTTTGTGATTTTATATACGTTTCCCTTATATTTGTTAAGCTAATCGTGTATTTTATTTTTATTTTTTTAAGGACATCAAACAGTAATACAATGATATATTACAATAAACGTGTATTAGGTAGATATTTCATAAAAGTAATCTTAATATGCAAAGAAATAAAAATCCAAATGCATTTTAGTTTCTTTTCTTTTCATCTCAATTCTTTTTTTTATTCTATGAATACTTTTTCTAGAAAATGTCGGTGAGCTCTATTTTACTTGGTGCTTGCCCTGATTTGCCTCAGGTTGAAGACCGACCAAGTCCGATAGTTCTGAGTCAGATCTAATTTGCATACAAAACCTAGTTACAGACAATATTCAGCAAATATCCACATCTAGCCACTGTGATTTAGTGCGGGGAACGAAAAATTCTGTTTAATCATATTTTATGACACATTTTTATAAATCCTCAAACTTTTCCTGCGTTTTTAAGTTTAAAGCAGCGTTGTTACGGCATAGAGGCGACCAAATCAAATAAAATCTACTTGAAAGTAATTTAAAAAAATATTTTATTGAAGATAATGTTTGGCCCATATGTGGCGCTCGGTTCTGTATTCGGCAATAATTCGGCAGTACTCATACGTGCTTAAACTAAAATTAAATGAATTAATAGAAAAGTAATACGGTTGTTTTTTTTTCTCTATAAAGTAACTGCTGTAGTTTAAAAAGTATATACATCTTAAACATGCTGGAATTCTGAGATATCATTTTAAGCGTATTCAGTTTAATGGGAACATATTTAAGTTTTTGGGAGAAGGAACGGAAAGCTACGGTAAATTCTAGAATTCTTTAATACATATTTTTGAGTGTTTTTTTCTGAAAATTTTATAATGTGTTAAATTGATAAACTATGGGTAGTAATTTTAAATATGAATAAAGTAATAATTATATATTTTAAGTAATAGCAATGAGTCGAAAACCAAACACTTTTTACAATTCAAATAAATAAATGTATTCTTCATTAACCAGCTTGACCGGTAAATCAATATAACAACTGTCATAGTTCCATTATATGGTTAAACGGCTTCGCAAATTTCTAAGTACCAGGATACATCCAAAAGGAATATGGTGAGACTGTGCTATGTAAAGGCTTTTTATAGGTGGGTAGATGTTCTTTCACCGATTGACACTTAATTGTCAAACGTGATACGTGAGTGAAGAGTGTGAAATTCTTCACATATCTTTTAAGGTTAATACCCAAAAGTAAATATATTCTTAAATCATAAAGATGACATACAGTCACATTCTAGTAAAAGCAAATTGCTTTCAGTATCAGCTGAACACTTTTGTTCAGAGTTGCTCATACTAAAATAAACTTTTAGTTAATTTATATCAGTATATTCATTGAATTAATGTTGAGAGTGAAATCTGGAACTGCTATTGTTTCAGTAAGCTTTTGATTCCGGTTCAATACAGCCACCATCCTTACTGGATTAGGCTATGATTTCTGACTTAATATAAAGTTTCCAGTGCTATATAAGCGAAGCATGTAAAACACTGATTCATTTATCGTACTGTAAAAATATTTTTAGATTTAGACAAATATGATTTTTTCATAAGACCAAAGGATTTTAATCAGAGGGTTGAAATGTCAATAAACGTGGGTCGTTTAATTCAGAGTTCAGAGTCAAGCGGTCAGTTGCACAAACTTCCATGATGGTTTAATGACGTTTTTAAGCTCTAATACATGTCAAATTGTGTATTGGTAATATCGCTTTTAATTAATGATAATTTTAATGGACGTTTGTGCAACTGGCTGTGAAACTCTACATATTTTAAATTTTTTTTTATACATTGTTTTAATACCTAAACTTGTTGTTTATTAATTACGATTATATATTAATTACAATATTCAAATATAAAAAAATCATAAAAACCACTAAACGTGAACCTCTCTTACGCACTGATATGGTACAAAAGTCCGTGAGAAGGAAACAAATTATACTGCCACAAATACTGATACTCTGAAAGGACAAGTAGCTAAAAGCCTCTGAAGAAACCGTTTGACACCAACGGCAGAAGTGTTCTCGCTTACTTCGTTAGTAAGCAAAGTGAAACATCGATACGGAAAAATCGAACCTTGGCGTTCTTTCACGCTGCCATATTTAAGTAAGCTCTCAGACACACTTCACGCTGTCAACGTATCGACCAACCAACTCGAGAATTATATTTTGCGATTCTATTCTTTAAACAGGTAAATATAAGGTTGGAAAGTAATTGAAGGTAGCGTATTAAAACGGTGCGGTCTTAAGTGCCGTCTGAGTTAAGAGTGTTTTAAAAGGCGCCTCATTTGGGGGTTAGGGTTAGGTGTCGTGTTTGTTTTTTTTTCACATGAACCAAGCCACTTCTAATATAAGTATAACAGACGATATGTCTGATATAAGTATGGCGAAGTCGCCTTATGATCGTTTTAAACAATGGTGAAATAACCATCACCATTATTCTGTACTAGTTTCTGCGACTTCGCCCTTGTTAATTATAACCTGTAACACTAGCACATGGTCCAGTAGTTTCGGAGGTTATTAATGCAAACAAACACACAATCAAATATTGCATCTTAATAGTATAAATAAAATACATAATATTATTTGACGCTTAGACAATCACCTTATACTTTGTCAATAATTTTATTTGAGCTTTGTTATATCACATAATAAAAAATAATTATATCTTTTGAACTATAATAGAATAGACATACAGCCAGTTGCACAAACGACCATTAACATTTTCATTAGGTTAAAGCGACATTACGCATGCAAATTTTCATTAATTATAGCTTAAAGGAGTCATTAAACCTTAATGGACGTTTGTGCAACTGACCGATAGAAACTTATTCCACTAAATTCGTATTACAACGGCCACTATTATAACAAATTGTAAAAATATTAATACTGAAGACTAACAGTGGCGATTATAGAGGCCTTCGTATGAGACGTCAATTCATAAAGACAACACTTAGTTACTTTTATTCTATTCGAAATACACTGTTCAGCTGTTATAGGTTGCGTAATTTTCTTGGTATTATTATTAATTTAAATGTTATACTTTTAATGGTGCAATATTCATATAAGTTAGTCTATGGGCTTATTCTACATTTCCACATGACTCACCGTGTCTTTTTATCCATTGAATGTAATTGTGCTTGGTGTGTTATAGTTCTGCGCAGACAGTGCATGTTACGAGACTGCAAAAAGTTAATAACTCATTCAGGGGTCTTTGTGTGCGCTTCTACAATAGGGTCCCAAGCAAAATACAACAATTAGATATGCAGTTTAAATCTACAATTAAAAAATACTTATTAAAAAAGCTTATTAAAAGGTTTCGGATTTATATAACAGATAAGAATTATATAACAGCTTGGACTTACGATGGTCCAGCAACTGGATAAGTAATTTTTTCTAAACACATCGAATCTCAAAACATATGTTGTTGCCATTATAATTAAATGATTATGTTATCATTATAAGGTCATATTTTTTTGGTTTTTCTCTATTTATAATATATTGCTCTGGTAAAACGTGGTTTTGGTGAATGTCATTACTTCCATTAGAGCTGGTGAGTTTTTGCTCGTTCTTCTTATCAGCCAAAAGACGTCCTGAACGAGTGGTAGGGAAAACATGTTGACGATTCAAAAGTACTTTTAAGAAGTCTATTTGAATAAAGATTAATTTGACGATTGACTATGATCAAAATTTCATGAGACAGAATACGATAGTTCCAAATTTAATGGCATGTCATCTTACTTTAAATCGTACAAATTTAATTTATTATCAATCGTATTAAATTTACTTAGTGATGCGACATACCCATATCATTATATACAAAGAATCAAAACGTTAATATTCACTCGACTGGAAAACAAACCTGAGAGACCTCAGATAATTTGACTCAAGGAATCATCCGATTGGAGTCGAACCGATGATAAAGTCTATCTCACAAAAGAAGTCCCGCAGCATAACTTTTATTTCATTTTTGATTAATTTTGCATTCACAATGCCATACTGAAAATTATTCTTAATAGAAAATGCTTAAAAAAGCCAATTGGTCCCGGACACCCTGAGATGGGAATCGAACCCACGACCTTTCGCAATTCGGGCAACTGCTCTAACCGCTGATCTACCCAGGACCTAACAGGACTGACGAATCTTTCAAGCACTTATTACTTTTCGCTACTATAGAGCGTATTCTCATCAATGTTCAGGCATCCACCCAAACAGCCGAAAGAAATATTGTTACAAATATTGAAACGTTCGATAAAGATGACAATTTTGTTCTAATTATTATATATTTTGATTAATTTTGCCATATTGAAAATTATTCTTAATACAGAATAACTTTATAGTGTTATAATTTTAATAAACTTGGGCAAAATTTCACGAGGATATACTTTCAGATTACCAATAGGGATGATGACTAATTTTTGTTTGTTTGTCCGTCAGGTAGAGTGTTAAAAAATATTAAACAAGTATTTTTTTTGTTTTTTTCGTAATCATAAAATTACGGCGTTACACGGAGTTGAAATTTCGCATGACGTCACATTAGGGTACGTTTTCTACTCAACTGTGACGTAGCGAGCCCCCACTCCTCAACTTTAATGCCTGTTGTCTAAGCTATTTCTTGTTAAATTGAAGTAAAAAAATGCGTATTTAATATTTTTCTATTATCTGACTGACGGACTAAATAAAATTGCATTTTTTTTTACCCAGTCATCATCCCTATTTTGTTATTTAAATTCTAATTTTACATTTAAATTCATATAATTACATTATCATATTCATAGCAGATGTTTTTTTTTACGAACTGATATTCATATAGAGCATATTGGATTACACAAAAATTTCAAATTATGAAAGGAACAAAAAACAAAAAAGAAATTATGTTGAATATCAAAAACAAAAATTTTGCTCGCGGCAACCTTAGACGAAATAAACGGTGGTACGGCACACCGTTACAGAACTAAAGCGAATGAAGAACTAATAAATTAATAACCTACCTGTCAATTTGGCTATTATTCACTTTGCCCCGAGGATTTGCATTTTTCATTAAGAATATATGAATACAAAATTGATCAAATATATTTACATTAGTTGTACTAATTAGCAATTGTTATTCGAATAATTACATTATTATACTACTAATTTGCGTTTCGAATAACCAAATAAGAAGATACGAATTAGACGAAAAGCAGAATCATTCGTAGTCGCGCATCGCTAACTCATTCGATCTCCGCAATAGATTGCTTAATTTAATTACCACTTAATTATTATGAATGGGAGTTGATCAGTTATAATTTTTCTTTTAAATCAGTAAATTTTCTCTGTTTTTGTATACTTCAGAATATATCACCATTTATTTGATCAATAAGAATCTCACCCAATTTGATAAAGAATGAGATTACTTTTGTGTATCGATTTACACTTAGGCAAGCCCGTATTCAATCAAGCAAAGCCATTAATGTCAAAAAGACAATTGGTTGATCTTTTCCTGTAGCAAGTATGCGCAAATGGTATTTTAATTATTGTGCCTATTGCTCCATTTATATATAGTATAAAAAAACAATTAAAAAAAGAGTCAATAAAAAAACGTATTAAAAAACTGATTAAAGAGAAACAAATGAAAAGAAATAAATAATACCACAATTCTTTTATCTTAAATAAATAAAACTATGCCATTAGTAAGAAGTAAAATAGCACTACCAGAAAAGATTATTTATTTACATACACACCACGACTTAAATAAAAGGAGGTTAATAAATTCCTTTTCTTAAATCGGTTAAAAATAAAGTCGCTTTCCACTGTCAATGCGCTGAGATCTATTAAAGTTCACAACAAATTTCGATGCAGTTTTAATCAATATATAGAGTGATTGAAGAGGGAGGTGTACGTAAAAGTTTCTTCGCATTTTATATGAAAATCCAAAACATTTTCTAATAAACTTTATTTACATATAACTGAAGTATGTAGATACAATTTTGTTCGATTACTTTTTTCATCTTATAGGTAGGGCTACTATGATCCCATTGGTATAGAAATTTTATGACTTCTGATCAAAAAACCACGCCAAGTGGTTTTGGCACTCCTCACGTGATGAATGAATGAATAAATGAATGAACACTTTATTGTACACCGTAAAGAAAAACACGAATACAAGCAAAAATTTACAGTACAATCAGCGGCCTTATTTATTAAAAGCTTTTTCTTCCAGGCAACCGTACGTTAGACTGAATTCATTGAAATAATCGAACGGTTGCATATGGTGCATCACAAAGTAAGCAAAATTATTATTACGTAGACCAAAAGCATATATATGTTATATAATATACCCAATACAAATATACATACATACAAATCTACAAACACATATGTATACATCTTGGATTATGATATATGTACATGAGAAGTCAAGTAATGTTCCTTAATAAGTCTCTTAATAAAAATTTTAATAAATAATGCGCGCGTCTCCTTTCAATTGGCAAAGCATTGCATAGGACTGCTTGAACAGAAAAGGATTTATCACAGAAAGCAGTGGAGTGCCTTGGCATATGTTAACCTGACACTGCCTAAATTATTATCTAGAGCCTGAAACAGGTGGAAATTTGAAGGTGCAAAGTCAGGATTATACGGCGGATGCATTAACACCTCCCAGCTAAACTCTCTTAGTTATTGCTAAGTGGCAAAAGCTATGTGTGATCTAGCGTTATCATGACCAAATCATAACTCTTCTAAAGTTCATACCGGTTCATTAGTTTTCTTTTAGTGAGCTCGTGAGGTACCCAAATATCCAACTCTTTGTGTACCCAGCGTTTTCAAATGCGCCAAAACTGTTTTGTGGTCCATCCCTGGTTCTTCAATTACTAATATGCCGATCTTGCTCCACTTTTTCAAAATGGCATGCATTTTATCCGCAACAGGGCGACCGGAGCGACGTGTATCTTTGACATCAAATTTCTGGAGTAAAATCGCCTTAACCAAATTTTTGCTACTCTCACAGAAACTGCACTAAGTCCACGAACGACACAACATTTTTCGCGGCTTGCGTTGCATTTATAATTTTTTGTAATAAAATTTATAAATGTATAATTTAATAATATTTTTTTTCATTAGATTCACTCATTTCCACAGTAAGAAAAACAAATGATACACATTTTCCAAATTTGAATTCGGAGTTATGTTTTTTAAAATTTAAACATTTTTAATGATACCAGCCAGATTTATGCATACTATATGCTGAAAGATTTTTTCTCCAAATAAAGGCTCACGCCTGCGAAGCCACTGGCGGAAAGCTAATACTGCTTAGCCATTTATTTATAAAGGTTTATTTTGTTCTGATTTTTATTCAAGGTAATCGTTTATAGCTTAAAGAATCTTAAAAGATTCTCAATACAAATTTTATTTGAGTTAAAAATTGATAATAAATATCTAATCTTTTTGAAAAAAAAAATATATATATATATATGTTTAACTCGGCTCGCTTTTTTTCTTTGTTCTCATAATCCGAACGCTGTTTCCTGAAATGTTCAGTATATTTCAGATAAAAATAATACTAATATTTGATATCAGTATATGGCTTTTATCAATTCAAAACTGAAATTCATATTGCTAAGAAGTAAACACAGCTGCACCTCACGCTACTTAGCACCATCGTAAGCAGACCTCTGTTAGTAGAGAAGTTCTATACGAAGCGCGGTCGGTACAAAATTCACGATTTATATTCTGATGTGCAGCCGTGTGTACATAGTGTGCATAAAAATCTTCAGCATTATCATTGCTGTTTATGAATAATTATTTACTTGAGTTTTACTGCACAAATAAATGTATAATAGACGGACGTAATTCTCTGTGGTATTCTCTATCAGAAAAAGATCATAATCTGATAGCAAATCAAAATTAGAAACTGTCAATGTATACGCATACCCACCGCATACCATACATAATTATAAAAATAAATAAATTTATATAACTATTTCTATTGTAAGATTAACCACATACATCAAAAGAATTCATTATATTTACTGCTTGGGGACAGGATTTTCTACCACACGAGCCTAGTGTAGATAATTAGGTGCAGCTGGGAGTAACGGCTTAACATGCCTTCCAATGTACCATAAATTTGTGGTCACCTGTTTCATAACCGGCCCTTGCGAAAGTTACTTAGCATTCACATCGTAGACCGAACACCTTAACCAATGCACCATCGAGCTTTGATTAGAATGAATATATTTTATATCTATTAACTGAATGCTCGTATAATAAAAGTCCCCTAGAACTATGAAAATTTTATCTCACAATCAACACAGAACCGGGGACGGTAGTATTTGCTTAATCATTCGAGTTACGTCCCTACTGCCGTCGCATATTCTATTCAGAATGTACACGAGAAATAAAAAGAATCTTCTACGAGTAAAAATTGAATGTATAATACAGATGAGCAACAAAGAAACCTGCTCTTGGTTTTATTTTGTCTATTTGTAATATCTATCAGAATGGAACGCACAGAAGGAGGCGGAAGGAAAGAAAAACATTTATAAAATTCTATGTACGAGTATACAAACTTATAATAACTCATCGTATGCATATACGCGTCGAATTTTCGGTCATTATGATGGTCTGTCAAACTTATTATTAAAGATCATATTGTTTGTATAGAGAGGAGATCCGTAAGAGAACCAAAATTACTGCTAGAAAGATTACTTAGTTGAAGTGGCAGTGGGCGAGACACATCACAGTGGGCTGGATGCAGGCAGCGCAGGACCGCGAGATCTGCAGGGGAGGCCTATAGTCAGCAGTGAGGGTTGTACTTATCAAAAGTCTAACCAAATGTTCGAAACAAATGCAATCGAGGTTGAATCGGATACTGGAAATCGTAAACATTTTAGAAAAATATTAAACTGTGGGTGAAGTTGCAACCGATATATAGTTAACATTGAGAACCCGCGCAAAACTTCAGCTCAATTCCGATAAAACTTTTTCAGGCATATGAATTTCCTAGATATTTTTTTTTTTTACTTTTTTGGAGCCTTTTCATTTTTTTATTAATATAAAAGTTGATATTCACGTAACAAAATTCATAGTTGACACAGTGACGATATTACCTGTCTATTCATCGCAGTTAACTAATAAACACTCTAATTGCAATAAAAGATATAACTGAAATATAATATCTTATAAAATATCAAAGGAAAATAAAATTATTTATTCAGAAATTAATTGTATAGAAACAAATCCCTTTATAGGGTATGACAAAATGTAAGGATTGCCTCTGCATTGCGTCTGCTTGTGCCGTTATCAGCAATTTTAATTATGTTACTTTAGTCGTTCTACTTAAATCTATAAAGATAAAATTTATTTGTTGTTAATCTTAAAAACAACAAAACATAGATGATGATAAATATAGATGGTGTGGGTATTCTCGCATAATATACAAATAACAAAATAGGTCACTTCTACACAGAAATTAAAAATAATACAAATTTATAAATTACAGTCTATGTTACCATCGTATGACGCAGCTTCACGTAGTTGAAACAATTTTTAAAATAGGTCGAGTACTTTCGAAGCTAAACGTGAATGCAAACAAACAAACAATCAAATTTTTCCTTTTTATATAATAATATATTAGATTCCCTTAAAACTTATACCTTAATTACTAAGTTGTGGTTGTGACAAAAACAACGTTATTATTTCAATATTTATTTATGGTTATTAATACATATAATAAATTTTGAGAAACTTAAAAAGCAATTTCATATTAAGATAATTTGATTTACATCTACTCACTGATTTTTGCTGACACCATCCAACGAAATGTGATAAAAAAACGCAATTTCATCTTAACAGAATCGATAAAAATCATATAAAAAGGCACAGCGAATTTTTATTTCCAGGTAGGAAACTTCTCGGCTTCCCCTTAAACTGTAATAAATCTCGAATCGAAGTTATTGGCTTTTCCGAAAGTTCTTAGACAGATATTTCAAGTCAGTCAAACCTCCATGCCGTCATTAGTAATGAAATTATGTTAAGCGTATCCCGGAGATGGGCTGGTTTCAATCATCCAATATTTATCGCGTTTGTGTAAAAAGCATTTCGCCGGCAACATTTCATTTTCTTGTGAGAGTCTGAAGTTTTTATGCCCTTGTTTATCACTATGGTGTTATCCTCCAGAATATTTTGACATGGCGGGAAGAATATATCTCAGTCTAGATCGGACTGCTGCGCCGCGCGCACGCGATATATCTTTTATGTGTGTATATAGAACGCAGTGACCACGTGTCAGGACCATTAGCTGACATAACGACGGACGTGACGTAACGCGTGATGAGATTGTGACGTTTAACCGATTTCGCAATGCGCTGGCCGGCTATTGGACGGTGGCAAATCGAGCACGTGTCTCGCGAATGACATCCAATCAGAACTGTGGACGGTTATGGATTTCCAATTTTGAATTTGGATTTTGATTTGTGATGTGAATATTGATAAAAAGTAATAAGTATAAAACAGATAGGGACGTCCCTTTGTTTAGTAACCTTACTTTCGTAAACACATTTAAACACAAAGATCACAATAGTAGTTATTGCGGTGGTCAACTTTTAATAAATTAATGTCTTTTATTTAATTCGATTTAAATATATGTGTTAATAAATTTGAAATAGAAGCTTCTTGCTTTTTATTTCTATTTCAAATTTATAAACACATAATAGATTGACAAAAAGTTCAAATTAGATGCATTATGTTTGCGATGAAGTTTAATCTTGTACGTGTTTGATGAAATGAGTTTTATTCGGTTCTTCGTCGTGTCAATAGAGATGTGAATTATTTTAAGTCGTGTAATTACTTACAGTAAATATATAATAATACAGATATATCATAAGGCTCAGTGACAGGAATTGGATAGCTTAGAAATTACTAAAAAAATAACTGAAAATCAGCAAATATAATATCCTCTTTATTCCAAAGGTAAAGTCGAACAAATTTGCTTAGGAACAACCACATAAATTATGACTGATGAAAAACGTTATACAAAGAAGATAAAACCCGTAAATTCCCAAGTGTACGTTGTGTAAAAGAGTCGTATAATCTAAGTAGAAGTAAGATTACTCTCCACTGCGGCGTTTATCGAGGTCAGACCGGCAGACCGGCTGGCGCCATCGCTTACACTGACATTCTTATTCTTATAAGGGAGCGTTTACATAGGGTCCGTAGCCGGCGTCAGTGCTGGAGTCAGAAGCTGACCGCACTGTTCAGCAGTGAAATACCTCGATTATTCTCGACTCTACTAAGATTCCGGCATTTATGACCAGTTCTTGATGTGAAATTGGGTCGTTAAATTTTGTGCAAGTTTACTACTGAATATAATAGATCATTGAAATAAATGAAATTCTATCTAATGTATCATGGTGAGGATCGCTACCTTGCAGAATGTGGGAGTTTCTCAAAAATAATAATAATAATCTACAATCGTCCTCACCTACTCGACATTGCCGACCTTGAACTAATGAAGATAAACCCACGATTTTTGGTTAGCAGACATGTTTTATAGAGTGAGTCAGTACTCACTTAGTCAGTACTAACGAAGATTTTTGGGAAATTCAACCCCTAAGTAAAAAATAGGGGTTCAAATTTTATATTATTACCTCCGTAAATTTTGGTGTAAGAAACGTGAAACTATATTTTAAAGTTTATATAAAACTCAAACAACGGCTGTGTATGATAAGTAGGTTGATTGGATTGTTCGGTATTAGACTTTACAATTCCAAATTGGTCATAGAAACAAATATTGTAGCAAATAACGTAATAAGCTGGGAGTCTGTGACATAAATATAAAGGGGTTTGTAACGGTAAATTCTTCAGTACGTCGAGGTACGACTAAGGGTATAAAAAGACAGTACTATAACCACAACTGTGCGCTTTATTCATTTTTTTTTATTTTCTATTTTTTGTATTAAAGACATGCAAACACAACCTGTTCTTCGCACTCAATGGTGTAATATGTATACATATAAAACCTCTTGCACATTTTTGACACGAACTCTTGTACTTAACGAGGTTACGCTCGCAGACTGACCGGCGCGGCCTGGCGTCACAATTTCGGGTTGTATTTATGCGAACAAAATGAACAACGAGTAAGAACTTATTAGACTATGGTTAACTATTTTAATATATATTAATATATAATGTTTTTTTCCATCCAATGCAAGGTTGCCTGGAAAAAATCGCTGCCTAGCGATAAGGCCGCCTTTTGTACGTTTTCATGTATTGATTTATGTTTGTTTATGTAATTTTAATATGGTTTGTGCAATAAAGAATATTTATTATTATTATATATTATAATAAAAATGGCAAAAATTATAAAGACTCGTTTTAACCGGTCGGTACTAGGGATGCATGTCCCCTCATAGGAGATTTTAGAAATACTAAATTAGGGCAACACTCGTTATTGAAATAATAAAAATATATTAATTAATACCCTGAGATACCCAGATGATATTATAACCTCATAGCTTCAACTGCAGCAAAGCGCATCGGACTCTTGAACTATTGCACACTTGAGAGATATTAACTAATACAACTTATAGTGTAGAGAAAAGTGACAGGCAAAAGATATGTGAGTAAGAAGAAATCTTGCAACTTAAAAGCGTGGACGGGGATAAGGAAAGCCACTGAGTTTTTTCCACAGACCGAGAAGAGATTACAAAATTGACAGTCAATTTTTGCTAGTCAGAGAGGCACCATAAGAATACGTGATTAAATTTATGATCACTTATGCAGCACTTATAGATTAATCGTAATAGTTGGCATGTAATTAAACATAAATAAAAATCATTTTTTTCCACGTAATTCGTCATCCTCTGTCAATGTCAATCTTTTAGCTTTATACGCATACTGGCGTACACTTCGAAGATGAGATGGCCGTCGTAATAATAAACCTGAAAGCCTACAAAGTCAGTGATAAATGGTTTTTTTTTATAATCAGTGCACAATTTTTAAAGAAAGAGTTTAGTTTTAATATTACTATTTACATTTATCATAGGTGAAACGTATGTTATTTTCTCTTCATTTGTTGAACTGTACATTAAAAGATGATTAGTTTTATGTAATTACAGATATCTATTGGTATAAAATAAGTTTTACTGACAACCTTTATTATTAACTACAAGTAACTCGGGACTTATTTATACAAAAATCTTTTTTATGGCCTTTGAGTTCCTTTAGTATTGTTTACAGTCTAATATTGAACAAAGTTAAATAAAAAATGTGATTAAATATTTATTTAATTTGAAGACTAGTCGCTTCTTTTAAAATTATAAATGAAAGCGAAATATTTTAAGTCTCAGAGAAAAGGTACGGAAAATTGAGAAAAATAATAGTGTAACTTAGAATTGAGTTAGCTCAGAACCACCTGGAGGAAGTTAACTAGGTTTGAGTCTAGGAAATGCCGTCTATAATACATCTATATCATCGCACAATTTTTCAGTGTCTATAATACACTTTGCTTCTTTCAAAGCATTTTATATTATTGCGACTTTGCAGTTATTTTTCATTTCCTATTTTTCACGTTAGGAAATCTCAAATTGAAAGCGTTCTTCTTAAATTATAACAAATAACACAGGGCTCAGGTTTTGATTGACTCTATTGGCAAGCGTAAGCTTTTCCATAGAATATCGAAACAAATATTACTAGAAATATTATCAAGTTGTTTCCTTTTTACTTGAATGTCAATAGTCTGGCGTCACACAGTCTGCTAGTCTGGCCTCAATTTATCATCTCAGTGATTCCTAAAGGAAAAACTAATAACACTGAAATTATTTTCTTAGAAGAACGATACATGTAAGAAATATTTCTTTCATTGTATTTCTGTCACTATTTTTTTTTTGCATTACGATTTACCAACAAACATCTTTAGTGCTATAAATAGACAAGGTTTAGTGTCAGATTAAATTGCAATTTTAATATTAGTTTAAATTCATATTATAGAAAGAATAAGCAACCATATAGAAGTAAATTATACTGCTGTAGAACCTCGTACTAGGTTAACGTTTGCCGAGTCTGTAATTTATAATATGAATTTTGACTAATACTAAGTGCAGTCTCGACGTCAATCTACTCCAACGCTAAACATTGTTTATAAATAACACTGCTTATGATTATAAAATATTTGAAGGATACATTCAAATATAACAGCAGGTTAATCCAATGATAATTATAAGAGGATTATGGTACTGTGATTATATTTTTATAGTAGATTCCCACACAGTTATATTGTAACAGAATAGAAAAAAAATCGTATTCCATACCTAAGCTCACTAAAAGCAAAGGAGAATTTCCGAGAGAATTCATCAAGGTACTATGTTTTAAATTGAGAATTCCAATTTTTCACATTGATAATTGTACCTATTCGTTTCCATCTTTTTCTATTTGAATTCTGCAGGAAATTTCTGATGTGCGTTACTTTTTTAAAATCGTGTAAAATAAACTTAAATGTCCCAAATTGGTTTCTTAAATTAATTAACTCACCTCGATGTTGGCGCCCAAGAGATCTAATTTTAAATATTTAAACTTAAGCTTATTTTTCATCAGTAAAATAAACTAAAGTCCTCAATCAAAGTAGACCAGTGAATCACTGCAAAAGCTGAAATGAGTTGTAATGGTCAAAACGTGCTTCGGTGGACCTACTTCCCGAGTTCCTTCACATAACATCGCTGCTCTGATAAAGTAGGACTGCAATAATGAGGTCGGCATCGGAGACTAGACGACGCCAACATATCGACTGGGAGTAGGATCAGCTGACAATCACATTTTAGTTGGGATACGGATACCGAACGGATACACCATCCCGAGTCGCATTTAAAGTGATAATAAGGAACTTTTGGGACTCTGTGAAATGTGGAAGTGCTTTTTTATGTTGCCTTGAAATATTGTGAAAATAATTATATCAATTCAGAGTTAGTTTTAGCCTTTTTTTCACGTTATCTTATTAAGTTTTACGTTATCTTAAGTGAATATAGAACCACATTAATTATATTAATATTATCCACCAGCTGAAGATATCAGGTTAAATACTGAAATTAGATCATAATATTTTAGCGTAGCTACATCATATTTTAATTTGCCAAAATTATTTCATGTAATAATTTAATCAGTAATATATTCAAATTATCTGCCTATATCTGAAGCAAAATTATGACGTTTACTATGCTCGATAACAATAATTTTAGATTTAGGACATCCTCGTTTTGTAGATACATAACAATTAAAATCATTTTTTTACATTTTAACATACGTAATGAGATTTTGATAATATTTACTAGTTTCATAAAAGAACATATTAATAACGGATTAACATGCGTGCATCTGTTAATACTTTTACCGTACTAATTTATTATTATTTCTAATAAGCACGATCTTCAAATGTTACAAAGTTCAGAGTTCGTTAGAAAATTTGTCCTCTTTGTCATCATTTTCGCCGTATTATCGCTGCTGACAGTAATTGTAGAACTGCTAACTGTCGCGGAGCTTTGACGCAACGTTTCTAATTAAGTATATCGTTGTTTTAGTAGCTATAGACTAGAAATTCAACAATTAAGTACAATCAGGAATAATTGAATAAGTTTTGTCTTTATTATTAATTATACTAACCATAAATTCATCATATTCATAGTATACCTATTATTGCCCATTATTTGATGAAATAATATTTTACTACTTCTAAGAATTTTATTTAGATTAATACATCTTAATCACTTACATGTTTCTGACATGGTTCTTACATATTAGAGTTAAATATATTCAAATATTCTCATTTTCCATTAGAATAACATTGAAATTTTAATCAAAATTTGGCTCTCGAAAACCTTTTAACGCCTGACCCAGAAAGAGCAGACATACAGATTAAAGAAAGAAATATTGCTATCTGCAACACACCAGGCGTTATAAATGTGTACTTTTTCTTTCATATTCCCCATTGCAAATACAAGAACTTTCGTGTGTATTTACAACTGTTCAAATTCAATCCAAATATCTATGAAAGAATAAATTTCCCGAAATAGTTTTATAAGTGTACATTAAGTATTGTTTGAGTGTAAGTATTTGAAGAATTTGTTAGATATATCAACTACATATGAAAGAAAAACTAAATTAGTCAAACATTAAACCAAAGATATTATTTTACTCGCATGAACATTGTTTTATAATCAATAACAAAGTGAAGTGACATATTATCATGTTGCAATTAGAAGACTCGTCGTGCATATGACTAGAAAAAATCAAAACTGTGAATCAAGATGGCTATGGTGATGTCTGCTAAATCTAAGATGTGTATTTGTTCATTAGTCATGTTAGTATTGATAGGAGTGGCATTAGCCGTGGTTTCTACTATGGGACTTCTTGATGTAAAACGTGAACACCATCAAATGGGTGTAGCTGAAAAGTATCAAGCGAAGCCGGCTACGATACGCATTGAAAATGTGAGTAACGGTCCTGTACAAAACTGACGGAAGATCCGACGTGCGTTTCACGGTAATATGAGTTACGCGTTGGATCTTTCGTCGATTGTGCAAGCTCAAATGTCATATGAAATAACTTGTCAGTTCTGATGCATCTTATTCCAGATATCCACTGACTCTGAATATCATTCTATTAATCCATATTACCAAACAACGACTTTACAATCAAAATAGTGCTATAAAAGTAGTTGAAGCACTAACAATCATGGAAGGAGATTAGCGAAGCTTAAAAATCAAGGCAAAAGAAGAGAACGAAGCGAATTTTCTTTTACTGAAACGAACTTTCGAACTGAAATCAAAAACATATACTGTGTACGTTCCGTATTTACCATCGACACAGTCCTTTTTGGTTTATTTTCCTATTATAGTTATTATATTATAGTTTTCTTAGTATAGGTTCTATACATCCAATCTTACTTTAATTTTTATTCTAAAATTTAAAATTTTTGGCACTATAATAAAATGTTTTAATCGTCAGTTCGTAATTTTTTCTCTTGATTCGAGAGACAAAAGTTCATGTTTATGATAAATCAATGAAAGTGTAAACAAATGTAATCTAATATTAGGATATTAAAACCACGTTATTTACAATTGGATTAAACAAGTACTAATACATAAAACTACCTTTTATGTAATTCGCATGTGTTTTTATAAATCTTGCAATAATATTATCTTATAATATTAATGCAGTTTTTATCTCACACTGTGATAAACTACTTTTGCTCATTTCTGTATATGATTAAAACCCACATCTCTTCTTCGACTGGTTCCGTTCCAAACTATAAATAAGATCCAAACACTGTCCACCGAATTCAATGTGGTGTATTAGTCGAATGAAATAATAATTGAAATATAAAGCCCAGCTTAACACAGTTCCCCAATAAAGTTGATATGTAAAATGTTAAATCCAATGCTAGAAATGAAACATATATGAAAAATCAATATCCGATTCTAAATTTGAACTGCAACTATTTTTACGTTAACGTCTTTCATTATATTCTTAATGAAGATAGTCATTCATTATTTTAGTTTCTGTATTTTAAGTTTAAGCTAATGCGCGCCAGTGGCTTCTAATCTTTTTACGATTGTTACCTCTAAACTTGTTAGGAAAACTGAGCTCACTCATCAGCGGTATCTACACCAGGCCTCATCTAATAGATACCCTATAGATGCGGTTTTTCTTTTTTTTCACCAGCGGCAGGTTTCGCTCGTGTGGTTCCCCTACAAAACTGTTTATTTGGACATAGATTCATATTGGACGTTGATGACACGAATTGTTACCGTTAATTTCCCCATAAAAACTTCCACTCCCATTTTCATCGCTTCACTGTTTTTCTGTTTTACGGGATAAAATATAGCATATGTTCACCACATTTGATGTAGCTTTCAGTAGATGAAAAAAGTTTTAAAATCGATCCAGTAGCTTCGGAGCCTGTTGGATACAAACAAACAAATCTTTCCTCTTTATAAAATTAGTATAGAATATTAAAGTTCTTTGTTACCTCTATAGCGAAAAGCTGATTTACCTCCGAGGTAATAAGCTCCAGGTAAGGAACCACAGGTTAAAAAGAAATTTGATCTCAGCCTTAGTAATTTACTATAGGCCTCTTAACATTTACTTTTTACCTATTAACTTTGTCGACCCCAGCAATAACTGGTCGGGTAACGTCAAATCGTATACCGTCTTAATACTCCTTGTTATCAACGTGTTCCATACATGTAATAACAGTTTCCTTGAATCGTTTTGGGTTACGTTACAAGTAAGATGATTGCTCTTTTTCCTGACAAAACAACCTTTGCAGTTTACTTTAAGTGTTTTCGTTGTTTTATTTTCAGCATGTTGTGGATCCAGCGATAATTTTATTTAAGATATAATCTTTGAACATTTCAAATGAAGATATTTTGGAAACTAAAATAAACCAATAGCCGAATACTATAATGAATTTGGATATTTATATTTATAAAAATCAATTGTTGTTTGTTTGTCTCGCTAAAACTTGAGAACGCTAGGCAGATTTTAGTTATGAAATGTTTGTCATAGTCCATGGAAGGTGAAAACGGTCAGAAGTGATGTCAAGAAATACACCGTGTCATCTAGTCATCGATAAAAAAGTCATTAAATTAGGATACTAGAGCCATTTATCAAGTTAAAAAAAATTGTTATATCTATCCCAGGCTGTGTCACCACGTGTGAGGTAACATACATTTCCAATACTACATTTTTAATAAAAATACAGTAAAATTGTTCTATTAATGAATCTCAGCTAAATTGAAACTGGCAATCAATTTAATTTTTACTTTGTTCTTCACTTTACTGTCTGGTGACTTTATTACAATCCATTGTTAAGTATATTTTAAAACCTTGGAGTCACTGAATGACTGAACGATTAATAGAATAATTGCTACTTTTATCTGACTACGGCGATATATATGTCAATGTAAGAATGTTCACCTGTTCCCTTATAACTTGGAAATTACTCACTCATCGTAACTGGACAAATGAGGTATTATATAGAAGTGTTTTAGTTGTTCACGTGCTATAAGGCTAACGGTCAGTTGCACAAACGTCCATTAAGGTTTAATGGCGTCTTTAAGCTCTAATGTTTGTCAAATTTGTGTCGATAATGTCGCTTTAAACTAATGAAAATTTTAATATACGTTTGTGCAACTGGCTGTAAGTGACGTTACATTTAATTGGCAACAGCGCCCTCTAGAGATCAAAAAGCAAGTAAGAAAAAAAATTTACTAAAGAAAATATAGTATAGGGTGAATGAACAAACAGTCAAATTACGCTCTAAAAAGTTTGAAACGAGAAACTTATTTCATAGAGACAGCTATATTATAATAGTGATGACCAAAGGACAACGAAATAATATGCCACAACGGTCTTTTTTGTCATGATCAGTGGCATACGTTATGTTTTATATACTGATGACATTATGTCTTTTTTCTTTAAAGTTAGAGAATAATTTATAGTTTTCCTTGCCAATTACATTTAAATAATACTCCTTTTTTTAGGTAAAATTTAATAATAATGAAGGAATAGATGCTTTTCCTCAACTAGATTTCAAATATATCAACAAAAATTGAGCACAACATACACGAAACATAGTTTTTTTCTATCAATTCTAAACAGCATAGGAAATTCTAATATGGCGTCCACCTATCAATTTATTTACACGTCACATCCTTTGTGCGGACCTTATCCAACACACAAATTCCGCTAAGCCCTAATAAATCATGTCCATGGTAAAATTAGCGTTATTTTTGTGAATCGGGGTCACTCGTCATTGGGGTTCTATTATCGCGGCCCGAAGTGACATAGCCGGTCATTTTTCATTAGAAGCCGACGGGATAAAGGGGTTAAAAGTTCTTTTAGCTCCGCCGCTGAGCAAAAAAAAAGTTTGACGAAATGTGACAGTGCATTAGTTCACAAAAGATTTTTTGGAACAAAAAAGAATGTTTGATTTGATTATTATAGGATAATTAGCAAGACTCGTTTAGCGGATGAGTCTTTCTTGCTTAGCACTGAGCTCGATTGAGTTCATGTAGGGCACAAGAATACAATATGTATATGTCCAAACCTATAATAAAAAGCAATAATATTAATGAAAGACACTGGCGTTCTGAAGTGATAAGTATAAAGCATCGGCGATCCTAGATATTACTTGCTGCACATACTTAACTGTGAGTCTAATAAGTAGTTACGAGTACATTCTATTGCCAAATACGGATGAGTGCTAAAAAGTTTCGAAGCTTCCTTTTTTATTATTTATATTTACCTAAAACATAAAATACTAGCTGTAGACTAGTTGCGAAATCGCCAAAAGAATTTTATAAATAGTCTTGCAGATCAATTCTGGTAATGTTTACGTAATAAAAGCATCTCAATAGAATCTCAACTCTCAATGCAAGTAGCATTTTGGCATTGGAGTATCTACCAGAAGTCCAATATTATTGTTACAGAGCGCAGCGGCGCATTACAAGATGGCGTTATGCGCCAATGAAACGCGCTAACACTGTTGAAATTACCTGTATCACATACGGCTGGTTTCTGAATTGAGAAAAGCACAAAAGGGTTTAGCCGGATACGTATGACGAGTCGGCCCCCAAATGGGAATCGATATTGAAACTTATGTTTTAATATCGACTTGATGTTCAAACACGATTTATGTACTTTTCGCGACCGACTTCCGCTTTGACCTTGAGATAGAGAGCAAAATATCCGTATGCTTGACTATTACTGAATGTGATATATCTCTGAAGCTTATTAAGATAAAGAAGTGAAACTAACGCGAGGTGTTAGGTTACATTACAGAGTATATCACATATATTTTTTTATAATTTTTAGAATAAAAAATTACATTAAAAAAATAAAAAATAAAAAAATCATGTTTTTTTTTCTGAGTTCTCTGTGACTTACAATCACGAAATTAATATATGTTATGCTCCTTTGTGTGCTCTATTACCCATAAAAATTGCGTGAAAAAAAAGTTGGTGCAACACAACGAAAAAAAATTATATGTGATTTCTGTCTTATGGTATACCCCTGTATTATAAGGTTTTCACATTACATCATTGTTTTTTTTTCGAAATTTCACATCAGCTTGTTTTAAAACATAAGTAACTAGTCTTAAAAGATGGGATAATAGTTAAAAAAGAAATGAAAAAAAAAGCAGCCAGTGTTCAATACTTATTATTATTACTTTTTCGTGTCTATCAAAATACAAGAAACAAAGATATTAATCATCGTCACTGTTGTAATTAATTACAATCGGAACACTTTGAGTCGCAAATAATTTAGTTAGGACCTCAGCAGGACGTACGATTTTGGACAAATATCATCCATATGATAGATAATAAATAATAGCTGCTACATGAGAACAGCATTCCACTGTACGTTTGCCATTGGGGCAATTACAGCAATAACGAAGAATACTATTGTAGTCATTACCTTCGGAAATATAGTGAATGTAAATTCGATAGACTTTTCTATTTATATGTCTTGATTTTACTTCTGCTTTGATGATATTAGGTGCTGATTTCACATATTGTACTGAGAGATTATTTTGATCGTCCATTAGTTCGGCCAAGTTAAATGCTGCACATTTAGAAGTAGAAGCTTTTTTGTTAATATATGGGATAAGTCGACACTTCTTACAAAAAATATCATTAAATATTACGATTTTATTCAAACAGTCACTAAACACTTTAGCTTCTTTTTCATTCTTTATAATTTTTTTATAACCAGGAATCTTACACAGGTACTTGTTACAATTTTTACACTTTCTCGACATTATTACTTAATAATGATTTGATTCGATAGTTAATAATTTCAAAATGCTGATACAAAATACCTTTGACAGAATTTGAGTCCCAAACTGCCTTCTTGTGTAATACAAATGACTGCTACTTTAGCTAAACAAACGATGCAGTAAACAGCTCGATAACAAGTTCGAACTTGTTTGTTTATTGTTTGTTTACAAGGCGCGAATCACATATAATTTTTTTTCGTTGTGTTGCACCAACTTTTTTTTCACGCAATTTTTATGGGTGATAGAGCACACAAAGGAGCATAACATATATTAATTTCGTGATTGTAAGTCACAGAGAACTCAGAAAAAAAAACATGTTTTTTTTTTATTTTTATTTTTTTAATGTAATTTTTTATTCTAAAAATTATAAAAAAATATATGTGATATACTCTGTAATGTAACCTAACACCTCGCGTTAGTTTCACTTCTTTATCTTAATTAGCTTCAGAGATATATTACATTCAGTAATAGTCAAGCATACGGATATTTTGCTCTCTATCTCAAGGTCAAAGCGGAAGTCGGTCGCGAAAAGTACATAAATCGTGTTTGAACATCAAGTCTATATTAAAACATAAGTTTCAATATCGATTCCCATTTGGGGGCCGACTCGTCATACGTATCCGGCTAAACCCTTTCAACTGATTATTCTCAATAACTTAAGTTTTTTACGTTTCATATAGCAAAGTCCTAGCTTTATCAAATTCCTATCAACTGATCATAAAAAAATTGAAAATCAGTAATGAAAACCTGATTAATTGACGTTTAAAATGGCTTAAACACGGTTTGCGTAATGCGTCGAATACACCAGTAAGGCCGAGGAAACATCTAGAATGTTCTAGGTCCTAACTAACATAATATCTAGAATGTTCTATGTCCTAACCTAGAACATTCTAGATGTGATATCGGCCCCTATAAATACGCGGTAGACTACCAGTCCCGGCATTCTTTATTGAACAAGCGGAAGTGTAAGCAGACCTTGATGACGTTTTATCAAAAGGAGGTGCTTTTAATTGCAGGGTGCAGGACTAGCCGCCTAATATATATATTAGAATTTCGATGACTTGCACTTTACATTAATAGATTCATAGTGAAAGGAAAATGCTGCACTATTAATAATGGAATTTAGGTAAATAGTACAACATTAAAGTGTAGTCATCGAAATTCTAATGAGATGCGATAATAATGTAAACATATTCAGAATTTGCTTGCAGTATGTAACCTACGGGAAGTTACGTCCATTGCGGATGACATAGGCTACAGTAGATAATTTACGCACGAGAACTCGCGGGAAAACCGGTACTATTATATATTTGGCAGTTATGACATCACGCGATCGATAATAAGTGGTGATTAAATTATAAATGAAGTTAAAATCCAATAAATTGCCAGATATAAATATACCATCAAAGCGAAGCATGTTAACGTCCCGATTCCTGGATTTGTTTTTAATTAAAAAATACCGTACAGGACAGAAAACATTTCGTACACACTTTGATTTTCGTGAAAACAAAATACTAAAAGTCATTCCGAACCGGAGTTTCCTCTAACAAAAGGGTTCAACGTGTTTCGTTATTTTTCGACAAAGGGGCATCATTTGAATTTCCATTTATATTTACATCAAATTCGCAAATGCTATTAATAAAATAAATACTTCTGACACATACTCAAAACGAAACATAACTAGCTCGATGGCACTGTGATTGACTCCTGGTCTTTACTGCGGATTTCGAACAACTTCACCATGGTCATTTCTAAGATATAGACCACAATGGACCTATGGCATACAACTCTAGGGTACTGCCAGTCTGACATCCAATGCCTTCAAAGAGCCCAAAATATGATCAATAACGAAAACCGTGCATACATGGAAATAACAATAGTGAAGGATAAGGTAATAGACATAGCTACCCAAAGATATAGAGTCACACTGGAAACCCACCCGAATATTTACTAGCAAAACCGCTTATAACTCGAAGTTACAACAAGTGACTCAAAAGGAAAGATGTCCTATAGACATAAACAAAAGAGGAGATGTTCTTACTGAAGAACACACTTCACAACCCACTAAGCCTGCAACATTTGCTTGTAGTGATTATCACTGATTGTAAATTAATACTCGAAAAAACAAAATATATACGCTGGGTGACCAAAAATTTAATATTTCGAGAATCCCTTTGCTTCAGAAGATATGTTTAACCCTTAATCCTTGCATTTGTAGTTTACACCTACAAATCTTAAGTTAAGAACATATAACTAGCATTCAAATACAATTTTGCGTATTTATTGCTGACAAAACATTAACAAAATCATATTATTTTAAAGTCAAGTTAAAAGAAATTCAGATAATTTACTGTGAAATCATACTTATCGATTAGTGTGATTTAGATTCAATTTAATACTGCTGTTTCTGGAAATACTACACAATTAATAATTTTGAATTTAGAGTTTTCATGTTAAATATAATAGAACAAAGGCTGGATCTCATATCGACACCCTTTTATTCTTCATATAATCGAGTATGTTCACAACATATTTAATAAAACAACTCTTGAACGTTATACGTGTATTTTGAATTAGAGATTTATGTACTTCCAAAAATGGGTTAGACGAATTTATACATTACGCTTACCTACTCCAGTAAATTCTCCGAAACGTCTAAATATATTGAAAAATAAAATAAACGCTTTAACAAGTTGTTTTAGTAAATTATTATACATCTTAAAATGTCTTCGGCATTACAAAATTCAATATGGTGAGTTTATTACGCGATAAACCTCCAGGATTAACGAAGCATTCTAATTCCCTTGGTGATGATGACGTAATTCCAAACTGTAGCATAGCTAATATATTTATTTGCACGATAACGTACCGTTTTCCGATTCGTTGTTTCAAATTAGATAAATTATAAAATACCGTACAGTACAGTACAGTATAGTGTATGGTCAATTTTCATTTGCAAAGAGATTTTGATATTTTATAGATAGTCAAAAAGAATTCTTATATCTAGTACACTCTGTCTCACGCTTCAGTGGTTTGAGGTTAGTCCATACCCCCGAGGATTTTGATTAAAACAGATCATCTTATGCCTTATTTTTACACCTTAAGGTTATTGAAACAAGACTCATTATGAACTTTAATCTAAGATAAATCCTGTGCATGGACGAAGTAATAAGTTTGGTTATTATTCATGATTATACCTTTGAAATTGAGCTTTCAAAGTAGGTACACATGGCTCCATGTCAAGTTACAACAAAATGTCAAAATTCCATAAGTGAATTTGTATTCTACTCTTAATATATTCAGGCTTAAAAATCAAGTTGAAAAATTTTACAGTATTGTTTATTATGATTTATGAATAAATAATTCACTTATCAAAGTGTCTGACGCACTGTTGAATGTACATAAAAGAGCCATATTAATTATATCATACAGACTTTTCCTTTACTTCTAGAAAAAGTAAAATTACACGTGGTATATGATTATTATAATTCAGTTTATAAATCCTAGATACACAACAATTAATTATACAAACACATAATTCTGTTCTCATATCGTACGAGATGTAAGCGACTATGCTCAGAGTAAGTTCTAGCACTCCATTCGTAATTAGTTTAAGTTCTCTTGAACTTAGCACTTTGTCAAGTGCAAGTTTATTATGTAGAGAGCAAATATAGTCGTGTGCATGCTATTAAACTGTGAAGAAAACATGGTCGTCGTCTGCCGCTGTCATTATATCTAAAAGTTAAGAGTCAGCAATATAAATAAAAAATTAACATTATCTACAACAAGCTAAAGTGCCCGTATTATACACCCAGACCCGAGACAATATAGAAAAGTTATCATTATCTACATTGACCCGAACAGGAATCGAAATTGGGTCTTCAAAGATGGCGACACCTTGAAACGGTGTGACGGGTTCGATGCTTGGGCGAATTAAAGGAAGGCTGACTAGCTTGAGAATTTATGTATTTTATGGTAATAATAGGTAAAGAAAAGAAACTGTTACAATAAAAAAATGAATATAAGAACAGTTCGTATGTTTACCTAAATATAAAATTAAAAATGCATAATCAAAAAAAAATACTTACCTCTTTTTGAGTTTGAGTAATAAAAACTTGGACGCTATTACAGGATATAATTTTATATATTCTATTTTACTCACATATTTTCATAATTATAATATTTATATTTTTAAATTTATACGATTTACATGTTCATAACAGAAGAATTTTTTTACGAACTGACATTCATAAAGAGCATATTTGATTAGTTAAAATTTCAAATAACGAAAGGTGAATAATAAAAAGAAATGATGTTGAAGATCAGAGACAAAAAGTTTGCATGCTGAAGCCTAGGAAAAATAAACGGTATCACACCGTTACAGCGGGTACGGATAAATAGGTTTTACTCGTTAAGTGGCACACCGTTACAACGGATTAATAGGTTTTACTCGTTAAGGTAATTTATGCTATTTAAAGAAGTGAATGATTATAATATAGTAATTACACTTTATTCATTCCGAAAACTAAGGTGTTTCTTTTTTAATTTTTATTTGATAATTAAAGACTTACACATTTAAATCTTGGCTACGTAACTTTGAGCAAATTGGACAAAAAACAAAATGAGCGTTATTGTATATTGAAAAATAGAGACTATTTACGCTTCCCTTGGACAGTCACAATATTATTGTAACAATATTTTATGAATAATAGTATAAAACCTGACCAAATTCCGTAGCCGAGTGGTTCGCACGCCGGTTTTAACGTGTCGCCATCTCTGAGGTCCGAGGTTCGATTCCCGGTGGGATCAATGTAGAATACGAACTTTTCTATATTGTATCGAGTCTGGGTAATGTGTTACCTTCGTTGTCTCAGATACTCCATAATACGGGGGCTCTAGCTACTCAACTTTGAATCTGAACAATTTATGTGATGTTGTTTTATATTTATTAATATATATAATCATCTTCTTTCCAATATACGAATATAAGATAAATATGAATACGACGCTAGATGACGTTAAGTTATAACTTATATGAATGGCAAAATTTTAATTTTAACCTATGTAACAAAACAAAATAGGCTCAAAATCTGTTTATGATAAAACTTAACATTTTTCAATGTTACCTACCTAAAAATTCAACCTGTATGAGATAACAAAAGATTGGGATAACATTGTGTATTCACGCCAATGACTTTTGGGCCGAGAACACGTAAAAAGCCAGAATACAATTATGTTAAATAGTTAACCTTAGGTTACGCGAGTATCGTTCCAAGTGCCGTTGAATAATAATAGCCTCTTGAAGCTACCTGCTTTACGTATGCCTAGACAGTTATACATACTGTAGTTTACATATACTGGACCTTACACAGGTAATATATTTATAAAATACAGCCCTCTGTTGTGTCTATTTACGTATGGAATAAAAACGATCTCCTTGGTCGAGTGGCTTCCACGTCAGTTCCTACGTGTAACTAAAATTCAATTTCTGCATGCGAATAGCAGCAATACGAATTCTAGATAATCGAGATTCGAGAAACGGGTCGAGAGTGAGATATTATGCTTGAGTGATGTTTTATCTACATCAAATGACACTTTTCTTGTGTGCACTGATATTCTTTTAAATGAAGGGAAATGCGTTACCGCGTACTACGCCTTTAACGGCACGGGTCATCAAGGTAATATGGGAATTTCCTTTGCTAATCCACCCGGAGGAGCTAGTCAAAGAACAGAGACACACCCACTAAAACCATCAACCTCCCTTTATGGTGTAATGCTCGGATACAGTCCGGAGACCTAAAGCTGAGTGGTAAGCCTCTCAGCAATTTTACAAATATAGCGTCGAACGCAGAGTTATCAACGAAATTAAAGTTACATCAAATAAAACCTATTTTAAAAGGTGGTTTCATTTGATTGAATATCAAATGTTATGACAGTTCTGTGTTCGACGCGATCTATTTTGAACAGAATAGCACTAGAGGTATTATAACGTTATAATCTTGTATCAAATTACTGTATTCGTTGTTTTAAATATTCTATAGGATCTACTAGTAGTAGGATCTAGTGGGTAATACCCCTTGTGGGCGCTGCAGGTCTAAAGGGGGGCAATAAACAGAAGAAAAATGGAGGCGTTGTGTAGAGTCTTTGAGGGGCGATTTTTAATTTCATCTAAGAGGCCTCTTCGACACTGACAGATCTTTCGACTATCAACTACAAGATATGAACACACCTTATCACTACATATTATAAAACGAAGTTCCCCGCCGCTTCTGCCTGTCTGTTCACGATAAACTCGAAAAGTACTCGACGGATTTTCATGCGGTTTTCAACAATAGATAGAGTAATTCTTGAGGAAGGTGGTAGTGTATAGTAAGTTTAGGTTTTGTATAAACTGACGATATAACAACGATATTAGTTCAATATGTCGGAAAAAATAAAGCCAATCGTAAGCTTTCCTCAAAAACGCCGCCAAAAACTTTGAGTTATTACAAGGCATTGTGTGGTGGAATTATACCTCTTTAATAGATCTAAAAAAAAGTCCGCGGTGGTATATGTCTATATTGCAACGATAGCCCACAATAACCATTTTTAATGTATACTTAAAACAGTAAAATATTGGGTTATTTACGAACCTATTTTCAACAATACAGTATTAATCCTTATTTAAATAAATAAGTTAGATATGTTATGCATGTAATGTAGATCAAAATTGCCTTTTACACTATGTCAAAAAAACATAACTATTGAGTTATTGAAAAATAAAAAAATGTCCGGGCGAGCTATTAAATATCGATGAATAAAAATTAATCTCCGAAACGTATGTATGCACATAACTTCCGAATTACAGTTCCGACTGCACCAAATTGGATGATTCTATTTTTTATGTTTTCCACGATTCATGAGTCAGTTTATATATAAGATGTGTTTTTTTAAAACTCGGGTCAGCTGGTAATATTAATAAAGAAAAAACTCATAATAACTCTGTTTATATTTCTCTCCGTGTGGTTTATATATGCATATCTGTTCAGTTTTATTGAATAAATAAAATAAATTTCATGTAAATTGGTAATTCCGTTTAAGTTTTGTTTAGAATGAATTTTTAATTTCCGCTAATATTGCTCCCAATAATTAATGTATTTGAAGTTATGGTGGTTTTAATTTCAATATGTCAACTTCAATATTTACCTCTAGATGACGGCACGATACTCAAAACATATTGTGACGAAATAATGACGTCAAAAGCGTAGATATTATAAGGAGCTAAATTATGGTGATTATTATATTCATGATTTAAATAATAAGTAAATCTTATTATATCAAAAAGAAAATAGAACGTCGTTGATGATTTGGTTCATAACTATTTGAATTTCAAGTACTACTTTTTTTCATTAATATCTCCTTATCGTCAGTTTCAAAGTCAGCTATTATTTTGAAAGGTAGAATCATGTCACTACATTTAAATGTCACTAGTCTAATTTAAGATATTGATTAATATTACAAGATTTCCAATAAACTCTAACAATAAAAGCGACGTCTGAGATTGAAAACGAAACATTTTATTTGTTGCAACGAACAGAATATCTCCACTTATATGCGTTCTAGTTTCCTTTAAATTGAACTTAGTGCTTTGTCAAGCGTTGGTTCACGATGTAAAGTGGTTCTTGGCCATTACACTTTAATGAATCTTGAATCTTTAGTATATACGCCACGGGAACTATTTAGGTCAGAACTATTTACGTTGTTTTTATTTTGGTGTTCGATGCCCCAAATGGAAATGATGGGATATTTATCCTAATGTATCCGTCATACATATCTCGTCTGTCTGTCAGAGGATTCGCTATGAAACTGCTTCGCAACTTGATTAGAAATTCTGATATATATTAGTCGTTGACGCAAAATCGGCCGCGGCTTTATAAACATGGGATTCTTTTTATGGGAACAATATTATAATTTTGCAAACATATTGACATAAAAACATTATAATAAAACAACTATACACTTTTAATTTATGTTTTATATTATATGCTAAAAGGTTGATACACTTTATTACATGAAAACAAATCGAGAAGTATGTTGTTTTGAAAATAAATCTAGCGTTCGTCCGATAGATTTCCAATGCGTTATAAATAAGGGTTGGCATCGAGCTGCTGATGTAGCCAGAAGGTAGCTAAGGGACCTCTATAATTAAACGAGGCAACCCTATCGAGTTTAAGCTCGTTTTATTTGTCTTGGCGTAGACTTTAATCCGAAACAATGTCAGGGGAAGAAATAAAACTTCCCATAGTGATTTTCCAGGTAAATTATAACAATAATGAACCTGGGAAGTCACTATGGGTACTTTGTAATTTAATAATACATTTATCGTTTGTCTATTTGTCAAAACAATATCTAATCGAAATCGAAATTTAAAAAGAATTGAATTATTTATCCATCCTTGTATCGGACCCCTTGTTGTACCATTATCGATAGACGATCTACTATAGTCAAAGTATAAGAGTAAGTGCTCTTCATACATACGCAACGAAAATCGTTTGTATATGAGTGCGCCCGTACGTATGCGTCGTCGCACGCACACACTTACAAAATTATCTAAGTTATAGGAGTTCAAGGCACGAGTGGCAACTTGTCAGTCGTGGCTAGTACGCCGTGCTTGTGTATATTCTGCGTCGCTGTATTGCCGCTCGTTATGAAATTTCTGGACGTAAACAAGATGGCTTTGAAAACTAAACCAAAATATTGCATTTATGAATCGAGTATATGGTATTTCACATTTTATAAATCAAGTATATGGTATTTCGTTCTTTAGGTATTCGGGCAATTTATTATAAAATCATTAGTAATTATAATATTGTGTAGTTTTTACCCATCGAAAGTGTTTATGAATTATTTCTGCTGAAGATTTTATTTACCAGATATCAATTTGTAGTTTAATTTGTTAAATCTCTATGCCCGAATACTGCCAAATTGAAATAAATATTGAATTGCGTATTAGACAATGTAATATAAAAAAATATGGCCAATTTATAGAAACTGTTTGTACAAAGCACAAGATTATTAAAAATTAAGATCGGCATTATCTTATTTTGTTCGTAGCCTGATCATTTGGAAAAAAATGACTAAATACATAATTCATTAAAACCACGTTTTAATTCTACAATACACTAAATTGATGACATGACGTAGGTATGAAATATATTATTATATATTAAAAAACCAGTAAAACGTTGTATTATAGTTCCCAGAAGCTTACCATACTGGGGGAAACTATATTTACAGATTGATTGACCATGCATTTCTGACGATTGAATAACTTATAAGCGACAGCCCTACATGTTTAGGCTATTATCTTTCGCTCGGGTCTCGAGTGCACCTGCTTATATATTTGTACTATGCTATAGTGGAGTAAAACTAATTAGTTTAGTGCTAATTCTAGTCATTAACAGTTCTTACATCATTTGAATTCTCATCTATTGGTCAAATTATTACTTATATTTAAATAATTGCTTTTTCTGCACGAAAGAGTAGATTTGAGAGTCTTAACTTTATAATTTTATATACTTCAACCCTTTCAAAAGTTGTGTATAAAGAAGAGAAACCATAAATGAAAAGGTGACTGGTTATATTAAAAAAAATAATAATACAAATCACTGTAGGTAATTAGAAACGGATCCCAAAGTAATTATTTAAAGTTCATCAATATCGTTCGAAAAGGGTTAAACGTGATGGATTAAATAAATTCCTTTCCGCCTATCACGTTAACCAAAGAAAGTGGAACCTTCTTCTGGAAGAATTTCAATATACTTCAGGTATCTAATAAATGTGGTCAAGAAAGCTATCCTTTAGGCTTGCCGGTTCTAAATTTAGTGCACCGATGCGTCTGCTCATCTGAAGACGGGTGCACGTCTGTTTTTATTTTATATTTATTTCAATTACTGTTTTTTTTTTTTCTTACGATTCACCGTAACAAAAAACCAAGTGAAATATTACTGAACATTTTAAAACAGAATAAGTGGTCGATAAATGAGCAGCTAAATATGGTAGCGATAAGACACGTCGTAATGTTAATATTGGTACAGGGTGCGTTTCAAGAACTGAAGCTGTATGGTTCACCGTCCCAGGCAGAGGTGCAATGTGTCAACACGTTCGAGGTAACAACTATTTCACTTAATTTAAAAATGGAATTATTGTTCGCAAGTTCGCGTAGAAAAAGGATTAAAAGACAAAATTTAGCATAAATACTTTTTTGATAAGTAAACTTTTGTTCCTTTTTACAAAAATATGTTTAATTTAAAGATGAATTTAAAAATAAAAAACATCGTGATGTTTTGAATTTTAAAAAAGAAAATGTAATACTTTATTTGGATATTGCCAATCATACCTTTTTTTTTTTGTAGAATCAAACTTTTTATTTTAAATACCTGTCATTGCTGCCAGTCAGTGAAAAAAGGACGATGAAACGTTCTAAAATTAAATTTTAACATTTTGACAGGAAATGGGTAAAGGCAGTGGCGGTGACGAGATTGACATTGACAATTTATTGGTGATTAATTTGTTTTCCATTTCATTACGTTCAATAACTAACAACGCTTTGACACTAACTTACTTGTGACGTTATTACTAACATCACTATCTGTAATGTTTGTTTCAGTCCTTGTTGATATGTTTTTCCTTAATAATACAAATTGATTAAGTTAATACTAGATTAAAATATAACTTAAACGCAAATTAGTTTTCAATACAAAAATAATGAATTCTTATACCTACTAATAAATCTATATGAGTATTTTACATGATCATTTAATCAAAAGTTTGGACTCCAAAAATTATTTTGTTTCCCAATTCGCAGAAATAGTTACAAACGATCTAATACTAAGATCACTTGACATCAGAGAATACACTATTCTCGGATTCCAACAATAAGAGCATTAACCGCTCTTCAATGAACACAAAGAGTCGTTAGGTGCATTATTACCACTATCAGAGTTATCAAAAGCGATTAACTGAAAAACGGGTCACTGACCGAGCCTATGCCATGAGTTTTTGCAAGATAAACGAGACAATTCACTTCAGTTAACGTGCCAGAAATAAAATTGTAACAACTTCATTTAAAATTTCGATATTTCTTTATTCGTATCTAGCTCAGTGTGGCATATACATTTAAAATGAAAAAGAGCTTATTAATTAAAACGTCCAAGAAATAATCTGTGTCGATAAACTACTGTGATATTAATAGAAAATAGAAGCGACTACTACAAATTTATAATTTGAGTTCATTTAATTGTTTTTGTTTTCATTTTAAGCCTTATATCATACAACCTAAGTGATTTAAGAGTCAAGCCTTTTCAAAAGTGATAGAAGACTATTTGCAATTCTTTTATAAATTCACTAATCAGTTCTCTTTTTTGTGTACACCGAAATGGTATACCCAAAACCGAGTATGATTACATTGTGATCAACAGAAAAGAAGAGGTTCAAAATTCAATCTTTTCAGGGCCTGTGGAGGTCTAAAATGTAGGTTCCAAACTGGCAGTGATCACACACTCAACCAAGACCATTAATTGAACTATATTAAGAATCACCTAAAGAATAAAGAGGATTTAGACTAATTGCAGATCTCATTCAACACTTTGCAGATCTCAGTCATGAAGTCAGCGATGGCATCAATATTTCCTGTAAAAGCTCCGGATAACAGCAAAAGTTAAAAGTCGAAACTTAAAAGTTAATCGAGCAAAGAGACGAAATGCTATGCCGGAAAGATAACTATCCAAGAGCCGTTACTCAGCTACAAAAAAGGATACGGAATAGTATTCGTAAATATCTGAGACATTATGAAGAACATCTCATAGGACAAGCTATAGAATGGAATAGCAGTCGGAAAATATTTAACTGCTGAATGTCGCGCGACAGCACTATGAGGAACTCTACGAGAGTAAAAGACCCAACCCTAGACGAGAACGACGTAGAATATGGCAACAAATATGGGATCGGAAGATTCACCTGACACTACCCGACAAAAAAATAAATTAGCACTTCTGCACTTAAAAACCGTAGATCCCCTGGAGAAGGTGACATATTACCAGAAATGCTCAAAAGTACAAACAAAGAACTTAAGGGAGCACTAGAATTTTATTTACCAAGTGCCTTGTCAAAATTGTTGCACCAGAGAAATAGCACAATGCTGTTATCACTTCAAAAAAGGAGACATAAGGAAGTTGGATAACTATAGACCTATTAGTCTTCTGTCACACATTTATAAAATCTTTACAAGAATAATAGTGAACAGAATACAACATAAATTAGATGCGTATCAGCCACGTGAACAGACTGACTTTGAGTCAGAATAGAGTACATGTGTCCACTTGCATATTATCAAAACGGTTATTGAAAAGTATAATAAGTATAAAAGAATAATAATATATTTGAATAATGTAATTCAGCGATTCAATATTTTACAAAAGAAAACGTTTCATCGAGTTTTGAAACCTGGCCTTTAAAACCTGGCTGCATTATAAAACGTTAGCACCAATAAATCAGTATTATGCCCACGTGGTAGATGAACTCTATACTTTTATTTTTCTCATCTGCTAATTGTTGCCATAACTCGACAAGCCTCGCGTTATAATGAAAATAAAATTGTGCTTGTAATTGATTGACATTCTAATTTACGGCCACACATGAACTTGCTCGTTGATCATTACGATCTCCCAAACCTCTGATAGTTTAACGAACAAACATTGCGTTGCAAGTCAGAATGCAAATAAACTAACTGGCGGAATTCCCAATTGCATACATAAGGCAGGAGCCTTAATATAAGCGGAAAAATATTCCTCATGTGACTAAAAACGTAGTTTTTACATTTTCATATTATTGATTATCTTTTATTATTATTTTCTATTTCTCACTAAACAATTCGAAAAAGGCATCCCCACATTAATAAAATCCATATTCTTTATTAACTTTAATGCGTAGGTAAAGTTAATAAAGAATATGGATTTACACACATACTTTAATTAATATACTTTGGACATGAAATCCGTTTTTATTAAGACCGCATCTTTACGCACGCAGTTGCAGTGTTTGAATTGCCAACTTTAACTTATTTAACTGAAAAAAGAAATTTTATAGATTTCGTAAATACAGTCGAAATTTAAACGTAAAATAGTATCTCAATCCATAAATTAATTCTCGGGATTTATTACTTTAAATCAGTAACCTATTCTATGTTACTATCACTATATCCAAATTCAAATTCAATTTAATTTCAAATTAATATTTGAGAGATACCAAAGTTGTAGAATGTTGTTTAATATTTTATTACTATCCAAATGGGTTCGTTATTCTAGCCTACGTGTATATTCCCGTACAAGTTATCACGTATACCCTATATACGTTACATAGATACACGGTAGTTGGCTTTCATTTAATAATCTGAAACTCTGTTTATCTCGACTAAGCTATTCACATTAATTCAAAAGAGAAATCTCAGTTGTACAAGTATCTAAAGCAAGTAAATAAGCTAATTTTATGTATATACCAACATATCCATTTAAAGTTGCGTCCTGCTCTCCTAGGTAATTAATTGTCAGGTAGATATATGCAGCTAGGGATGTCACATTTGAGTAAAAAAATCGCTTATTATATTTATTATCATATGAAGGATAAATAATCAAATAACACAACTAACAAGTAGTACTAAAACCTTTTAAATATTTATATTAGTTAGAACATAACTATAGTCGTAAAAGTGGCCATAAGTTTAATAGAAAAAGTAATTAATGTTCTTGATTTGAACTTCCAAACCTTCGCTAATCTCTTTTCTGTTTTTTTAATAACAAAGAACCATGAAATGATTATTATTTAATAAGTGGCTTAATTTACTTTTATTACAAAATCAAGTTTGGTATATGTCTTAATTGTTTACATATACACATTCAGTAACCTAAACAATTAATATAAGTAACGTATCATATTCGCGGGCCTTTTTTTCACTCACAATTACTCTTACCTTAATAGTCTGTGTCATAATAACAGGTTGATCAAGAAGAAGGGGACGCAGAAGGATCAGAACGATATGGAACAATGCCTCCTCCGTTCTTGCCTCCACCACCAGACGGTAACGATCATTTCAATCATTCATGCCAGATTCATTACATACGTAGACAATAACAACCGAATGGCACAAGTTTCAGTTGTTATGCAAAGCATTTGATTCTTTTAATTTAAATACTTTCTTCGTAAAATCTTCCTGGTTTATAAAGATTAAGATTTCGTAGTCAACCCTGACAACAGCAGAATTAAGAAGCGAGACAAGGTCAGACCCAAGGTGACATGTGTCGTTATTTACGACAGTATCCTGCCTTAGTCGTACAGCCTGTGGGCTAAATGCCTAAATTATAAATTTATCGTAATCCCTTTCAATAATATAGCAGTTCTACTCATTCCTTTGATATTTATCGATTACTTTTGAGCATCTAACACTTGCATTAAAGAATTCCCATTAATGTTATTCAATATCCTTAAAAAGGCTATTAAAAAGCACCATTGCTATCACGTTAAATAGTGGTAACGTAATGTTCGTGAATACCTTTCAAATGTCAAATTGTTGATCTTTTGTCGAGCTGTTGATCTTTGTTCTGGATTTCCGATGCATGGTAGAAGCGACAACAATATAGTTTAAAAAGGGCAAGCATTCAAGAAAAAAATATACCAAATATCAATAAAACTATAAACTCGACAACCCTATTCATGTCGCCCCGGGATTACATAATATCTAGGACTATCAATGCACTACCCTAGAGACAACATCAGTTACCCTACTATCTGTCGATATTGTTTTATCACGTAAAACTAACAGAAAATAGAAAGTTAAAAATAATTCCAACTAGCGTTTAAGAATTTTGTTAAACGTCAACAGATCAATAAGCCACCTCATCTCGGAATTACACATGTCATCGACGCTACCTAAATGTCATAGAGTTGATTGCATAATAAATAAAATCCAGCTAGAATTATGGATGTATTAGTGATTTGCAGTTTCTCCTCACAAAATCAAGAAACGTTAGAGAGGCCAACCTTCTAGTTTAATCTTGGTCACTCGTACTTAAAAACCCTGTTTATCGGCTGCAGATATAATCTTAACTCTGCGATCATCTTTTTTGGCCTTAGTATTTAGTTTTCCACGTTTTGAGATGCCAAAGTTCTTGTGGTCTCAAAACCAGAGCTGTCTAATTTAAAAATATACCACAGTCCCTTTCAGTTGGAATTTTGAAAAATAATTTCTACAGCTTTCAGCGATCGCGTTATGCAACGTGGCAATATTCAATGAACGTCATCAGTTATTTGACTTCCATTGGAATTGTCTAAGGCAAGTGTTAGACGCATAATATATTTGAAGCTATTGAAAAATCTTAGATGCAATGGTTAAATAGTAACTGAAAAGGGTTAACGGGTTAAACTAAAGTTTTATTATGTTTATCACTAATTCAAATCATCATTGATCTCAAAAGCGAATGCCACTGTGAACGTTATAAATTCCAATGCTATATCTTTGAAAAGGATTGTAATAGACGTTGATATTAGATAATTAGCCCACTGATATTATATTTTTATCGTCCCAGCCCGTATAAATTACATACACAAAAATTATATTTACTAAACAAAGTTTTATTTTCAGGATATCCACTTCGTTTTAGAGGAGGTGAAAAAGGAGATCGAGGTCCAAGGGTAAAACTTTATAACCATTCTATAATCAGATATTATTAATTTAATGAACCAGTTAGTATTATTCTATCTCTTTTTTTTTAATTTTCTTTGCTGGAGATTGTTTAAAACATAATATATTTTAAGTTAGTTCTCCAAACGTAATATTAAAAAGGTAAAGCACAGGAATTTTGCTCGCATGTTGTGCTAATATCCATGGCACCGCAATCGAAAACAACAGAGTGAAAGCTAACGCATAACTCGCAGTTTTCACACAAAGGACGCTCGAGTATTGTTCAACCATTCGATTTATCGGTGTATCGTCCGCCTCAAAATCCTATTTAAACATCAAGATACGCCACCGATTCTGTTAAATGAAAAAAATTGTTCATTCATACATGCATTCGTAAAACAACAAGAAAAAGGGAATTCAAATGTTAGACAATTTTATGTAAAGTAATTGGTAAAAAATAATTTTAATTAGACTTCGCAAACTTTGCTTTCTAGTATTTTTTTTTTTTTGTAAAATATTATCAATTTTAAAAATAATATATTTTTGTTTATGACCCTAAACAAAAATCGTCATTGCATATATGCATTCCAACATCTGGAAAATTAATATTTGATTCTGTCTACCCTATTCTGCGAACCCCATTTGACCGTTAATCCCTTTTGTTAAAAGACTACCTTACAAAATATGTACAAAAATATAATAATCGATGATAAATATATTTGACATTCACGTATAAATTTGTTGAAGTCCATTGTAATACTGTAAATTAACCATAGTTAACTACTACCGTAAAGTATGTCTATACAAATATTTTTTTGTCATTTTAAATTATATATAATTACCGAAATATAAAAAATAATGATAGAAAAAGAAATTAAGACATATCACAGGTCTAAATCGGTTAGTGTAAATAGAATAAAACCATTGATATCGTGATATAGAGCTATTAGAGTGCTCTTAACACAGCACTGATAGTGGCACTCCGCCGCTCTCCTATTGACTGTGAGAAATTAATTTTATATTGAAGTTACTGTTTTATTAAAATTCCATCTATTATTGTCCCTAATATAGATATAACCATTGATATTATGATGTACATACTTAAGTAATTTTTCATTGCTTACTTATATATTTACTGTCTTTTATGAATTCATCTATAATTGGATATAGTTTTTATATATGTAGGTACTTTACATAGATACTCTAAAAGGACTTTTATGTATATTTTATATAATCAGGAATATTTTTTGGTAATTTTAGAAGTTCGATATTTATCAACTTTTATACATGAACTGTTAAAAAACTTTTATCAATATTAACTTACATAATTACTTTTTCTTTCCTATATAAACAGATATTCTAGCTGCTCATATTATACAGAACATGACAACATAAACAGAAGTGTTTGCCGATAATGAGTACCACATGAAATTATACTCACACCGTTTCATGATACTTCGAGCTGCAACACGTTTAAAAAAAAATGGAGACTTTGTAAAAGAAAAACTTTTCATGATAAAAAAAAAACTGTTTGTGTGAATATTAATGTTAAGTTTTTATTTATCATACTTACAAAATATTTATTGTGACAGTTTTGTTTATTAGAACACATTTAAAAAACTACCGCCAGTTATGTAATATTATATATCTCAGGTTACATTAGAGAATAGCATAAAAACCCTTAGTTATTCCACATTGTAGTTTAAAGACTTACTACTTTATCTAGCTGGTAATAATACTTGACAGGGCCCACCAGGGGAAACAGTGAGGGGCCCACCAGGACCACCAGGTCCCCCCGGCCCGCCCGGACCACCTGGAATATCAGCTATTGCTGAAATATCTGGATCTGGAGACGATGTGAGTAGCATAACCATCTATATTATCAAAAGAGTTTTTATTGAATTTCGAATCATTAACTTTTTTAAATGAGGGGGAACATGATTTTTTAATCACATTTATTTTCTTGTCTAAGATGTACTATGGTTTAAGTATTACTTTGAAAATAGTGTTATTGATTCTCCAGTTTCTTCTTCGAACTTGACTTTGTGTGGGCATTATTTTGTTTCGAGTACCAAGTATCAATATGGGTTTAAAATATTCAAACATTAATTCAAATGAAGTGGTATTTGTTTTTAATTTGCCTCATTATTTTCTAGTAACAACAAGATAAAAACAAACAATAAATTAAATAGAATGTGCACCGAGTGTACGAGTTAAGTAGAACAGACCCGCATACCCTGGCAAAGTCTGGACCACAGGACTTTCATTTAACCTGCGGCCATCACCTGCCTCCCTCTAAACAACCCTGTTTCGATTGGAGTCCAAGTGATAAGAGATAAAGAAATTTTAAGGGTCTAATCGTAGTCATGAGTGATTTCCAGTATTTTTCGCTACTTTGGCTTTATAATGTTTTATTTTAAGTTTTTAATGCTTAGAATCACTGTTTTTTTTATGGAAGTAAATGTATCTAAACTTCACTGGGGGGACTATCCCGTTTAATATACCCGTAATTTTATTATGTTTCTTTAAAATATGTATTAATATTATGAGAGCAAATTTTAACAAATATTATAAATACATATATATTGTAAATATATATTGTAATTATTTTATAGAAATTACTTCGAAAAATTCAACCATCTCAGGTGCCAGACACGTTACAATTTATCATAATCCAATACATTTAACGTTAACCAATACCAATATCAATAAAACTCACAATTCATTTATTTCTGAAAACTTTATGAAGTTTTGTAGAATTACCTGAAAGAACGCGGAAAGCGACACTCAACACGAGACTTTGCAACGTATATTTTTCTTAATCGGGACTCCTTGATCGCTCTAACAGTTAATACGGTTATGCTGGACAGCTGTGCTGTCAACCATGTTTGTTATATGGGAAGTAATAATCTTTAAATAATCGTTTAGTAATCAAAAATATTTTGTCTCGCTGTCTCTCATCAATTGTACCAATCACAGACAACGCCGAGCTATCTCTGTATATTTCACCGACCACAATATGCGTCGTATCAAAGCTGAACTTGAATAGCCTATTGAAGTCCTTTTCTCCTCTTTTTGCATCTCGACGTAGCGGTCACTTGCAACACAATTCATGGTAGATTGCGCTTTCTTATCGCATACATTATTTATACGTTCCTGCGGTCATTATTGTATTTATCGGGAACGTTATAGTTTGAAGCAGATGTATGGTGGTTATTTTAAATACAATGTAATATGTGTATAATATTCTTTATTACCTGATATCTTCGGAACCGCTGAACGGATTTAGATAATTGAGGTATCGTTAGATTTTTCTTAGTAGCCCAAGTGTTCTTAGATAAGTAGCATTAAAAAAAATCAAAATGGCGACTGTGCGATGCCATTATATGTAATGATAAATACTTGATTCTTTTAAATACTAACATACGTCTATCAAATTAAAGAGCTCAATACAAGGACTCCAAAAAGGTATATCGTGATTGTCATTACCGTAATACTAACAAAAATAAAACAATGAGAAATATTAAAAATATGGACTTTGTTTTGTCTAACTAAAAAGACATAAATAAAATTATAATAAAAAAAAACAACAAAATCCTGCCTGCGTTAAAAACAACTAACTGAGAAGGTTGGATTAATATGAAAAAATATGCATTGTCATAGATAACATGCAGTCGGAGGCACGAAATTGAATAATAAGTCAAATCAGTCTCTCTTTGTACATACTTTTCTTTTTTATTTAGTTCCAGCCCTTTCAGTTGTTTTTCACGCAGTCGTGTTTTTTTCATTATTAAATTTCGAATCAATATCACCTTAATATTTTTTGAAGGAGGTTGATATAAATATAATATAGCTCAAAATTCTGTTTTCGATACGAATCTCCGTGGATCCCAATTGTAACTACCGTATAAGTTCTAAGTACAACATTAAATTAACAGGATATTGTAAATGATTACTTTCTATTTTTTGTTATTCTTTTCATTGGAACTCCAGAAACCGGCTATAAAGGTCAGTTATAAATATATTTTAAGAAAATTTTCTAACTTACTAAAATCACATCGTTGAAAATACAGTCGATACTACGTAGATTTATACATTATTCATCTTTCCTGGAAACTAAGGCGATGTGCAAACGGAAGAAACTTTTTGTACGCTGTCACGGGAAACGAAAATGGCTAGTGGCTGAAGGGACCTAATCGCCCTTTGCTACCAAATGATCACTGATAATCTTTTAACAGTTGCAGTTACGTATTATTATTTTCAACCGACGTCTTTTAATTTTCATTTACTTACATGGAACACTATTTGATTGGTGATAGGTTTGTGAAGTGGATAAAAAGAATGTCAACGTTTACGCAACGCCTAAAGACAAAATATATTATGCGTCAGCTGGTTCCCATCCTGCAAGTCGTAAAAGTAAACTGTGGCAATAATTTTTATGTCGCCGTTTAAGTAAGCTGTCAGTTTGATGTGCCACTAACTGATGAAATGATTTATATAAATAAAATTTAGTAAGAGGAAAGGAACCAAATATTGAATAATATCCCTAAATATGCAATATTGAAATTAATTCCTAATAATTTATTTTAATGGGGAATTTATAAATAAGTCCTAGTAACACGTGATCTATTTGTGGATCAGCTTGGCTATTCTAATGTGTATTACATTTTTATGAATAATTCAGGAAATCATTTCAGCGTTCCATAATATGGAAATGGAATACTAGTGATCCTATTCCATATTTGGTTACCCCCTACTTATATTTACTAAATATCTTTGCCTAATTTTGTTATTCAACAACGTTTCAATGTATATTATATCCCATCAAAACTATAAATATGAAATGTGGGTTCAATATTAATAATATGCGATGTTATCGTAGATAAATAAATTGAGATCTGTGAGAGAGCAAATTTATTTCAGAGCAAATTAATTATAATTCAAGCTCAAAATTGGACTTAACTAGAGTAATGTAACTACATTTTTTTCTTGTAGCAAATTTTCGGCGAGAATTACGCCTCATTGGGGCAATGCGGTTGCAACTCAAGCACAATACTGTCGCTTCTCCAATCAGCGCCAGAACTACAGGGGCCACCTGGCCCGCCTGGTTTGATGGGCGCAGACGGCCGCACTGGTCCGCCAGGCATTACTGTGAGTAGAACCACAAATAAATTTTATACTAATTTTGTTACATCTATTTTAATTTCTGTATTGTACATTCAAATTATCTGTTATTAGACAAAGTGTATAGATATATTTTATTATTAAATTGTTTGAGTATATTTACCAGTGTACAGCCTGTAATTTTGATTAAATACCCTTATATCTTAATTAGATCCCAACTAATGGTTGACCAGAAAAGATCGCTTTTAAGCGATAAGACTGCCGAATTTGTTCTAATAATTAATTATGAAGATAAAGTTTTTTAATAAAAATTTGGTTTTTGGATAAGCGTTTTGTAATTCTAAACGATGTTACTATTATTAAAGTAAGGTAAACTAATTTGAAACTTTGATAGTTAACGTTTCTAATGTTGAAAAGTGGTAATCGTAACCTAATAATACATGATGGGAAGTTTTTTCTTTGTAAATCCCAATCGATCAACTTTTAGTTTTATGCCATACAGAAAATATAAAATCACAAAGGTTAGTTAGTACATGTACCTCATACTTGTCAATAAACTCATATTTATTAAATAAATTCTGATCTTCATTTCTTTTACTCCACTAAACGATACCATGGTTTATTACGATTTCATATTTAAAGACTATTACGTATACATATTATAATATTTATTATTCATATTTAATTAAATAAAACGCACGTTAGTTAACTTTATATTTTTAATTAAATTAAGCAAATGTTCTCGTTTTTTAAATGTTTGTGTAAAATAAATATTAACTTACGTAAGTTTGAACAAGTAACTAGCTTCGTAGCAAAGGACATTACTTAATATGATAGGTAGCTTATGAATAGATTTTTTACGCGCTCAAATATCTAGAGAATTAAAAACAAAAAAACAAACTCTGAAATTTTCTACTATTTCAGGGACAACCAGGTATGCCTGGTGAAAGAGGCTCGGTGGGGCCACGGGGTGAAAAAGGTGAACGGGGTGACGCTGGTCCACGTGGACCAGAAGGACTTTCGGGACCGAAAGGGGAAGCGGGCGTCGATGGGCGACCTGGTACACCAGGTCCACCTGGTCCACCGGGACCACCAGGCTCATCTGATTACAGTAATTTTGATGTATGTATTTATCTGTTCCTTTAATTTTTTACAGAAAAAATTGCGCTGTATTGTAGTTAGTGAATATCAGAAACAGAAATTATTTTCTTATTTGTTGAAACTGCAATAGTAAAAATATATTTTGCGAACTTTTCTCGGCTAATTATATATTCTATGATATATACGAGATTTTTATGTTACCATAAGATAGGTTATCTAATATTTTAATGATTTTTTGACAATTGGTGCAAGATAACTGTCTGTAACTACTATTTTGAATGTATATAACGCATACTTTTTTCGAAATGTTAATTTATATGTAACAAACTAATATTTATTATATATTAACATATTACAAATTTCGCCCGTGGGAGAGCCACGCTTCGGCATGAATGGGCCGGATCGACCGGAGTGATACCACGGCCTCACAGAAAACCGACGTGAAGCAACGCTTGCGTTGTGTTTCGTCGTGTGAGTGAGGGTACCGGAGGTCCAACCCCCTATTCCCTTCCCTCTACCCCTCAACCCTTCCCTCCCTATGATCAGATTCATCCCTCAAAGGCCGGCAGCGCACTTGTAGCCCCTCTGGTGTTGCAGGTGTCTATGGGCGACGGTAATCACTTACCATCAGGTGATCCGTCTGCTCGTCTGCCCCCTATCTCATAAAAAAAATAACTATAATCACTAAAAATGCTTTATAATGAGTTTTTAATCAGTGCCAAAAATATTGTTTGCTAATTTTGTTAACAAATATCTAAAAGTCATTACATGAACGCCATTTTGTCAATTTCATGCTACCGTTTCTGTATATGTAGTCAAATTGGAAGCCTAGACCAATATACAAGGTAAGTTTTTTTGTGTACATTCATAAACAATCTTTTGTTTGTTTTACATTATAATTTCTGCTAATGATAAAGTACATAAAATTGGCATAATTACTTCAATGAATACTATAAATAATCTGAATGGTTAATCATGCGGCCCGAGGGGCCAATCTTTCATAAACTTTGACAATTTGTGAAGGATGGGACCTCTTTTTGTGGGACAATGTATGAGGTTCATGCCAAGAAAAAGGTTCTTATTTGTGGTATGTCATATGCGACTTTTTACTGCGAGAAAAATAACTTATTTCCCTTTGTCCACGCGGGCTAGACCGGAGGGGTGTGGTTAACAAATTGATATTAGAGTACATCACATACCATGCCTAACCTAACCTAACCAAAGGTATCAAACCTTTGGTTAGGAGCATACTGGAATATGCAAGTGTGATATGGAATCCCATTTATACAATTCAATCTCAACGCATTGAAGCCATTCAACGCTCATTCACTAGATATCTAGTTCTACAACAGCGGCGAACTTTCCTTGATCTATCGTTTCTGCATAGACTTCTCAATGGATCACTAAATTTTAGCCATCTCGTGGAAATTGTCTCACTAAATGTTCCCTCCCGTCTCCCTCGCCAGCTTATAATTAGAACTTTAGCTTTACCTACAATCAGGACAAACGTGGTTCGTAATGCTCCCCTTGTTCGTTGCTGTGAGAAGTATAACTCTCTTAATGTGAATAAAGCTAAAGCGATCGATATTTTCCACGACTCGGTACCTAAATTTAAAAGCAATGTTCTCCACTTATTAAGTTCTCAGAGTGTGGATTATGATGTAAAAATATTAAAAACTTTTGTATTTATATACTCTTCATTAATTAATGTTGTAAACACATTATTATTCCTTTAGTAAATGTTGTGTATGCCGGTAATGGGTATATGTATAAGAATATTTAAATTTAACCAAGAATAATTTCCAATGTACCTTTGATACTGTTGGTGTATCTTTTCCAAATAAATAAATACCATGGCATGATTTTTAGAATCGATCAGCGTGATAGCGCAGTACCTATTTAGAGCACTCAGTGTGTGATGCGGATATTAAGCAACTTTCGCAGGGATTGTTTATAGGATGGGTGACCAATATTTTGTATCTTCAGATCCTCCGTGCTTTAGAAGGCACGTTAAACTGTTGATTTTGGCTGTATCTTCAGTAGTAAACATCCATGAATACTAATAGGGCCCACATGGTAGGTGGGCTATGGATTCTCTCTATTTAATATCATATGTAATGAAGAGAAATGCCTCAGAACCGTCCCGGGAATATTAACAGTTGATGATAATGATGAATGGTGATTTAATTCAGAATATTTGTACTCTAAACACACTTAAATAGTAGGTGATGGTCACAGAATGGTGATAGTAGTAAGTTACCGACATTAAGCTTTATCACATTTATTAACAAGACTAAATAAATTTTGCCTTTGAGCAAACACTTATTTGGTGACACTTAAATATATCATTGCAACAACATATTATTTAGGTGCCTTTATAAGAAAATTTGTTACATCAAAATTACTACAAGCACATTTTTCCTTTACTAAGTTCACTGAAATAAACAGACGTAGCACTAATAACAATATTTTATTTCAGGATTTCTTTCGTAAAATATAAAGGCGATTACATCCTATTTTACTTTGTCAATAACAAAAATCGCATGTCAATCTTTCGTTGTGATACAGTTCGCTTGAAACGAAACTACTTTTGCCTAACAAATAAGTGTGGTAGTGACTGTCGGTCCTAGATCTATATCAGCGCGGCACCGATAAGAGGAAATTTATTCAAAATGTCACAGGAAACTTTCGTAGCGGAGAATAGATTACTCGAGGCACAATCTTCGTTCCGTACAATCGATCTTGATATGTCGACTTGTTCTTTAAAAACCAAAAATTATTATTATATATTGAGATTAAGTGACTTTTAAACATTATATACCTCTATAAGGGGTATATAGGCGTTGATTTTTTGAAATTCCTTTCTTATGGAACCTGTACGTCAAAATGTTATTTATGACCCTAGTTCAATCAGATGATTAGTTATAATAGGTGCATCCGATTGGCAACTGCTTTTGACTAAAATTATTTTTTTTATAATATAAGATTCAATGACACGTTTAAATGACGTCACAGACTATGTTCGGTAACAATGAAATTTTTACATTGCATGTATTGTATTTTTAATTAAATTATGTACATTGATAATTATAAACTGTTATTAAAATAAGGTAATATTAAAATAACGTTTTATAAATAGGAATCCATATTGGGTTCATATGGTGGGGCGATTGGAAGGCCTGGTGCACCGGGACCAAAAGGCGATGCAGGCCAACCTGGTCCAGTAGGTCCACAAGGTGAACGGGGCTTCCCCGGGCATAAGGGTGAACGGGGACCACCTGGACAGTATGGTGCAAAAGGAGACCGCGTGAGTGGATGAAATTTATTATCCGACTTCTTATATTAGCAGAATAATAAATATTAATAATGCGAAAGCATAGACATTTATTTATTTATTTTATTTAATTTTCTCGGGACTGAAATTATTACACCTCCCCCTGGATATCAAATTTTATTGTATTTTAGGGTCATCCTGGAGCCCAAGGAGAGCGAGGATTGAAAGGAGACCAAGGGACACCTGGTTTAGAAGGCCGTCCTGGTATTCCAGGAGCTAATGGCCGACCAGCCGAAAAGGGAGAAAAAGGTACGTAGACTTTATTTCTATTATCTCAAATAGTACAAAAAGTAAACGGCCAGAAAAAAATGAACTCTAATAAAATCATAACGTAGCATATACTGACGATCTGTTTATAGGTTTTATATCATACATCATCATCACCTGTGAATTACTATTTTGTATATTATTTTTAGGAGAAAGAGGTTCACCCGGCCCTCCAGGTCCAGCATCCATTGGAGGAGTATTCAGTTCCGATGATCCTGAGTTTTTAACCACTGGTAAACAGGACTTTATTCTGGTATATTATCAGGTATTCAATATTTCAAACTTCACGATATTCTATGCATACGGATAGGTTATATGTATGGAATATTATGTTTTTTATATTAAATACCTTATATCTCTGCACTAGATTCCTTGCGGGTTAGGTAATAATAGGTAATTCTAAAAAAGACACACCTAATCGTTATTATTCAAATTAATGAAAAATGTATTTATATACTTAAATGTTTGCTTTGAAGTTTCTTTCGGATTCAAATTCGACTTCATCCTGTCTGCCTGTCTATGTACACAGGATGAAATAAACATATTTCCTGAACTGAAAAGACGTCTTGAGTATTAGTTAAAATATTTTTTGGGAATATTTAAGGGTGTTTCCCACATTTAATTTTTTTAATAAAGAGTATTTTAATTCATAAATTATTAATTTACCTACTTGATATAGCATTGTAAGAGTTATCATTGGTAAAAAATATATAAACCGCGAATTTATCGTCGACTCAATTAATTGTAGATATTATTTTACATGTTCAGGTCGACAAACTCTACCAGGTTCGAAAGGCGATAAAGGAGAAAAGGTAACGTTGGTGATAATTTTATTATTACTATCTCATAATATTTAACTAGAATCATGGGTGAAAAGAGTAGACTATTTTTGTTTAAGCCTTTGGAAAAAAAAAACAAAAAACAATCAAATAAATTTGAGCAAGATTAGTAAACTATATAGAGCACTTGGGCCCCGTGTCGTGTATCCGACTGGCCATATTGTGTTTAAAAAAAATCTAGCTTCGTAGACGCTTAGTTTGTTGCGCATACTTTACCTACATAAGTCTTCCCAACAGTATTGCACAGTTATTACGAAGTAAGACGCCCGAGATGATTTACTATATTTTTTTATAGTTCTCATTATTTAAAATACTAGCTGTTTTGCCGCGACTTTATCCGCGTAAATTATAGCCTATATCACCCACTCGTGTTGAAGCTTCCCGTAGGTGAATGAATTTTTATGATCTGATCAGTGTTTTTGAAGATTACCTCCTGATAAAGATAGTAATTCCACAATTTTTATTCACAAAGCAGTTGGAAGATCCCACATGCTAAATAAGATTTCGCAAAAAAATATATAAACAAATGATAATTTATCGGGCATAACTGAAAAACTACAAATCAAAAATATATAAGAAAGAGGAATCATTACACATTGGTTTGAAAATACCTACGCAATAATGTTAAAGTATTTATTCCATCGTCATTTAAGTGGCATCTAACTTTACAAATTATATATCGGCAGGCGGCAGCACTATGAGTAGCTCACGCTTACGTATGAATTTTGGAACCTTTCAAACTCACTTATCCCGCGCAGGGTTTCGCTCAAATTAGTCCTGCACAAAAAATATGCGAAATCCCGGTGTTACACTCCCTACTTCATCCCACAGATAAACAAACAAAGTTAAAAACCTTACCTCTTTATAATATCAGTATAGATAATTTGTATAAAAAACTGTTTGTAATATAATAAATTATTTTCTTAATGAAAAATTGTTAAAAAATCCCCTGTGTCCCTTTTATTTTTAAAGCATTTTTCATTGATTAATCACGTTGATACTAAATCACAAATTATTTTTCCGAATGAATTCTAAACAATCTCATGAAAGTTATATTTATATCTCACAGGGCGAAAAGGGTAGTAGGGGTAACGATGGACCCCCAGGCCTCCCAGGGAAAGACGGCAAGTCTGGTGAGAGAGGAGATATTGGCCCATCAGGACTACCAGGGCTCACAGGCCCTCCTGGTACTCCGGGTTTGAAAGGCGAACGGGGTGAAAGAGGCCCGCCTGGACCTATCAGTATGACGTCACCTGGGACAGACATAATCACAATAAAGGTAAGAATTAATTGTAGCTGGCGATAAAATTTTCAAAATACATAAATAATATTATTTTCTTTTTCTTAAAATTAGGGCGATAAAGGTGAACCGGGTCTTAGAGGTAGAAGAGGTCGACCTGGGCCTCAAGGCCCTAGGGGATTGCAAGGGCTACCAGGATTACCAGGTCCTCCAGGAAAAGCAGGCGATAAAGGTGAAATGGGCATGCCCGGTTGGATGGTAAGTAAGCTAAGCAAATATGTGATATTTAACTGTAGGATGTTTATATATGCCGCCGGAGCATCATGTGACATCACGTTTCAGAAAGCTAAACGTCGACAACAAATTATTATTAGAATCCCGGAATTATCATAACTACCTATTTAAACTATGGAGCGATAATTTTAAATATTAAAATAAATGAAATTGTTTGGTTTCTCAAATAGCACCGTTTTTATATTTAAACCAACTAGTTTGAGACCTTGAGGCAAGGTTATCAAATACATACAATATTTACTCGTACATAAATAATAACGCTCGGACGTATATTTGAATAAAAATCCGCTAACAAAACAAAATTGTAATCATTAGAAATCAGTATATTTTAAGGATCCGGAGACAGACTATAAATTTTATTACTAATTCTCTGATATCCATCTGTTAGTCTGTTATTAGACCCATGAAATTTTCACAGACAACTTATTAATGTTATTGCTATAAAGACAAATCCTAAAAACAGAATAAAATAAATATTTAAAGGGGGGTCCCATACAACGTTTGTGATTTATTTTGATTTTTTATTGATAATGGTAGGGAACCCTTCACGCGCTACTCCGACTCACACTTGGCTTTTGGATTAGCTATTTGTCAATCGAGTTACCGTCTATGGTAAAATCGTCATAGCTCCAATTATTATAATTGGATAAAGTTTCGCTTTGTATTTTATTTGAACGAAGATTTTTTTTTTTAATTAAAACCTAATTCGATCGATTCACCGCATATAAAATTTTATGAAAATCGTTGCAGCCGTTTCCAAGATTCAGATTATAAATATTCCAGAATTATTATGTACTAGAGGCAACAGCGCGCTCGCTGTAAGAGTTGAAATGTGCGACAAAGTTATGTATTTATGTTGCCATATCATGGTCAACACAATCTACATACTGATAAATAAAATCTATAAATAAACTAATCAGTTATCTCAAACTGGTTCCGGTTGTGTTGCGATAGGTTAAGACTTAATATTTATGTATTAGTTTACAATAGTAGCATACACAGAGTAACATTATGTGAATTAATTAATTGTTAGAAATTATATTTCGATGTAACAATGAAAAAAACGATAATTAGTAATAATTTCTGTTTATTGATCTATTTATCACTCTAGATTAGTGAAAACTTTATAAAATATAGATATAAAAGAATTATTGAAAACAAAGGCGACTCTGCTAATAAGATAATAATTGATTTATTTTGATTTGTCGCCGTTCGTCAATCTGTAATTTATTAATAAACAAAAATATGTAAATGAATTGACATGCCCGCACTTGAGAAGCGGTTTGTTTAAATAATTAATTTGTATAGGTAAAAAATAAAGAAGTAACCTTGAATTTGTTTTTGTTAGGCCTAATCTGCGCACGTTTTTTTTTTTGGTATAATAAATTTAAATCTATACACAGTATAAAAAGTTTTCACCGTCTCTATTCTCAGATTTTTATGCGACTTTCAACAACAGGTTCAAATAGACATTTAACGAGTATATACACACGTGGGCGAAGCCGCTGGCGGAAAACTAGTATAATGTTATATAGGTATCAGGATATTTCAAATATCAACATCCGTTAGTTCAACAATTTAATGTCTTTATTAGGTATACTATAAAGAGAGAGCAAGAGGAAAGCGTGGGTAAAATGGAAAATAGACAAAATATGTAATCTATCGCGGGTGCTGCTACATACAGAGAGACACGTGTCTGAGTGTGATTTACGAACTATATTTAGTCCGAGTAAAAAAATACAAGCTATGTATTTATTAAAATATTAAAAAAAAAAATTAATATAGGTATTTGAAAAACGTCAGATATCTCTGCTTTGGTTGCTAAAGATAAGTAAGAAATACGACTATTTCGTTTTGAGAATAAATATATACTATAAAATCAAGTGTACAGATTGATACTCGTACAATAACTAAATCAAAATATTCGTTAAGCTATATATATATATATATATATATATATATATATATATATATATATATATATATATTTGTTTGTATAATTTGTTATTTATTTGTTTGTATAGAAATATTAAAGACAAGAAACTAAATCAAACGATCTTCGTAAAGATGATGGAGATATAAACGTAATCCCTTTACTGTCATTAATCAAAGAAACCAGAACAACATTCGCCTCAAGACAATTCTTTATACAAGCAGTAAGGCTATATAATATAATAAACAGACAAATAAAAATATGAAAGAATGTAAACGAAAAGTAACATTATGGCTCAAATCACTCACATATGAAGATACAGAGATCACTCACATATATTAGAAAACATGAAGTAATTATTAAGCATTATTCCTCACACACACACACACACACACACACACACACACACACACACACACACACACACACACACACACACACACACACACACACACACACCACACACACACACACACACACACACACACAACGCTTCACACTCTAAGCTTGTTTTAATTTTTATTCGTTACAAACTACACTGTAAAAGAGCGGGTTTCCCCTGATACAAGTATTTATACTTTAAAGAATAGATTCAATTAAAGTAAAAAACATGTAAAAAAACAACGAATTAACTATTATTATTATTAAACTATCCTGCGACATATATATATATATATATTCCAAATTGCCTTTAATCTTTCCATTTTGCCCTCAGCTAGAGAAATATTTACATAAAATAATTTCTCAGGGTTTGACTTTACGAGTTATAACTCGTTTTTGACTAGAATGTAGTTATTGTTAAATAGAAATTTGTTTTCATTAATTGCCTTTTATAAACAATTTAAATAAGAGACTTGAGCCAAGTATATTTCTATCTATTTACACAAAGTGAGCTCTTCCATGTTGCCATCCTTTCCCCTAGTTTTTAGTCTTCAGAGTATACTGAACTGATATTTTAATAAAAAATATTATTTACCCTTCTTTGGATCTCACAATTTTGGCACGATTGGCTAAACAGTTTTGCAATGATAGCAAACAAAGTAATAAAAAGCAATCTTTGAGTAGTTTATTCATCAGTGACACAGTTGTAATAGATATAAAATCAATTTAACTTAAAAGAATCAAGTCAAAAATTGTAATAGTTGTCTAAAAGACGACAATATGTCACGATACTGTATATAAGGACAAACTTCTCTAATCAAATATAAGCTTTAATCTGATGAAATTTATCTATTAATATGAACATAAGAACTAATGCTATTGTTTTTTTATGCCTTCCAAAGAATTCTAAGGTGAGAATTAGAGAGTACATATCTCGAGTATTTAGAATTGATACTTGAATTAGAACTGAAAATTTATTGAAAGTAATTTGTAAGTCAATATAAAATATTCTTTCCAATTATAATTTTCTGTATATCTATTCGTATCCGTAATAGCTTCTATTAACATATCATAAGTACCGTAAACTTGTTTATTTACTTTAAATAATTTTCAACAAAAGTTACATTTCAGGGCCGCCCTGGAACTTTAGGGCCACCTGGAACACCTGGACCCTCCGGGCCTAAAGGAGAAAAAGGAGATCCTGGCATCAATCTGTTGGATATTGCAATGGTAAGTTTGGTGTTACAAAAATCTCCGACTAAGTTTTTTTATTAAACATACGCAGCACTCCAGGTGATACTGCTATCAAAATCAATTTTAATATTTGTATAACCGGTCTTATTAAATAACCCGTTTTATGTTCTAATCAAATACTTAAGCTATTAATTTACTACATGTCTCATGGACATATTTTTGCAATCAATTTGAAACATTACTGTTTAGTTAGGGTTAAATTAAAGTCTTTTATAGAAATCCGACCTTCTGTAGAGTTAATGGTGCTATTAACTATTATATTGGTACTAAGAAGCATAACTCATTTTTGATGTAAATGACAGTATCAAACCTATAACTTTTTAACTTTTATTAGTGAGCATTGAGTAACTGGGTAAATTGAACAAATACCAACAGTAATATGCTAAACAAACATTTATAATCTAAGACATTAACAATCTAAATAATAAAAAAAAAATAATACTACTTATCAAATATTATACAATCATTGTCGAAGCATTTCTACCCATTTTCGATAGGGGGATCTCATTTGGGGTTAGTCGATAACCCATAAGTTTGGTGGACTACGTCTCTTGAATTTTAGAGGCAATCCGCCTACGAAACCCTCTGATACGATTCCGGCGGGATCCGGTGGTGGGTTCCGTACACTACAGCCAGCTGGTTCTACCGTATATTTCTGAAGAACGGCCGCTATGCCAGCCATTGATTGCATCTGTCCTAATCTCGCTCCTGCAAATGCATTTAAAAGATATTTCTTATAGTTGTGACAATTCTCTCAAAACTATAATAACACCCAGTTTCTTAAACTTCCATTAAAATTGTCATTAATCAACAAATGATCAATATAAATTTTAAAATTAAGAACACTTTTAGAGCTTTAAACCTTAATAGACGTTTGTACAATTAATTAATTTTGACTTCACAATACTGTTTTCAAAATCTCGTTTTTATCCTGTCAAACTACATTTAAAATTTTGTATATAGCTATGATAACATCAGGAAACTTATTGTACACTTTGTATATAGTAGGTAAATTATATTTTGTTGATTTTTAAAATGCGCTTATAGGTTACTTGTGACAATAAATAAATATAAAGCAAATAAAAACAAAATACGTTGTTTAGTGACCAATATTTATGGAGAAAAAGAAAGATCGGAAAATCTCTGTTCCTATAGGATGTAACGTATGAGATATAAAATTACTACAACAGTGGTTAGTATTGCAACTTTTGAAAGATTGAAATCTTTCAAAACCCGTGAATTTATTAGTTTTTTTTTTATATTTTTTAACGTTTCTTATCATTTGCAGACTTTATTGTCTTTAAACGGTAATTGTTTTCTTTTAGCTGTTTTATTAAATCAACTGTGTACATTTCAATAAAAGAACAAGTAGGGATTTTGATGCAAAGTCACCAGTTGCTTTTCTTTTCTCGATTATATCTAATAAAAAAGTGTGTTATTATATCAAGTTAAAACAGTGGTATTTGTTTTAAAGTCATGTATGTGTTTTCGTTTTCATCAAATTATATACTTGAGATTATATTTAATTAATCCAAAAATAATAATTATATATATTGCATCAGTTCTTCAACCTAAAACTAATAGTATTATCTTACGTGTGATATATTTTTATTTAATTAAAATATCATTTTGCAATATAAACATAATTAAGATGAAATAAAGTAAGATTACATCTACTTTTTTAATCCATAAAAGATCAATATATGTAGTACGTTATCTTTTGGGAAAATTTTACACCTTCATATTACTTTTTAATTCTCACTCAGAGAAAGTCGAGGGTAAAAGTAATAGTTAATTCATAGATCAATAATCTCTAATTGTGATATTCATGTCATTTATTTATTTTATTATCCGTAAAATACTCACGAGTTAAAATCAAATAATATATACACTAACGAGAAACTTAATTGCAAATACGATCTTTTTAGTTGACGACTTTAAGCTCTAATATATGATCCAATTTGAAAGTTTGTATCAGTAATATTGCTACAAATAATAATCCTAACGGACGTGAGTGAGATAAAGTTATATCATCAATGTTTATTACAATAAATCAACTTAATTACATAAAATATCGACTTGTAATCAAAACAATGTTTATATTAAATTCACTCACCGACACAAGCTCTGGGCCCTTCTCCAAAAGGTAAAAATACAAAATTCTTAATGTCTTCTTTGGCACCAAAACTAAATCTTTCGGGATCAAACTTCCTTGGTTCTCGGAAATACTTTTCGTCCATATGTATTGCTTGGATAGGGATCACAACTTTCACATCTTTGTCTATTGTCAAATCAATTTCTGGGAAAGTGTATTCCTGAGACGTGCACATCCTTATCAAATATGCGACTGAGGGATACATTCTCATGGCCTCGTAGAATACCATTTCTAAATAATTCATTTCTTTGACAGCCTCATAAGTTATAACGTTGTTGTATTTTTCTAATACCATATCGATTTCGTTTTGAACTTTTTCTTGGCAATCTGGATTGAAAGCTAATTGATGCAATGTATAACTAGAAGCAGTAGATGAAGTTTCGAAGCCAGCACCAAAGAACACAAACATTTGGGCTGTCATCAACAATTCACTCAACTCTATTGTCACAATTTCAGGATCCCCATTTGGTTTTTTCTTCTCAATAGATTCTCCAGTCAAATCACCCTTTTCCTTTAGTTCTAACATTAAATCGATAAAGTCATTTCTTCCTGAAGGTTTATAATTTCTTTCTTTTGCAACAGATCTAAATAAGTGCAACATATTAGTTTCTAATTCAAGATCTAAAAATCTCCAATGCTTAAATAATTCAGGGAATATCAATTTAAGTGCAGCAACGAAAGCATCTCTAAAATTTCTATGAAAAATTCTTTTACCGAGTCTTCTGAATTGAGAGTTTTCATCACTTAATGAGTCCATGTTAATACCGAAACCACATTCACCTATAAAATCTGTCGTGTATCTCGCCATTAATTCACGAGCGTCGTAATAATCTCTATTAATAATTTGTTCAGTAATAAGTTGGAGCTTTTCTGCTCTCTTTGTAATAAGAGGAAACATTGCCTTAAGTTTACCTGTGCTAAAAGCAGGGGTAAATCTGTGTCTTACTAGCCGCCAAAGGTCTCCGTCAGCGAAAAAAATATTTTTCATTAGTGGCTCTATAACGGTCTTGTGGGGATTAAAACCTCTCGCGTAAAAATGTTGAAAGTCTGTAACCAATATGCGTTTCGCCAATTCTGGATCTCTTATGACCAATTCTGGACTAGTGCCTTTATAGAATCCCACGACTCTCTCATTAGGGTATTTTTTGTATGTTTCTGTAGCCATCATTGCCATACTTGCTTTTTGCAAGAATTGTCTAAGATTATTTCCTGCGAATGGCACTGGTTTTTCGTGTTTAACTCCCTTTTTCTCCCAATAATCAAATGTTCTTGTTCCATAATAATATAAAAATATTATAAGAATTCCAAACAAAAATAAATAAATCATAGTAAGCACAAGATAACACGACAACTAGACACACGATAATATTGCTTGTTACCTCGATCCGAACTGGCCTATCCTCATAATTATTGAGTGCGGACGAACTATTAAAGGGCCTTATTATGCAGAGATAATTCAACACGTAATATTATTTATTCGAATTTCGCAAAATACGTATTTTAAAATATTACCTATTATATGTATTTGGTTATATTTGTAACGATGTTTCATTACAAAAAGTCGGAGATACACTCCTAGATAACATATTATATTAATATTGCTTACTAACATAAAAAAATGTTCTGTAGTCAAGTGTATATAACAATAACCTCCATCGTAAACAACATAAAAACAAATATAATATGAGGCACCCAATCGTGGAGGTCGTCATTTCCATATACATCTTCCTTCACTTTATATTTTTCATTATTTTATAATTAATGTTTGTTGTTTTGTTTGCATATATATATATTAAATTTTTTACGTTTGGTTATTTACGGAGACATAACTAAATTATCGTGACAAAAAAAAACACGTGTAGATTACGATATTTAACCTCAGTATCGTATATTGGTCTACGCTGATAAGTATAAACTGATCATCATTTAAATTTAATCATAATTTACTTATCATTCTAACACATTAGTAGATATAGTTATTAAAAACAAAGACTGTTTGTTAAAAGTTATTATCAAATATTTAAGTTAGTGAGATAACTTGTTATGAAACATGTCGCGTAGAACCGTCATGTTCGTGGTTTAAGAGCTATGTTAGTTATGATACAACTGCTGCTAACCTGTTCTGAATTCTGAATCTCAACGACTCTAATAATCTATGTCCGATATCATGAGTGCAATGTCTTCCTCACAAATCAATGGTGACAGATATATTTTTAATAATTTGTGATCTAGTACATAACAAAAACTAGAAAAATGTTGTAGTTGAAGCGTTATTGAATTTCCTTACATTAACATTAGCAGAATTGCCCTACTGATCTTTACTGTGAATATTGTACGGTACTCTTGCATAAGAGTATTAGCATCAATTATTTAGCGCAAGGAAGCATGAAGTATTTTGTAAACATTTAGTCATAGAAAAGAACTATAGGTATACAGTTGAACTGTTATGTTATTCTGTTGTAACAAATTGTATATCATAATCTTAAATAATAATAAAGCTTTACACAAACCTACACGTATATTACTGGGTAAAGATGATATAATATCAGTAGTATACTGGGTCAGCCGTTCTACCTGTTTGACTTCATTCAAAGGAAAGGATATACCACTAGAAAAAAAAATGTTTCTAATATTGCCAGTGTCTTAGGAGTGAGATTGTACAATCGAATTGACAGGACGCTAGTGCGACGTTATTAACCTGCGACTACCATGACTGCGTGGATATTGGATAATAATAAGGAGATTTATTATTCGCAGTAAATAATATAATCGTTGATTATTTTAATAGTGACCTTTGAAATGGTTACATATTGTAAATGATAAAGTATCTAAATTCTTATCTAAATAGTTATAGCGAATTTTAATATAATCGCTTCAAATATTTAGTAATACCTCACGAGAAGCTGAACTGTATGTTCGTATACGTTTTTATATATAATTCAATGAGCTCCATTTCATGCTCTAAGCTCGTGCCTCTTTTCCAATGATTCACACGACACTCATTATTTCCTCTTTCGTTTCCTCCACACTCATTGCTGCACTAGTCTTCGTAGTTTACTTTATTGGAATTTCAAATAATAATGTCACTAATACTGCTCATTTTCCATACCTTTTCCTTAAGTAGAGGGGGTGAAATCAATTAACACATTGCTGTTAATATGACTTATTACAATCTATACAAAGTCAGTCGATGATTCTGTTGTGGTTTCAATAATTGAAACCGTTTTCTATATTATTTTTGCGTTTAGTAAGACAATAGAATATATTTAGTTTTTCTCCAGTGCGTGTGTATGTGTATGTCGAATAATTCTTGGCTGGTTATTTATTAATTATAGTTTTTAATCATGACATATCTAGACTATTAATAAAGTTGAAGAGTTTGTTTGGTTGAACTCTATAGTCTCGGGAACTACTGGAACGAATTGTTTATTTTTGTATTGAATAGTCCATTTATTGAGGAGTGCTATAAGCTATATAACATCAAGTTATGTCTAATAGGAGAAGAGCAGCAATCAGCAAAAATTTTCCGGTTACATCCCCGGAATTTTTTTTAGTTACATGCTACAGGATGAAAGAAAAAATTATCACCTCTAGCGTGGGGTATCGTTGGATAGGTCTTTCAAAAATATTAGGGGCGTGGAATGGCCGGTTTTCGATCTAATTTATTATTCGTGACTTATCAAGCTTCCAATTCGTTTGAGTCACATTCTAGATGGCAGATTTTTAATTAAGATTAGCTTAATAGTCCAGTGAGCACACAGTACCCTCGGACCACGTGAGCGAAACCACGGTTTAAAGCTAGTATAATATATTCATGCACTCATACAAATAAACCGCATGAGGTTCGTAAGGATACCGACATATCTGACGCATGATGCTTTGCGTTTCGTCGGTTGTAGAACTTTGATTCTGACAAATACATGGAATAACACTCAACATTGCACACTTGAAGGAAGAACTAATGCTTACTTCCGTGATATACTTGACAGAACTTCTTTCAGATTGGCACGAACCTTAAAAGGGGGTAATAATATTTAGCCTCACATAATAGTTATATCCCTTTACCCCAAAGTTAATAAAAAATAAGTGTCTTATTTAATATCTTTGGGGTAATGGGGGTATTATAAAATCAAAACCTTTACATAATTCACCAAGCCATATCGACCCTGAGACATCTGATATAACAAAGCAAGTCTCTGAGTGTCATACTAACCGATAAAGATTATTATAACTCTTTCTTTGCAGCTAAAAGGAGAAAAGGGGGATCGTGGTTATGATGGCATCCCAGGCTTACCAGGAGATAAAGGTCCACCAGGACCACCAGGACCACCGGCATTAGTATCAGAACCAGTACGCTACATTCCAGGCCCTCCAGGTCCACCTGGACCGCCAGGGCCTCCAGGTACTCCAGGGGCATCCATAGTTGGCCCTAAAGGAGAACCTGGGTCTAATTACCACGAAGAACATATACATGGGAATACCAAAATTTATGGTCGGCCAGGTGAGATTATGACTGCGCTATTAATTTATTTTTAAAAAATTTAAAGAGTTACCAAGTTTAAAATACGGCCAGCTTACTTAGTTCGCTCATTCAAAGCTGACCAAACAAAATATCATCGAGCGAAAAAAGTTGTCCACCATGTGACAATTATAACCGATCTCTAGAAAGCAAATGAAGTACTAATAAACTGTTATGTAAAGTATGCATTTAATATAAATTTCACGCTGCTGGGCTGCAGTCATGAAGAGCCCACTCGACGAGCTTAAGGCTTTAAGAGAATTGAAAGATCTCAAAGAAAAAGAAAGAGGAGGTAAGTGGGCTTAAAATATCAATTCAATATAAAACTACGGATTCTTTTCGCACATAACCGTAAATTCAAACAATACTTACAAGTTCTTTTTAACTTTTGTTGAAATAACTTGTTTGATTGCTTTTTTACTCTTTTGTGTATTTTTGTGATTTAGAGCGATCTCCGAAAACGAGTGTCTTCGGAGAGTGTCTCGGTTTCATTTTTGACATTTCTGAGGTTCTTCGTTGGATAAATGTTAAAAATTATATTTTTGATATATAGTTACGAATCTGAGTGATCTGGTCCTTTCACTGTGTCAAATTCCACAACAAAAGGGCTTAGTCTAACTTGGTTAGGATCGAAGCATTATACTAATGTGATGTTGTCAAATTTTTAGAATTTTGTTAACAGTTATTTATATTTAGCATAATTTTTTGTTATCGTATACTCCATTATTAGACACAAATTTCTACCGCAGTATTCGCACATCCTAGCCATGGGACGAGCGCACATGCTGACGACTCAAATACCAGTAAAACTATACCAGGGGCTGCTGTATTCCAAACTACAGAAGAAATGTTAAAGGTATCTGGAAAATGATTATTATGAGACTTTTTATAATTATCATCAGTCTACTATATGATCTCAATAAGTAAGTACCTGACTAAAGCATGAGCGATGATAATAATATACAGTTTTGCTTATTAACTAACAATCAGCAAATCTTTTACATTTAGTAACACTGAATTTGTTAAAACTCTGTATTTCTATTTTATCAAATATTCACTCTCTGATGAAATACTACTGGTTCGCAAAGCACGTTTCTGCATCATTTTTGAAATATCAACAGTATAAATGAAAATGTTATAACGAAATAATATTTAGGGAGTTGTTGGGACTACACTGATCAGATCAACAAAATAATCGTTTCAGAGATTCCTAAAGGCGTTTCAATCCAATTTTGTATTGTAGGTCATTTATGACGACATCTCATGGGGTATCCAAAAACCGTTATTGAAATCCATAGATAACCTCCAATAGATGCCGCATGAAAGACAGTAAGCTGTAGCCAAGCATCTATGATTCTGCATAGATGGTTTTAACAAAAGAATAATACGCGTATGCGAATCCTCGGTTACGAACAAGTCTTCGATCTTTGAATATATACTTTGAGGAGAAGACTTTTCTTTATAATAAAGTGGTTATTAGGTAAAATAACAGAACATCTAATTGCAAGAAAGATGTTATAACTTTTCACCAGTAATAAAAAATATATTTGTATTTTTTTCTCGCGGAGTTCAAGTTATAGTAATTAAAAGTAACTTCATAAAAATGCGCACGCATTAATGTCTTCTTGAAACCCATCCCTTTCCCTCATTACAAAATAAGTATATTTATTTAATACAGACAACGACACGTGTTACACTAGTATTGCTACTGCATGTTTTTTTTTAGGTATAATCTACATCGATATTTCCATACGATTGATTGGTATTGTTACTATTACAGGAAAAAATTGTAATCAGTGCGCAAATTAGTATACAAAAATACTTCGAGATTAGTAAACAATTTGTCATGTACTTACATTACCTATGATAACTAGTTTAAGATATTTCAGAACATATGTAGTTTTAGATTTCATTAATAATAATGCTCATCCTATTTAAATATGTACTTGTTCGTCGTTGAAAAGTTCAAAGTTTGTAACTTTTGCATTTTTCGTCAAAATTAACCCCGTTTTGAAGATTTAACTTAATGATTTTATATGAGCGCAGTGGCGCTACACTCATTTCTGTATATGTTTTCTGTCTCAGTCATTTTATCATAGCTTTAAATTAGAAAGTATAGCAGGTAAACCAGTGATACAAGAAATGCGAAAATGGTTATTTTTAAACTTAGATGTTTTTCTATTGGGGTTATAAAATTACGTTTGTTTGGAATTAAATATCTAAAATGTGATTTTGTTCTCATATTTTTTTTTTTACAACCTATTTTAACGTATTACTATGTACAAAATAGATTTTTTGAAAGTTATTCTCATCGACTGATTGAAAGTTAGCGATTGAATGATCGCGCTAACTGAAGCCTTGTCGTTGGATGCCTTGTCCAGCAATTAGGTTATAGTGCTATAAATTGTATATTAAATAAAAATAAATTTAATAAAATACATTTTTAATGACATCTAATACTAACATATAATATTGATCAATTATCGACATGCCCTTACCGCATTATGATTCCCATCACTACTCGAATACGTGTACTAGCCAATAGCCTCGCCCGCCACCTCTGCCACTGCTAAGATCTTTATTTATTTAACAAAATAGACATCATGCTGTATCTATTGGAGATTATCTTTGTTCAAATCTTCCCAATTCATGCAAATGTTTTTCTATCGTACAATGACTGCAGAATTACACATCTACCTATTCATTCAACGGGATCGCCTTGAAGATCGCAGTCATTCCTGAACTCTCTGAACCAAATCTTCGCCGATTTTGTGCACAGATTTTGTGACCATGGACTTGCCCGATGCATGGCATTTATTGTCCATGCGTTGTCTTTGCATCGTAACTCGACAAAACTCATAAAAAATGGGTTCGTACTAGATGACGACTTAAATGTAATTCAGACAAACTTTAGCAACTGCTTGCACTATGACATATGACTTATACTACAGGATAAAACTTTTACAACTTTTACAAAAGAAATCTGACATCGTGGCTTAACATTTTTTAGGTAGACAAATTAGTAGTTTATTGTTTGAGATATAATTTCCCTTATTGCAAGTTCCGGTATGAGAAACGCAGCATAAAGATGAACCCTTTTTCAGTTGGCATCAGCGAGTTCCGTCGGCTCCTTAGCGTACGTAGTCGAAGAACAAGCGCTATTAGTTAAGGTCAACTCCGGATGGCAATATGTTTCCGTAAGTTTTTTTCTATATTAAATGTTAGGTTTGTAAAACAATCTATAGTGTATGGATATTATTTAAAATTAATAACAATAACACTTTTAATTTTGTATCCATAAAATCACTTTAGGAATAAGGATTCCAAAATTTACTCAGACTTTAAAATTCCTCTATGTGTTAAGAACACACCAGCAACGTATCAGGTCACCACATTCTATAAAATGGCCGCAACTTTTTTTTACTATACCCGCAATGTATTAAAAGGTAATTTGACAGTTTTTGAAACCTGACATTATTTTGAACTTAGATCACGCATCTTCATTGAATGGAAGAAAAATAATCAAATATAATTGTTGAAACAACACACATACAACAATATTAATTTATATGAAATAAATAAATATGGACCGAAGCAAAAAAGTATTGTGTATGCTATGTGATGATTGATAGTTAAGATATTGGCAGGTCTAACGATTTTAACTTACGCGTAACATTATATTAGCTGTTAAGTTTTTCACCTACCTATATTAACTATCGAAATCTATCGCGTTAATACCCGTCTTATACAATCTAATCTAACGATTTAAATTATGAATCTTTCTAATGTAATTACTACTTTACTTCTAACAAAAAATACATCTATTCTAGATAATTGTACCCTACTTGGTACGAAATAAAGTATATTATTGTTGAAAAGACTATATTTACAATTTTTTTTATTAGCTGGGTTCTCTAGTTACACACTCCGCACAAGTAGCACCAACACCTCCGCCTGCAACTCCTCCAATGCCTGCAGCGAGTCTGGTCCACGTACGGGAGTCACCAATTTCTAATTTCGTCGACAATTCACCCCCATCCAACGGACCCAGTGTAAGTGCTTAATATAAAATTTCAGATAATTTTTAATAAAGCAATAGATTATGTATATACATATAATTCATTCATTAGAGCTTACAGGCGTCATTAACCTTAATGGACGTTTGTGCAACCTTATGTGTACAAAATTTGCAGTATTTTATATGGTTTTTATTATAACAAAAATCATATGAAATAGCAAAATACATATTTGATATTTTGATTTCTTCATATTTTAATTATTTGTGTAAATTCTTCCAGATATTTTGATATAAAAACAAAACTTATCATGTTTCGATAAAAACATTTAAAGGAACATCAAACATAAGAAAACGTATCCGTCCATTTTAGACCCTTCGATTTTAAAAAACATGAGAGCTTCTTAAATAAAAACATACACGGTCAGTTGCACACACGTCAATTAACTGGTGAAAAAAAGCATTAAAATTTTTTCAACATTTTTATCACAATAGTAAAGTGGATAAGCTAAACATCAATATTATTTTATAATGAGATATAATTAATATTTAACAATATTAAATCAGCTAATAAACTTTATAAATCAGTTTATTTAGAGGAACCCCAAACAAACCTAATAATTTAAGGTGCGCATTTAGTCTTATTTTGGTTTCCAAAAACATGATACCCCTAAAAATTCACTTGAAACAATCTTATGAAAAATTCGTTTTGTTATATTGCGATTTTAATGATGGAATTTCCTTGTCGTAACAGCTTCGTTTAGCAGCACTCAACGATCCTCTAACGGGTAATATGCACGGAGTTAGACGCGCTAATTATGCGTGTTACAGACAGGCTAAGAGAGCTGGACTGAGAGGAACTTTCACGGCGTTCCTTACAAGCAGGTTGGTAAACTTAGGAGACTATTTAGTTTTATATAATTAAATGACGATAAATTTTCATTAATATTTGTGAATTTTATAAAAAATAGGGACATTTTAAAAAGGCTTTTCCCCGCCCTGAAAATTACTTAAATTTTAGGTAATTCCATCTATGAAAATTTTGTATATAAATATTTCAAGCATTTGTATTTTTTTTTATGACAGAAATATTTTTTAGTCTATTTTAATAATTCTTTTTCTTTAAAAGCCGAAGGTTTGTAATTTCTGTATTTTATTTTGTGACTCAGTGTAAAACATACAAACACATCGTAGATTTAAATAAGAAAGTGCTGCGCCCTCGCGCTCAAATAAAAACTTTAAGTTAAATCTTCGAAAAGGAGTGATTTTTACGAAAATTTGGGACTTTGAGCTTTTAAAGACGAACGAGTATTAAAATTTAATGAACACTTAAAATATCTATGTTCTGAAATTTTGAATTATAAAAATTTCATAGATTCAGCAATCAACCGGCTCCTTTCAGGGTCAGAAAAGCTTTTTATGGACTCACATTTTTTTATAACGCTATATTGGTTAATAGTAGAGAAAGTAACTAGTGCTTTGAGACAGTCTCATAAATGTCTAGTCTGCACTATAATATTTTGTCCTTCAACATGCCAAAAAAACTGCAGAAGTAAATACATATTTTATTAGTAAGTTTATTCGTTTTTTCAGAATCCAAAACTTGGATACAATCGTGCGTTACTCGGACAGACATTTGCCAATTGTTAATACACAAGGTGACGTCTTGTTCAAATCATTTTCTGACATATTTGATGGAAATGGCGGTGTCATAACTGGATCTCCAAGGATTTACAGCTTCAACGGAAAGAATATTATGACTGATTCCCACTGGTAATCTTTTACTTTTTACCGGAGTTCACAAAAACTATTTTAACATTCTTTTAACTGTTAAACCAAAGAGGTGTTATAGATTATAATTTAATACTAAAATGATATCAGCTTTTACAGTTTTGTGAGAATCATTGGAGTATTCAATTCGGAAATAAATGAAGTGTTCTAATTGTTACTTCTAGATATTATAATACTTTCAAAGCAACAACATAATCATGTTTGTTAATACCTAGAGATTTGCAGTTAACACTTAATAATCAAACAAAAATAGTATCATTATTGTCTTCTATCACCGCCTCTATTTCTAAAACATATTAACTGTTAATTATCTAATTTTCTTTATTAGGCCACAAAAAATGATATGGCATGGTTCACATGCTAGTGGAGAAAGAGCATTAGATACTTTTTGCGATGAGTGGCAAAGTAATGATGCGTCTAGGAGAGGCATGGCTGCCTCCCTCTATTCCCACAAATTACTCTCCCAGGAGAGGTAAGATATTATTTTTTATATTACTATCTATTTTTTCCTCGACTTCGCCTACTTAAATCAAAAAAACAATCGAGTCTTTCATCTTTTATAATATTAGACTTGATATTATAAGTTATTACAATTTTATAACTGGACTGCTCCTATTGTGAACATATAAATTTTATGATTTTAGTCTATTTCTTGAAGCCACTTACAAATATCTACGATATTTTTGAAGAAAAACTTATCCTAATTCTCTGCACAATTATTATTCATGAAAAGTTTATATCGAACCTTAGCTTATAAACTTATTTGTTGGTCAAAGTTTAACATCAAAATGTATATCTTTTCGACATTCTAATATGTGACTATATATTTATTGTCATTGTTGTACTTATTTCAAGGCATGCATGCAATAATCACTTCGTAGTTCTGTGCATCGAAGCCACTTCTAATGGAAGCTTCAGAAAGAAAAGAGAGGTACCTAGGTAAGATGAGGATTACTAACTGTAGATTATGACGTATATGAAGAAATATAATGTAAATACTAAATTAAACTGTAAAGAAATGAGATGCGGTAAATGCTAGATTTGTATTTTTGTATCATATCAACTTTTTAAAATAAGATGAAATATATCCTTAATAAGATCTCAAAAAGCTTTTTAGCCAAATTTCCTATTTTGAATAAAATTATAATATGTTTTTCGTTTCGTGGAATTTTTTTGTAATTTTTGGATTTACTATTAGTGAAATAGTTTTCTGCTAATAATTGTATATATAAATTATGTAATGAGTTCAGACAAGACTAAATTACTTTTGAAAAATCTGACAATATATTTTTTTTAAATATAACCAAACCTGTTTTCAGCTACAACATGACTGGAATACTAGACGACGAGGATTACCTTTACAATGCGGAGGAATATCAGCAACTATTAAACGAGATATTTGCTCAACCGTTCAGAGAGAACTAACTCAAATATATTGTAGACTTTGGACGGAATGCTACGAGCCATTTCAAAATTTAGCTCGCAACGTTAAAGTTAAATTTTCCATGAAAGGCTTTTCAACTTCGTGAACATATAACACGGCCGTATTGTTATGATACGAACGAAGGCAATTTTTCTATTATTGGTAATGAGATTATACCGAATGATGCTTGACGTTCATATGAGATTCCTATTGATTAAGCTCGGGAGCTTAAGCCATTGAAAGTTACTATACATTTTATGTATTATAATTAATTGTAGAGGAAAGTATATTTAAGTTAGTCATAAATATCTTAATAGAGTTGTAAATATTTACATACTTTAATGCACCACCAAATTTTATTATTAAGTATTTTATTTATAATTTCCTTCAAAAGTGTGAATGTACGTATTATCACAATTATATTACTCTCACACAATTATAGTACTCAACTATATTATTAGTACAGTGTGTACGTTCAATAAATGGGATTGAAGCAAATTAAATAAAAGTTCAATATATTATTGAATGTTAATAGCATTTTGATTGATTCCAATGTCAACCAAATCGAAGTCAATGTTACCTGCTGCTGATTCGGCTTTATAAAATTATTGTGTGTATGTGTGTGACAGTGCGTGAGCATGTGTGTGCGTTTCAATTGCACACATTTGATTTTAAAACACACTGATTGTTAATAATAATAAATATTTTAAAACTACTAAGCATGCTTAGTGATTTAATTAAAATAACTTTAAATTTTACCCTTTTTATGTAAAATTATATCACTTTCTGTCCGTATACATTAAGGCTAAGAACGTTAGGAAAGTTATTCTATTTACTTTCTTTTTTTTTCTCTGTAGCAAATATTATACTTTAAAAATGTATTGTCAATTTTTTTGTACGTTTTATAAAACTTTTAATTATGATATTAATTCATCTAATTCTTAAATTCAAAATAGAAGAGGACAAAATGTGAACCAAAAAGTTTTTAAATATAATATGTTTCCATTAGAGATGACTTAATAATATTATTTGATAGGTGTTTATAACTTTGCTTACACACGCGATATCATTTTGTTATCGCTTGAAATATGCACTTAAGTGTCAATCACCCTTTTTCAACTCTTGATTATATATACACACAACAATTACATCAGATTTAAAAAAAAGATCCGCAATCGAATTTACTGACTTCTTTCTACGGATTAAGGTTTAAAATCAAATAGAGAAATCTGACAGATTCGTATAAACTAATATGCTGTTGATTGTGTAAGGTAATGGACATTTTGCATCACACAAATTGCAATTGTATTAATATTTTATAATAATCATAGTCACATATTATATTTTGGGAATTTCAATATTTATAATCAATATTTGATTTATCCTAAAAAAAAGAATAAGTAAGAGTCAAAAATAGCCCAAAAAAGGATAGTACGGCCGTGCCCTTTTAACTATTTTGCTCGACTTGGTGGTAGCACTTCCGTGCTCCCAGAGGTATCAGGTGTTACCGATATTGAGCTTATTGACTGTCTATAATAATTATTTTAGTTAATATTTGTTGTAGGAATTATAATTTAATAGGTAATAAATATTTATAAACTATTATTCGTCAAGTGAAACTAGTCACAAAAATGTTTTTTAATTTTTTATAAAATCTTCATTAGAATGTTCTGAAAAGTGAACTACATCTCAAGAATAGCATAATTAAAAAAAAAGACTTATAATTTTCTTAATTATAATTAAATAAATGATTTATTTTGAATCGGCATGCCTACCGTATATACTGGTCGCCGCATTGTTTTTTTTTTTTCTTTAATTAAAAAACTAAGCCGTTCTTAAATGTGATAAAAAAATATTATAGTAGACCTAGCCATTGTTCAAAGTATTTCTTAAGGCTATGCTATTCTATTTAAAAAAAAAACAGCCTCAAACTCGACATAGAGTACAGCGCAGTGACATTAAAGGACTTCAATGAAATGAAACTTTTATTGCCCTTACCTCTATGCTATAACAGCGCTATGTTCGTCGTCGAATCCGATACTTGTATATCAGAATAGCACTATGTTATACATTTACTTTTATTTAATTTACAATTACTTTTTTATTTTACAAGTCTGTTTTATCTCTCAATACCTTTGAAAATCGATCACTTATCTCTAATTTCAATACAGTTTTGGAGCAATTACATGTACAAAAAGTAAAAAAAAAAAATTATTACTTTTAAACCGATATTCTTATTTTCGATTGAGAATCTAACCTAGCCTAATCTAACAATGGCAATAACAAACCAAAAGTCAGGTCAGATTATTAAATAAATAGTATTTACTAGCCTGACCAAAAAAAAACAATATGGCGGCTGATTTATGTACCATAATCAAATGTTCATGCTATTTAAATAAATTTAATAGGAACAAAACTGAAGAACTTGTAACGTCCTTTTAACATCTGTAGAAATAAGTTTGCACGTAAGTTGGAAAGACAATTATAGTAAAAGGCTATGCACTACTAACACATACCAAGAGGCATTTACGAATCTATTTTAGAACTTAAGGGGCTTACAGAATCGAATAATAAAAAAGTACGTGTATTATAAAACGACTGTATTTAAACTTTACTAAGCAGCATAAATGTTTACACTTTAAAACTGTTGTTTTCTTTGCAACCCTTTTATTATTTCTAACAATTTTCTATTACTTTCATATACGCAATACAAATGTATTAATTGTATCATAATAATGCATACAAGATTAACAATACTGTTAATCTAGTTTTTGAGAACCGTCTGTGATAATTGGAGCTATCAGTATGCACTGTACCTATATCTTTAGCTTCTTTGAAATTGTACCTTGCAAAGTACAAGCAAACTGATACAAATTCAAATGTACTTGCTTGGTAACATTGTGTCGGATGCATGCGAAGACATTAAAGTAATAGGGGTTAAAGTATGAAATTGCCGATTTGTACTGAAAATCATAATTGTTTATTTTTAATTTTTAACATTTTTTTTTTTAATTTAAATAGTTACCATTATTATCTATAAATTGCTGCCTTCTAATAGGAAGGTCATTTCCGATACAACTCTTTGTACTGCCTCCTGGGAAGAAAACTTCTTGCCACGTACATACATAATTGTCCAAATCACGAAAAAAGTGGAAGTTCGTTGGAGCATAGTCTGGCGAATGCGGAGGATGACGAATGGTTTCTAACTGCAGTTCTTGAAGGGTCAAAACGATTTCTCGTGCTGTATGAGGTCTCGCGTTGTCATGGAGCAATAATGGTGAAGATCGATTCATGAGTCGGGGCTGTTTTACTGCTAGTTTTGCCAACATTGTTCAGAGTTTAGCACAATAGACATCTGCCGTTATTGCTTGATCAGATCTGAGAAAACTATAGTGAATAACACCATGCTGCGACCACCAAACAGTTACCATTACCTTTTTATTGATAAGGTTTGCTTTAGGACACTGTTGTGGCGTTTGACCTGCATTTTTCTTTTACGGTTATCATAAAGAACCCACTTTTGAATTAAATGGATTTTTTTTAATGGACTTAGTACACCTGTTTAAATTAATTAATTTAAGTATATCATTATACTCGTCAAACTCAGTGAAAGTTAAATAATAGTCAATGGCAATGGCATTCTCGTTTAACATCATAACTGCGCTGAAATTCCGTTTAAGTTTCAACTGGGGGGCAGTAAACTGCTTTCCAAATTACTTTAGGTCAGTTATAAAGTGGCCACTTCAAATGATAAACTTATAAATGTGCATAAAGGCTGTCGTATACCGTGACTCCTAAACTATAGCGGACAAAATCGTGGCAGAGTTTGTCGGCATTTCTAAGGTCCCTGATTAGATTGCTGATCAATTTACAAAATTATTCGTAGTAAAAATGTAACTAAGAAGTTTATCTTATGTCGCTTTTTAACGTCAGTTATCTCTCCAATGAACACCAATCAAAAATAATTGTAATAACGTTCAACAAATGAATTAATTGAATTGAAATGCTTTAATGTGAGAAAAGTAAGCTGCCTTACAATTGCTCCTGGAATTATTTGATAGCAATGAATATTTTCTACTCGATGTGTATTTTGTTACTAAGACAGAACGTGCTCACAATTAAGATCATCAATGTATATGCTTTTATAAAAGCTACTAAGAAAGAATCAATGATTATTCTTAATTTTAATAGTTTGATCTCTTTTATTAACGTATATTAATTTTATTAACGTTAAAATGGCTTAAACCAATGATATTACAATAAAAAAGGGGAAGATAGATTATACTAATACGGTGTCGAAAATTGTCCCAAGCATATACACACGCACAAGGCACGACACTCCAATTATTCATATTTCATAGACTATAATTAAAAATGTCACAGAGCAGACTTAAAATTGTTTAATGCATGTTTAATGCTTTTACCTAAACGACTTAAAGACTTCGATTAACAGTTCAACTTAAAAATTTTGATGTCTTACATTATTATTTATCCTTGTCGTTAGTGTATATAATATTTTCCCGTGTATAATTAATGAAGCTTTTCATGCGATGAAATAAACTTGACACTAATATGTATAAGAACACGAAGGCTTTGATCGAAATCGCAATCGGAGTATTTTTAAGCTCCGGTGTTAAGTTTCGATGCTCCGAATTCATACTCAGGAGTTTCTGAGTTTCAATCTCATATAGATATTCAAAGATGAAGGTAGAACATAGGCACTAAGTTTTATGTTACATTGTTTTATGACACATTATTTATTTTTCTGATTTAAACGCAACTCAATTAAAAATGTATTCCTTTTTTATTGTAAGGTCTCAGTAATCAAAGAAATAGTCGGCTCTCTTCTAGCATTCGTTAATAATTCTATATATTTGTTTCACCTTCGTGAAGTTAGCGTTTTCACAGACAAGTATTAATTAAATTGAAAAATTTACAATCAATTAGCTGACTTATTCTTTAGACTATAACTTTATTCTTCAGTTAACTAGTGGTACTTTTATCTGAAGATTGAAAAATCGGCCTTAAAACAAATAAGATTTTATTGCTAAAGCATTTTGAGCGAGTAGTCTTAGAATATTGGATACCCTTATCAATGGCACACTGGTGGTTTTCGGTAAGCTCAGTTTAAGTTTCTCGAAGAATGTGGAGTTTTTTTTTAATTTTATTTTTCATTTCCACTAAAGCCTTATTGGCTAGACTACTCTTGAAAGTTAAATAATTCGCCACTGCTCGGGAACAATTCTCAAAATTTTGCAGTTATGTATCCCTGTTGAAAATCAAATATTTTATACAGAGCCCTTAATTTAACCAATACGTATTTGTTAATAAAAAATTACTTATATATGTACATATATTTTACAATATTTCAGATCATGAAACAGAATAAAATAAATTGAACAACATACTCACATCGCTTACTCTAATGAGATATACCTACAATAGAAAATTAAAAATAAATAACGCGCAGTGCTTAGTGCGCTCGGTCTACGATACGGTTTTTATCTTTTACTTTTACTTTCTTTATGACCGGTCATAGGATAGGTGACCAAAAATGTATTATTTCGAGCTCCTCCGTCCATCGGAAGGCATTTTAAGTCGTTGTGTCGGCTGCATCTGCAGTCGTTATTAATATCCACATTTTTCGCACTGAGCCGGCGTGGTAAGTCATGGCACATTCTCTCTCTCTCTCTCTCTCTCTGTGTCTAATAACTTCAAAACTTAATCTCACTATATAAAAAACTATAATAATTTATCTGAATTCTGACAATTATAACTTTTGTAAAAAATAGTTATAGACCCCAAAAGAGGCCGTATGTTTATAAAACATTTATTTACGTGTCACATGTCATCCTTCTGTGTGTCTGTGATTTGCATAATACATATATACCTTCTTAATTGGTACAGTACATAGAATTAATAAGTACTACGTACAACTAGAATGCTTACTGTACGTCTAAACAACACATACTGTACGTCTTTCTAAGTCGTGTAACCATTCTTACCTGAATACATTGGACATTAAAAGAAAATATTGATTATTGAAATTGAATAATATTAATATGAAGCAGAAAAAATTTTTATTTAATCTCAACTCAACAATAATAAATTTTGAAACTATGGAAATCAGCAATTTCATGGGCAGCCCTCCCCCCTTCCCCCCACTGGGGGAAGACCTAATAATAAAACGCAATCAAAATAGTATATTTTATTATGACTGTATTGTTTACATTTTAAAATTAAACATTACTTAACAAAATTGTTTTGTGCAATTTATGGCGTAAAGTAGCGCGAGATGTGCCAATGGCCTTGAATGTGAGACCTTTGCTATAAGTTGACATTCTTATTATGAGAATCTCATGCCTTTGTTGGATTTATTTTTGTTCAATTGCTGATGAATATTTGGGAAACAGTTTGTTATGACAGATTGTACCTTTTCATAATTTTTACAATTTTCTTTTAAAACTGCTAAAAGTGACTTTAAATTATTAATCTTCATCTTCATGTCTCTTCTTTTGATTTTTGCCTAGTATTAATATCAAGTTTTAACTTCTTACATGAAGGACTTTAGTCAGGCGTATAACTAAAGGCGTTTAACACATTATTTTTTTTTGTTATCAGGAAAAATCTGTAATGAAATTAGGTAGGTACATAAAAATAAGTTATAATATGAATTGTTGTTTTAACTTATTATTTTCGATATAATGTTGTTTATAAATGAGTGCTTTAATATTAGGTAGGTACCTTTGGCAAGATTGAAGGAATCACTTCTGATTTCAGCCTTTTTCGAGCCTCTGTTCGGTAATCTTTGGTTTTGAAATGAAGTGTACAAACCACACAACTTTCATGTAAGTTCCCAGGTATCAACCATTTTTTTTTAACTCTAAATCCGATGGCAAACTGGAAATTTAAATTAAAATGTATATTTTTTATTATAGTAATAATTTGGTTTGGTTTGGTGTGTAAATAGATATTTGCAAAAGATCGATCAAACGATAAGCCTACTGACCAATAAAATTATTAAAGGTTACCCATTTATGAGCCTCCACATGCTTGCTTAATGTAGGTAGACTTGCAAATAGTGAATAACCAAAGTGTTAAGTGATACAACAAGTTTAAATTTAGTACTTAATTCGGCAATAATAGGGTATATGCTTATAGAACGTACGTACTTTACATCTCTATACGTAAAATATAGTCACCCTAGTTTCTACTGATGACATACTTACCTGTGAAAAGATAATCTACAGCCAGGTACGATTCTTTCCCATACCCACTCACAGCACATATATTGTTTACCATTTTTCAATCCAATATACTATTTAAAGCACTTTTTTAATTCAGAGAGCATTAAAAACAAGTCCATATGACAAAAAAGAAAACGCCATGTTGCTTTTGTGGTGCCACGTGAATACTTGAATTTACCTAGTGTTGCATAACGTAAAGGTAATAAAACATGCCTACAATATTGAAATGTCATGAAATATAAAAACTTTGATTTATCTGGACCTAAATGCTATTGCATTTATATTATTAGTAAACTTATAAACAAGCCAAATATAATATTCATATAGAAAACGTTTTGTTCTGTGTAAACAGTTTTCACGAATTTACCACCTTTATATCAACAATATTTCACATGGCAATTGTGCGGCAGAGACACACCAAGAAAAAAGATGTCTCACTTGAGCTCATTTCTCTATGTAGATAATGGTTATTTAAAAAACACTTTATTCACATGCCATTAAGGTTCATTTTGATATGTAAAAAAGATCGCAGTTAGCATTCCAGTTGTACGTAGTACTTATTAATTCTATGGGTACAGTACATAGAATTAATAATAGTACTTATTAATTCTATGGTACAGTATTTTTAGAATAAAGCGACTGTGACAGACAAATACATGAGTAATCTGATCTAAAGTATAATGCGAATCGAATCGGGTAAACCCTTACGACGCAACTGGTCTACCAAAAAACTGGTGATAATTAAGAGGCTGCCTACACCAAAACTGATTATCATTCAATTGGTTTTGACCAAGAAATAACGTCTAAATAAGTTTTAATAAAAAAATGAAAACCTAAATCATTTTTCTTAGGGTTTCGCCTACGTCAGCTTATATAATCTACTTGATATAAAAGAACAGTAATCATATATTTTTTATTGATAAATATGATAGTTGTTATATAGCCGAGGAAAACATGCAACACTAAAATTATTAGCTCTGACATTTCTTTATTAAATCATCGTCGAACATAGCGTCGGACACTACACCTTCGTACCATAGAGGATCAATCAAACAAAAACTTTATTCCGTTATGAAATCGGTCTTATTTTATTGAACTTCTAATAAGTGAGTGTTGTGCTTGACATTAAATTCAACGTTTATTTTTACAGACTAGAAAATCAGCACCATGTCCGTTCATTCAAATCGAGATTTATAAATGAGACATGTATTATACTACTCGCAGAATTGGGTATTACACATGCCTGCGGTTGATTTCCCTGAGGCCCTACGCGATACGACCGGGCAACAACCGTTTACTTTAATTGCAAAAGTATTTCGCTGGGACGGTTTTCATTATACTAATGTGTACACACATTTAGAGTTAACTTCGACGGCTTTCGCTCGTGATTAAAAAGGTTGCTTAATAGAGTGTGACGATTTGTTGGATTTGTGGACAATATATTTGTGTGCCTCGATTTTTATATTTATTACAGTTGGGTAAGGTCGCACTTTTCTAACGAATTTCATTAGAAGGTTCTTAGTGTGAAAACTTATTTCCCAAAGGACATCATCAGAATTAAAAACTTTTAGCTCGAGCAGTGCTATTAATAAACAAGGTTTAGCGTTAGAGTAAATTTATTCTAAAATTATAATTTAAGTATTAGTCCAAATTCATATTCCACAGAGAATAAATCAAACCTTCTAGGAGTAAATATTAGTCCTGTAGAACTTCCTAAGATAACCTTCGCTTAGTCTCTGTTTAATAATATGAATTTTGAATAATATGAATATGTTTTTATCTTTATAGAATTTGTAAATAATATTTCCTTTTGATTCAAAGTTAAATACACAATTTGTGTTTTCCATATTCTAAATTTGGTTTTGATCCGAAAAATGTCAATTACCTACTCATGAAACAAAAAACAGTATAAATATAAAATAAAAATCATATATTTTCTAAACTCAACCTTAAATTATTTTAAAATTTCAAACAACAACCAAAACAGTGCGGTGTAAAAATATACTTAATGCCATCTAGTATAGCACAAAATATATAGTTTGTGTTTATGTTTAATTTAAAAAAAAATAGGTAAATGTTCGAAAAAAAAAATTTGTTATCAATTACATAATTTATACAAACTTGATTATTGATCACAATATAAGGAAAACTTTTTTTATAATATTAGACAGATTTATTTCAAGAGCAAATCAAATTGTCAATGCAATGGTAACATTTTGATTCTCCATAAACAATTTCACTCCCAATTTCGTCCTTTTTAAGTGCTGCTTTTCGTGATAAAATTTATATTTTATTACGAAAATTGGTTATCCAATTACCTTCCAGGGCCTTAAACTACCCAAATACCGATGTGCCTTATATCTTAAACTACCCAATATTTCGTCGATTCAGGTCCAAAAACAAAGAATTTTCGAAGTTTCATACAAACGTTTTCACCCTGTTTTCAGGGTAGAAAAATCCGTTCTTAGCACACCTCTACGTAATAAGACGAATGTACCCTCCAAATTTGAAGTCTCTACGACGTTCGTTCTACGTGCATTGTCTGTCAGTCAGTATGCCAGGACATCTCTTTTTATATATTTATGGATATACTCCTATCAAATGTGTCAATCGAATTTGGAAATCTGTATTATATTTGCTAGAATTAATATCCTTTTGTGCTACTAGTATTGGCGTTTATAATTGAAAACATTTTTGCGTGGCACCATTTTGTCAGGATAAAACTATTATTAATGTTTGTTTTTTCTGAAAATATTTATGATAAATGATTTGGCCAGTTCTTCTTACTTGAATCAATTCCATTCATGGATAAGGTTTGTGCACCGGCAGTGATATCGGCAGTTATTACACTAGATTCCCGACTGCAATGGGATCCTCATATTGATAGCTTGTCAAGTAGACTGAGTTCTGCAGCTTTTGCTGTTAAGAAAATTAGACTCTTGACAAATGTCGAAACGGCAAGATTGGTATATTTTAGTTATTTTCATAGTGTAATGACGTATGGTATATTGTTGTGGGATTCTACGGCTAGCATCCAGGATATTTTTATTCTACAAAAGAGAGCTGTCCGTGCTATATATAATTTACGGTCTAGGGAATCTCTCAGAGAAACATTTAAAGAAATAAATATTCTGACTGTTGCCTCTCAATACATCTATGAGAATATTATGTACACAAGAAAACATTACGATTCCTTCACAAAAAAAAGTAGTGTGCATAATCTAAACACAAGAAATAAAAATAAACTTGCCGTTCCAAGCTTCTGACTTCAAAAAACCAGAGGATCATTTCTGGGTAAATTTATTGCTATGTTCAATAAAGTTCCACAAAAAGCAATTGCATTTTGTCCACAAAATGTAATTGACCTACCCATAAATAAATTTCAAATTCATGTAAAGAATTTACTTATGAGTAAAGGCGATTATAAAGTTGATGATTATTTTAAGGATCGCAATGCATAGAATTGATAGCCTTCACTTTGTTCTATAAAGACTAATTATATGTACAACCTATGTCCTACAGACTTTGAAAGTTGTATTTATTATTGTGATAATACATATTATTTTGGTAATGACATGATTTATGTAAATGTCATTTCATAACTTATGATAAAAAGCTGGTAAGTTTCTTTCGCTTGTTCTTCTTGTCAGCTAAAAGACGTCCTGAACAAGTGGTAGGGGAAAAAAATTTTTTTGGACGATTCAAAGGTGCTTGTAATAGCCTACTTGAATAAAGATATTTTCATTTCATTTCTTTTCACTATGATAATTTCATGACCAGCAGTAATCTCAACATTCACTCATTTTTTTACATAGGTATATTATCTTTAGCACTGTCTATTTGTTTTTCCTTGCCTTCTTACATTTCAAAATTAACTCAACAAATTCGTTGCTTCTCAATTTTTCCGTTACAGATACTGCTTTTAAACTTTCTATAATTGTATAGTATTACTGACCTCACTCAACTCACTGTTTATACAGGGTCAGTAGTCATGATGACGTATTTATGGTTCTATTAACAATAGGTCTACACTGACTTGCGTCAATTTCGATGTCAGTTACTGACCTTGTGTAAATATTCCTTTACCGCTTCACGTACGAATATACTTGAAACGGTAATGTTCATACATTCGATATTTTTTTTACGTCCGTCCATCCGTCGACCGATCGACGATATTTTTTTAAGATGACAAAAGCTACTATGAAAAACTGAGTAGGTCATACTCAATCAAAGAGACGCATTTGATATTTAAATGAAAGTTGTTAAAAATACACTATACATATACTTTGTGCTATCGCATATTAAGCAAAATTATTTGTGCAGAAATCATATACTTTTAAAAAAAAAGTCATCAGTTTTAAATCCATTTCTCGAGTCTGTCATAATTCATATACTTTAGTATTAAATTAAAGTAATTGCTTTTTTTTGTGGCTGTTTCAATATTTCACTTTAATTGGCTACGCCTCAAAAGGGTTTTTAAACAGTTTTGCAGATTTTTTTATAGACACGGAAAATTAATCAGATTTTCACGCAAAAAAAAATATTACAAACTAAACACTGCAGTACTTTCATTAGAATCGAATGTCAATGTGTTTTAGGTAATCGACCCTTAAAATCATATACAGTATATCTTGACTGTTGTTCTATAAAAACCTATTCAATTGCTCAAAGTAGCTTGAAACAAAAATCATTGTATCAAATTTTTTGAACAATATTGAATTGACAAACCGTTATGAATTGTTTCCCTTTAAATATTTTACGTTCCAATAATTTATCAAACTAAGTTATTATGAATCGAGTACTGTAAGTGGGGAAAACCTTATCCTTTCCTTAATCGAACGAACCAGCTGCTTAGGGGCCACACTAGGTGTAATCAAAAAGCAATCAACTCGGAAGGACATTTTTACCTGCCACTACTTAGAATACGCTCTACAAAACTTTCGTTGAATAAGGTAAATTGCTGAGGTAAATCGTTTAAAACGACACCTTTTAATAAAAATATTTTATACCTTATCTTTATTAGTAATAAAGCTGAAAAGTTTGTTTGTTTGATTGAACTCTAAAACCACAGAAACTACTGGAACGAATTGAATTATTGTTTTTGTGTTGAGTCCACTTATCGAGGAAGGCTATATAAAATCACGCTATGGCTTATAGGAGTGGAGTAGCAATGATAAATTTGGCAAAAACGGGAGAATATTATACTTTTTTAAAGCTTTCCCGCGCTACGTAAACGATGAAAGTTACGCAAAAATCACGTATTACGAAATTGATTCCCTTTAAAAGATTAAAAAAAGTCCACGGCAGTATGGGTCTACTTAATATGGTATCCCGAAAAAATCTCATAAAGAAATGAAAATGGGAGTAAAAGTTCGTTAACTGCATTAAATCGTTACAATAGAAACAGTGGTTTACAATTATATTATAATATTTCATGTTTATGTATATTCCTTTTCCAAATCCATTATTAGATGATTAAAGCTCTTTACGCAGGATTAAATAATCTTTTAATATATTATGATTGTTAAGTACACGAAAATGTTGTTAGATGACACTACTTTTAAAACAGGATTTTGATTTGTGTTATGTTTGCAGTCTTTATTTTTTCCGATTTTTATAAAACAAAGTAGCTTTCATTTTCAATTTTGTGATATTTCCAATAACATAATTAGGGGGGAATTTTCAAACATGCGAAAAAATTTTATTACGTGGTTTTGATTTTTTTTATGTTTGTCGTTTTCATTGTTTTTCCGATTTGTATCAAACAAATTTGCTTTCATTTTCAATATTGCAGTTCCATAGTCAATGTTGCCGACCTTTTTACTTTTATTTATTTTTTATATATTTTTAAATTACTGTCATTCTTTTATAATCTTTGATGTTTAAAAATAAAAATAATTGTCATCGTTTCGTTGTGTCATAGTGAACTATATTATATATTTTATGTAATAAACCCATTATTTGTCCATTATTATCGTTCATTTTCATTATACAGTCCCATTTCCACTAGCTCTCCGTTTCAGTCAACAAGGAACCCTTATAGTACCGTTATGTCTGTTCAGCGGTCTGCGATTTAGCTATTTGTATTAGAAATGTATAATATCACACTTTAGTTGGCTTTACAAATTTAAGAGTAATAGACTACTTAATGTATTTAACTCGAAATTTCGAGCAACTCCTCTGAGAACAACAAACCTGTTTTTGTGTTATTTATCCATTATCCATAAAAAACGCAAAGAATCAGGTAAATTCAGCGTTAATACACTTGCCCGGTTTTTTAAATAATAAATTTTACTAGTGAATTATTGATCGGACGATAAAATAATATATGGGTGACTATTAACGAGATACTTTGATACTTTACTAAATTGTCGATAATTATGAATGACTACACATAAAAAAATACTCTAAATAGGCTACTAAAATCCAAAGTATTAGAGTTAAATAATTAATTGGGTGAAATAAATACTGAGTGGACGAAATTATAAAAGTTGGATACCTATAAATTGAAGAGATCGCAGAAAATCCATTGGCAAAATTTCACTCACGTCACGCACCAAAATCTCTAAAAATGCTGAATTGAAAAAGCAAGAACAAGCATTAAAAATTCTAAATTCAAAAACCATCAAGTTGCTATGAAGATCAGGCGTAGAATAAGACTTCAATAAAAAGATTATTATTTCAAAGAAAACATTTGTTTGTATTTTTTGCAACGCGTGTCGATTCTACAATAAATAAAAAATTTATGCAACATGGAGGCATGAAATTGAATAATAAGTCAAATAATTCTCTCTTTGTGCATGTTGCATAAAGTTATCTTGTTCCAGCCTTTTCAGTTAGTTGCTTTTCACGAAGTCGGTTTATATTTATTTATTTATTTTAATACCTAAGTATTTAATTACAAAGCATTCTAAGCCAATAAAATAACGGTTGCATCAAGATACAAATAATAAATTTAAGTTATGAGTATTCTGTCTCTTTGTGGTATCTTTATTCATGTTGTGGCTAGCACCTAACCAATAGTAATATTAATGATTATGAAATTTAGCTATCCAGATTATCGATTATCCAAATGAAATAGTATAAGTCGTAAAGCTATTCAGATTCAGACATTCGTGTCTGCAGATGAAATCTTTGTGGACAGAGCCAATCTTTCAGTAAAATAACTTATAGAAGCAATTGAGTCAAATAACGAAGACATGTATACTATCATCAGATCATGGGACATCTGCAGTCATCGTCCAATCTGTAATAAAAGAAGATGGAGGTCATAAATTTTGGTGACGGCCCGCAAGCAGAACTTATGGGTAGGGTAACCATAAATTTGAAAATGTATAATTATGATTTAAATCGATTTATACCAAAATTAAGACCTGGATGGTATTACTTACTACTTATTAGTAGAAAATTGATTTATAACCCAATAAGTGGTTGGTATAACCATATATGACTGTGCACAGCAAGTGTATCCTAAAAATGTTTCAAACAGTAATAGTAAATTGAACTCATTTATTTATATAAAATAAAATGAAAAGCAATTATAATATCAACTAAAACATTTCGTGAAAGTAATAAAAAAGTTGCACGGTAATACAGATATAAATATTTACATACTTATTTTAATATGTGTTATTATGTTTTTGGTAGTTTTCATTAGCTAGTGTCTCACTTGTTCTCTTTAATTATCAGACTTAAATGTCCAGAACAAGTGATAGGAAAAAAATAAAGATGATTCAAAAGAACTTTTATTAAGTTAATTGAATAAAGATTATTTTAAGACTTTGACTTGTCATTTTTACGGTAAATGCGCTGGGTGATTTAATTACTCGTATATAAAACTTTTACATATTTTATTGCTCGTTATTAATAAATTAAGCTTAAGCGAAATGAGAATTAATTACATGTCTATTGATTATTAAAATGCCAGGGTTACAATTACCATATAAAAAGAAAACAAAATATTCTTTGAACACTTAAATATATTACATACATGGATTTAGTTCAAGAACACTCAGTTACTGGTTCAACGAAAATATGGATACCCTAATTCCAAAAGGTCTCTGCAGCGATCAAAATGTGATCAGTTCTGTGTGAGAAGAATTTTTATGCGGACCCTACAAAGCCTATGAGATAAACGTGGAATTGACAGAAAAAAAGTCCACATTTATGACGTATCCGTTTCTAGCTTTGATTAATTTCTGATTCAGTGGACCAGGATATATTATTGTTTATATGTAATTGTAGTAGTTGATCTACGATAACTTTATATTTTGCATTATATCGTTTGGCTTGAAACATAATGAATAAGAACACATAGTTTAGGTAGGCAGATAGCAAATAACAATGCAATAATTAAAATATTCTAAACTTAATACAATAATCAAATTCCCAATGTATGTGCCCGAATCATTCAAGCAAGACCAAATCAAAATAATAGAACATCACAACTTCACTATCCGCATTAATTTTTAAATGTGTTCACACTGATTCAATACTATATATCAATAAACAAAATTCATCGAAACATCCGACAGCTGATTAAATCATCAATGCGCTTAGTGACAGGTGTTATCACTAATAATGGAAATTTTCATAGGCATCTTTTCAATCTAAATTTTCCTGACAGGCCTCTTTGCAAGAATGCACGGAGTTAGTAGACAGACTCGCGTCCAGCTACGTTATTCTGTAATAAAATCAGCGTTGAACTTGACGTCGAGAAAAGCACTATCACAGCATATTTAATCAAATAAAACTCACTGCGAAAGTAAAAAAGCTAAAGGATTTCTTTCATGGAACCTCTAACGCTATTCTCAATCTCGAGAACTGCACGGATAGTTTTCGGGTCGAGAGTGAGTTAAAAATCGAGAAATATCCTATAACCTTACGCTCGTATCTATAGTCGAGTATAAGTAATTACTCGAGTATATACCGTGTAGGTGAAAGTTGAGGTATGTTTCTCGATCTTTACTGGCATATGTAACATGACATACTCGAGAAACGTTTTGCCGACGAGAGATATCACGTGGACCCACCCCTTATATCTGTTCTGTGGGTCGGAAATTTGGGTGTAGACAAAATGTTCTGGCTGAGTCTCTGCCGTCATGCTACTGGTGAAATATAACGGAGTGTGCAACAACCAAGAGACATCAGCTCACCAGATAAGTGAGCTTCTAGCAAGTAATCTTCCAGAAAGCCATTATGCCATACTCATGACATGTTATATAAAGAGTTACTCTTATAGTATTACAAATAGTTACGCGGAGGTAACTTTTGGACTTGGGTAAATTATTAAAATAAATCTTTTGTAAAGTAATCCATGTAAATAAAAAAACTTATTTTAGAACCCCAAATGTATTTTTATTTTTCGTTTCTACATCATACATGTAAGATGATTTTACCCTAAATAGAAATTATTATTCCAAAACGGCGCTGTAGTGATATGGCTAACATATTCTTATAGGCGTTATGTTTATTAAATAGGATCCAACGATTGTCATGATTTTAATTTGAACAAAACACTTGACCGTCAATGGGGATGACGATTGAGTAAAAAAGAAAGAAATTCTGTTTAGTCGATCAATCAAATAATAAAAATAATTAGATAACTATTTTTTTACTTCAATTTAAGAAAAAATAGCTTAGATAACAGGCTTTAAAGTTGAGGAGTGGGGCTCGCTACGTCACAGTACGAGAAAACATATAACGTAAAATATATAACGAGAAAACATAATACGAGAAAACATATAAAACATATAGAAAACTAGTGGACGCCCGCGACTTCGTCCGCGTGGAAGTCGGTATCCCGTGGGAGTGAGAAGTTTTCCCAGTAAAAAGTACCCTATGTGTTATTCTGATGTATAACCTATATTGCTGTAAAGTTTTATCCAAATCCGTCCAGTAGTTTTTTCGTGAAAGAGTAACAAACATCCATACATCCATACTTACAAACTTTCGCCTTTATAATATTAACTAGTGGACGCCCGCGACTTCGTCCGCGTGGAAGTCGGTATCCCGTGGGAGTGAGAAGTTTTCCCAGTAAAAAGTACCCTATGTGTTATTCTGATGTATAACCTATATTGCTGTAAAGTTTTATCCAAATCCGTCCAGTAGTTTTTTCGTGAAAGAGTAACAAACATCCATACATCCATACTTACAAACTTTCGCCTTTATAATATTAATAGGATAGGAATTGCTGTAAAGTTTTATCCAAATCCGTCCAGTAGTTTTTTCGTGAAAGAGTAACAAACATCCATACATCCATACTTACAAACTTTCGCCTTTATAATATTAATAGGATGTACCAAAGCGTGACGTCATGTGAAATTTGAACTCAATGTATTGTCGTAATGAGGAAGTATTAAAAAAAACATTAGTTCCCAAATTAAACTGGATGTTGCTACTCTTGATTTCTCCGTGACATGATATTTCCAGTTTTCTTTCATGTATAAAAGTAAATTAGTTTTCAAAACTCAATTAATAACTCATATTCTATTTGTACTTTTTCGTATTTGTATTGATATCTAAGTTTCGAACTTTGCAAATTTCAGTTTTTTAATATGTTAGTTAAAAGGAATGGAAATTACTATCTTTGGACCATTCGTTTCCTGCAAGAATCAACTTTTGCTAGAGTCGCCATCTAGTGGATGTGCTTTTTAGTGCTTTTTTTTAATACTTCCTCGTTTAATGATTACGAAAAAAATACGTGTTTAATATTTCTCAACAATCTAGCTGAAGGACATACAAACAAAACTTTAACGACTAAGTTTTGTATTCCTTACCCTATTATATTCCTTATAAACACCGGCCATTGTAGTTTGTCCGAATCCACGGATGTAAATAGCACAGTTGGAAACTTTACTGCTAACCCGACTAGGTACTAAGTTTATGTCACAGACCAAACTGTGAAAGTGTTAAGCCGTAAATAACCAGTTTTGTTAGCTCACGTTTATTTAACTTGAGCTTTGGGTGTTAGACCTACACATACTTTATTTGGTGCTAAGGACAAAACACTGTCCACATCTATCACATTGCGCCCAGCAATGAAATAAGGACATTGGGTGGCAAATGGCGCGTAAAAACTATTTTTAATTTTATATCTCATAAACCACTACTATTTTATAAAAGTGTTGCATATAGCCTTCTGCTACAAAATGACTCCCATGTTTATAGAGTGAAATATCGTACCCGAAAATAGTGGTATTTGTTTGTATATAAAACGTTTATAAGTTTGTCATGCTACGAGTGTTTATCCCGAAATTTTACCCTCTAAAATGTAAGGATACTCCAGCAAAAACCCAATCTACAATCAAGATAGGTACATTCTACATATGAGCATCATCACAAATCTCAGGAAACCAAATTTACCAGAGATAATGAGTGTACCAGAGGATAGAAATAATTTTATAAAAAAATGCAAGAAAAATTATAAAAAGGTTATTTTCAAAACCAAGGATTGTCAATATGTAAAATGTATAAAAATTTAAATGACCATAGAATAGGTAGTAACCCAGATAGCAATTTAAACTTGGCAACTTACAGCAAGTTTAAAAAAAACTTGCTAGTTTCAGGGCGACAAACTTGCACCACCTTTGATACGGTAGTAATGATAATTTTCCTAGGTACTGACTCGAATACCTAGCAGGTACTCGGGTACTCGACTTCAATAATTCCAAAATTATTGTCATAGACTTTTAAATTTGAAAATAGGGATGATGACTGGGTTAAGAATAAAAAAAAAATCAAACTTGCCCCAAGTATCATTACTACCGTATTAAAGGTAGTGCAAGTTTGTCACCGCGAAACTAGAAAGTTTGATTTAAACTTGCTGCAAGTTGCCATGTTATCTGGGAAGTATGCTTTTGTTAACAAAATGTATAGAATATAAGTATAAAATGTAAAACACTACAAAGTAGTAAATGTAACATATACATTAAATATAATAGCATCTAAGATGAAAATGTTAAAAAAAGAAAAGAAAAGAAAGACGATGGGAAAAGTTACTCCCCAAAGAGAAAAGTGAAATAATCCACCTAGCAAAAAAAAAATAAGTATAAAAGAACAAAAAAAAAGATAAATCATAAAAAGACATGCTACTGATTGGGCAAACCAGGTAAATTTTAAAAAATATATAAGACTAATTTTTCAAGCTCTTCTTACTTTTTCGCTACTATTAGTATATACTCTCGTATGTCAATCAAAGTTCAGGTAATTTACCCAAACAGCCGAAAGAAATATTTTTACAAATATTTAAACTTTCGATAAAGATGAGAATTTGTTCTAATTATTGTATTTCATCAATTTTGCATCTACAATGATGTACTGAAAAATATTCTTAATAAAAAATGACGACATCAGATTTCCAAAGGTCATGAGTTCGAGTCCCATCTCAGAATGCCAGGGACAAAGTGGATTTTGAAACATCCTTCATTAAGGATATTTTTCTGATCTATTTATCGAAAAAAAAGCTTGTAATTAATTTTAAATTTTCCAGTATTAACAGATTCTCGTGTCTAACGAAACACCTATGAAAGCGCGACTCGTCAATAATTTATGAGGAAAACTTTCAAAGTTCAAAATTCGTACCTACCCAAAAATACTTCGACCTTAGTTTAACAATATTCAGAAACTTTAGTTGACATTTAGACCTAATTTCGTGTAATTCGCCGCCTTTTTTTATTTCATTGCAATGCAGCATAAAGTTTAAAATTTATATAAGACTTCATTCTAAATCTTATATAGCGGACCACCCCAGATGGCAGATTAGTAATATGGTAAGGGCTAAGAAGATTATGTAAAGATGAATAAGTTTATTGATTTAATCTGAATCCAATATGGCTTAGCTAGTGGTCAGTTGCACAAATATCTATTAGAGTTGAATGACTCCTTTAAACTCTAATGAATGTTTTAATGGACGTTTGTGCAACTGGCAGAAAGTATAGAATATTATGAGAACTAAAGCGTTCTAATAATAAGCATTTGATTACGATAATACAACAAAAAATAAGAAAAAAAAAACTTTTAAAAAGAATCTTTTCTCTAACTGTATTTTAGTACGTTTATAAAATCTTGTCGGTATTATTGTTCACAAAATAAAAATAAAATAATATTTATGCATAAAACGCATAAAAAGCCGAGCGGGCATTACTGGATAAATGCAGCTTACGCTGCCCTTTTTTCTCAACTTCTTTCTTCATCAATTTGCACCAGCAGTTTGTCCAATTTCTTGTGGATAAAATTGCGTCAGTCCGCTTCAATTCAATTATAATATCTTTAATTTAATCTAAACAGTTAACGTTCACTTGTGAAAGATGAAAAGTTAGGCGTTATTCAATAATTATCGAATCTTTATATAAACGAAAGCATGTATGAACGAAAGAGGACGAAGCGAAAGATAGTCATTCGGTTCTCACTGCTTACCCCGCAATGATTACTGTGAAGATATATACAAAAAAATATATAGATAGATATATACAAAAAAATGTATGTAATTTGTCGATCTGTGTCTTATAGAGATAAGAAATCCTTAATGAAAAATTTGAGATGGGACTCGAACCCACGACTTTTCGAAATCAGGGCGATAGCGAATTTTTTAAGCACTTGTTGCTTTTCGCTACTTCTGAGCATATTTTCAACAATAATCAGGCCCAAACAGCCGAAAGAAATATTTTTACAATTATTTCAAACTTTAGATTAAGATGAAAAATATTTGATCAATATTACATTCACAATGCCGTGTTGGAAAATATTCTTAATGAACAAAGCTTAAAAATTCGACCAGCCCCAGCTCTGAGATGGGACTCGAACTAGATCAAATATCTATTAAAGAAAAAATATTTTTCATTGGAAAAGTCCAGTGTATTCTAAAAGAATGATAAAACAGAGAATCAAAGTTTGAGTGGATTGCCTGAACATTGATAAAAATACGCTCATTAGTAGCGAAAAAGTAACAATTGCTTGAAAAATGCGACAGTCCTGTTAGGTCCATGGTAACTCAGTGGTTAGAGCAGACGCCCGGATTGCAAAAGGTCGTGGGTTCGAGTCCCATCTCAGAGTGCCAGAGACAAAGTGGTTTTTTAAACATTTTTCATTAAGAAAAGTAATATCTCGTTAGAAAATTTTAAAAGATGGCATGAAAATATAATAAATGAGAAAATTCATTTCTGTAAACACGAAATAAAATCGTGGTCCCTTTAACTCTATCTCTCTTATATCCAGATTCGACTGCTTAATATTTTATTATCAGCATTTATATAAATTGTCTCTAGGTTCTGAATAGTTATATTTTATACTATTAGGTACCTTAAAAGGATCTTTCTACTATACCATTTAATCACATTTAATTAAATATATAACTATCAATAGAAATTAAAATGTGTTTTACAAATATTATTCAATACTTTTATTTCTGACTAACCCGGTAAAAATATAATGAATGTTGGTTTGTACAAACTAGTAGAAATACTTGGAGGAATACCCCAATGTGTAATACATTTTGTGTGTGTAAGCTCTGCATTTTTTTAGATTTACCTTTTGCTTACCAACACTGAAATGCTAATGAAAAGGTTAAAATTAAATGAATAGATAATTAATTATAGTTTCTTAGATTAGAAGAATAAACCTTGAAAGTTATAAAAAAGAACATTCAGGTTTTTTGCACTGTAAGGCATTCTATTTTATCCATATTTACCGTGAACAATTTAAGATAATGCATTCCGGCAAAACTAACACCGTTGACAGCTGTCTTTTGCTAACGTTCACTTCCCCGTAACTCTTAAAAAGCCCAAAACTAGGTCATAATCTTAAAATGGGCCCTTAAACTCGCTCATCTATCCATATTCATTAACATTTAATATAATTTATTTTTCTGAAACTTTTCATCTTTTATAAACAAATCTTCAAATTTTATCATTTACTACTACTCTATTTGCTACCCCTATATATTGTTTTTTTTTTTTTTTTACTTTCCATACGCAAGCGATACATACGGGACCTCAGTTCTGCAAATGTTTTTTAAATCGCATCTTAATAAAGTAAATTATTAGCATTTCATTGTGCAGTGACTGTTGCAATGAAATTTCACCTCTTGATGCTGAACCTTAATTTTAAGTAGAAATTTTACATGTTGCGGTAATCTGATTTACGCGGGTGAAGTCGTGGGAAAAGAGCTAGACACCATATTCGTTTATTTTGCTCCATCTACTATATCACTCTCCAAAAAAACTTTAAATACTTGGTTTAAAATTTTATCAAAAAACCAAATTACAATATTTGCAAAAATGAGTAATATTTCTGTTAGATTACATATAGATAATAAGTACGGATATAAGTCACAAAAATAATCAATAACGAAGCAAAAGATAAGATAGGAACGTGTTACTGTTTATCATGCTATAATGTTACAGTTGTGTTTCAAATGATTTGTAGTCGACTACTAGACCAAAATAATAAAGATGCAAGAGATATCAAATATGAACGAGAGAACTGTGAACAGGAAACATTTTCTTAAGCTGCACGAAAGAATACAGACAAAATATCAAGAAATGCAGAAACGTCTAGAAAAATCCATGTCTGTAGATTCACTATCCACAGCTAGTGATGATTTCAGCTATAAAGAGAATAGATATTCAAGTGATTGTGATTTAAGGGTGTCTGTAGAAATATCCATGGATGAAAATGAGACACACAGAACTGTAAAGCAGCCGATGACAGAGAAAACTATTACACAAAATGCAGTTTCGCAGTCTATAGAAGGTTTGGACGTACGATTTGCTGATAGTGAAGTTAATATAAATGAAGAAAATATAATTACAGAAGAAGAATGGGAGAGAATAGAATATGATGATACTATCAATACATGTCCAAGTTTAGAATCGTAAGTTTTTATTTTAATATAACTCGTACAGTTTTATCTAAACTAATATTTTAAATAACGAAGATTCGAATGTTAGTTTGCATTGAACACGCTCCGAAACTACTCGACTGATTTAAAAAAATATTACATGTACGGGAAATAACATCATACACGGGTGATATAAGACATAGCGCGGGTTAAGTCGCGAGTTAACAGCTAACAGCATTTCTTGTAATTTTAAGACTTTTCATTTACGGGGAATGCTCCGAGGAATTGTTGGGACTCATACCTGCCGCTAACTTCCGCCATCGTTCCACGCGACAAAAAAATCCACGCCCATCATTTGTATGGTTGGAAGTCCTCAACTTTGCGTTTTTCTAGAAGTTTCCTGCCCTGCCAATCAAACTCTGGAACAGTTTGTCGCCAGCGGTATTTCCGAACTGATACGACCTTCAAACTTTCAAGTGTAGAGTATATTCGTCCCTCAAAGGCCGGCAGCGCCCTTGTAGGGCTGCTCTGGTGTTGCAAGTGTCCATGGGCGACGGTAATCACTTATCATCAGGTGATCCGTTTGTTCGTCTGCCCCCTAACCCATAAAAAAAAACAAATATTCTTCCCTTGTCTTTAATGTCTATAAGATTATTATTTGCAAGGAATAATTATAAATAATACGTAAGGTTATGATCTGCTTTTTTTTCCTAGAAAAACTATTTTTTGCTTAATTGCTGAATAAATAATATACTTCTAATAACTTATGAGCTTATTCACAAAAACACGAAGATTTATACTAATAGTAATAAGTAAAAATATGAAAAATACATTTCTTTACATTTAATTATTAAACTGAATCACCATGTAGTTGATGACGTGAAGATATAGAAATATTGAACATGATAATTCAAGTTAATAATGAATTATTGGGTCTGATAAGTTTTTAAATATTTGCTATTTGATGAGAAACAAAATAATGTACGTCCGTTATGCTGAAAAAGCCCTATATATATTATGCCCTATTAACAATATAAAATAAAGCGAAATTTCATTTCATACTCTTTTTAAGAGGTTTTTGCAAAATTCGTAAGAACGCTACAAAAAGATTCTATGATCCTTTCACGATGTTTGGGGCCGACGACGGCGATTTCAATCAGGAAAATCGTTTTATATTATTAAGGACAGTCAAGTTGTATATTAAATCATGTTAAAAACAACTTTGTAACCATTTATATAAGTAACTGATATGATGCCTTAAATACGTATACGTCGCTTATCAATCATAGCATTCGTTTTTTAATAATTTACTTCCAATAAATCTTCGTTAAAGGAAGTGAACTTAAACTAATATGTTATTTTAATTTTAATATGTAAATATTTAATTTTTTATTTATTATACAATATATCGATACAGATGTCGAAATTTCCATATGAGTTCTTTTGACTTTCAAACAGTGTATGTCCAGTATTTCAAGTAAAAATTTATAGGTTAACTAAGAATAATATCCATAATTACGTTTATATAAATCTTAGAAAAGAATTCTTCACTTTTTTAAACATAAGTTACTACTGTGCTTCATGTGGATTACACACGCATGCACATGACTATAATGTGCTTCTTACACAAGTCGTAAAAAAAAAAAGTTGATGACATCATAGCTTTGAAAGTCACGTAAATTGCGCAGTACAAACCCCAAACGTTAAAAATACATCTAGAACTTTCGTAGTGTTTGTGCGAGTTAAAATTTAACCATTCAACTTATAATTGCACTTAATAGAGCTGCGTTGATGGCTAAAAGTCCTAACAGAACACTTATTGACGTTATACTCCTTGCTATTAATCCTTATTCCATTCATACAAGGCATCAACATATCTTTAAAAAAGCTGAGACTTAAGATCATCGGTATAGAGAAGGCATTTACTGTTTCTATTAAGATAATGATTAGTTTCGTTAGTGAAATAGTCTTACCACAATAAATTTTGTAGCATTTTAATAACGATATGTCACTATAACATATATATGTTGCACAAAATACCATTAAAATTTATACGAGTTTAAGCGTCATTACCCATACAAATTTTACATTCATTAGAGCTTAAAAGCGTCATTAAACCTTAATGGACGTTTTTGCAACTAACCGAACGATATTCAAATTCTTATTTTAGTAGTATTAATATTACCACTATTCTGAAAATACTTGACTTGATTTCCAAAAGATTTATAATGCATTTTTCAACTTTTTAGACTCAATGATTTTAGTACATACAGTGACGATAGCATTGCTGGCCACGTACTACCACCAAGAACTATAAGAAATCGTATAGAGTCTCATTTTAACGCAGTCAGAGAAAAAAAAGAACGAAAGAGACTCGAAAAGGAGAAGTTAGCGAAGAAGAAAGAAATTAAAGAAAAAAAAGAAACATTAGAGCAAGTTGAGAAGGTATAATATCTAGTCGAGTATTGTCGAACTTTGCGAAAGATGAGTTTTTTTATATTAGAAACAAAATTAAAAAGCTTATTCAATTTTATCATTTTGATTTTTGTAGCTCAATAATGGGTATTGGCCGAAACCATATCGATCGAACGTCGATAATTTTTTTTAAAAACAAACAAAGAATAACTCACGTTATGGTTTTAAAGTAGTAGTTTAATACTTTAATTTTATAATTTATAAAAATTAATTACTATAAAAACTTGTAATGGTTAGCAAATGCAAGTAAACCTTGATAATGGGGAACAAAATATAATGCTTGACGTGGAATTTACAGTATCTATAGCTAGACAGTAATAATACGATTAATGTACTTTCTTTGTCTACATTTTTATGATAATAAAAAACATTTAGAATTTCATGTGTCAATAACATCAATAACAACTCTAGTAATGGTCATATAGCCTAGCTCCCATAATATTTTTTTAGAATTTTGAAATAATTAAGCTTCTTTTTTTGTTGGCAGCTTAAATATTTGGCTATTTTTATTAGGGATAAGGATAATTTATGCTGTGCTGGTATAATTTCAAGGTATTCTTTAATCGATTTCAGTTCATATTGAGCAACTCCGCGAAAAATATATCTCAGACTAGGATGAGTCGAAAGAACAAGGTAGCAACAGTAACAATAGCCTTGATAGATGCAACTATAGATGACAAGTTACGATTCCTACAGTGTCGATTTAGGTAATATATCATATATTTGATTATCATCATTGCCTTACGATGAATACTTAATGGCGTATTGGCGTAAACATATTAGAATTGTTTTAAACATTACGTTGTATATTTTTTTAATAATTGTTATATTGGCTAGGTTAATATAAAAATATTTAAATTTAATGTTTAAGTTCAATGTATTTTTGGCACTTTTTATTTTTCAGATTGGGAGTAGAAAAATGTAAATCAAAAGTAGTCAAATCCAATTCTCCCAAAGTGAAATGGCAAGAATTGTTTAATTTAAACATGTATGAGGATCAATTCATGTTAGAAACAACTTTATTGGATAAAGACGGATTTCTAGGCAGGTAATTTAATTTAGATAAAAAAATCCTCTGTCAATTTTTATTGGCAATGGAGACGATTCAATTTTTCAAAAATATTATACTTATAAATTAATTCAAATTAATTTTGTGTTCCATTTTTGATAGTCGTTGATTACCTTCCTAAAGCACATCAAATTTAACACATATAATAATTTATTTTTTGATGCTTTCGAAGATGACGAGATGAGATTATAAGAATTTAAAAAGACTAGCTTCCTGGACAGTTCTATGTAGAAAGCATTCAAACAGCAGCTTATCTTTTGATTAAGCTTTGTTAACTAGAACGTGAACTCGTTACTTTGATCCGGGCAGCTATAATAATATAAGTCAAATTGTTTAAAATAGCATTTTCATATTTTTTTACAGAAATCTACTTGATTTGTCTGCTCTTGAAAAAGAGAAGACGCACCAACTGAAATTAGACATAGAAGGAGATGTCGCCGATGTCAAAATTTTTATTTTACTCACTATCAGTGGCACTCCATTACTAAATACGGTAACTGAATTAGAAGACGTCAACAATGCCCAAAAAATACTAGAAGTAAAGGAAGAAAATAACTCCACAGAAGTAGGGTGGCTCTCGGTGATAGTTTTTGGAGCAAAAGGTCTCTGCGCTCAGGATTGTTACTGTGTGCTAAAACTAATAAACAACAGACTCCAAACGCATACAGAATACAAAACATGTGATCCTAGTTGGATGAAAATATTTACTTTGTAAGTTAATGTACTATTTCAATACCAAATGAATAGAAGACAGTATTATTTCCAAGATCGTATCAAACTTGTTTAAGATAAGAATTATAGGTAATGTTGAATCATTTGAGAAAATAAATATAGAATTCTCATTTTTCTTACTGGTAAGGTAAAGTTGAAGTTTTAGGAAATGAGATGAAAGTTATCTATGTAACTTTTCCATTTATTTTCCATGGACCTATTTGTAGTTATCAAAGTAGTCAACAGAGTAAATATTTCATGGCTAGTGAAACCTATCATTTTTGTTGCGTTAGATTTTTTAAGATTAGATTATTTTTCGCAAAAAGGCAGACAAAGGCAATTTTAGATTAAGACCTGGTTTTGGTAATTTTAAGAGTAACGAGGAAGGGAACATTTACTCATAACAATTGCCAACGGTGTTAATTTTGCCGTAAAGTAACATTGCAAAAACCGTTCACGGTAAAGAAATATATTTGCATTTGCTGTAGAACGCCTTTAAATGCCGAGTCTTTTGCTTCTTGATCATAATTTGAAGTAAATAGTACAATTTAACCCAAATATAACAAACTTAGTGTTTCACTTAAATTAAATCAAATACTCAATTCATTGATACTGTCACGTAGTAATTTATTCTTATTTTCCAGCGAAATAACTGATATAACGTCAACACTTGAAATCTCTATAGTTGATGAGAAGAAAGTTGAAGAAGTAGGTAAAATTTATGTTCCCCTATTCCGTATAAAGAACGGGGTAAAAGTTTGGTACGCTCTCAAAGACCACACACAGAGGGAACGCGCTAAGGGGAATAATCCGAGGATTCTATTGGAAATGAGGACCTCCTGGCATCTCGTGAGTGTAAACCTCTTTTATGAATTCGCTAGTATTCTTAGTCGGTTCTTTATGAAGGTTTGTGAGATAACTAGAATATAATTCAATTATATTGTTCTATTCAACTATTAACGAAGAAATAATTGTGTCACTTGTTTTATTCAAACGTCGTAACTTAAATGTTTTTAATTAGTTAAAAGACTAAAATATCAGAAGTAAACTGATTATTTTACATACAATATATAAGAGTAGTTACACTTATACTTCTTATGTTGCAATGACAAAAAAAATATGCTTAGCTAATAGTGTGGTAAGATGATTTAGCACTAACATTAAAGACTCTAGTAGCTACGTTTTAACAATTTAACCTACAGGGATATCTCCAGAATCGAATCACTATGCGCCTTTTTTTAAACAGTAGCCCAAATAAAATAATATCGTTTATCCTAAAAAGTTTAACCATTAATGCAACATTTTATGAATTTGGTAACTAACTCGTAAATTTTAATAGATACAATACAGTGAGTCATCAGGATTATATATAAATTATTGGGGATATTTACTCTGAATAATATATCAATAGATAAAGAAGGTTAACATTATTTTATTATTGATAAAAATAATAAAACCGAAATGATAACACCTTCTATATGATTTCAGACTAGAGCTGCGATACGTATGGTAAATCCTAAAGAAACAGACTTGTTGGCAACTAATGTTAAGGTAGATCGTCGTTTGTTTGCGAGAAATATCAATAGAGCCAGGGTGGTCACAAAATGGACTTTGGACACGCTTAAACTTATAAAGTAAGAAGTAGGACTAATAATTCTTAATACATCTCTGTCTATCTATTTATTTATCAATTTTAAGAGCTCAATTATTCATTCAATCTATAATCACAGATTTTTTTTCTTATCTTGACTTTATCCGTGCTTCTGAAGGGATCTTTAGCATTGTTTCTGTTGGCACCCACTAATCCGCATTAGGTTATAGTAGCACGTTCTCACTTCCTCGATATACACGTCAGAGTACCAGAACATATCCAATTTCCTCAAATGATTTTGATCTCGATATACAATGTGTTAAGGTTTAAAATCAAGTTGAGAAATTTGACCAATTAACGTGCTGTTTATAGGGAAGACCACGACATACTAACACCATGCTAACACGATACAGCGTTTAAAAAATCTCTAATAGCCAAAAATGCAGAGTTCGATTCTAAAGCCGATCCAGTTAAAAAATAAACTTGTCTATATCGTCTCGGGACAATCCATCGTAATTGCGTATTGCAAGACAGTCAAGATAATTACAAAGGACTAGATTAAATACTAAGCCCTATAATAAAAAGAGAACAATTGTTTAAAATTACCTGACTAGGCGAACTTCGTATCGTCATATTTTTTTTTTCTCCAGTCTCGACAGAAGAAATTTAACCCTTCGCGTAAAATCAAAATAAGGTACGTCGGTTGTTTGTCAAAGATCGGTTAGTCTTCTGTCAAATACCGTCAGTCACTTTTTGTATTAGTTTGTAAAAATTAATTCTGATAAAATCTATATATTACTTTCTTAATTTTTTATATACATACATTGTTTTGGCATTATATAACACGTAAAAAAAGAGAACGCCTCTTCTTATTCTTATCTTTTAAGAGCTCTAGCTCTAGACGCGTTTTTTACAACGCGTCTTTGATATAAAGACAGAAAATAGCGTAGCACATTAAAAACAATTTTTAATAAAAATACCAAAATAACAATGACTTATAACAAATCGTCATTGCTAAACTATTATGAGTATTATAAAAATAGACCATAAACTTGGCTACGAATTGACATATTTATAAATTTTCTCTTTAATCCACCATATAAGTAATTTAATGAATAATAAATTACTAATATTACTAAAATGATCAATTTATATGTAGATATATAGATAACTTCTTTATTTGCATTAGTTTTGCATTGCATTTTTTAGTTGCACACATATTCGTATATATCTGTAATAATATTTTAAAAAGTTAAAATTTCACTGTTTAATTGTTTTTTTGCATTGAATAGGCTCCGAAGCTACTGGAATGGTTTGGAAAAATGAAAAAATTATAATCCTGCATCATCACTGACGAAAACAGGGGTTAGAATATTTGCTCTTAAATATATCTATTTTTCAGAACATGTTTTGAATGGGAGTCCAGAAAATCCAATGTGACAGCACTTATCATCTGGATAATATTTTGTTATTTCTTCAAAATATGGATGTTGCCGCTTCTATTACTAATACCATTTATCAAATATAGGCCGCAAAAATACGTCTTAATCAATTGTAAGTACATCCTACTTCAAATGATAACACTTCCGATTTAATTATAAACCCTGTTATCTGGAAAACATTCAATATAATCAAATGACAGGTAATGAAATAATTAAAAAAATGTAGTAAAAAAGATTACAACGCTATTTGTTCCGTCTCATGCTGTATTCAATTATTTTAATCAATGTGTTTATATAAAAATCACATAATTCATATAACTTGTCAAATTATTATGATTCTATGAAATAAAATATTTTAGCTACTAAAAGTTCCATGGTCACAGGAAATTGAATATTTCAAATATTTAGTACCTATAATAAAATAATGATAGTGAAAATCTTAAGTTCAAATGTATTAAAATCAAACTTAAATATCAAAACACGAATCGCGTTCGCCAAGTTATATGTTGCTACGAGTAGGTATCTATTTATTACTGAATGCATTTCTTTAATCGATTAACTTAACTCGTTACATAAAGAACTTTTCGCTTTACTATTGCAAATAATTTTCAGTTGAATTTCAACTTTCAAAAAGTGACAAAATAAGGTCTAATACGTAAACAAAATAAACTGAATGCAATTTGAAATATAATATTTACATCAATATTATTTTGCATTTTCAGGGAAAAAGTTTTTTACGAGTAACAAAAACGAAGGCGTATTAGTGTCCGTGAAAAACGAAAAGGTTAGTTTTATTAAATACTAGCTGTTCCTGCGACTTAGCTTTACCTGCGTAGCTTGCCGTCATGAATTCTCAAAGAATTCTTATGATCGGATCAGTATTTCCGAAAATTACCCCCTACAAACAAATAAACAAATATTAACTTAAACTCTTTATTAGTTAGTATAGAATTGATTTAATAATTAAAAAAAAAACTCTACAAAAGAACAAGATACTCTATATTCTGCACAGTCAAGTCTAGTTTTTGCATTGAGCTATTTATGTCGGTACATCGTTGTGTCAGTGAATGATTATAGAGACAAAAATTGTAACTTAAATTGGTACTAGGAATAATCCCCACTATTTATATTTATAAACATACCTATATAGATAGCATAGCTACATATAAATAGGTAGTAAATAAGTGGGAGCTCATTATCTAGCCTGGTGACTTGTTCAAGAGTCTCAACCCCAAGGAGAGAGTACATTGTATGGTTAATGGGTATGGTTCTGGGCATCAGGTGGGTTCACGGAGGAGCATGTGACATTCCCTGTCACTTTCCAGAGAACAAAGAGTGCTTAATGCATTTAGCGGACGCACGAAATAAATCGTGAAAAGTATTCCCTAATTGTATAAGAATTTTGTAAATATACAAAATATATTTTAATTTTAGACTGAAATAAGTTTATGAAATCTAATTATATCATATTTTTATCAAGGAAACTTTTCTATTTTCAGGAAGAAAAGTCATCCCTGAGGCAGAAAATTAATAGTTTACAAGAGCTTTTGCAAACATTACAAAACAGCATAGGAAAAGTAGCGAATATTGGTGAAAGTGTGAAAAAGTATGAATGATTTTATAGCATGTCATATTTCTATAGGGAAAGTTATCGTTAAATATTTTATTCGATATAAGTTTTTTTTTTAATTTATGTGTGTCTTGATTGTCTAATTTTAAAATTGATCACAGTCACTTTCAATATAACATTTAAAAGATATTCACGGACTACAACTATTTGTGTGACTACATGTGATAGATTAAGATCGTGCCTTTTTTTCGATTGCGACTATAAACTTTACATAATTCTAAAAATACCTATTGAAATGGATTGCAATAGATTTTGAAATTAGACTACAGATACCTACGATAAATTATATTAACGGTGATCGCATTTCTATCAGCTTTCTTATTCTTTTCTTTTGTTACTGACAAAAACGGACTGACAAACTAATTATATTTTTTTTTCTACCTCGTCATAATCCCTATTATATTTATAGAATTTATACATTGTTATATTTTTTATTTGTTTCAGTTTATGCAACTTTACTGTTCCATTTGTTAGTCTCCTCGCGGTTTTCTTAATTATCACAACATCATTAATTATGTATATCGTACCACTTAAATACATTCTCATAATTTACGGTAAGTAAAATCTTATTAATTTACTTATGTGGATATTCTTGACGAAAAATTTCTTAAAAAATCCACTTTGTAGTTGGCACTGAGATGAGACTCGAACCCTTTCGCAATCTGGGCGACTGCTTAAATCACTGATCTACCCAGGAGCTAACGAATTTTAATCTTTACGAGTATTATGACCATCCTAAGTTAACTCAATCATTTAATTTCAGGTATTCATAAATTTACCAGGAAAATACTTCGGCCGAATAGAATACCAAATAATGAGATATTAGATTTACTTTCTCGAGTGCCGGATGATGAGACTTTGGTATAACTATTTTTATGTTTACAACTGTATATCGAGTGGTACGCACTAGCGTGCGTCTCAATTCTACGTAATGATCGCGTCTCAATAGAGTATCCACTTTTGCCATTGTACTATCTACCTGAATTCCAATATCATCAGTGCAATATCTTTCTCACAAGTCAATAGTGATAGATATACATATATTATTTTGTGATTTAGTAACCATAACTGACTTTCCGTAATTACTTCAGTTAACATTAGCATTGCTTGGTTGGGATCTTAGAAATATATGTTATATTATATAATACTTATTATTATTAGTTGCTTTAGCTCATGTTTTGAACAAGATGTAAAATTTGTGAAGTAAGGGCTTGTAGAGTTAGTTAGGGCGTGTAAAGCTAAAACCGTGGTACTACACGAGATCTGATAAGTTTTTGACAGTGCGTTTTGATCTCAACTTGGCAACACTTTACATGAAAATGTTTTAATGGGATAATATAGATACTTTATACTAAGTTTACTAAACACTGTTTGGATAATTTATACTTTTAGGAAAACCTCAAATTTGTAACGAAAAGAAAATATAAAGAAATCCTATTAATATTATAAATGTGAAAGTTTATTTGTTTGAATGTTGGTCCGTCAATCACGCCGAAACTACTGAACGGATTTTGATGAAATTTAGTATACAGATAGGATATTAGCTGACTTAGATAATAGGATTCTTTTTATCCCACTAAATAGTTCCCTAGGGACCACACAGGCGAAGCCGCTGGCGGAAAGCTAGTGAATAATATAAGTGATTATATGCCTATATTTTTGTTTGCACTACGAATCGACAGCATCACAGATAGCTTCATAAACCTAGTAGAAAGTAACTATGCAGAGTATAAAGCAAAGTTGCTTTACGTTGAAATCTTTTAATATAAAGAGTACCTCATCACATGGTTTTGTAACAGGAACACTCTGTCTATACATATAAAATATTATTTAAAAAAAAAATATTAAGACTGTCATCTTACTCTCTTGTTTGCTTTCTGTCCAATAAAATCTTTAAGAAACCTTTACTACAACTAATAATTTAGTGGTTATGGGCCCTCCTTCCACCAAATCTTCGACCATCGTCGATATTGTAACGTCTTCTAGTTCAACGGTCGCAAAATTGAAAGGACGTGAAAATTACAACAACTGGTGCTTCGCCATTAAAATGGTACTAATTGATGCAGATCTTTGGGACATTGTAACACAACCTGAAATAATGCGTACGAAACTTACATCCCAAGAATTTCAGCGAAGCGATCAAAAAGCGAGGTCCAAAATTTGCCTTAATATTTCAGAAAGTGTTTATCCTATTGTGATAAATTGCGACACCGCTGAGCAGACGTGGAAAACTCTACAAAAAGAATATGCTGATAGTAGCCTAAGCAGACGCCTATCGCTGCTTAAGAAAATGTTCAATAGCAAACTTGAGTTATACACAAGCATAGAATTTTACATCAATGACATTCGGGACACTCAACAAAAACTCTCGGCTATGGGGAAGCCCGTAGAAGATGAATTTGTTGCTGTAGTAATGCTTGCTGGATTGACTGAAGAATACTTACCAATGGTAATGGCTATCGAACATTCTGGAGCATCTATAACGTCGGATTTTGTCGCTACAACACTTTTAAAAGAAGAGCAACGGCGCGTGAATACCTCTTCCAACAACACCGTTCTTGCAACCTCGTCCAAAACTGTGTCGAAGTGTATTGTGTGTGCATATTGTAAAAAACAAGGGCATCATATTTCGAAGTGTAGAAAGCGTAATTCCAAAGTTGTAAATAAGGTTTCATCTAAAGTTAATTATACATCAGACATTACACTTTTATCATCTTTTTATTCATTCACAGGCCATAATTCTTCTTCCTCTTCCTTATTACAGGATTGGTTTGTTGACTCTGGTGCTACTAGCCATATGAGTTGCAATAAGGATTGGTTTACTGATTTACAACCTCTCCGAAAGCCAATTTCTGTAGCAAATAAAGAAGTTGTCTTCAGTGAAGGTAAAGGCACTGTTCATGTAAATATTTCTGATAGTATAATAAACATTTCTGACGTTCTTTATGTACCACAACTTTCTACAAATTTACTTTCGGTTAGGCAGTTAGTTCTGAAGGGTTTTGTAGTTATTTTTTCACCTAAAGGCGCAAGCATAATAAAAAAAGATGGGTGCAAAATATCTGGCTCCATACTTGCTACAGCCTCTAATAGTGCAGGTATGTATAAACTAAATGTCTCATCCATTCCATGCCGAGCATACGTAATGAATGAGTCTGCTTCGCTGTGGCATAGACGCCTAGGTCATCTTCACTACAAAGCCATGAATATTCTAAAAAACAAACACATTGGTGTCTGTTATTCTGACGTGATTTGTCAACGTCAAATCTGTGAACCCTGCCTTCAAGGAAAGTTGTCAAAAAAGCCATTTAAAAAGTCTGAAAGTAGGTCTAATAATAGATTAGAATTAATTCATACTGACCTCTGCGGACCAATGAGTACGCATACATGGGGTAATTCTCTCTACTTACTTACTTTTACTGATGATTTTTCTAGGAAAACTTTTGGCTATTTATTAAAAGCAAAAAGTGAAGTATTTGCAAAGTTTGTTGAATTTAAACATTTAGTCGAAAATCAAACAAATTTAAAAATAAAAGCTATCCGATCGGATAATGGTCGTGAATTTGTAAATAACCAAATGACTAGCTTTCTCAGGGAAAATGGTATCATTCATCAACTGACGGTTCCATACAATCCTCAGCAAAATGGCTTAGCAGAACGAGTGAATCGGACAGTCATAGAAAAAGCAAGGTCAATGCTTCAAGATGCCAATCTTCCTAAAGCTTATTGGGGTGAAGCTGTGAATACAGCTATTTATCTTAAAAATATTTCACCAACTCAAGCTTTAAACAATAGAATACCCGAAGAAGTTTGGTCAGGTAAACGTGTAAATCTTTCACATTTGAAAGTTTTTGGCTGTCTGGCTCATGTCTTAGTACCTAAAGAAAATCGATCTAAATTACAATCTAAGACAAAATGTTGTATTTTCGTAGGCTACCCAAGCGATAGCAAAGCCTATCGTTTCGTGGATCCTAATAATCCAAGGAGCGTTATTATTGCTCGAGATGTAGTTTTCTTAGAGGATAAGAGATACAATGATCCTTCATCCTCTAAACCTTCAAATGCCGTTGAAAACTCAACAGTTACTACAATTGAAGTCTCTGCACCTGCTCCTACTACTTCCAATGAATTACACTCTTCTACAGCCAGCCAAGACTCATCTTCTGAACCTTTTATAGAACCCATAACTTCACAGTCATCAAGTATTGAAGAAGTTCCGGATATGAATGAACCACAAATATCTGTAATACCAAGTCACAGTGAAAATGGGCAGCAACATCGTTATCCACGACGGGAACACAAACCTCCCGAAAAGTACGATGCAAGTGCTTATCTTGTTTCTCCTGACACCGAACCTGAATCTTTTAAGAAAGTGCAGGAAGATGTTCACAAGAGCGAGTGGATTGACGCCATGCAGTCAGAATACAATGCACTGATGAAATATGGAACCTGGATTTTAGTTGATAGACCTGTGGACAGAAAACCTATCAAGTGTAAATGGGTCTATAAAATAAAAAAGAACACTAGTGGGGAAATAGTGAAGTATAAAGCCCGATTAGTGGCAAAAGGTTTTACTCAAGTCTACGGTGTAGACTATGGAGAAACTTTTTCTCCGGTCGCTCGACTATCTTCTATTAGATTATTGTTTGCCTATGCAGTCAAGTGGAACTTACATATCGACCATGTTGACGTAGAAACAGCTTTCTTAAATGGTGATCTCGATGAAGAGATATATATGGAGCAACCTGAAGGCTTCGCCACTGAACCACATCGCAAAGTTTGCTTACTTAAAAAATCCTTGTATGGTTTAAAGCAAGCTCCGCGACAATGGAATAAAAAAGTATGTGAGACTATGGTCAATTTCTCTCTCACGCAGGCATCATCTGAACAATGTTTATACTTCAGAAGAGACAACAATAAACTTCTTATTGTTGCTGTTTTCGTTGACGATTTCTTTATCCTTTGCAACGATGATAATATGAAGAATCAGTTCAAAATTGAACTGAAGAAAAATTTCATCGTCAAAGATCTGGGACCAGTAAAAGATTGCCTAGGGATAAGAGTTTTCCAAAGCGATGGCAAAATAAATCTCGATCAAACCCAATACATAGATAAACTGATCGAAAAGTTTGGCATGTCTGATGCTATTCCTGTGTCGACACCAATGGAACCTGGTATTAAACTCACACTTCCCGGTCAGGACGATGAGCGGGTAGATCTCCCTTACCAGGAACTTGTCGGCTCATTAATGTATATTGCAGTTGGCACGAGACCGGACATAGCTTATACAGTCTCCTATCTAAGCCAATACAATACACATTACGGGGAGGCACACTGGAGAGCCGCCAAACGTGTACTAAGGTACTTAAAAGCCACGCGACAACTTGCTCTTACCTACACTAAGGACCAAACTCATCTTGTGGGATATGCTGACGCTGACTATGGCAGCAACATTGTAGACAGACGTTCCTACACAGGCTACAGTTTCAAGCTTAGTGGTGCAGCTGTGTCGTGGGAGTCACGCAAACAGCGTACTGTTGCTCTGTCCACCACTGAAGCAGAATATATGGCTCTCGGAGAAGCTTGTAAAGAAGCGATTTACTTAAAGTCCCTAATTAAAGAAGTGTTTAATAACGACCATTCCATTACCATTTTCACAGACAATCAAAGTGCACTGAAACTCACGCGAAATAACACTTTTCATGCTCGTACTAAGCACATCGATATCAGACATCATTTCATCCGTGACGCACTCACACAACACCAACTAAATATTGATTACATTCCCACTAACAGTATGATTGCTGATGTATTAACTAAGCCCTTGGCTAGACCTTCTCACTGTAAATGTGTACAGTCTTTAGGTTTAACTTAGGTTTAGTATTTTATTATTATTTTGGGTTTGTATTTTAAGGTGTATTATTTATTCAAGATGTCTAGGTAGATGTTAGTTAGTAAGTGTATGTACAGTGTAACTTTTGATATGTCATATTGCTTTCTCTTTATAGGTATTTGGATTACCTAAGTACAGAGTGTCCCTGTTACGGGGAGGTGTTAAACCTACATGGTTTTGTAACAGGAACACTCTGTCTATACATATAAAATATTATTTAAAAAAAATATATTAAGACTGTCATCTTACTCTCTTGTTTGCTTTCTGTCCAATAAAATCTTTAAGAAACCTTTACTACAACTAATAATTTAAGTATTACCTCATAAATGTAACAGTTTTACTGCTAGTGCTTTATTGTCTTAATTTTTATAATTTACAACTTTTTCAGCTTGACTGGGAAGAACTTCCATTAGAAAACATCAGCGATGAAGACAGTATATAATAAATTACCCACGTAGAATTCACCTATCACATAAATGGATGATCTGATCTTTTTAATACAATATTTGTAAACCCGTATACGCGTGAATAATATAAGTAATTTCTTGGACTTTGTAAATATAGTGATATAAATTTTTGCATATTTTTTTTATATTCCATCAAAGACTACTATAATAAACATCATATATTATATCTTCAACACACTATTGATATCCCCAATACTGGTCCACGAGGCTTCCCTATGGTAAATGGCAAACTTCCGATCCCAATAAATTTTGTACTTTATTCTGGAAACTTTAAGATTAAAATCACTTTGTACTGGACTTAATTACCCGGGCTACCTACAGAAAAAAAATAATGCATCAACAGACGAGATTTGCTATAAGAATTAGATACTCGTACTATACAAGATTTTTTTATCACAAATCTTTTAATATAGCAGAAACTGTCAGACTCTTGGAAAGTGTATAGATAAATAATTTATTTAATGATCATGTTATACGAAATTCATCCAACTAAATTAAAAGGCACATATAATCAGCTGTTTGATATTTATCTAAAGTATGAAGCCTTTTTTAATGAGACACATCTCTTCAATCGTCAGATACTAAGATATTTGATTTGTGGATCCTTGACTATTGATCCTGTTTAGAAAGTTAAGAATCTGATTGCTCAGCCTTTGAGAATGCTATATTTATTGTATGCATCACTTCCCGTCATAAGATCCTTACTTAAAATATTTGCAGAGAGTCACGTGAATAAATATGTGAGTCACATTTATTGAAGTGAATCTTTTGGTTAGTAAATTAAAAGACGGATTAACCACCAGTGACAGGTGAAATCTCCAATAGCAAACACAAATTTGAAGATACTGCATTCAAATTGCTTAAAGAACCTATGTAGGTAAGAAATCATCAAAATGGCTGACGATATATAGAAGATGAGCCTACTTCTCGAAGCAAAACGACAAGGGGCACTTATTATTGCATTGAAAGGATAGGTATAATATCCGTAACACATTATTGTAAACACCAATCTACAAAGAAAACAAACATATCAATCGCTTACATATATTTACGTGCCTTAATCAGCGATCTTATTTATTATATACGCAGTGATCTTCTCCAGAAAACCTTTGGATATAGAGATGAACTTTATTAAAATAAAGTTGCTGTTATCTGTTTTATTTGCCATAAAAATATGCATGCCAAGAGAATTCGTTAGTATGTGGCTTAGAAGTAGTTAGCATGTGGTATGGCACTAGAAATAAATAAATTTCGCTGTTAAATTTAATTTAATACCTAAATGGCGAACTAAAAATTATCTACGTTGTCTTTGAATAATTGAATGTCAAATAACTAGAACATTTGAAAAAAAATGAAAGAAAATAAATTATTATTTAAGTGTTCTGCACAGTGTAACAATCAATTATGACATTAGAAGCAATTTTCTGTTTAATGGAACTTGAAATTACAAAGTCAACTCTAATTTGTAATAATCTAATCTTGTAAATGATAGACAAGCCCAATATTTAACCGAAGTCATTATTAAGAAATAGCGTGTCTGATCTGCAACTATCCTCAGTTAAAATAGAGCGAGGTCCAAGTATTTAGAACCGCCCTACAGTTCACCGATCTAAATAAAACAATTACCTTTTTATCTATTCCGTGGATTACAGATTATAATCAGCTAGCATAAATAATCACCGGATTATTAAATTACTACTTACTTACTTACAATACTTATAATAAACTACCGTCTTATCATCTTCAATCTTAGTTTTACAACTATACATGTTTAATCTTATAGTTAGATTCACAATTCATTGATTTCATTAATTTAAAACAAGATAGAATTTGAATATAACATATAAAGTAATCTGTACAAGCCGTTATGGTTTTAATTATATTTATCATTTTTATTGGTCACTAGCTCACCCGGTGAACTTCGTATCACTTACCTCTTAATAAAAACCATATTAATATTGAAAAATATTGCGTAAACTGACCAATACACGACCATAAATATTGATCATCAAATGAACGTTTGACAGCTAAAAACAGTTTGTATGGGAAAATCAAATTGTCGTTTTTATTATTATACTCGCATTTTGTTATATTTTCTCATCGTTTAAACCTTCCCAGGACTTCAACAAATATTTCAAGACTAAAATTTGTCAAATCGGTTCAGCCGTTCTCGAGTTTTAGCGAGACTAACGAACGGAATTCATTTTTATTTATATATAGATTGTAGAAATGTTAGTATCTAACGTCGCGACGAGTCAGTATTGATCAACACCCAAGCATTCGTCAAACGCAAAGTTAGGTATGTTATTTTTGTTGCTCGGAAAAATCTGCTCAATCCACTTCTAAAATTGTAATAATTGCGTCAAGGAATCAAACACCAACTAAATTAGAACATAGTAATCTCTTTTCCATATTTTCACTTCAAGTAATGATTTTATGAGAACTCACGTCGATAATGCCAACATAATGCAGGATAGAGACAGAAAACCCCAGGAGATGTCCCTCTTCAATTGTCAAAGTGATGAACTGCGTGGTCGTTAATAATGTTAATACTCACGTGGTCAATGGCCAAAATGTGTTAACAGGGGACCAATCGGTCTATCATCACTAGGCTCGTATAAATTAATGTCTCCAATGATTCAGCGTGAATGGTTATTGATATTATACTAGAGAAGAGTATTGCTTTATGATTTATATTTTCATGTTACCCCGGACGTATTGAAATTAATTTTCGCAAAAGAGATTACGAATCAAAATTTGATGTTTGACAGAATTTCGGTACAATTTTACCTTCGTTAGAAGATTATCAAGTAAATGGGAAACAAAGCTAATACAATAAATTTCATCAAAACAAAGGATGATCGATAGAGTCAATTATTCTGCAATAGATAACAGATAATGAGATTAAATAAGCAACGACAAATTGTATATTTTAAAACATGTTTTATTTAAAAGCACATTTTTATATTTTAAAATTTATTTTAATATCACAATAACAAATTAATACATCCATTATCACTACATCTTTGAAATTTAATGTTATTCCAGCACGGCCTTCATAAAGAATGTTTAATATGCTCTTAACTCCATATAAATTATTAATCATAATACTCATTTCCTTACAATAATAGAATTCAATTACATAAAATAAATTATCTATACAAATTGTATAATCACAGGCCGACAAGTATGATGCAATTTTTACTTGGAATATAATAACACTTAGACTACTAAATCTTTGCCGAGCCTTTCGAACTCGTTAGCGAAATATACCATATCCTTGTGGTCCAAAGCCGAGTTTTGGAATACGATGCGGAAAAAGTTGACGAGGTCGCCTTGAGGTTGGTACGTGACCATCATGGTTCCTTCCTTTATCATGCGCTCTTTTATTTTTGGTGCAACCTTGTGCAACCTTTCTTCGAAACCTTGTTCGTTCTCTTGACCGCGGAGACACGTGGGTATGTACCAAAACATTACGTTCGTACACTCGGGCTTATCCAACACTAATTTGAACCCATCTCGTTGACGAATATGTTCCAAGAAGAAGTTCGCATTTTCAAAAAGAGAATCGATATGCTTTTCGAAGCCCTCGGTACCTTTTGCTTTCCACATGAACCAGAATTTGAGGACATCAGCGCGACGACCACACTGAATATGTTTGTCGCCAGTATCGTATGTGGTGTCATAGAACTTATCCTTCTGGAAAAGATATTTCGCATTCGAGGAATGACACTCCTTGAGGACTTTCTTGTGTTTTGTTAGGAACGTGGAACATTGCTGTGGTGCGGCTAACAGCTTATGAGGATTCCATGTAACTGAATCAGCCCTGTGGACAAAAATGTAACTGTAATAAACTTTTTATTTGCATAAAACACAAATAAAAACTTTTGTTGATATAAATGAATATAAAATCCCTAATTGTAATTTAAATTATTCAGTGGAGTTTGAAATTAAACAAATTGTCTTATAAAAACATAAAACAGAACCAATTGCAAGGTAAAACACTTTCAAGGATTTATTTACGCAACAGTCGAGATTTAGAACTACGATTACTTTGCATGTTAAACATATATACATATTATTAACAAAAATATTATTATTATGTAGATTATTACTATAAAATCTGTCACCTTGACGAGCTTTTAATTTTGTGCGTCTCCATGTAAGTAGTTTGAAATTTATTGATTAATTTATCCAATTTAAAAAGCAAAGAATCGAGAATTATGACAGATAATTAAGGAGTGATTAATCTTATAAACTTGGTTATTCTCAATATCTTTAATATTCACCCAAAAAATAATCAGTTCATTAGAATTATAGGTAATAATTTATTAGTTATTTACAAATCCTAAACGATGTGTTAACATCAATATATAAATAGGTAACAAAAATAAAACTCAGAAAATACTTTACCAAATAAATTGTGGCAAATGCTAGAAACTCATTAAAGCATAATTTACACTAAGAGAAACAGTATTAATACTTTCTGTGTGTTAATACTTACATATCGATACCATTCAAAAGGTGTCTGTGTTTCTTAGACATCAAGGCACCACCTCCCCAAGCAGCGTCCACGTGGAGCCACATATTATATTTTTTGCATAAATCCGAAAGTTGTACCAAAGGGTCAAATGCTCCAAAAACTGTAGTACCAGACGTTGCAGTCACCATGAAAGGAGTAGCACCATCATCTAACGCTTCATTAATCTTCATTTCTAGATCTGCTACATCCATCCTGCCATATTTATCGGCTTTTACTAAAATGCAATTATCGCTACCGATGCCCATAAAGGAAGCCAATTTGGGTGTAGAATAATGGGCAAGCTCTGATGTGAATAGAACCAATCTGGGAATAGCGTATACACCTTTTGTCTGCAATGAAAATAAAGTTAAATCAGTGAATCATAAAATATTAGTATTAAGATTAGATGAAATCGGAGAGGAGTATGCCCAACGGTGAGCAAAATAGACGCTGATGAAGGAGATGAAGTAATATGGTGTTATTTATTAACAACGGTTCCTTTGCGGAGTAAAAAATATTCAATTGCTACAAGGACGCTCTTTATTATTTCACATTCATCTTATCATAAGCCAAATGTATGAAAAGATGAACACGAAGAAAGAAAGAGAGTCCATATAATAAGCAGCTGCTGATTTCTAACTCATAGTTGACTTACTTAGATTATTTGACCCCTATGTAACAGTTTAAACTTATGTATGATACGCTATATAAAAAATACTTATATCTTGCCAAAAGGATGCCACATAATTGTGTTATTAATTAGGAATTTTCACGTAAGAAATATACGGTAGGCAGGAATATTCTCTTCGTTTTAATTCAATACAAGTATTTTACATAAAGTAAAATACATTTCCAAGCCCTGTATTATTACTATATAACTTAAAATTACATTTTATATTCTTCGTTCACATCATCATCTAACGCAAAATAAATAACAAAAAATCTTTTAATTAAGGTCAAGGTCATAAAATTCCAACAGAAGATGATATATTTGAATTTTACTATTGTAGAATTATATATTAGTATTGAATGAATTTAGCTCTTCACTAGCAACTATTATTTAACTAACAATAAGAATCTATTAAAGACAATTAACAACAAAATAAATAACGTTTCTACTAATAGACTAATTTAACGGATTACTTTGTCTCAAAAAAGAGTTGAAACGAATTCCAATAATGATCAAGGATGACTGCGCGGGCACATCACGCGATTTTAATGAACTTCGAATTGGGGTTAAGGTGACCGTCATGCGGTAAGCTTCCTCAAAAATAATTTTATATAATCGCTAACTTATTGCAAAAGCATTAATATATGACATAATATTATTGTAGTTAATATATTAAAATAGGAACGAGCGGACAGTTTAGAAATGGAGGAACTTTTGAAATATTCGATATCGCATTCTTTGTATGTCCAAACTTCAAAAATTATATGATGTAATATTTTAAAATTATATTTTAACAAAGGATGAGTTTGTAAAACGATTGAACAAATTACACTCTTTTTATATTGAAATTTAATTCTACAATTTATTTTATATTTAATTTTATTGCAATTTAAAATAAAAGTACAAGGCAAGGTGCAACAGGAAATATACAATAATGATATCTCTGTCACTAATTTCCGGAAACTCAGTTCAAATTATTCGTTTCCTCGTATAAGATAATACTGTTAATGTACAATATTTAAAATTTTAAAAACACTTACCTTGATTTCCGGGTAGTAATAGAATCGAGCGCAACTTATAGCGTAACCGTTTGCTATAGAACCTCCTGGGCAAAATATACCATCGCCTTGGCCTTCATGCCACCCTACTATAGCTCTCATTTCTCGTAGGACCTCTTCCTCCATTAGTGTGAAGACAGGAGCCACTTCGAAGGTATAAACGCTTGGGTTCAATGCGTCTGTCAACCATTGACCAATCAATCCGTAAGGATCGACTGAAGAAAATAATTGATTGACAAAGTAAGGATGAGCCGTGTTGACCGAGTAACGTGCTACCTGTATGGAGATGAATAGGTTTATATTACATTTTATAATTTATTAATGGCGATTTTAAGCAACTATTTATTATTATTACATTTGATCAATTTTGCATTCGTAATGCTAAACTGAAAAATATTTTTAATGAAAATGCTTTAAAGTGCCAGACATGAAGTGAATTTTAAGATATTTTTCATTAAGAACTACCTAATTTAATTTATGAAATATTATATCCCGATTTCAATTAAGTATAGGGAAATTCCATGATCAAAGTCAACACAAATTTCTAATCAGTTTTAAAAATTCATAGTATTTTCAATAATGTATAAATAAAAATTCTCAAAGATTTCATCTAATTAATTCTAATAATATTTTCATATTATAATTAATTACTAAATGGGTATAGTGAAAAATATTCTTAATAAAAATTGCTTAAAAAGTCCACTTATCTTTAAGAATATATTCAGTATAACATTGTAAATGAAAAATTGATAAATATAAAAATTGGAACAAATTTTAATCTTTATCGAAAGTTTAAATATTTGTAAAAATATTTCTTTCGGCTGTTTGGGTGGATTGCCTGAACATTGATGAAAATACACTCTGTAGTAGCAAAAAGTAACAAGTGCTTGAAAAATTCGTCAGCCCTGTTAGGTCCTGGGTAGTTCAGTAGTCAGAGCAGTCGGCCGGATTGCGAAAGGTCATGGATTCAAGTCCCATCTTTTTTTAAGCATTTTTCATTAAGAAGTCTATAGTAATTTATAAAATTATTCCAGCATTCCATTTTAGGTAGAGCTGTTATTCCATACGAATATATATAACTTAACATGTGAACTCATACACGGTTTAGTGGTCTTATCTAATTAAATTTATCGTTTTTTGTAGGTCGCATAACGTTCTTAACCAGTAAACTAACGAATATCGATTACTTTACAAGTAAAAGCTGATCAATTTAATTGTAGATTGCAATAATCATTAAAATACTATCGCCATGAGTTAGAGAACAAAATTGTTTAAATTGCGATAGATAACTTTGTTGACCAAGACTCGCAAGGCATACGTGAATTGAATGGGATGCGACTGTAAGAATAACTACATTTAGTGAGAACTAAAATTATGTTAAATTATTGTTTAATAGGAAATTACTAAGCTCTATAATTTATACGTTATTATATGGTCAGTTTCATTAGCTAAAGATACATTTATAAAATGCCTTAAATAGTTCCCACGAAAATCGCAAAGTACCTAATGGTCAAAACCTCTTCAAGTCAAAGGATATCTTTTTTATTTTATTTTTTATTAAAAATTTCCACACTCATATCTGATTAAACTTTGAACGTTGTTATATTGTCTATTTAAATAAACTTTGAATATAAACTTTGAATGTAGTGGTACTGTTATCCCCAAATAGTCATATTAACTCAAAATAAGAGAACTTTACTAATAAAAACAAGAGGCAAAAAGTTACATTAATTTTTTATACAAAAGTTCGAATAAATGTCGAAACAAATTCTACCGAAGTATTAATATTCGTAATACAAATTTAATACTATTTATGCGAAATTTCTATATTAGGTACTTTATTTTCTTTTAATGTCTTAAGAATCATGAATAGTCAATCTAAATAAAGTAAGTTCCCAAATAATTCTTAGTTAATCTTTAAAAAAAAAAATAAACAAAAAATAAATTTGGGAGAGCAAAATTTGAGAAAATGAGGAAGATTAAAAGATTTTCATGTTTGGAAAAGTAATATAAAATCGACAGAATAGTTTACTTACATCAGCCATAATGCCTAACAGTTGGTCGTGCGACACCGGTCCATCCCTAGGCTTTAAGTCTATTGCTTTTTTAATATCCTCCGGTGTAGTCCATTCCACCACCTTTGAGTTCCTAGTGGACCTTCCAAAGACCACCCGTTCAACGAGAAGATCAACAGCTCGTCTTAGGAAATCCTCGTGTTTCGATCTTTCCGACAATGATCTGAACAGATTCTCGTCTACTCTTTCCTCCACAGGGAGAATTAGATCGGAATCGGCCGGCATTTTACACTTCACTATAGAATTCCTTTTTTGAAATTTAAAAAGAAGCGTAACATTTGTTTTTTTATTTATTGTTTGCCTCTGCGGCGGGCCGCTTGCGAATCAGCCAGCCTTTGCGCACTCATTCAGCGGGCAACCTTCTTAAATACGAACGCACTACGTCAATGTTGGTAAGGTTATTTTAACCGCTCTAGTAAATGGTAAATAAATACACGTAGGTATAACAAATTAAGCTAGATAGCATTCGGTTTTTCTACAGACACTCAACTGATTTAAGTTCGCATTGCATTTCGAATCTCTACGTCAAAACTGGCCACCTTGACACTTTCACGAAGGAATTAGATTTAAATAAAATTGGAACTAATCGACTGACACTTTCGAGAACCCTTCGGCATGGGTTCTAGGTAGGTCTTTATACCATACATTTTTTTACCATACGAGTTTTTTTAGCTCATAGAGATAAATAATGAGATGAGAACTATGCTTTCTTTTATCTAGACCAAATTAGAGATACATGTGAACATTTATTAAAATCTGCTCAATGGTTTTGCAGTTATAGAGTTCGTATTTGTTTTGTTGTGAAAATAAAACTACTGCTTCGTTTTCGATAAAATTTAGGTGGGACCATCTCGGGCAGTTAATCTGTCACCGTCGAACATCCTTTCTTTCTTCCTTTTCGATTTCGAAGTCGGTTAAAAACACAATACTAAGTTTGACAAACATACTCTGACACTAGTGTACACATAAACTACACTTGTCTGAACTTTACTGAATATGAAAAAAATCTTTAATAATAAAATCTTATAATGTTCATTTGTGACCCAATTTCGACCATAGGGAGACCAGTATTTAGTCATTATAATTATCTTTCAGATGTTTCAATTTGATCTAAACTAAGACTACTTATAATTAAAAAGTGACTACAGGAACTATAGTAAAAATAAAATTATCAACTGTGTTTATTTACATTATTTTTACTTAAGTAGTTAATAGTCTATCGTCTACTTATGTACATTGAATAAGAACGTCGTCATACATCTATTTCTCAGAATTCATAATAATTCCTTAGAATATACTAATGGGAAATTTCACTTGCATTTCCTTCCCGTAACCTTGACCCTCATCTTTTTGCTACAAATCTGATTGCCTCGAACCGCATGACCTTTGACACTTGACTAATCAACTGCTCAATAAAACAAAACGTGGTGGCCATCGTTTAATTGATTAAGAGGGCGTCTTAAACAAAAATCCCTCACTTTTAATCAGTTTTTTATACATGGTACGACATCAGGTTACCACAACTGCAACTGATTTTAAATTCTATCCTTAATGCATTACGTTTACATTCAAGTGGAAAATTTGACAGGTTTGTATAGTCTGACGTGCTTTGGCTCTAGAGAGGTTTTTTTTACCAAATTCAAGAATCAATCGGAAATAAGAAAACCATTTCATATTTTAGGCCAAAACATGTTTTCTCAATAAAAAAAATCGAATTAGGCACCTTTAATATTCACCATTTTGAATGTTTCGTCTCGTTTCGAAACTCTTTTATTAAAAGAGAAATTGATAAATATCCTAAGCCCACTTTGTAGCCGTATCAATTCAACAATGAAATTCTTTCGGCGTAGTCCTTGTCACTTAACAAGCAACAGCAGGGTGTGTGGGGCTCTCCTCCGTAGGTACGCGGCAGTGACCTACCCAGTGGGTGCCCGGGGGCCTACCCACCGAAACCCTTACGATGCACCCTCTCATGGAAGATGACACCGGGAAGCCAGAACACTCACCCCGCAAGAAGGTAGTTACCTAATTATAAAAAAGTTTTTATCACTCTCATTCACGTTTGACGTCATGCTCTGACCCTATCTATACCTGCCATAGACGAGCGCTATTATTTCAAAAGATATATGTATAATTATTTTTATGTATAAATATTTCCAGGGACTGAGATGCTTCCAGGGACCACCTGTGGTCCGTAGGTCACCCATTAAATAAAGCACTGATATACCTTTAGCCAAATTCATTTTGTTGGGCTACTTTTAGACCGGAACAAAAATTTCCTTGCCTTCAGATCTTTCTCTCAAAGTTTCGAGGTGTCCAAGTTTTCTCTAAACGATAATTTTTTAAAGGCGGTAGTATTTTACGAGCGTTTAATGAACATGTACATATGTCAAAATAATGTTTTAACTAAATTAAGGTCGTAATTTATTATCAGTAAATTTATGCAGATTTATAATCAATCGATTTTAATATTTTCACCTATGAGAAGCTGTAGTTTCTCAACATCATACGTGGGTGACATAGGCTTTAATTAATGCGGGTAAAGACAGTTACTAACATAAAATCATGGCGTCACATCTGACTGAAGTTGGACTGAAGTGTTTCAGTGCCTATCAACTTTAACATAATCTTCACCATCAACCTATTATTTTCCCCACTGCTTTGACACATGCTATCTGTATCGAAGGAATCGAATTGAATATATTATAGTAACATTAGCAGAATTAAGGCCCTGTGTCAGTACTGTGCTGACAAGGATTCGTTATTGATAAATGTGAATAAAGCTTAATAATATTCAAACTTTATGATAGAATCACAACAAGTGAACTACCATTAATATTAAGAAACCCAATAAATAACTCTGAAAAGATATATGAATACTTTGAACTTTAAACCTCATTACGTATTATACCTATATCATGTCTATTGAATAGATTCTGAAAAGAGACGTTAAGTTGATTAAAAGTCCAATTTTGGGTTTGAAAAATGTTTCACTAGCATTAAAGAAAGTCTATTCAATAAATGGGTGATTAGGTTACGTACATTACTGATATAAATTTTTATTTACAAATCCACTTAAACTAAGTACTTCAAAAGGAATCTGGGTTATATTTTAAACATAAGTAAGTTGTGATAAGATTCAATGGCATATACATCTATCAAGGACACGGTAGAGGGGTCTCAAAGTTAGATAATGGAAAAAACCATAATAACTCTCTCATTTGGTGGACTTTTATTACCGCCAAGTTATTATAGGAAAATGGAAGTATTTAATTAAGATTTTAGACAAAAACTATCATGGTACTTCGACACATATTTGTAAAATGTCTTACTTGGTCCAGTCACAATTTTCTTTCAATCGATCACTCGATCGATCACAAACAATTAAGTAACAACTATACATTAAATGCGTAAACCTAAATTTTAGGTAAGTAGGTATTCATATAAGTATGTATTTTATTTTTAAAGGTAATAAATTTTCGCTGTGTAAAATTACTGTATTTTTAATTTAATATTGTTAAATTAAGGCGGTGAATAGCTTTGGAGAGATAACGTAACCCTGCTTTACGTTATCTCTCCAAAGCTATTCACCGCTGCGTTGGAGGATATTTTCAAGCTTCTAGATTATAGATACGGCATCAATATTAATGCCGAGTATTTTACACACCTATGCTTTGCTGATGATGTAGTCCTAATGGCTGAGACCTTGGAAGACCTGATCAACATACTTGAAGATCTCAGTAGTGCATCCCAAAGAGTGTAAAGAGTAGAGAGATAAGATTAAAATCATGTCGAACTTCCATGTTGTACCCACTCCTGTAAAAATTGGGAATAATACTCTTGAAGTTGTCGACCATTATGTGTTCCTAGGACAGACAGTCCAGCTAGGCAAGTCCAACTTCGAGAAAGAGACCTCTCGTCGAATTCAGCTTGGATGGGCAGCGTTCGGGAAGCTACAAAAAATCTTCGCGTCAATTTACACACACAGTGTCTCAAGACCAATGTCTTCAATCAATGTGTGTTGCCAGTGATACTATGGATCTCATAAGAAGGCTCAAGGTCACCCAGCGGGTAATGGAGAGAGCAATGCTTGGTATCTCTCTACGTGATCGAATAAGGAAGCAGGAGATCCATAGGAGACCTAACGTTACTAACATTGCTCAAAGAATTGCTCAGCTGAAGTGGCAGTGGGCGGGACACATAGCAAGAAGAACTGATGGCCATTGGGGCAGAAGAGTTCAGGAATGGCGACCACGTACCGGACGACGCTCAATGGGTAGGTCTCCCACAAGGTGGACCGAAGATCTTTTAAAGGTTGCGGGAAGCTGCTGGATGGATGCTGGATCGTCGTAGAACTCTATGGGGGAGGCCTATGCTCAGCAGTGGGCTTCTTCCGGCTGATGATGATGATGATAAAATTACGAGATTTTGAAAACTCTTATATCATCATATTTGGGGTCGGTTAATGTGTATTGTTCTTCCATATAATTTTGATCAGCCGTCATATATCTCCATTCACTCCTTTCTTACTTTACATCTTTTTTCGGATTTCGTCTCCTTATCCTTATGGTTTTATTTCCTTTCACATTCAAGCTCTTAACCCTTTTTGATACTAAGATAATCTGTTGCTCCTCATTCTTTTTTATTTTAATTTTAGTAGCCATATGTGGTGATGGTTTTTATTAAATTTGGAATCATTCCACTGATTTTTTTTTCCAAAACCACTACGTGCTACACTAGCACCAAACATAATAATAAGTGATGAATAAGTGTTCACGGATAAATGGCACGGGTAAATACTATGGTCACGTGATTTAGGTTACGTGTCGGTTTTTTGGCGTACGTCAAAGGGTTTTCAACTATTTGTATGACTGCCACACTGTACAAAGTTAATAAAAAACTGCCATATTTTTCAAATTTCTCCATTCGATTTTAAACGTCGAAGTAAAGTATAAAATCATATTCGAAAATTCGACTAATTACTTTATTCGACAAATTACGAGTAATTAATAGAGTTCCGTTTTTACCTTTAAAGCTATCGTTTGATATAGATATTAATAAGCTATAGATTCCATTGCAATGCACGTTCAACGCGTTAAGAATTTGTATGGAGATTTGTAGTTTTTGTTACTTACCGCTAGAGGCACTGTACTTAAGTTTTTTTGAAATTTACGTTCTTGACAGTGAACGTAAATTTCGAAAAAAACTGACACTAAGCACACTTTTTTTAAATTTACTGTTGATAGGTAAATTGTGTACATATTTTAATTAATTCCTGGGTAATTTTTTAATTGTATTTCATTTAAATAATTTGCTTTTTTTTTATTGGATGGCTTACAAATGTACTTGATGTTAATAAAAAAATGACTATTAAAACTGGGGAGAGTTGATTGAGGAATTAGCCAATTCAATGTCAATTGATAAACTACCGGGACAACTTTTGTTGATAATTTTTGCTTTTTTCGCAACGCAATAGATATTGGTTGCAATTCTATTCCACAAATAAGACTATAGATTTAGTTCTATCAAACGTCGTTTGTGAACTTATGAAAGATAATCATTAAATAAAAAAATATTTCTGTGATATTTAATAGAAGTTAAATAATTTATATTTAAACATACTGGACTACTATAATTATGTTTATTTGACTACGCAAAACTATCGGATATTGTTAAATAATACATGAGACATTTTAAGTTGAGTAGAATGATACCTAGCCAAAGTCAAAAGTCTGGCCTTTGATTAAATACGTGTACAAGTATTTGACACCACATTTTTACCCTCCAATCTGCATTGGGCCACCGTGGAGGGTCATGGCCCATCCTCCTTAACCATCCATAAGGAAACGCCTGTTCCTCTGCAATGGCGACATAAAAGGGCTGGTGATGACAAGTATTCAATCAAAGAGACTAGCCTACTTATCCTTTTGCCGGCGTATTATGGGGAAAAACGTATTTAAAAGTTAAGTTATCATAAAGATCGTCGAAGAAACCAATTAAGAAAAATCTACCGGTGTTTTTGTGAATAACGCGCATGTCTTCATATATAAATAGTCGCTCCTCTTCTTTGCATTTTATTACGCAGTAAAATCGACACGCCTTGCAAAAAACACAAACAAATGTTTTCTTTGAAGTAATACTCCTTTTATTGAAATCTTTTAATAATGACCCCGTCATTTTACTTGGATCTAGACATTTGACTGTTATCGATTAGTATTCCTTTGTCCATAACGTTTGAGTTTCTAACAACAACCGTTTAATTGGTAGAGGGGGGTGAGACATTTGACTCTAACGACTTTGAAGCTTGATAAGTCACGAACGATTAACTCAATCGAAAAACGGTCATATTACACCCAAAATATATTTGAAAGACTTATCCAACGATACCCCACGCTATGTGGGGATAAAATACTAAACGAGTTATTTTTTTCCAAGAATTTATTTTACCACTTTGTCGGCGAAATTAAAGTGTATATTCATGAGAAATTACACATTTCTAATACAAATCGTTTTTGAGCTATACCGCAGACCGACGGATAGACAGACGGATATAATGAAACTATAAGGATTCTTTGTTGACTATGGAAACGCAAAATTGAAAATGGAAGCGAATTTGTTTATTAAAAACTGGAGAAATAATAAAGATAACAAAGGTAAAAAAATCAAAACCCCCGTTTTAAAAATACAGTAGCGTTTTCTAGCAGAAATAGCTAATTGTAACATTTTATTTTTTCACCCGATTAAAAATTCCCCATAATGTTATTAAAAAAAACGAAAACGAACGCTACTTTGTTTTATAAAAATCTGAAAAAAAAAATAAAGATTACAAACAACAAAAATCCAAAATTGAAAAGGAAAATCGGAAAAAAGACAACGACCGATTTGAATTATTCAAAACATTATTTAATCCTGCGAAAACACTTGAATCATTGAATGACGGATTTAGAAAAGGATGACATGGCATTTAATTACAATGACAAATTGAATTGTAAACAATGGTTTCTATGGTAACTTCCGCTCCCATTTCCATCCCTTTATGTGATTTTTTTGCTTACACAGCGGACCTGAGGAAAGCTTTAAAAAAGTAAAATAATCTCCAGTTTTTGCAACACTTCATTGCTGCTCCACTCATATAAGATATAGCGTGATGTTATATAGCCTATAGCAGAATCCTCGATAAATGGACTATTTAACACAAATAAATAATTAAATTCGTTCTAGTAGTTCCTGAAATTATATAATTCAACCAAACAAACAAACTCTTCAGCTAATAAGTAGATTTAATGCCTGCTTTGTAGTGTGCGATGACTTATCCTCTGTATTTATTTATCTATCAACAGTAAAAAAATTTTACTCGAAAAACTAAGTAACAAAAAGTAAATAAAAATCTTTTAAACAAAAGGTTTTAAACTAAGTATGTGTCTTTAGAAAAAAATATTTTATTCATTTCAAAACTTGAATGTGAAAAACTAGGAACCAGAGCAAAGAGATTTAGAATTGTGCATTTGTGTAGGTTGATAACGTGATCATGAATATTTTAATTTGATTTGTTTCAACAAATTTGCGAACATAGATATGGAATACATTCACTTGATTTCTGGTGATGCTTAAAAAAATTAGTTAGGGATGCGATTATATAGAAAAAAAAGGTCGCATTTAATTTTAGATTCACAACTTAGTACTAATTAAGATTTAAAAAAAAAACGATCTTGTTGATTATGCCTTTTTGGTTTTTCTTTAATAACAAATCATTGTGAATACTGTAGAATTTCTAATGAATCGATATAATAAGATATAAATAGATATATATCAAATATATATCAATATACCAAAGATATATATATATATATATATATATATATATATAATATATATATATCTTTGGTTTAACGTCATGAATTGTAATTCATTTTTAATTAAAACCTAAGGAAACGTTTTAATTAAAAATTATCATCAGATGATTTAGACTTCAAAGACATTTAAATCAATAATTCGCCTCCTTCCACCTATATTATGAACTCGCTCAACTAGACTCGGCACTTCTACAAAAATCTATTTTACCAACAAAAATCAGATATTAGAATTTTTTACTTTAATGTACAAGAATATGATTTATACAACAGGCATTTAAGTTGAAATTGGTACTCTTCTGCTGCGTTTGCATCACTGTGTGATTTTTTTGTGTGAAAAGAGCTATAATAAAGACGTAATTGTGTAAATATTCAAATATAGAAAAAAAAAATTAAAATAATGTAAATTAAAAATGCTACCGGAGTAGTTTAGGTTAAAACTGTCGTCCCAAAAGAAAACCAATCGCTGCCAAAAACGAGCAGTATATTAGGTTGGGTTAAAACTACAACCCCGATAAAAAACGAATCGCTGCCAGAAACAAGGTTACGTTAGAACTTAATAGTTTTGTTTCTAATTACTCTTAAATTTTTTTAATGTAAAAAAATCTAAGAGTAAAAATGCTCATAGGTAGTATGAAATTTTGTGTAATATATGGATTGAAAACTACTGTCTATTCTGTGCATAGATGTTAGTGCATTTACATGTACTAACATTTACATTTACATGTACTAACATCTATGCACAGAATAGACAGTAGTTTTCAATCCATATATTACACAAAATTTCATACTACCTATGAGTATTTTTACACTCGTATCTCAGACCAAATAAAAAGTCAAACTTCAATCATGAACATTTATGCAACTATACATTTCCGTCGGGTGGGGGGTGTTTTGGTGAATATTGTACAGTTTTAACCAACTATGTACCTATGAGAATATATAACGGTATGACGTCATGATATTTTTATTCATTGATATTGAAACTCAATGTACCTACTCATCGTTATTTAATGATTACGCCAAAAATATTTGTTATTCTTCAAGAATCTACCTGACAGACAATCAAAAAAAAATTAGTCAACATCCTTATATCCACGTCTAAGGACAATGAGGAAGTATTTATAAAATTAAGAAACTACAAAAATTTATGTCACTAGATGGCGGCACCAATTGTTGGATCTAAACGTCAATTCATGACATTAAACCAAAGACTTTTTTTTTATTGTTATTATTCTCACCCATTTCAGGGTAGGCAAAGGACTTTCATCCATACAGCCATGGCATATTTAAACCAAAGATAATAGAATTGTCAGTGTTGTTATGGATCTGATAAGTCGGATTAATATCGAGTTGAAATTGAATTAGTTCGAGTTATGCAAACGCAACTCGATTAATACAAAGTCATCTTTGAATAAATTTATTTTTTATTTGAACACAGGTTTTTTTTTTTCAATAAATGGAAATCAAATGAATTAATGCTGTGATATGATTAAAAGTGGCATTTAGTTACGGTATACAATAATATTACCGCCAAATAGTTTTAATAAATAAAATACTTATGCTATAGTAGGTCTAGGAATTTTTCTATTATAATATTTAACTAAAGTGCTGAAAACAATGAGAACTAGGTAAGTTAGTTTTATTGCAATAAGTTATTTTTTGAACTTACAACAACAAAACTACATCAAGTCTCAATAATATTTTAATATTATGTATGGTGAATTAATGAATAAGGTTTTGCTTTTTGGTTCTTACAATACTATTGTTAATAATAGATTGACTTCCTACACAATCTACTCTAGCAATCAGTTTTATTGAAATATATTATTTACTAAGTACCTAGAGTAGTCATGGTCTCTTAAAATCTCTGCGGTGGTGTCGTGTGCGTGAGGTCGTTACGTTCCCTCAAATATAGTATACTTAGTTGAATTGTTTAATTGAAATTAAAAAAGCAGCCCTTGCCAAGTTTCTTGCTAATTCTTGTCAGTACAAGATCGGCAAGGCGGGAGCGCCTTAGTTTTGTGAACCATTGGCAAAGTTTTCGACTTGCAAAAGTACTATGTAACAGCCTATACTCCATTCATTATAAAATTAGAAAAAAGAGGGTCACAGAAGCAGCAGTGCAGAACATTTTAATTTCAAGATAAATTTTAAAAATATATATATTAGTTTTGTTGACACTTTGATCATTAGGTAATGTTTGAAAGAGTTGGGCAATTTTCCATTTTATTTTGCGATGAAGCTAGAATTTTCTAAATTCATCTTTTACTCCCAAGCCAATATGGAACTATTACTATGTATCTGTCGTTTTGATAAAATTCTAATTATAAATATATAATTAGAATAGAATTTAAATACATATTTATGCCCAGGAAAGAAAGGTAAACAAAATTATATTTTTATTATTACTTTTATAACATTTATTCAGATATTATTAAATTTTTGATTAAAATATTGGAAAAAGTTCTTGAAATGTAAGAGGTAATTATTGTAGGCCATTCGGACCTGCACCGGAATCGTCCATATTTAGCAAAACTTAACTACAAAAAGATAACAACTAAAACAAAACTATAAGAAAACAAAAATAATACAATAACAACTCAATCACGGAATACCTACGGTAAAACAACAAGAAAGGCAATAACATTCACAGTTAATGAGATTCCCAGATTACATATTTTACCTATTATGAATACATCATAATCTGACAAAATTAAAAAGCTGTACTACCGAAACGTTTGAAGGGATAAGGCAACGTTTTAAATTTGGTAGAGTTATAGTGACATGAGAATCGTGCCGAAACTATCCAACCCTGCTTCTCTAGGTTCTTTAAGATGAACACTTTTTATTGTAAGAGTTATTAAATCTTTTAAGTTAGTCAAATACTTATAATTTTGTTTAACAGATGGCTTAAACGACGACTGTTAAGTATAGCAGCTGGTATTTAAGTAGATATGTAGCAAATAAGCCGTCAGTCTTAAGAGTAACATGATTGTTAATAGTTTGTCACAAAGGACACCATAAAAATAACCTTATTTAACTTCTGTCTAATGCTATAATGAATGGAGTATAGACAGAATTGATTTTGATATTTATATTAATATCATTCATTTTGTGGATGCATAATGACACATACAAATACAAGCTGAATTCTGCACTCCGCTTTTTGTTCTTCATTCCAAACCTGAATTCGGATGAAAGTACTAGCAACCAATAAGTTGGCTCATCACTAATGTTGACGTAACATGACGTAACAACCAAACATCGTTCATAATAAACAACTTAAATTTACGATTAAAATAATTTGAATGTTAGAAATTATAAGAAACACAAAACGATATAATATTTATTAATTTTCGATACTCAATATACTTTCATTACGTCAGAAACAAAATTTGAATGAATATTGTAAACAAAATCCAAACATCGCGAGTGACATTTAGTATGATTTTAAGAACTAATTTTTATTTTTTAAATACTTCCTCATTGAAAGAAATCATTCGATTGTTCTTTCGTCCAATCGCATTCAGAAGCTACGTTTAAATCGGTTTCAGATACATCCCTTCTGCCTACTCTCACTTAGGGATGATCGATATTGGAAAAACATCGATATTGACATTGAAATCAACATCGATTCGAAGGCATCGATTTACGATTCACCCAAACATCGATGTTTTTCATAGAAAAAAATAAAACTGCATGTGTTTTTTACAAACAAGTATTTATTGTTACAAATTTAAAAAGAAGAATAAATGAAACCGTTAAATCTAATATTTTTTCTGTACAATTTGCAGAAAAAGTAGCTAGGTTAACAATTTCCCCTTTATTCGATTGCGTTGCTGATAAAGGAATTGACCAGCTTTAGAAAAAAGCCCCTCTGAAGCCGTGGAAGTCGCTGTGCAACATAAATAGTTTAATGCGATCTTTTCTAATATGGGATAGGTGGATTCTACCCCTTTCCGTAAAAGTAATGGAATAAGAAAAGTGTCATAAAAAATCACGCGGGAGTTTCACGAAGAGCCCAACGAGCATAAAGTAACTTTTTTTATATACACAAATGACATTTTTCCGTTTTACACAGAAATTTTGCGGGATAGTGAGAAATAGTTCAGTAACTGTTTTTCATAGTTTTCTTACTCCCTTGTTCTAAAAGTACAACACAAAGCAAACGTCACATATTGTACTAATAAATCAAATAAAAAATATCGCAATAAATATATGATAATGTCATGTAGATTATTGTGTATTGTTATATTTTTTAATATGCTTACAAGACGCAAAAAGATAGGTTTGTTAGAAATAGACAAGATAGTATTTAGGTTAATGGGACGGGGGGTTTTAGATGGAAGTTGCTCATATAAAAAAGGTTGTTTCAGACAGTCGAAGAAGATGGGATCAGTGGTACCTTTTCGATTCCGCACTCGCACGTGGAACTATCTAATGTACGGATTTTTGAAACTAAGACCGGTGAATAAAGTAACTTATAAGATGCCAACGAGCGCTGAAGTTGACAGATTTATTTTTAACTAGCTTTCGCCAGCGGCTTCGCCCGCGTCGTCCCTAGGGAAATGTTAAGTGGGATAAAAAGTATCCTATTATCTAAGTCAGCTAATACCCTATCTGTATACCAAATTTCTTCAAAATCCGTTCAGTAGTTTCAGCGTGATTTAACTTTTTTAATTAGGGATGACTGAGAGTGTTATAAACGTAAGAGTAGACAATAGACAAATACAATCAGAAAGCTTCGAACTGCTAAGCTATCGGGAGTTACACGTGTTATTGTGAGTCAACCATAAAAGATAGACATATGCTGTTGTGGGATATTTTTTATATAATTTTAAGTAGAACATTTCCGTCATACATGATTTCTGGGTAGCTTTAACCATTAAGGTTGCACACGCGACGGAAGCTAAAAAAATGGAGTAACTTCTCCCGTTTTCCCAACATTTCCCTTCACTGCTCTGCTCCTATTGATTGTAGCGTGATGAAAAGTATACTATAACCAACTTAGGAGTATGAAAAATAATTGTACATAGTTTCGTTAAAATCCGTCGAGTAGTTTTTGTTTCTATAACGGTTATACAGACAGACAGACAGAAAAAAAATTTACTGATTGCATTTTTGGCATCAGTATCGGTCCCTAATCACCCCCTGATAGTTATTTTGGAAATATATTTCATGTACAGAATTGACTTCTCTACAGATTTATTATAAGTATAGATTTCCTAGGAAAATGCAAGCAAAGAAAAACTATTTGTTTGCGTACTCCAGTTATGAGTGCAACTGGAGTACGCAAACAAATAGTTTTCTGTAAAATAGTTGAACTTGATATACGATATCATCTAGCTAGTACGTCTGGAGCACGTTAGATGGCCCAAAGGATATATTGACATTTTATTCATAAACATCGATGTTTGGCACGAAAACATCGATGTGCCGATGTTATCCAATTTAAAACATCGATGACAAAACATCGATATTTTCTAGCTCAAAATAGATGTTTATTCAACATCGATCATCTCTACTCTCACTATCAGTCTGGTCTGTCAACGTCAGTTACACACGTGCGAGTGAACTTTGATGTTTTAGCTCATAGTTTAGAAAGTGTAATTAGTATTTCTTCTAGGATTGTAATTTTGAGACCATCTCTATTTTTTATCAATTGAATAAAATGTCAGACGGACAGTTCAGTGACTATGAAGAAGAAATAACCGAAAAGGTTAAGTCGGTGCGGGTATGTTGTTACAAATTCCCTAAATACTAATGTTCTGAACTATAGAAAGAAAACTACAAAATATTTTATCGTTTTTCATCTACGTATGAAATTAGTGTCATACTTCTGTTCTACAAATATTGTGAAATTCACAATATATCTGTTATTAATAAACCACCTATCGTAAAGAAAAATACATACTTTAAAAATCACCAGCTAAGTATGAAATGTCTGTATAATCATTACAGAATTTTTAACTTCTAATCTGAAGTTGCAAACTAAGCATTAATAACTAAAAGTAGTAAGTGGAATGTGTACTTGAAAAATTTACACAATAATATCTCAAGGTGTTATTATCTTTGTAGAACATAAATTAAAAATCAATAAATTGTGTATATAATAATATTGTATTTTTACCAAATTATTGACTAATGTTAAATTTTATTTCAGTTTGCTCCTTTACCAGAAATTAAGAAGCTCAGCAGTGATGAAGACGATATTGATTCTGATGACTACTTCTATGACTCTGATGATCCTAGTAATATATCCAAAAAAGATCATGCTAACACTCAAGCTCCCTCTAATAAGATTTCAAATTATCAACCAACTGAAAAATTATTCAAAAAATACATAAACAAGATAAATGTTGACAAATATGAGCCTACATTATCATCCAATGCTGAGAAGTTTTTAGATCAAAATGATAGAAAAATTGATAATGAAAGAATCAGAGTGAAAGATAAACATGACAGAGCCACCGCTGAACAAGTTATGGACCCAAGGACAAAAATGATATTATTCAAACTCTTAAACCGTGGCATTGTTAATGAAATCAATGGTTGCATATCTACTGGTAAAGAAGCAAATGTGTATCATGCAACTTCAAAAGATGGCAGAGATTATGCTGTGAAGATATTCAAAACATCCATCTTGATTTTCAAAGACAGAGACAAATATGTATCAGGTGAGTATAGATTTAGAAATGGTTATTGTAGATCGAATCCTCGAAAAATGGTTCGGACATGGGCTGAGAAGGAAATGAGAAATCTTGTTCGAATGTTTAATGCACAGTTAAGTGTTCCAGAACCTATAATTTTGAGGAGCCATGTGTTAGTTATGACATTCATGGGTGAAGGAGGTTGGCCATCACCGAAGTTGAAAGATGTTGAAATATCACAGTCAACTGCTCGTACTCTATATAGAGACTGTATTACAATGATGTGGAAAATGTTTAATATTTGTAAATTAGTTCATGCTGACTTATCTGAATTCAATATGTTATACCATAAAGGTTCCCTAGTTATAATTGACGTTTCTCAATCTGTAGAACATGACCATCCTCATGCATTTGAATTTTTGAGAAAAGATTGCACTAATATATCAGATTTCTTTAGAAAAAAAGGTGTAGCTACACTTACAGTGAAAGAACTTTTTGATTTTATAACGGATTCAACTATAAATGAGAATAATTTAGAAGAATGCTTAGAAAAATTGTCAATAAAGGTGGCTTCTAGAAATTTTGAAGAAATGACTGCACAAGAACAAGTTGAAGAGGAAGCTTTCAAAAATATATACATTCCTAAAAGACTTACTGAGGTTAGTGTTGCACAAAGTAACTTATTTAAAATTCGCAGTTGTTTCTTATAGTTAAAATAAGCTTGACATTCTTTCAAGTTGTTTTTCTTGTAGATTGAACTTTATATTGGATTCAACACTAAACTGATGATTGCTTTTCTGTTTTTTTTTTTTAGGTAATTGACTATGAGCGAGATATTAGTAAAGCTAAAAAAGGTGAAACAGAAGATCTTACCTACAAAAAGATTGCTGGTTTTAATGAAAATCTTACTGGCACAGTTGAGAGACCGGAGATCTTACAAAATGAAAACATCACTGACACCGCATCAGGTTCAGACTCTGACGATGAAGAAGATGATGAAGATAGTAAGTTTGCAATTTTTTATTGCTTTTATATAGAATGGCATGTAGTATAATAAAATATACTACATATATAATAAAATGTAGTATAATATAAGTAAATTTTATTTTGCGCAGACATTTTATGTAGAATCTTTATGACTTACAATTAACTTGTATTGTGAACTACCATTATAAGATCATTGTCTTTACCTTAGTTATTGTACCTAGCTGCAAACTCCTGTTTTCAGTTTGCATTTACAAACAACTGTTAGACAAATGTAAATTTTGCAGACAAAAACCGTAATCCCCATATATTTTGCCTTACCATTTTATTTCTTTCAAAGTGTGGCTGTAGAAATGAATTGTAAGTATATTTTTGTATTATTTTCCAGGGAGCAAATTTAAAAACAGTGCCCGTCCAAGAGATGAATCTCCTAACAGCAAGAAAGCTAGAAAGAAGGCAGTTAAAGATGAAAAAGCAGAAAAAAGAAAATCCAAAACAAAGAAGCATGTTAAGAAACGGAGAGACAAGGGTCATGGCAAGAAATAAAATAGTCAATAAGTAATTTCATTTTGTACAAACTACATATTTGTAACTCATAAATTCTATTTGTAAATTGTTTTGGTTTTTGTTTTATTATTGTGTATATAAAGTTAAGTAGAATTTATGTGAGATTCTTATTTATGTCTTCTTCTGTATAGTTTTACACGAGATATTATAAAAGTTACAAATGTTTTTTTTTTATTATTAGTTGATACACATAGGGAGTTTAGTAGCTTTAACCCGCAGCTTCCACAAAGCTTTTTGCGCTTTTTTATGGATAATGGTTTAATAATGGTAGGGTGGACATTGGAATCTAACAAAAATTGGCATTTTGAAAATTTTAAGCTTAGATAAGTCATGAACGATTAACGAAATCGAAAAACGTTCTCCCATACACCGCACTAATATTTTTGAAATACCTATCCGACGATAGCCCACACGATGGGAAAATAAAAAAAGTTACATGTGGAGGAGGGAAAAAAATGATTTTTTCAAGATTAAATTTTACCACTTTGTCGGCGTAATTAAAGTGTAAACCATGCTAAAGTACACCTTTCTAATACAAATCATTTTTGAGCTAAACCTTAGACAGACGGACATGACGTAAATACAAGAGTTCCTTGTTGATTATGGGACTGTAAAATTGAAGCATCTTTGTTTGATAAAAATCGAGTTCAATCAAACAAACTTATTATTAATATAGATACAAACATCAAATTTATAATAGTTTGTTACAGTCAAAAGATGAGTTTATAAAAATTTCACGCTAGACAAAATTACCCCTTAAATTCGGCAGTTTTTCGATTTGTTCTCGTAATTATACTCATTTTCGATAAGAAAAATTGGTAAAAATGCAAGTTACTTTTTAATCGAAGCCTGTATGCAATACTTATGCAATTGCAATGAAATAAACTTTATATACGATTAATTTTTGAGTTTCATACGCACGTATTTATCTGTCTATATTATAAAGTGGCTAAAATTTTTTGAACTTTAGATATAGAACCTATGTTTTGATTAATCTGTGTTCTCATATTGTGCTTATTAGAGATTGATTAGATCCATAAGATTTTTTGCTCTACCCAGCTTAGGTATTTACTGTAATCTGTTTTAAAAAGGCGAGGAGACATGTGTTATACAAAAAAATCACAATTGCTTAAATGAATAAATCATTGAATTGCACACTGGCGTCTACTATTGATATTTCTATTTTAAAATATAAGGAAATAATAAGTCGTGGTGAATAAAAAAATGTTTTATTGTACAAAAATGCATTGACTTCATTTTATATTCAAACTATATTGTTATGCATAGATTATTATATTATTAATCATCAACCTATATCCCTGTTAACGCGACTTAAGTGAACTTAGAATTACATTTTTATAATATTACATAAATATTTCAACTTAAAGCAGTGAATACACTTAAGGTGGATTAGACTTAGATTAAAAACCTGTCGGTTCTTTAAGTTCTAACTTGACAAAATGTAGTTTTACATGTGATAGAAAATAATTACAGTAATTGTGTATGGAGATCTGAATCATTGAGTAAACTTGATAGTCGCAGCGACATAATGAAAATTAGTCTCTATTTACTTTTACATAGGCTATATTTTCATATTATATTCTTTGGGGTCCACTTCAAAACTCGGTATAATTTAACGGTTCGGGATAAGATTTCTCAACTGACACTGTCTCTTATTTGGAAAAGAAACATGATGAACAATAATACAAAGCAAAACCGAACCGAATGCGTTTTCTTTGGAGTGACCGTTATAAGTACATCGCGTTATAGAGGTTCAGGTAAAACTGTATTCTTTGGCAAATATTTCTGAAAACATGCAGTCTCGCTTAACATCGGCAATAACTATTTCAAAATATTTTTTTTATATTTTCACGTCTTTCATCAATCTTTCAAATCTATTTCTTCTGTGGGTGACCCTGTAAAAATTCCTATCTACAGATATAGGTACAGTTCACATTAAAATTCATTTAATAATAATAAGTACTTAATAAAAACTTAATTATATATTTATCAAAGATGATTCAACATATTCTCAGCACATTTACAATAAAAATAAATAATTTTCAACCTTATGTCTAGATGACAATGGGTGAGATGAATTTCTGTCTATCAGTCTATGTAAAACAGATCTTAAGGCAACACGTAACTAGTTCATAAAAATATCAGTCGGCGTTTATAGTGAAAATTCATCTTTGGCTGTTAAGTAATGGTAAGTGATGATGAATTAGAAAAGATAAATAGTGGGTGTACTATTAGAATCAATATTCGGTATATCATCCCCTATCCTACTCTACGGCAATTAGAGTAGAAATGATAACGAATCAGTTCATTAATCTTTCTTGAGCAGATTTTAGAAATGATAATTACACAATTTCCATAATGACCACTTCATAATGCTGTCAACCTAAATTGATCGAATCGTAAAGTGTTTCAGTATCTACTGTTAAAAAGCACTATATAATTTTTATTTTAAATTAAAATATTAAATTGACATTTCAGAGCACCTTTAAAGAATATGAACATTATTTTCCGTTTTATGAAATAAAACCAAATCACATAAAATGGTCAAGCATCACGAAGCAATCTTCATTATAAAATGTAGTTGTGAAATATCGATTTCGAAGTACTTGCCCATTTATAAAGGTATATTTTTAATATAATAATATACAACAAGATTTCACGTGCTTGTTCTACACTGTGAAAGAGTTTACAATTTATCACAATTTTTACAAGCTTAATTTTGTACTAGCACCTCTAAAAATAGTTAAGGAAACGCATTATTTGAACTAATCACATTGAATAAATCACGTTGCGAAACGCCATCTTAAGCCGATATAGCATAAAGTTCTGAAGACGAACATAATGCCAACCATTGTGGCGATTTCTAGCCAGACAGAGGTCGTTTCTAAATCTAAATACTTGATAAGGACATCCGGTTTTGCGAAGTGACAGTAAACGTCTTGGCACTCTAAAGGGGTACGATTGAAGCCGAATACTGTGAGGACCATTGCGACGACCCCGCATCTGATGAAGGAGGTCTTCATGATGATATTCATGAGGAGAGGAATCCTGTGCGCGAAATCGAAGCCGTAGATAGCCAGCCCTAGGAATGGTGCGATCGAAGTAGGCCCTACAGCGCATCCGTTCTGAAATAAAAATAACATGATAAATGTTTGTAAAAATAATATTACTTGACTAATTAATCAATGACTGACGCTTACTTGTAGATAAGCAAACAAATTACCATAAGGTTTCATTCAACTGCTAATAGATGTCGTTGCGTTTATAAAAGCATAACTTGTTACATGTCTTATTTAGTTGCACTTTGTGTAAAAAAAATCATGTAAGTATGTACTTTAATTTTAACCCATTTTCTGGGTTTGGAATAAGCTGAATTTTTGCATATACATATAACTAGTGTAATAATGCAATATTAATATGAAAACTGAGTTATTAAGAACAGGCATCAGGAGCGTAAAAGGACTGTGGCGATTGATACGTAGTGACTTCTAACACTTCGCACTAACATCGCCACAACAATCAATAGTAAGACGAACTGCAAAAAGTTTCAACAGTCAGTAAGGAGAAGGCGCTGTATATTGTTAATTAAGATGTTAATTTAGATACTACAAATCATTTACAACAAAGGAAAAACCTACATCGCCACAGTGAGTTTCATTACCAATTCGCATAAATAGAACGTCCAAGCTACGTCGATTGGACCGCGGTTCCCGGGCTACTAAATATAACACCTAGCAAAGAAAGCACTAAAAACACCATCCTCTAGATGGCGATTCTAGCAAAAGTTTTTGCAGGAAACGAATGGACCAAAGATAGTCATTTCCGTTCCTTTTAACTAACAAGTATAATTAATATACAGTAATAATTACTATACATAATTTATAAAGGAAATAAATATTGAATATTAAAGGATTAAGAATGTCAAGATAGTTGGGTTGTTTTGTTGCTCAAGTAAATAGGAAATGGCTATTTACTTGAGCAACAAAACAACCAAAAGCACAAGCTTTCCTTAAGACTTTCCTGTTTGCCAATGAGTTCCATAGGTGCACAGCATGTACGGAAAAGGAGTAGGAGAGAAAGTCAATAGCGTGACGAGGAATTTTAAGGGGTTAAGTTCGATTAAGAGCACAGTGCATTTTACAGAGGTTCATAAAATTGATTTACTTACCCTAACATTGAACACCGATCCGATAGCCATTCCCATTCCTTCGGCGACTAGCGACACGACGTTCCCAATGAGGCAGAACGCAATGAATCTCGTTACGGAGAACGGCACACCCACCATGAAGTATACTATAGTGCAGAACAAATTATTCAGTATCACTTGCACGGGTAACTTGGAGACTGTCAACGCAGCATAGTAAGGTGTTAAACTGTACCAACGGTTGAAATGTTCCTTTTTAACTAGCTTCACTTCTTGCGGGTCTGAAAAAAAAAAAAAAGACTTTATATATAATACTCTATATAACACTTTATATAAATGTCTTGCATAATATTGTTTCTGCGCTAGTATAGGGAACAGGTCAGTATTTTTATTTATTGTGTCTGTGAATTTATAATGGACAAATATTTTTACAGCCCTTTATATACTGTTTCGGAATATGTGTCGTGTGGATTACTCGTATTTCGGATATCTATTCTCATGGAAAAGGTGCAAAAATAAATTGATAAACGATAGGTACCACAACGATAGGAGTCGATTATGAAACCGCAATTAATAGTGATATCCGTACTCAGACTCGTATTAAATTTCTTGACAATTCTTCGTAAAACTCAAAATACGGCAACTAATTTTTATTGTAAGTTTTTTATGAATACTATTCAATTACATCAAATTCACAACGTGTTAAAAGTTTTGATGAAGTGGAACAATACTTTTTTATCTTCATTTGTCATTCAATTATTTAATACAATTGCATTTGAATTCAAAACAATTGTAAATATTTTTCTTTTCTCAAATCTCTGAAAGATAAGCTTTTCAAAAATATATAATACCTGATAAATTTAATTTGAAGTTTTAAAACTATTATACTTTAAAAATCGTATGATACTAAATACAATATAAATTACGCTATACAATATTAAACTTTGACTTTCGAACCATAAAATAGCATTCATAAAGTACCCTATTTTGGTGAGTGGTATTAATCATTTTCGATATGCCTTTGCGGCTGCGAGACCGCAAAAAAACTGCGGTTGTGAGTTTTGAAATAAGACAACGCAAATATCGCTCCATGAATTCTGTCTAATATTCGTGTGCATAAATTATATACCGTAGATAATTACAAGGGCCAATCTCCTGGCGGTGGGGAAGTTGGTCAGAGCGGCAAAATGAAAGGCACCGAGCCATTACTGCGCGTCTATAGGGCAGTGAATTTTATTTTTGCCTGTAATAGGAAAATAACTAAGGTCATGTGGATGTTAATGAATATAAAATACTGATACTTACAAATAAGTACAGGAACCATAATCTGAGTGTAGGCAAAGAAAAGTACTAGTCCTACACACATCTTGAGATGGTTAAACATCTGAGTGCCGTCATTGGCCATGTTGTAGAAACAGAGACCGATCAGGATGCCGCACATGATATGATGAATCAATTGAATCCAGAGACCTAAAAAAATTTAAGAGAATTCAAGTTTGAGAATAGACTCTTTCAAAAGAAAAAAGCCTTTTTTACAAGTCTGTAAGTAACTTTGTCTTATTTGTATCGAAACAGTTTTGCTTAGAAAAAATAAATCAGCGTCTAAATCATCCTCTATTTATTGAATAACCCTGGCGAGTTTCATTTGCCTTTTTACATTTGTCAAAATAACGGGGATACTTGAAACGTAAAATAAAGGATATGGTGCATTTCTGGCTCTGAAAGTAACTTAAATTTAAGGTTAATACAGACGCTCATATAAAAATATTAAATTCAATCTTCAAAAGGGGACTTTGGCGAAAAATGCAAACTTTGGGCTTTTAAAGAACAAATAAAATGAACAATATTAATTATAAACTTAAAATACATATGTTCTAAAATATTCAAATCGAAAATTTTATAGATCCTGATCTTGCGATAAGTAATTTTCAGGACTGGAAAAGCTCCTATGGAATCTTATCCTTAATTATTTATAGAAAAACAATCGCTACAATTGAGTTTAGTCGTTTAGATTGATGCACTCACCTTGCCTGTTTCTTGATATTTGTAAAATCATTCTGCTTAATAGAATTGAAAATTGTTCGCAGTATGTTGTTGAGTATGCGCAAGAGTCGCTTTGTACCTTCATCCATGCAACGGAGGAGTTACCGTGTGAAACTTCACTCGACAATGTACTGACGGAATCTGACTCCTTGTATCTCGGTACTTTATACGTGCATTTTTCATTTGACAGCATTATTTCTGTCTCTGGCGCATCGTCTCCTGTTTTGTAGCAGATTTTCAATTCTATACTGTTTAAAGGTTCGGTAGCGCTCTCAATGGTTGCCGATTGATAAAGTTTACCATTCATAATTTTTTCGCTCAGTAGGTTTATGTGATCCGGATTTTCCGTAAGCTCGATTACTATAAAAAAAATTACAAATCGTCAAATACATTATCAAGAGAAAAAGTATTCACTTTGCCTATGCTTTTAAATTCTGAGATTTCCGACCTACATACTTAAATTTGATCAGGGCCGGCATGTCCATATGCCTACGCTAACTAGAAAACTGCCTAGTACGCAGTGGGGGCCTTAAAATGCAGAAGGTACCTTAAAAACTTTACTTTTGTTCTTTGAATATGAGTTCAAGGTATTCAAAGCTTCTTTTGTCACTGGCAAAATTTGTCACCTTTAATCGGTGTACCTATATCAGTCTTTTATTCTGTTGTGATTTTTTATGGGCGTCGTTCCATTGTTTTGTCTAGGGTCCCAAGTTCCAGTGTTTTGCTTAAATTATAAAAATGAAAGATTTCATTGGTTGTTTGCATCGAATATGCTTCGCAACCACTGATTTTAAAAGTTCTTTCACTTGCATCATACGTAGGTAACATAGGCTATAATTTACATAGACGCAGTTACGGGAAAGCAGCTGGTTTAGAATAATGATGTACTACATATAATAAGAATAGACACGCTTGTTATGATTAGGTATTGTGATTTCAATGCTATATACCTATGCAAAATTTGTGTACGAATTACGAAGTTGGTAAGCGTACCTACTTAGTAATTCGCACATAAATTTTGCATAATATTTGATCGACTAATGGTTTTTTTTTACAAAAGTGTGACATTATTCTTTGCTTGTCTGGTTTATTCAACGTGTATTTTGATCGTTTACCTAGCTAGAGATATTTCGTTTTATGTTGTATAGCAGATAATATAATTTTAAAGCATTATTTTAAAAGGATGGCTTTATTTGATATTGACACTGCATAAATATATAAAGGCCGCTAGTTGTCGTTGAATATAAATTATAAAACGTGCTAAAGAATCAATCAGGCTATATCAAATTAAATACACATTCAATCAGCTGTGCCAACGTTTGATTGACTATCGAATAGTATTTTCGCATTTATAAGTAAAAAAAAATCCTATTCCCCAAAAGCAACGAAAATTCTTAAATTACCGTAATTCATTATAGAGTATTACCCATACCCATTAATAAATTATAGAGTACTAGCTGGTTTCATGTGACCTCCCCCACGTAGATTATAACCTATGTCACCCGGGTATAATGAAGCTTTCCTTGGGTGAAAAAATATTTAAAATCCAGTAGTTTCGAACCTTCATCCAGTAGTTTCAAATCCAGTAGTTCCTCCCCCCCCCCCCCCCTCCCGCGCACTAGAGACATCATAATAGGTTTGTTAGAATTGATACAAAAGTGTGGGTGGTGCGTACACATTGCGTTAAACGGATTATTGTGTAAAGAAAATGTCCGACTAATTCTCCGCGAGTGAAGGTCAATGCGCGCTGTGTGATATATCATTAAAATAGGTTGATGACTCTTGAAACTTGACATCAATGTCGAGTGTTCATAAATTGTGCCAAGACTGAGGTATTATGATTGTAGGTAGTCATTCTTCTAATAAATGTAAAAGTGTGAATGTGGGTTACTGGATGGATTTGGATAACGCAGGTTGAAAATTGATAAATATCACAAAAAATATGTTACTATAGAATAAAACGTTGAAAATTATACTCAATTTCAAAGTCATACAAGATATATATATGAAAATAAAAGAACAAAATGTAGTGGCGTCCTGTTCTATTATATATTCCATTAAAATATTCCAGAAATAATATTTCGGAAAGCTACTCAATCATAGTGAAGAATTTATAAAAAATAAATATAGATAGATAGAGAGATAAATCTTTATTGAAACACTACTATCACTACATTATAAGTTATTGTAAAATACATAGTGGGTGTATAGAAAATTAAAAATTACAACAAACAACAATTCTTACCACCGTACTAGAGGTAAGAATCGTTGTTTGTTGTACCTACTTTAAATTATTAAAAAAAACACAAAATACTTTGCTAAGACGATGATAGAAAGATCGGATAGCCAACTTCGATTGTATACGTCGAATACAAGGTTCCGTTAAAATACTTCAGATACAAGTATGTAATTCACTAGAATGGCTTTATTAGAAAAATACAAAACTTATAAGGTCGACTTTTGTCAAATTTGCAATTAATCTATTTGTATTTTTTATCAAGTTATTAAGTTTGAAATTTTAAGGAGTCCAATGAAACTTACTAAAATCAGCTGGATTGTGATGTCTCGGGCAAGGTAATCCAACGCTTTGTAAATACGGAACCATAGCAGCTGTATCGCCCTGGAAAATGCACCTGCCGTCTGCTATCACGTATACCTGGAAATTAAAAGATTTCGATAATGACTCGAATTTCCTCTACCCTGTTTTGGTTTAACATATTCCATTCTCGGTGAATACAGATATTCTTTAACGTGGCTTTAAATAAATAACAAATATAGAATTCGCTTTGATATCTAATTTATTATACTTCTCGCAAGTCTATAGCTTATGGAGCAATGTCAAAATTGTTTAAACACTTTATTTTAAGCGCTCCGGTCCGCGATCGTTGTCGTAAAGCAACTTTCTCAAAGGTCGGTCACGGGATGGGTGACCAAAAAAACATTATCTCGAGCTACTCCATGCTTCGGAAGGCACGTTAAGCCGTTGGTCCCGGCTGCATTTGCAATCGTTAATACCCTCCAATCCGCAATGGGCCTGCAGGAGGGTCATCCTCCTTAACCATTCATAAGGAAGGCCTGAGCTCCTGCAGTGGGGACGCAAAAGAGCTGATGATGATGATGACACTTTATTGCAACCACTGACTAAATATTAAATGAAAAATATTTGGTAAAATAAATGAATTATATTTATCAGTTGGTATCAGTATAACATTGTGAGTGAAAACTTGATTAAATAAAATCATTCGCTAAGTACTTCGTTCTTGCAAAAATAAACCTTTTTTATTATACCTATTTCTATCCACACATAATATATGTATGGATAGTTTAATTCCGTAATGTCATTCTAATTAATACGTATTATTTCTACTGATTTTAAACACCGAACTAAATTAAAATTCATTGTGCATCGCACCAGTCACATAACATTTATCACTACATCAACAAGTACATTTTCCTATTATTTATAATAATATGTTATTATGATAAAACATTGTATTTATCTGATGATTTTATAATAAAAACCATTTATATTGTCGTATAGGACTTCTGATTTATTGCAACTTTAAACTAGATTTTCCATGCAGATTGAAGTTAGTTACCAGGCATAAATAAAAGAAAATCTAAAAAACCAGATCGATGGAAGAGCTCCTTTGTCCTTCGATGGATTTATAACCGTAATAAAAAACAATAATAAAAATTTAAGCAATATCTACATTCTTCATTAAAGTAAGTTTTTGTACGTCGTCGATGCAGCCGTATTGATTAAGAACGCCCACACATCAAGAGGTTCGTCTTGCCACTAATACTCAGATAATTCTTATTTGGATTGAAAACTTTGGTTATTCATTCGCATCGAATAGGCTCCTAAACTACTTTATCGATTTCAAAAGTTCTTTCATCCACGGGAAACTATAACATATGCTATTAATATATATTAATGTCTTTGTAAATATAACTTATATTTAAGTCATTATTTAAGTCATATAAAAACCGTTAGTTTCAAATAAAGCAACGAAAGAATCAGCCCTAGCTGAGCTGTAGTTCATTTTTTTCCATACATGTTTTCGGGCTACGTACATGTTTTTGGGCCGTCGATTTGCAAACCGATAGCATAGATATCTGACTTTCACATATGCTTGACTTTGACTGATTGAATTGAATTGAAGCCAGTCGGTATTATTTTATCTAGCATCATATAATATCGTTCTACCAGATTACAAAAAAACTTACTAAATTACTCCAACTATTGTTGAAAGCTTTGGGAAGAGATTTCCAAAGTTGTTAATATCAACAACTTGGGATCAAAATTGGGTATAGGAGTCAACGATGTCTTGTCTCAAATTGTGTACATATCAATAGGAAAAATCTAGAGAATTAGTAATTTTTCTATAGGAGTCTGAGGAAAGGAGGCTCTTACTTAAAATAGTTTTGAAATACTCTAAAGCAATTTACAGCATTTGGAAGTAATATGAAAATTCGTTCAGTGGTTTTTATGTTTAGGTATTCGGACAGTCCTACACGGCAGGACTTAGCATAGTGAATTATATTATTGATGTGATTTAAATAAATACTACAAGTGCATTACAGGTCACTATAATTGCCATTCGTTTATCTTTATTGATGTTAATTACTACAAAGCTTGATAACAAGGAGGATACCTCACGCGAACTTTTTATACCTATACGAGTATAATTAATTCAAGGACTGCACGACACTAAAAGCAACAAGGTCTATGATTCGTACAAAGGGAAAAAAACATTTATATCGATTTTTTACTTTACTTGCAATGTATGTAAGTATGTTAAAAAAATACTACAAGATAACATAAAATAATATTCTTGAAAAAGAACAACTTTTGAACTGGTTTATAAGACAATTTCATATTTATATGAAACAACTAAAAGAGCACGCGCTAAACCAGTTCAAAAAATATTTTTTACTAAATGGGTAGGTACTGCACGCGTAAATATAATTGGAGTAAATATAAGATACGTTACTCAGATTCCAAGATGAGTAGCCAAAGCCCTTAAAATAATCGACTTTTTTCAGTTCAATACAACAGTTCATATATGCGGTGACCGCGGTATTCAAAAGTAGAACATTTTCATACCAATGAGATGTTTTTGTCATTAGCCAAATTACACTTTTTAATCAATGAACGAACATGTAAGTCTTGTATTTTGATATGATTTTTAATTATTTTACCTACTGCGCCAAGTTTTTGTAGAGAGTTCCAAGTTTCATTGAGCTGCGGAGGCGCTGTTAGTAACACAGATACTGTGTTATTGAAATAAATTAATTATGTAGAAGATTGTAATCGTTTTATCAAGAATCATTTTATTAAAACCACCAAGAAAATTAAAGAATAAAACAAATATAACGATGACAACTTTATGTTACTGAATAACTCAATAAACAACAGTATTTCACAAGAATAATAAAATCAGTTTCACCTATACCTTTATTTCCTTGTTATATATTTTGCATTCTTTTCGTATAAAAAGAAACCTGTCATAAATCCCAACACTGAAAAATCTTGTCGTATTACTTGTTCATAAACCAGTCGTGCCCCATTACAAGACGTAAATTGTCGCAGGGTTGTCAAAAGAAATAATGATAGGCTTAGTTTTATTTCTTTCTATCCCAGCATTTTCTTACCTTTTCTGATTCACGAATTTCTAGGAAATCAAACAAAACTGGTGAGTAAAAATGGTAATTAATTTTCCGCTGGCTATACCACAATGAAAAAAGGCAAAGACAAATGTCGTAAAATTTATAAAATTTAAGACCTATATGTACGATACATGTAGTCGCGAGCCCCCGGGGTCCGTGAGCAACAGGTGCAGAAACATTATTTTCTTCGTTCGATAAATCAAACGTGAGAATTATCACGTTTCTATCGGATTTTCAATATATAAAGATTGATGCAAACTCTCAAACCTATTGAACTTGATTATCGTACATAATTCAAGGTTTATTTTACTTTTACTTATGTTAATTATTTATCACACTTCATGTCAACATTCGCAATACCTATTGAAATAACAAGATAGTGCGCTATTAAATTTCTCAGAAAAATCGTAAATTATAATGAGTGTTTTTTTCTTCTCATTATTTCCACATCCATTATATATTTTGTCGCTAGTGATTCTGTTGTTCTTTTTTAAATTATGAGTATGTCTTTATACTCTAAAGAACAGGAAAATAGTTATTTCAAAAGTGTCGATGAGAGCTTTTTGCACTCCGTATAATTTATATCTCACCTTCATGTACACCTGCGTACATCTACGAATACTATTTATGGTCTTTTGATTGGAAGATAACCTTGACAAGAGAAATGCTTTCCGTATCGATGAGTTCCGAGTACATTGCCTGCTATCGGTTGCGGTAGCTGTTGAAGTGTTTATTATAACTCGGTCAACGATTTCGAATACTTTTATTTATAAGGTGAACGTTCTTTCGTCACATATATGGTTCGTGTAAATGACCGCATTTTAAATGATATGCGTATGCGCGCATAAATGATTAACAATACAGTTTTGTCGACAAGCGTTCAAAAGAAATGTCGCGTGTAATTCATAAAACATAAAAGTTAAACATTTTACATCGGAATACAAATTTATTGACGTAAATAACTTAATTGTGCATGGACACTTTAGTGCTTTCAAAATAAATTGTGGATTCCTTGGAATCAAACAAACTTAAAAGATTAAATAGACTTAAGTATTATTTTATGTAATTAGTAAACTGTGCCTTTAGCTAATATTAAATTGTGTAAATGGAAAATTAAAAGATAAATTATCCAAAACCTATTTCAGCTCTTACTGCTCTACTGTACCTATTGTACAGCAGAAGCACCATTAAATTTGTTCTACTTATATTTTTATCATCGCTAAACACTTAGTATAGTGGAATATGGGCTTAGGAAGGTTTTAGTAATATACGATATTTGACTAAAGATACCTTTATCTCTCAAAATGCAATTTATAAAATTTAATTTCTAATTTAATAATTTTGACATACATATATCCAATGTGCCTTTGTAATTTTATCAATATTTGCATGCTATAGCTGATGGCTAAATGGGCTGAAGTCTAATTGTAATTCAATCTACAATGTACCTCATTTAAAAGCAAATAAATTATTAATATTATTATAAAATACTCTTATAATATTTTCAGTCAGTGTCACAATAAAACTCTAGTTATCTAAACTTACTGTACAAAAAGAGAAAAAGTGATAATTACCTAGTATTTTCATGCATATTGATATTGACAAGATTGAACATAGGTACCTTACTATGTATATGTATGTTCTGCTGTATCACGGTAAGTACAATTTACTACAAACTTTTAAATGTACAATGGTATCTTAATAACTCAAGAACTTTAATAAAAACATTTCATTGTTTTACGCAGCTCATTCTCATGAACGAATCACGTTGTCTGTGAACTATCATTTTTAATGCTAAAAACCTATAATAACCATGTTGACCTTCGCACGATTCTATTCTCTTTTTAGGGCATTAATTTCAATTTCTATTTAAGATTATCTATTGTTACTAAAACTAACTTCATATATTGTTATAGTCTACAAATAAGATTCATTTTTAACGTGAATCCCCGTCAAAAATTATAACATTCAAAAGTAAAATGTATAGTGCAAATAGTAGTGCTTAACCATTGCAGAGAAACTACTGAACTCCTTTCTAAATATAAATTTCACTACGACCTGACATGAGATCAAAAATATGACTTGCACACATAAACAAACAGTACCTAGATTTTTTCTTTTTGGTATATCGATTTATCGCCCTCGCACCCCCTACATACTAAATTTCATGAAATCTTAGGAGCTGTTTCCCATTTTTTTGGTATTATATACAGGCAACAAAAATTACTGCCTTTTTCTATAGTATTATTAGTTAAGATCTGAGTAGAAGGGCCTTATAACCTCTATGATTTAATAGGCTGTGAAAATTACAATTCTATTTCATTACGATTTCTATGAAATACACCTTCTAATTAAATATTATTGGAATATGATTGCACACCAACAAATATCGCTCGTTCCGCCGGAGCCTTATTTCGCAACATTTCAACTTGCCAAGGAGAGGCCTATGTGAATAACTAGATTCATACGACGTCTAGTTTAAAAAACCGGACATGAGTACAAGTTCCATTTTGGTTCCGCAACTCATATTTGCTATCTACCTAATGCAATACACTGATCGTAAAATTATATTTGTCGGAATAAGAAACTTATTTGGACGATTTAGATCAGATCCTAGCATCTTTACAAATCAAATCATTATTTAATCTATAGCTATGGTTATTGTGTGTGCCAAATATAATGCCGACACAGTCTAAAAATATTCTTCTATACATTGTTGAAGCTATACTAAAATTATATAGAGGAATTGATCGGTTGTTTGTTTGTTTGCAACGAATAAATAGGTTCCGAAACTATTGGGACAATTTTGAAAATTCTTTCACCTCAAATCAAAACGTTACTATTCAATTTGTCATTGTAATTATATCCTTGTCGTAATATGAATCGATGTCCAAAAATCAGTTCCCTACGGACCACGCGGGCAAAATCGCTAGCGGAAAGCTAATTTATATATAAAGTACCATATGAGCGCGCAGACACGCACAGACAAGAGACATGGATCGTGCCCTGATCGTGTCTGAACTTTGTCGGTGTCTGTGAATAATTTATAGATATTATTCCGTACTCTATAGTATCTGAAATATGACTCCATGTGCACATTCGCTGTGCTAATTCTGTGGTCCACCATATTTACGCTCGCGGCCACAGGTTGGGAAACTCTGATTAACATATTTCATGGCTTAACTTAAATAGTAGATTAGTTTTAATTTTCCTTTACTTACTTGATCGAAATGTTCTAAAAGCGAAGCGGGAGGCTGGTGTATGGTGCAGACGACTGTTCTCCCTTGACGAGCTAGCTGTCTCAGCAGTCTCACGCATTGTACAGTAGTTACTGTATCCAATCCACTGGTCGGTTCATCCAAGAAGAACACTGGTGGATTGTTTACCAATTCTAAAGCTATAGATAACCTGCGCAAACATAGAATTATTTTCATTAAATCCTTTTAACTTAACATATGAGAACACTGTATAAATAATGGTGGAATTATACCAGGGAATATATGTCTACGATAATTACTGTATATGCTATGCGAAAGGTAGTGGGTTCAAATCTCATCTAGTGTATCTGGGTCTAATGAATTTGTTAAACATTTTTCCTTAAGATAAATATATAAAAATTTTATTTACATATAATTTTTTTAAAAGTATGTATGTTTTAGAAGATATAAAACCGCCTCTGTAGTAATCTATACTAATATTATTAAGCTGAAGAGTTTGTTACTTTGTTTGTTTGAACGCGCTAATCTCAGGAACTACTGGTTCGAATTGAAAAATTATTTTTGTGTTGAATATACCATTTATCGAGGAAGGCTTTATGCTATATAACATCACGCTGCACTTACTTATTAGGAGCGAAGAAATAATGGAAAACGCGAAGTCGCTGGCGGCCACTAGTCTTATATATTTTTGAAAATAGAACTTAGTAGCTTAGCTAGCAATATCATATCAGTCGAAAATAATCTAAATAACTTTATTCCATAAATTTTGGCAAATATAATTTTACAATAAATCCATAACACATTTAACTTGATTATACCTACATCTTTTCCAACGCATTGTATTAAATAAGTAGGTAAACATGTCATACATAACAAAAGAATTATATTAACTTAGTTACCTTTTCTTTTGTCCTCCTGACAGTTTGTCTGTTTTCGTATGCTGATGTTCCAAAAGACCTAGCTCTTGCAAAATTTCATCTGAATGTACTTTCGCCCCTTTAGGAAGTTTCAGTCTGGCGGCAACGTCCATAGTCTCTCGAACTGTCAACAGAGGCTGGTGCAAATCTTCTTGTGTAATGTAGCATGACGACTTCTGAAACTGGTGTTCATTTCTTGGCTGACCATTGACTAGCAGTTCACCTGTTACGCCTGCTGATCTGCAATATCCATATTTAAATCTTACCCATATACTCATTAGGATATAATTTCAATCGAATTACACTTCTTAAATTTGTTTGGCTGTTCAAAATATATCACATAAAATCTCTTTCTCTTGAAATAGATTCGTTCTTTAACTATAAACCATACAATTAACTATATTCCTAAAACTTTTATCCTAACCTAACCTAACCCAACTGCTTAATCCCAACCGGTTCAGTGACGATGCTATGCACGCATATAGTGGTGGTCAATTTGCTTCTGGTATTTTAAAATACATCATTCATGACATGTCCCTACACTCTCGAACAGACACATTTATAAAAACTCTTAAGTAGTCTGCACGCTGAGTGCTGACATGTTGTCACAATATATCCGAAGCCTTGAATTCCAAACAGTAGATTCCCTATAACATTCTAAAGAATTAGATTCATACTATTCCATACGTTCTGAGGCTACTCTTGATGTCGCAACCTAAACATGTCCATCATGTTGCGATCGTTCATACCTATCTACGCGAGTTTAATGTTAATTGTATTTAACCTTAGATATTACTACAATATTTCTATCATATACTGTGATATTATTATGATATTACGAAATATTGATGAAGGGAGGGAATGGATTAACGTAAATTATTATATTTGATAAATTTTTCATTCACAATGCTATACTGGAAAATACTCTTAATTAAAAATTCTTAAGAAATCCACTTGCGCCATTGGGTTCGAGTCCACCTCAGAGTACCTGGAGCAAGTGGATTTTTAAGCATTTTTTTTAATGCTTAATGGCTTTGAGCGCCTTGACTATTATATTGATTGTCTCTTCTTGAGCAAAATACGTTCCATTCAGAAAATAATATAATTATAGTTACAGAACAGCCCTGCGATTCTGTAAAACTTCAAACCCGAATTCAAATCCACTCATCAGCTCTGCGATACTATAATATTCCAAACCCGAATTCGAATTCAATCAGATATCCAAATTCACTTCAAAAGCGGCATCCGCTCAATCTTGAATTGGTAATAGCGTTTCGTGGCATAAGTAAAGTGAGTTTCGAAATGACATAGGAATAGCAAATCTGAGATACGTATAATCAATTAATTTGGTTTTGTATTTTTATAGAAAAATGGAAGCAATAGAATTTCTTCACTTAATGACTTAAACTCGGACAGATTTTTACAGAATCGCTCAACAGTTGGCTCAGCCAGAAAAGTAAGTATATTGGTACAAAATACAAATTGAAACTCACCTGTACCCAGATATAGCATTCAGAAGTGAACTTTTGCCTGCGCCAGATGGTCCCATGATGGCAACCAGGTGGCCTGAGGAGAATTTTCCATCTACACCTTTGACCACTTCGCGTTTCTTTCCTGACAACAATACAATGATTTAGGTTAAAGTCGTATGCGCACTATCTAGAATAGAAAATAATTTAAAAAGTCGGTTCAAATCTGAAGGAAAATCTGTCGAGCGTATCACAGAAATAAACGTTACTACGAAACGGATCATCCATTGAGTGTGCAAAGTTTAATATCATATTATATTTTTGTCTTTTTTGACGTTTAGCGACGGATCTACCGTCAGGCATACCTACATCGATCCCAAGGGTGTTGTGTTGTTTCGAACAGTGATACATTATCATCAATGGAAAAATATCCAGGAAAACCCTGCAGTATTACGGGTTCTTCTTCCAACACGACGTCAATCTCGTTATTTCTAAAACCTGTTTTCTTGAAACAATTTTGAATGGTTTCAGGCTTAATTACTTTCCAAGCTGCTGCAATGTTAAGAATTGCATCATGCATAGTCAAGGGTCGCTTGCTATCAAGGTCTTCTATTTGTCGAAGATAGCGATGTACTAATCTTGTCCTGTAACCTTTCTTAAGGACCTTAATGATGCTGTCGCAGAGGTAAGAGGTAATATGTGTTGGCCGTTAGGGGCGTATAAAACGGGATGACGATCGTATTAAGCATTAAACAATGTATGAAAACATGTCTCAAGTTGCAGGGACTGATGCAAAATGACGTATTATGCGAGAAATCGTATTAAGCGTGATCGTCTTAAACGGGTTCTACTGTAATAACTTTTCACAATTGTGAATTGTGTGAGAAGAGGTCAAATGGGTTTACCACGCACACACATAGCAGCAATTATAGTCATCAAAAACAGTTATACGCATCTTCGCTATGGCTGTGGTGATTATATTTGTATTCTTGTCACAAAATATGATGGAAAGGGAAATTACAAAAAATATAGTACTATACTACTTATCTTCATTTATAAACAACAGGAGCGTTTAAAAAAAATAAACTCAAGATTTAAGCCTGACAATTTTGAGTTGACTGATTGTTAGGCCTTAAATCGTCCGTAGCTCCAACGACAATGATGAGTCAGTCTAAATTACTACCAGTAGCACTGTTTATACACATATAACCACAGCAAATAAATAGAACGTAGGTATGATTATAAGTCTTAAATTGTCGATTATTGCACAAGGGACTGAAATTAGCCATTATATACGACAGGAGAGTAAGAAGCGAGTTGTAAGAGGTTTAGTCATGTGTTCTCAGTTCGACTCTTCATTTCGATTGCGAAAGAAAAATAACCATCACCAATTCAGTGTATTATTATTATTATATTTCCATTATAATAATTATTATTATATAAGATTATTTCTGTGGTGTAACTAACATTTTACTTTTTATACTTATTGCGAGAATCTTAGTCCCGATTTAGTACATGATAATGACGAACTTTTTAAGCATTAATAGTATAAGATATTTTTCCTTGATATTTCATGACACGCTACGATGTAAATATAGGTCACGGTGCAGCCTTCACATCATGCTAAGTAAACAATAATATCAGACGCCGTATTACTTAAAGAAGCTTTATAATTCAAGTACCATAGATCGATCGACAGTAAGAAAACCAAACATTTCCCGACATCCACACATCCACATATTTTTTACACCGTAAAATAACTTTACAATAAATAGTTAGGTACATACTACCACGATAGGTATTTGCATGCCTATTTTAAGCAGTTGTTGTGATCTATTTGTTGTATCAGTATTTTGAGTCACCGCTTGATGATATAAAGACAATGGAAAACTAAGTTGTGCTTTGTATACAAAACAGAGCAAAGTTCTAGTTGCGGCTATGAATAATTCTTGCATTGATTAAAGCATTTGCCGTAAACGGCGAATGCTATAACCGTATACAGTATACAGACATACATCCGAATACCTACAGTATACGTACTCATTTTTTCCTTCCTATATTCTAATCGTTACTTATGGAAACTAATAAAAAAAGTGAATTTCATGAAAATTCTACTGAAGTCGAAGATTTTGTGTATGTTGTCGATATTATCTTTATTGTATTATGTTTTTAATATTACTTATTATATATTTAAAAATTAATAGAGAAGCAAAATATGTGGACTTACATATGTTTTATAAAAGTTTTTATTTAACTTACAATGTTTATAAGTATGTTTGTTCGGATGGAATCTTTGAATGCAACTTTGAAGTAGATATCTTCAACCGATTGAGCTGAAATATTGTAAACACGTATAGTTTGGATGAAAATGCATGATATCGAAGCGGAGGATGAAAGGCACATTGACAGTAACTAGGAAAATAATGTGACGTCATTCTAAATCCAATATGACGGAGCATACAGGATGGCAGATGAAGTATTTTTCATCCACTTCTACATTATGGGTGTTAAATGTAAGGGCTTGTTAAGAGTAACTTGAAAACGAATGTGAAGTTATTCTTAATCCAATATGGCGGAATAGTTATTATTTATGCATACATAGTTATTATGTATGTATTAAATGAAAGGGCTTTCCGAGATTGATTAGAAAAACAATATGACATCACTCTAAATCCAATATAGCACACTATTGACATCTTTTATGCTTTAAAAAATGTACGAAATTAACCAGCAAACGACCTAGCAATTGCAACAATGATGGGTTGAATGAAATGAACAGACTGAGAAAGCGATACTAAAACGTAAAAAAAAGCAAAAAAAAACTTTAAAAAGAGATGTTATTTAAACGCTCGAAAAAGAAGAAAAAAAATTGTCTTCTTAAATTTTACAACTACCTTTAAAACTACCTACGACAATTTTAATAGACATTCGTGCAGCTGGCTGGACTCTCTCTCACTCTCATTCCGTCTCATATTCCGTCTGGTACCCGTCTCCGCTAGAATTTCATGATGTGTTTATGATTTTATGTAACAAAGTGAGCTTAAAGCTAATTTAAATACTACAAGTATATTTAATGCTAATAGAGCAATTTTATTATGTAAAATCTTATATTTTGTGAACATTGTAAGTTCTCACTTATTACCATTCTAATTTGACATTGGCATGTGAACCATAGCGTATCCGCTGAAGAGTGAGCACACATTCTTTACTAATAATGTTAATTATGATTTTTTTTTTTATGATGTCACCTCGTAAGATCTACTTATAGGTTTTTTATTATAGGTAAAACGTTTCTAATGGTAAAACACAAAATTATGTCAGGAATCGTAACCCTTCCGTGAGTTTAACGTAACTCGCTCTTCCCGACATAGATTTTCTAAAAACGAACCAAGCGCGAATCTTACTCGCGTGCTAAGGGTTCCAAACTAGCATCTATAAAAAAATGCGAAAAAGAAACACGTTTGTTGCATTGTGCACCTTAAATAATTATAGTGAAAATTTCAACCTAGCAATTATATTATATTATATCGTATATTAAAAAAGCTTATTATAAGGTATCCGATTATATAACAGATAAGAACGCTTGGACTTGAGATGATCCAGCAACTGGATAGGTGATTACTTCTTAACTCATTATCTTGTTTCCATTATTATTAAATGATTATGTTATCATTATAACACCATAGTTTTTTTTTTCTATCTCTATTTATAATGTATTGATCTGGTAATGACATGGTTTTTGTAAATGTCATTACTCTTATTAGAGCTGGTGAGTTTCTTGCTCGTTCTTCTTATCAGCCAAAAGACGTCCTGAACGAGTGGTAGGGAAAAAATGTTGGACGATTCAAAAGTACTTTTAGGAAGTCTATTTGAATAAAGATTATTTTGACTTTGACTTTGGTAACATTGTTTATTAGATATAGCCTGGTGACTGATATACGGACAGCGGAGTTTTTGTAATAGAGTTCCTTTTTAACATTTGACTACTGAACCCTAAAAACTACAGTGCACCTCGTCGGAAATAAGTTTACACCACTAGGCAAATATAGCAATATCAAAAATATGAAACTTGAAGGTGACACTGGCAGCATTTGGCAGCCTCTGTAGATAAGAGTTTAGTCTTTTGCCATTTTTATTATTTATTTTATTGTTATCTTTTCTTATAATGTGTACACGTCAAAATGGTTGTATAATACTTTCTTAATTTATAACAATGATCCACGTGGTTCTAAATAATTAAAAACAAATTGTGCTATGATGAAAACTTATCCTATGTGAAGGTATACCTACAGTACCTAAGATTTTTTGCACACCAAAGTGAACCTTATAAAAGCATGAAATAAAAACTTAGATAAAAAAATAGAACCAACTTCAAACTTAAAAAAAAAAAACTTATCTTAAAAGCGACTTACGGCCAGTTTCTGGTTTGATTTTTATTTTTACTATACTTAGAGCTATTAAATAAAGCTATACCACTTCAGTCTTATGTGAACACGGAACCTGTAAAGGGCACGAAACGTCAATAAAACTAAATACAAACGCGATTGAAACTTTTTAAAATTTGTTTCATTTATGAATTGTGCGCGTGAATTTATATAAGAAATCAATAAATAACATCCTCCTTTTGGATATTGAAGTCGGTTAAAAATAGATTTGTATTATTTACACTGAAAATGATTGTAATTATATCTTATATAGATTTCATTTTATCTGACCTTAAGGAACAAAGAATGGCTTCTGGAATATTACTTCGTATGTTATCAAAACCTAGCAAAAGCATAACATATGTAGGTACCTAAATCTAATGCTATCCTAAGTTTATTTCTGCTTATTAAATACTTTACGAATCATAAATGAGTAAAATATGCAATAAACGTAATTCCTGTTCACAGTGACCCACTTGTTGTATGCTGTTATCCGTAGATCTTGACTCTCAGTTGTAAAGTCATGAACTTGCACTATCGCAAATAAGTAAATAAGTAATCAATCACCTTTTGATCTGCAGTCGATTAGACTTTACCTATTAATGTCAAAATAAGTATGATGTTTGACGGCTGAGAAGTAGGTAGCCTTATACAATCTCAGATTGCTGTTATTACAGCTTTGCGTGGGTATAATAGTCTGTAATTGTAAGATATCCGTATTGTATCCGTATCCATACCCAATCTGATAAAAAAAAAATCGAATAATTTAGGGGCAGAGTCAGCATGATTATTAGTCTGCATGATTTTATTTTCGACACTAGCCACGCGCTTCTTTTGCAGTTTTTGGCACCGTTATTACATATGAATATTTTACACAAAACTTCAGTACTTATCCATAACCGAAACTATCGGAATCAAGCAGACAATCCGCAATAAATACAAATCTGTTTCAAAAAATTCGTATCCGAATCTGGTATAATATTTGGTTATATAAGTATACAGATAAAAAATTACATATCCATAAGACCTTGTCCATAAGACATTTTACATGTAATCTGCAGTCGTAGGTACATACCTCATACACAAACCAATACTTTATTTGTTTGTGTCTTTATAATAATATACTATAAATAAATCAACAGAACATCTAAAATTATTCCAATAATATTAAGATGAATATAAACAAAATAAAATATGTTTAGCTTCAGTCACATAATTGTAAAGATAAGACAATGAAGTCAACAAGAGATAATGAACTTATTCTACAGTCGTCAGCGATGTGAGTCAACGACTGCAATATTTAAGCAATGCTTACAGAGGTCATTTATGGGTTGGGTGATCGACATTGTTGGCTATTAACCTCGTTCAACAATCAGTACATTCTTCAAAGAGTAACCTCGAATCGTTCTTTACTTTTCCGAAGGATATCTTTTTCTCTTCCATGATTTATTGGTAGTTAAATAATAAATAATTTATCAAACATTATGTACTTACATGTAAAAGATATTACTTTTAATAAATGGCTTGGATGTTACTGTCATTAATAATACGTAGATATCTTATTTATTATATCTTTATGATGTGACATGCCCCCGTGACCGAGTTAAATACAAAATAAATGAAGGAATCCTTTAGTTTTAAATAGCATTTATTGTCTTGTAGGCTTTTTCTAATTTTTTTATAAAATGATCCTCAAGAATTTAGATTGAAAAATAAAAGTTTAATAATAATACTTGTGGAAAGAGAGTTAATATTTACGTTCATTTTAAGTACTTATACTAAGGCGAAAGTTTGTAGGTTTGGATGTTTGTTGCGTAAGAAACGCAAAAACAACTTAACGGATTTTGATGAAATTTGGTATGTAGGCAATTCTTAGTCTGGATTAACATATAGGCTACTTTTTATCCCCTTAAAAAGTTCCCTAGGGATAGAAGTACCTCCAAGGGCGCTTATTTTTAAGAACGCTGCCTAAACGGTAAGAGATATACGAATGCTTTCTTAAGGAAAGATGGAGAGCTTTAAATTATCTATTAAAACTCCGCGAAGGCTAATATCTATGTGCTAAGATTATGATTTGAAATACACGTATAAGTGTATTTCAAATTTTTGTCCGTCTTTAGGCGTTTATTTGATTAAGTGATATTAAATCCTTAACGAAAGAAATATGTTTATACTCAAATAAATTTAATATAAATAAAAATTGTCTTTCATACCAATTAAATTACATAGTTAAGAGAGCGTGTAGTAACAAGAAACACCTAATCAAATCGAGATTGGCAGTCTACATAGCGCTGGCCCCGAGCAACAAAGCGGTAATATAAAAAAACAAATTTTACAGGATAAACAATTGAAGCTAATTTAATTATATTTTAGTGTACAGACATGCGAAATAAGCGTTTAATATCTCAATCGAAAGGTATTTTTTTATATATTAATCCCTTTAAATATATATATATGTATCATGAATAATGGAAGAGATAATGATAAAAATGTATAATACAAATTATTTATGTTGCCGTTCTAACTGCAACACCGTTAACTTCTTTATAAATAAATCTTCCAGTAATAGCCCGGGATGTAAGTAAGTAATACAACGCAATTTCCATATACAATCGTAAGCGTATCAGCCTGTTACCACCTTTTTTAGAGTATTTTTTTAATACTGTTTTAGAAGTATAATCACTAATCGCTATTTTAAAATCCTATTAATGAATTATATTTTTATGTAACTATCATTACAAACTGACCACAATGCTAAATATATTATTATTTTTTCTTATTTTAGGCAGTATTTTATAATATTTATTATTGTTTTTATAATATTACCACTAATAAATGCTTTTATAATTAGATACTTGTTTTGGAAGCATGATTTGAATAAAATAATTATATTGATTGGTAAAGATTTCCTTTAAACTGAGGAAGCCAATAACATTTTATAATTGACTTTAAATACTACCAATTTTTACATAGGTATTTAAAATTCTGTTAAGTGAAAGCTCTTGCCTAAAATATCAGTCTATTAAATAACTAAAATTATTATCATTAATAATTAAAACGCTTTTGAAATCACCGTCATATCTTTATTAATTATTACATCATAATCTTTATTAATTATTTATTAAACTTTCTTTACTTTTATTATTTTTGTATTTAAAAATTTACTCTTCCCGACCCCTCGACGATTCGAGGGGTGGGAGGATTCCCCCCGGCAGAGGGGGCCAGACGGCCGGGGGTCAGGGCGACAAAGAGAGAAAACGGCGGACGATCCTTGCGTTATCGAGCAAGATCGCCCGCTGGAGCCTCGCAATCATTGGTTCGTCACGGAGTCCCAAACTCTTCAGATGGTCGTGAAGAGAAGTTGGGACTAGGCCATTCGTTGACACTACGACTGGGATGATCTCAGTGGATGACACTCGCCACATATCGGTAACCTCGTGCGCCAGGTTCAGATATTAAAGTTTTTTATCTGTTTCGGCTTTCACGAGGTTTTCATCGAATGGGACGGTGACATCCACTAAGAACACCCGAGATTCCGCCCGGTCCATCAGTACGATATCAGGCTTGTTCGCAGGAACAGTCCTGGGGGCCAATTCTACTAATTTACAACGATCGATCATCAATAGCGTTTCTGTAACGGTTACGTTTCGATTTTTGCTGTAAATTTGCATTCCGCTAACGTAAATTATCAAACGAACGTTTACTAAACTGAAACGTAATCGGAGCCAAATCGCAGCCGAACCAAACAGCTGTCATTAGTGTTACCAGAATAAAATAAATGAAATTATTAGTTAAACGGAAGACGATTAATGATTATTCATTCCTTGATTTTTTTATCATTTCTGTACGTAATGAATCTATTATATTCTTATTCGAACGTTTTAAAATACGGACGAAACACCTGAATATTAGCTACATTAAGAAAGTGCATACCTAAGTGTTAAGCTATAAGGGAAAATACCCAAAACGCGAATTTATAATTAATATTTTTATCATTATGGGTATTTGACACTATAAAAATAAGTTTCGTACTGTTATCATCATGTTAGATAATAATCTAATAAAAGTTTATTTCTTAGAATCTGTAGATTTAAACAATTATATTCATCGAAAATAGAACAGATTCTCATGTAATATATTGACAGTGTGTTTATAATGTATCAAACAACTATTTTAATTAATTAGTTTTCAGAAAATCGTCATATACCCAATTCTAACTTTTATTAAGCACTCAACTTTAAACATGCTTAATATTTAAAGCATAAATCTGATATAATTAAGTCTTTTAATTAACAAAAAAGTCAGATGAAATACTATAAATCCTGGCGTCGACTAAAGATAACGTCAAGCTTAAAGAGTTAAGTTTCAAAATTCGAATGGTGTTGGTTTATTTTATTGTTTATACCGAGTTTTAATTCGCAAAATATATGTTATTATGTGAGATAAAGTAGCATGAAAGTGAATAATATGATTCCGTAAAATAAAACGGTACCTACATAGGTAGGTCGTGAACAGAAAAGTTTTGACTCATTTTCGGTCACTAACAAACTGTAATAAGTGAGGTATGCAATCAGTCCAAGACTAAGACGAGCATTAATCCAGAGGTGTATACTTTACTTTAAACAACTCCGTTTCAAAAGAATGTACAACAAAAATAATCATTAAATTTATATATTTGTTTGTACTAAAAATTAAATGTTAAAGTTAAATGATGATTGCATATGACTTTAGTAACTTCATTAGGTTTTCATATAACATTTCCAATTACGGGCATTGGAAATTACATAATAATAATAATATATATATAATATATATATATATAATAATAATATAAAGTATATATATATTTATTTATTTGGGCATTGTTGAATCAACAACCGTAGTAGTCCGTAAAACTTAGGAAAAATGCAAAATTGCACCAAAATTAACTAAAAGTATATTAAAGTTTTTTTTATTCAATAAATGTTACTGCAGTTCTATTACATATAGTGAATTAATCGATTATTTTCCAATCGATGTTTGATTTTCATATTGCAACACCGATTCACTTTTTGTCAATACAAACCACAATGATACAGACAATGTTTTAATTAATCTTTCATTCATTACTTTTTCATTTTACATGTAGAAAGTAATTTATTCACTTGACTTTGGCAGAATTGTGTGAAATGCGCAGATATACCATTAATAAAAGAAGAATGAAATTGACAAAATTGAATTGTAAATGACAATTTAATATGGGATATCTACTAAAACAATCCGCATATGTGTATTTTTTTGTAATATTAAACTGTAATAGAAAGTGAAACATTATACTTGAAAATATTATTTACAAAATTAATTATATAAAATAATTCATACCATGTATTGGCTACGCACGTGAAATTGGCAGAATTATGCGAAAGCCCTTAATAAAAGAAGTTTTCGATTGAAAATAAATATTCATACGTATTAATAACATAGTGAAGAAGATAAACGATAGTCGACTCAAAGTAGACATTTAAGAGAGAATTATTGATGATGAAATGAATCCAATATCTTTCGAAATCTGGCTATACCTACATCTGTACACCGAATCAAGCAAGGCAACATAATATATACTGTGGAAAATCTATACAAGATTAAATTTAAAACAATGTTTGTTATAGAAACCCATTAGAAATGTCATTATTGACTAGATATTATAAGTAAGATTAGAGAAAATTATTAATGATTTGACATATCTTTCACATTAAGTTGTATACAAATTAAATTCTTGTAGTTGCATAGATCTGCTCGCAGCTGTCATCCATGCTATGAGCAAATTAAGTATAAGTTTCAACTGATATAAAAGAACTTACACATATAAATTCCTGCTAAATTGAACAAGAGCTCCTGATTCACAGGCTTATTTTTTTTGTTCTAAATTGTAACCCATCATAGCGTATGACAGTTTTCTTTGGGTTAAAATTGGTGGTTGGTTTTAACTTTGTGTCAAAAACAGTAGAATATGTATTTTTCATGTAGGTAATACTAATTAGGCTGAACATTTACCTTGCACGCAACTTAATATATGGTTACAGAAAGCCTCATGTTATTTCAAATGTTACATAAAACTGAGCTGCGGCTAAGCTCAATTTTATGTAATTTTTTTAAATTAAAAATAATTCAGAATAAAATCTTATAAACAGTATATTTACCTATTTAACAATCCTTTAAACATGATGATGATATGATGTAATAATCCTTTATAATATTATATTCTCCAAATAAAAAAGTGAGTAATACTTATGTCAGAAAAAAAAAATTCATAATTATAATTTTTTAATTAAGATTATTATTTGATCATATTTTCTTTTTAATGTTATTGATAAAATTTACACCCCTGTCTTCATAAATTGTTATCTCTCTCTCCCCATCCCATGATTGCCTGGAAGAAATCACTTTAAGCGATAAGGCCGCCAATTGTTACATTATTTTGTTAAACTGTTTTAAATTTGTATACCTATATAACTTGTGTAATGTTAACAATAAAGAATTTTCTATTCTATTCTCTATAATGGTATTATTAATATAGTTTTGGTGAACTTCCTAAACATAAATGAGCATATGCTCACTAGTAATGCAAGTAATTCTTAAATTCACAAATCCTGCTGGTTATCTGGTAGTTAAATTGGTTTTAGCAGACGCCCAGACTGTGAGTGTTTATGGGTTTAAATCCCACCTCAAGCACTAATTGCTTGAAGTGGGTTTTTTAATTATTTTCCTTTAAGATAAATATCGATATAGTATTGCAAATGCAAAAGTGATCAGAAAAAATAATGATAAATTAATTAATTTGTAAACAAGGACTTTTTCAGTGCCATTTTTATTGGAATTCCACACATGCTTGTAAATACACTTTTAAGTTTTCCTGTAAAAATACTACAATAGTTTACTTTTTTCAATACAAAATATTCAAAAATTCATGTTTTTATAATCATAGATAAGTTTACTTAAAGCCAAAAGCCCCTACAATCTAATAATGATTTTTACGATGTTCCTATTTACAATGATTGTTTATAATTATGTAAAGTTTTAACAGAAATATAATTTTTCAATTTTAATTTACATTACATGCCTCAACTAGGTGGACCTTATTTATGTTAAGAATCTACATAATATGAATTCAACATTTCAAATTCATAGAGGAATGAAAACCTATTAATTTATCTATAAAATGTAAATTTTTAATAAAAAATAATAATTTAAGATTAATAATCAAGATATAATTTATTTTATTTTTAAAGTCTGCCAACATTTTAACATATCAATAAGCAACCACAAAATTACAGAACTATCTATAACAAATAGATGAAATGGTGTACATAAAAAGTTTATTAAACACTATCACACTTGTTTATCTAGCTCCATAGTTTTCGATTTCATTTTTTTTCTATTCATTTTACATAATTTATATCACATGGATTGCTATGTTCTCATGAGGTAGATGAGGAATCTGGTGTTTGATACCCAGATTTTGTATATTTACTTCAGACGTCAGGGTGCTCATTGAAAGTATCCTTGTATCTTTGTGAAATAAATAATATTGGATAGAAAATTTTATATGCTTGAAGTGCTAGACAGTTAAAGATTAAAATTTTTTGGTACCTTAATATAAGGTATTTTTATAAATAATTAATGATAAAGCAAACATATCAATGGATTTACACAACTTATTATGTTCTTTACAGTCTATTGATAACTCACTCACAAACTCTTAAAATGTAGGAATTAAAAGTCACAGTGGATTGGAGTATTTAATATATTTCACGTTGTAAATACATAAAAGTCAGATGAGAGTAAAGAAGAGAGTGACATAAAAACAAAAAACAGTGTATAAAATACTAATTCAAAAAGGTATACGAAAAGATGCCAGTGTCTGATTAATATAGAAAAAGGTTTTATCTACACCTCCCCGTAATCAGGACACTTATGTACACCCTTTATATAAACACACTGTATGTACAAAAACACTATAATATCAAAAGTACCTTAACATGATGCCCTAACCTAATTAACCTAATAACACAAAACAAATAACACTAAACTGATCCTAAATTAGTTAGGCACATATAGTGTCTCAGCTTAGGCAGTGGCTTTGTGAGAATGTCTGCTGTTTGGTGAGCTGATGGTATGAATGACACATTGACTTGTTTAGTGGATATAGACTCACAAACAAAATGATGTCTAATATCAATTTGTTTTGTGCGGGTGTGATGCGTGTTGTTTTTTGTTAATTTGATGGCACTTTGATTGTCACAATTAATGGTGATGGGTGACGAAAAGCAAAAGATGTCGCTTAGTAATGAGCGAATGTAGATGGCTTCCTTACAGGCTTCACTTAGAGCCATGTACTCAGCTTCTGTTGTTGATGTTGCAACGGTTCTCTGTTTACGTGATTCCCATGACACTGCTGAACCACACATTTGGAAAACATATCCTGTATAGGATCGTCTGTCCGCCAGATTACCACCATGATCGGCATCAGCAAATCCGATTAGATCACCACTATTGTTATAGGTCAGTTTCCTATTTTTTATAGCCTTCAGGTACCGATGAACACGTTTCGCAGCTCTCCAATGTACCGAGATAAAACTTCTTCTATACAAACACTACAAATACCTATGTTTGCCGAAGTTACTTTTGTAGGGCAAAATGTTTTTAATTATCAATTCTGAAGATGGATCAAGGCATTTTATTTCACTCAGCAATTGGGGGTACCTAATTGCACCTCTTAAAATTTTAAATAATATATATTGTTTCACATCTATCATTAAACGCTAACTATCGATCGTCAAAAAGTAGAAATTTGCAACTTTTTAGAAATCGTTAATTTTGACAGATGAAACGTTCGGATTTAGTAACGTTTCAGTAGCGTTTCGATCCAACGAAGTGTCAAAATTTTAGTGGAATAAGGGCCGCGATCGACTCAAGTATATGGACGTAGTTATGCAAACCAGCCACATGATGTCAGTTTTGAGAAAAATGGGTTTCTTGTTTTTAGTAATAATTGTTTGTAGAATATATTTTATTTTATTTATTTATCAAGAAATTTTGTGAATTTACAACATTTGAGTTTAATTGCAACACTTTTAGGCTTCTCTGCACATATTTCGATTTTGACAGATTTGTGGGTTGGTTCCGGTTTGCATAACTACATCTGTATAGTTCTATGTTCGATTGAGCGAGTAGAATACCGTTTACAGTTTCTGTTGATCGATAGTTAGCTAAACTAAAATAGAACCGGAACTGTATCGTTTGACGCCATTTTGACACCGAGTAGAATAGGAAAACCACTAAAAGTTGTAGTTTCGTTCGGTTTCGTTCCGTTTTCGATTCGATTTAAACAAAATTTATTTAGTAGAATTGGCCCCCTGTCCGTAATGACGGACCGGTCCCAGTACAATCGAGCGCGGTCGTTTTCAAGAATTATTTATTATTATTATTTAACTTTATTATTATAATATTTATTAAAAAAATGCTTCTTTAGTTTGAATCTACGCTTACAATATCCGAATCTTCTACTGTGTCTCCAACACACTGTAAATTATTATAAAATATGTGATAATGTTTCGGGATCGTTTCAACTTTGCAGAGACTCATCAAATCATCATAAGAGGTTTTGGTAAGGCAATTGGCTCTCTGTAAAGATAAGTCAATTCATTCCCTGAAACATCAGTTATTGGAGTCTTTTTGCCCCTCCATCTTGAGGATCTAGTGGTTGGTGCAGTATTTAATGAAATATACTCATTCTCAAAGTTGTACTTAAAAAGATAACATCTGGATTATCAGCAGTGACTTTAATTTCGTGAACCTTTGACCACATAACTTTTTCATTAGTTTGATCTGCTCGTAGCCAGTATCGTTTGTTCATCATCTCCTTTAAATCAAAAAAATTGTGTTGTTCCATTTCCATTAGCTGAAATTTTTCGCCGTTGATCTTGGCATTCATAATTATACGATACATTTGATCAGGGGTAAATATTGTATGATTCTTTTTTGCTCTTTCAATAAGAGAATGCATAGAATCTCCTTCGGATTGGCTATGGCCAGTCTCAAAATATCTATAAATTATGTTAACACTATACTTTTTGGCCAAATATAAATAAAGAGCAAAGATAATTCTGTTTTTATTCTGGCCAGCACAGCCATCAGAATAAAATATGAAATTCTTTATGCCTTTATTGCTTTCATATTCAATGAAATTTAAAAGACAACTACCGATTTCAATTGCCCCTCTCTTGGCTAATTGATAATGCCAAAGATAGCAATAACCTCTTCCACTTAATGAGTTATAAACCGTAAAGTTATATATTGGATACTTTCGCTTATAATGTAATATACCCACCTCTGATTGAGGGATCGTCAAAACTTTTTCCAGGTCATAAATAGCGACGACAGTATCCGTAGGATTTCCTTCTTCTTTATCTTTAGTTTTAAGTTCACGAACACGTTCTTTATTTCTTGTGTGCTTTGTATAAGACTCTTTGAGTTGTACCTTTCTTTCATCATCAGCTTGATGATATAAAGTACATTGCCCGCAAATGTCTTTTTTTGGTTTATGAAATGAATAATTGAATTTTGTGTTGAAAATTGTTTCATACTGTCGTTTTGTAGCGATCTTAATATCGTTCGAATAATTTTCTTTCTCAAACCATTCTATATATAGCCGGTACATTTTAGAAATATTTAACGTGTCGTCTAAGTATAACTTTTTAGTATCTTTGCGCACATAATGTGATTCTTTCACCGGGAATAGATTTATGTGTGCGATTATATTTTGTTCAGTTGAAACACTCATTTTTCGTGGTCTGTTAGCATGATGACCCCTATTATCTTTGACTTCTTCACATTTTTCTTTTTCTATAGCAGTTTAAACTGATTTTTCAGTTATACTAAGGGTATTAAAAAAATTTTTTTTGCAGACGTCAATTTTGTCTGATCCATCCTTGAAATAATACTTAATAGTTTGTGTCCTGTTTTTGGTTCTAACTAATTGCATATTTTTAATGTCATTAGTATTCACATGTCTTAAAATGTATTGCCACTGGTCTTCGTGACTACCAAGTTTCCAAAAGGCGTTGAAAATGGCCTGTCGTTTTTCTTCGGATATTTTATCACCACATTTCTTCTTACATGTACACACAACTCCGATCTTTTTTGAATCAAACTTTTTCTTTGAACAGCAACCTTCATACTTTTGCCCTGAATTTTATATAGCGGCCGCCTATTTAAAATTACGCAAGTAATATGCGTAAGACGTCACACGCTGCACTGATGCCGCCCGCCGAATCATGTCAATCCTAGTATGAATTGCTTATCTAAACATCATGCTAAAAAGAAAGGTGTAATTATTTATGCGTGGAGTGAAAGAGATGGTGTTCAGCGTAATATGACTTACGCTAGAGCTACTACACAAATTTACGAGAAAAAAGGCGTAATAGCTTTTATAAAATAATGTTAAATAATGATAACTTCGTATTAAGTGGTAACATATCCATGTTCATAAATATTTATTTTGGGAAGAGCAGTTAACTGCTTTATTGTATTTTTTTTTAAAGAATATCGAGTAAGTTGTCCGCCGATTTTTTATTTTATGTTTCAGTTAGTAAGACGACATCACATAACTTAATCGTTTAACAATTTACCATACAATAAAGCTGTTAATTTCATTAAATATATTTAAATATTGACAAAAAAATAAAAAAAAAATTTGCGGTATAGATTGAAGGACAGGGAAGCCAAAAATGAAATAACATTAAAAAGGGCGTAATCTCCGATCACCGCTTTATTGCCCGGGGCCAGCGATAGGTACTCAAGAAAATTATCTCGTGTAGTGTAGGGCTTTTGTAGTGATGAAGAAGGATAAGGTAAATTAAGTGTATGAATTACAATCGATTGAAGTGCTGGGGATCATCAACGAAAAGAAACGGCTGTTAGGGCTACCGCGTAACTTCATTGGCTTCGATTTGGTTGACATTGGATTTCACTGAATATTCAATGTATTCTCTCAAAGTAAGACTTTGGGGGTGCTGTTGCCAATTTAATGTAACGTCACACACTTACATACTGCCTAAAATCATAATCCTCTTTTTCGCTTCGTCGCCGTAGCCGGGTAAAAATTATCTATTATTAAACAAAAATTATATGAGCGACTTTCGCAAAGGTCGGTTATAAGATGGGTGTGCAAAATTGAATATTTTTAACGGTTATTTTCTGTTTTACTTTTTTGTTAATTTATACCATAGTAACTAAAATAGTTTGTAATCATATGAAGATGGCAAATTATTTTTTACTACCAAAGGTAGCGAAGTAATTACATTGCACGAACCACAATCTAAAGATAAGTATTTAATTGCACGTAATATATGTTAACCTATTATTTATTTATACAGTTATGTATAAGATTACAACGGTTATTTCTCTATCAGTGCCATGATCAATTTTACGAAATGGACGTTGTTTTGTATACGCACGATTCTCGCGCTTATGTTTCTAGTAATAAAGCTGCTCGCAAGTAAAGTGGTGCAGTAAACGGTGGCAAGTGCAAGTAGTGTTGAAACCAAGGCCAATGGCTTTGTTTAGTTTGGGTTGCATAGGCTTCGTGAGTTTAAGCCACGGCCTCAAGGTTTGTCGGAAGTACCTACTATCTAGGCAAGTACAGTTGACACCTTAAAAATATTGACTTTCATAGCAATCTTCGCGTTTAAGAGCGAGCTAAAACCGAAAGTCGATACTTACATAATTTTAAATTGATTGTGAATAGGGAATGCAATCTCGCGAGATTGGGACTTCGGCGAGATCTCGCGCGATTATGAATATCAATAACGCGAGATCTCACCAATTACGAGATCTCGCGAGATTGACACTTTGTGTGTTTACTATTTTACTGTAATATTTATTCAAATCACAATATTTTAATAAATGAGGAAAAAATATAGTAATTATAGGTATTATGAAATTCAAAAAAGTTTTATATATTTAACATTGTTTGACACAATTATTTATTTTTATCTAAAACCTTTAAAAGAGCAATTACTGTATTATAATCTTGGAAACAGCTCAAAAAATTTTCATGACATTAAGTATGTAGGGGCTTTCAGAGGCGATAAATCGATTTTTTATATTTTTTATTTTTTATTTTTAGGTTTATTTTTTATTTTTATTTTATAAAAGTGTTGAGTAAAGCTTAGTCATCCAGGTTGTAATCTTTTGAGAAACTAAACTTTGAAGTATCTAATCAAATATGAAATGAAATAAACAACCTTAATATAAATAGTTTCTTATAACAAAAATACAAAAACTAAAATAAAACTCATTAATTAAGTTGAATTGACTATTAAACTCAGATTTTTATCAATGAAAGAAAACTATGTGTACCCAAAGATCTATTAGAAGAGAATAAATTAACAAAATATACCAATCAATTTAAAGGCTTATTCAGTTCACCTCACACGTCATTATTACGAATAATTTTGAAAGTAGATTCTTAAGAAGCACAAAATGTCCGAAGAATTAGTCTTATTATTATGCTGGTCATATAACCAGCCACTGAGAAGACCCTTTCGAAAACACAAGTACTGTTAAACTTCACAGACCACTATGATACTGTCTAAAGGGAGTAAGTCAGACTTATTTCTTCGAATTGGTACTTTTACTTTTTATTAAAAAAAACATAGACAGAGGTATTTTATTATAATATATCAAGGCAAACATTACCATTGCATTTTTCTACTAAAATGTCACTCCGACCAGTTTAAAGTCCAGGCCTAGTTAATTATTTTCTTTCTAAATGTCAACGTGGCGGAAACAAAGAAGAAAAAATTTAAAGAAACCTATCATGATCGAATTAACAAATTATTATGATTTACAATTGATTGGGTACATTAACAATGATAATATTTTTAGATTTTAGGTTATGTAGGTGAGGTAAGTTTATTTTGAGTTAAGATTTTTACCATGAATTTACTTCCACTCTGTCCTTGACGTGTGGTTGTCTTCCTGATTGATAGGAGTCAGAAGTAATAAAATTACCTTATATGAACATAGAAAGCAACCTTTAGCCTTAATAAACGGCTAATGGACTTGGATAAACATCGCTTATAATAATTTAACGTTAACCTCAACTGTTGCATGACTAGAACCTCAATAACCATAAAATACCTGTTATGCTATTCTGGTGCTTTGATAGCCATTTCACCTCAAATTGCAAAAAAAAAAACATTGAATTTTATTGTCAATTATAAGTAATAACTCAGTTGTGAATAAAAAGACTAGTTGTTTTTCGATTTTCATGAATAAATTTTGACACTAGGACACTTTAATTTAAAATACTTGTTTGATATTAATAAAGAGTGATTATAATACATAGATCATATTTTTAATTTCATAAACTATTATTTGTTGTTGTGAGGGGCTATGCAGTTCCTTGAGGAACTGTAGTTACTGCGACCTTGCAGACGTATTGTGACTCGCCGCCAGAGCTACAGTAAATCCTTTAGCCCAGTAGACTTCAAAAAGTCTATAACTTCATAAACTACTCATAAATTTCTTCATACTAAAGAAACTTCCTTTCTACGTATACTCAAACAACACAAATGAAAGTCTCAGTACGATCTAATTATATACATTGCAACGTTATTTACAGTATTTTAATTAATCCGAATGTAAAATAACATACCGTCTGAGTGACTTCCAGCATTTTATATTTGTTTAGCATAATTATTTGTCATTATCTATAATGCAGATCATATCAAGGTCAACATAAATAATTTGTTATGATAAACATGTATGGTTTTCAATTGTACAGTGATATTATTATCATAAATAAACATAGTTTTCTTTGGTCTATCCTGTTCTTAATTAAACGTATCTTTTTCGGTTACTATATTCTGCTGTTCGGTGTATCTTGTTCAATACTCCTCGATCAGTAATCATTACAATTAACTAAGATTAACTGACACTAACCCCTTTCATAATTATATATCCTCTTCATTTTAAACTATCCACCATTCTTTATGTTACATTTTCATCACATTTATAATCAAGCTGAAAATTATTACATATTTTACGATATTCAGTTAACGCAATTCTTCTGTGACGTCATCATCAGCCATCGAATCGGAAACTTAGAGTAGTTTGCGTTACCTACAGGATGATGATCTTCGGATGCGAAAAAAACGATAGCCCTAGGCGCAGAAAGGTTCTGAAATTGCGACCGAGGACCCGACGACGCTTGGTGGGTAAGTCCCAAACAAGGTGGACCGATAGGTGGACAGGTGAATCTGATTAAGACGCATGATGCGGGCAGCGCGGGGCCGACCGTCGTAGAAATCTATGTGAGAGGCCTATCCTCAGCAGTGGGCAGTTCCAGTTAAGCTGGTGCTTAATTTAATACCCTAGGTAAAACACTGGAACGATGTTTATAAGAAAAAATATGACAAAATAAAAGATTAATGAAAGCACCTACACCGATTAAGTATTATTTTGTGAATGACAAACTCCTGAGGTACTGCTGGTTTGAAAATTTTGTACATAATCGCTTTGCTGTACTATGGTACCCTACAAATATCTATAAAAGCGCCCTAGGTAGATGCCTAGTTTACCTATATGGGTACAGATGAAATGATGAAAAATAATCACGAGGTTTAGTGTACACTAGTGCATATACAGCCGATAACAAAAAATAAATTATTTCTATTAATTGAGAATATCACATACCTACACACAAACCAAGTAGTTTAAAACTCTTATTATAGTAATTCGAAACAGCAAAGGTGTTGTAGTACCTTTTCTTTACCCAGGACAAAAAAGAAAAGTTTATTTACTAAAATTAATTCTGGGACATCAGAGATAGCCACTATCTTCTTAACCTTGACACCGATGTGAGAGCCAAATGGCAAAAATCTTCACGAATCGTTTGCGAAAGTTTGCTATCCTTATTGAATAACATTAAAAAGCAATTCTAAAAAACATGGCTTACAATAACATTAGTAGACCACTTAAGAAAATATTTGTAAAATACTACTTGCATAATGTTTGCCGAAATTTTGAGCAAGTACCAACACACATTGGGTAAAAGTAAACAATTCAAATGTGAGCAACACTCGTCCATCCACTAATGGTGTAATAAATACTGCATTTCTTTTATTGCAATTCGAACGATTGGCACGAGAAGTAGCAAGAAATACATACAATTGCATTTTTTTTATTGACATTTACACATCGGTACTAACGACGTAAGAACCAAAGTACTCAATTCAAACACTTGTCGTTTTTTTCTGTTCTATGGTCGTATACGTTTGATAAACACCTGTATGGCCTAATGACTCGTAACATCACTGTTGCCTTTTCTGTGGTTGCCATTATGGAATGGTATTTTCTTTTTTAAACTTCGAAACGCAAGGGCTTTATCGTTAACTATTTACGGTGTCACATTTCTTCATAAAGTGATCTATGAAAGTCATTTTGTGCTTAACCGTTATTTACGCCTTTTGTATACCTACATTCGATACTAACTCGATTGGAACTTGATGACATTTATGGTAAAAAAAAAAATCTAATCTTCATCTATAAATAGTATAAAATAGATTCGCTTCCCACTGTACGCTGTTTGTACTGTATTTCTGTACGCTGAGATCTTTGAACCTATATAACGGATTTTAATGCGGTTTTCGACAATAGCTAAGAGTGATTCGAGGAAGGTTTCTTTATATATATAACTTGTTTTCCGATGCCTGTTCCCTGGAAAACTGTTAAGTGAGATAAGCAGTAGTCTATATGTTAACCCTCACAAACATGCACTTTTATAATATTAATAATAGGATACCGGACCACGCGGGCGAAGCCGATGTTGGAAAACTCGTAATCACGGACACATAGCTATATAGTCACAGATTAATGACATATAAGTCAAAAATTAAATATAATAGTAGATTTTTTTTTGCACAAACAAGACTAAATTTAAGGTTTAGAACCATGAAACTGCGTTTCCAATTGTAAAAAAATAAAATATCTTAACTCGTACACATAAGTAATTATACTTCTTTGATTAAATTTGACTGACGTCAAAACAAACTCAGATGCTTTTTTAAGTTCAGTTTAGTTTAGGGAGTTGTATAACAGAATTAGTGCCAAGATAGGTAGGTATAATTAAATTAAAGTGACTTAGAATAAATATAAAGTTTTGTAAAATGTATCATGTGACCTATGAAATGAAAAATATAAATAGTTGTAAGATCAATAGTTTTGAATATTTAAGAAAATAGACGAAAAATGACCAACGAAATAAAAAGAAACTGGCTTATTTAACCAATGTGATTATTCACTTACTTTGTTCAATTGGATGTTTTAGAAAGTTTGTATAAAAGTTGTATTGCAAAACTTATCTAATGACCTATGTATTTCTGACACATTACTTATCAATTGAATTAATTGTTTATTCTAACTATCTATACTATATTCATTTATTAATTAATAACAGAGAAAAAATAATTGCAATATTTATTTATTTATATAATGGTACACAAACAGATCATAATCACAGTACAAATATATAATTAGGTGCACTCGAGACCCGAGCGAGAGATAATAACCTAAACATGTAGGGCCGTCGCTTATAGGTTATTCAATCGTCAGAAATGTATGGTCAATCGATCCCTAAAATATAGTTTCCTTCGGTATGGTAAGCATCCGGGAACTATAATACAACTTCTTAATGATTTTTTTAAATATAAAGACCAGGAGCTGACTAAATTTTTTTTCATGCGTCATGTCATCAATTTAATGTTTTGTAAAATTAAAACGTGGTTATAATGAATTATGTAGGTATTTATTCAATTTTTTTTTCCAAATAATCAGGCTCGAACAAAATAAGATAATGTCGAATTTAATTTTAAATAATCATTTGCTTTGTACAAACAGTTTCTGTCAATGGCCCATATTTTTTATATTACATTGTCTAATACGCAAATATACAATTCAATTTCAATTTGGCGGTATTCGGGCATAGAGATTTAATACTCGTAAATTAAACAACAAATTGATATCTAGTAAACGAGATCTTGAGCAGAAATAATTCAGAAACACTTTCGATGGGTAAATAGCTACACAAAATTATAATAACTTATGATATTATAAAATTACCCGAATACCTAAAGCACGAAATACTTGATTTATAAAAATGTGAAATACCATATACTCGATTTATAAATGCATGTACAGTATTTTGGTTTAGTTTTCAAAGCCATCTTGTTTACTTCCAGAAATTTATAAAGAGCGGCAAAACAGCGACGCGAAATATACGCAAGCGCGGCGTACTAGCCTCTACTGGCGAGATGCCACTCGTGCTTTGAACTCCTATAACTTCTATAATTTTGTAAGTACTGGCGCGCTCACATACAAACAAATGTAAGAAGAGCACTTACTCTTTATACTCTGTCATAATCGATAGAGGAACCTGCAAACATTTTTAAAGTACATCATCATCATCAATTCAGCCGAGAGACGCCCACTGCTGGGCATAGGCCTTCCCCAAAGATCTCCAAAGCGATCGGTCCTGCGCCTCCCGCATCCAGCGGCTTCCCGCGACCTTAAAGTACATATTTGGACTAGACTATAATCTAAAAACAGTGCACACAGCATTAACAGTATTAACTTACTACATCCATGGACAGATCCTTAAATAACTTTTCGTATATAGTAAATTTAAATTTTAAGTGGTGTTTATATTATTATTATAAAATTATCTGATATGATTTTTTTTTTATTTTGTGAAGATTTGTTATTGAAAATATCAACAGATCCTTATACAGATATTACGATTCAATTCATTATATGTACGACACATTCTTACGATCGGGTTATAAAAAGACGTATTATTTTTGTTGGTTTGGATTGAAAATTTGTTAGGGTAACGTGACTTACGCCTGGTATTAATGTGGACTGAGGAAAGTAACCCAAGCGAATCAATAAGCAAATGCACTATTTTATGTAGACAGAGGAGGTCATATCTATTGCTGCAAGCTGCCAACTGAATCATACCAAATTTTGTCAACCATATTTGCGTGAAACATATTTTAAGCATCGTCTTTGCACTCTCCAATGCATCCAGGTGTACAGTATAATATGGTGACTAAATAGGACAACAATATTCCAACACGCTTCTGATTAAACTAGAATGAAGAAACAACACACTACTATGGCTTTTAAAATCTATAGTTGTATTGATTATAAATCCCAGAATCCTATTAGCCCACTTGGTTATATGTAAGTAGTGAAGACAAAAACTAAGTTCTTCATCGAAAAGCATTCCCAGATCACTTACGACATCCTTTCTACCTAATAACTGGTTCTGCAAGTGATAATTGTTATTCATATTCTATTTTTCCTTTTGGTGAAAGAAATATTGTCATACTTTTTGACGTTGAGATTTATCATGTTGAGAGAGCACCAGTTAGATATTGCTTCAAGGTCACTCTGAAGTGCAATGCACTGCCCCATGTACCCAACTTCGGTGAAAATTTTAAGATCGTCTGCATAGAAAAGAGATCGACTGGACAAGCTATAGACCAAGTCGTATATGAAAACAACAAACAAAAGCGAACCCAATATAGCACTTGTTTACATTTTACTATATTAAATAATTATGATCTACACTGGTTAGGTTAAGTTACAACTTTTACTTTTCATTGAATGAACAAAAATTTCTTTACAAATTGTACTCGCACAAAATAGAACGTAGAAATTTAAGAGAGAATCATTAAATTATTTGTGTGTATAAAAGTAGAAAATGGGCAAAACTAGATAGATTTGTCCATTTTCTACTTTTTATACAAACGGGCTAGAAAGTAAATGTATTGTAGATTTGCAAAACACTTAAGTAGATTCTGTTCTAATCTGTTCCTCAAGCCAGGTTCCCTTGCGTGGTAGGGAGGGATAATCGAGAGTAACTAGGGATTGCTCCTCTCCTTTTAATCCTCTCCAATTCTCTATCTTCATAAATTCAATCACCCTTCCTCTTATTTCTTCTTATCACATGTATGCTGATGATTTGCAACTTTATACTCAAACATCAATAGATGATCTATGTACAGCAATTGCTACCACCAACATTGATCTTGAGCAGATTTGCGATTGGAGTCGTCGACACGGTCTAATAGTTAACCCTCATAAAACTCAGGCAATTATTATTGGAAGCCATTGGTAACAGGCGAGAATAAATTATGAAGCACTACCTCCAATCTTATTAAATGGCGTTCATATACCATTTCAGGATACTGTTAGGAATCTTGGTGTCATAATTGATAAAAACTTATCTTGGAGCCAACATGTTGGAGAGGTCTGTAGGAGGGTGTTTGGCGCGTACAGCTCGCTCAAACGTTTTAAGAATTTCTCTTGCGCAGTCCCTTTTTCTCCCATTACTTGATTATGCTGATGTATGTTACTCTGACCTAAGTGTTGTCCTCCTGAATAAACTAGAGCGTCTCCAAAATTTATGTATACGTTTCATATTTGGTCTACGTAAGTATGACCATATCTCTGAATATCGTGCCCAACTACCTATTTCTCGTAGAAGAGACTGTCACATCCTATCACTCCTTTACTCCATCTTGTTCCTCCCACAAACTCCTCCATATCTTAAAGAGCGCTTTAACTTTAACTCTACCAATCCTATCCGTGATCTGCGTTCTTCTCATAACCTATCTTTAATCATTCCGTCCCACTCCATTGATTTCTTAGCCAAGTCCTTTTTTTATTAAAGCTATTAAATTATGGAATTCTCTACCGGTAGAAATCAGACGTGCACAATCACGTGACTCTTTTACGAAACAGATAAAAGAACATTTCCTCGAGCTGGATTTTTCCTCCTAAATTATATTGTCTTCTTTTTTATATGAGGTATGTAATATATCTATGTGTGTATTTCTGTTTTATAGTAATTATGTAGTACATTTATCATAGATCAACCCACTACTCACTCGTTTCTTTAATTGGTATAATTTCCTTTAGTCAAGGGTAGCCTGGAAGAAGTGTTTGGTTTTAATTGTAAATGTTTTGTATAACTGTATTTGTACGCAATAAAGCGTATTCATTCATTCATTAATTCATTCATTGCTATGTAGAAAACCAGGGGGCCAATTCTACTTAATAAATTTTGTTTAAATCGGATCGAAAACGGATCGAAACTGAACGAAACTACAGTTTATAATGGTTTTTCTATTCTACTAAGTGACATACGATACAAGAATTGTCCCCCAGATCCTATTTTTAACCGATCCGGTATAAATAACATATGTATAAAGACAAAATAACAACGCTGGATTTTTTACTTTGCTTGTGAGAAAGAGAAGATCAATACAATGTCACTGACTAGCACCGCTGTATACCAAAAAAATAACTTGAAGTATCCCATCAAGATGACTTTGACGATATCTTAGTAAAACTCGTGAGATAAAAACGCATTGGATTTATATCTACCTACAGACATGAATTTAAAATCTTCTAAAATTAAAGAGTAGGTATACAGCCATATTATATTTGACTGGCGATACTCTTCGTTGTAATTATTTCTGATTGATGTTAAGGCGACTGACTACAAAGTGCGTATAAAAATATTACGTGCATAAAATAAATAAATATTACACAATATCACATACATTGTTCAGATTTCAAGATGAGTAGTCAAAGCCCCCGTATTATGGAGTATCTGAGACATTGAAAGTAACACAACACCCAGACCCAACACAATATAGAAAAGTTCATTTTCTACATTGACCCGACCGGGGATCGAACCCGGGACCTCAAAGATGGCGACACCTTGAAACCGGCGTGCGAACCACTCGGCTACGGAGGTCGCCGTAAGAAAGGATAGATAATTAAATGCTCTTTAAAATAATTTTAATGAAAATATGTTTAGCTTAAAGAATCTAATTTAACCCTATAACATGTATCTGAAGTACGCTGAAAAATCAGAACCACGACTAGGATATAATTATTTACTATATAACTTTTGAGAAGTAATATAAAAAGTTATTATATAGATTTGAAAATGTTATTTAAAAATTACATATTTGTACAATTAAATAAAGGTACGTAATTGTCATTGTAAATTACATATTTCATTTAAAGTACGACATTGCTTACTTTATAAATATTCATTGTTATCCAATATATCTCTTGTCATGATCACTTGATTTATTATTATGATTATTAAATTAGGCGTTTACCTTAAAGTGATTTCACTTTAAGATTTTAGTATATTATTATTATAATTTTGTATATTTCACAACTGGTTAAAGCGTATATTTGATTCGATACTTACTAAAGCGGCACATCCGTGCTTTAAAAATAGGTTCAAATTTTTTGACGCAATAACGGTATAAAAATAACATTATAACCGCAGAAATTTGCTTTATCTGTCAGAGAGTCATTATCAGAAAATGTTAACTTCCCTAATTTTTTATTGCCTCTTTGGAGATGACAGTCTTTTTTTTTTTACTTTTACAAAAGGCCATTGGTAGTTACAAATTATAACATTTCTATAATCTGCAAGTGACCTCTAGATATTTTAATGTTTGTAAATAAAACATTGCTTTTCCTATTATCTTGGAAAATAAAATTTGGATATTCTGATTTACTACTGAGTACCCAATAAACAGTTGTGTCAGGGTTGCCACCCGTCCCCTATTTTCAGAGACAGATCCGATTTCAATGGTATTGTCCCGCGTTTACATTTCTTAATAATTTTCCCGATTTTTGATAACGCCCGACAGTCACTACATTCGGGCTTAAGGCCACACCACATTGGTTCCTCCACAACGCAATCTAATCTTAATATAAAAAAAAAAACTATTATATACTTTGAACTGAAGTCCGATTACTTCTGATAAGCGTTCGATTGTCCCGATTGTCAAATTGTCCCGAAGTTTCTCAAAAGTGTGCGGCCTCCCACACACTGGTTGGTACACTTATTTCACTAGTAACCCAACCTAACTTTGCACGGATAATAAACTTCAAAAATCGCGTCACCATTCGATGATACGAAATTAGAGAAAGAGAGAGCTATAGAAGTTATGGAGCTATGGAATCATAAATTCCATTTATGATTCGAAGGAGGCGAGAGAAAGTCATTTTAGAATTGTTTGCATAAAAACATATAAACTATCACACACATGTTTTACCGAATCGTCAGAATTATAAGGTCAAATATCAGTTATTTGCGTAGTGTAAAAAACTATTATGAATGACTCATTTTGTATTCTTACCTTTCGATATAGGACTGGACACTGTATACTTCAAATTCCGAAACTCCAAATCCATTTTGACTTGGCTGTAACAAAATATTAATTTACATTAACACAATAATATTCTGTAAACTTACATGTAAAAGTTTTATGTTAACATGAGAAAAATCATGGGAAACCAAACGAAAGAAAACTGAAACGAAAAGTGCATTTTCTAAATTCGATAAATATTTCGTTTATTTTTTTTTTATTTAGAATATTGCGCCAGTTATTTTGATACAAAAACAAAAGTAATGAGACGATTTATAAAAAAACAATTTGTTCTAAAATTGAAGGGGAAGCCGGTATAATAAATTACATACTCGTCGAATTTAAAAACCAAATCGCTCTTTTTTTCTTCTCCATTATGCATACCGTAGATAACATTAATCACATACACGCTTTGGTCTCAAAATAAATTAAAGGTAAAGGTAAAGGCAGGATATGCCAATATTATTGATGTATTGCAAAAATAAGCAATTTGAAACTTAATAATATTTGCCTGTTGAATCGTAATAATGATTCTAGAAACCGTTCCCGTACAATATGATCAGACACCAATGAACTAGTAGTGAAGGGAAAAATTGTCCACGAGAAGTCGTTACTAAATGATTAGAAAGAAGTTAAACGGGTACCAGACTGTGATATTTCGTGCTTATAAGCATGAAGAGTAGTGCGAGTACCTATCGATGTATTAAAAATATTACGTAATTAAGATATACCAAGGAGATTGTCAGATATGTGACATATTCAAAATATCGTACAAGTATTTTAAATACAGATATCAAGATGTAAAAAATGTTTCTTGTATGTAAATACATATGAAATTATAAATGCATTTTTTCACAAAATATTCTATGGTTTTATAGCAAAGATTTATAATAATTAAATTGTGTATATCAGATGCTTTGCACGATGAGAAAATCACAAGATAAGTTGAGTAATAAACGCGCGAATTTCCAAACATATTTATGCTAAAAACATTTTTCGGGCTTTTTCTGGTATCCCAAAGACGTTACACCCTAAAGATTACTAATTAGTTAGGGCCTTAGCGATTGTTTTAGGGGTAATGTAGCACTGATAAAAATACATAGTAGACAAAGCTGTAATAAACATCCTGTTTGGTTGTTTATATAACAGTAATTCTTCGTCATAATGCGTTTAATCTAGTCAATCATAATCGAATAATATGTGTTATATAATTATATCTACTGCAGCTGTCAGTAACGCATGATTATGCACGACTTAATCACATTTACATATATAATTGTGGATGATATGAAATTGGAATCATTAATATTATGCGTCACTATTCCGCTTGAGAAATCAATGCTACTAGAATGTTAAATATAAAATTATGGATATTTCATGCAGTATATCGATTAAGGATTCTAGAGTTAGCTTGACTCTGCATAAGAGGTTAAACTTTTTGACATGCTGTATCGTCTTGGCAATATTTTAAATAAAAATGTTTTTGGTGGGCTTTATATAGCTAGACTAGATTCTATCTTAAAATATATAATATTCAAGTTTCCTTTTAATCTTTGACAGATAGGAAAAGAGTGCATATAGTTGACTTACAAATTATTTTAATTCACTACTTTCATTTCCTCTTCCAAGAAATTATACAATAAAATTCGGATTATCATCATGACATTTAGTTGATAGGTACGTTATCCTCGCATTCAAAAAATTTCGTAGTGATTCATAAGTATATTACTTGAAATTTCTCTTATGGAGCATGGAATTATAATTGTGATTATTTATTGCCTACACTTCACTTCGGAATCGTAATTTAATATCCGTATTAAAGAGTTCAAGGTAAGTCAAAATTCGCCTCGTATTCACGTTGTATGCCAATTATTCAAATGGCATTTACTGAAAAGCGATTCCAATGAAGTTGCTTCCTGATGAACTTTTAAATAATGTGAATACACCGATATAAATTGCATGGTGCATCTGTCATAAATAATAAATTATACATGTCTACGAAATCTCCTTTAACACTATGAATAGGTAAAGTATTGTACTAAATAATCTGTAAAAACAATTTTGTTTTTTTTTTTATCTTCACAGTAACATAGAAACGAAAAATAGGTAATATCTAGAAAATGTAATGAAAATGGTATGTAAGTATCTCCAAAAAATACATTAGGAGCTTCTGCAGTTAAATACAAGAAAATCATAATTTGGTTTTGAAGTTACAACAAAACCAGTACTTTGAATTTGCTTTTATAAATTACAAAGATATTTAATTTTTCTCGAAGCTAATAATCATTATGAAATAATAATTGCATTTATTTATATAAAACTAGATCCATACCCAATTAATCAAAAGGTACAAATCTGCTAAGCTAAGCTGATTATAAGTATTTTACTGTTGAAATATTTATAATGCCTATTGATTTTATATCAGAAATAAAATTTATATTGAAATAAAAATTGTAAATGTGTTGAAATAATTGAATTATGCCTAGGATTCTTAGGTTTGCATGGAGATAAGAAGCTGCGCAACTGAAAGAATTTTTAAAACCTGTCCAGTAGTTTCGAAGTTTCTTCAATGCAAACAAACAATCTTTTACTTATCATTTAATATCACGAATATTGGTATAAGTTATAGGTAAAAGAGAACTGACAATGCAATAAACTGGGTCCTTTTTTATTTAAATACTTCGCATACTTTAGGTGTACCTAATCGAAGATTTTCTATATGACACTAAACTTTTACTCCTCAGTTTCGAGAGGCACTTGCTGCATTTATCAATATTGAAAACAATATTTTACATTCGATATTTTTCCTTTATTGTTTGACGGTTAGTTAATTACACGAGCTATAAAAAAATGCAAAAAGGAACTAAATTCATCAAACACTCACACCTTCATTAGAAATCTCTGTCATTATAAAGTGAAGAAAATTAAACTTAATGTACCTACTACTACATTCATTGCAAAAATAAAACGCATTGGCGCTTTCAAACCAGATATGAGATATAAAACAGATATAGTCGCCAGTCACGCGGCTTTCACCTAGCACCGCCAACAACGGCGAGCGTTTAAACCGTTATTCGCAAGGGCCTAACTACTAGTAAGATTACAAGGTCAAGTACAAAAGACGGCAATAGGCTTTAACTATCTGAAACTGAGATGTCAAAGGTGAAGGACACTTTTAAAAGTGTACTTACATTTAATATGTACTGCACTTTTATTGTTAAGTGTATTAGTATAAATAGTTTTTCAGCAAAGAATATTATGATACATATCATCATCAGCCCTTTATGTCCCCATTGCAGGAGCTCAGGCCTTCCTTATGGATGGTTAAGGAGGATGAGACATGACCCCACCAGAGCGGCCCAGAGAGCTGGCCCAATGCAGCCAGGACCAACAGCTTAACGTGCTTTTCATAGTACGGAGTAACTCGAAATGTTTTTGTTTTTTTTGTTACCTACCTATCCCGTGACCGACCCTCATGAAAGTTGCTTAACAACAACAATCGCCGACTGTGGCGCTTATCTACGCCACCGAGCTAATACATATATACATACATGTAATATTGTGTTCTTTACCTTAAATTGTATTGAGGTTGTTTTTCTATTCACATGGATTAGAAAAACAGGTGCCTACAAATTACATAGGTTGTACATGGTATTCCTTACAAAACCTGGTTGTTGATGACCAAGCAAGCAACTGTATTTATATTTTTGTCAATATACATACAGTTACTTGCTACTATAAAAAATTTAATAAATGGAAAATTACCAATGTTACCAGTACACAATGCACAGAAATATAATTTTAATATTATCGATATTTTATTGATTTATTAAATATTCAAAATAAAAAATTAAGCTCTTTTACCAGTCCTTAATTTTAAAGTATCGGTAATATCGCTTTAAATTAATGACAGTTTAAGCAGATGTTAGTGCAACTAGGGCACAATAACTTACATGAGAACACCATAAAAAAAAATAATGATCACGTCTATGATCACGCAGTCAGAAGCTTAGACAAATTTTTAAATTGGAATCATCAAGAAATATAATTCAATATTATCGGGTGAGATATTAAAAAAAAATCGAAACGTCATCAACACCGTCTACAAATAAGTGAAGGTAACGATAACACATGATATCTAGAAGTCAAAGAAAATCACAAAACTGATAAGGAAGCTTTGACTACAACTCGAGGTTAATTAATTCACTTCAAGTTTTACTAGCGAAACGCATACCAATTGTATGTAGTAATGTAGTTGACACACTTGGACCACTACGCGCAGTAAAATACAGTAGAAACCTTCGGTACCATTCCTATACACGACGGATCTTTCTCGAATAAACACTTTCACGGCGCATCTGTGTTTGCGTGTGGCTTCTATTGACATGACATTTGCATTTAATATATTTATATATATATTTTTTCAATTAACGCCATCTATTGTCATAAAAACTAAAGCCTTTTTAGGCAACTTAACTTAGGAAAACTAAATTAAAGATAAATCAAATTGAAAATATAAAATCATTATTTATTAAAATATGGTAATATTCCTAATTTGTAAAAAGTTAGGAAAAACGTATGTTAACATCAACATTCTACCCCTTTAACCGACTTAAAAAAGAGTATAGTTTCTCATTCCGTATAGGTTTATATATTTTTTTATTGTATGACCGATTTAATTTCATAACTTATGAACCGAATTTAACGTACTTATAATGGAATTTATTTCCGTGGTTTCTTAGAAATTTCATCAAAAGAGATTCACCATTTTGATTTTTTATTTCTAAACTAGCTGTTCGCCGCGACTTCGCCCGCGTAAATTACAGCTACTCGAGTAAGATGTCGTTTTTCGTACTAAATAAATCTGTCTAGTACTTTCGGAGCCTATACGATGCAAACAAACAAACAACCACTCAAATCTTTCCTCGTTATAATATTTGTATAGATTACGAATTAAAGTTATCTCAGAGTATGAAGTGGGTCAAAGTATGAAGTCTTATGATGATAATACTAATAATATGAAAATGGGTGTGGAAGTTCGTACAGGAAATTAAAACATTAGGTACCATAACAATCACTGTTTACTATTCAATATGTCATTGTAATTATATTCTTGTCATGAATCGATATCCAAAAAAAACAGTTCCCTAGGGATCACACGCGGGCGAAGCCACTGGCGAAAAGCTAGTAGTACTATAATAATCATATTTTATAATATAATACTATAATAAGTTTACTGCTAGTAAATATAGAATGCCTTCTTTTCATCTCCATATAAACTTTAACCGCGTAATTTCGGTAAAAAAGAGACCATAGTTTTTGTTTAGGTATTGATTTTGTCAACAAAATTACATTTTTAGTTTTCCACTACAATTCAGGCGATGCTAGTCGTAAGTATAAGTTATATCATAATATTCATATTTGTTGATGCAATGAACATACAGATTACCGGCGCTCTAAAACGTATACTAATTAAATGGTTTAATAATCGTAATAAAAAAACATACCTGTAGCAATATGAGGGCAATGTTTAAAAATTATTACAACTTCTGTTGTAATAATTATGACGACATGGATTCAGCAACTTAGAAATTGTAAGCTTCTGAACGAAATGTATTCTACGTAAATACGATTTGGCATTATTTGACTTTTTTTAAATGTGCTAACTGTTTTCATTCTAAGAAAATATTTAATAATTACAATCAATCAAAGATTTCGATGACTAAAATAGGAGTTGTACTGTATTCGTCCTTTAAAAATCCTAAATCAAGTCCACGGTTGACTCATCATCAGTCATCATCATCATCAGCTTACTAATATACCCACTGCTAGGGTACAGGCTTTTATTAAGGATTTATCTAAGGGATATGACAGAATCAGAAATTGCATCAAATCCTTAAGGGATATGACCTAATATAGCAATTTGAACAAATAACAATGAATGAATTTCATTTGGTATTTTTAATGGTTATTAAATTTTCTTTAATGTTATAAAATTAGTCACTAAAAATATCAAAAATAAGTGGTGTGCGGCAAAAGACGACAGAAAAATACAGAATTTTTTATTGACAAATCTAGTGATTTGATAATACCACTTGATTCGTTTAGGGAAATATTAAAATTGAAATATGTTATTTTAACATTTTTTGTAATTGGTTAAATCTGTTTTTATCATATACCTACAACAGAAAGGGAGACATAACTAAATAACCCTAATGCAGGTAAGTGGATTCTAGCGACGCAACGCAAGCAAGATAAGTAGCAAAAAGTATCATTCAAAGAAGGAAAGAGGTCAAAATAATACATTCTTGATTACCCATCCGTTAAACAGTCTTTGTGAGAATCGCTTAGCATCCGCAGTCGTAGACCGGACGCGCTAACCATCGAGATAATCATGGTGGAATAACATTACACTATATGTTTATATACAAACTAAATGTTGATGTATGCAAAAAAAATATTAAAGAAACTAGTTAGATATGTTAAAATTTAAGCTATTCGGAATAACGTAATTTATGAATGAACCATTATTATTATTACTATAACAAAAAGGCTCCCTGAAAGTTAGAAGAAACAAAACGGAAGCCAACGAAATTACGATACAGCAAATAAAAAAGACATAAAACTGAATGTTTTTCTTCCGAAAAGTTGTTTAATTGACTTCCGTATCGCTATAAATATAGCTAAGAAAGAGAAAGTGATAGTGTTACCATAAATTTCTTACCGTTAATTTAACCAATACAAATTAAAGAAAAAAATAACATGTGGCAAATGGCATCTCAAGAAACGGTTTCGTCATCTGTTAAAGGTCCCGTAGCTCAAAAGGAAAAAAAGATCACATTGTTGTCCGTTCGCCGTTTACTGTTCTACACAATAAAGATTAAATAAATTATTTATCACGTGATTAACTGGTACTTTAACTTATTTTTTATTGTTAAGGTTGGTGCAACTCACCCTATTATTATGTTACATATGTCAGTGTCAATGATACGACCAACCATTCATTTAACATTTATTAGAGGATATTTCCCGTAATCTCAAATTGTAGAATTTAACATAGCATATTAAATGTATTGACAGTTGTTAATCTCACTATGACCTCTTTTAATAGTAGATACGTAACAACACATAACATAAAATAAATTACCTAAGAAGACGCAGTAAAATAGTTTTCTTAGATAAGTCCTGTTAACCTAGAAATATTAAACGAAACTTTATATTTTACTAGTGGACGCCCGCGACTTCGTCCGCGTGGAAGTCGGTATCCCGTGGGAGTGAGAAGTTTTCCCAGTAAAAAGTACCCTATGTGTTATTCTGATGTATAACCTATATTGCTGTAAAGTTTTATCCAAATCCGTCCAGTAGTTTTTTCGTGAAAGAGTAACAAACATCCATACATCCATACTTACAAACTTTCGCCTTTATAATATTAATAGGATTTGTTTTTGCTAGCAATAGCACCTACTTTCAGGTGTTTTTCTATTACGGTTAAGAAATACAGATAGCGACAGACAGTGGAAGCTTATAAAGCAGTTTCGTTTGCACCCTTTTGGTACAGAACCCTAAAAAGTAAGTTTGTTTGCAACAATCTATTTTTATATCATCCATATACGCGCATAACTGTTCAAGCCAGTTTTTTTTTCTTAATAATGATGACTACACACTTGACCTTAAAAAACTATCACAGTGTATGTTAGATTTTGCTTCTTATTATTATAGTAGTTAAGTACATTTTCTTACTGATATGCAATAAAAACATTGAAAGTTCCGTTTACTTGTCAATTAGAGAAACTGGGTGATATTAAAACACATTTATGTTGGATCTTGCGGTTGAATGTACTGAAAATGTAAATGATTAATAGGAAATTATAAAAACTCGCTATATACCAGTTTACCACACCCCACGTAAATTATAACATCACACGCGTATGATCTAGCTTCTAGAGAGTATTATTTATAACGCTAACTCGCAGAACTTCACTTTTTTTTTCAAACCACAGTGCATGCATAAAACGTGTTGTAGAAATAAAGTCTGTTGCTTCCTAATAATGACTCCGGCTTTAAAAACAATGGTAAGGTTATGATAACTGCCAATAATATTATTAAATTAATATACTTAATACTTATTGAAACAAAGCCATTGCTTAAAAAGAGTATTTTAAGATTTTATAGCATTTCCCATAAGAAGAGAATGATCCAAAGAATAACTTATACATAATAAGGTCTCATTGCATTAAATTAAAGCGATAATAAGAAAATATAAATTATTATTATTTACTAGCTGTGCCCGCTACTTCGTCTGCGTTGATAGTAGCCTAATTTAGCCCTTAGCCGTAACAAACAACGAGACAGACAGACAAAAAATGACAAAAACATTATTGTTGCATATGTAACGAGTATAGCGTATCTTTATTTAGCAAAAATCAGTTACTTTATTATAACAAAACAGACACTCTAATTTTATTTATTTGTATTGATTCCCCCTTCAATGAATTGTCATTATTCATAATGCAGCAGGCAGGAATTGGATTTATGGATTTGATTTATAAAATAATATCATATAAAAACAAGTCTATAAAACCACAAATAGAAGCAATATATATTATACAAAGTATACTACACATTATTTAAATTTTAAAATATGCAAAATAAACATTCTTAGGCATTACATATGAATACCTAATCGTGTTCTTGAGTAGTTTCAAAGTCACGGTCAAATTACGAGATATTATAACACGTACCGATTTCGAAATAATATTATTATGATACATTAATGGTGGCGGCGATTGGGTTTAGGAACGGTTCGCGAAATACATACCGGTTAACCCGGATTAAGATTAACCCGGATTTTCAAAGATGCTCGCTAAGAGTGGAGTCGTTTCTTGAACATTATAACCACTAGAATAAACCTGGTTAAGTCCAAACGACAATTAGGTCAGAGCTTCGTACGCCGTCTCTTTCGACAACCAAATATTTTTCAATAACGAGTTATTGTTTTTTATTAAACCAAAAGAAAACGCTCTCAAAAAATGTATGGAATTTCTTACAAGCGATTAATGATATCAACCAGGGTTTTCGAGCCTTGCTGTGGTTATAGTGTGCGGTCTACGATACGAAGATTAAGTAACATTCGCAAGCGCCGTTCGTCGATGGGAGCCCAAAAAATTAGTACCTCGAATGTCTCCATTCTTCGAAAGGTGTTCAAAACCTTAAAATAATTACTCGCAAACTATTATCACAGGTACACATAAACTTTATTACGTAAAACTCTAATTAATTCCTTTGGTTGCAAATTCACTCACATATTTATAATTACGACAAGAAATTGAATATATTGTAAATTTTATGGTTAACTTTGTAACCTTTTGCTACTGTTTTTTTTTATAACTCATATATTGTCTATTGCTAACAGAACCATTATGATAATGCTAACAGAAATATGATATGGTTAAATTAAAATAAGTTAAATTACAGCTCATTTGGACTTTATTTCTTTGAATGAAAGTAAGTTTAGATATGCGCGCCCTCTTAAAATGCAGCTAGCTACTGCACCTTGACTGTGGATCAATGAACTTTGGAGTGTAATGACATTACTACACCTAAGCCAGTCACGCAACTATCTGCAATGAGACGAACTTTTGTTTTCTTTGCAAGATAAATTCGCTTTTTGCTTTTCTTATGGATAGAATCAGCTTAATTTTACTTTTCGTTTGTCGATGGATTACGCATGCGGGATGTAGGTGCTTTTATGGAACGTACGCTATAGGGCCCGCATTCAGGAAATCATTTAGGTAATAAGGCCCGCATCTCCTGGAGATCATTGAAAGGATAGGACGATATAAGTGACAGAATTATTTGTCAGAATACTATCAAGGTCACAAATAATAAAATAGGTAGGTACAGTATTCTGTCTAAACCTACTTTTAAAAAAATACTTCAATTGGTTACTTTGGTGACTTCTCGTTCATTGAATATAAAAAAAAATATAACAGTAGCAAAAATCAAATGACAAGTTATTGTTGTACCTATAAACGCTGTTAAAAAACAAAAACAATAGAAAACCCGCTTGCGTAAAATAACTGCCTAAAATAACTATCTGAAAAGGCTGGAACAAGATCCAAAAATTATTGCAACATCATACATAACATGCAGTCGGAGGTATGCACAAAGAGACAATGATTTCACTTATTATTCAACTAGCTTTCGCCATCCCTGAGGAAATGTTTAGTGGGATAAAAAGTATCCTATTATGTAAGTCAGCTAATACCCTATCTGTATACCAATTTCATCAAAATCCGTTCAGTAGTGTCGGCGTGATTGACGGACAAACATCCAAACAAAGAAACTTTGACATTTATTATTAGTACGATTTCATGCGTCCGACTTCATATTATGTATGATGTTGCAAAAATATTTTGATCTTGTTGAAACACTTGAGTTGCTAAGACAAATCTAAAGTTACCTCAATTACCTAAATCCAAAGTTCAGCGGTTGTGAAGATATGAGGCAATAAAAATATTACACACATACATACAAACAAGATGCTCGCGAAAAGCATAACCCTTCCTTTGCAGTCGAGTAAAAAGATTATATTCATTAATAAAGTAAATTCTAGTCTTAAATATCTTGATACTTTGCGGTTCTTATTTAAAAAATACGAGCCTAAATCCATGTCTGGTACGACAAATGAATCATTCACAATAACAGTTTACGTAGTGGAATCACTAAGCGGCCAAATAAACCGGCTCTATGTTTGTTTTAAAAATTGACCTTCGTTTTCAAAGCCATGTTATGTCGGAAGCACTCGGAAACGATAACCTACTCTATAAAACAATATTATAAATTTATTACATTAATACAGGTTGGTATTTATAAAGTAGAAATATTTACGTTGACTTAACGAAATAGATTTTAAGATACATTTTCTATTTATCACATTTTTTACAAAGAAAAATCAAAAAGCTATTAAAGATTACCAGTTTCTTTTATTGTAAATTATTAGAAAAAAAAAACAACTCTTTTTTGTTATTGGTAAATTTAAAAATAATAATTTTATTTTATATAAAAATTATATATTTCCTTTTTAAATCTTTGTGACTTCGTTTCAAATTATTTTTACGCTGTTAACAAAGTCTACTTACTCAATGTATATGAGGCTAAATGTTAGTACACATTCCCTTGACATAAGATAATTCATTTTAATTAATTCTTCATTGCATTGTTGAGTATGTATGAAAAAATAATTCCTTTGTATGTTAAATAAACAAATAAATAAAACTGTATTTTATTCACTGATACAATAATAATCTGAAATTACAACTATCTATATTGGTATGAGTAATGCATGTACTGTAAATTAATGTCAAAGTCCACTACAACCGAGGACATGAATACCTATTCACGATAACAACGAAACGAGGGCATACAATACGCAGTTCCATATTTGAATTTTTATTTTTAACAAAAGCTCCAACTTTCACGCGAGTGAATCCAAGCTAAAAAGAATTCAGACAACGCACGAGTTATGCAGACTCTTTTGTTATTTTTTTTTTCTACAATATATAATCTATACGACTTCTTTTGCTTTTCTTACAAGTTTTAGTGACGGCCAAACATATAAACGTTTTTAAAATTTGTCTACAATCCAAGAAGAAATTGGTGGACAAGCATCCTTATCGATTTTAAAGTCGATTGAAAAACTTCATAAAGATTAATATGAATTGATTTTTATTCAACATAATGCGAAATAAGCACCAAAGAAAACTGAACTGTATGCTAAATAACTGAAGCCCAATATTTTTCTTTTTATATAAACAACAGATATATTTATTCAATGACATATAAGTATGTACCTACAGGTTTAGATATTTATTCTAATAGTAAGTTGGCATTAACGAAATTTTTACAAAAAAAAGTACTACACTTGTATTTGATTGTCAGTTCAAAATAACTAAATGTTTTGTTAATAATTCATAAACTAAAATTAATATTATTAAATATCACTGATAAAGTGTGATTAAAATAATTTTCATTAAAAATAGTAGATAGAGTTAAAAGTCAGTAAAAAAAATCGTAACGGACTAATTACAAATAGAAAGAAGAAGTTTGTTATTAGATATTACAATATCTGTGGCTGTTATATTTCAAATAACGACTATGCATTGCAAATGAGTTGTATGTGTAAAAATTATACATTGATGAATATTAGTCTGAATGGTACCTTATGGTAAAAATATAAAATTTTGCATTCAAAATGGTATACTAAAATTATTATTAATGAAAAATGTTTAAAAAATCCACTTTGTCCCTGGCACTCTGATGTGGGACTTGAACCCGTGACCTTACGCAATGAGCAGTCGCCCGGATTGGAAAGGTTATGGGTTCGAGTCCCGTCTCAGAGTGCCAGAGACAAAGTGGATTTATTAAGTATTTTTTCATTAAGAATATCAATCAACATCTTTGCTTATCCAATGCATTGAAACTTTATACATTTTCCTTTTACATTCGAACCTTACGTGGAACTTATTTTACTATTCAAGGCACACAAGCATGGAATGGCTTCTCAGAGTGTAATATTTGATTTCAAAAGGAAAACCGATACCTTTTTATGCAAACTGTTTAGATCATCACAACCCTAGTAGCATTTTGGGTTGGCCAACCGTGCAATACGGTCGGGAACAAGTTGGGAAAACGTTAGTGAGATTTATTACAAAGTTCCAACTATCTGCCAACAGTTTTATTGCAGGAAAAAATACCATACGCACATCCAACTCTGGCCCTACTGTCATTTATTGTTATTTTTTCTCACAAATATTTCTCACGTTAACCCAACGAAGGACCTACTATGATTTTTGGTTGGGTTGCCATCTTAAATGCCATACCAAAATGTTATATTGGCCCTACCATAGTTTTTCATTCATATCCCAACTGAAAAGCCCTACAAATTTTCAACCTGGGCCCTACCACGACTTTTAGTTGGAATCCTAACAAAAGTTCCACACAAAAATCTGCCGTGAGCCCAACCACAGTATTTTAATAATATTCCAACCGAAAATTCTTACTTATTTTCAAACTAGGCCCTACCACTACTTTTAGTTGGTATTGTTACGAACATTCCATACAAAATTAGGCGTAAGCCCAACCATAGTATTTTTATTAATATCCCAACTGAAAAGCCCTACAAATTTTCAACCTGGGCCCTACCATGACTTTTAGTTGGAATCCTAACAAAAATTCCACACAAAAATCTGCCGTGAGCCCAACCACAGTATTTTGATAATATGCCAACTGAAAATTCTACCTTATTTTCAAACTAGGCCCTACCACTACTTTTAGTTGGTATTGTTACGAACATTCCATACAAAATCAGGCGTAAGCCCAACCATAGTATTTTTATTAATATCCCAACTGAAAAGCCCTACAAATTTTCAACCTGGGCCCTACCATGACTTTGAGTTGGAATCCTAACAAAAGTTCCACACAAAAATCTGCCGTGAGCCCAACCACAGTATTTTGATAATATGCCAACTGAAAATTCTTACTTATTTTCAAACTAGGCCCTACCACGAGTTGAAGCAGAAATTTTATCAAAAATTCCATAGAAAATATGGCGTAAGGCCAACCACGCTATTTTTATTAGTATCCCAACTAAAAAGCCCTACTTTTTTTCAAACTAGGCCCTACCACGACTTTTAGCCGGAATCCTAACAAAAATCCCACACAAAAATCTGCCGTGAGATCAACCACAGTATTTTGATAATATGCCAACTGAAAAGTCTTACTTATTTTAACGAAAAAAAAAGTCTTAATTATTGTAACGAAAATTCCATACAAAATCAGGCGTAAGCCCAACCATAGTATTTTTCTTAATATCCCAACTGAAAAACCTTATTAATTTTCAAACTAACCCCTACCACGACTTTAGTTTTGAGTTTAGTACTAACATTAATATTTGTGAACATGCACAAAACTTTACAGACAGACTTCTTATTTATTCTTCTTTTATCTTGTAAACCTCTCATATAAAAATACTTCTGAAAAATCAAGTTTTACCATTTCATATTTTGCGGATTAAACTACTTAAAACCATTTTTTTTCCGGAGGTATAATTATTTTATTTAACGTTGATAATTCATTATATTTTTTTTTAGTTTTATTGTGATTATTATCTTCGTAGCACTTTTTAATCTTTATGTAGTGCCGTCCTTGGCCCATCTTCTTTCTTAAAAATTGGTTTGAGCCCAACTGCAGTATTTTTATTAATATCCCTACTGAAAATGCAAAGAATGTCCCAAACATACTACCCCATCCTACCACAGTTTTGAGTTAGATTTTTAAGAAAAAGTTAATACAGATATCTGATGAGGGCCCTATCTAGTATTTTAATAATATCTCAACGACTCCCAACCGAAAACGCCTACAAAGGCTCAAAGAGGCGCCATCTTATTTTTTGATTTCGCTAATGTTGCTAGATGTAAGGACGTTCTCCCAATTTGGACTATATTCTCAGCATCAGAGAAAATGTCAAAATATATATGGATATTTTTAAAGAATGTTATGTAATGAGAATTCACTTGATAAATATCCAACAAATAAAATATTAAGGTATTACTTATTACTTACTCTAGAGATTTTTCTGACATAACACAATTTGACACCTTTGTACGATCTAATTTTCATTTTACAACAGTACTACCATATTGTCCTTTACCAACATATGTTGGCTAAAGGAGAATGGTGACTTTGGATTTGACAACGCTTTAGGGGGTAATCTATAAAAATTGCTTTGTTTGAGAATTACAGCATACTTAGATTAAAAACATTACATAATATCATTCGAAAGTATAAAAAGTTCTGTCTTTCTTTTTGTAAGGAGTAATCTCCGGAATGACTGAACTGATTTTGATGTTACTTTCACTGGAAGATAGTTTTTATTACTTTTTACCCCAAATTCAAGCGGGTTCGGGATTTACGCGGGAAAAATCGTGTTGACACAAAATCCTAACTACGGGAGTGAAGTCACGGGCAAGTTAGTCTATAATATAACTGATTTAACAAGATTTTCAAAAATTTATCGAAATAAATCTAACGTGTATAAACATGATAAAAAAATTATAAAAAAAGCATTGTTAATGCTAAAATATTAAATTCAGTATTAGAATCGATTACCTCGGTAATAATCAGTACTAAATGCCATGCTATGCCTATAATTCAACCTCTTTGTTATATAATGAAATCACTATATTGACCTGTCAAACAGAAATTATTTTCAATTTCACGCTCTATTTCAAGGAAATAGAGTAGGCCCCTAGTTGCGCTCAGGCATCATGTTAACTGGACCGAATAGTATAGCAGTACAATGTGTGGCGTGTGTGACATTAACATGTGCTGTTGTTCTCTTTCTCTATCTATTGTGATTTTAATAAATAATTACTCTGTATTTTGTCAAAACAATTTTTACTTAATGTAAAAAAAGACCAAACTGGTATTTTTTTAAATATCCTGTTTTTTTATATCAAATAAGTAATAAAGTTTAGATCACCTTTTTGGAAGACATAAATCGGTCCTATAAACAAATAATATCACAATAAGTTCTGTTAATTTTTATAAACGTACCGTATGTAAAAATAAATCGTTTATTTTTTCAAATAATAAAAAATAAACCATCTTTTTTACAGTTGGTTAAAAAATTAACATTACGGGTAAATTTGGGTAATTTTTGGAATCAGTTTCGGACTTTTCTTGGGTGACTAGCGGCAACACTGCACAACCGCCGTTTGTTTGATGTCTACGTTTGAACCGCGTAAGTTTTTTTTGATTCCCCTTGTTTCAAATCATTATATAGCAAATTAACATTTGAATTTGCCGAAATATGTACCTATCATAGTGTTAATCAACTTCGTTTTTTATTTATAAAGATATTAACAATACACAATGTACAAGGTGGTAGAGTTTGATGATGGCGGCGTAGGCGTTATTCGACAACAATGGTCGACTCCTAGAAAAAATAGTTGTGTTTGGCCATCAAACAAGAGGATAAATTAAAGTTTGATCGATGGCACAGATCCTGATTCTACCTGGAATATTTACAGCATAAGACGTATGTTTTATGAAACCGGTAAGTCTTTGTATAATACTCGACCTGGTGATTATCAAAAGTGAGTTTTTTATTTAAGCCTGCCCTAGCTTGAGAATCTTATAAAACCTATTTATATTGTATATTTTTTAAGACAAATAAGAGGGTAAGCTGTTAGTGCATCACTAAATACTCCATAATTTAGTGCAGATTTTCCACAATTTATTTATACAGACATGCAGCAGGTACAATAAGCATTATTATTTTTTAAATTATTTTATTACAGTAAGCATAACTAGTGAAATAGGTTGTGGACTATCTACTTGTGTGTTAATATGGTTATGGTTGTGAGACTACCAACATGCTGTGTATGCAAGCTATAAAATAATATTTAATTGCATGGCTAAATAATATAAGCATACACAACCTCGCTTTGTGGAATTAATCACATTGCAATAATTCCTATCCAATTTTTAGATGTAAGCAGTACTACTGGCGATACTGACGTTTCAAAAACACTATCTTATATGTACTTACTATTACTTTAATATTAATTCAGTCTTTTTTTGTTTTACACTTGGTTGCACCTAAGATTTGTTATTTACAAATATGCTATATTAAATTCTTATTAAATGCATATAAATGACATTATTGTAATTATATTTCAGTATCATTGGATTTAACATTGACACTTATTTTAAGGACAATTTGCTTAACTCGCAGTGTCTAGGTAAGAAATACACAAGTATTGTACATTATTACTTTTTAACAGATGTAAAAAATATAATGTTAATATTGCTATGCTCTTTTATGCATAAATATAGCTATGAATAAGTTTAATAATCCCTAAGTGATATGAAATACATTTTCAGATGTAATTGCCCGCCATCTAGCTAACATTGAATTTGCTATTAAAGAATTGCAATCAAATCAAAATGAGATCTTAACAAGGTTAAGGAATCCATCTTCAACTCTATCACCTGCTATGTTGCCTGATGGTATTAAAATATTATGTGATGATTAAGAATCTTTACAAGATTTAGAAAATTGGATTTCAAATGATAATTATAAACTGTTGGCAAGTATTCATATGTTTTTTTTATTATTTACCATAAAGTTTGACTAAGTATTGACTTCTCCCTACATTGATTATAATACTGTCAAAATCTATTATGACAACTTTTTTTAATACCTGATTTTTTATGAAAAAGAATCATGTATGAAGTTGTATTGAACAACTTAATAGTTTCCAAGAAATTGGTGAATAAACATGCAAACAGACACACGCGAAATTAAGCACAGGTGTATGGAAGGGATCTGAAGGGATCATCATACTATATGTATGGCAATTCCATACCTGCTTTTTAAGTTGGTTAAAAATTATCGCCTTGTAATATCAGAGCTTAGGTTAAACAACGTGCGATAGTTTTATATCTTGTATTCGTATTTCCGGATATGGGACCACTTTTTACCATTACAATTTTTAACCGACTTCAAAAAAAGAGGTTAGCAATTTGACTTGTACATAATACTGATGAAATTGGATAATATTTGAGTATGATGATCCATTTAGGCTCTAAGCATATGTGCTTAATTTCATACCTAAGTGTATGAATGTTTGTCCACGGATTTCTTGGAAACTATGTTGTATTGAGATGATTCTTTTTGATATAAGTTAGGTATTGTTCAACTTGGGGAACAGTCCAAGTTTCTTCAAATTCTGTTGAGTAGTTTTCAATATATGGGTAGTGATTGGTATAGGAGGTCTGTTTAATTTTTTACTAAATTGAGCTTGTTAGTTAAAAGTACCTATAGCAATATGGCAGATAGTAAATCATATGACGTAGAAGAAAAACAAAACCTAGCAGATGTGATAATTTAGTAATCTGTTAACATTTGCAGGTAATTCATTTGAGTTATATTGGCGGCAATAAACCTCCAGCCATAGTTAAAAGGATACTTGAAAAAGTGTTCACAAACAACCTTGCTGTGAATTGTAACTGGACAGGGAAAAAATTAAAAGACTTCCCTAAAGGATCTTCGTATAGTAAAGATAATAAAAGGTAATTAAATTAACAACATTTTTACTAATTAATTATTTGTGTTGATTGTAAAATTACAATTCATTATTGCTATACATTAATAATAACATTAGTTGGTACTTGTAGTATGTGATATGCAACTCACCTGTTGGAAATTATCACAGATGCTGTATGTCATCATAAGATTGCAGAGTTCGCAACTGATGATGTAATTCAGAATATAATAAGTGGTTGGTTCAGATTTACTAAAGATCGCGATGGAGGAAGAGAAAAGAGAAGAACTACATTTGCCTTCAAACTGACACAAAATTTTTTAGTCAAGAATATGAGGATCATCACATATCTAAAACTGAATTACAGAACTTGATTTAGGTTTAGTGACGCAAGTCCCATTAGACTTTATTCGTTTAGTTTGTTTAGACGTTATGAAAAAAATTATACAAAGTTGGATATGTAATGGATCAAAAAAATGTAAATTAAATGCTTCTAAAATATCCGTAGTATCAGAATGGTTAAAAATTATACGTACATTATCCCACCGAATTTTCGAGACAGCCTAGGTCTTTAAGTTTATTCAAGTATTGGAAAGCAACAGAATTTAGAGCTTTTCTTTTATATTTGGGTCCCATTGTTTTAAAAAATATATTATCGAGTAGTTTGTATAAACATTTTTTGATGTTTCATTGTGCAATATACATATTGTGTTGTAATAATATTGATCAAAATAATGTATGATGTATATAACTTTGGAGAACTAGATTCCTTTTCAACATTTCCTTTTGAAAAATTCATGTGTAAAATTGAAAGTAGCAAATTGAGAATATATACATGGTCAGTGGTGAAAAAAATGTTATTGTCAATTCAAACGATTTAAGCAAGAAATGTTTATTGTTGCCTAATTTTGATAGTAATGACCATTCATTTATCTGTGTACCTTATGTGAGTATGAATTTGCACTATTAAGCTTGATTTACTCAATGAGAAATGCTAGTTTCAATTTTAAGAGTGTGGGGAGTGAGTCAATTCCATACAATTTGCGGTGCTCTTACACAGCTATAATATGTTTTAAAAACCTACTGATTGTAATTTTTTCAAGTTTTGTTTTTTTTTGTTTCACGCCAATTCATGGTTTTTCAGCCAAATAAAATATGGTTAAATTTACAATTGTATTTTATTTTTACAGCCTCACCAAGATGCCCACCAAGACTACGAGACGTACTGCAGTGTTCCTCATAAAAGGCAAGGACACTGGGCCAAACTGAGGATTTACTCGTTATAGCGCCAACATTGTTTTACAAAGTAAGACCTTCAGACACATTATTGTGGGATTTACAAACTGACTGAATAGTAGGCATGTCATCGGGTTCATGAGTATTTATCAACATTGGTAAAAACATTTGATAAATAAATTTTTTAATTATTTGTTTTTTTATACGATATTTTGGTTGGCCATTTGATACTTTTTAATAGTGCTGATATTCATATGTTTTCATGAATTCGATGATATACTGTGCAGTCAGTTTGTAAACCCTACAAAGATGGTGTATGTAGGCCTTACTTTGCAAAATATGTTGGCCCTATTATGAGTAAATCTTAGTTGGCCCTGTGTCCTTGGCCCTTTATGAGGAGCACTGCAGTTGGCCTTATATAGTAAAAGTTGAGTTAGGTCTACAATTAAATACCACAGTTGCCCTACCATGAACGGTCAGCCCAACGTTATAGAATGTTTGTTGGCCCTATGTGAGAAAATTGTGGGAAAATTCGCAGTTGGCTTTACGTTGTAAAAGGTGACTAGGACCAACGAAGGAAAAGCTTCAGTTGGCCCTTTCTCCAATTGTAACGGTGGGCCACGGTACTTTAGCTTTGTGGGCAGCAGTGCAATCAGGGGTGCCATTACCCACAGTTGACCAACCGAACAGCAAACAAAGGCCCAACGAATTGCCGTACCAAAAATGCTACTAGGGAATATGATACGTGAACGTATTCGGGTGTAATGTATCTATGTTAGTGTTTTACATTTTATGTATTTGTTTGTTTGTTTCATTTTAACATTAAATCTTTTATAAGTCTAAGCTATTGCCATTGTTCTAAAATAGGCTAACATTAAGTCCGCCGACGTGGTACACACGGTTGGATGACAAGTTGCTACAATATTCCTGACGCAGTGGATTTTAACATTCAAAGCATTAGGAATTCAAATCAACTGGACAATTTTGACAGATTTGTAAAACCTTACGGGACATTGACTATACAAAACCACGTGTACAACTGGTAAACATATGTAGTTTAATACATTAATCTCCATTTCTCAAGTAGCTTCAAAAATCTTTATTCATAGAATTCTGAAATAACCAAGGTACGAACAAATGTAGGCCCATGACAATATAGATACCTAAGTTCATTGATTTCTATATTGACTCTTCTGCAAATCAAACCATACGGTATGGTGACAGCTTGAATTAGACGGACGTATGTATGAACCACTCGGCCGAGAAGATTGTCATGAATTCATAGCCATAGGTTCTAAATAAATATATGAACAACGTCCAACATAGAAATTCAACAAAGACAACATTTTATACTTTCGTGGTCTAATAAATATGTAAGACTGACAAGCAAAGTAGTCCGTTCTGATTCAGATATTCAGTTTTCGAGTCCGTTTCTATACAATAAACTCCACAATAAACTTTCCCTTCATTCTTTAAATAAATGGTCATGTCAAAAAACACTTAATGAGTACCTCATGACACTGTCATACTCGGATACCGAAAATTTATTAAAAATAATGCAATGACTTTTTATCATTTTTTGATAAGGGTAAGGGGAAAAGACGAGAAACTATAAAATTGTTTACCGTGTTACACATTTGTCCGTGTTAATTAAATATTCTGAGAAAATTTGTAATCTTTAAAAATAACACAATAGAAACAGAAAATTATATAAAATAAATATATCTTACAGTAAGTCTTTTGTTATTTCTGACAAGATGTTGTGAGCATGTTTAGAATATAGTATATGGTAAAGTAATATAATACCTAATAAGTTGTTAAGTTAAAATTTATGTGATGATTCTAACATGTGGATTGTGAAAATAAACATTATAAATAAACAATGGGAGGGCTTGCTTATCTGTAATACGGGGTTGAACCTAAACAGGCACCAGTCTCCCACAAATAGCGTGTTAATAATTACCAATAAAATGTGCATCCTTTTGTTATGTTGTTTGTGGTGAGAAATAAACTTATTATTATTATTAAGTATTACGTGGTCGCCTTGTCAAGTCCGTGACGTCACAGACGTAGGGTGATTACAATCTATCGCGCATTAAATGTTGCCCTGATTGGTCAGTTTTACGTTCGTATTTGTTTATGCGACTAACACTTCATCGTTTTAACTGCACATTAATCACAAAATATTATTATTTCCGCAACAATTTGAGTTATTCTCTAATCGAAACTGTTTGTGTACATTTTACTCGACGACAATTTGACTACCAAATTTGGCAGTACGTACGTGCCACGTGATTTTCCACCAATCAGCGCCTGAAGTGTATTCTTTTGATTGATTATAATCTACTAAAACATAATGCGTCAAATTGTAAGCAGTGTGTAACGGAACATAATATTTCGATAGTTTACAATCTCGCGAGATTGATAAGTCTAACGGTTTTTTTAAAATAACGGTGACGTCAGTGATCTATATATGTGTATGTAGAACCGTCCACCCTATATAAACATTTTTACAGCAGATGTTGAAGTTGAAACGTATAAGACAAGAAGACGTATAGGACCATGGCATGTGAACTCGGTCTAACCCGTTCATAACCTAAAGCGTAATAATGACGCAAAAGTTTTTCAAACTCTTTCATTACTTTAAATATGATATATATGTATAAAATCTTTTTGAATCAAAATTAAATTATTTTATATACTGCTCGTAAAACTAGTGTAAGTGAAATCGATAAAGTATAATACTGGTGTTATTAACATTATAAAAACTTTTTATATTAGTCACACTAAACTGGTTTCAACCCACTGACTGTTTCGTTTGTTTTGCATTATGCATTTGCCTGTGATTTTCCCTATCAGAACAACTATTAGCTGATAAAAAAGAACGAAAATTAATTCAGAATATCACCTGGTGCACCTATGCTTCGATAGGTACGTTTATGCATTAATCCTGACTTCATATGCATTCATTAATACCCACCAACCCGTAGGACCACGAAGATAGACAGTTAAAACATTTATTTTGATAACTCACAATCACATCGATATAGTAGAATCACGTAAAGAAGTTTACACATCGTTAAACAATCTAAGTGTCTTAGTACGTAAGAGTAAATTGTAGTTACTTGCCTACATGATAATATTAGTTTTTTTTTTTATAATACTGAAGAAAATTTTTATAAAAATCCAAAAAAATGTAATTTTTCGCGAACTTTCTTTATTTAAGAATTCATGGCTCAATGAGTAGTCCCCTTTGCTGTGTTTGCTCAAAGTTGTTCATACGCAAAGATCTCATTTGTGTGAAAACATAAGAAAGATTTCAGACCCAAAAATTGATTAGTACATATTAGGCCCTGTTCGTTATTTTAAATGATTAAAATAACTGTAAACGTTAATTCACACCAAAGTCCAGGTCGCCGCCGACAGTATTACATTTTCATTTCACCTTCGTGGTCTAATTATTACGTGGTCGCCTCGTCAAGTCCGTGACGTCACAGACACAGTGAGATTAGAATCTATCGCCATATCGATACTATTGCATTGTCATTGCGTAGTGACGTATTGTCAGTTGGTGCAACCGAAATGATGTTTATGTATAGAAATAAAATAAACTGAAGGCTTACTCTGTTTCTCCGAAAACGAAATTTCATCTATATTCAAAACAATTCAAAACTCCAAAGAAATCGATATACAGATATTGGTCCGGACACTGCCTCTGATGGACAGACAATCTTACGTCTTCTTTCATGGACAGAGTGAGCCTGCTCACAGTCGGCGACTGACGGTGATCTTGGTTTGAACACAGCCAACATAGTTCTCGTAGAATCTCTTGAACTGTTTCTAAGCACCACATATTTTCTATGTGTACCATAACCTAAATACGCAACCACCGTCGTGAAACAAAGGCAAAGGCACTATTGTTTTCTATGTTTTAACTTTTACTAAACATTTAGCGAGTTCAGTAATATCAGTACCTATAAGTTTCTTGCGGAAAAAACAATTCGTTTTGCGGTTTTTGTGAGAATTTCAATAGTTATAATTTTTTATTGTCACCTGCTGGCTGGCTTCTAGTACGACAATAATATAAGTAGGTATAAGCAAAATTGTTCTGTTATTGTGGTCTTCACTAAATAGAATGTTATTTATTATGGTAATTTTAAACACAGTAGTACGTGAGTATACACAATTACTTTTCGAAATTGATTTTAAACTCTATCGTCTATGTTTCAATATTTAAAACCAAGTGGAGAAATGTGATAGGTTTGTATAACCTAACATGTTGTACAATGTTGTTTTCGGATAGAAGATTTTTTTAATATTCATTTGTTCAAAAACTTAAAATTTCTTGTAGTAGTACCTATATTCAAATAAAACATACATTTTCTACATAGATAATGACAGTAATGAGATACAAAAAAAAAATATGAAAATAAATGACTATTCTATGAACATTAGATTCCGCAGAGGTTTAATTATTCCTTATTAATGGTAAAGCAGTATAGGCCATGACCGACCATACTGGAATAATGCAGTTTGAAGGACAAATACAACCGGATAATAATCTTTGGATCACACATAGCGTGACCGACCCTTGCCAACGTTGCATAACAACAACATTAAAACTTGATGCACATTTACTTTTGTTTTTTGTTTTCGAAATATTATTTTAGCTTCACAGACAGGAACGACCTTTAGAAAAAAAAAAGTCATTTCAATGTTAATATTAATACCGATAAGTATTGTATGTTTTGTCTTCATATGATAAAGATGTTGATTTCTTATCCTATACTTGGTTCTTTATCTAGTTTTGATAAATGCAACATTATCTTTATGTGTTAAAATATCAGTATTATTAGAGTATAATTAAATATTTCGTAAACAGTGTCAAGGATAAAACTATGTAGTGTCGAGCTTTTGATACATACCTACGAAAGGTTCACTAAGCAGCATTGTAATGTTACCCGAGTCCATGATTCTGTTTTTTCGACTTCCAAAGAAGTAAAGATATTTATTATTCTTTTAAAGTCCTTATAATAAATTATTAAAACTACTCAACATTCTTTTTTTGAAAATTGTAGTATTCCCGAAGTTGAAAGCTAAATTATTAAAAAAAAATATTGCGATACGATATCTAATTTGAAAGAAATACTTGGATAAACAAACTTTGTAAGTGTATACTCATATATACACTTGTATAATATAAGTGTTTAAATAAAATTTAGAAACCCATATAAATATTGCGTTATTCTAATAAAATTACTTTCGTACGTATAGGTCAATTTGACTACCTCTTTTTTCGAAGTCTGTTAAAAAGGAGTCAACCTTTGAATTAAATATGATAAATAAGCTGCAAACTTATATACTATGGCTATAATATTTGTATTTATATAACATTTTTGTGTAATTATTAGTTCGATATTTGTAGATTCTCTTAATGCCGCCATCGTGTTTTTGTTTTTCCCAAACATTAACTGGTAGAGAATGCTGTTATCATTAAGTCCGTTGATAGTACCACTTATTCGCTGGTCAATAAGTTTATTAAATATATCAAATAAATAAAAATTAAGATATTCGCGTTACACGGGTTAAATAGATAACTTCTTTTAACTTTGAACTTGGTTAAAAATTAAAACAATTAAAGATATGTTTGCCTGAATCCGCTTTGCCGTTCTGTAATAAAATCAGCGTCGAACTCGATGTTGAACACAGCGCTGACACTTAAAACATAATGGTTCTATGAAATAAAACTTTTCAACCTTTTTAAGAAGGTTTTATTTGATGGAGGCATAATTTCAAATATGGTTTCTATTTGCATCATATGCCTCTATATTATTGACAGCGCTGTGTTCGACGTTGACTTTATCACAGAATAGGATTTAAGTACAAAATTTACTTCTTAAACATGCTTGTGAACTAGTGGGCAATCAAATAAACAAAATTTTCGATTCAATAATTTCCTTAATCGGTATTCTAAGCTAGGAAGTTCCATACTACTAGTAGTAGTATTGACAGTAGCAAGGGCATCACGAGGTCAATGTCAAATTAATATGAATGAATACAAATAAGATAAAATCAACTGGTTAATAAAAGCTTTAATTCAATTTAATAACAGTAATTTTGCTATCAAAGCTGAGTCTATTATTAAAAAAGGAAGGAATGTTAACTTTTCGATGACACTAGGAAACTGTGTATTTTGCTTATTTATACTAATAATATAAAAAGGAAAAATTTGATTGTTTGTTTGCTTGAATAAGCTCCGAAAATACTGGACCGGTTTAAGAATTTGCCCTATTTTTTTATTAATGCCCGGTCTTACATTTGTTGGCCGAGCGTCCTATCTAATCCTATTGTCTATTCGCTAAGAATTCGTTCACCTACGGCAAGCATACGCAGGTGACATAGACTAAATTTTTAAGTCGCCGAAAAAACAGCAAATGTGATTATGATAATAACACCAATGTTATTATGCTTCATCATCATCAGCCCTTTTTACGTCTCCACTGCAGGTGCTCAGGCCTTCCTTATGGATGGTTAAGGAGGATGGGCATGACCCTCCACGCTGGCCCAATGCGGATTGGAGGGTATTAACGACTGCAAATGCAGCCGGGACCAACGGCTTAACGTGCCTTCGGAAGCACGAAGTAGATCGAGATAATTATTTTTTGGTCACCCATCCCGTGACCGACCCTTGCGAAAGTCGCTTAACAACAACGATCGTGGGCCGCGACGCTTATCCACTACGCCACCGAGCTATTGTTATGATGCTTATTACCTAGGAATTTCTAAATGGTTTCGCTTAAGATCAAAAATTACAATGCATTACCGATATTGAACACTCACTTCACTACCAAGAACAATAGGTAGGTAAGGTACCTGGGTCGAATATGGCCACGTTAAGGTTTGTAGTCCTTTTTTAATAATAATAAAGCTAAAACAAATTAGTTTTAGCACACATTCATAAAGAGTGGCTATTTATCTTTACAATAAAGGCAAAAAAAATACAAAGACTTGAATACACAAAAAGTAATTTCAACATTTTTAAAAAATTTAGAATTTGGCCATATTTCCGATGGGGTATGTAAATATGCCCTGTATGTGGCCATATTTACTGTATCAATTTACATATTTAAAAATCTTCTAAATAATATTAAATAAAAAGGGATATTATGTTTTACTAGAGCATTTATTTAATAAAATATATTCTTTGGGCAATATGTACAAATAAAGAAACAAGAAATTGAAAATCAACAATCAACAATGAGATACAAATTTTTTTTCTTAAACGCAATTACGTAGGACACGTTGTGTTAATGGGTATCCCACGTTGCACAGACGAATAACTCGGGATGATAAAATTTTCTCTTGATCAGGGTTAAGAAGTGGTTTCGGTCCCAAAGTAGTTTTTGTTTCTTTTTTCTATGGTAGATAACGCCTTAAAGTACTTACACTTTGGCACATTATAATGATTTGCAGCCGTATTTTCTTTCATCTTAGCGCTTTTGACTGCAGTTAAAGTTTGTTTTATTAATGCTTCTGATCAATTACCTCGAATCCCTTTTGCTATATAACGCGGCATAGTCTAAAACAAAACCGGACCGAACAAAAAGTACCGGAAATATGGCCAAACACTGGCCATATTTGCCGTCATGCATGTTTACGTTTTCATATTTATGAATGAAAAACCAATATTATTTTGATAATTAAACAAAGAAATATCAAATTACAATCGTCACACAACATCGTAATATGATTTACAAATATTCTTATTCGAAGAATAATAAAATACAGAACAATACTTACTTAATTTTTTTATAACCTGTACAGTTATTTTGCTTTAACCGACACTGGACGACCAGCAGGGCGCGGGAAGGGTTAACAGGTACTCCGTTCGGATACATGCGACACGAGCGACAATTTATGGTCGCGATTAGGTTATTAAAATATTTAGTGTTTGTAATAATGGTATGTGGCTATATTTTTCGGCTGGCCATATTCGACCCAGGTACCTTATAATACATTATGCTTTGATTAAAAACTATGCGGGATTCAAAAACAGTTTTGGTGCTAGGGTAAATAAAGCTCTTTGTACATTTTTTATGTAAAATCGAAATAAAATTGAAATTATTGCTAGGTATATGTATTGTTATATGGTTTTTGTTTGTAATTTCCTCTGTGATATGTCATTTGATTTGATTTTCATATATGTTCATTTTTACGAGCAAAATTTTAGATCAAAGAGGATAGGTACATATTATTAGTTCAGATTGCAAAAAAAGTCGCTAAAACCCTTATTTGATAAAAAAAAAAAACTTTCTGTATATAATCAATGTTTTTAAATTTACCTAAATAGCAAAAAAAATTTGAAAAGAAATATCATTAACAACTTAACATCGAAGACCGATATCTTTTACAGTATGAACGAAACCGGGAGGCAAATAAAAGTTTGTTCGTTCATTAATCTATTCTATGTACTTTAAATACTACCTATAAAAGTTTCACAATTTAGACTTTTGTCGTAAACAATATTTTCAAGTAATTATTATTATAGATACCTACTTATATTTGCGAACAATTTTGCATTTAATGTTAATAGGTTATAATTATAATGTTTTACGATAACCTGATAAGTTTATTCATTAAAAGTGATTTCTTCAGATATCGCACTTGATTGCGTGATCCATAAAATATTTCATTTTACATACAACAAAAAAGAGGCCACTCACCTTTAGTAGTGCTGTTTAAAATTAGATCATAAAACACACAAAATAATGCACGACACTAGCCCCCTATTGTAAAACAATCACAAAACAAAAAACCATTCGAACTTATTCAAAAATTTCATAGACAGCGTTCTATTTTTTGTTTTTAATTCAAATTCCTCGAACCAATTTAATTGTCACGGCGCGTTCGAAAATCGAATGTATGTATACAACGCGGACACTATTGCGCACGCCCGGCGCCGTTTGCCGCACAAACTGTTGTACTGTCAATGGCAGAGAGATGTAGCACCGTAGTTTCCGAGTGGTAACTGCGGACGACTGTCATGCCAGACTGAATCATTTGCCAATGCGCTCGAACGGCGAACGAAAGGCGCATGCGTTCCCAGTGTTCGATATAAACATAATAACTAAGTAACTATATTCCCACACATGTGTTGTAAACTGCGTTTCTGTAAAAATCTGAACCAGAATTCAAATTCACTCAGTAAGCATATTATTATATCCTAGAATGGTAAGACGTATACATACATTTTCGTCCTTTTAATAGTGAGTTGATTGAGAATAGCATAGTCTGCTCTAAAAGCGCGAAGATTCCATCTAAGACTATACTATTCAGACTAATCAAGATGCAGTATATATAAAATATTTATTATTGCATTATACTTACGTAGCATGTCGGTATAATATCTCAGTAGGTGATATGCAAGTAATTGGTGGGATCAGCAGTAGCTCTGGATGGCGCAATGAAATCTATAATTCTTTAACCTCTTGATTTTATTTGAAAATAATATACATCAAATCACTTACAACTAAATTCTAAGATACTGACTCTATGCCGATCTCGATCAGAAAGAAAGATTTTCAACCAGCAAAACACGAACACGCTAATTCGAACTGGGAAAAAGTAATAATTCAAAATATTATCGGCCAGCATTAATCATAAATCGTCCAGAGATTAAACCTACCTATTGTAATGTGCACGTTATCCTGCCTAGATATATCGTATAAAGTAAATACACAAACTAATTGCTGACATTATTTTAACCTAATTATTACATTTTGCATTCTAACTTACTGATTTTCTTTACTTTATTATAAATAATCGAATAGAACTAATTCAAGATCAATTTGCATGCCTTGTGTGCATTTCAACCTACTTTAATTGTAGTTGTTCTCCTCATTTGTTTATCTAATAAAACCTATTACGCTAAACAATGATACATTAAAAGCAATAACAACATTACTGATCAATGTGTTCCAAAATATCAACAAAGGAAATGAAATCATCTCAATATCAGTTATTGTTTAAATAATAATGATCAAAATTCAATTATGTTTTCTGTTAAGAAATATCATTAACAACTTAACATCGAAGATCGATATCTTTTACAGTATGAACAAAACCGGGAGGCAAATAAAAGTTTGTTCGTTCATTTATCTATTCTATGTACTTTAAATACTAACTACAAAAGTTTCACAATTAAGACTTTTCTCGTAAACAATATTTTCAAGTGATTATTATTATAGATACCTAACTTATATTTGCTAACAATTTTGCATTTAATGTTAATAGGTTTATAATGTTTCACGCCCTTATTTACACTATTATTATTTACTTATTTACAGTTATTGTTTAAATAATAATGATCAAAATTCAATTATGTTTTCTGTTTGCAAAACAAAATATTTTATCACAAATAAAAAAAATCTGATTCAATTTCTTTTTCATTATGGCAAACGTTAACCGTGAAGGTTTGATTTAAGCATATTTACTCTTTGAACATACTTCCAATATCAATGATTTTGAAATTCCTTGCTGAAAGAAATAATGGTTTCAACATTACTTAACTATCGACTATTAAAGAATGTAGCAATATCTAATGATTACACAGCAACAATGATAAGAATGGCTACCATTGCATTTAAACTGTGTTTTACAGATTTTAGCAAGTCAAATATTAAAAACATTCTTAAAGAGTCGCTTTCGGCAATTTTTTTATAAAGTATTTGGGTTTTGTCAATAACGTATAATATTTGACCATTGGTTATTGTAGGACCAACACTTTTTTGTGGCATTATTAAAAGCAATGAACCAGCATTTATCATTCAGCCTTTTTTGTTAAAATAGATGTTTTCGTCTACTTCATTATTTGTTATATTATAAATATATTTCTTTATAAACAAGTGAATGAAAAGAATATAATTAAGCGATTAGTACTCGCACAAATTATGGGCCCCGGAAACAATCAAGTCGACTTGTCAGGTCTACTTGATTGAAGCAAATATTGTTCGTTTACTGCGTTGATTTGATGCTACCCATTAAGTCGTTTCACGGCTTGATTACAATTGGCGGAAATTTTAAATGACGGCATGTGCGTGACGCGACTTGACGGATTAAAAAAGTCCACATGACAAGTCTATGTGCGACGCTGACTCGATGCTACCGTTAAGCGGTCGTCTTCTTTTATTAATAGCTTATCGGCGCATATAGCGCATTTGTGTAGATCGCTATCAGATGGCATTTACAACTCAAGAGAATGCATTCGAACAATCTGCAGGGGTGCCCTCTATGTATATATTGGAGCTGTGCTTATTTGTCAAAAAACACCCCGTATATTTTAAAATGTAACAAATGCACGTAGTATTAGGAAAAACAATATTTTTAAAATTAAAATTTTAAAATTTTCATGCCTCCAAGAATAAGGTGGAATAATAGTTATATAATATTTGGTTTTGAAACATTGTTGAACATTCCAATGTAGATACATATTAGTGCGCAAATAAAATACTTTGATTTTGACTTAAGTCTTTAATGTTACTATGAAACATGATGTCTTAAATGAGTAAATTGCATTGTTTTAATCACATAACTTCTTTATTTTATTTTAGGTGTTCGAATTTACAACAATTTTTTGTTCAATACAACATTCAACTTGTTTAGGTGTGTAAATTTGTCTCTATCGTTGCTACTTCCTTTTTGACATCATGTTTCATAGTAACATTAACTATTTAAGACCTACATAATCTAAGTAAAAATAATGTAACATATTTTTGTTTTTCAAAAAGTCAGAGTTCGATTCCCGCCCAGCGAAGCAGTTTAATTACACCTGTATAACTTTAATCACTGACTTGACTCGTGCATTTGACAGCACCTTCAATGGGCGTTGAGTCACCCATCAAGTAAAATCATCAATAACGCAAGTCTTGTCAGGTTTTGGAAGCAAGACCTGACACTGTCTCTTGTGCACAGATATTTTAATATGATTTTACCAAAATTCGAACTTCCGTTCGAAGACAAATATAATAGGCAATCAGATGACATATTAATTGCAACCAGATTCTTCAATGACTCATATTCAACGTACTTAATTCAAATAGCGTGCAAGTCACCGCACCTATATAAAGTTCAACGAGAAATTACGGTTCGTTGAACTTTAATAATCTACTACATTACGACTTCGATACATTTCAAAGTTCATATCGTTTAAACTAGATTTTTAGTCTTTCGGTCAGTTGCACAAACGTCCATTATGGTTTAATGACGTCTTTAAGCCCTAATGAATGTCAAATTTGTATGGGTAATGTCACTTTAAACTAATGAAAAATTTAATCGACGTTTGTGCAACTGGCTCTTTGAGAAATCGATGATAGATATCGGTAGGTACTTAGTCAATACGATTATAATACCAGCCAAGTGCGTATCGCACTCACCCACGAAAGGTTCCGTACCTTTAACTAATAAAAACGCAAAAAACACGTTTGTTTTGTGGGATCCCTCTTTAAATATTATTTTTATCATCAGCCCTTTTTACGTTCCCACTGCAGGGGCTCAGGCCTTCCTTATGGATGATAAGGAGGATGGGCCATGACCCTCCACGCTGGCCCAATGCGGTTTGGTGGGTATTAACGACTGCAAATGCAGCCGGGGCCAAGGGCTTAACGTGCCTACCGAAGCACGAAGTAGCTCGAGATAATAAGTTTTTGGTCACTCATCCCGTGGCCGACCCTTGTGAAAGTTGCTTAACAATAACGATCGCAGGCCAGGGTGCTTATCCTCTACGCCACTGAACTACTTATTATTTTAGTATATTTATTATATTTGTTAGAAATACATCATCTGTAAAAATTTTGAGATGAAGATTAAGACAGACGGACAGCGGAGTGAGCCGGTTTTACCCTTAAATGAGCTCACCTCGAAAGGAATTTATCGTGCCCGCCAATAACGCGTCTAATTAAAAAACTTCATCGTGTGAGATAGCATTTGAACATTATAAAGATATAAATGTTGTACTGGGCACCGCCGCTTGCTAACAAATTGAAACAAGTGGCACAAACCACAAGTAATGCAATCGGATCTTTAGTTACATTGATAACTGTAAAAAAGCAATTAAACTTTCTTTAGTTACCATTTTAAGCAATTCATACAAAAAGAAGCCAGTTAATAATTGCTGCACAATAGCGGCATAGTTACACTAATAATATCTATAGTCGAGAGAAGCAATTTATAGTTTGATAGAGTAAGAAGCTTCTTACTTCATTCAATTTTTGTTTATTTGTCTAAAAATATATTTGCTTTAGTTATTCTTGTCTTTACTATAGTTACCAGTGTAAGAATCATTGTCAGAATTAGTGACAGATATTTAAACAACTGATAGTATTCTCTCTCTGGGAATATATTTAAACAATTATATTTTTGGAGGAAATAATATGATAGATAAAAACATTCTGTGCAATAAAATTTTAGACACGATTATAATTTATTTATGATTTGTTCAGGGGTCTCTTTATGATTTGTCTCTTTATGAATTGTCTATTTATGATTTGTTCAGGGTTCAGGGGTCTATAATTTATTTATGACTAGTGGACGCCCGCGACTTCGTCCGCGTGGAAGTCGGTATCCCGTGGGAGTGAGAAGTTTTCCCAGTAAAAAGTACCCTATGTGTTATTCTGATGTATAACCTATATTGCTGTAAAGTTTTATCCAAATCCGTCCAGTAGTTTTTTCGTGAAAGAGTAACAAACATCCATACATCCATACTTACAAACTTTCGCCTTTATAATATTAATAGGATTTATTCAAATATTGGTAACTAATTTGTTAGTATCCGATAGTAACACTGACGAGCATAACAATGTTCTCAAAGGTGCTATACTGCTCTACTCAGAAGAAACTTTTTATTTTAATTATAACAAAACCTTAGGTTTATTTACAAAGAAGAATGTTTGTGTTCATACCTATTTTATATACCACGATATAAATATTAATTGAAACAGTATTATTTTCAGTTTGAAAAATACGTGGATAAAAAAATAAGTGTAACAGAAATAATACCCATACTTCTACACCCCAATTAGAAAATGCAAAATGAAAACTGAAACTTTACTTTTGTGTACTAAAACATTTTTTATGAATTGGCACAGTTATACTAATTGCTGGGGAACAGTGTGGACATCTTCCTGGATTTGCTTTGATGGCAAAACAATGACGTCAAAATTAGAGTTTATCCTATGTAACCTATACATGTATGTAACAATACCACAGTGATACAACACACTCTCGACATGATATATGATTCTGTTTCGAGATACAAAGTGCTTTTCAAGTTGAGTCGATAATTATGATACCTACTTGTTATGAATGTCGACTTGCACAGACCTGCGATCAGATTTATTCACCACATTGCATTGCAAGATAGTATAACAAAAAATCATCGCATTTGAAATTGAAAATTCGATAAAGTTCTTCTTCTTCTTTTATTAATGGCTTATATGAGCATTTCGCACAATTCTGCCATTGTCAAGTGAATGAATAAATTTTTACATGGAAAATCAAAATAAAAGATCTTTATCTTTCATTCATTTCAATTATATTCCGATAAAATAATCAACCATTCACTGACGTATATCATTTTTATTTGTGTTATATTATTTTCTTATTGTTTATGATTTATTTTACTCTTTGATTTATAAACTTGTGCATTATAGCGATTGATCCGTTTGATTTGATGAATCAATCGTGATCTTTCATTCATTTATTTTTCATTTTACATGTAGCAGTTATTTTTTTTAATTTAACTAATTTAATCACTTTACATTGGTCGAATTGTACGAAACGCGCAGATATACCGTTAATTAAAGAAGAGGATTGATTTGATTCCAATGAAAGTTAGCAAAAAACTTACCTGTATTAAAAGTTGCTCAAATCGCATTGGAATCAGTTTTAAAACAAATTACTTTAAGGATATGCGTTAATTATGTTACAGGTTGTATATACATACAATATTTGACACACGGTTTAAGAAGGCCATTTATATTAATATATGTTACAATAAGATATTACGCTATTCCATAAAATTAAATACATCACGCAGGTTAAATCGATACCTTCTTTAATGAACCTAAAGAAATATTTAATTTTGTTAAAATGGTAGTCTGACAATTTTCAGGTTCCATTCCTCAAAAGGAAAGAAGCGGAACCCTTATAGTATATTTTGTTGTTCGCCTGTTTGTCATCAAACCTTATTTTTTCAGGAACGAGTGGATATATCGCATTGAAATTACAACGGTTGTACTCGGTTTTCAATCCTTTAAAGCAGTGAAATTTCTAAATAACATTAAATAACATTTTTTCATAATATGTGTTCTGTGAACAATTCTCTTGTTGTGTAGTTGGCCAAAATAGTCTTGCAAAAATAGAGTTGGAGACAAATACCAGGACTCCGACCCAGGAAGAAAAAGAGAGAGAGGACGGTTTAGGAATAGTGTAAGGAAGAGAACACACCAAAATAAAGAAAGAGGAAAGGGGGATAGAAAGAAGGAAGGCATGTGGCACATAGGTGTCGAGAAATATAAAAGGTTATTTATTGACAGATAGAAAATTCTTTATTGTACACACAAAGACAAAATACACTTATATGACGAAAACAGGAGATGTACAATCGGCGGCCATATCACTAAAAGTGATCTCTTACAGGCAACCTTGGGATGGAGTTAAATATAAAAGACCTAATTATGGGGTAGTGGATGGTGTACATATAAACAATTTATACCATAAACACAATAGACAATTGTTATTTACTTAATTATGATTTAATTTTCTATAATATATTTACATATACTATAATATAAAAAACTATTATCATATAATAAGACATATATAATACCTATATACATACTTTCATGGACAAGTAGTGCTCTCTGACAAATTTCCTGAGAATTAGCTTTTCTAATCGACAAATAGGACGTTTCATGGGCGTACAGCGTGGACGGTAAAAGATTTTTCGTAGTACTTAGTGGAATGGATGGGCATTTCCACCCGCATGTTTTCTGGTGATCTCAAAAAGCTGGGGTGGGATTCTTTGTATATTTTCTAACGATCTTTGAGATAAGAGGGGAGGTATTATTATTCTAAGAAGCTATGTTACCCCTTATCTATCAGGCCCATTCAAAAACTATTATTGTCACATTCTTTATTTTATTTATTTATTTGAGCAACTAACAAGGTCAAACACTGTACATGCAAATAAATTAATAATTAATAACAAAGACAATGTTCTGCCTTAATTTAAGGTTACCACGACATGTATATGAAAATGTAACCTTGCATATGCATATGCATATGAAAATGTTATGTTAAGCCCGTGGCCCCAACAATAAAATTACAGCATAACATGCCTTTTAAATTAAAAGTAAAGAAACTTAATAGGTTAAATCTAATAGTGACTACGGTTAACAAAATATTGCCATTGCCATCAAGCTACACATTTAATTAAATATTTATTATTTTATGTTAATTATTATAATGCCAATTTTAAGACAAATACAAATTTTAAGACTCCAAGCTAAACTGTGCTCGCGAAAAACTTTCACTTCTTTCCAAACATATCCTACTTTCTCTGGCAAAAGTGTTTTTAATTCTCTCTATGAAAAGAAATGATTGATTAATCTATACAGTTTCTTTTATTATGTTAAAAACTTGTTCCATGTTTATAATTTATTTAAAAAGCCATTTTTATGTAATCAAGTGAGAAAATTTTTTTACTGCTTAGGTCAATATCTTAGCAGCAGAGTTCTTTTATCTTGTATCTTAGATACAAGTATTTGAAATACAGATACAAGATACAAAATACGTATTTTCATCTTGTATCTAAAATACTTTTTTGGGGAGGATTTTGTATCTTGTATTTAAATACTTCTGTTTAGTATCTTAGTATCCTTTAAATACTTTTTCTGATAAAATACTTTATAAAAAGCTTTTTTTCATACATTTTATAAATAACACGCACCATTGTATACCTAAAACATACATATTTACAAGAAAAAAATGTCCAATTATCAACGCAATGAATATTTAGTTGAAAATAACTTGAATCCAAACATTGTTTGGTGTCATTTAAAAGCAATGCACTGAACGTACTGTTGAACAACCTTAGAAGGGATGGCGATGTTAAAATTAAACAGGCGATACTCATGAACTTATTTTATTTCCTTCGAAAGTATTCACAAACTTATCGTCCATTACAATAATAATTCTTTTTTTTTAATGCCAACTTTACTGCCTATTACTACTCTGTGCTACCAACCTATAATAAAAAAAGGTAGCGCAATAGCTATTTGCAGGATATTGTTCTCAACATAATATTCTAATTTAGAGTTCTTATATTTAAATTTGTAAATGTATATAATAATAAATTGTATATTCATAAATTCCGTTTAGGAGTATGGTTGCTTGAATTTAACAAGAGTAGAAAGTACTTTTTATAAAGAGTGTTCCTTTGTATTGTTACGTACTTATGTCAATTATTGTATTAAGTAATTACGCAATCATTGATAAGGTACAAAAATAATAACAATATGTTTAGATTATTTTAAGAGTTATTGTTTAGAAATACTAAGCCATGGAGATACGGTTTAATAGAAATTGTGTTTTAAAAGAAGTACCTAACATTTTTGTACCATTACACATTCGGTCAATACAACACTTATTAATTAAGTAGACATCATCATTTTATTTGTTATTACTTTTAATAAAAATGTTACAATAATAATAATAGGCTTACAGCTCGGCCTTCCTGTAAATAGCGAGCCCCCCTCGCTAATTAAGTGGGTATTTGTGCAAATGAACAGTTTATAACAAGTATCAGAATTATATTAACATTGACATATTTAAATTAAGTAATGAAATTATAATTACATCCATTTTTGTCTTCAAGTAATTATTATAATAAAAAAAGAAAATATATATTTAACCAAAACTATTCATTGGTAAGTCATCATCATCATAGTATTAATTATATATATAAAAACAATTATCATAGTATTAATTATATATAAAAACAATTATCCCGAATCATATTAACATAAGATCACAATTTGCTTAATCTCATATAGATCGTGTTCGTAGTGTTGCGTTATGCTTATACCTATAACATTATTTCTATACTATATTATTTAATTATTTTCTGATTCGTATCCTTCACCACTACTATCACTATCTAAATTTCTATGAAAATTTAACCACGGTTGCATTTTATCGACTGCTACGATAGCTTCATAGCGACGATTATGTTTACGAGATAACGGAGTGTCTTCGATAACATATCTATCATTACGAAGTGCCTTAATCACGCGGTACGGTCCTTGATACTTAACTACTAGTTTTTGCGACTGTCCATCGTGAGGGACCTGCCGTTCAACACGCACTAAATCTCCGACAGAATATTGTTTTGCTACCTTCCTACGGCTATTGAATCTTTCTGCGTCCTTAGTTTGTTCTTTACATATTTTAATTCTAGCTTCGTCCCTAGAGTTTTTTAGATTTTCTGCAGATGTTATCTTAACGGTATCGTCGAAAATTTCACTTAATATATTTTTACTCTTACATTTAATATTGAATCCAAAAAGGAGCTCTGATGGGGACTTTTGGGTAGTTTTGTGGGTCGTAGTATTTAACCCTAGTTGAATATCTGGAATTTGTTTATCCCACGATTTTTCATCTTTGCCGTGAGATGAAGTAGAGAGCGCATTGAGAATAGTTCTGTTGAATCTCTCTACTTGGCCATTCGCCCGTGGGGTCGATACGGCATTTATAATATGTTTAATGCCATATAACATTATGAATTCCTTAAAGGCGCCGTTCGTGAAGCTTGTACCTTTGTCCGTGATAAGACGTGTTGGTACTCCAAAGTGGCTAATGTGATCCTTGAGAAGTCGTATTGTAGTTGATGATTTGGTATCCTTTACTGGTTTAATGTTCACGAATTTTGTAAAGCCGTCGACCAAAATAAGCAGATAGCAATTACCATTTTTGCTTTTTACGAATGGGCCTAGATGGTCAGCATGGACTGTATGAAAGGGTATACTTGGCTTATCTATAGGGTGTAACTCACCTTCTCGTTTTCCCCCAGGTGTTTTGTGATGTGCACATTCTAAACATGATGTAACGTATTTTTTTTCGAATTTGCGCATTTTTGCAAACCAGAAATTTTTGCGGATACGTGATAGTGTTTTGTCATAACCACAATGGCCAACATCATCATGGTTCATTTTTAGGATCTGCCATCGTACGCCTTTTGGTACCAGCCACTTTATCTCATCCCCAACGATTTTAAAAACGCGGTTATTTTTCAGCTTATAATTTTTGCGGATGTCCATTACCTGTTCTGAATCGGGATCAGACAGGATATCTTTTATCTTCTTTACCTCTTCATCAGCGGATTGTACCGTGCTAATCCAATCGTCTTCGCATTGTTGAATGGCTAAGACGTCAATGTGTGTTGGGGTTTCAACAGTATTTTCGTCCACCGGATTACGGCTTAAAGCGTCGACGTGCGACATACGTGCTCCTGGTCGATATTCAATGACACAGTCATACTCTTGCAATTGGATCCACCATCGAGCGATTCGCGGAATCAACTCTCGTTTAATCATTGTTGACCGTAATGCATTACAATCGGTGAATATTTTAAAAGGGATGCCGATAAGATAGACTCGAAATCGATTCAGAGACGCTATTACTGCTAAGGTTTCTAGATCGTAAGAGTGGAATTTACGTTCATCCGCGTTCGTTTTGCGACTGAAATATGAAACCGGTTGGAAGACGCCATCTGAATTTGCTTGTAATAAAATGCCGGCTAATCCTTCCTTACTGGCATCTGTATGTAATTGAGTCTCAGCATCATGATTCTACAGTGCCAGTACTGGTCTATTAGTGAGCATGGCCTTTATTTTACTAAAAGCACAGTCCTGACTATCATCCCAAGACCACTTTGCGTCCTTTTTCAATAAGTTGGTTAATGGTGCCGCCAATAAAGCGTAATGCAAAATGAACCGTCTGAAATATCCTGATAGTCCAAGAAATCGTCTTACTTCATGTTGATTCCTAGGTTTTGGAAATTTGGTGACCGCTTCGATTTTTCGACATCCCGGTCTAATTCCTTCGGCACTCACCTCGTACCCAAGAAAATCTATGGTTTCCATGAAGAAATTGCATTTATTCAATCTGAGCGTAAGGCCACCCCTTTTGAGAAGTCCCAAAACTTCTTCTAACCGCCTAATGCCTTCATCGAAGTCCCTGGCCGGAATAAGGACGTCGTCCATGTAGACTATCGCAAATTTAACTCTCGCTTCCAATAATATCTTATTGATTGTACGTTGAAAGACTGACGGTGCGTTCACTAAGCCAAATGGCATGCGATTGTACTCGTACTGACCATCAGGTGTGACGAACGCAGTTTTGTGTTTTGACTCCTCGGCTATAGGTATTTGGTAGTACCCTGAGGCTAGGTCTAGTGATGTAAAAATTTTGTTTCCTGCCAGCTGATCGAGTTGATCTTCGATTCGAGGAAGAGGGTAATGTTCCTTTTTTGTTTTGCGATTTAATGCTCGGTAGTCAACACATAAGCGTTTATCACCGGATTTTTTTTGTACCAAAACGATGGGACTGGCGTATGGTGACGTAGATTCCCTAACTATACCATGTTCAATCATCTCCTGTACCATACTCCTTACTAAAATACGGTCAGCATAAGGCATACGATAAGGACGATAGACGATTGGGACCGAATCTTCAAGTTCAATTACCATCTCCGTTAAATTTGTGAAGCCCAAATCTTTAAGTCCACTAGAGAAACAGTCTTTATAGTTTTGTAATAGTTTTCTAAACTTTAATCGTTCTATGTCGCTCAATTTCTCGTTGCAATTTAAAATGTCATCATTTCGAGTTTCATTGAACGTAACGGTGCAAGAATTTAATACTACTTTGGAGCCTCCTACATCAGTCTCGCGGACTCGGGTCAAGAGAGTGCCCTTTTTCAGTGTAATTGAACTGGGTGAAGCATTATGGATCAATAACGTACTATATCCTTTCTTGATTTCGTATTCCCCCGGGAGGAGATAGTATTCTTTTCCTTCTGGACCTCTGACAGAACCATTTACATAGACGTTAACCGTTATGTCACCATCAGTGTAAACTTGAACTGCGCGTAAGGTATTTGATGGAATCTCTATATTTTCGCTTACGTTAAGGTGTATCTTGTCACTGGAGATTTTTTTGAATATGACGGCAGTAGGGGTTTTTGTAATGAAAATGTTTGGTTTTTCAGTAAAAGAATGACCTAAGAGAACAGATTGTTTAATAACATAGTCTTCAACTACGTATAAATTTAATATCTCTTTAATGTTTTGTACTTCAATAGAAGCAATTGCCACGCCTACCGGAGAGATGAGATTTCCTCCTATACCCCTAAGAGTGGGTAAATCATCCGATATTACCATATCTAAATTAAATTCTTTGGCCTTAGTTAGTTTTATAAGAGAACATTGACTACCCAAGTCTAACTGACAATCTACTAGATGATCATTTACTTTAATATTAATTATATATTTGGCGGTTGACTCTTCAGTCATATTCAACTGAGCTACCTGCTGTTCGCTCCTAGGTCGAACTAGAACGTCCTTTTCTCGATCTTTATTCGTATCTCTCTTTTTGTAACAGTACATAGATAGATGACCTAGCTTTTCGCAACTCGTGCATTTTACCACAGGTTTGTCACACTTATAACTTGGGTGGCCAGTTTGGTCACAATTGTAACACGTGATTTTTGAATCATTAGCCTTTGTAGTAAATGAAGTACCTCTACGATCATTTCGAGATTTTATCGTATGATTTTCTCGGCTATGCCCAACTTTTACCGTTCTAAAATATTTTAATACTTGCTCCGGTTCAGTGAATTGCGCCGCTTGCGCACCTATCTTAATAGACCTATCGTCAACACCATATATTATGCAATCAACAGCCTGACGTCCATGTATCCCACATCTATTTAACAAATTTATTTTAGTGTAATAGTAATAGTCAAGTGATTCGCCGTATTTAACTCTTTTAACAAGCATCTCGGTTAAAAGTTCAGCATAGTCTTCCCGAACGGGAAAGGATTGTATTAATTTCCTTTTCCACTCGATCCATGTATACATTATAGTTGGTAAATTCCGATACCAAGATCGCGCTACACCGGTCAACTTAGGAAGTGCATAGTGAATAATTTCCCTATCCTCCCAACCATAAATTTCGGCACACTCCTCTACCTTTGTTAACCATGTCAGTATTGTTTGTTCTCTTGACATAGGGTCAAACTCCGGAACAATATTAGTATCAAAAGCCAACCTAGGTTTTTCTGAACTTTTAACCGATTGCAAAATAGCCATAACCTTATCTAATATTTTATCCGTAGGATCTATAGTTTTAACTTTCTTTGGATTAGGTAACTTCAGCTCACCGGACTCCCTTGAAACGCTGCGACTCCGTCCCGTTCCTTCAGGTGTGGAGAGATGTCTCTTATCGGTCCTCTGACATTGTAACTCTTCATGCTCTTGATGCTTTTCATTAATGCTATGTACCCAATTAGCAACCTCGGTGTCACGCACCCGTGACACCCCTGGTTGTTCTGACCACCGTCTCCGACTTTTGGCCTGACCCTCATACCTGGGTCGTCCTGGCCATGTCGCATAACTAGGCTCACCCTGCCTTACGTCCACTACATCATGACCTTGACCCTCAACCCTGGGTACACATAGGTCTGTAGCGGAAGTTTCATAATTTAAATGACACTCTTCATTCATTATAACAGCTGAAACCGACAGATAACAAGTTAAAACCACAATAATTAATATTAACTCATCACTACCTATTTACACCTATATATAAATTGTGTTTGACTGTACACATCATTATTTGACAACTGAATAAATCTATTACAAATTTAACTTAATTGTACAGTATACTTGTATAAAATAAAATATGTGACACTTGTATGCAATGTAGTCTGGCACTAAAAGAATGTTAAAATATAATTTATTGCATAGACAGATTGCTGATAGACAAATTCACTTTGAGTGACAACACATTCTTAGTATTAAAGTTAAGGAGAGAAGTAAATCTGATCGCAGTTTATTTTTATATTGGGTTGGCACCAAAGTAATGAGACACACTAGAAAAATCTATAACATTTCCTTTTTAAAATCAATTTTTTCGATAATATTCTAGAATGTTGTAGAACATTCTAGGTACTTCTGGTGTAGGGTATATAAAGCCGCGCTCGCGATTTGTTTAGTCAGTTTGAAGAGAAATGGACGAGCGACAAGTTCGAACACTAAACTTATACGAGTACTTGTTAGGCCACAGTGCGCGGGCTGCGGCTGACAATATCAACAATGCATTAGGCGCTGGAAGTACAAGCCATGCGACGGTGTCCCGATGGTTTGACCGTTTTAAATCAGGAGACAGGAGCCTTGAAAGTCAGCCACACTCAGGGCGACCACCCGCAGTGAATGATGACGATTTGCGCCGCGAACTGCAGTTGAATCCGGATGCTACCACTCGTGAATTAGCGGAAACACTTAAATGCAGTCACCACGCCGTGGAACACCATCTGCATGAGCTTGGTTATCGAAAAGTTTTGGCTCGGTGGGTACCGTACATCCTTACAGACGCCAGTCGTGCAGTCCGTGTCGCTATCTGTCAGTCACTTTTGCTGCGACCCCGACGTAAAGAGTTTTTGTCAGATCTGGTTACTGGAGATGAATCATGGATTTATTACGAGAACAATACACGTCGTGCTTTTTGGCTGCCTCGAGAAGAAACGCCACCAACTCAACCGAAGCCGAGTCAAAAGAACCGCCGAAAAATTCTGCTTTGCTGTTTCTGGGATGCGTAAGGCATACTGTTTTATGAGCTATTACACAATGAAACTATAAACGCTGACAAATATTCAACCCAGCTTACCAAATTATCTGCCGCTATCAAGAAAAAACGACGAAGACGAGTCAATGTAGTTTTACTGCACGATAACGCTCGACCTCACGTCGCATCTGTGGTTCGCCGGTAGTTGGAGAACTTGGGCTGGGAGACGATACCCCACCCACCTTATTCCCTAGACCTCGCCCCATCAGACTATCATTTGTTTAGAACCCTGAAACAGCATTTGCGGGGTAAACAATTTAATGATTTCTCTGACGTAGAGGCGGAGTTGAACAACTTTTTCGAGGCACAGCCATCAGAGTTCTGGGCAAAAGGCATCCAAACTTTGCCGGATCGTTGGCAAGAAGTCTTAGATACTAATGGTAATTACATCATTGACTAAACTTTTTTTATTGTAATAATAATAAAAAAGTAAAAACTTAAACCAAGTGTCTCATTACTTTTGTGCCAACCCGATATATATATTTTTTTGATGATGTGTTAAGATGTATATATCCTTTATATATTTTATTTATGATCAAAGATAAATTAATCCAATATGTTCACCACATTTGTGATGCAACTAGTGCCATCAGGCGTTGGTTATAGAAGTCCTGTGGAAATTAAACACTTATTAAATAAATCACTTTTAAAGAATAATATGTTAAAATTAAAACAATTTCAAAAGGTATTAAGCAAAATTGATAATATTCTTAATGAATTAATAAATCACAAATTGTGGTGGTTCTTATGACAATATTGTGGAATGGGCATAGATATCATTGAATCCAACATGTTCAGTATACATTAACAAGTGATTACACTGATTACAGTTTCTTGTTTCAATTGTATTTCACTAAACCAATACAATTTTTTTTTGTTTTTATTTATATTCTAACTGACATTAAAGCTTTAATGTCAAGGTAAGAATTTTCAAAACAGGTCTAGCAGTTTCTGTGTTCATTACAACAAATTAAGTCTTTCCTTTTTGCAATATTGATTTAGGTGTACAAATAATGGTTTTGCTCATTTATTATGAGATCTAAACACACTATGGAAAGACGGAGAAAAGAGGAAAACAGAAAAGAGAGAGAAAAAAAAAAGTTGAAGGATATCTATAAATATAGGAATAGCAAAAGTAAAAAAAAAATAACATGTCATGAAAGGAGAGAAAAAAAACGGTCGAGTATTAGGTACAATTTGATAATTTTTAAAAACCATTCGTAAGGTACTATTATTCTCAAAACTGTCAATCTGCATACACTTGGGTAAAACTCCTAGATTTTATTTTTTTTGCTTTTTTTATTCTGATCAAGATAATGGATTCGATATTAGATACTCACGTTTTCCTTTGTAGGCATAGATCGAAAAGTATAATCTTTTCGTTTATCCCACTTCTGAAGCTGTTGAACAACCTTAGAAGGGATGGCGAACTTATTTTATTTCCTTCGAAAGTATTCACAAACTTATCGTCCATTACAATAATAATTCTTTTTTTTTTAATGCCAACCTTACTGCCTATTACTACTCTGTGCTACCAACCTATAATAAAAAAAGGTAGCGCAATAGCTATTTGCAGGATATTGTTTTCAACATAATATTCTAATTTAGAGTTCTTATATTTAAATTTGTAAATGTATATAATAATAAATTGTATATTCATAAATTCCGTTTAGGAGTATGGTTGCTTGAATTTAACAAGAGTAGAAAGTACTTTTTATAAAGAGTGTTCCTTTGTATTGTTACGTATTTATGTCAATTATTGTATTAAGTAATTACGCAATCATTGATAAGGTACAAAAATAATAACAATATGTTTAGATTATTTTAAGAGTTATTGTTTAGAAATACTAAGCCATGGAGATACGGTTTAATAGAAATTGTGTTTTAAAAGAAGTACCTAACATTTTTGTACCATTACACATTCGGTCAATACAACACTTATTAATTAAGTAGACATCATCATTTTATGAGTTATTACTTTTAATAAAAATGTTACAATAATAATAATAGGCTTACAGTACGTAGAACTGAACGTACGGTAATACTGGTGAATTACACCATCTATAGAAAAAATTGATAGATGGCGCATAGGATCACCAGGGCTTGAAATCGAATATTCTATTACAAGCAGTAAAAAATCCTTAAACTCATGCACAATATATTTTTTTCCACTACATAACAACAGCATTCAAAATTATTCTAAAGAAATTTCACTGTGGAATTCGATACATGACATTTGTCATTATGTTGCTCTTGAAATTATATTTCGTAAGCAATATTGCATTTATTGACTTAACAGTTAATTTATCTTTTGCCCACTGCATATTCATGAGCGAAAAAAAATATTTCCATATTCGCATTTTTCGTTTTGAGTAAAACCAGCTCTTTAAATTAATTATTATTATATAATTAAATTTAAATAAGTATACTTGTTGTTATATTTGACCAATTTTTATTCACAATGCTACGAATATATTAAAAAAACTATTAATTAAAAAAGTGCTAAAAAGTTTAAAAATTATTTAAATCCGATGTATTAAATATTATCGTTTTTATATGTTACATTGTGATTTACAAACAAAAAAAAAACAATTTCAGGCTTTTTTAATTTGTTACCTCCAACAAACGGAGGAAAAGTGGGTGAAATTTATCTTGTTAGATTTGAGTACGAACACCGGTAGAGATGAAACTATATAAAAGCTTGTAAAAAATATTTCTTATGAATAATGCTTAAAAAATCCACTTTGTCCCTGGTCCCATCTCAGAGCAGCGGTTTTTTTTTAATTTTCATTAAGATTTAGGTTCTTGTGGTCTCAAACAAACTTAAATACAAATGTTGTTTTCTTAGAAAAGTATTTGTATTTATAAAAAGTATTTATAAGACACCTATTTTGTATCAAGTATTTCAAATACTTTTCTCGTAAGTATTTCGTATCTGGTATCTGAAATACTAAATTAAAAAGGTTTTTGTATTTTTTTTTTCAGATACTTTGTACAGGGTATTTTGACATCTCTGCTAAGCAGTGATAAATATAAATACTATACATTTACCATAAACAGCAAACATTAGCAAAAACATTAGGATAACACAAAACTTGATTATAAACCTTAATACATTGATAGTAGAGTTCAAAATCAGTTAAAGAGAATTTGACTTAGTGTTTGTAGTAGCCTGTTATAATACCTATAAAAAAAATTAAAGGGAAAACAGAAGCTACTTATTTTTACTAGCTTTCCGCCAGCAGATTTATCCTCGTGGGCCGTAGGGAGCTGTTTCAACTTTCGTCTTTATAATATACTGGCTGATTTCCCGCGACTTCGCACACGTAATTTATATTCTATGTCAACCTCGTATGATGTAGATACCGTAGGTGAACGAATTTTTATAATTGGTCCAGTAGTTTCGGAGCCTAATCCTTGCAAACAAACAAAAAACAATTACATTTTTCCTCTTTATATAAGTAAAATATAAAATATAATAAAAATAATAATATAATATTAATAATATCCTCTAAATATTAGTATGTAAGAATAAATTCGACTTTTTTGAAAATAACATTTATTTTAAAGAATGTTTATTTTTAACGCGATGTGAACTTTATATTTCAGAATCTTTAAACATTTTATAAACCTAGCTTTAAAAAAGACCGAAGACAGGAATTTGTGATAAGAACTGGTAAAAGAAAAGACCGAGGCTTTTAATGACGGACACCACCTTCAGCAATGAAGAGCGTGACTGATGAACTAGGTTCTAAATTATAAGCTTTTAGGAACATGTTTTTTCAAATAAACATGAACACTTTTAAGGTAAAAATGCATTTCATCATTGCTAAATTTTATTAGGTGGTTCCTAGTCAATGGTAAAACCATTGTTTTGAGAGCCTAATATATAAATAAATTAAAAACTTTCGCAATGTTCAGTCATATGATAAATCACTAAAAATTTATTTATCACGAACTCGGACATTTAATAATAATGGTCCTGGCTCCATTCGCAGTCGTCAACGCTCACCAATCCGTACTCTGCCAACACCTACTCCATCCATAGAAAAAGTATATAGCCAGATGTGGGGATATTCCGTATTTAAGTTCTATTAATTAATTGTTTGTTACTTATATTTAAAATGGCACTTATTCTTTAAAAAAATAGCGGTGCTAAAACAAAGTTTGAATTTTTTTTTATACTTAAAATGTTTTACGTACTATAACTATCAATAAAAGCTTTTGCTAATAATCAAAATAAAATGTAATCGTGGATGACTTCAAGTTAAAGTTAAAGCTTAGGTATAATTGAGTATTCAACTCTATTTGAAATAATACTTGTAAATATTTATTTTAAGTTAAAAAAAGCCTTATAACAAATATTTCGAAAAAATAAACACATTTTCTTGCCTTAAATTGAATCAAAATTCACACTTTTTTTATACCCACGAAAACGCTATCCGTTATATTCATGACGTCATTGTGATATGTACCTACACAAAACAGATGTATAGCGTAGGACGGTGTGACAAAGGTTATCGGTGACTTCAATATACCATATTTAAGCTGGACTCTTGATGACAGCAGTCCCCTGCCACTATCCCTAGTAAGGCTTATGATAGCAAATCGACAGCGCTTATAAAGAACAATGGCGAACTCCCATATAGCTTTGGACCTGAATTTTTAAAGTCCCGTTCATGAATGAAATAAACGTGTACTTGAAGGTATAAGCTAAACTAACAAAATCCTAATTGTCTTTTTCCTTTAAAAGTTGGGATTAAAAAGATATGGCATTAAATACTTTGTGGGGTTCTATATTGCATCTTTGCTTTTTCGTTGAATGGACGTTAAAATAAATAAAAATGGTGACTAGGTTACTACGTTTAATAAACTAGATTAAAATAATTACATATCTAACAAGATCCAGACACTTATAATAGAAGAAATATTTATAACATATGATTAAACTGTGTGGAGTAGATCCCTTTGCCTTTAATTAAATCATTACAACTGAAAGTGACAAATAAGGGCAATGTACACATTGAACTGTCATTGTTATAACCGAATCGATTGCCATTGGGAATCCAAAAGTAATGCAAATATCAACGTTAGTTAGAAGAAACATGCTTAATTGTCAAGTTGAATATTAACATAAATATCAAACTCCACGAACGAACACACAACAAACAAACCAAACCAATCACCGCTATCATTCCACCATCATCATCATAGAACATTCATAGATGAAAACAAGCATGTCAAAATAAAATCAACCAATCGATTATTTAGAACAAAATAATCGATACGTTAACCTTTCATCGGATCAACTTTAGCACTGGCAATAATCTTCTTAAATCGGTTGTGGTGTGGCTTTCAATTTTTTTTATTTCTCAAGTATTCAATACTTAATTTGGACGAATACAATAAATATTTATGAAAGTATTAAATGACCGTATTTCATATAATATATTATATTGAATATATATTTGACGTTCATTCGCTCAGTCGGTACACGTCATTACATCACAGTAGTAGTATTATAATTCGTCCATGGGACAGGCGAAGGAACTAAGCCATACACATTACATCACATATCCCACTTATTATTAGCAGTAAATGGCGACAGATAATATTCTATAGAACATGTTTGAAAAACTCGCAATTAATTGAGAATCGCTTCTGACATCGTTGATGTATGTGATCGACTTTTCAAAAACCATCCAAACTACAACCCTTTGATATATTGTGTGGTTTTCAATTAAAGAGAACGGAATCTGTTCTATACAATCTTATTTTGAATTTATATACAATTATTAAGCGTATTAATGGTACTTTAGAGGCAATAGAATTAATTGCAATGTACAGGAAACGATAATATCCATTAAAATAAATGACCCTTTATATAGTTATAGTAAGATATAGTTTATTAAAGTACTTCTGCGTAGACCAGAACGTTTCTTAAGAAGATTTTCGCGTTTTGTTTTTGCACCACCATCAGACGTTTTGTTATATTGATAATTATTAACAGCATTTAATATTTTAGTTTTGTTCCCCGACTTTAAAATTCACCATTTTGTAGAAATAGTATCTATTAATCATATATTATTTAATTGTCATATTGCCATCCATGTACGGTTTTGTAAATTATGGGGTCTGATTTCGCCATTCTTCTTTACTTGAATTGGTGGTTCTCTACCCCTGCGCAAGTGTTTGACACCAAAAAATATTACGGTATCCAACTAAAATGTGTTGATTGGCAGCATATTCTATCTCTTAGTGATATCGACTCTGACACTCAATGGTTCTACGAGTATGACATTTTGAATGAAATTATAAACACTAATGCCCGCTTAAGCAAATAGGAAAATCGCAATACCCTCTTAAATCTTTTTTTTTTTTAATTTATTTATGTCTTAATTATATATTTATATATATTGTTAATTTATTTTTATCGAAATTTTAAATCATAAGTTTCACAGAACACAGTAACCGTGTTCTGTGATAAGTTTGACCCATTTTTGTTTGTTATCATTTGTGTTTTTAATTTTTTTATCGAACTTTTATGTTTTGTCAATGAAATGTGAAATTATAGATATGTGTATAATATGTTTTACATTATTCATATAGGTACCTATGACGTATGGTATTATAATTACTAATATTATTATTATTTTTAATTAATGTTAATGTATCACTTTTTCATCATTACCCAAAGAACAAGAACGGTGAGTAGGTACCTATCTAATCTACTTACTTCTTATCTATTTATTCATTGCATTGCATGCATGTGGCTTAGAAACCAAATACACAAATTTTAAGTAATAATACCTTGATAGGCATGGCTATATAGAAAGACAGAAAGAAGAGGGTCATACATTCCATTGAAAATTGTATGTTTTTTTTTTAGATAAAATGTAAGTATGTATACTTACATTTTATCTAAAAAAAAAACATACAAATATTCATTCACTGTGTAAATCGCATTTATTTATTAGGATGTTTTTTAGCGATATTATAAATTGAGTATATAATATTTAGTTCTATAGGTATTTGAGTAAATTATTATAGATATTATAATATCATACGTAATTATAATTTACTGTAGCTATTTACCTATCGAAAGTGTTTATGGACTATTTCTACTCAAAATTTCGTTTATCAGATATCAATTTGTAGTTTAATTTATTAAATCACTATGACCAAATACAATATAAACTATATAATAGGCATCTCAATTTACGAACTATCCACCAATGGTTAACTATCCACCAACGCAGGGACTTGCGAGTTGTCTGTATGCTTGTCAAAATCCTTTACGATCCATGTACATATTTGAATATATACATATTCTAGGTTTCAATATCTTGTTTCCAGTCATCAACATGATCTTCGCTCTAGTAGCAACTTCATTCTTCAAACTTCCGTTCATCATACTGATTTTGTTTCCTAATCCTTTACTCTGACACCTTTGGAATGCTCTCGCAGCTCATATTAAAACTGCTCAGAGTAAAGTGGTTTTTAAGAGATCGGTGCATGAACACTACCTACCTTTATATGTAACTAGCTTTGGCCCGTGACTTCGTCCGCCTGGCAAAGTTACTTTGAGCAGCAGTTCTAAAGAATATTTATTAATTATATCGAGTAAAATACCTGAAATAAAGTTTCATCCCCTATTTTATCCCCTTAGGGGTGGAATTTACCAAAATCCTTTCTTAGGGGATGCCTCCGTCATAGTAGCTTTATGCATGCAAAGTCTCAGCCCGATCGGTGTAAAATTGACAGTTTCATACAAACTTTCATCCCCTATTTTATCCCCTTGGAGGTAGAATTGATCAAAATCCTTTCTTAAGGGATGCTTAAGTTATAGTAGTTTTATGCATGCAAAGTCTCAGCCCGATCGATTTAAAATTGACAAAGTTTCATACAAACTTTCATACCCTATTTTATCCCCTTAGGGGTAGAATTGATCAAAACCCTTTCTTAACGGATGCTTACGTCATAACATCTACCTGCATGCCAAACTTCAGCCCGATCCGTCCAGTGGTTTGGGCTGTTGTTGATAGATCACTATGTCAGTCAGTCACCTTTGAGTTATATATTTAGATATCTATAGTTTATTTACATATATATTTGTTTACGTATATATATTGTTTACATTATTGTGTATTATGCTTTTATTTATTTTTTTATTTGTAATAATTTATTGACCACAGTTTTTTATTCTTATCGCCTAACATCCAGACTCCAACATCTTTTTCCGGTAGACTGGCAGAGAATGCCTTTGGCATTAAGTCCGCCTTTTGTGTTTAAAATGCAATAAAAATTAAAAAAAAAAAAAAACAAATTAAGAAATGACATGACGTAGGTATGAAATAAATATAGTCTATATACAATACAAAAAAAACATAAAAAAATGAAACAGGGCAATATAGAAATTTGAATTACAATTATTAAGGATATCTTTATGACTAATCTGCCAGTTATCGCCACAATGATGGGACCTGTTTCACGTCACGTGATACAGAGACAAAAAATCGCGACTTTTAATTTAAAGATATTAAGATAATTGTGCGATTTTAAGGCTCAAAATCAGAATCTTTATGTTTATTACTATGTAATAAAGAATCATAAAGCTCGGTGGCGTAGTGGATAAGCGCCGCGGCCCGCGATCGTAATCGTTAAGCAACTTTCGCAAGGGTCGGTCACGGGATGGGTGACCAAAAATTATTATCTCGAGCTACTCCGTGCTTCGGAAGGCACGTTAAGCCGTTGCTCCCGGCTGCATTTGCAGTCGTTAATACCCTCCAATCCGCATTGGGCCAGCGTGGAGGGTCATGGCCCATCCTCCGTAACCATCCATAAGGAAGGCCTGAGCCCCTGCAGTGGGGACGTAAAAGGGCTGGTGGTGAACAGTGAAAGAATCATGTCCACTTTTGACCTAAAAATATACTAACGCATCTGATGTGATATATTTCAAAATGTAGCTTATATTTTACTTATTTTATATAAGGTCAGGGTAAGAATAAACGTCAGAATTTTTGTAATTTGATGTACCAAAACTCTACATTATTATTTACAAATTACGAACTTCCCTGGCCTCCACATAGAAAAATGCTAAGATATTATTACATTTTAGGCAAAGACTAATTTGAATTATCACTAACGGCGAGTAGACGCGACCTTTAAAAAAAACATGTGACCGATCAATCAATGTATGGAAAGTGGACAATATTAAAATATAACTAAAAGAGTTTTTGTGCAATTTCGTGACTTTTGTTTTCACTGCCGAAACTAACCTATTCAGTCAGTATAACATCTTTACTATTATTATAAAAAGGAGAGATGTTTGATGTTTATTTGCATTCAACAGACTCCAACTGAACCGATTTTAAAAATTCTTTCACACAGTGAATGCTCATATCAACGCGAGTGACATCAAGGTGACATAGGATATAATTTACGCGGGCGTAAAATAACTATTTTACGAAGATATACAAACAAAAAAAAAACAAAACTTAATGGTAATTTCATAAATATAAAAAAACACAATTTTAAAATCTATTAAATAGTGTTTATCAACATCTTAGCGCCATGGTTTCCGATAATCTGTGCCATTAATGAAAAGGGCAAATCTTACTTTAATTTAAATTCTTGGTTAATCGTTTTGTTTAACAACATTTCGTGAATATTCTGCTAGTGTACTAGTATCGTTGAATAAAATTGCCATATGCAAACTTTTTAGAATTTAACCAGTTTTAAAACTATAACAGACCTATTTAATGCTCACGTAAAAACATAAAAAGTCATATAATCTCATTTTTTCTGTCCTACGGCTTTTGCTATGTTAACATTATGTTTTTATGTAAAATATACTGCACAAAAAATGAGCGTGAGGTAAACGGCCCAGTAACGTAAAGTTTTGAACTTCGCTAGCTTTGCTAGTCTACTACACTAAAATTACAAAATCGAAATTTACAAGATAGATTATATAGATTATATAGGTAATTAAATTTAGTCCTTGAATAATTATTTAAATTTCTTTTAAAGTAAACGCTAACGTTAATACGCGATAATACAATTAAATATGAAAAAGGCCCAGTTGGCCATATACCCGGTAGATTTGTACTAATAGACGGTAATCTGTCCTAGAATCCGGTATTTTTAATGCGAATTTGAATTTTATTGTTTGAGGTTAAAGTTTATATAGATATTATTTTTTACATAATTTGTGTTTCTTCGTTTGAAATAAATTGATCTATAAAAAGGGCATATGAACAAAAAAGAAGTATTTACACTAAATATATTTTTAAAACGAAATCATAATTAACTATTTTCTATCTATCTATTTATCAATATATTTAAATGAAGTCTATTATGATTCACATTATTTTACAGAAATATCACTGAAATTAGTTATGAAATTACACTTTGGTTTTATTTAATTAATTATTTTTTATTACTTTATTAGGATATATTTATTATATTTCAAAATTAGTTACATATCTAAAGCAAGAAAATATAAAAATAAATAAACGAGTCATAACCTGTTTTAGTATTTAAACATATTTCTCCATCGAGAAATTATGATTAGGAATTTTATTATCTCAGAAAGCAATAAAAAATATATCTTCAAGTTGCAAAAAAAAAGAAAACAATAAAAACCATTTTTTGACGGCAAAATCATAAACGAGATTGATTTTATCATGTCAACAAAAAACAAATATTCTGTGTCCGTGATTATTACCGTTGAAACAGGAAGCGATGATCGACTGGTGGAAAGATCTCGATTGATGAAATCTACTCTTCGACCAATACCTGCACAGATCCCAAACCTTGACAGCAATTTGGATGTGGATGATCTAAACAGCACGGTGGTGGATACAGTCCCTATAATAGAGTCTAAGTTCTTTAAAACTCGCCGTCTCAGAACAAAGAAACACAGTCTAGCTCAAGCAAATGAGACACGAAATGAGGCTGCAAAACTCAATGGACTTATTATCGGATGCTAAATAGGCAAATATCAAAATCCTTGACAAGCGACCTTCGCCAATTTAATACGGAACGTATTAAAGTGGCAATTGAGCAGAACCACAACCAAGATCTGTTTATTGGGCAAAGCCAATTGACGAGGCTGAAATCTGACGACTTTCGTAAAAAAAATGGAAATCTTAAGGGAAATCGCGAGTTTATATGGACAGCTGTACTCCACGCAAACATCTGCCGAAAGCAAGGCAAGAGATCTTAGAGCCAAGCTTACCTACCTGTCACTTTACCGAAGAATCCCCTGTATGAGATTAGTATGGTTCTTAAACAACACTAATAAACAACAAGGCAGCGGGTGACAACGCAATCACCCAGAGCTTTTGAAAGCAAGCGGTAAGCCGATACTTAAAATCCTCCAGAAACTCTTCAATTCCGTTATTTTCGAGAGTAAGACGCCGAAAGCAAGGGATTGAGGTAATCCTGTTTTTCGAAAAGAGTGATAAAGCATTCTTGAAAAACTGTGGGCCGATCTCGTTTCTGAGCCATGTTTATAAGTTCTTCTCTAGAGTCGTTACGTATCTTGTCACTTGTTGGCTCGACGACTTCCAACCACCCGAACAGTTTGGATTCCGAAAAGTTTATAGTATCGTGGACCATATTTATACGCTGTGGCAAGTTATACAGAATTCCGAAGAGTATAACCGGCCACTCTGCTTGGCGTTCGTGGACTACGAGAAAGCCTTTTATTCGATCGAAGCATGGGCGGTGATGCAGTCTCCCCAAAGGCGCCAAGTGGGCTACAAGTACATCGAGGTACTAAAGTGTCTGTATAAGAATGCTGCTATGTAGATCCAATTACAAAACCAGAACTCTTATCCTATCCAATTGCAGCGAGGCGTAAGCCAGGGAGACGTTATCGCGCCAAAGTTATTCACCGTTGCATTAGAGGATATTTTTCAAGCTTTTTAAAGGCGAGTATCTAATACACCTATGCTTTACCAATGATGTAATCCTAATGGTTGAGACCTTGGAAGACCTGAACACCATGCTTGAAGATCTCAATAGTGAATCATAAAGAGTGGGTTTTAAAATGAACATGGATTAGACGAAAATCATGTCAAACGTCCATGTTGTATCCACTCCAGTTAAAATTGGGAATACTACTCTTGAAGTTATCGACCATTATGTGTACCTAGGATATACAGTCCAGCTAGACAAGTCCAACTTCGAGAAAGAGATCTCTCGTCGAATTCATCTCGGATGGGCAGCGTTCGGGAAACGTGGTCGTCCACTATGGATTTCATAAGAAGGCTCAAGATTATCCAACGGGAAATGGAGAGAACAATGGTCTTTCTATACGTGATCGAATTAGGAACAGGAGATCCGTAGGAGAACTAACGTTACTGACATTGCTCAAAGAATTACTCAGCTAAAGTGGCAGTGGGTGGGACACATAGCGAGAATAACTGATGGCCGTTAGGACGGAAGAGTTCTCGAATGGCGACAACATATCGAACGACGCGCTGTGGGTAGGCCTCCCACCAGGTGGACTGACGATCTTATAAAGGTTGCGGGAAGCCGCTGGATGCGGGCAGCGCAGAACCGATCGTCGTGGAGATCTATAGGGGAGGCCTGTTCCCAGCAGTGGGCGTCCTATGGCTGATAATGAAATTAATTGGATACCTAAAAAAAGGAAATATAAAACAAATATTAATAATAATCGGAACATAAGCTTCAATATATAAGTAATATATATTTTTTTATTAAATGAAATATAAACCTACAGAGAAACCTAAATAGTAAAATTTATATTTACTGAAAGGCGTTAAAATACTCAAGGCGTCTCAGTATCCGTCAAAAATGTATGTTATGCTTTCATACAACAATGACGCTTAATTTAAGGCAATAAGACACGATAACGGATTTTGGTACAGTTACTATTATTAGGTTTATGCGTGTACCAATATTCGGTAAAAATGCATGATTTTGCCGGGTATTAGACAAAGTAGGGATTTCTGAGTACTAATATGTATATGAAATGTTAAAAAATATGTACTTTTCAATAAGTTTCACCCTAATTTATTAGGTTATATCGTTAGATAATTCATTTAAATATTTAGATAATTAACTTTCTTATCATACATTTATTCGCTGCAGCACAACGAGATTATCAATACCACGAGATAGTTTCGTAGATCACTGACAAAACCTAGAACTTCCTTAATATTTTTGGAAACCGCACTTTTGATGTTAAACTGTTTGGACGCCATTATACCTTTTCATAAGTTTTGCTATTATAATTGCATAAAATATTACCAAAAAACTAATGCCATTTATAAATTTTGATTGATTATTGGTAAAAATATGCAAACATGAAAATACTGACTAGTTACCGGGTTCAGGGACGTTACCGGCAATACGTACTTCTACCTTAATGTACTTAATGATAATGTTGGTATGTACATATTTATGCGAATTTCTTTATTCCATAGTCACTTTTGAAAGATAACGAATATAAATGTATAGCATATCATTAGAAGTCATCATCGCGAGGAACACCGACTATATTTTTAATTATAACAATATGGGTACTGAATTGAATGTCATGATTAGTATATTCCAAAAACATATACTTTGTATACATTTTTTAATCACTAAAAGGTAGAAGAGATAAGTTGTATCATGGCTTGTCTAAACAAAATTTTCATCAACGTCGGAGGACCGTTATTTGATACATTTGTAATCTAAGAAGTCATTTTATTTTAATTTTTAAATTTTTATATTTTATTTTGTTCTCTCTAATGTTTTATTAGCAACAGGCATGCGTTTAAATATAACAAATAATTTATATTTAGAACTTCCTATATAAAACGTGCTACGGTTGGCAGCTTACACACGCTTTCATAACATTGTTATACAAAGTAAAAAACACACGTGCGATATAATTTTATTACCTAGTGATTGCTTGTATGTATATATTATTCTTTGATAAGTTTAAATTGCACATAATTACGGATATAAAGACAAATGATACCTGATTTATGATTTAAAAAGATACACATTCCGCACCTTTACAAACTAAATAGACAATCTTGCTACATCCTTCTTTATTATTTTTACATTAGAATGATACTTAGTTATTTACGGAATTATTGTCATCCTTATCCTTATATTTATCGAGACCTCGATATTCAACAACCGTTCCAATACCAATTCGACAACCGTGGGAGAGCCACGCTTCGGCATGAATGGGCCGGCTCGACCGGAGTGATACCACGGCCTCACAGAAAACCGACGTGAAGCAACGCTTGCGTTGTGTTTCGTCGTGTGAGTGAGGGTACCGGAGGCCCAACCCCTCCCTATTCCCTTCCCTCTATCCCTCAACCCTTCACTCCAAGGCCGGCAGCGCGCTTGTAGCCCCTCTGGTGTTGCAGGTGTCCATGGGCGACGGTAATCACTTACCATCAGGTGATCCATCTGCTCATCTGCCCCCTATCCCATGAAAAAAAAAATTCGGTGCTGTTGTAACCAAAGACACTATTATTCCCTTACTTTTAATATTTACTAATCTATTGTATACTTATTACATTAACATATAAAATTAACTTTATAGACTTTTCATTTCTAAAAAAATCCATCTTTCACGAGGTTTGGAAGAGTTTTTTGTAAACCTGAAAAATTATAGAGTTTGTATTTTCGCTAAAAATTCGTCAAGAAAGAAACAAAAACTAATATCAAATTCTAAAATCTGTTTTCACCGTTATTAGCATAGGTACAAAAATATACATAGGTTTGTATAACCTGAGTTTACCTGACATGTTATTGACTATAGTTATCAAAAAGGAGGTACTATGTTCGATGGATAGGTGTGTTTTTGTTTATTTCACATCACATCACCAGCCTTTTTACGTCCCCACTGCAGGGGCTCAGGCCTTCCTTATGGATGGTTAAGGAGGATGGGCCATGACCCTCCACGCTGGCCCAATGCGGATTGGAGGGTATTAACGACTGCAAATGCAGCCGGGACCAACAGCTTAACGTGCCTTCCGAAGCACGGAGTAGCTCGCGATAATAATTTTTTGGTCACCCATCCCGTGACCGACCCTTGCGAAAGTTGCTTAACGACTACGATCGCGGGCCGCGGCGCTTATCCACTACGCCACCGAGCTACTACTGTGTTTTTGTTTATTTATGCTCATCGATTTCTCCGCGAAATGAAAACGAATTTTGAAAATAATCTATTCAGTTTAACAAAAACAGACCTGACAGTGTTCATCTAAATAGCAAATTATTTAGGTATATCGTCGAAGTAAAACTAATAGCGTGATTTTATTGTTAAATATAGTTTTTATTTGTTAAAAAAAACATATGAACCGCAACTAAGATAAGGAATATTACTTTTAAAATCGGTTTAATTTTTTAAGATTTTTTTTTCCTGTTGTTTTACATATGGCAAATGAAACGCAAGGAAATATTGCTCATAAGATAATGAATGATCAATGTGACGTTAGGTTTTTATTTAATAAAACGTAAGTTTTGAAAATAGTAAGCGGTTTTTATTATAGTAACACAGACTAACTTTTTAATGATAATCATATCTATATGGACACAGACTAGTTAACGTTACATCTCCCTTTCTTTTTTGAAAATGAACTAAATACAATGAGTTTTACTTTTACAAAACAAATTGTTAAATAATTCTTGCAATAATTAATCATCAATTATACAACACTAGTTATTGTAATTAGTTTGTTAAAATCAATTAAATTAGTTTTAAATATCAAGTCTATTTACTGGTTTGATTAGTCTACCAAACCTTGATGATCGTGGTGCTATCACGGATTAAGCTTGAGTTGGTTTCTCTGTATGATTCGAAATGCTTGGCGATGAATGTGCTGATACTGGTAGCGACTTAGGGATAGTTGGTGATTGAGCTTGAGTTGGAACCTGTGCTGTTGATTTATCTGTGTGTGTTTCAGGCACTATCACTTTGTTGCTTGGTATATCTGTCTGTGTCTTGTGCAGATGACTGAGATTCCTTCTTAAGATTTGACCTTGATCTGTTTGTATGATTACAGATCTTGGAAGACCCTCTGGCTTTTCTATAACTCTTGCTCCTTCCCAATGTCGATGAGCAATTTTGTGTCTGACTTTATCATTTATTTCTAAATTAACTGGTTGTGCAGTATGTTTATTGCTGTATGTGACTTGTTTTTCTCTTAATCTTTGAAGCTCTGTTGACACTCCGTGCATTATTTTTGGTTTTAGATTACTGTCACTTGTAGGTATTTGAGATCTTGTAATTCTGCTAAACAAACGTTGGTTAGGAGAACCTAATTTATTATTTCGAGGAGTGTTTCTCCAATTCAATAAAGCAAGTTGAACATCTGACTTGTCAATGCTACATTTTCTTAGTATATGTTTTACTGTTTGGACTGCTTTCTCAGCAAGCCCATTGCCTTAATGGTGATGTGGACTGGATGTGACATGGTTGAATTTCCATTCTTTTTGGAAGAGCTTAAATTCTCTAGACATATACTGTGTTCCATTATCAGTTTGTAGTTCTTCGGGTACTCCAATTACAGAAAACCATTTTTTTAGTTGCTCAATTACTTCATATTATGTCTGACTCTTTAATTGTTGAAAATCTAAAAATCCAGAGTAACTGTCACAGATCACTAGGTAAGTTTTCCCCTTTAATTCAAATAAATCTGATGCAACTATTTGCCAAGGGAGTGTAGGTATTTTCTTTACTAACACTATATCTTTAATATTGGTTCTTTGTGTTTGTTCACAGACTGAGCAGCTCTGATCTAGTTTTAGGATGTCATTATATTGTCCTTTCCAGTATAAAAATTGTCGAGCTCTTCTTAAGCAGCTTTGTATGCCTAGGTATCCTTGATGAATAGCTTTTAACATTTTAGAGATTTGTGATTTTGGAACTACTATTTTGTCACCTTTGAAAATTATACCTTTGAGATAACTTAACTCTTCTTTGAAGTTAAAATAATGTTGTAATTCTGTAGGAAGGTCATTGACTTTTTCTGGAAATCCTTGCTTTATTTTTTCAATTAGTAACTGTAAATGTGGATCATCTTTTGTGGCTTTAATCAACTCTTCTTTAGCATCTAATGACATTGGTAGTATGGTATAGGTTGGGTGCATCACAGTCTCGGCTAAGAAAATCGGCCAAGGGTATTTCTGTACCCTTTTTGAATATGACTTTTGGTGAATATTGTGCAAGATTAAACATTATGCGTTGTAACCTTGCTGGAGCAGATTGTATATTTTTCTTAAAAATTGTTTCAAGAGGTTTGTGGTCTGACTCAACTGTTAGTTCTTTTCCATAAACGTATTCATGGAACTTCTTGCATCCAAACAGTATAGCGAGAGCTTCTTTCTCGATTTGTGGATAATTCTGTTCAGATTTTGTCAAGGCTCTTGCTCCATAGGCAATTGGTTGTCCTTCTTGGAGAAGTGCAGCCCCAAGATTTTTAGAACTGGCATCTACGGTTAAAGTTACAGGTTTGTTAACATCATATAGCCTTAGTACTGGAGGGGTCTGTAGTACTTCTTTTATTTTGTTGAGAGCTTCATCGTGATGAATTTCCCAAATGAAATTTGTATTTTTGTTCAACAACTCTCTTAGTGGATTTGTTAGGTCTGACATGTTGGGAATAAACTTATTTAGGTAGGTAATCATACCTAGTAGTCTCTGTAGCTCTTTTTTATTTGATGGTGTTCTCATAGCTTGTATGGCTTGGACCTTTTCTGGATCTGCTTCTAATCCATTAGCTGACATTATATGTCCTAGAAATTTTATTCTTTTTGCTTCAAAAATACATTTGTCTTTATTGAGTGTGAAACCTGACACTTTTAATGTGTTAATAACTTCATTAACTGTTTTTCGGAGTTCTTCTTTTGTCTTTGCATGTAAAAATATGTCATCGATTGCCACTTTCACATTTTTGAATTTACTGAGCAAGTTTGTCAAAATTTCTTGAAAGATTTCAGGTGCGGATGAAACACCAAAAGGGAGTCTTTTAAAAGAATATCTTCCCCATGGGGTAGCAAAGGTTAATATTTTTTGTGTCCTCTCAGATAGCCTTATTTGCCAATATCCTTTTGTACAGTCTAGCAATGCAAAGAATTTGGAACCTTTAATGTCTGCTGAGATCTCTTCTATACTTGTGAGTGGGAAGTGACGTCTCAGAATATTTTTGTTCACATCAATTGGATCTATGCAGATTTTTATTTTTCCTTTTTGTCTTACAACAACCATAGGACTCACAGCAGGTGTCGGCTCTGTTTCCGGTTTGATGACATCTAATTTCACCATTCTGTCAAGTTCTTTTTTAACCTCATCTCTTATTGCATGTGGTATTCGTCTTGATGATTTGATATCAAATTTTGGATTCTCAATAAGGTCAATGTCATACACATAACCTCTATAACAGCCTAAGCCTTCAAATATGTCATTATATTGACTTTCTTTTAATGTCTTAACTCTAGCGATAAGTTCTAAGTTTTCACATGTACTAAGTCCTAAGATTGGTGTTACTTTTTCTGCAACTACCTTGAAAATAATGTCTGTTTCCTTGTTTTTTATTTTGCATAATAATTTTGTCTCACCTAGAACTTTCATTTTATCTTCTGTGTAACTAATCAGATTTCTTGTTCGGCTAGGTTTAAGAACTGCTTTTATTTTGTTTAATATGTACATTGGTAAAACATTGCATTCTGCACCTGTGTCTAATTTTATGTTAAAATTCACATTGCCAACTTTTATTCTTTCAGTCCAATTTTTATTTTCACCAGCACTGATAGTAGATACATATATATCATCTTCAGAATCAGAGTTTTCTTCTAACATATTTATTTTATTTTTATGTTTATTATTAAATTTTTTGTTAGTGTGGCACATTTTGGCAAAGTGACCATTTTTATGACATTTGGTACATGGTTTATTGAACGCTGGGCATTCTCTACTTTTATGGTTTGTACCACATCTTTTACAGTCAAAATTCTTGTTTTGCTTATTTAATGAACTTTTATTTTTCACCGCTAAAACTTTATTTGTTTTGCTTTTATCTTCAAACTCATCTAGTTGTTTTGGCGCTTGTTCACTAGTCTTGCAAATAGCAATGGCTTTTGTAAGATCTAATTTGACTTCTGTTAAAATTTTTTCTCTTATTTGATTCGATCTAATTCCGAATACTATTTTATCTTTCAACATTTCATCAAGTAAGTTGTCAAATTCACATTTACTTGCTTGAGTTTTTATTCTGGTCAAAAACTCATTAAATCTCTCATCTTCGTTTTGTTCAATCCTGAAAATATGTATCTTTCGAAAGAGATCTTTGAACTTATCTTTAATTAATTGTAGGTTGTTTTTTTTCCGTAACACTAAGATTGAAACTATTGTAAATTTCAATAGCGTCTGGGCCTATTATTGCCATAAATGTCGCTGCTTGAACTTCGCTTCACTGGCTTCTTATCTAATTGAATAGCTGTAGCATACCAGTCAAACGGTTGTAACCACTTTTTCCAGCTCGTTGATTTGTCCAAGTCAATTTGTAGGTTATTTGGCGGCTTTATACCAGATACTGCGTCGTTTGTGTTCGTTGTCATTTTACAACTTCTTCTTCTTTTATTTCTTCTTTTATTAATGGCTTATCTGCGCATTACGCACAATTCTGCCAATGTCAAGTGAATAAATTTCTACATATAAAATGAAATGAATGAAAGATGGCGATGATGTCCATTTTACAACTTTCTTACGTATTTTCTTTATTGCATCACGTAATTATCCCATTCTGACACCATGTGACGTTAGGTTTTTATTTAATAAAACGTAAGTTTTGAAAATAGTAAGCGGTTTTTATTATAGTAACACAGACTAACTTTTTAATGACAATCATATCTATATGGATACAGACTAGTTAACGTTACAATCAAGACCGAAAATTATAAATGTTTAGTAAAAAGCAGGGTTCAATGATAAATATCAACTGATATACGAGTATATCATGATGATCGATTGATATATACGTTATTATATAAGGTTGGGGAAAAGTCTTTTCACATATAACTTGAAATGTGTAAAATCTTTCTGGCTATATCATTTGTATCTGACTGTTTTTGATACCATTAAAAATATTAAATTTTAAAAAAGATAACTCCGAATTCAAATTAAGAAAGCAGAGCATGCTCGTCTCTTAGCTGTCGCTGAGTGGGAATCCGGTCTTTGGTTACAAGTCTTGCCGTCATCGACTGTTGGGACACTTCTAGATAATACAACTTTTCGCCTTTCAGTTTGTCTTCGCCTGGGGGCAACCTGTAATCTCCCCCATCTTTGCCCTTGCGGTGAAACGGTGGACTCTTTAGGTCATCACGGCTTATCTTGTAGCAGAAGTGCTGGTCGTATCTCTCGACATGCAAGTATCAATGATATCATCCGTCGAGCTCTTGCTACGGTGTCAGTGCCAGCCATTCTAGAACCGAACGGGCTGACTCGCGATGACGGTAAGAGACCTGATGGGATGTCTTTGGTACCATGGAGGATGGGTCGACCCCTAGTATGGGATGCCACCTGCGTTGATACTTTAGCGCCAACTCATCTTCCACGAACATGTCTTGAGGCGGATGTATCCGCCGCTGCTGCAGAAAGTCTCAAACGGCGAAAATATTCAGGTATAAGTAATACCTACATATTTGAGCCGTTTGAAACGATGGGTCCGTGGGGCCCTGGAGCCCATCGTCTTTATCAAGAGTAAAAAAAGAAACTTTTTGACAGGTCAGGTGATCAGAAGGCTGGTGTGTACCTCGCCCAAAGAATTAGTTTAGCTATTCAAAGAGGTAACGCTCGCAGCCTTCTGGGTACCTTACCTGTAGGCAATGATCTGGGAGACATTTTTAATTTAGTTTAGTTATTATTTTAAGAAATAGTTTAGATAAGTAGTTTTAATTTAATGTCAGAGAACAATAATCAGAAAAACATTATTAATAAAAGCGGTAATTTAATAAAGGCTGCATAATTAAGAAAATGTGTGATATTCATTTGTTACACTTACTGTCAAACGGAGAATTTAATGCAGAAATTCGATATATTTTAACATTTTCATATAAAATGGTAAAATGCAACGCAAGTTATGAAAAAATGTGACGTTTATGAACCTAGTGCAGTTTCTGTGACAGTAGCACAAATTTGGTTAAAGCATTTTTAGTCTAGAAATTTTGATATCAAAGATATACGTCGCTCCGGTCACCCGGTAATGAATAAAATTGATGCCATTTTGGAAAAAGTGGAGTAAGATCGGCATATCAGTAGTTACGACGTACCTATTGAAGAAATTTGTGATTCTTTATTACAGCGTAATGAAACCGAACCATTTTTGAAGAAGCTGATAACTGGTGATGAATAGTGGATCACGCACGACTAGATCGTGCGAAGAAGGTCGTGGTCAAAGGTCGGTCAGGCTTCACAGCCTGTGGCGAAATCCAGGTTAACTCGCAATAAGATGATACTACGTGTATGGTGGGATTGGAAGGGCATTATTCATTATGAGCTGTTATCCCGAGACAAGATCATCGATTCTGCGAACAACAGATGAGATTAAGGCAAGAAGTTTATATAAAATGTAAAGAAACTTTTCCCTAACCTATTATTTCAGGTACATCTATAACGTTACAAGTTGAATAATTGCTTTACAAGAAAATAATATGAAGTTTACATAGATCACATTGTGCGAGTACGCTCGGTCACTGAACGATTTTCCATATCTTCGTTCATTAAGATTTTATGACGACTAGCTCTGTTTTAAATTTGAAACATTCTATCAGTAATAGTAATATTAGGAAACGTGGAGTATGGTGAAGATCGGACAGGAGAGATGCAAAACAAACTTTTTTATGCCAAAAATTAATAATCTGGGCACGGCCGTACCATCCTTTTCTCGAAGCCATTCGGCCAATTTTTGATCCCCTGTAACTTCGTTGCAGAGTAATATAGAAGCTTAAAATATCAGTGATCAAGAGGGCAGCACATAATGAAGCACATTTCTAAATAACATTAAATTTGAATAAGTATTTTAAGAATTACTGCAACTTAAAAAAATCCATAATTTTGTCATTGACTGACTCATAGATCATCAAAATTCTAAAGTACTTTTAGCAGACTCACAGACTCCAAATGTTGAACACAGTTACTATTTAGCATACAAAGTAAGGACAAAAACATTATGAAATATTTATCCCATTTTTAAGTTTTTCAATTTTTTTATAACTATATAACATTTTGAAAACATCTGCATACATCATCACATCATACATCATCATCATTTAAACAACACATTGGTGTTGTTTACATTAATTACCCTTTGATTGTTTAGCAATACAACAGAATAAAGTACATATATGCAATACGAACTTGGATCATAGGCACTCATACAAAAAATTATTTACCAAAGAGTAAATAGTAAATTTATATATAAGGACAATAATACTCTCCGAAAAATTTTGGAAATATCCAAGCAAATTTATGGAGAACCGATACATCAACGTATTTTTAAAAGGTAAAGAGAGTGATCTTTAAGAAAGCCCATACTTGAGGCTCAAGATAATATATATAATACCAGAAAAGAAAACAGATATCTGCTCCCACAGAAAGATAGTTTCTAATTTAACCGACTTGGTTTAAGTTGATTTCATAACTTTTTACCACAGAAGTATTGTGTTGTTAGACTCTTTTACACTTCGTAGTTTTAGATTTAATAAGAACATTAAGCTTTAACGAATGTTATTTTGAAGATTTGTATCGATAATGTCTCTTTAAACTAACTACAAATTTAATAGACGTTTGTGCAATTGGATGTAAGACAATTAATCAGTGGATCAGAAGTTTTATTTATTGTGACTAAAAAAAGCAATCATATTATTGGTTTCTAGCTGCATGATAATGTTCGGCCGTGACATAATAATACCAACACTGAATCAATCTAGATAAATATTAAGAACGATCTAATGTATTTTAATGGCAAATACCTATTCGAATTGTATGATATGACGACCTAATCAATAGATAATACAAACTTTTTGTTTGTGTTATCCATTGATTTGGATATTTATATTATGTTAATTATTGCGTCTATTTATATCCTATTAATTGTTGTGAAAACTTACAACATAATATATCAGAGGTTTTGAATTTAGGGACATCCAATAATGCGAAGGGATATGAGTATTCTAGTCTCTTGTAATTGTCGACATGCTGAGCCATCTACATTTGGACATTCAATTACTTAACTGATTGAGACTTATTGAATTGATTGAAAAACTATTTGTATTGATCCGACGATGATGTCCGCAAATGAAAATTATAGTAATTAGCAAATGTGCTATACAAAAATACTGTGGTGACAGAAAGGCGAGCTCTTCATCCAACTCCGTGGCAACCATAAACCTTTCAAAATTATTTGTAACTCAAACGGGACTATCCGCTCCTGTCCCGGGGCTATCTGCTTCTGTCCACCTGTGTCATCTACTAGTCCACCAAATCTGTGCGGTGACAGAATTGCAATCATAGTAAAAATAAACGGTATGCCTAATCTTCATCCAACCGGGCATTCTCAGAATGCCGAACAGTAAGCCCATAGTATCCTAAGATCTCGAAAGTATTATAAAAATATTATGTCAGTTAGACCAATAATAATAATTCTTTATTGAGTAATTTATTGACATATAGTAACAAATCAATTTGCCCTGTCTCCCAAATTAGGTTGCCCCGTATGTCAGGAGTTAATGCTCTCTAAGTATTACATTTGGCTTAAGCCAGCTTTGATAATATTTAAATATTTCTGCTTTTATGATTTAAGGGTTAGCCGTTTGGATTTTGACAGCCTCGATGATTTTTTTTATAAGGACGAGGACCTTGGAGATTATAGTGGTGTTTAGCAAAAACACTCTTAACTAACGATAATTTAAATAAATGATGTCTTTTGTTTACATTTAAAGGAGGTCTATTTTAGGAACTTCTATTTTATTGTATACATCAATCGTAGGGTGCCTTTAAGGTAAGGAAAGAGTAACCTTCAGTGCACGTTCAACTTTTATAAGGAACGATTTGCAAGCACCACCCTATGAACAGATGCAATAGTTGATTAAGCAATGAAACAGGGCTTTGTATATTTGTATCAGCAATTCAAGTTTTAAAATGGTTTTTGAGTTTTTGAACACAAATATAAAACGTCTCAGCCGGTTTGCTAAAGTAGATATGTGTTTGCTCCAGTTCAATTTGCTGTCAATGTAAATACCAAGATACTTTATGCTGGCTAAGTTTTCAAATTTTGAGCAATCGCAATCAGTGTTTGAAGTTTAGTTACACGGATGAGTGTGTAGTATGGTAATGGAAAAATTCTTAAGTGGTGCAGATTGAGCTATCTTGTAAAAACATACACATTTGGTTTTGGAACTATTGATGGTAAGTAAGCAATTCTCTAGCCGATTAGTGACTTTACAAAATTCCATTTGGACAAGATGTTGTACAGTATCCCAATTTGATCCACTAAATAATATGACAGTATCGTCAGTAAACATGAGCATATCCGTAATAGACAGTTTAATTTGGCATAAGTAATTAATATACATTAAAAATAGACTAGTTCCAAGAATGCTGCCTTGAGGACTCCATAACTGCAAAATACTGGTTCACTCGGATGCTGATCGATGCGTATTTTCTGAGTTCTGTTAGAAATAGTCACTAAACCAAGAATGAGGTACTCCTCTGATGCCAATATTATGTAGTCGTGTTAAAAGCACAGGAGTAGAATCCCGTATCAAATTGCCTTTTGCAAATCAAAAAATATACCTGCACATTTCATGCCTTTGTCTAGGTAAGCTGTAATTTTTGTTGTTAGGGCAAGGACAGCATCCTCAGTGGAGTTGTTTGCTCTGAATCCGAACTGATTGTTATTTAAAAATTTTTTTCATAATAAAGCATAAACCTTTTGTAATTTTTCAAGGATTTTTGTTAGATTGGATAACAGATTGGCCTATAATTATTTAGGGAAGTAAAATCACCTGATTTATGAATAGGAATGACAATTTCTTGCTTCAATAAGTTTGGTAATATTCCTCTTTCGAAACTTACATTACACTAATGGGCGATAGGCTCACATAGATATTGACTACATTTTTTTTTAAATGAAGCATATCACTCGTCCCAGCCTGGTGCACTCTTTGTTTTAAATTTTGTATAATGTTCCACACTACTTTTTCAACCAGCCATAAATAGGGACATATAGGCTAAGTGCCTTCTTTAGCTGCAAATATATCCAAGTCTGACTCATTTTTATTCAGTTTCAGAAGAGTGGTGTTAGACAAGTCGTCGTACGTCACTAAGAGCTTCGACCTAGACCTTGGTTATCCGCGCTCTGCCGTGCTATTCACATGGCAACAGATATATGTAATGATGTTATTAATGTTCACAGACTGTCTGTGCAATATGTCATGTCCACCCCGCTTATATAAAGAAATACTTTCTATTTGCGCGTGATGACCGGTACAGCCCTGTCCTCGAGACAGAACACTTGATAATGATTTAAAATCGAATCTCCAAACCAAAAATCGTCTTCACGTGGTTTGAATGCCTTCAGTGTCAACTACAGACTCGCTTGATCAGCTTTATTTATTTAAATCATTGCTATTCTGTAATAATCTAGAAATTTTAACAGTGCTATTAATTATGTTTTTCTTTCTAGTGATCTTTATTGTCTCCAAAAATGTTGGTGGAGTTGATACTGTATGTTTAGCTATTTCCTCCTCAAGGTAGAGCGGACCTAAGGTCGTTCGCCATCAACATTGCCAATAACAGCGAGTTCTTCAAGATTGTGAGCTTCTCTGGCTATGTGATCGACAAACTTCACTATTCTAAGGAGAACAGACAGTCATTGTGCGAAAACAAACTCCTAAAACTTCAAGTTATTTTTAGATTTTTTCTTCTAGCACTACATCTAAGGGCATTTAAGGGCTGCGTGATACAGTGATAATTCCACAGTAAACACAACAAGATTATGTTAACAGACATTTTGCTGACATAGATGACACCAATTGGTTTGTTTACATTCAGTGAAACTGAATTTTTGTAGTACATAGGTCATTATTAGATAAAAAGTAGTTTAAGATAAAACATAATGTCTGTTGCTATTAATAAAAACATGTTTACACCAAATCTTATAGTACTGAAGTTCCCGTTTTGTCTTCCTCACGCGTACACTGTTGCGGCCAGAATAAATTCGGACTGTACTGTGGAAATATAATTGCGTTACGAAACTTTTTGTGTTAAAAGTTGCAAAAGTGATTTAAAGTTTTATTAGAAAATTCATATATATCGTCACGGCCTCTATAAAAGGTCAGAAGAAATTCGGTTTATGGTCATTGCATGTGGTGTCGTTCTTGTGGTTTGACAGTTTTGATTATATCCGCAAAGGTAAGTTAAATCATCTTAAATATTTTTTACTTCCGTGAATTATGTCGTGATGTAAGTGCCGAATATGAAGTAGTACTTTATACTCGTTCGTCATATACATTGTACGAGTGTTCAATTCAATTGCGTATATATGCATACGTATACTATATATCGAAGTAACATGAGAAATCTTCGTCGTGTTTGGCTTCTCTGGCGAAAACCAATTAACTGCCTCCAATGCTAATCAACGGATGGATAGCCAAAAATTTAAAACCGTTACAGTTATCATATAATATTTATATTATAATGGGCCAACAGAAAGTGTATTACTAGTGTTATATATATGTATCATCATCATCATCATCAGCCCTTCTACGTCCCCACTGCAGGCCTGCCACGGCTCATCCTTATGGATGGTTAAGGAGGATGGGTCATAACCCACCACGCTGGCCCAATGCCGATTGGAGGGTATTAACGACTGCAAATGCAGCCGGGACCAACGGATTAACGTGCCTTCCGAAGCACGGAGTAGCTCGAGATATTAATTTTTTGGTCACCCATCCCGTGACCGACCCTTGCGAAAGTTGCTTAAGGACAAAGATCGCGGGCCGCGCCACCGAGCTACTCTATATATAAATATATATATATTGTTTTCAGTAAATAGATCAACCGGACATTTTATGTGACATATTTAAAAAAAAATTGATTAGTAAAGTTGTACCTAATCCTTGCGTTTCTTATACTTTCTTCATAATATTTTATTTTTATTTGCGCCTATCTTTCCATTCATTTGTAATTTAAGTATATGAAGATCTGTAGTGTTCTGTACATATCATTGTGTTATGAATAGATAACAGCAAAACATAGTTTACACGTGATAATCATCATCGACATCTATGACAATCATCGACATAACGTCATCATTATCATCAGCTTTTTTACGTGCCCACTCCAGGGGTTCAAGCCTTCCTTATGAACGCTTAAGGAACATCCTCCTTTGGTCATTGCCCATCGGCCATGACCCTCCACGCTGGCCCAATGCGAAATGGACAGTATTAGCGACGACCCATAAGCAGCCGGGATCAACGGTAGAACAAATAGTTACGCTATTTGTTACGCTCAAAGATCGCTTTGAAGTGTTGGTTATGGTAACGTCGATGTTAATGACCTAGGGTTCTATCGCGTAACTCTCTAGAGAGTTAACCATAGGATATGACATCTTCTTCTTCTTTTATTAATGGCTTATCTGCGCATTTTGCACAATTCTGCCAATGTCAAGTGAATAAATAAATTTCTACATGTAAAATGAATATGAAATGAATGAAAGATGGCGATGAATATTTATTGTTGAATTATCGATGTTGATTGATCAGGATATGACATGTTATCGATGTTAGGGAGACATTTCGTTTATTTTACTACTTTGACATTTATTTTTTTTAACGACGAGTAATAAAGAATGATGATTATGGATTTGACAGCAATATTACCAATTTACGACCCGTTGCACAAACGTTCATTAGGGTTTAAAACGTTAAGCTTAATTTAAAAAATTGTATCGGTAATGTTGCTTGAAAATAATGACAATTTTAATGATAGTTTGTGGGTACAGGTACAACAGGAAGGTTTGTGCAACAGGTAATTTGTCGTTTATAAAAAAGATGTCAATGTATACTAAAAAGAAACGAATATCGCCATAACATAGTTAGATGTCTGAAATTACGTCTTAAGTCATGGCCAGAGAGTGCGGCATTTCGTACACCCATTCCAATTAAATAAGATTCGATTCCGTAGAAACAGATATAATAGGCTACTATAAAGCTTTAATTGCGAGTTTTATGTAAACATATAAATGTTGAAAGAACTACCTGACTTACTTAGGTCAGTCAGGGGTGATATTTACAAACAATTGATAAAAACTTATTTTTTATTGCCTGTTACAATATCAATTAAACGGGTCAGTTGAAAATCAAGAAATAAAATATAGAGCCAATGCATAAAAGGCAATGAAGTAGGTATTTTATTCATTTTACATATAATCAGTAAAATAACCTTTTTTCAATGGTAAGTTTGCTTTTTATGTTATAAGAAAATAAATACCTTTTATTATGGTTGAGTATAAAGATAAATAAGCAATGAGATCAAATTATTAGTTCAATCAGTAGGAGGGCAAAGACGGATTGCGCAAAATCGAAATCAAAAGCTGTTTTTTCATTTATTTTTAATTTCGTATCTTCACACATTTAGAAATTAATATGTACCTACTAAGGTCTTAATATACCTACGTAAGAAAAACTAATCAACAATCTCGTTTATAAAATGAAAAAGTATGAAGAAATATGTCTTTACTACCTACCAGGTGAAAGAGCTAGAGAGGGGATGTATATCCTAATAGCGCATCTCTCTCCTCTAAAGGGGCAGACAGAAGCGGTCTTTGCACGTCTCCGACGACGGTCTGGGAGGAATTTCTGATGAACGTGAACCTCCGTTGTGAAGATGGCCTTTAGCCTGAACGGAGGCTTGGTGTGGAGCTTTCCCTGCTGGATTTCCTTCCCCCTTATTTGGCGCACGGTTTTCTAGCGTGTCTGTGCCGATGGAAGCCGAGTTTTCCTTTTTCTGTTCTCTGGTAATTCTAGTGGCGAGTTACATCATATATATTTCTACAGACTACAGATCCATATAAAAAAAATCCTTACAATGTAGATATCTATAAATTCTTATCTTTACACCATTTCCTCCACCGCATGTCTGATGACCCTTTTGATAGGGGACGATGGGGGAATCGCGGACGCGGGGTAAATACGGACTAACATGTATCTACTCTATCTCTGCCGCCCGCGTCCCGCCGCCGCGATCACGCGTTTCGTCCTGCCATTTTTAGTGTCCACCAAACATTCCCGACAGACAGCTGCACGCTCGATTCAAGGTAATTGCAATTTTTCATTTTTTGTGTATTTGATGTAATTTTTGGTATTTACTATTTTGAGTGTTATTCAAAAATAATAAGTGTCAGTATAAAAGTCATATTTTCTGTCGATTGCGGTGTTAACGACGAGTAAATAACACAACCGTATGCCTTGATAAATTTTGTTAACCTAAAAATTTTGATGTTGTACTTTTTCTAACTCGTTTGGGTCAATTGCGGACAAATGGCCTGGGTTAAATACGGACGTCCGTAATTACCCCATTATTTATCAAAACCTGTAGTAATATTTCTTTATTCCAGATGCCTCGAAAATATATTAAGAAAAAAGAACCAGCTTACACCATTGAAACTCTACAAAGAGCTGTGCAAGAAATTAAAGAGAACAAGACTCCTTTTCGACAGGCGGCAGAAAAGTATGGTATTCCCAGGGCGACTCTTTTTGATCAAGTGAAAAAAGTCTGTGTTAGTACCATGCCAAAAAGAGGTAGGAAGTCAGTTTTTGATGAATCTCAAGAAAACGAACTGGTCGAATTCATTTTAAAATCTTGCAAAGCTTTCTTTGGGATAACAATTCCTACCCTAAGAAAAATAGCATTTGATTTTGCCGCTGCTAATAACATAGCAAATGACTTCAATAAAGATACTAAAATGGCAGGTATAGATTGGTATTATAATTTTATGGCTAGACACCCCAACATATCACTTCGAAAGCCAGAAGCTACTTCAATCAATAGAAACACAGCATTTAATCAAGAAGAAACAGATATATTTTTTGAAAATTTAAAAACACTCATGATGAAATTCCAATTTAAGTCAAATTCAATCTACAATGTTGATGAAACGGGGATTAGTACTGTGCAACGAAATTCCAGGATTCTCGCACCGAAAGGATTAAAACAAGTAGGAAAATGTACCAGCGCAGAACGTGGTTCCTTGACCACAGTTACAAATTGCTTTAATGCTGAAGGCACATACATTCCCCCATTTTTCATATTTAAAAGAAAGCGAATGAATGCACTGCTTATGAAGGATAGTAATAGTAACATGGTGGCTTGTGTTTCTGACTCAGGCTGGATAACTGAATCAATTTTCGTTGATTGGCTTCAACATTTCAAAGCATTTGCAAAACCATCTGCAGATGACCCTATTTTACTAATACTGGACAACCATGAAAGCCACGTTAGTTTAAGAGCTCACGAATTTTGTCGCAAGAATTTTATTCATGTTTTAACTGTGCCACCTCACACATCTCATAGAATGCAGCCTTTAGATTTAACTTTCCATGGCCCGCTAAAAACAGCATATAACAGAGAATGTGAATCCTTCATGGTCAACCATCCAGGCACCAAAATTACGGTATATGATGTTGTAGGCCTTTATACGAAGGCTTTTAATAGAACCACAAGTACTGACAAAGCTATAAATGGCTTTAAGTCTGCTGGAATTTGTCCAATGGATCAAGATAAATTTAAAAACACTTTTGAAAGTTTTGGTGATATTTTAGCCTCAGTTTCTCCTCTTGAACAACAGATACAGACAAATACCAATAATTCATGCCAAACTGAGTCCCAGAATGAATCTCAAGTTGACTGTGAAGCTGTCAACGAAAATATTTCTAATCCAAAAAATTCTCAGGAAATATTTGAACTTTCCAATATGCGGCTAGCTATGACGATTTAAACGAAACAATACCTACGTCTGCATTATTGGGTGATATTAATGAATCTAGTGTAAATCAAAGTATAACAACTTCTCCATCTCCCTTAGTACCACTTAGTGCTGTAGTGCAAGTACCAACTCTAAAACCTACTCATACAAAACGATTAGTTAAAAAAAAACATTCCATTATTTTCACCAGCACACCGGAAAAAGTAAACCTGGAGCAAAAAGAACAAAAGAAATTAAAAAGAAAGAGAAAGAACCTGGAACAAGAAAAGACCAAAACTACTATTAATAAAAACCAAAAAACACTAAAGAAAAACGACCAAAAGGTTTAAGAAACTTAAATAATTTTGAATGTGATAAAGAAAATTATGAATATTTCTGCATTTATTGCCTGGAAAAGTATTGTGATCCACCCACCGAAGACTGGATTATGTGTTCAGAATGTCAGAATTGGGCACATGAGAATTGTAGTGCTGGGTCTTCTTCAAGAGGCTACGTTTGTGAATTCTGCAAATGAAATGGGACCTCGTCCGTAAATACCCCATGTTGTCTGCAATTAACCCAGCACTGGTCCGTATTTACCCCAAGAGCTAAGGGTAATTACGGACATACATATTTTTGCTTTTTATTAAAATTTAATAAATGTTGATTGATCTCATATAATAATTAATGTTGATTTGATAGGTAAACAACTATAGTTTAATAATTAATAAAAACAGACTGATTATTGTTAATAGTTTGAGATTTATTTGTGATTCCGCTTAGGCGTCCGCCATTCCCCCACCTTCCCCTATATCAAAATTAAGTTCTGAATAATCTGAAAGAACAAATCAACTATCAGTAGACCAATTAAGATTAGTCTAGGCTGGGCAGACAATCCTTTTTTTCCTCATTTAAATTTAAATTGACCTACCACGAACCACGACAAAGAACGAATTTGAGCTACCTGATGAAACCCACTGAAGTGTATCTTCACTATTAAGAGGGTCCGGATTTCACCAGACCATGGATAGACCATTCTGATTGATCTACTGACATTTTTATTTTTGCTTGTGCAATGGATTAATAATATATAACCATTATAATAATGTGTTTTTTTTTATTTAAAATATGTTTTTAAGTCATGGCATCAGCTACAATGAAAATATCCACAAAAAATGTCATCATAAATATAAGATTACCCGTGTGTTGAGGCTTTGTTTTTGTTCTCGAATACAACGTCATAATTTAAAGATACAAACATGCTCTATATTTAGCGCCGGTCGGTATTTTACATACTAGGTAAATATTAGATAAGATAGATATAATTATGGTGGTAGATAATAGATCATTTCTGTTTACAAGATAATAGCGTCATCAACGTCACAATATATGAACACATTTTTATCCCAAAAAAAATTCCCTTGTCGGTTTTACGGAAAAATTACAAAGCTGCCAAGATAGATCGCTTACGTCTATAATTAGCTAATTATGTAATAACTCCTATGTCTAAAGCCGGGTTTACGTTGCTTATGTTCTGACTTAAATATAGAAAAAGAGGAAGTTCAACTTTTGTCGGGTATGTTTTTTATGTTCACATATTTCTCTGCGATTAGTAGATTCTTTAAAAAAAAATAAACAGTTTATAGGTATTCATATTTTTTGAAATCAGATAATCAGTTTTGGTAATGTTTGAATTATATATTTTAATGTTTGTTCCTGAGTTTGTCTAGCCAGTTCTTCTCGGACAGGATTCCTAAATTGGAACTGGTATGGTACTTACTGAGGAGTAAATGAACAAAAATTATGAATATGTCATATTCATAATTTTAATAATACAAACTTTTTCAACTCGTTAACTCACCGAACTTGTAACATTTATTCTCAAAATTAAATTTTATTACATCCAAAAGCAAATATAAATTAGAACGTGTTTCTTTTCTAAAATTATTAAGAGAAAGGTTTGATTGTTTTGAATAATGCTTCGAATCTACTTGAACGATTTTAAAAATTCATTCACCTAAGCCACATCGTACGCGTGTAACACAAGCTATATCCATCCGCATCCAAATTAGCGAGAAAAAAAAACCTAAACTACAAAATTTCCACTTCTATTGTGCACCCCATCATCTATTTGTCTTCACATCACCCTCAGGTTGACTGAAAATGTTTACGGCATTAAGTCCACCATAGTACATTTGTGCATGAAGTGTTAATAAATAAATAAATAAATAAAAATATATTCAATAATCTTTAAGGTATTGCAACAATTCTTAAATTAGGTACTCGTTCAAATTTAATGTGATTTCGAAATGTGCCTCGTTGTGTGATATCCTCTTAGTCACTGACAATTTAGGCTTTCACTTCCACAACGAAGTTACGAAGAGTCAAAAAAGGGCCTTTTTACTTTTTTGCTTGACTTGGTGGGGGCACTTTCGTGCCCTCATAACACGTAATGGGCATCTAAAATCAGTTGAGACAGCTGAAATTAATGAAAAAATCATACTAAAAAAAAAATAAAGAATAAAGTTACGATCTTAGTTAGCCGAGATATCTAACTAAACTAATTGTTCAGTGAATTATTGTGAAATATTTAATATTGAGTATGTAATTTATTTGATAGGTTCTTTATTAAAATTAGCAAAATAGGACTTAGTTAACTTTGGTTTCATCATATATAACTACTATGTAGATGTATGTAGATATTAGATGTATGTAGTTTACACTAAGCCGTTGAGCAATATCCACCGGGTAATTACAGACCAACTCAAAATATGCTAGAGCACTTATAAAAATATCACGTTCCATCAAAGTAAGAAATAAATAACATGTATCTGAATCCGATAAGGTCAATATCAATAAAATGTTTGGCCATTTTTTGTTTTGAACGTATTTGACCTTGTAGTAGCGGCATCATTCTGTGGCATCATTTAACTACGGAAAGAATGCACCAGTAGAACATTTAATGAATTATGCAAGTCAAAAGACTTCGATATGTTTTATTATATCAAGGGCTAGGCGATTGATGAGCGATGATTTTTTTGTTGAATCTTAGTGAAAATGCATTTAGCATTTTAATTGCAAATATTTTATTTCACTCAAAAACATTGAATTTTTTTCTGGTGCAATATTAATCTGTTATAATTTTCCACTGTACGTTACCTGTGCTCACTCTAATTGTTAATTATACCGTTACCAACCGTGGTAACATTTTATTGGCTTTCTGTAACTTAATGTCTGTATATAAAAGTCATGTGCTGTTTGTATTCCTGAATATATAAATCACTACATAGTATAAAACAAAGTCGCTTTCTCTGTCCCTATATCCGTATGTATGCTACAATCTTTAAAACTACGCAACTGACTTTGATGCGGTTTTTTTTCCTAAAAAGGGTGATTCAAAAGGAAGGTTTTTATGTATAGTACAAGACCACGCGGGCGAAGCCGCTGGCGGAAAGCTAGTAAATAAATAAATTAGATATTTTTAGGACAAATCGAACAACAAATAGGAAGCATGATGTTACCAGTGATAATTCACAGCAGCCTATCATGTGTCAATCACTGGTAAAATCGCGGCTTAGTGTCTTATTTCAAAAACTCGAGAAAATAAAATATTTTGCCTTTTCATCACAGCTTAGGGTGACGTCTTTTCTCCACTTGTGTTAATTACTGGTAAAATCACGACTTTCTTTTAAAACTTCAAAAAATATAATATATAAATATATACATTTTACCCTATTGCCCTTTCACCACAGCTTAGGGTGCCGTTAGCTTTTCTTCACCATAGGACCCTTATCATTTGTAACCATTAAAACCTAATTTGATTTTATATTATTTTTATTCCAGAGACCAGTATGGAGGGGAAGTATATTTATTTTATTGCGTTCGTGGTGACGTGTAGTCACGATATGGGGCAAGCGCACATTCTACCGTTCACACACTCGCACGACAAGGTCCCCATGCATGAATGCATCAAAGAACTCACCCGTAGCATGATCAACTTGTGTTCTATATACGGGGATTATTCTTCCGGTGAGTAACGAATCTCTAAGTAATAAATATCTTTATGGGAGCACTTTAGAGCTATTTCCACTGCAATTAGTTCTCATCTGATTCAATTCGATTGCATCCATAGGGGAGGTTTGTGCACCAGCAATGGGGGCATTAATTAGGCTGATGTTGATGTATAAAGTAGCGAGTTAAGGCGAGATTTTATGAAATTATCACTTTGTCTAATATTTGTCAAATAAAAACCATTATATAAAAGTTGAACATTTGATCGATTGCTTGCTAAAAACAGAAACATATAGGTTTTGATATATTTTTAGATCATAATTAATAACTGCGTTTGTTTTTTTTTACTTTTACAACTGTGACTAAAAATGTAAAAAGTAAGCGGAAGTACAAGAGAGCCTTAACTAATATTCTGGCTAGTTCAATATGCTTATTGTTGTTTGAACGAAAATAAATTAACTCACCAGAGCGACAAGTTTACTCGCCTCTTTACTTATTGAAGTGAAAATCGTACATTATATAAGCAAGATTAAAGAACATTTCCGAATGTGGTTATGGTACCTGCCGTCGCTGTTTCAGAATTCTTTATTAGATTTAACTTTAATCGTAACTTCTTGTAAGGCAACAGGAAATAGGAAATTTTGTATGCAATATGTATATAAGTATTTGTGTACTTAGAAGGCCGGATATAATTTATCTTATAAAAGTCATAAATTCTACAAAAATCTTTGAGTGTTAGGTTTATAGTATTTACTTATTCGAAGTTTTTATTCTTACTTCCCATAAGAACTTAAAATTTCTTTCAAGTTTTGACTAAATAATTTGGCCTGAACTTTCGAGTAACGCGCTCACCGACACTGTATAAACATTTTTTTTTTTTCGATCTAAATATTAATAAATTTAAACACTATTTTCAAACCGTTAATCTTAAATATTGTAAAATTTAAATCTATATTTTATCTTCCAGAGTTATTACTTGACAATGGCATGTCTTTAATACCCAGAGAAGTCACCAATAGAAGCTGGGACATCAGAGAGAAGGTGATCAAGAACTGTTGTATGCGACCATGCTCCGCCTCCGAACTCCTAGCCATATGTTAAAATAAACATAAATGAATAATATTATATTATAGTAGTAATGGATACCAAAGATTATACAATAAAGTGCATCCGAAAATTATGTGTTTTGTCGTTTCATTCATAAAGGCAATGCAGGAGGAAACGATTGATTGTTTGTTTGCATTGAAGAGACTGAAACTACTGGCTGATTTTAAAATTCTGTCACCTACGCGGGCGACATAAGTTATATTTACGGGCCAGTTCGCGTACGTCTAATAAGTATTTAGAAAAGTAATAAGTATATGAATTTGTGACGTCATAGACTAGAGAACCGTAAAGTTGATGGGATTGCGAAAGGTCGTGAGTTTCGAGTACATGGAGCAAGTAGATTTTTTAAACATTTTTTATTAAGATTTAATATTATTATCGACAAACATATTGTGTTGTATAGAATATTTGCGTCCATACCCTTTTTTCTTGTTCCGTGGTCCCCGTCCTGCCCTTCATGGCATCACCAACTCGAGAAACGGGTGAGAAAATGAGATATATATGAGTCTCGAGAGTTCGTCATGCTACGAGTGCTAAATACTCTAACAAAGGTGGAGTAATCAGGTACTTATACAGAAATAGATACCTACATTATTTAACGTATAATAAAATAATTTATATTACACACTCATTCACCGATAATACAGAAAAACTATATTAGGTATTTGTAGATAATCAGTCGTTAACCCCGTGTTATGCTTAATCGCTCACGCGGATGCAAATATACTTCTGGAACACAAACAAGATTATGTACAGTCGCGCGACACGTCAGGGCCATATTACTACGAAGTTATGCCCAATTGTAGACCATGATTCAATTCAATTCAATACTAAATAATGATGTTAATTTAGGTAAGGAATAGTGATCTAGGTATAAACTGGCATTTAATCTTTTCCAGTCACAATGTTATTAGGTCGAAAATCTTACAAATGCCATTTTGCGATGGCTTTATTAACTAGAAAGTTGACATAAAATATTGCCACCGTTATAAGGCAGTTATTGCTTTTAAAATTCAAAATTTGCTTCCGCCGGAGCCAGTCGACTATTGATATTTTTTGTAAAGCCTAAGAATGAATGACTATAATAAAACTGTCTCGATTTTGTGGTACCCAGTCACCTTATTTGAAGGCCAAAAAGCATTGTTCTGGCAAATCAAGGAAACTCTTTTTTATTCAAAAGAAACTTCGATTTCTAAATTGTAGTTTATTCAGACGGATTAAGTATTTAGATCGCAGTTTATAAATCAATGAAACTAGGCAAGATTGTTGTTTTACTTAGTGTAAAAGAGAAATTAACGACACAATTTGTTTCTTAAGCGTTATTTAATATCTAATCCATACACATAAAGTAATATATATGTTACGCTCAAAGATCTAAATCGCTCATTGAGCGAATAAATAGTTCATAATGCGTTGTGGTTACAATAAAATATCCACTCAGCAAAATTCGTGTTATGGCTCTCGCTCACGACGCGTTGTGGCATTCACAGAATAACCACATAGCAAAACCCGTTAGCGATGGATGTTATTCAACTAGAGATTTGCATGAACCGAGATCACTAGTGATTCAGTGATACAATAACTACATATTTTCCACAACGCTTTAAAGTAAAGCTTGTAACATTAAATTTACGTCACATGTATTTTTCTTACAACTCGGCTGAATGGTCCTAATCCCGAGGTCAATTTAGAGAGTTTCGCAAAAAAAAAAACTTGACTGTAAGTTTTGACATTTGTCACTTCACGACCTTTTTAAATAGCGAAAAGATGTGAATCTTTTGTTATATTTTAATCTTGTTGCATCAACGGCATTTAAGTAAAAATACCTTATATTTAATAATGGTGGAAACATAAACCTAGCGACCTACCTCTTGGCAAATTTCTTTGCAGCTTTAATATCTAATTATTAGATTCAAAATCCCATTTATATTTTTAAATATTACAACCACACACAGATAAATTATTTTTAATATTACAAGCTGAATTCACTCTTAAATAAATCATTAAAGGCTGATGTTTGGGCGACTCGTTTTACAATAACTGCGATCACCAAGAAGCGGCGATCATAGTTCGCAACGATATGTAGGTCATGTAATGCAATTTTAATTACCATATAGAATGTAACACGTAATGTAAAGCGTTTAAATAATATGGATCGAAAACAATGCTACCAGTTATGTGTGAAAGAAACAACAACATAATGTCAGTATACGTGAATGAAATAGGTATATGTTTGTACGTTCCGTTAACTAGTTATCAAAAATAAACAGTTTTGATATCGGTGTTTGGCCATCTGGTAGCGGTTACGTTACGTGATTTAAAAAATGGATAACGACTTATCGCTAAATCCCGTGTCGTGGCGTCATGCTATTCGACCACAACGCGTTGTAGCAATGAAGAAAAACCATGAATGCCATAACACGAATTTAGCTATTTGTTTATTCTGCGATTGCCACAACGCGTTGTGAACTATTTTTTCGCTCAATGAGCGATTTCGATCCTTGAAAGTAACATACATATACAATTTCATAATTTCCCTTATAATAATCCTTCCATTTCTTTCATGAATTGCATATAAGCATCGTCCTTGGTGGGCGCGTGCTTCGGAATATCTGCAGGTCTTTGCACGATGCCAGTTTTGGCGGGTTTCGTTTTCTTGTCTTCTCTCTTGACTCGCAAAGCCGACGGTACAAACCTCGTGACGTCAGCGGACAGATTTCTAATCTGTGGTTTCGCACTAATTGTGGTTCCTGTGGAAATTCACGATTATTTGTAGTGAGATCAATATCGAAATTAAAAGACACCGCTACTTCGAGCAATCTTTTCACAATACCAACTAACACGTTAAATAATATTAAATCGCGCTTGCAGTATTATAAATCGTCAGTCTCGTGGAGCGTGGGAGGGGAGAGTGTGGAGGAAGGGCGCCATTAGAAGTTTCTGCCGCGGTAAAATAAAATCGTTGTTAGAAATTTAATGACGATTTTTTTTTACAGATAACAAACATAACTGATAGAAAAAACAAAATTATTTTTTAACTGACTCACTTCGGAAAAACGCGTCTTGTCTAGTAAGAAATAGCTTTAACTGATTCACAATTTTGAAAATTCATTAATTCCAGTTTTAACAAAGGAATTTAGTATAAACTAGTTCTAACTGGGGAAAACGCGTACTGTCTAATAACTGGTTTTAACTGTAACATAGATACAAAAACATGGTAAATTTTGGAACCCATACTCTGGTTCACTGATGCTTGACTCACGTCTACATTTGTCTACGATACGCCACGCCACCGGCACATTACTTTCTCAAACCCAAAAGAAATAAAGATAATAAAAGATACCTTGCGGGCCATCTTTCTTGGGTATAAGCTGCGGGGCGGCGGTGAGCACGGAGACTTGCGGCATCGCCTTAGGCGGGGGGGGCGGCACGAGAGGGCGCAGCAGGCGCGGGGGGGCACCAGGCGGGGGGCCGGGGGGACGCAACATGCCCCGCGGGGGCAGCCCGGGCGGGGGGCCGGGCGGCGCGGGCGGCCGACCCGCTGGAGGGCCGGGCGGCAAACGCAGCGGCGGCAGGCCCACCGGGGCGCGGAGCGGCAAACGGAGACCTGTACGGCATTACAAGTAATAATAATAATAAACGTTAATGCTCTCCGCAAACAGGATCCTTAAACAGATAAGTGGTAAATAAACCTATAATATATAGTCCTGTAATTTTTTTTTTTTTGACGCTGAGAAATGCATTCCGCATGTCCGCTCCCCCCATGCGCTGGGGTTCACGGGGTCTGTGGGACTCCTCCTGTGGTCCCGCCCCCAGAGTGGGGGCTAGACAAAATACAGGAGTTTACCCACTAAAACTCAGCGATGTCCCTCTCATGGTGGGCGAGGCGCGGGATCGGCCCGAAGGCCATACACCGCGCAGAAGGAGACTAGTACCTGATATAGGTTTCGTAAGATACCTGTGGACACAGATCACTAGGGTCCCCTACAGATACCAAAAGAAGAATTAAATAATTGGTTCCTTTTACATAGCATTTGAAGAAAACTTATTAATAGACACAAAAAAAAAATATGATTATAAAAGTATTCGCAACAAAGTGTAGAAAATAAACGAAAATAAATACATTTTTTTCTGGCAATGATTAATATAACATAACACAGAAAAGAGGTTTATTAAGGCGATCATGCAATCTTTCTACGAAAATCGATATTGCCCCATTTTTCATCCGCCATACACCAGACGAAATATAAATGATATGCACACACTTGCATTTTAAACATGCCAATCAGAACGCTCCAATATAACTATTACCAATCACGCTTAACCGTAACAGACATCTAGAGTTCGTAACAAACGTGTAAAAGCCATTTTAATTTAAGATATTACACTAGTGATTGACATAAAGTGATTTACTATTGATATTGAAAAACAACAAGACAATTAATTGAAAGGATACTGGAGTTTCTGTATATCATTTTGGATATTCATTGAATTATATAAATTAAATGCGATATTATCTTTTTTCTTTACAAATAAATACTTTAAAATACATGAAATTTTTTATTCTTTTTAATTAGTTGCTTGATTCAGTAAGAAATATTTTTAACATCTTTGCTCGTAAATCTGATGTAATTCCACCGGCTTTAAATATGTAAAGCGGGTCATAAAAAACGCGTATGTTACCAAAGCAAATAGTTAAGTTATAGTCCATACAAATTCCATAACAGTATTATTTGCCATTTCGCGCGCTGTTGCTATTCAAATTTCGAACTAATCGCCGCGCGGCGCCAGTCAGTAGGCAGCGCTAGCGCGCTGTTAAAATGGCGGGAAAGCAACAGTGAACATTCACAGATTGAGTTTATTTAATGTTCTTTTTTTTCTGTTTCCTCGCAAATGTGTTAAAAAACGTCGTACGATATACGTGCGTATTGGTTATAACATGAGCGGCTCAATTACGCCCTCACCTTCGGCTCGGGCTGAAATTACCCCTCGCATGTTATAACCATCATAACGCACTCATATCGTAATGTACTATTAAATCACTTCCTAATAATGAACTAACATTGAATCAGTACTAGTCGAGCTTAAATATTTATTTGAATATATGTTTGTTGAATTCTTTATAAATAATAATAGTAGGTAATTGTTTTACCTTACGTTACTCGATTTCGTATCAAGTAAACAGATATGATCGGCAACATCTCTTAAATGAAACTAGTAATATTAACACTATAAAATAATACAATTAGTACAATAAATGCTATTGGAACTCCGAACGGATTCCGACGATTCAAAACATATTATTGTTAATGGTTTAAAATAAAAAATCTAACGTCATAGTGACGCCATGACAGAATGTGGCGTTTTCTCAGGAGATTTTGAACACTACATTTATTTTTAGATTTTAAACCTATTAAACGAAAGATAATATTTTTTTAGATATATTTCATATATATCTATAAAATAAAAATATAAAAAAGTTGTCTACACCCCTATTCTACTAATGTTAGCGTAATTGTGGAAGTTCAATGGTGCTTCAACTACAACCCTATATGACACAGTTCTTGTTACTAGATACAAAATGATAAATATATATGTCGGCGGGTAGTCCGAAGGGGCTATTACGAAGCCCAAATAGATCGTCCATATCGGAGGACTATCTTTAAAATAACACTGCAGGCGTGGTATACCAACGTGGATTTGTTCCATTTATCACTTTTCATACGAAAATATAACGAGATGAGCGTGATGTCATCGGATGTCTTTACTCCTCGTTGATCGGAAACAGAATGTGTGCCAAAATGGCGGCAACTTGGTTTTTATAAACGAACTGTCAAAGTCAGTCACCATTCTAATAAAATTAAAAGTATCGATGATCACGCTCTCTTTACAATCGAGTAATTAAGTAATCGAGTAACTAGCAATTAAAATAAAAGAAACTAAATCAAACGATCTTCGTAATGATGATGCGACATATATATATATATCACCATTGATTTGTGAGAATGACATTGCACTAATAAGCTAATAATAGTGGGTACTTATTTTATTATTTACGTACTTATTAAAGGCGATTATTATATAATAATTAGCAAATTACGACAGACCCTATACGACAAACTGTTGAGTAAAGTTGAGTTAAGTAAAAAGGGTATATTAAGATATCTTTAAAGAAAAATTGTTAAAAAATCCACTAGCCGCAGATACCCCGAGATGAAACATTTTTAATTGTTATGAGTATTGCATTGTAAATGTAACTTAAATCAAATATAATAGGTAGAATAAGATGTTTTAATAATGATTTTCCTCTTTCAGTGAAAAAAATGTCCGCTTGCTTTCTGTAGCTGATATTCTGCTATTATAAGTGATTTCATTACACAGTATAAAACAAAGTCGGTCCCTTTATCCGTATGTATGCTTAAATCTTTAAAAATACGCGATGGATTTTGATGCAAAGCCGCTGGCGGAAAGCTAGTATATTATAAAGGGGAAATAATTGTTTGCATCGAATAAGCTCCGAAACTACTGGTCTGATTTTAAAATTTTCGCCACCTACGCGAAACATCACACGCGGTGGACATAGGCTATATTTTATCTCGAAAACAGCAAGTAAAAGGATGATAATGGAAGTAAAATTTTGTAAAGGCATTAAAACGTTACCATAGTAAATATTGTTATACTATTCAATTTGTCATTCTTATTATATCAGTCTCATGAAACCTTATCCAAATGAATTATGAAATTAAATTCTAAGCCTGGATTAACATATGGTTTACTTTTTATCCCACTAAAGAGTTTTCTAGGGACTACGCGGGCGAAGCCGCTGACGGAATACTTGTATATTATAAGATACAACTACATATGTCTGTCAAAAATGTCTGACCCTCTTCTTTCCATCTTTCTATATTGCCATGCCTATCAGGTGCATGTGAATATTATTAACTGAAATTTATGTATTTAGTTTTTAGTTTCTTTGCAATGCAATAAAATAAATAAATAAATATATGATAATATAAATACGGGTTCTGTTCCGTTTAAATAAATAACAAATGAGACTGACCTGGTGGCATAAGCGGCGGCGGCATTTGCCTAAGCTCAGCTCCGGGCGGCTCGAGGAACTCCTGCGGCTGATTATGCAACGGCGGCATCTCCGTGTCGCTGTCCGAATCACTGTCGCGACCGTCCCCGGTGCGTTTTAATGCGCTCAACCTGAAAGTTTCACTTAGTTATTTTTGGTATACTACGTCATTTTACGAAACCAAAAACTATTTACAGTAGTCTAAAAATCAGGAAATACTCTAGAAAAACAGTTTATTTGTTGGATAACTTATTCAAGTGTTGGATATACCCAAGTAATAGAGATTAGTTACAGCACTATTAGTATTAATAGGATTAGCTTTCGTCACCAATATCCCAACTGCTGGGGTCTACCTTATGGATGAAATGAAATATGTAGGGAGAACAAACCATAACCCACCAGACAGGTTCAGTATGGATTAACAACTGCTAAAAGTTGCTTAACTTCCGTATTGCAGAGCGTACTTGTTAACGATTTCATCATCGAGCTCGTTTTCAAATATGATAATACTAACCTAGCATTTAAATCAGCAGCCCTATCTCTCTCCCTCTTTTTATGCACCTCCTCCATCTCTTTCATGAAATCGTCTATATTCTGTCCGGAGAGAGCCAGCATACGTTGTTGAAGCGACGTAGGTTTCGGAGCGGGCGTTGCCACGGCATGCGGAGGTGATGGACATTCTGGGTCTACTACTTGTTCTCCATCATAATCTTCGGCGTGTACTGGTATAATTGTTTGTGGTGGTGCTTGATTTGCTGGTGGAGAATAGTTCTGAAATAAACAAACAGGATTTGTATCCATCTTTTAAAAAAAAAACACATAATAGAATTCACAAGTTTCAGGTGCCCGAGATGATGATTCTAACCCACAATCTTTCTCAATCAGAGTGATTGCTATAACCATTGATTCACCTGAGACCATTCAGACTGAAAAAGACCTTCTGGTTCGAAGTACTCTATATTATTGCATAGGAAAGTATTACAATAAGCATCATTCTTACACATTCTCCAGGAGGTCCTTCGTCGGGCAAGTAGTGGAAACGAAGGCTCTTCTTTTCCTTGATAATCTTGAGCTTAACCGCGTCAGTTAACAGCGCAGCGATGTCAACCGGAGGACCGGGCGGGACGCCGGGTGGCTCGATACCTTTTGGCCGTTCCTGTAATTACGCAAATAAAAAAAATATTACTATATCTGCAAATTTTTATTTTTATTCATTGCTACGTCTCAGTCTACCTGTGAAAACAAACTGCAAAGCTTCAAGCGGCAGTCGTGCTGCCCCCTGACGGGATGCATGAGCATGGCGCCCAAGGTAGTTTTGGAGTAATGTTAAATATTACATCACTACACATCTTTAAGAGACAGAAAGCGGCCAAGACAGTATTGAGACTAAAAAATCACAAACTGGGAAGGTTCGAGACCGCTAAACATCTCAATAGCTTACTGAAGGACTTAACACCCCGCTTGTTGACGCGGTGTGTAAAAGAATCGAACCTGCTTTCATCTTTGAGAAGAAATACAAGATACATCTTATGGACAATGAAGATCCAAAGGTAACACACGAGGCCCTCAGTCTTCACAGACGACTCTAAAGCCTCATTAGGCACAGGCGCTGGTGTATTTTCTGAGGACCTCAACATACGTCTGTTCTTGCCTTTCAGCTCATACAATACAGTCTTTCAGGTTGAATGCATGGCGAGAGCGATAACTACTAGAAATGTAACAGGATCAAAAATCCGGATCTTCTCAGACAGTGAATCAGCCCTACAGACTCTTAAAGGTAGTTCTGTCAGATCGAGTCTTTATAAAAGTATCACCAGATTCTTTTAGGGGTGAAGGGCGGCTGGTATATGCTCAAGTGTGCGGTGTTGAGCAGGATATGCCTACCGTCAAATGTTAAACGTACGTCCACGTCGTTCACCTCGGTAATACCTGGATCTATGAATAGGCACCGCACACTCACTATCTGCCCTGGGATCCATGTAGCTGAAGCGTTTAACGCTACCTCACCAGTGCACTCCATCACAGTGAGGGAATCCTAAGACCCTCTAATCCTATGATCCTAACCGCACTTCAACACGCTTCCTAACCCTCTTTTCGTCTTTTCCCTGACACCTTTCTCCCCAGGCTGACCTACAAAGGCCTCGGTTCTATCGGTTTTTGAGGGGAAATCCGATAGACTAATAACCCCTCCTGCGCTAAGGCCTGCGCAGTTGAGCGCCGTAAGTGGAGATGAAGGAGTCCTGGGGGGTTGAGTGAAGCGAAGTCGGCGGTAGTACCTTCGCGACACAACACGCCCCCTTTCAAACAAAACGGTAGCCTCTCTAGGTAGCGCCAGAGAGGAAACGGTCACGCGTCCCGTCAGAGGGCCGCCGCGAGATATGGGGGGATCCGGCGCAGCTTGCTGTGTTGGACAGTTAAGGTCATACAGACAAGGTGAGGGTGAGTGGAACAAATGGGTTACTCGAACCGGTAGCACAGCCTCTCATTCCAAGCCTCCGATGTCGCACCTGACACCAACTCCCTATATCTATATCCAGTCCGTAATCCAAGTGCACCTTGTTTTCTATAGGGCACTCCCAGATGTGCGGGCTCCATGGAGGGTGGGAAACGGACTGGATGAAGACTTTACACTACACTTACACGACACACAAAGGTTCAATTCACTGCCACACACATCAGCAACTGCTGACTCAATTCCTTCTGAGCAGGCCTCAATGGTATCCTCAGAAGTGAACAACACGCCCGAAGGGAAACCGGAGGGTAACAAAATCAACACGATTACACCCGAAAAGGGGACCACTACTCTGCCTGAGCAAGATTGGACTCTTGTGGGAAGGAAGAGCGGAAAGGTGACACAGGAGGAAACTCCTACTGCCGCTGCTCAAGCTTCCCTAAAGAAGTCCAAGAGGAAGGAGAAGCAGAAGGCAAGGATGCAGCGGCAGAAGCAGCTCAGACGGGAATCCCGAATGAATGCATTAGCCAGCAACCGAATTGTCCCGACCACCGGCAGGGTACGCAAAGGGTAGCTGAAGGTGGGAAGCAGGCAAACCTGCCAACACCAAAGCAACCCCAAGTGGCACCCACTACCAGCCGGGACAAGGAGCCGAACGTATGGGGGAGCAAAAGGCAACATGTTGTCTGAGCAACCCCAAATGGAACGGATACCGAGTTAGGAAAAGGACCGCCCACTGCCAAAAGGGAAGGGGAATGGCAAGGGAAAGGCGAAGTCTACGACTCGATGAGACTGTGTCTCCTAGAGGAGATCCTAAAAGGCAAAAGACCGAGTCGGTAACCGAACCCAACCCCCGCACAGTGGAAAATGGTAGAACAAGAGCATATCAAAAATACTTTTTACGAATATCATAATTTGTTTAATTTAGTGATTTTATTAGGATCTCAAATAATCGAATTATAATATTCATTTAGTTTTTTTATCGAAAATGCACGAAGTTACATTTTTTTCATAGGTAGAAATACATAGAAGACGGGAGTGCCGAACTCGAGTCTTCGCATATACATGTTTCAAAGCAATATTGTGCAAGATATATTGGGTACATATATGCAGTATTATACATTTTTGGAAAGGTTATTTCATGCTTATTACGTTACATCTTTTTAATTTCTAAAACAGCGACAATTATGTCAGTAAGTAATTAAAAAGTGACATACCTTATTTTTTACTTTTCTTTTTTTTCGTCTAAGGTTTTCAATATTACCCACGACTCCCCACGCGCAACTTTTTATGTTAATTGATAGTCTAACTATTCAGTAACAGAATACAAAAAAAAGCAGCTGCGGAAATTTGCGGTTTTAGAAAATATAAGAAATAATGTGTGAAAAGTCGGAACATAAAAATCAGTATCTTTTGTGGTTTACCACAGACACCGTTCACGAGGACAATAATTATATTACTTTTGGAATATTTTATTTATTTAGCGACAACAAAGGAATCTTATCAAATTTGCACTCGTTATGCGTGAGAAATTACTAAATAATAATTATGTGGGTACCAATTTGATATGGGAAAATGGGTATATAAAGGGAAGCAAAAACTATTCGAGCCATCTTCATCGGTGTAACTTCAAGTGAAGTAAAGCTCATCTACACCTGAAATTTCCGTGAAATTGTGAAGCATTAAAATGTCTTCCTTTAGCTGTATTAAACGCGAATTTATAATCCCTTAAATCGAGGGCGGCAGGACCATAGAATCATTATCCAAAGTTTTAGTGGAAAGCCTCAATGTTTCTGAAAATAAATAGTGTTTTATTGTTAGTGATATACAAAGGCATATTCTTCCTACATTCAATAAGCGCTGGGATCAAGCATCTCGCAAAACAGAAACATTTATTAAGAAGAATAGTGCTTGGCTGAACTCAGGGTAATTTTTACATTTCCCGGACTCCGAACAAGATTCTACGCCATCAACATCTGGCCAGCGAGAAAGAGCTTGCGTACCTTATAGTGACTCCTCAGAATCTACCAAGAAGAGGAAAAACACTCTTCTACTCCAAGAATATGGCTTCAAGCATATAAAAAACGCTTTTGTGCAGGGACTACGGGCCTTAGGTGAGTACGAAGAAGCTCATCTTGTAGAAGAATTAAGAAACGCTGACACTCAAAAGAAATTTGACCTCCGTAATATGTGGAATAACTTAGACCAGGCGGAAATTACGGGTGTAGACGAAACATTTATTAAACGCCTGTATATTATCTTACAAGTTCTATCTTCTGGAAAGATGATTGATTCTAAAAAGTTTGGAGTATATGCAATAGAAACTGCAAGAATATATGTGAGTAATTATGATTGGTATTATATGCCGTCCTCCGTTCATAAAATACTCATACACGGAGAAAACGTTATCAAACAATTTGCAGTGCTTCCTATTGGACAGCTGTCGGAAGACGCACAAGAGTCTCGCAACAAAGACTACAGAAACATGCGACTTCATCATGCCAGAAAATCTTCCCGGTCTGCAACAAATGAAGATGTCTTTAAAATGCTTTTCAGTCAGATCCATATATAAAAAGTTTAAGAAAACCATACTTAAGAAATGTAAAAAATCTTGAAGTAGAGGCAGTAAGTCTTTTAAAAGTGGTACCTGAAAGTGAACGCACATTTACTGACCCTGATCCTGAAGCAATAAAGGTACCTACCAAAATAAAAATAATATTGATATTTAGTTATTAGTAATGTTTGTAACGAGCTATATCAATCTCTGAAGCTACAGGCCTAGGATAGTTTGTTTATTCAGCAAAAAAAAAATCTTTTGTATTTTTTATTAATTGGGTAATTGTATTTAACCATAGTTTTAACCTTCTTAGTCATTAAAACTTGTCTTTCTTTTGGAATTTTTTTTTACCATTTTATTTTTGTGTTTTTCCCATTTTTTTACTTCTATGACATATAACATATATATATGTATATAGAAAAACACTACAAATTATACATCATTTGAATTTCCAAACCTCACTGAATATTTGTACCAAATTTCATTGCGGTACTACAAAAAATCATGAAGTTATAGATTTTTGATCCGATAACGACCGATTCTGCCCACCGTGCCCCGCCCCATCTCAAAATCCTATGCCCCAGTTGCATCTGCAGCGACCTCGTCGGACACCCGAATAGCTGTCATGACGAGCGAAAGATTTATCTCTCGAGCAACGGCGGAGCTGGTCGAGGATAAGATCGAGGAAGCGATAATGCAGATTGCGCAGACCAAAGTACGCCACGAGTGTGCCAAGGTTGCCTTAGTGTTTAGTGGGAAACCACTCTACATAGATGGGTGCCTTAGGTACACGTGTGGAAATCAACACACCGCAGAATGGGTCCAACAACAAGTGCGAGGCTTGCCTAATCCTGATGGAGTTGAGCTCGTTGTCCTTCGGGCTGACGAGATCCCCAGAAGAGTCAGGTGCGGTTTCGTACTTCCAAAACTGTGGAAGAGCTACCGGTCAGTACTAGGCAACTGCCTAGCGATCGGGAACCCAGACATCAACACCGAAAGATGGGTACTAAACGGCATCCACTTACAACCCAATTTCGGTACGACTTTCATAAGTCTCTCGATTCCGGAAGAGGACGTGCCAGCGATCCTGGCCAAGGGGCGCAGACTGCTTCATCTCCGGGTCTGTGTACCTGAAGTTCAGGGACGCGAAGGGGAAGTACTTTGACACTCCGCCGACGAGCAACCCCGGTGCCGCCCGGAACAAATGGAGACTATACCGGACATAACACCTGCACCGGCTCCTACACCGGCACCAACACCAGACGCCGGCCCACAACACGCCACAACCACGTCCACGGAGCCTCCGAGCACTGCTGTCCCGGGACCTTCGCACGAGGCCTCTTCGCCTCTAAGTGAAGGCTGTCTGCTAGGACTCAGCGAGCTCGAGATCGAGGACGTGGACTGCCAGGAAGATGGCGTCCTGCTGTAGTAGAGCCAATCTACTACAAACCAACCTCCACCACAGTATCACCGCAACGACTCAGCTCCGGAAATGGTTGGAGGTTAACACAACAGCAATCGCGCTGATCCAGGAGCCGTGGATCAATGGTGGTGAAATACGAGGACTCTCCAATTTGGGAGGTAAGCTCATACAAGCCACTGTTAACGACGTGAGAGCCTGTATATACACTTCAAAAGATATCAAAACACAGCCTTTTACAAATTTCTGTTCCAGAGATCTCTGTGCCACAAGGCTGACTATGAAACATGATAACCATAACTGCGATATGATCCTAGCATCTGCGTACATGCACGAAAGAGAGCGACCACCACCGGATGAGGTCGCCTCCCTGGTCCGCTTCTGCGCGCAGGAGAACGTGGAATTAATCATCGCAACAGACTCCAACGCTCATCACCCCCTGTGGGGGATGGAGAAAAACAACATCAAAGGTAACCAACTAGTTGAATTCCTACTGACCACTAACTTACTAATAATAAACAGAGGAAGCGAACCCACCTATGTGAGCAAGAACGGTAGCTCAATCATAGACTTGACTCTCGCGACACCAGAGATGGCAAATGCGATATCGGACTGGCATGTATCGAAACAGGCATCATGCTCTGATCATCGGTGGATTCGTTTCAACCTACAGGTACCAATTACAAACCCCGTCCCCAAGAGGTACCCTAAGAAGACTAACAAAAATCTTTACAGCCGTCTGGTGTCAAATAAACTATCCATGAGCTACGAAAATGATAGAATTCATTTTCGTAGCTTTCGAAAGTCCATGGTGTCGGACCAAATAGAACAACTGGTAAATATGGTTTCGCAATGCATCCTAGGATGCTATGAAGAAGCCTGCCCTCCCAAACTTCTGAAATCAAACGGGCCGGGCAAACACCATTGGTGGGGTCCTGAACTGGAGAGAATAAGAAGCAAGGTGAGGAAGAAGTTTAACCGAGCCATGAACACCCGAAGCGAAACTGACTGGGACGACTACAAAGCTATCAAAGCTAAGTACAAAAAACGAATTAGATACTGAAAAACAGCCTCCTGGCGAAGCTTCACTGCGGAGATAAATTCCACTCAACAGGCAAATCGGGTAAGGAAAATCTTGGCCAAGCAGGGACCGGGCGCTTTAGGGAATCATCGGAGACCCGACGGCACGATGACCCAGAACCAGAACGAGACCAACCACATCCTATTACAAACCCATTTCCCAAACTGTCAATCAATTGAACAGGTAGTATGGCGTGACACTACGCCAACACCGACGGAAGGATGGTGGCGTCTCGCCAATGAAATCGTAACGTCTGTGAAGGTGAGATGGGCAATCAATAGTTTCTCACCCTTCAAGGCGGCAGGAAGTGATGGCATCTTCCCGGCGTTACTACAATGGGGGGGCGAAGACATAGTCTTAGCATTCACTCGTATACTACAGGCGTGTCTAGCTCACCGATACACGCCGCACAGATGGAGATAAGTAAAGGTAGTATTCATACCCAAACCGGGGAAATCCGACTATACTAACCCCAAATCTTTTCGCCCCATCAGTCTAACATCTTTCCTACTCAAGACTCTAGAAAGACTATGTGACAGACATATTCGGAGCGGTGCACTGAGTACTGCTCCGATACATAAACATCGACATGCTTACACAACGGGCAAATCTACAGAAACGGCCCTCCATCAACTAGTCGGTAAGATAGAAATGGCCTTTCACAATAAACTCATCTGTCTGGGCACTTTCATTGACATTGAAGGCGCCTTCGATAGAATCAACTTCACCAGCATTGAGGAGGCTCTTAAGACATGGAGCTGAGCCACAAGTTATAGACTGGATCGTAAACATGCTACGTAACAGGATAGTACGGGTAGCAGGTGAGGACAGTATAGGAGCACTGGTCGCGCGGGGATGCCCTCAAGGAGGAGGATTACTCTCACCGCTACTATGGAACCTGGTGGTCAATGACCTGATTACCTGCCTGAACGCTAGTCATTTCTACACCATAGGGTATGCCGATGATATTACAATACTCACTCTAGGCACCCACGCTGGTATAACTTGCAACATCATGCAAGCAGCCTTGAAACAAGTTGAACGCTGGTGTGAACAATACGACCTGGCCGTGAACCCAGCAAAAACGGAACTGGTAATGTTTACAACCAAACGCAAAGTAGGCACGTACTGCCTACCGAAGCTATTCGGCACCACACTACAACTGTCCAAGGAGGTAAAGTACCTAGGTGTAATTCTCGACAGTAAACTAAACTGAAACAGCCACATAGAACAAAAAATCAAGACTGCTAGCGTTGTTTTGTGGCAATGCCGCAGGATGATTGGGAAGCACTGGTGACTTGTGCCAAAATTGTTTTTGTGGCTATACATCACAGTCATAAGACCGATGGTAAGTTATGGTACCATCGTATGGTGGCCAAAAACTACTCAGTCTATATGTGAAAACCAACTACAAGGCTTCCAGCGGCAGGCATGCTGCGCCCTAACAGGATGCATGAGCACGGCTCCCACGGCAGCTCTGGAGGTAATGTTAAATATTACACCGCTACACATCTACATTAGACAGGAAGCGGCAAAGACAGCATTGAGACTAAAAATCTACAAACTGGTAAGGTTCGAGACCACCAAACATCTCAATGGCTTACTGAAGGAATGGCTCAACACCCCACTTGTAGAAGCGGCGTGTGACCGAATCGAATCCGCCTTCATTTTCGATAAGAAATACAAGATACATCTGATGTATACTGACAATCCAAAGATAACTCACAAGGCCCTCACAGTCTTCACGGATGGCTCCAAAACCGCATCAGGAGCAGGAGCCGGAGTATTCTCCGAGGAAAGCAACATACACCTCTTCCTGCCTCTCCGCACATACAATACAGTCTTTCAGGCTGAGTGTATGGCGATTACCATGGCAGCGAGAGCGATAGCAACAAGGAAGGTAACAGGATCAATAATCCGGATCTTCTCGGACAGCAAATCCGTTTTACAAGCTCTCAAAGGCAGCTCTGTCAGATCGAGTCTTCTATATGAGTGTCAACAGGTTCTAAACATGGTAGGGTCACAGAACACATTTACTATCCAATGGATATAAGGACACAGTGGATCACGTGGGAACGATGCAGCTGATGAACTAGCACGCAGGGGATCAGACGCAACACCAATGGGCCCCGAGCCGATAGTCCCTATCCCCGTGAGCTGGTTAATTGGTAAGATACGAGACCACTCAGGTAAACTACACCAACAATACTGGCACACCTTGGAGACCTGCAGGCAGGCAAAACTCGCACTACCCCGAGTAAACGCTCGTCTCTCCAAGGCCCTCCTACAGCTAAGTAAACCATTATTGCGCCTGGTAACAGGTGCTATCACTGGTCATGGCAATTTTAACAGGCACCTTTTTAATCTAGGTGTCACTGACAGCCTCTTGTGCAGAGGATGCATGAGGGCAGAAGAAACAGCCGCTCATGTCTTGCTGGAATGCAACGGAGTGGCCAGTTACCGGACAAAGCACCTCGGCTCGCCGGGTAACCTCCAGGAGGCCATCGCAAACGTGAAGGCGCTAGGAGCGTTTCTGGCAGAGCTGGGTTGGCTGGAGTAGTATCTGGCCACACACCCTCCTTACGCAAAACAGGCGCAATCTTGACGTCGAGTTGCGGAGACGCCCGTTGGAAGAAGAAGAAGAAGATCACCAGATTCTAAACGTGGTAGATCCGTCTGACACAATTAATATCCAATGGATAAAAATAAAGTGGATGACATGGAAATGATGCAGCTGATGAACTGGCGTGCATAGGATCAGACGCAATGGGGTCAGAGCCGATCATTCCTATATCGGTAAGCTAGCTAATTGGTAAGATACGTGAACACTCGAGTAAACTACATCAACAGTACTAGTAGTACTTTTGGAGACCTGCAGGCAGGCCAAATTCACACTACCGCGAGTGAACGCTCGCCTCTCTAAAACCCTTCTACAGCTAAGTAAACCATTTTTGCACTAACAGCTACTATTACTGCTCATGGCAACTATAAACTATCATATCTATAGTTCACTAAAGAGTGAACTGAACTATCATATCTGCAAAGTGTGGAAGGTCTACCGCGTGGTAGGTAAAATTCTTAATATAATTACAAAAAAAACTTACTCTGTATGCAGAGTCTTTCTTCAAAATAGGTTTCACAGGTCCATTGGGATGAGCAGAATCCAAAGGCAAAGGTATTTGTGATGGCACATTACCATATATTAAGTTATCTGGTACCTGAAAATTAGAACATTGTAAATAGATTAATTTTATTTAACAAATAAACCTGTCAAAAAATATATAAGGTATAATTCAGAAACATTATATTTATTCTTAATGAAAAATGCTTAAATAATCCACTTTGTACCTGGCACACTAAGATGGAACACAAACCCATAACTTTTCACAATACGGGCGACTAGTCTAACAACTGAGCTACACAAGACCTAACATTTTTCAGAGTGTGAGGGATGGATTCTTAAAACAATTTTATGCAGAATATTTTTCATTATAGAATTGTAAATGCAAAATTAATCAAATATAATAACTATATATTTTTTATTTGTAGTAAAAAGAAATTATGATCTAGATATTGTTTCTGTTGTATCAATTATACTTAAAATCAGCTCAACATGCATGCAACATTTATCATCTTACTTGTAAAGTTGGTAGTGGAATGTCATCCACTTGAACTGACTGAGCATGCTTCACAGACTCATAGTAAGAAATAAGATGAGCTCTTCTTTTTTCATACTCCATTTCTTGGCGTTTCAACTCCACCCATTTTTCTGGATCGTCTTTATCCTGTTAAAAAACAAGTCGTTATCCGGGTTGTTCAATGGAAGTTCATTAATGTTAATTATAGAACTTTCAAGATACTATAATATAATTTTATAATCTATTGAATGATTTTGTTAGTAACCAATATATTATCTACTTTTAAAAGGAAATATTATTTCAAACACCAAAGTACATAATACCTACTATTACTAATTAGAGTATATAAGATAACATACATGATTTGCTGTGTGACTTAGTGATCATTAACAGAATTTAGAACTTCTTTATGTTTGGGTTAGGTTTGTTTGGTTGTCTATAAAATATTCTTTAAAAATGGTATGAGTAATTTACATCATTAATGACTATTACACCTCATCAAATTAATAAATCCATTCAAGGGTCTTTGTGTGTACTTCTTAGCAATATAAATCTACAATTATAAAAATACTTGTTAAGAATGATGGCTCAATAATAAATAGGTTGGGGGAAAATCATTTTATTCATATAAATTCAAAACATATTTAATAAATTTAACTAAAGTATGTACCATTTTGTTCGATAACTTTTTACCATCTAGTAGGTAGTGACATGATGGTATTGCTATAATTTTGGGACACCTAGCCAAACTTTCCTAATTTTTGCTGAGTAGCAAAAAATGATGTTATCGTGATGAAAATCCACAACCAATCTACTGATTAATTCTTTTTCTCTTTCTCACTTCTTGCTTTAATCTCATCAGTTGTTTGCAGTAGAGTTCAAAATCGATAGTCCTGCCTGGTGGTAACAGCTCATAATGGATAATGCCCTTCCAATTCTACCATACACACAACATAACCTTGTTGTAAGTTAGTCTAGGTATCGCCATAGTCTAACCGACCTTTGACCATGACCTTTTTAACATATTCTTGTTGTACGTGATCCACTTTTCATCACCAGTTATCAGCTTCGTTAAACATGGTTCGGTTTCATTACACCGTAATAAAGAATCACAAATGGGTACACAGTTCATTCAGTTTCTTTCAGTGAGCTCATGAGGTAAATGCGCCAAAACTGTTTTGTGGTCCATCCCTAATTCTTCAGCTATGTTGTAACTACTGATATGCTGATCTTACTTCACTTTTTCAAAAATGGCATCGATTTTCTGGACTGATAAAATTTCTGGACTGAAAATGCTTAAACCAAGTTTTTCCCTGGCTTAAATTATCTTTTTTGTGATAAAATTTTAAAATGTATCAAATTTCATAATTAGATTCATTCATTTCAACATTAAAAAAAACAAATGGCAAACGACACATTTTTCTTAAATTGAATTTGAAGGTATCTTCTTAAAAATTTAGACTTTTTAATGATACTGAAACCAGCCAAAAACAAATGGTATAGCCAGCAAGATTTTATTACAAGTTTATGCATACTATATTCAAAAAGACTTTTTCCCCAACATAATATGTGTCTGAATATATAGCAGATACTTAGACTTAAGGTTTACCACCCAGTTTTGATGGGTAATTTTTTCTATAATAATAATTTAACTTTACCTATTTCAAAAATGCTGTTTATTATGAAAACATTGAAAGGCCCAGGTTTTTATTCTTTGTTTTTAATATTGTAACAGAAAATTATCTAGGTCTGGTAATACCAGTTCTAGTTTATGTATAACTAGCTGTTTTCCTGTGACTTTTCAAGTGTAAATTATAGACCATGTCAACCCCCTATGATGTAGCTACATGTAGGAGAATGAATTTTTTAAATCAATCTAGTAGTTTTGGGGCCTATTTAATGTAATGAAACAAAAACAACCATATATTTCCTCTTTATGTTCGTATGTCTTTACTTCTGTTACAGCTATGAGTTTTTTTTTTTTGGTTATTGTTTTTAACAACATCAACATCATCAACAATATAAAAATATCCTGACAAGAGGTAGATAAAATGTGTTTGAAGATTTAAAATTACTTTTAATGACTTTATTTAAATAAATATTATTTTGACTTTCACTATATCACGTAACATAAAATTTCCTTGTCAAAGCAAAATTCAGTAACAGCACATGGAAATTAGTCTTTGTAAAAGAAATCGCACCCTAAATTAGATGGCAATATTTAGTTTTAAGAAGTTCTTATTTAATGTTTTCACTTACATACATCTTGAGAACTCTGTCAAATGTTTCCCTTAATTTTTTCCTTTTCTCTTTTAAAACTTTTTCATTTAGTGGAGATGGTTGAAGTACATTAAATTCTGGAATATAAGAAAATATATAATAAATAAATAAATACTTACTAAAAATCAAATGTTTAACAACAAAAAGTTACAATTTAAATATTTAACCAAATGACTTTAATATATATATATATCTAATCAAGTAACAGTAAAAAAGTAAAGAAACATATAATTCTAAAAACTAAGCAAACCCATTTCATCAATTTTCTGAAGCTCCTCAAGAATCTGTGTTGGATCCTTCATTTTCAGCACAGCTGCTCGAACCATTTGTCTCTGCCTTTTATTTTTCTTTAATTCCTTTTTTCTTGCTTCCTTTCCTAAAATATGAATTTTATATTATCTACTTTATAACTGTTTTAATAAAGAATAATCATATATCACTATACAATCACTTACTTGCTTGATCTGTGGGATTCATGTATTTACCACTTTTAGTGGTATTTATAGATCGTCGACCCATTTTTATGGATTGTTCTTATTTGTTTTCACCTATATTTATCAAATAATCAAAAAAATATCCAGATTTTGATAGTTATATCGCTATTTTATAAGAAGCATTTTCAGAACTATTTTATGACAACGCTGTTGACATATGAATACCGACATTGACAGTTACTTTTTGTAATAAGTAAGAATAAAGGGATATTGTTTATACTGCTTCTATATATTTTCATGTAAATAATACAGGTATTGTAATGAAGAAATAAAGAAACTAATAAAATATGTTACTAGATGCTAGCACAAATGAAAAAAGGTATTTAAAAAACATTAGTTCCCGAAATTAAACTAGATGTCGCTACGGTACGTTGACATGACAACCTTTCCGGTTTTCTTTCAAGTTTAAAAGTAAATTAGTTTTCAAAACTCAATAAACAACTTATATTCTATTTGTACTTTTACTTTTTATCTAATTTTCAAACTTTTCAAATTTCAGTTTTTGAATATGTTAAAGTTAAAAAGAAAGTCAGTCATTTCCGTTCCAGTTAAAAGGAACGGAAATGACTGTCTTTGGTCCATTCGTTTCCTGCAAAAATCAACTTTTGGTAGAGTCGCCATCTAGTGGAGGTGCTTTTTAGTGCTTTCGTTTTTTTTTTAAATACTTCTTCATTACTTCCTTAGGGTTAGTTAAACTTGTAATATATTAGGTTTAATATTTTAAGTTAATTCAAGTCTACTTTGTTTCATGATTTCATATTGGTTTGAATCATTGTAACGATTCGATATTTAAGATTTTAACATTGATAAACTTAGTAGTAATACGAGTTTCGAGTAGTAATACGATTCGTGTTTTGTAGTAATACGAGGCTTCTCACGTGCTGGCAATCGATGTGCTATCGGTTATGGTACACATTCGTACATACTTTGTTTTGTTTTTCGTTGTTTCATCGATGAAGCCTTGAAAGTGAAGCGCCTAAATAAAGTTTCATCCTTATCACATACAAAAAGCCGTTTATCATTGTTGATCAACAGTGACTGGTTTTCTATGTAACATTACAGTAATATCGGCTTTAGCTATGAGCTAAAGCTAAATTATTATAGAATAAGATTTTAATTTTATTACTCTTTGAATAAAACCCATTAGGTAAAAGGTGGGAAATTCAAACTTATCTCTGATTTGGAGAATTTAAGTATCCACATTGGTAAGTCATTGTGAGTAAGTGCCAAGCAGTGCATAAAATAATTTCCTTTAATACTCCATGTACCTAAAATGAACATAATTAAAATTAGTATTTGTAACATATTAAGACGAATTGTTCTGTGTAGACAGAAATTAGAATAACGCATAACTTATTTTTATTAAAAAATCCCAAACCAGATTGCTTTTAAGATTTAAAGTTACGGTTTCATTCTTTTCGACTGTTAAGAGATGGCGCTTGTGTCCAATTAATGAAAATTATATTTTGAGAAACTAACGACAATAGTTCGACGAATGTATGTGATTATTATAGTTTTGGGAAAATAATAATGATATTTTATTGTCAACCCTACAGATATCGACATAAACTTTTCAGAATAAACACCACATCAGAGTGTAACGAATATGGTATTATAACTTAAAGCGATTTCTACCAGATAATCTTAGGTTGGAAAGGAAAGCGATCATATATAGAAAAACTCAAGCGGATTATTTTATTTGAAGTAGTGATTATATTTCCCAACTACTTACTGTGTTTGTGAAAGAGAGGCATTCAGTTCTACATTTTTCCAAAGTTACAATAAATAAAAATATTATAAATATGCCATATCAAGGGAGCTCTTTGGCGCAATGTTGGCGTATTCGATCTGCAAATTAAGCAACTTTCGCAAGGGCCGGTTAAGGATGACTAACCAGAAATTTATTATTTCGAGCTCCTCCTTGCTTCGAATGCACGTATCTGTAACCAATAACACCCTTCCATCCGCCCTAAAGCCTTGTGGTGGGTCGGTTAATTAAATCATTCAATAGAAAAAAGAGACTTCTGCAAATTTAGAGTAGATAAAAATTATTTATCGTAGCAGTTTATTTCTAAGTATATGAAATAAGATTTTATTTCTTCTTTCATACAGATATCACAATATATTAATATCTTAGAAGTTTAATTATAGGAACATTTCAGTGAGTTATGTAAGTCTATAGGCACGGCTGCACGTCTGACTATACACAGTCGATTTTGTACTGACCGCGATTCGTATAGAACTTCTATACTAATGGAGGTTCTATACTACTTACGGTGTAGCGTGACTAGAAAATAGTGGAACAGAAAATACTAGAACTTAATCCACGATAAATTGTAACTAACTCTAATTTCGACGGACTTTTAATAAAGAGATTCTTCAAAAATATTGTTCTTTTTAATTCATACGCATAAGACTACGATCGGAAGGCAATGTTTTCTAAATCCCTAAATAATAAATAAATAAACATTGTCCTACATAGTTTTCTTTGGTCTTCTTCATCAACTATAAATTCAGACTTCTTCATCTTCTCTTTGGTAAATCTAGTTTAGTCTTTGTGTAAACAAAATTACGTGTATAGAATAGAGCACGTAAATCAGTTCACAAATTGATTTCAGTCAATATATACCTAATATATAAAATAAATACGAAAACATTTTTATTCGATTACATATTTTAAAGAGAATGTACGTTTCGTAGATCACTCGTCGATTCGTCTATTTATAGGTAACATTTTTTTTTAAATATGAATTTAATTGTGATCTTTATCATAATTCCTTTCAATTGCTTGTCTATACTAATACATATTATAAGCTTTATTTGTTTGTAAATTCCTGATCTGTAGTGTTATTCTGTAAAAAAAATCAGATTTGAACTCTATATCGAGCACAACACTGTCGCTTCATAGTCTCAATCAAATAAATCCGGCTTCATTTGATTGAACATCTATGCTATGCCAGCGCTGTAATCAACGTCGAGTTCGAAGCTGTTTTATTTGCAAAATAGCAAAGTTGATCATGAAAATTAGGACCTACGAAAAGTTATATCATACACGCGGATGACAGACTATAATTTAATCGGGCGAAGTTAAAAGAGCTAGTCATATGATAACTTAGAAAACCTTTTGCTATTTTCTAATTTATCTCCTAAAAGAGACTGCCACGCCATGTTGCATATTGATTTACTTCATACTGCCGTTTCTGGATCACCAAATTACCTATATATACCTTGTACCTTGCAATCAGTCCAGTAATTTCGGAGAAAAATAGCTAGACAGTCGAGTGATGCGGAACCCTAAAAATGATCTGAATGGCTGTCCTTATTTTAAATTTTCATAACAAAATATTTCAAACTACTTACCTTGGATCTCTTTTTTACTTAATGATTTTCTATGGTACAATTTATTTTTAGAGAAACAACATGTGTAGCACGTGTTGTTTCTCTAACAATTTATTTTTTGTATTAAATTAGCTTAATATGATATAATAATTTTCCTTATTTCACAAGCTATTCGTTACAACAATTTCGAGGAAACAGAATAATTCTGTTGTAAATAATGACTGACTTAGCTAGAGTTATTTGTAGTGACACGATCCGTAGAGTCGCAGACTCTGCAACAAATATCGAAACCTTGAAAGAAATAAATTGACCAAGAATATAGTTTAGTGATTATTACTGATTAATAATATTGATATAACTAGGAATACAGGTTTAAGTCTCTATAAATTCACATAAAAGTATTTTCAGTAATGTCAAAATCAAAGTTCATCTGCTACCTAAGAAATTGTTTTTACGAGTTTGCAGGTAAATATAATCGGTAACACTTATGTATTAGCACCGAACGTATCCACGTACATATATCTCATGGCATGGGAAATGAGGTCGTCCCCATTATAAATTAGTTGTATTCGTGTTCGCGACTCTACTTTAGTAGAAGGTCTTATTAAAAGCTCTCAGATTTGCTTAATATTTAAAGAGTTTAATATGGTCTGTGGACGTTTAAAACATTACTGCCTAAATTAGACGGTCCGAATTCTTTATCTGTTCTCAGCATGATTTATTTACTTTATATCCAATCTGTTTTTATTGGCCGTCGCTGGCCTCCCACAAAGCAAATACTAACTTACTCGTGCGTCTTATGACGACATTGTGTACTTAGAGTCATTACGTAACGTTCACAAGCACATTTCGTCTGAAAGACCTAGCCTACATCGGCATACTGTACCGTTTATATCTACTTACACGAGCAGTATGTATGGATAGCTAGACGGCTGTATTTACGCGAGACGACGCTTGTATTCGCGTCGTATTGCGTATACTACGCCTTATACACACACAAATATAGTTTTACGAGACATCCACTACTCACTCGTTTCATTCATGTACCGAAACTAGACCTCTCTTTCTATCTCATTCATGCTAATCTGCGCTCCGGGCGTGCGAGTGAAAAAGCGAATATTCTACTATGTAATGGCGTTTGTTGAACCGATCCGTGCGTCGGTCGAAGCCTCGCGCCTTGCTCGTGCTCGCTCCCTCGCGCAGTGTCAGAGAACGCGTCCGACCGTCCGTTCGAAGCGTTGGACTTTCGAGTGGCGACGTACGCTAGCCTAGCGTGTCTTCATTATTGATGCAAAAGTTCCACGATGGTAGATCATAACGAGAAATTGTTACAGGAGTTGCAAAAGAAAAGTGGTAATAATGTGTGCGCCGACTGTGGAACAGAAGGTACGTAATGTATTGTGATCTCTGACTATTTTGGTGTTTGATGTTTTCGTTGTGAAGCGTGGTATTTGCATGGGGTGAACAGGCGGGGGGCGTAAGTGCGTCCATGCTTTGAGTTCAGTGACCTCAACGTAAAATGCATTCAATGAAAACAAATCATCGTGAAGCACACTCCAAGTACAAACCATGCTATGCAATGATGATTCAAATATGCAGAAAACAACACGTAACACGCATAAGTACTTCAATGTATTTTGTTCCGGTTATGGTACTCTTAAAGTTCCTACGCTAATTAAAAATTGATTTTGTGTGACCAATAGCAGTCTACTACGTAGACAGCAATGTTTGTTTTGTAAAACATTACGCATTACGTTCATATACTGATTAATGGTTGTTGAGAAATGTCTTTACACTAACAGCAATGTTACGTTGCCTCTATTAAATTTCCATGTGTACCTCCTATCTTTTAGATAAATGTAGAGTTTTATTAGTGATGATGTCGAATTGAAGATATTTCGATTGCATTATCTTTTTGAGCGTTCAATAACACGCATGTTATGTTGCAAAGAATAAGTTAGTTATGTAATAACTAAATTATTCATTAATGATGCAATAAAAATTGATTGTTTCAATTAAATCTACACGAGAATTTGTCAGCAAAACAACATAGAGCTGACAATATCTACCTATTTAAAACGCCCATGCTTATGCATTTTACCTGCAAATAGTGAGAGCGACCCAATTTTTTATACATTTCGTTAGTTTCTCTACCTGACAAAACTGCTACATTCTGGAATATAATACAATTGTTAGAAATGATATTTCTTTGGCTCAAGTTGTTTGGTTACCGTTATATGTAGCAACAGTAATATTTTATGAGTTTATGTTTAGATATTTTCAATCCATAACAGTGTTAACATTAATGTGAGTAATATTTTAAACTCTACATTATCCTTAGGTACGTTTTGAAGGTTTTAGTATTTGAATTTAACCTACACAAAACGGATTTTACTTTGATAACACCATATATCACTTTTATATTTGAACTAATTTACGAATTCGAAATAAATTATAGTACGCAAATATAAGTAGATACCTCAGGGATAACCAGTTAATAACGCAGTCTTAGGGGGGATTGTTTATATGTATATCTACTGTGCCCAATGAGGCAACAAACCATGAGTCACGCGTACAGTTGTATTAAGAGTGCACTTAAAGATTAAAAGGAAAAAGGGGCAAAATCAACAAGCAGTTCAATGAGAAAGAGACGTATTTCTTGAACTAAAGAGAACCTAGAACTATGAAATTTACCATAATTTATTGCACAAGTTCTAGGAAAATTCTCAAATCTATGCATTTGTAATAAATCGTAAAAAATATAGTAGTCTGACCAAAGTTTAAAATTGAAGCTACAGTTCAATCGTGTTCAATTAATGTGTCATATGAAAGGGCTTAACGTGGTTAATTCAAAATATATATTATTTACTTTTCAGATTGCATGAAATATATATTAAAAAAAAAATCTATTGGCTCTTGGCCAGTTTTTTTTTTTTATAATCATAGTTAAATGGAGTTTATTTCTTTGTTCACGTTTAATTTGAAACAAAAATTAATTTTGTTAAGACGCCCATTTAACGAGTGCCTTCGCCAAATAGTTCTCTTATCACCACGCTCTGTCCCTTTGAGTTCGAAAACAACATGATAACGATAGTGTTTATTTGTTCTCTCAAAAGAATCGATACTTACATTAGAGTGATAGAAGCAAATGATATATCTAAATTTAATAAATCTAGCTTTAGTTGCAGCAGATCAGATGTATATGGAAACATTTTTAAAATTGGATCGGAGTACATTCAATGTTAACAGAGAGTCAATTTTTTTTTAACTTTATGATAATCTTTGACTTGGGACTTTCTCTGCTTACAATCAGAGTGTGATATTGATGTTTCAAGAATAAGCCAAATTTTCGAGGCTTTAAATTAGATATTTCTATCACAATCATGTCTAGTGTTGGCCGTAAACGTTTGCCACTTTCCTGTGTATATATAATTAACGAAATTGTATGTAGTGATTATTTTTTATACAACACACATTTTTTTATAGTTTTTAGTTTACTTTTTATGCATTTATTTATTGTTTACAATTTTCACAAATTTAAAAACCCTTTTTTATATAACCAAATAACTCCCTGTTTTTACAATTTTCTCTTCACCACTGTCCCTTTTTCCTTTCATTTCTCTGTCTTCTGTCTTCCTTCAGTTTTTCAATTAAACCGTCCTTTACCTCTGTTTTATTTCCCTCCTGCTCCTTTGGGTAAGTCAGACTACATCTCGAGACGTCGTCAGTCAAAGTTGATGGGATTTACGGGCATTTTTACACTATTTCACAATCAACCTCTGTAAAAAAACTATTTTTCAGTATAGAATTATGAATGCAAAATTGATCAAATATGATTAAAACATTAAAGTCATCAAAGTATTATTATACGTGCCATAAAAATAACAATAAATCAGTTTAGCCAGGAAAAAATACTTATTAAATTAATGAAGTCTTATACATGTCAGCAAAACATAAAAATTTATATATTTATTTATATTTTTTCGTGTTTCACATTAAGAAAACAACTATTATGATAATGTCTTTTTAATTGAACGAATTTTTTGCGACCTTAATTTATATACTAATCAACGACGGTGTCGTAAACAAATTCTATGTATCTGTTCGTTAAAGTTATAAGTACATGCCTTCCGAAATATAAATGATATGTTAAATTTGTAGAGAAATTTTTCATAAAACGCTAATGTAAGTAAATACAGTTTCGGAATCTGTTTCCAAATTTAAAACACAATTTTTTGAATTCGGAAAAATAATTGCTAACACGTTATTTAAAGTGAGAAAATGAGAAGATGATTACATATTTTTATTTTTTATTAATGTCATGTCATATTCTGTATATTTACTGTATATAACTCTATCTCTATCTATCTATAAAATTAAGGATTTCTAAAAACGAACGAAAATAAAAAGCTTAGTAGCACCATAATTGTCTATACAACTTATGTTCCGAATTTTAATGAGCGTGATAATTAATAGATACCTATTTAACTAAATACCATACATAATTAGTGGAAGCATTTACTTTAATGACAAATTTTCTTTAAAACTGCAATTTTTGTACACAGCATTAACTTGCAGGCGATTCTATGAAATTATTTATTTAAAATCACCGACTGAATGTGTTCATATAATAGAGTTCAATTTGCTTCTTAAATATTAGCTGCTTTTGATTTACTTACAACTTAAATATCAAATGGCAAACAGATAGATAAAAAGATCAAACGTAAGCTGCATAGACGATGATTCACGTGCATGAGTCACTGAAATGTTTCATTATGAAAAAACCCGTGACCATTAAGGGTAGAGAAAGTTCCTACAAACTAATCTGATATAAAAAAACTTAAGCTACTGTCAATATAAGTACTTTTACTATACCGAAGGAGAAGACTAGGGCTTACATTTATATGATAACTTGGTAGGTTTTTTACTGTTGAAGTAAACAAAATAGCGTAACATTTTGGTATGTAAACGTAATTTTTTTAAATATATAATCACTAAAATAATAAAATAAAATAGAAAACTCGACAGTACCTACATGGCCTCTCGGGCGATGGTTTGTAAATATTATTATAATATCAACCGCCCGACTTCAAAACAAATTACATGAACATATGAATAGCTTTTGAGATAAGTATTACTTATAAATTTTCATGACCTCGGATTTTTAAAATACCGTGTTAAACATTAATTCCTTTTAACTATACACACAAAACCCATCCCAACCCCAGGATCCTATCTTGGGCACCATCGGGCGGTTGAATTTTTTAATAATTTTTCATAAGATAAAGTAGACATATTACTGAGCTCTTATTCGACTAATGTAACTCTTATACGAGGATACGCAAAAATAAACGTGTACAAAATTATCCTGTTCCATTATTTTTAACCACTTATGTTCAAAGTCTTATCATAAATGCTTATATTTAAATTTTTCCAATCAGAACCAATATTATTCTTAATCATTATCTTCGGTCGGTGCTCGCAATCATAATATAGGATCGAAACTGCTGCACTTCAACTTAATGTTGACGAAATAATGGCATCTTTATGGCGACTCAATTAATCGTAATATACCAATAATTACTTACTGGCAGCCTGATATTAGTACAATGGCATTTTGATTAATCAGCGGTAACAGATAATTTGTAAGTAATGTAATCTAGTTAATATACCTGTTTAAAAAGAGATGTTATTTGGAACGGCATTGGTATACCATAATTACCTACTATAGCATTAGCAGAATTGAGGCCCAGGAAGGTCGTTTTCCTTTGCGTCTCGCTTCACACAATAACATGTTTTGTGAACATTACTGTTTAATCGTAACCAACACATCCTTATGACAATCTTATAACACTTATATTTAGTAAAAAAAATCGGCTGCATCAATAGTCTACGTGAACTCATTTATGGAATAAGAATATTTCCAGTATATCATCAAATGTGATATAAACTTTTCATCTATATCGAAAATTTGAGTGGATTATCTGAACATTGATGAAAATACGCTCTGTAGTAGCGTAAAAGAAACAAGTTCTTGAAGAATTCGTCAGTCTGTTAGGTTCTGTGTAACTCAATCGTTAGAAGATTTTTCCGTATTGCAAAAGGTCGTGGGTTTGAATTCCATCTTAGAGTACCAAGGACGAAGTGGATTTGTTAAACATTATTAATTAAGAAGAAATTTGTTACTCGATTTCCTAGAGTTTGGAAACTTTAGGACCTATGTTATTTAACTTGCTATATTTTTGAAAGTTTGGGACCTTTATTAATTATTTTGTATGCTCATTTAAGTAATTCTCTGAAAACTTATATTATGATATTTAATTAGTACATAGATTAATTGTTAACTTTTTAAAATTCTTTTAAGTAAAAAATATCAGATAGGCACTTAGGTTAAGCATACGTGTTGCGTTTATTTTTATAAACAAATTACAATATCTTTTCCATGTACAACATAAATAATGGTTTTAGCGTCAAATATTTTTAATTTTAATAAGTCTCAAATATTATTTAAATTAATGTTTTAACAATAAAGATTGATTCGATTTGATTTATGTAACAAGATACCCCAGACAATAAGTACCCGTATAAATCTACATAAATGATTATATCAAGATAGGCTCTGAACATTATGGAAAATAACATTTAATGATTTAATTTTTTGTGTAATTGATAAACTCCTAAATTACCGAAAAATTCAGCCTCGAAGGATTTCAAAAAAGGTGGCGCCAAATTTGTGGTAAGATGAACAATAATAAAATAGTTTATGCAAATAAAATGAATGATTTAATTCACTAAATTCCTATATTTAAAATAGTTATAAATAAGTATACGAGGATACAACAGTTCCGTATGCACCACCGGTGTTTGTTTAGAATTGATAGCTTTTGCGGTTACACGCAATGTTACCACTCGACAAATAGAATAAATACATCATGGCAATGTCCTTAATGATTTAATAACCGTTACAAACTCATTTTTAATGAAAGTTAATGACTTTTATTAAATGATATCAGTATTATAAAAAGAAAAAGAGAAAAACTCTATCTTATCCTTTCTAAAATGGTAGAGACTACTACGTTTTTTAATTTACCTCAATGTATATAAGTAATAGAGATCATAACTTACAAAAAATTGCAGCCTTAACTCTATAGAGCAAAAATCTTAAGTGATGAAGTATCTGCACCCCAAAACTATGATCGACTCACCATGTTTATTTATTGGGATAACATCTATACTTTATACTTATACAAGAAATTTTCAAGACTGGTACAACATCGCCAAGCGTAAACCGTTCAAGTTGAACTCATTATCTTTGGTTATGTAGAGTTATTTCTTAGAAGAAACGCTTACCTAGAAAGGATTTTTGTAAATTCGGCCCTGCCCCTAAGATTGATAATTAGAGGTCGCCAGGTGAATTTTCTCAAAGTACCTATTTATGTATAATTAATACATGAACTAAAGACTTTGAGCCCCTTTTTACGAAAAGTGTTCTAGCGAAAAAATAAAAAAAAATGTCAGGGAATAAATTTTAATGGAGAATAGGTATATGCAGAATATTTTTTTTTATTTTTATAATAGCTTAAAATACATTTAATGAACAACTAAGTAAACATTAACAAAACCATAATAATTTTCACATTTTGTTGTCGATTCCCACAATTGGACGAGTTCTAATTAAGCTCCTAAAAACTGTTGAAATAAAAATTCTCTTTGCACACTCCCATGATTCACAATTTTCAAACCTTGGACTGTCAGATATTCCCACCAAAACTAGTTCCGAAATTTGCGAGAAGATTCAACCACAAGTATTATATGAATATGACCAAAACACGGCGCTGTTATTTACGATCGGCGCAGAGGCCGAATGTCGACGTGTGCGTATAGTGTGACGTCGTGTCGGTGTGTTCTCATGCTTGTAAACACGGATGTATGCACAGACACCCAGATATAAGTACTCGTAACCCACTGAACACAGAGTCGAAAATAAACCTGAAGGATGGCTGACAATGTAAAAGTTGTAGATGTCCGTTTTCCACGGGACTATATACGAAATTTTCTCTTTGCACAAAGTAATATTGTTATTATTATGTGAAATGTGCTGTTCTTACAAAAACACAGCGGGGTCTTCGGTTTCTATTTTCAAACGACCATCGCGGAGCACATATTTAGTGGTGGGGAGTGGGGACTCAACTACAATTGATTCATTCATAATGTGCCGACGTTTGAACTCGCACAATGCGTACCACGGGAATTTAAATTACTTCGATATTATTTAAATTAATGGTTTCTATTTATCGTGACATGACAACGTACGTAACCTCTAATGATACTTTTGTAGGACACCAAGTATCAATTCCGTGGGAGTTGTAATGTAAGAAGCTCGTATTCGGTTAACTATAGTAACAGTGTTGACGCTTTTATAGGTTGACTTTTTTTAACTCAAATAAAATTTATTACAATGTGACATCATTGTAATAAAACTATAAAAGTATAAAATCGTCTTCATTAACGTCGACTACGCAAACGAAATTTTATACTTTTATAGTTTGATTACAATGATGTCACATTGTAATAAATTTTATTCGAGTTCTTATATAATTAGTCTTGTATAATAGCTATATAGTAAATAGCTTAATAAAAGTTTAGTGACTCCCAAGGATCCCTGACATTTCAGAAAATGTTCTATCTCCTCTGTTTATCAGGAATAATTAAGTATTCTTAAAGGAGAAACAGAGCGGAAGAAATCCTATATTATTAAAAATATTATTAATTGGAAAAATGTTCAAAGGAGTTTCGGAGCCTATTCAATCAATATAAAATCAATATAATAAAAACAATCAAATCTTTCCTCTATAAAATATTATTATAAAAAATGGCAACACTTTTGTTTTTTAGAAAATAATAAGTTGGAGAAAAAGGTATATGTCAATGAAAAACACATGTTATCTGCTTTTATCTGTGATGAAAACCAACGACATCGACACGTCATACTTACATTTTCGTTATTATTATTACCTGCTGACATTTGATATATTCTTTCATTCACTATATGGATATTTATCTTATATATAAATATAATCTTAGAGTGGGGGCTCAGCCAATTATCAAAAACAGTCCTATGAACATACAGCCTAATATAACTTTGACATGTGTGTTTATTTAAAACCTGATTTTTCATAATCTTCTTTTGTTTCAGACTAAGTTTATTTTATGTTTGCTTTACATTTCTCTGAATCACATAAGTCTAGACCACTAGAACGACTGTCTGTTCTACACATGTATGACACCGTTTCGTCTCGAAATAGTTGGCACATTTATATTAATTAGCTTTTACCTGCGCCTTTAACCGTGTAGACATGACAATATGCGATTGATAAATTATGATAAAACGGCGTTCTATAGGCCTTTAACTATTTCTGTCCAAATTTTATAATATTTGCCCTATATATAGACAATCAAAACTACTTTTGCGAACAGATTTTTTCTTAAAAACACATTTAACCGCAGTAACATTTGAGAGTGACCATCAAAGCGTTTAAAATCTCAGAAGCTTTTAGTAATTATTGTTTAAAATTCAATATTATTCGACTCATCGCTACTGGCAACACCAACAACAATGATGCTGGAGTCAACCACCGTGTCTGTCAACCATATTCTAGGGAATTTAACGATACAATCAAAGGCAACTAACACGGCACCTACCTTGTTCAAAGTTTTAAAAATAAATACAAAAATAGAACCGACTTCAAACTTTAATAAAGTGACAAAAAATGCATATCTTAAAAATATAAATAAGAGATGTTGAAAATTTTCAAGTACGTAGAAGAAAACAGTACACAAGGTTATTACAAAAGACTAATTTTTTAAAATCAATTTCTAACTAAACTATAAATTGATTATTGAAATTGAGTGTTTTGATGTGCTGTCGACTATACATGTGTATATGAAAAATTAACAGATTATAGCATTTTACCAATTCCTATGTCTTTCTTCTTTATAATTATTTAATGATGAGGTTGCTTAATAATTGTTTTGATTTATAGGTAGATCGATAATTATTTAATGTAACAGATATACAGGTAGATAGAAATACGGGGTTATTTTTACATATTTATAATGTTAGTAAGGATTTGATAAATACATTAATTATGTTGTTTACTTATATATATAAGATTGTCTTTAAAATAGTCGTTAAAGACTAATATAAAAACAAGTAATATTAAACGAATATAAGTAACAGACCAAGATAAATATACGAGTCTTTTAAATATTGAAATAATAATATATGTAGGATTATTCCTACGTATTAAACTTATCCTCACGCGCAAGCGAAAGCAGGCCTTGGGTATACTACTTGCTTTTTGCTCTAGAATTTTATTTTCAATGACGAATGACGTGTCATTCGCGTCACGCACGTTTCCTCTCGCACGTATTTCATATACCATTGTTACTGCGATGGTTATTCGTAGATAAGGAAAAATACCCATGCCTATGACGCCCCCTAGATAACGTAACTGTTATCTGCAAGAAGTTTGTTTTTGTAATTACAAACATATTTAAAAAATCAAATATTATTTGTTTTCCTTAACTAATTAATTTTCGAGTTATAGTCATAAATTTATTGTTAACTAATGTTCCTATAATGTTTAGCTTAGTTAAAAATAATATAAGGAAAAGAAAATATTTAATTGTTTGATTGTTTGGCATCGAAACTACTGGACCAATTAAAAAAAAAGTTACCTTCGGAAAGCTACATAACACGCTAGTAATATACGCTTTAAAGGTAAAAGAGTCGGGAAAATAGCTAGTTATTTATAAATTTTAAATCAATTCATCATTTGAGTTCTCGACCTTCACTTTAAAGGTGGGAGAGCCACGCTTCGGCATGAATGGGCCGGCTCGACCGGAGTGATACCACGGCCTCACAGAAAACCGACGTGAAGCAACGCTTGCGTTGTTTCGTCGTGTAAATGAGGGCCCAACCCCTCCCTATTCCCTTCCCTCTACCCCTCAACCCTTCCCTCCCTATGATCATATTCGTCCCTCAAAGGCCGGCAGCGCGCTTGTAGCCCCTCTGGTGTAGCAGGTGTCCATGAACGACGGTAATCACTTACCATCAGGTGAACCGTCTGCTAGTCTGCCCCTATCCCATAAAAAAAGCCTCAGCTACATGTGACAATCCATCTAATGGGCGCCTTCTACCTCTTATCGTCTCCGCCCATTCGGCAACTACCCGTCTCCACTTCTGTGGACATATGGTAGTGACAAAATCTCAACAAAGGTTTTCCCACGGATCTAATCATTTTCCTTTTGGTCCATTGCATGGCACGTTTCATTTCCATTATCATTTGCTCGTTGAGCAACGTATAATTTTTTGGGCGAGTTTTCCTTAAGAATTGTTGTTTTCATCTCATACGTTACTATGGCAAGATTAACTGATCGAAAACATTGGTTCTGATGTATCATAGGATTTTATTCGGATGAAGAAAACAGTCAACGCTTGTGCGGTTCTTCTCTCCATTTCCACGGTCTGGTCCTAGGTCCGTATCTTATGGCAACGATACACATTTGTGACGGGTTCGGTGCTTGGGCCAATTAATGAAAGGCTTAGTCAGCTTGAAAATGGATTTATTTATGGTATAAAGGATAAAATAAAGAAACTGTAACAAACACAAAATTAATATAAAAACAGTTCGTATGTTAAACTAAATATAAAATTTTAAATTATCAAATAAAACGAATACATACCCCTTTATGGGTTTCTTGATAAAAATTTGGACGCTATTACAGTATATAATTTTATATATTCTATTTTTTATTTAAGACGCATATCTTTATGATTATAATATTTATATTTTTAAATTTATACGATTTACATATTCACAACAGATGAATTCTTTACGAATTGACATCCATAAAGAGTATATTTGATTAGTCAAAATCTTAAATTACGAAAGATTAATAAAAAAAGAATTGATATTGAATATCAAAGAAAAAAAGTTTGCATACTGAGAACCTGAGAAACATTTACATTGACATCCTCCACCAGCATGTTCAATCATTATTTAAGTTCTTGACATGACCATTTTGATACTAAATTATAAATAGGTTAATTTTAATTGCCTTCTATTGATATTCTGTATTTACCTACAGAATCACATGGGATAAAGTTTTATGTTACCACCCACACGAGAGCAATGGCCCAGTAAGCAGTGGGTGTTCCCTACTAAAATCTACAATGAAATGCTGAAAATATTCATTGCGTGGACGATAGTGTTGGATGTGTATTGACTTGTACTATTTAATTGTCTTCTGAGAAATATATAGGAAAAACATAATATTAAAAATCTATTTATGTCGTTAGCAAGTCATATATTGAGCCGGATTTCTTTATATATTTCAATTTTGAAGTAGAAAAATGTCATGTGTAGATTATGATTAATATCTTTCTAAAAACAACGTATAGATATTTTATATTTGCTTAAAGAAACTCAATTGTTTAAATTACTAAATTTTATTAACAAAATCATTCAGTTGCAATTATTTTAAAGAATATTAGAATTTGATACTAACTATAGCAATTATTCAAATTGGAATCATTTGGCGCCGGTTTCCTGTGCAATATAACAAAGGCGCCCCGCGGTCTGTCCAATAAGTTAGTCCGTTACTAAAAAACCTTCACTGTTGACTTTAGTGACACTTCCCTTCATTCATACTCTATAAATATACCGCTGAAATATAAAAAATGATGTTTCTCCCTAGCCACAGTAAAAACGGATGTCTCATATAAATCTTTCATTCTACACTCATTTATTTACATCCTATCATCTACCCATCTGTTTCCAGATCCCGATTGGGCTTCTTACAACCTCGGCATCTTCATATGCATGCGTTGCGCAAGTATACACCGTGGGATGGGTGCACATATCAGTAAAGTGAAGCACTTAAATCTCGACAAATGGGAAGACTCACAAGTGCAACGAATGAAGGAGGTCGGCAACGCGGTAGCTAAGCTGAAATATGAAGAACGCGTGCCTCCTTGTTACAGAAGACCAACGAGACATGACCCACAGTAAGTTTTCATTATTTAAGATCACTCCTAGTAGTCAAACTTATATTATATAGAGAATAAGTTAAAGATTGCTTTTACATTTCTATTGTCTGTCTTTTTATTCTATCTGTTTATCTATTTATAAAATAAATAATAAAAACTTAAAAAAAAGAAACGACTTTAAGCTTAAAAAAAAGAAAAATTTGATTGTTTATTTGTTTGCATTGGATAGGCTCCGAATCTTTTGGACTGATATATAAAAGTCGTTTATCTACGGGAAGCTAGATAATACGCATTGTACGCAGGCTATAAATTACGCAGGCGAAGACGCGGGGAAACAGCTAGATAGCTAGCTTTGATAGAAATTGGTTCACAATTTAAGAAGAAATCGATTGACATCTCCACTTTCATAAAAATTATACATATTCCTTGAACTTAGAAAATTCTCCGTTCTGATTTTGAAACAATTCAAAAAACGCAATCTTTCGGTTTTAGCTGAAATACAAGAAATACAATACAAAATATCTAAGTAATTAGGTGATATAAGAACACACATCAGCGTCGAACATATAACCTCCTCCTTTTGGATTTTGAAGTCGGTTAAAAATAAATCGCTAAATGTGTTGCTAAACGCAAAACTTGAGACCGGCTGAACCGATGTGGCTGATTTATTATTTGTGTGAAAATTTGCGGAAGGTTCTGATGGAGAGAAAAAACGTAAACATATACGAGCAAATAGTTAAAATAACCATTTTCTTGTCGCATACAAACCATTCTGTCTATAGCAACCAATGCAAATTAAAGATGATCTTTGATATACTTTCAAATTGATTACAGGTTGCATTTCATTAAGAAAAAATATAACGAGTTAAGTAAGGGCAGAATAAGGTCTGCCGGAACAGCTTGTATAAAATAAATGTGTGTCGCTCAGTTGTCGAAACTAGGCCATAAATATTGGAACATACTTTAATTGTTTGACAATAGAGTCAACCTGTGTGTAATGTTTTTCTATGATTTATTATACTGGTATAACGAGCTTTCCGCCAGCAGCTTTGTCCACATATGCCATAGAGAACTGTTTAATGGGATAAACAGTAGCCTTTATATAAATTAAGGCTAACAATTACCTGTATACTAAATTTGATCCATCCATCAAATTTGAAAAAACTTTTTGCGTGAAAAAGTAATATACTTCTTCACTTCTTCACAAATAGAAGCATTATTGTAAAAAATACTAGCATTCAATACTTTTTCCCCATATAAACATTACCAGTAGTTCCAAATACGCATAATTTTCGTAAAAAGGGGTCCAAAGTTTTTATTTCACATATTATAATCATTTATTAATAAACTGTACTGCCGTTGTACGTGTGTGACGTCCCATATCATGATGGGTTGCCTGATCAGATTAACAAATATTACAGAATACAGCCTGGCAAAAGAATTTATTGAAAGTTATCATTATAAAATACACACAGTAAATATTTATTTTAAAAAAATCTATTTACCATCTCTAAATACAGCTTTTATAATTTATGTTGCAAACTTTTTGAATAACACAAATATAATAAGTCTCTATAAAATTTCCAGAGTGTTGATGGAACAATGGATCAGAGCAAAATATGAAAGAGAAGAGTTTTGTCATCCCGAACGTCAGAGTTACCTCTCGGGTAATATGGAAGGATTCCTAATGAAAAGGGGCAAAGAGGATAGCAGATACCAACTAAGGAAATTCGTATTGAACGAAAACGACGACACACTGAAGTAAGTACAAAAATCAGTTACCAAAATTAGTTGGACTTTACTCCAATCCGGTCCCTGATCATTGACAATTATTTTTTTCATTTTCAAAAAACTTTTGTTCTTATTTCAAAACGTAATATATTTTGTAAACATTGAAAGATCTTTTTTTAAATTAATTCATAATTTTTCAGTGTTTTTTTTTCTAGCACCATAAGAAATAATTTTTCGATATTCCAACTGTTATGTTTAATAATTACTTTTTTTTGATTTGATAAAATAAAACAAATGCTTAAAAGTATACGTGGATATGGAAATGGGACCGGATTTTATAAAAAGCGTCAAATTTCTATTTTTTTAACATTGGCTTATTATGTCTACTCATTTACATTTCGCTTTAGACATTCTTTATTTAATCTTGCATCTGCTTTATGTGTAATAATTATTAAAATCTTATCAAAATATTTAAAAACATACACCAGCACATCAGATCACTATAACAAATATCAAGAATCATTTTATTTTTAATTTATTTTCTAAGTTCTGTATGACCTGATGTGTTGTTGACTGTAAATATTTGTTTTTTTTATCAGCATTTGATGTGATTAAATAATTTGATGATTACGAATATATCATAAGATAATTCATACATTACTATTGGATTTAGTTTTCTTATCGTCTACTGAAAAACAACATCGACATTTTTTGTAAAATTAATCATATTTTAATTTTAAACTATTTGTGTCAAAATCATTTTGGAATACTCTAATGGTAAAGTATTCTAAGGATTGTTTAAAAATCTCTTTAACAATAATTTGGATAACTGAAAATTTTATTTGCTTCGACGTGTCTCAATTCTAATTATAGTATCTATATCTATACTATACTTAACAACGCTTGACGTTGACTAAAAGATAAAAAATCAACTTATCACAACCGTTTCTTCAGTTGGATACAAACTTTTAGTATTGTTTTTTTCTATCGAATGGTTTCTTCAGCACTTTATAGAGACTGTCTGTTTTCCCGCGACCCTGTGTCACCCGTGTATGATGTAGCATGTAGGTGAAAGAAATTAAAAAAAATAAGATAAGAACTAAAAAAGTCGGTACTTTATAGAGACTAGCTGTTTTCCCGCGAGCCTATGTCACACGTTTAAGATATAGCATGTAAGTAAAAGAAATTTTTAAAATCGTTCTATCTTTCGGTCTTTAATAGTTTATCTATCATAGACAAAGAATCAAATCTTTCTTCTTTAAAATATTATTATACTTACCTAATGGTATGAGCTCTGTCCAAACCACAATGCTAACTTGGAGACTCAATATTATCAATATAAAGAGCCGAGGTTCCCAACGATACTTTTTTGCGCAACCCTATTTTAATGAACTAAAGAAATGAAATGTAGTTATGATAGAGCTCAAATCTAATATTTGTTAATATTTGGTCATAAACAATCAAACAAATTTAGACGATAAAAAACCTTTAAACTAAAGTCGGAGAAATCTGTTTTTTTTTTTCAAGACAATATTACTCAAAAATACTACTTTTCTGCTTTGTTTTTTTTACAACAAGACTCACAACTTCCAAAGTCAGTATCCCAGAAACTACTAGAATATAAAGGTTCTATTCCACTAAAGTTTACTGTATATCCAAAAAATCTTAGTAATATATATTTTTTATTCACTAAAACATACTTTATGTGTATCTGTGCTATTAGCTATGAGGCTTTATTACTGTGTATTACGAAACTAGTTTTTATTCATTTCCACGTCAATAAAACTTCGTATTCAGAAACTATAATATAGGTATATAAAACAAAAAAATATTCAAACTATACAAGGAAGATAATTGCGGAATTAATACAAAATAAAAATAAAAGTAACTTAAAAATTGTTTCCCTAGTCTGTTCTAAGAACTTTTTAATCCAACGTACCTTTATATTTCTCTGTTTGCAAAATAAACGTAGAATAATCTAGAATTTTCCTTGTTAGATCATTGCAAAATTATAATCAACCATTGTAATATATGGGTAGGTAATGGAAAATAATTGTTATGTAGTTGTTATATGACGCAAGCAATTTTTGTTATAGGTTTTTAAAAAACAATCACATTATTATTAATTTAACTACAATCACATATTTGTTAGTTTTTTTTTTAATGAGTGTCTGTCTTTTACTGTATTGTCTTTCCAAATAATCAACACAATAATATTATAGACTCCTGCCTGCCTTGTGTGTTTTTGTTAAGAATTATAATTTATATATAATAAAATAGGTAAATAAGATAGCATTATAAATTTTACAGCTAAATTTCTGTATAGATGTAACATTAAACAATTTCTTTATAAAAACTAAATATGACTAATCTCATAGTCGTAGCTTTATTTAAAATAAATTCGTCTAAACATCTCTTTTCACTAATATGTGTATGTAGCGCTTTAAATGTTGCCATTTACAACTCCGAAATTCACTAGTTAAAACCATATCTTAGTATATCTTCATGGTGTGTTAAAGAACCATCTCATTTTTTCATTACATTCATAAGTTTTCCTCTTCAGAACCTTTACATACCTATTTCAACCATATTTCATAATAATAAACGCAGAATACAGTTACGTAGACTAAACGAGACGACTAACCATAAAGTTCAAATTTTAGGACATAGATACTAAAAAGAATGTCGTCATGAATTTTAAATTATCGTAAAAAAGTTTCCATACTTATATTAGATATGGAAACTATTTTGTCTAATATATGTATGGAAACTTTTTTTACAAAAGTGATTAACTACCAGAGAAAGTGATTCGAAATTTGACAAAGAAAGAGTGGTGTGTTAATCGTCTTCTGTAGATTACGATAAGGATGATTACAAGATAGATTTCGCTACATATGACAACAAACGTAGACTTGACGTAGTACATACGAAAACTTCCACACCTCTCGTTACCTGGTTACGTCAAATGGATAAGCAAATATTATTTTACGCGCTACGTAACAACAACTGATTGATGGTGACTGTCAGATTCGTTACAATTCAATAATTTTCAACTAATTTCGTCATACATGATGTAAATTTATGTTCATATTTTATTGTACAGGGTCATTATAATTTGAAATAATAAGTGATTACAAAATGAAATAACGTTTATTCGGAAAACTACTGAATGACTAATCGAAGCCCGCGGTAGGTACCTGTGTCGAGAAATCAACTACGGGTTTTTTTTATCAAAGAAGAAATTTCGTATTGCCTAATTGAAAATTAACTTCGAAACTATTTTAATATTAAGAATGGAAGACACACAAATTCAATATATATTAACAATTTTTATATAACATTACATAAGTAAAAACACTGATATCGTTTAGTGTGCTGTGTAATTATATGATAACTATATGACCTCCGATTTAAAATTCTCACATTTACGAAACTAAGAAAAACTAACTGTAAACAATAGCTAGGTAATAAAAAAACAATTGACAGTTTCAGATTTTATCTGCGGTATGCGGTATCTAAATATATACAACGTACAAAAATACATAATTGAAACCTACTCAATTAATCCATTCCTGATAAATTTAGAAAAATTAAATAGGTACACACTGACTCTATTTAGCAGGAAAACAAACAACTCAGGTTGCTATATTGTTTCACTACAAAACACCGGATGAAGTCAATGTTATATAAGTGCCATAAATATCTTTAAAATACCTTATAAAATTTAAATCGTGTTTAAGGAAAATGTAGATGTTAAAAATTGAAAAAAATTATAAAATAAGAACGGTTATATAATAAATGCCGAGGCATTCTCGAAGTTGGGTACTAAAAAAAACATAAAGCAATTATATTATTTACTTCAATTAATTACGTATTTCAAAGACGTTTGTGTCGATCGGTTGAGTGATATCAACGATCGAGAAACCTTTGCTATGCTTCATAAAACATCCATTTCGTGCTTAGCCTGAATATATAACATCCTTAGGTACCACCACGCTTCAGACAGCTGCGGTCGCGCCGCGAGTTGTCTCGAAAGGTTATTCGATCGTCTCCGTGTCAAAAATCTCGGTCGTTGGAGGTAAGAAACGTATGCTGAAGTTCACGATTGACCAAAGGTCATAAATATATCGAATGTATAATGTCCCGGTAACGATAAGGTCCCGTTCAATTCGATGCAGATAGATCAACATCATTTCATTGCATGAATCATGCTTCTGTCCTAACTTATCTGAATTCACTATAGATTTGAGTAGCATTTCTTATATTCACTTAAGGCATCATCCTAATTTGCTAAAATCGTATACGCAAATGGCACGATTTCGTCGTATCACAAAATTTGACATAGAAATCTGTTATAGTCCTGAATGAAGTTTATAAATAACCGCGCGATTGCAAATAATACTTGATCGTACGTTCGTGTATTAAGGAAAAATATTTCCTTTGAGGATTAGCATCGCGCGACAGATATCGTGCGATCAAACAATCACAAGATCATTTTTATCACTGCGAAATCTCCATGTTAGCTCTTACGAATGTTAGTTGATTATGAGGCGTCTACATGTGTTATAAAAAAGTATCTTACTAAATAAGTTAAACAAAATAAAATTATCAGACAATTACTGTTTAGGAATGCTATGAAAATCTTTTACATTCGCAGTTACGTCCATCTCGTCTCAACTGTGTATTATGCCGTTGAGCGGACGTAATGCGTTAACATTACCCGCATTATTTTTCATAATGGTCATAAAACTCTTTGTTAATTCACAGGTACCACGTCCGAGAGAACAAAGAACCAAAGGGTATTTTGAAACTGTCCGAATTGACCGTTTGTTTCGCACCACCCAAAATTGGTCATATGAACTCTATGCAATTGACCTTCATGAAAGACGGCTCCACCCGCCATATATACGTATACCACGAAGAGCCAGAAGTCATAAATAATTGGTAAGGTATTTTGAGTTTGAAAATATAGTATGTTTCGTTGACTGAAGTAATGTAACGAGTGAAAAATACGGAAACTGAATTTAAATATAAGATGGATTTATTAATAGTATGGATAATTAAATAGAAATATTCTAAGCAATATATCAATATGACGAAATAAATAATAATATGTGTATAACGGTAGTACCAACTATGACTCTTTCTTTATAATTCGATTTAATATTAAAAATATCTAGATCTAAATCAGCGAGTGCTCTTACAACCACCGTACACAGGTGACTCTTTCCTCAACTTCCTCATGTCCTTATTACTCTTGATGCTTGTAGATTACCTAAATATTGCTAGTTCTAGTTCTAGCAATATTTAGGTGATGCACTTTAAAAAATAAACAATTGAAAGTTCAACCAATAAATTAACAGATGCAGCCGAAGCAATGTTTAATATGCAATTTTTAGGCCGAAATCTATTTCTATTGAACTAAATAACATCCTTATCTTGATAGCGAGGAGATTAGAATATTACAAGGAACAGGAAGGCGTGGTTAGTGCGTTTGATCTGCGAACGAAAGTTAAGCAACATTCGCTAGGGCCGGTTATAGGATGGGTAATCAAAATTTACTATCTGAGGAGCCGTGCTTCAGAAGACATTTGTGAAGTTAAGACTGTGGTCCCAGCTGCATCTATAGTTAACACTAACCAATTTGCACTGGGCCACTGGGTAAATTATTGCCCTTTTTCCCTATTCGATTCCGTCCGTAGGGAATGGCTGTGCTCCAGCATTGAGGACAATATATAATAGGCTGGTGATTATGATAATAAATGTCCTAATCAATCACCTTTTTTTTTATAAATAGGGAGACAACGCACTGCAATAGAACTATTTTGAAAAAAAAACGAGACTCATTGATTTATTTGTTTTCTAGGTACACAGCAATTCGTTGTGCCCAATTGCATTTACTTCAAGTGGCTTTCCCTTCCATTGCTCAATCAGACCTTGTCCTACGTCTACCCAAAGACTTCGCCCGTGAAGGCTGGCTCTGGAAAACAGGACCCAAGCCATCGGACGCCCATCGACGAAGGTGGTTTACATTGGACAACAGAAAGTTGATGTATCACGACGAACCGCTCGACGCTTACCCAAAAGGCGAAATCTTTGTGGGTAAGTATTTAAAATATAATAAAAAAAGAACTTAACATACTAGTAGCAAAGTAATATTAAATGTAACCTTATCGAATAAAAACTGCAAATGAAACAGTCACATTTTCCCTTTATTTCTATACTGATTTAAACTGATAACGGTTCCTCGAACACAAGATAATAGCCACTCACAAAATTACCGAGCGAAATCCACGTTTTATCTGCCCATTCATAACTCCGTTGATTAGCACGTGTGTCCTTGTATGGACCGGTATTTGCGTGTTATGATTATTGTAAAACGTATTTTCTTGATAACAATATTTTTATCTCATGAAATATTAAAAGTATCTTCATAGACACATGCTTGTGACATTCTCAAATCGATACATAATAATCATAAAGTAAGTAAGAAATTATAACATTAATAAATGGAAACTTAAAAAAGTAGAAAATTTACAGGTAGTACACAAACGTATTGCAAAGATAAATATTGCAATTTGTACTATCGTATTAGTATAAAACTTTGACAGAACCACCTGAAATTTAATAGCATTGACCTCTATTCAAGTGTCATATTTAAAAAAAAATAAAATGGAACGACCTTTATTATTAGATATCGGAGAATTTGAACTCCAAAAAAAATATTAAACGACTACACTTGACACTAATACATATTTATTCTGTGACAATACTTATAATTTAAAGCGTCTGTGTTATATTGCCGGGTTAGCATAAGATTAATCCCGTCTCGGGCACCTGAACCGCTGATTTATTTATATTTTATCTATTGTTATGACTGCAAAACTATGGAAAATATAATTTCAGGTACTTTAAAATATAAGTTTTCTTCTTTCATCACTATATTACAATAAAACCATGTGGGCTTGCTACACCAATGTACGATGCGACCGCCGGATTCTCTAGTCAAGACTCTAGTCATAGGAAACGACAATTTAAGATGAATGACCAAGTTGGTAACACTGCGGACAAATCAAATCCATAATGTTCGCTAAGATGTCGTATCCTATGGCAACAGTTAAAGAGAGAGTTAGGAGATCGCTATCCTGGGTAAAAGTTTGGTTTTTGAAAGATGCATAATAATAGTAAAGTTCCGTGTTTGCTCAAGAGCAGTATTCGTTTACTAATGATTGATGCGTGTCAAAAATTTTACTGACTATACGTATTTCGTCAAATTTAGCCATCCATCTTGCTTTTGCCTATGCTACTTATAATAATGATAGTACTCCAATGCAATGTTATAAAAGCAGTCTATAACTCGGCGTCGAGCGCATCGTATTCATGGCGTTATACACTATGACTCCGATTTGATTATCAAATCGGAGTCATAGTGTATAAAAAAAAGCTACTTAAAATGTAATAAAGGTGTTATTTTATTGAACCTCTATGATGCCACATTGCTGTGCTCGAAGTCGAGCTTAAGGCTGCATTTCACACAATAGCTGTACTCTTTTATAAGACGTATCATTGATAACAGGCCACGAATCCAACGGCTACTGCATTAGAGTATCTAACACGGGGAATGGTTGCAAAGACGCCCGATTTCCCTTCCACTTGGTGACTCCTGAGCGGACTTACTGTCTCGCTGCCACCACACACGAAGACAGAGCCTGCTGGCTCACTGTCATACAACAGATAATCAAAAGACCGCTAACACCTCAAGATTCAGCTAGTAAGTAGTCATAGAAATACCTAATTTTTTATTTATTAACCGTAATTTTATTTGAAAAGCTATTTCGGAGATGCTATTTTATCAATAAGGCTATAATTTACGCGTGCGAAGTCGCGGGACAATTGCCTGTAATTTATAATTAGCTTTCCGCCAGCGGCTTCGCCCTCGTGGTTCCTAGGGAACTGATTATTTGGATATCGATTCATGTCATGACGGATATATTTACAATGACACATAGAATAGTAAACAATGGTTACTATGGTAACCATTTAATACCTATTAAAGTTCCACTCCCATTTTCATCCCTTTATTTGCCGTTTTTTCGGGATAATATATATAACCTACGAGCTGAACCGGCAAACTTCGTACCACCTTATTTTTGAAGAAAAATTAAATACACACCGTGTCGTGAATCGTGAAACTAAATTGGATGATTCTATTTTTATGTGAACATCACATTTTTTTATTTTTCGCTAACTCATTAGTTATTACTTTTTTTGATATTGTGGGTTATCCTTGGCATATAGACATATCACCGCGGACGTTTTTGTAGATCTATTAAAGAGGTACAATTCCATCATACAATGTTTTGTTATAACTCAAAACTTTTTGGCAGCGTTTCGAAGAAAGCTTTCGATCGGCTTTATTTATTCGACATATTGAACTAATATCGTTGTAAAATTGTCAATTTGTACAAAACCTAAACTTACTTTACACTAAAACCTTCTTCAAGAATTGCTATTGTTGCTATTATTCTTTAAGAATTGCTAACCGCATTAAAATCCGTCTAGTACTTTTCGAGTTTATCGCTAACAGACAGACAGACAGAAGCGGCGGGGGTCTTTGTTTTATAATATCTAGTGATGTTCACCGCATATGGTGTAGCTTTTTAAAAATAGTCCAGTGATTTCGGCGCCTATTCGTTGCAAACGAGCAATCAAATCGTTCCTCTTTATAATATTAGAATAGACAAAGTGACGTTACGCCCGCAGCTTGCGGCGACTGGAGACCAGTGCCAGCACTAGTCCCTTGTATATATTTTCTGCAATTTAAAGCAGGTTAAATTTATTTTCATTATCATTTCTTTCAGTTGAAGCAGTGCTGGTAAGAAAAAGGACTACATCCAATTCAATGAACATCTTCTCTGGCAGGTAGTTACTCTGTCAATCTTACACTCACGCTGTAAGATAGTTGAACTGCACTTTACAAGAATATAAAGTTCGTTTGATGAACTGTTGATTATATCAACAAACATTATGATAATCTCCTTTTAGTATAACGAAACGCATTTCAAAGACGATTTTTTTAATGTTCAATAAATTTCATTCAATTTGATCAAAGTTAGTTAATTATATTTGATCACGTTTAGTTTCTGTTTAACCTACCTTTTAAATGTAAGTATAAATTATTTTATGTTTCTTTCTTTAGTTTTTAGCACAACGTTGGGACTGAATCGATTATGTGTTAAATTATTGATTTTATTTATGATAAGGTTTTTATGTGCGTGTGTTTGTGTTACTATGCAGAATGTGGCGAAACGCACAAATATCATGTATTATTAGTGAAATAATCTGTAAATTGTAGAATCCAAAGTGTTTGTCTATATTATATCAATAATCATATTAATATTACAAAAAAAAATATGATCATGTAATTTACAAATCTTTTAGAACGAAGCGAGTTCATATACACGATAAAATACTTTATGATAATGGGCATACGGTAGAATTTACCTAGGAACAGAATTAACAAAAATTTTAAACAGCGATCTATTGAATCACTGTGAATCTGATGACAGTATAATTATATTACTTAGGGAACGAAATTGTATTTGTAAATATTTCTAAAGAGTCACCAGATTCTTCTTGAGGCCAGTTTAACAAAATATGTTACTAATGATAAACAAACTTTGCTGTGCATGCAGTAGCTACCTTTAACTACATATTCATATTGAAAGAATAACTCAGTTAAATATATTAACTTTAACTAAGGAAAAAATATTTAGCCCTCTTTAAATGTAGTGGAAAATAATATTTATTTTGAAAGAAAATTATTTTTTTAACCTGTAAATAAATACTTATTGAATTAAGCAATATTTCAACATCGTTTATTGATGAATATTCAATAAATTAATGTAAAAAATATTAATCTATGATAGGCTACTAAGAAACCCAAAAAGTTCAGAAAAATACATGCTTATTATGCTAATTGTTTTATTATTAATGAGCATTTTAATGCCAAAAGAGGATAAAATATAACTTTCTAAAGCTAGGACCATACTATAACACTTGATCCTAGTAGGTACTATAGACTTCAGTTTCACTATGGATATAGGTACATTTGTTTTAATGTAAAGAGAAAAACATAGAAAATCTACAAAAATAAATGTCACTAGCTGGCGATACTACGTTTGACTTATTTCCGTCAATTCTTGGACTAAAGATTGTTCGTAATATTTTATAAAATATGCGGTCTATAAACTTTAAATTAACATTCAAAACTTAGATGTTAAAGGAACCAACAAGAGAGCTTATAATAGACGATGACATATTTTTTAACTTTTGAAACTCAATTACAATTAATAGACAAGTTGATTGAATATTGCACTACAAATATGTCAATGTATGTGGCGCCATCTAGTTTCTTTTAGAGAACTGTTTTTTATAAACAATCTTCGTTCCGAATAAACATAGACATGCATGCATTCATATATATACAGACAAAATAGCGTCATACAAAATTGTCAAATATCTCTACTTGATTTTAAACCTTAATGCGTTGTGTGTAGAGTACAAAGTCGATTGAAGAAATGTCACATATTGTGATAGCCTGACATACAACCTTTACTTAGCTTTAACAGACTTACACAAAACTTCAGTTTTGATATAAATTGCTCTCTTGGTCTTTTAATAGCTGGGGGTGAGCGTCCTGATGATTCGGTCACGACTTCCCGGGTCTCATCCCCAGGGGAGGGTACACCGTAGGGGTTTCTGTGGGAACCCCTGTCGCTTGCCAGGCTGCAGGGCTAGTTCCTAATGCATTTCCTCGACATAAAATAAAAAAATAAAAATGAAAAATGGTCTTTTAACAGCTATTTTCTGATATTTATTGTTAGATTCCTTACAAAGAAGAAAAGTTTAACATAAAATCATCTACAACTAAAAAATGTGACAATCACTTAATTTATAATGTGAATGAGCTAATAACAAACTATTTTGACACTTTATAATGTCGTAAAAATATCTTTAATAAGCGTATTTATTAATGGTCAAAAAAGCAATCAGATTAATGATTTCAAATTCTTTTAAATGTGTTATTATTTTTCTTCCTAGAAATTTTTCAGTATCTAAATCAGAGTTATGTATAAATGTAATTTATATTATAATATTAACATAAGGATATAAAATGCAACTAGCAATGCAATAATGTAGAAGGTACTCGGGAAGATGTAGTGGTTAAAATAAACAATATCACATTTAAAATAATAACCTGTTATATATTTTATATTTACGATTCTTTTGAAAAATGAATGTACAAGGCAAATTTCTAAATTCTTTGGTTTCTTTATAAAGACATTTATTTGCGATAGTAATTTTATTCTTAGTAGCATATAGTCATAGGTATAGCAATCATCAACATTATCCAATATTATATTTAGATTTTATACATTGATATAAAAATACTAGTTAATAATCATAACTTGGTCCCTACCCTTCCATGGTTTTATACTTCCTTTTCAAAAGTAGTCTTTGACGTAACAACAAACTTATTAGATAAGATAATATTGCATCTTTTAAGTATATTAGGCAGGTTAAATACTCTGGAAAACGGGCTTTAATTTATATTTACTAATCGTGCGTTTGTGCAGACCCTCGATTCTACTATTCTAATCGTAATAATGGCACTTCAATTAATAGCATATTTCACTGCTTTATCATTACATCATGACGCCAAATATTATTAGTACAATGGCGAGTTGATAACTCAATGAGGACAGATTCTTTTATTATTTTGTGATATACTACCAAGGATTATTACAAAAAAGTTTTTATTGAAACGATATTGACACGTCATTAACGATAATATTAGCGGAAATGAGTCTCAGGAGTCGATAATCAGTTTAAATAATATAATCATCACAATCTAATACTGGGCGGGAGTCTAAGAGCTCTTTAACGTTATGCGTTGCAGTGGTGAAAGCGAGTCGGTGCTATTCTTGTCTATATCGGTGTCTCATTTCAACTTTGCATCGTGAAATGAATACTAAAAAGTGCTTTACATTGTAATTTTTTTCATAAGTATGCTTTTATAGTAAAAAAAATATCACAAAATACAGATAGAGCGAACGATTAATTTTGCTCTCTCTCTCTTATAAAGTTTTAGAGTCTTATTCACTAGTTTTCTACTGCGTGCTTAATATTTTTAGTGCAAGCACTTGGCCAAAACCTATGTTTGGTGAATACCTATGTACCTACATTTAAATGACGATTAAAAATAAATCTAAAATTAAAAAATATATAATTTTACAACAATTTTATTTTTAATGATTGGAAAACCATAAAGATAAACCATCATGGCTTTCCAATCATTAAAAATGACGTGACGTGACAGCACTTTTTTCCTTTCTATTTACTTTGTGATTTTGTATTTCTCAATTTTATTATTTAGTTTGTTTATAAATAAAATAATCTGAATGTCATAAGAGCTCATGGCTTAACCCCTAATTATAGCAGAGTTAGTAGGGAGGGTAGGTACTTGTGAAGGGAATGTTAGTTGAATAACATTAAGAAATGTAAAATAGTATTTCTTGTTTTCTTTTATAAAAACAAATCTTACAGCTGAATTATCAAATACTCCGTGTCTGTTTTTAATGCAGATGATAGTTAAATAGCAACTAAATTGTTAATTTAACAAACGAGCTTATCTATTGAGTACTGTTTTTAGCAATTTTTCAACTATCATATTTGCTTTGAAAATAAATCAAAATATTTATTTGATCAATCTTGCATTCACAATGCTATATTGATATTAATGTTAAAGATGTTTCTTTAATATGAAATAATTTTTAATTGGAAAGCTTAAAACTGAATATTCGGTATATTTTCAATTTAACTTCAAAAAGCTAGGAGACTACCAAAAATAATGGTAGAATAAGTCAATACATATTTTAGTATAAATATACTTTAACGGACATTTACATTACAGGACTATTATAAGCAAATTGGTTGATAAGGTGTATGAATATAATTCATCAACAAATAGTGTAGCGTTGAGTATTGAATTTATAATATTAAAATAAGTATGTAATTAGGAATCTACTGAGCGTTACGTATGTCGCTAAAAATATTATTATAAGTATTGTCCAAAATTATATTTTGTGACCACGTGTGTTTTATTGCATACTAATTGCATGTAATTAAACAATTAATAGATTTAATTCTTTTGGTTCACCAAAGATGTTTCGATAATCAATCGCTACTTGGTGCAATCATGTGGGGCTCAAACGTGAAATCATTAGACGTGCATTAATTTAATGCTTTTATTAAGACCGCGTGCAGATGACGTTTAGCTATACGATATGATAACTTGTCATTGGAGAAAGTAATAATTGAATGAACACTTGAACTCGATAGCCCAAATATCTGGAGTACCCATAGAGTAACTGATTTATCCCAGACAATGTCTTCGTCCGACCGCCGCCGTTGTAGGCCTAGATGACACGCACATAGGCAAGAAATATGAAGCAAGATGGATACGGCGATATAAAATATCTACATTCTAGGGTAATCGGATAACGTATTCAAATAAAGTGTCAACAGGTTAATCGAGAGTGCTATTCTGTAATAAAATCAGGGTTGAACTAGAGTATAGAGGTTTAAATCGAATAAAACCTACTTCAAAATGTGAAGAACGTTTTATGGTGTGATGAACCTCTGCGCTGTGACAAATATGCTCGGCATCGAGTTCGAGGCTCATTTTATTATAGAATAACAAGGCAGGAGACGACGAGTGCGGTCATTACCTCTGACATTCAAAATATCCGACGTTTGCACGCGATGTAATTAGTATAATATCAATATTTTTTAGGTATATTTATATACTGACGTGCTCTTTTCTAACGCAAGTGGTTACCTAACATTAATAGATTTCACTAAGCCTCGACAATTAGCAAATTGTATAGAGTCATTATGATAGACAAAAAAAGCAATTTAATGTTTCCTAGATAATGTACAATTTTGTTTAGCTTTGTATTCAAATAGATTTTAGGTACTGCCACAGTTAATACCCATATTGTTATAAAAAGATTTAAAAAAAAGTCAGGTGTAAAAACACATCTGTTATTTAGTTTAAGCTTAGTTTAACTTTATTTAAACAATTTTTTACCAAAATATGCCTCGCTTAAGTTTTTTTTGTAAATAATCGAATTAGTGTATTGATTAGTGTGCTCTGACATAATATTATGTTCATTAACTGTTCTTATATTATAATATTAAAATAATAAACTTTTCACCGCTACTATGGCTTTTAATTTCAAATTTACATTAATATTAAATTATATAAATATCACGGTTTTTTACATTAATATTTATTTCATGTTAAGGAAAGTAGATACAATCTTTTTAGCCACAAAGAACAAGTGACACAACAGTTTCCACCACAGAACATAGAGAGTGATTAGAAGTATAATGATATTAATTTAGTATGGGAACCGAGTGTCGCCTCTCCGCACACAAATACAGATTAGATGAAATGATCATTTTGTTCACTACATGAAAAACCGCCACGCGATAGGTTCGCGATAACATAAACCAAATCCCAAAAAGATACTAAGCTAAGAAATCACACGATTAAAAACAAACTCTAATTCAACGTGATAATAAATAATTTACTTTAACATGAATGTTGAACTGTCACGTGGCTGTATATGGGGATACCAGAAGGAAAAAAATATTTTAAGATTATGCACATTTAAAAAAATTGGGGTCATCATTATATGTGCGAACTATTAATATTAGATTAAGCTGTAACCAAGTGAATACTGAAAAATGAAGGCTTTTCCTTACATAATTTATTAAAATATCTTTTAAGAAACGCAGTACAAAAACTAAGAAAACTTAATGATACACTCTATCGTATGTCTGTGGAGTAATATAATTAAGCGAGGGAAAGTGTAAAAAAAAACAAAAATTAAGAAAACAACAGAATTTTTGTATTTATTACATTAAGCCTAATTTGTATTTTTTTCTTACTGGTATCATTCCGATTGTGCATATTAGTGATGTGACATATTAGTTGATAAAATAAGAGCTTTAAATTTTGTTATGAAACAGTTCAATGTAATTCAGTTCGACAATTTTCTACAGTGGTTTGATAGTAATTATTTAAAGCTTTATTCAAATAAAACGAAATACATAAAGTTTGCATTACCTAATGTGAGGCATGTTAATATACTTATAAATGTAAATAGTGAAAAAGTTGAGATGGTGGAATCGTCAAAGTTCCTTGGTATTTTGGTATATTGATAATTTGTCAAGTAGACTGAGTTCTGCAGCATTTGCTGTTAAGAAAATTAGACTCTTAACAAATGTTGAAACGGCAAGATTGGTATATTTTAGTTATTTTCATAGTGTAATGAATGACGTATAATCTATTGTTATGGGGTTCTGCGGCTAGCATTCAAGATATTTTTATTCTACAAAAGAGAGCTGTCAACGCTATATATAATTTACGGTCTAGAGAATCTCTCAGAGAAATATTTAAAGAAATAAATATTTTGACTGTTGCCTCTCAATACATCAATGAAAATATTATGTACGCAAGAAAACATTACGATTCCTTCACAAAAAAAAATTAGAAATAAACTTGCCATTCCAAGTGCTTGTAATAGCCTTCTTGAATAAAGATATTTTCATTTCATTTCATAATAACTAATATGATCATTACACTAATAAATTGATCATAGCCATGTGTTTTACTTTATTATTCTAAGTTTTATATCTGTAATAATAGTAGTAGCTACATTATAATTGCAACGACTGGACAATAAGGAATTGCTGGTCAAGTATGAGTTTGAAAGCCGTGACAAAAAAAGTTTGAAGATAGACACAAAAGCTATAAGTACGTACAAACGTCAATCTACATATAAAGTCACATTCGTTTGAAACATGCGTCTATAAACTTATGTGCAAATATGAAGCAACAAAAAAACTGATAAAAGCTGTTCTGTGGGCGGTTCTTTAAAGTGGCTTTCTTAACTCGATTTCTATAATAATAGTTTCCGATTATGAATCAGCATAATAAGGTAAATTAAATCGACGCCTAAAAATTAATTTTGTAAATTAAATTCACACCACCATCAATATTACGTTAGTTGAAAACATAATTTTTTGTTTGTATAGATATTATGTTGTTTTGAAATTCATTTGATAGGTTTAGGTCTAAAACAGATAGGGCAAAATTAATTATGTAAACAAGGCAATCCGTTGTAAAGTTATTAGGGAAACTGAAATATAAGTAATGCAAAATAAGTGAAATCCAGTTTCACCAGTTTCTAACAAGACCTATTAGGCCAACTCTTAGCTTTTCACGAAGTTTCGTTTAATTTATGTATTGTTCATAAAACGGTGATATACTTCGTAACTTAGATATTTATAGCACATCAGTAATTTTTAATATTTATCTGCGTGTAAATAATTAACCGAATCTTCGTAAAAAAAGTGCCTGGACAGTTCATTATTTCATTTGTTCAGTATCAGTTCATCTATAATTTTCCCTTGTAAACAGTATTTTTTAGTTTTATATAATTATGGCATATATTTATCGATAACGTTGTTATGAAATGATGAAAGAAAAGCTCTAAATAAATATGTTTTAGTTATCGATTACGATCCATATAATTAACAATACGATTCCGAGCAGCAGCAGCCTATCGGTACATTTCAGACAAATGGAGGCACAGCACTATTTTTTGCAAAAGTGCACAAAATGATTTACATTGCTGTTTAGTAATGGGGTCAGAAACATTGATGTTGGTTTGAGCAATCAATGTATATTTTATTTAACATTGTGTCAAATTATTACGTTTTTTTATATTTTAGCACTAAAATTGTACTTACCAGTGAAAGGAAATGTTTGCATTAGTTAGATTGTATACTTTGCTTTGCTTTTTGCAAGTGATAATAGCACAAAACGGCATTTTTTATAGAAAAAATCTGTAAAATCACCACTCGACGATTGACGAACGACTGGCAAACATAAAACCGAGGAAAGGGCGTCATATGAGTAAAAGCGCATATGCCAGCGACGCGTGCCCCGCCCACTTACTACTTCTATTCTCTCTCTATGTTCTGTGGTTTCCACCTATTAGTATTTAAATATTAATGCAAAAAAAACGGTTCTAAGGAGAGTCAGGATCGTGCGCAGAGGGTTGAATTTTGAAAAACCATAGAGTTTCCAACAGGATTTCCTGTAATTTAAAGATATCACACACTATTTAGTGTATTTTTTATTTTTAGTTTCAGCTTGAGACGGGTTTGATGCCTAGGCAAATGAATAAAAGGCTGACTAAGCTTAAAAACTTGATTCACGTGAGAGTAATGAGAATAACACTTTTCTGGGTTTTCTGTAATGGGTAGAACTTAGTAGATATTTCACGAAGATATACTTTTAGATTTACATTTTTTTTTAATTTAAATTATAATAAGTTTATTATTATTAGATTTATATACGATATATTTAAATTTATATGATTAAATTATCATGTTAACACCAGATGAAATCGAACTGACATTCATAAAGAGCATATTGCATTACTCAAAATTTCAAATTACGAAAGGTGAATAATAAAAAGAAATTATGTTGAAAATCAAAGAAAAAAAGTTTGCATGCGGCTGGATATCTAGGCCGAAATAAACGGTGGTACGACGTATGTACAGTTACAATATCGGGGAGGAGCGGGGTTAAAAAAAATCTGAAAGATTTTATTTTTAAATTCTGAGTTAAAAAAAAAAACTGACAAAAAATTTGGATTCGCAGATCAAGTAACCATTTGTTATCTTTTATTTTCCTATTTATTTCGTAACAAATTAACCGGGATAATATTTTGAGCTACCGACTTACATATTTATTATATGTAAATCACTTCAATCGATCCAATAGTTTCGGAAAAAAATCGTCTGTGTGCGCAAACGGCTATTAAAATTCTCATTAGTTTAAAGTGAAATTACCGATACAAATTTAGAACGTTCATTAGAGCTCAGTCATTAATCAATAAAAATTATTTGTGTTATGGACGAGTGATCCTACAAGGGTACTGATTTTCCTTTTTTTGTGTGGAACTTTAAGTGGCGCAAATGTCTTTTGAAAAATGCAAAATTCGCTTTTAGTTTTCTATCTTTCGGCACATTCAATAGAATATAAAGGATCCCGACGCGATCTACCTACACACTATTTTTGTTTGTTTTGTCAGGTTCGGAAGTGACATACAGTGACATCCACTTTGTTCGGTATCCAATTACCACTAAGACGCTCTTGTTAGTTTCACACTAAAATAACTTATTTCGAGTGCGTTCAAACTTGCACTTTTAATAATAGTTTTTCTTCGTTGTTCAAGTAAAGGTATGTAAACTTGCTTTTTCTATATTTTCACACGAAAAATTTAAGGCAAACTATTTTTATAGCGTGGATAAAAAAACGTTACAGTTTTCAGATTTTTCGAATCATTCACACGAAACCAGTCAAGGATTTTAGAAAATGTTATATTTTTTTAGAAACACGCGATAAAAAAAAAACTTTTTTTTTTCTTTTTAAAGACACCTACTGATAAAACATAATTAAAATATTAAGATTTATTGAAACGCTTCAACATCAGAGATATGAATGAGTCCAACTTATAGAAGAAAGCTTTGCAAAGCAAAATGAAAATCTAACCTACTAGGAGCATAAGTATGTCGTAGCCAAGTAGTATAATCAGCCGGCGGCTAGCCCTTTAATTGAATAGCGCCATTAATTTAACGGGCTGACTTTTGATCAGCCGAGTAGCTGTCAATGTCTTAACTATCAATTCATAGGGAACATCATAATAATTGGTAGGATTAGAAGTAAAAAAAATAAATATTATAATGGGTGATTTTAAAAAATATTCAAAATCTTGTTACCAAAAAGATAACAACAAACTGCTCGTTCGCGGCTGAGTGTTAATGGTCCGTATGATTCAATACAGAAAGATAACGCAAGGTGAGTTAAGCTTAAACTTTCATAATATATTCTTAATACTTATACAATAATACAAAGAGAAGATATACCTATTACGATTTCGAAGTTTGATGCTACAATGGTTAATAACAACATAAAATGATAAACAACGAAGATATTTGGTTCTGTAGGTCTGTGTGATAGTTAAGAAATTTAGAAGTTTTTTTTTAACATATAACAAAACTAAATTAACATTTTGCCGGCTTTTGAATCAGCCGTTTTGTTGAACGGTCAAATGTCATAATTATTCAACTATTGAACAGCCTCATACAATTAAATAGCTAGCTGCTCAGTTGAATGACTATTTTAACTAATTGGCGGTGACATTTCAAAAAGTAAATGTATGATAAAAATAACATAGTGCGGCAGACATTAAACTATAATAACTCTATTTATATCTCTTTGACATTCATTAATTGAAAATAATGAATCATCTTCGCTCAACATTTAACGTTCTGAAAGTGTTTATAATGTAAACAGATACTCTTGACATTGCTCCCGGTTTCATAGTAATATTTTAAACAGAATGTTCTATGTCTAAAACACCCAGAAACATATATGTTCCGATTTCTTATATTTTCACGCGACTATTCATTAACTTTAAAGCTTTTTTTAAGGCTTTCATGACGTTTCCTTTACAAGTTCCGTAACCTGTAAAGGATTCGATAAGTCATAAAAGCAAACACAAGCGCGCTGAAATCGTTAAAGTTGTTTTATTTAAAATATATATATTTCTTCAATATTTTAAAGAGATGAAAAGTTTCTAAGTTTGTTTGAATGTTTGTACGGGTATTTTAATTGGAAATACTGGTTCAGATCGTGAAAATTCTATCATATACAGAAAGTTACATCATAGGTTATATTTTATAAGTCGTAAGAAAACTAGCTGTTCGGTTAAAAGTATATTTTTTTTAATACGTATTAAATAATGATATTACATAATCGTAGTTATTTAACAGAAAAGTAATAGTTAATGTTATTATGATTTGCATAAAAATTTAGACTGGTCTACTTTTTCTTTCAAGTTGATCATGTACTATAAATATTATTTTTATTCTCGGGGTAGATGCCACCAGATACGGTTATTTTCTTATTTATTTGTTGCTGGAAATAATAGGAACCAACAATAGTTTTTGAGCTTGCTTAGTTTTGTGACTAAACATAAATTAAACTGATTTCAACTTATTCAAAAAATTTTGAGTTTTCGCCGAAAACCGCATTCTTTTTTAGTACGAGGGTCAAACTGAAAGTTCTTAGAAAATCAAAAACTGATTACATTAGCCAGTTATTAGTTTTATTATATCTTTTCAAAATATTGTCCATTCACGTCAATACACCGCTGCATGCGATGGAACCACTGGGAAAAGCACTTTGCCCACTCGTCCTTAGGGGTCTCTTCAATGGCATCGCGATACGCAGCCACCGCTTCTTCAGCATTCATAAACCGCTTTCCTTTAAGTTTTTCTTTAATTTTTGGAAATAAATAAAAATCACAAGGCGCGAGGTCGGGGCTATACGGCGGGTGACCCAGTAATTCAACGTTTGATGTCGCCAAATAGTCGATCGTTCGCTTGGCGGTTTGCGACGAGGCGTTGTCGTGGTGAAGGAAGATCCTACTGCGAGGTCGTTTCTCTCGAACTTTTTCCAAGACAAGTGGCAAACAATTGGTAGTGTACCATTCTGCAGAAACTGTTTTTTGATCCTCTAACACAATTGTTGCAAAAATGACCTATCCTTCCAAAGAACGAGGCCACCATTTTTTTTCCCGCACTTCGATCTCTCTTCACTTTAGTTGGCAACTCGAAAGGAAACACCCACTGAGCAGATTGTCTTTTGGTTTTAGGATCATAACAGTAAATCCAGCTTTCGTCACCTGTTAGTATGTCGAACACAGCATTTGAGTCACCTCCGTTAAATCTTTCAATCATTTTACGACACCAATCCACACGATGGAGTTTTTGAGCCTCAGTCAAATTATGAGGTATCCACCGGGCGCAAAGCTTCCTGACCGCTAAATGTTCGTGGAGGATTTTGTGCACTTGACTCATACCGATGCCTAAGCTTGTCCGAATCTGTTGATAGGTCACTCTTTTGTCAGTCTCTATCATACGCCGCACAACACAGATGTTATCTTCAGTCGTCGCCGTAGAAGGCCGTCCCTCACGTAAATCATCAGTGAGATTAGTGCGACCACGTTTAAACTCATTAAACCAGTTGTAAACAGTCGCACGAGATGGGGCTTCATCGTGAAAGGCCAATCGTAGTCTATCATAACTTTCTTGTTGACTTAAATGACATCGAAAGTCATAAAAAATCATTGCACGAAAATTTTCTCGTGTTAAATTCATGATGACGTGACACAGACAATTTTCAATTTGCCGCCAAATCGTAAAACAAATGACAAATGAATGAAATATATACTCAGTAATATTGGCAAAGAGTTATATTTTCAAATTTTAGAATTATTTTTTTATTATATTGTTTATAAGTGGCCAGTTCTAAGAACTTTCAGTTTGACCCTCGTACTTAAACTGAAACATTACCCAAATAAAAGAATTCGCCAGATAAGAATCTAACTTCAATAAGCTATTACCACTCTATTACTCCCTTTGAAAAAGCCACCATAAATCAACGATTATGCTAGTTATTTTGTAAGCTACATTTTTACTAAGAATATTATCTAACTTCAAAAAATATATTCTTTTTTTAAATACTTTTTGAGAAACTCGCAAAAAACTGAGAGAAAACTCGAGTTTATTGGTTGAAAATAATACTTTTTCACTCTCGAATGAGTCGATAAACATCAACTTTCAGAAAAAAACTTTATCACACAAAGTTGCTTATAATTAATAAATCCGTCCATTACCTACGGATTTTATGATAATTAAAGTTTTTGCACTCCCAAAAAAGGAACCAGACTGGATATACAATCGAGAGTACTTACGGAAATATGAGCACCACCACGACTCGAACCTGTGCCAGCTAAGCCAACACTTTCTACAATTCTTACAATCTTAGACCCGTATTTGCTACGTGTATTAATCATTAAAAATATGAAGATATTAAAATAGCGGCTTGACATATTTTCACAATGAAAAAAGTGAAAAAGAACAAATGACAGTCAAAAGCTTTTTCCTTAATACTGTTGTCATAGCGTTATAGTGGTTTGAGGTTATGAATACATGCAACCTCTTTGTAAATTTATAGAGTATGAGCCGGGGACACAAAACAACAAACCGCAGAAAGCTTACCAGATTTCTCTAAAGGTGCATTCTTAGGGAAATATATAGGTAGCTCAAAAAAAAAAATTGAGAAAAGGCGGTTTAGCAAATCCAAGATTAGAAGAATAAAAAAATACAAAGTCAATAATTCAGTTCAGCTATATAATTTATTATTCAGCTTATTTACTTTCTTAATTTAATACATTTTAAATAGGTAAGTTATCTTTGGTTTTAAACAATAAAGGACGTTATGAACTTCGATATTCGCACATCTTCTTTTTCATTAAAGACTAATAACTCTTGTCAGAAATTAAACATTGTTCATAAGATTCTCCGATGAATACGATCTCATTTCGTAATAATTGTCCTTGTATGAATAATCACAGTACTGTATGTGTGTCGATTCGTTCATAGCATCGTCATATCCCTTGTCTTCGTATTCATTGTCTAAATACTCCTGACCGTATTGTTCGATGCAGTCGTTGCTGTGATTGTCGTTTCTCGATTGTGTGTTATTTCGATTTGTCGAATCGCTTAATTGTCCATTGAAGTTCCATCTTTGTGATATTGAACAGCCTATGGTCCCTCCATGTTGGAAAGTGAACGGCCATGCCTGTAATACACAATAATAATTGAAGAACTAAAAAATATGACAATATCTAAAGGCCGGAATAATAATATTGGAGAAACAAACAAACAAAACCAATTTGATTGTCTGTCAGGTAGATTATTGAAGAAAATTTAATACATCGTAATCAATAAATTACAGCGATACATCGAGTTGAAATGTACATTTTCTACAAAACCATGACGTAACGAGCCCCCACTCCTCAACATCTATGCCATTTATTGAAGCAAAATAAATACGTATCTAATATTTTTCTGTTATCTGACTAACGGACTAAATAGAATTTCTTTTTTTACCTACTCGTTATCCCTATTGTATCAAATGTTTACAATATCATTTATGTATAAACTAGCTTTCCGCCAGCGGCTTCGCTTGTATTATACATAAAAACCTTCCTTTTGAATCACCCTATCTATGAAAAAAAAAATCGCATCAAATCCGTTGCTAAGTGTTAAAGATTTAAGCATACATAGGGATATAGGGTCAGAGAAATCGACTTTGTTTTATACTATGTAGTGATTATGAGTAGCTCGGTGGCGTAGTGGATAAGCGCCGCGGCCCGCGATCGTAGTCGTTAAGCAACTTTCGCAAGGGTCGGTCACGGGATGGGTGACCAAATATTATTATCTCTAGCTACTCCGTGCTTCGGAAGGCACGTTAAGCCGTTGGTCCCGGCTGCATTTGCAGTCGTTAATACCCTCCAATCCGCATTGGGCCAGCGTGGAGGGTCAAGGCCCATCCTCCTTAACCATCCATAAGGAAGGCCTGAGCCCCTGCAGTGGGGACGTAAAAGGGCTGGTGATGATGATGTAGTGATAGACCCAACCGAACTCTAAAGCAGCTAACACTACCACATGTCCAGTTAATGGAAGTATCACTAGATTTATTTTTAAATAGAGAATATGTCATTATTTCATATTTGTCTTGGACTCAAGACAATCCATAGAAGTTCATTTTCTAAGTAGATCCGATTAGAAATCGAGCCCGGAACCTGAAAGGTCGTAAGGACATTTTGGCGCTTTAACAGAGTGGCATCAGTCTGAGAGCCACTCTGCGATAATGCGGGTTTAAATATGATATTATTCGTTAGACTCTAAAGATATTATTCGAGAAATCGGTGAACGATGTTTTTACTACGTGTCTCTATTTATTTTAATTTTGTTGTCCTCCATAATTAACATTGCAGCATATTTAGAAATTCATAAAATTAAATTAGTGATTTAAAAAAATAATTAACAGCTATTTAGATATTCATATAATTTAATTAGTGATTTAAAAAATACAAGTACACCAACAGGTTTTATTCTTAAATGACTTTGAAATAATGACAAGGTAAAATTTATTGTCGTCGTTGCCTAATGCCTTTGTGTTTTTGACGTTTTAGCTTCAAAATAAAGTGGATTCATCGTGTAAATAATACGTAGCATCTTCGGGGGTAACAATAAAACCTCTTTAACGTCCGGAGATAAACTTTATTTATACGCACCGACAGCTGCAAACTTTTGGTCAGCGCGCGCGCACCATCTCAGTTTGTTGTTACAAACTTTTTTGTTTCTATCTCCACAGCATTTTGGCTTTGTTTGTGTTTTACAGAAAGATCGGAAGAGGACTTTTATTTTTTTAATACGCGAACTGGAATGTTTATTTTGTTTTCGCTTCGAAGTGGAACACACAAGATGACATGCTATAAGAAATTAAGACTATACCGTGGTAAAGAAATAATAGAGTTAGTTATACGGAATATAAAAAAAAAATCTATTGTTTGTTAGTATTATGCATGTAGGTTTAAAGATTTTTAATGCCGAAAAATATCCTTAATGATTTTCAAGCTTCGTTTCAATGGTAAGATAAATTCTATTGTAGTGTTTAGAAGCCAATAAGTTTAGGTACTGTAAATTAAGGTTAACATTATATTTTAAATTTTATTTTAATCATGAGAAAGAATTGATTATCGTTGTATTTGGAAGATAACTTTGTATTTTTTTTTAAACAAAATATCTAAATGTTCACATTTTAGCTCAATGTGATCTCGTCAAATATATCGTAGATCAGTTTATTTAGATTTTTTATATATTAATAACGGACTCGACAAACGTCGTTTTGCCATATAAAAATGGGAAACCACCATAATCACTTCATCATTACCACCAGGCTATTAATGTCCCCTCTGCTGGGGCTCAGTAATAGGGAGAATGGACCACTACCCACCACGTGGTTCCAGTACGTATTGGTGGGTATTAACCACTGCAGATGCAGCCGGGATCAACGGCTTAAAGTGCCTTCCCAAGCGCGGAGGAGTTCGAGAGGCTCTCATTATATGACTTGCCATTGCGTAAACTTTTGCTTAACCAACGTATCGCAGACCGAACGCGCTAGCCACTGCACCATCGAGCTCCTCACTTATCACTTAGAGGTACAAAAATAGATAAAACCTATCTCAGACCTGTAGGTCGTAGTATGTATACTACATATAACATTTCATCAAAATCGGTGTAGCCGTTTCGTAGGAGTAACTAAACAACTAAACTGTGAAACGAAAATTTTATATATTATATTATACTTTATCAATTTTTCATTTCAGAATAATTCTCCATTCACCAACATTCTTTGATTACCTTGTAATTTCTTGTTTTGATTACTATAAATATTGCTTTTTAATTAATTAAGTAATTGTAATGTTTTTCTACTTTTATTTATTCCTAATAGTTCTGATAACGAGTTCCAAAGCCGAACAGCGTACAAGGAAAAGGAATAGAATGAAAGAATCTTATATCACTTCGATATTTGAGAACAATAAAATGAGTTTTAGTTTTTCTGATAATCTATATAAATAAATTTTCAGTGTCTGTTTTTAACATTAAAGTAACCACTTTTTACTAAATATAGGTACATGATGTATGTACGAGTATTACATTTTTTGTCTATCTCTCTATTTGTTCCTACTAATCTCAGAAACTGCTGGACCGATTTTGACTTTCACTGGAAGACAGCTTATGTAATAAGGATTGACTTAGGCTACTTTTCACGTGGACGAAGTTGCGGGCACAGCTAGTAAAGGGTAAATTAACTTATATAAGGTACTACTTGAGTATGGAAATCGGACTCACGGACACATGGTTCCGCACATAAATTAAATCACTCAGTGATTTCAATTTAACATGGAAGTTACTAAACCATACACTTGACTGTCTGCCACTTTTAACATTATTTAGGTTTCGCGTATTTGCTGCTCATTCGCCAATTCCAAGTCTAAAATTGTTTTGTGGGATTTTCTGATCAAAGATGACTATGACTGTTGTATTGTTATCAAATGCGTGGTAATATACGTTATGTTATTTTTCTGTTTTAAAGTAGTTTCAAGCACTGCTCTTACTCTTATAAACTTTTAAGTATGTCTAATCTCATCTGCGTAATTTTCGTAAAAAAGTCTTATTTCATTTTGTGGCATTATTTCTTTTTGTGGTCTCAGTCAGAAAAAGTTTGTAAACTATTATTTGACGGCTGAAAGTTTGCTGAACAAATTTGATGACGGATACCCAATGTTATATATCTTTGTAAAAAAAATGTTGCATGTGGTATTCACCTGTAATTGTTTGATACATTTTTTCTTGTGTGCTAAATTATTGTATGTAATAATATATTAAATGTTGGTAAATCAAAATAAAAATAAATTACAAAACTGTAGTGGTACAAATATTTTCCTGTGATATCTATATACATATAGAACTCTTTCATATATTTAAAAATATGGGCTAATAGTTTCAAATGCTATAATTTTTGTCTATTTTCCTAAATAACAAAACTACTTGTTACAATTATATGTATGTTAAAAAAATAATATACTCACTATAAGCTTTAATTATAGGTAGTCATTTAACAAAGTGGAACTTGCAAAACTCTAGTTTCTGTGTTACATCTAGCGTCTATCGTGCCTGTTTATTTAAGTTAATAATCAAAAGCCGCTATATTTCAAATTAATTTGTATTATTTGTTATAAATACGCCTGATTTTGGGTCATTATGTTATATAGGGTATTAAATTTCAATTTAATTTGTCTGCAATTTCGAAGATGAAATGGCTCTAAAAATATTGAAAGGGATTTTATTTTGATATGCTATAAATTTTAATAATATACCTAATAATCAACATTATTTCTACAACTGTTAGATTTTCTTATATCAAACAATAAAACGGCTCTTTATTCGTAAATTTCATAAATTCTAATGTATAAATCGAACACTGTTTTATCTTCTTTAAAATTGGTAATAAAATTTATTTAAAATTTCCTTTCGAAGCAACAGAGTAGCGCTTTGAAAAGAAAATTATAAATAAATAACCAGAACGTTCATCAAAAAGTAATAAACATATTTTTGTGTAGATTACCTGTGACATTGCCAGAAGGCCTACTCTCTTTCTCCGAATACGAAATTTAGTCTACTTTTGAAACGCTAATCATATAACTCCTATAAAATCCATTTTTCGATTATTTATGATGCTCAGGAATTAATTAATTATTTATAATTTATTCATATAGGACGTGACAATGCCTCTGATGCATAGATAATCTTCATGGATATGATTTAAAAAAATATAAGAAAAATTCGAAATCCGAATTTTTCGTTCGTATACAACCAGAGTAGGTTCTCAGGTTATTACTCCCGTTGTGTTATAAATAATAAAAAATGCTTTCAATAAAAGAATGAGCGAATTTCAAAAAGGGGCATGGTAAAAAAATCTGTAAGGAGAGCTTATTAAAAATATACTTATCTTCATTTTCAGTGAAACAAAGTAGACTCTCATAAATAGAAAGAAATTTTAATTCTAAGCGAGCACTTAACAAAGTTTTTTGAATGGGAAACAATACAAAGTAGAATTAATGACTAATTTCAACCAAACATTAATGGTGTTTTGTTTAAAAGGAAGTTCGTGAATAAATCCTAAATACTAATCTCCCATCGATCACTCAAGCCATCGGAGACTAATCTTTATTGACAGTGGTTTAGTTTTGGTTGTATCGATCGTTTTAAATCCATTAATTTTACAGACAACATCACATGAAGAATGTGTACAGTCGATATCACGTCAGGTAACGACAAAAGATCTCTCTTATCTATTTAAAGCAATAATCAGTTCAAAATTACAGAAAATTGACTTGCTGAATGACGAACGCTTCAACGATCGCTATAAGGATATCACCCTATATACAGTACTTTTTATTGCAGGTCTCATGAACCTTATATGTATATACACAATCATATAAATAAAAACAAAAGAAAAGAAAGTAATTCTATTTCATCATTTATATAACCGATGAATCAATTACATACTCAAACAGTATTACTCTACTATTCCACTCAACAACTTTAAAACTAGAAATGTTGTAAAAAATCTTAGGTTACCTCGATACGTTTTTATTTTTTGTATACCAACCTATGTATATGTTATTCTAAATCAATTTATCCACAATGCAGATGTCTTTTTTTTTCACCAAAATTCCTTAGAAAATGGGCGTATGATTTGTGTACGGTTGCGGTTAGCTCGTGCCGACACGAAGAATTAACTGGATGACAAGTGTGACAGAAGATATATAGCGCACAATTAATGCCAGACCCAAAAACCGAGAGACATTTTTTTCATTAGGATATGCTCGTTAGTCAACGATTAACTTATGCGAATAATTCTCAAAACATTCTTCAATTACAATTATCATAAATTATCATGAAAATAAAAGAGAAAGTGACAAAAATTATAATATTTTTCATTTGATTTTTATACATCTTTATTTTTTTCACGTTATCAAAGTTTACAATGATTTATCATTTCGTTTATATTATAATAATATTTTATGTGTGGTAATTGATGATTTATACTTTATAATAAAGCAGTAGGCAATTAAACATCAGGATATTAGGTTGTTCGTATACGCTGGTTTCAAGGTGCCTTTCGACTACAGAGATCATCTTCGTCGTATATGAATAGTATACTAGAAAGTCTATTCTATTACTCCAAAAATTCGTAGCAATTTTGTAAAAATAAACGAAACTTTCGTATTCGGCGAAATAGAAAAGATCCTCAGATACCATAGATCAGATACCGACCAGACTCAGTGGGTGAGGCGGCGTATGCGCAGATCGTGGCTCGTGTAGAAGCGCGCGTAGGTGGGCGATGTATGATGCAGCCAGCCGCAGAGTGTCCAATTTTGATAGCTTAGTGTCAGCTGGCACCCATGGAAGAGTAGTCTTCAACCTGTACAATCAATGCTTTTTAGCTTTTTGAAAATTAGTTCTGCCGAAATAAGAACGCGAAAAATACACGCGGCAATATCTCCAGAAAGAAAATTCTCAATGTATAACTCCAGGACTTCCAAAGAGAAGTCTTATTCGTGTTTCAAACTAGTCTCGACCGGCTAGGTCTGACTGCTGACTCTATGTCGTAGTCTGTAAAGGATAGTCACCACAATATAGTCCATGAAAATACATTCAATTTTAATTTAAAATGGACTTGAACCCATAAGTTTTCACTGACCCGGTGACTGCTCTACAAATTCAGCAGCTTACGTAAGACCTTAACAATTGGTTCATGTTAATTTCGCTGCTATATTTATGTAAATATAACATGACTAAAATTTGCTACATTAAACAGCTAGTTTAAGCTTTTCCAAATTTTTTACTTTTATCAATGATGATAATAAAAAGTATAATATTAATTATTACATGATATTTATATAATTGCACGTTGTAGTATTTAAATATTAGTATTTTACCTGCAAAATGCCTTTGACAATACTCTCATTCTAGCCCGTTCTCTTGCATTGGCTGCATTTCTATGCTGTGGTTCTTGTGTACTACGGCCTACATGGGAAAAGATGAAAATGTTTTTAAAAATGTAACCATCTATGTGGTTGAACATACACGAAGTAACAACCTGTAAAACCTATATTTAACACCGTATATATTTCCGTATTTTGTTATTGCAATAGATTTCTGTAGATAGAGTCAATAAGAGAAAGCACGTTTTCTGGAAAATAGACAATGACAAAAATAAGAAGTGTGTATGGCGCAGCCAACTGATGAAAACAGCTGTTCAATTTGGCTGCTAACTATTTAATTGGATGGCACCATTCAATTGCACACCTAGTTTTCTAGTTGAATCATTATGACATTTGGACCGTTCAACAAGGCGGCTGATTTAAAAGCTGCCAAAATGTGACCTACAGGACAAAAATAACTTCGTTGTTTATCATTTTATGTTGTTACTAACTTTTGCCCGCGACTTTCCCCACGTGATCTAGTTTTAAGTCCAGAAATGAGAAAATTCCATAAAAACGTTCATCCCCTTATTTACTCCCTTAGGGTTTGATTTCCGTAAAATCCCGTCTGAGTAAGCACCTATATCCTAAAAAAACCCGCATGCAAATTTTAAAACTCCTAGCACTTGTGTAACGAAGTTTCATACAAACGTTCATCTCCTAATTCCAAATTTCAACTTTCTACGCACAGTAGTTTCGGCTGTACGTTGTCTGTCAGGTTTGAAGTTTTACAGAATCGCAGGGCTATACTGTATCAATTACAATTCGTAACAAGAACAAGGTGTTTTTGAGTTCGTCGGCGTGGTATAGTTACTTTGGGCAGAATACATTTTCCAAAAACGCTGTTGTTTTTCGAGCTGATGATGAAATTACCTTAATATTAAATTCGAAGATACTACAACAATAAAAGCAACAAATATCTAATATGTTTTAGCACTTTATCTTTGAAAACTTTAGAGATATTAATCCAATCCAATCCAATTTGAAAAAATAGTTCTGAAGTTTACACAAATCTTAATCGAAAAAAAAATGCATTTTTCGAGTCACTTAGTCGCGTAGCGGATAAACGCCGCGGCCCGCGGTCGTTGTAGTTAAGCAACTTTCGCAAAGGTCAGTCACGGAATGGGTGACCTAAAATTTAGTATTTCGAGCTACTCCGTGTTTCGGAAGGCACGTAAAGCCCGACAGGCCATTTGTTTATATCGTTTAAGCGTCAACGTTAAATGATATTTCAATCTTTGGATAATGATATGCCAACGTTTGGTCATATCATTAATGTAGGTATCATTAATGTCTAAAAAAGAAATCTAATTATTTTTTGAAATAGCTTGTTTTTTCGTCAGAGTAATGATTATGTGGTCTGAAAAAAACAACCTCGAAATTCAATACGATCGCTACGGAATACGCATACTAGTGCTAGTTTTCGGGATAAAATATAACCTACTACCTTCCTAGGGTCATAAAATACCCAAATACCAATTTTCATCGACATCGATTCGTAAACAAAGATGTTTCATACAAACTGTTTCACCCTTTTTGACCCCCTTCGGAGTGGAATTTCTAAAAATCCGTTCTTAGTACACCTCTACGTATTAAGGGGAATGTTCTCTCCAGATTTCAAGTTTCTACGACCAGCGGTTTAGGCTGTGCGTTATCTGTCAGTCAGTAAGTCAGGACATCTCCTTTTATATATGTATAGATTATTTTACTTCTAATCCTATCAATAAATCTCGGTGTTCCCGGTGAGTTGATAGTTAATTAGCTACTCGGCTGATCGAAAGTCAGCCTGTTAATTGAATTGAAGAAAATAAAAAGGCTCATGCAATTAAAGGGCTAGCCTCCCATTTGGCGACATGTATAAGACATTACGTCCTATGTCAAAAAAATATATTGAAGGGTAGGGCTCTGGCAGTCCTGTGTACCATTTTTGATTACTAGTTCTAATTTTTATCATATGAAAATGAAAATAATTTATTTTGTATCCTATCAATAATACAAATAAAAACCAGCATTTGTCAATTATGACGCTATGCCTACACATAAATTTTGCCAATGTTCCGTAGTAATGGAGAGACGAAAGAAATTACTCGGATCAGTAAATAAGGTATTACTCGTTAAATCCTTCGGTTTTCATCAAAATCAGCACTTTCGTTCCAACTTAAATATGAGATAAATAATGTCTTATATGTGCAAACTATAATAGAATTTTTGTGATGAAAAAAAATTATTGATAAAGAAAAAAATGCTAAATAAACTAGTTACTTGACGATTTCATTTAAACCATTAAATTAGAATCAACTTCGGATTGGGTCATTTGTTGTACTCTCTCCTTATTATCTGTCTTCTACAGATACTAACCTGATTAAAAAACTGAATTATAGTCTACGTCACCCGTGACCCGCGTATAATGTAGCTTCCCGCAAGTACGAATATATCGTACTACATAGCCTCTTCCAATATCCTTTTGCTAACATCAACAACAAAAATGTTGTATTATTTTTCCTAAATATTTGTATAGAAGAAACCAACGAATTGTCATTCTAATAAATATTTAAGTAGATTGGATTTATATAAAAATGTATTTATTCCATACACGGATTATTCAGTTCTATTTAAAATAATTGAAAAAAGCAGTTAAATTTAGTAAAAGCTTAAATAACTTTTTCACGATATTAGATTACTTAATTTCTTACGTAACTGGTTTATTGTTTTACTTATGCAAAGTAACTTACCAGAGCTTGACTGCGTATCGTCAAAGAAAAAATCGTCATCATCACCCTCATCGCGCTTTTCTACGGGTGATTTATTTATACGTTTTCTAGGCATTTCAAAATAAAACACATCACAGAACTAGCAATTACAACACTAAAATTTTAATGATCAATTTAAAATTTATCAAGATCATTATCAATTGAAAACATATCACAACTTCAATATTCGTTTTTTAAATTCACCGGAGCGTTCTTGTCTATGCACTCGCCGTTTACAATTTAAGAATGCGAGATGCGAGCGCAAGGCGGGCGGCGCGGGCGCATCTCTTGGGCGGTGCTTACACATGCCCCTCCCGATCAGTAATCTCACCGTACTACCCCTTTGACGAATGAATGAGAATATTTTTAATTAAAATGACAATGGGGAAATCTAGCATATTATTATACCCAAAGAGTATGTATGCTAAGTACTACTAGCATTCTGCATATGCCTCATCTAATAATATAAAGAAGAAAAAATAGGATTGTTTGTTGAAATCGTATAGGCTCCAAAATCATTAGACTATTTTTGAAATTTTTCTACTTACAGGAAACTAGATCATGTGTGAATGACATAGGCTTTAATTTGCGCGGGTAAAGTCGCGGGTAAAACTAGCTTGTTGTAACAAAACTAGGTAGATTAGCTAAGATTCAGAAAGGACGGTCCACAATTGGAGGGTGTTTTCGAGTAAAGTAATAATAACTTTGTTTTGAATATAAAACGAATAATAACATTCAAAGTAAACTAAGCTTGTTTAATTTTAAAGAAAAGAAATTATTCCATATTCAAGGTGTCTATAAGGACCAATAGAACTATCGATGATCAAAAGATTAAAATCACACTACAAATAATTTTTCGTTACAGATTCCGGTGCTAGCTCATTTGAAAGTTAATTTTACTAACTATTCAAACCAATAAGACTGTCAATACAATAGAATCCCTCAAGTTTTTATAGAATTTGGGCTCTTTAAGCAATTAGCGCCGTCACAGTTCCTTGAAGTGACAGCGGGGTCGGGGGGCGGGATCACGCTTCCGCGACACTTAATACTTTATTTGTCGAAGACATGTGCCGAACACACCAACTAACACCGAGGTGCGACTGAACCGAGCTTTAACTATAAATCTTGTACCGAACAGTTTTTTTTAAATGATGTCATAATGAAATTGCTTTTGATATTATGAATAAAGAATTTGTCAAATACACCTCTTTTTGACGTCTCCCCTTGAGGATCTCCGTAGCCGAGTGGTTCGCAGGCTGGTTTCAAGGTGTCACAACCACTGAGGGTTCGAATCCCGGCCGGCTCAATGTGGAAAATGAACTTTTCAATATTGTGGTATCTTCGTCGTCTTAGATACTCCATAATATAAATTATTTATTTATTTGTTATATTAGAATGAACAATGTATCAGTAACGTTGTCTAATATTTTTAATGCACGTTTATGCGCGATTACCACGCATTTGGCTGAACCGATTTTGATGCGGTTATTCAGAAAAGTAGTTTTAGTGTTACCTTTTATATAAAAAAATATCAATATCACTAAAAAGCATGAAATTAAAACTTTAAAAAATAGAACTGTCCTCAAACTTAAACAAAGTGAAAAATAATACTTTTCTCAAAAGCGACTTATTCAAGTAGACTATTGAAGTAAGGCGCCTATCGTTTAATTAATAAGCTACAGAAAACCTCCGCCCGACTTTTTTTCACGGGCTAGCTGATTTCACACTTTCTTAAGTTTGAAATCAGCTCTATTTTTTAAGGTTTTGTTTAATGCCCTCTTTTTTTTCGTTCTTTGAATATGAGTGTATGTTGGCGGTTGCAAACATACAAAACTTTAAACCAGCTACTATTGGTATGGAAATTTTGTATGTTTAAAGACTAGTGTTAATCGGTGTATTTACCTACCATTATTGGTATCCGTGCTCTGCCTTCGGTGCTTATTTCCAGTGTTTTGCCTGGCTAAGATTCATTGAGCCCGGCGTTGGGTTGGGTGTAGCTGCCTATTTAACATCTTTATCAAACCACACCTATTATATCTTTGTATTTCATAACAATACATCATCGTGAGCCATATTTGAGGAAACCAATATTACAGTGGTAAGCGTGTTAAGTTTGTGACTTTTGTAAGGTCATAGGTAGTTTCTCCATTCTTCCATAGGCACGTTAAGCTATTGCAACCGGCTGCATATACTTTTTTATGATTGATTGTTAACATCCTCGAATCCGCACTGGACCCACGTGGTAAGTTATAGCCCATCCTCTTTATTTATATATTCTTTATTGCATAGACAAAAGCATTCTCTACCAGTCAACTCGAACGCATATTGCCATTTCGTGGCGATAAGAATAAATAAATCTGTTCTCTAAAAAACTATGATTGTAATAAAATTTACACCATCTAAGTATTTAGATTTATATTAATATTTGTATAAATGATTATACATAATTATATAAATACCTACCTACATACACATATACCAGGGGTCGGCAACCTGCGGCTCGCGAGCCACATGCGGCTCTTTGGCTGGGAAGCTGCGGCTCTTTAGTTCCGAACACAAATATTATTTATTTTATAAAAAAAATAACATTTTAAGCTTTCTAAATCGATTAACAAAGATTCGGCACCACTTCTATCTCTCAGCCACATAGTCTTTGCTTGTACCCGCTTTCACCCGCTCAGTCTGGACGAGGCTATTAAAGTACAAATTAGTGTTGTAACTTTGTAACTAAATGTTTAATTGTCTATGATGAAAAGAGGTTTGAAGAATGAGGTTGCTACTAGAGCGAAGATGACGTTGATGATCGGAACTATGATACAGAAACCTAGATTTCAAATAAGTCGGGGTTAATGGATCGTATAGAATAGTAAAAAGCATGCAGACAATTTGATTCGAGCCTAGCAGCGCCACAAAGACTCGTTTAGCTCCGAAAATATGTAACTTTGCTATTTGTTGCCATTCGCGGCTTCCTAGACTTATTAGGATGCCATTAAGAGATCACAAAAGTCTGCGGTCAGCGGACCGCTGGGTTGCCCCTTTATCGCAAATTAAAAGCTCTCCCATTTTTAATTGCAGTTATAAAAACTGCTTTTAGTTATAAAATTGTGATCAAACTCTATTTTTGTATAATAATATAATAAAAATGAAATATACTAGTCGAAATATCGATCCTAAAACCTATTCATAGTCATCTTTGCGATTTTTTTCTATCGAGCCAATTTATTGCAATTGATATTTCAGTTTTTAGTATCGATCATATGTTTAATAATCATAAAATAATTCTGATTTGATAAATATTAGCATAGCCTTAGAATAAAACTGGTTTGAAAATTGGTGATTTCGTATAATCTCGCCTTAAGATTGGAAATATGAAACTACTACCTGACTTTTAAAAAACTAGCGGAAGTTATTTCCCTGGAGGCATTCTCATACTGATAAAACTAATATAATATATCTAAGCATTAAGACATTATAAATAAGTCGTTATTAACAATAAAATGTTATGTTTTCCTATCAATAAAAATTATTGTATACAAAATGTACTTACAATTATCAATTTAAAATTTGAAGAAATATGTATTTCGTCGATGCAGAACGTATTCGTCAGTGAAAAATCGATCTTAGCTCTGATGAGATTGGCCACCCCTGGCCTAAAGTAAATAAATAATATTAAATTTGAATTTTTCAATGAAGCTCTATGACGTAACAGCGCTGCGTCTGACGGCGAGTTTGAGGTTTTATTTTAATAGAATAGCTGGAGCCTGTCTAATTTTTAAAATGGGTACGACATTGTCTATAAGATAAATAATATGTTTTTTTTTAGTATGTAATTGATAATAGTATACCGTTTCATATTTAATTTTGTTTCAACTGATCAGCTACTAATTGTGGATGAGATCGAGTACACCGGTCCCCGTCTAACTGAAGTGTTATGGAAATGCTGCAAATAGGATACCTTTAGGGTTGGCAATAAAAATGACGTTGTTTTTAATATGTTTTTATTTTCAAGATATAAATTATAAAAGGTCTTGTTTGTAAATTTTTTAAACATCTGACTCAGACCTCCTGAAATCCTGACACATTATTTAAGAGCACTTTATATAATACTATCTTGTCTTAATTTAACGACTAAAAATATTATATTTCTGTTTATGTTCAAGATTCTTCTCTAAGTATCACATTTGACGAATTTCAAAAAGGAGAAGGTTCTATGTTTTGATACAAGTGTAGACAGTAAAGGAAAATAAAAAGGTACATTTTTTTCTGGTAGTGTTTAGTATACCGTATTACCAATAATTACACTTTTTTGCTTACTATATTTATAATATTGTTTAAATTAATTACGAAAAAACAAATATTTAAGCTTGTTGTCACGTGACCACCAACAGCGCGTGACTTTACGCCCTTCTTACTCATATCAGAACTTAGAGAATTCAACCTTAGGCATACACAGAACGATATTAGTTTCAGAGGGCCGTGACGTCATAGTAACGCTATGACAGAAGCGTCATCGCGGGAAATTTTTAAATTTAAAAAAAGCCAACTGAACTTTTAAAGCATTCTTCATTAAGAATAGTTAATTTGTTTTTAAATTTTTAACGTATTATATGAATTATATTTTTTAGATATGTTATTAAATTAAAAAATATTAACCAAACGTATTTGAAAATACACTATTCAACCCAATTAAGGATCAAAATTCTATGCAGAATAAGTATGGATATGTTATTATAGCTTAACTTAATATTATCAAAATTCTAGGAATTTAATTAAACAGAAATTTGTTCATAGAATTTTACAAGCGACAACCCTATTAATCCCAGGTGGCGGATCTCAAAGTATTGAGTTTAACCGCTCCGACGAAAGCGATTCATTTTAAGCGCCATCCACCGCCAGTTTGACTTACGACTTCGGTAGAAATATTATTTTTTGTCCGATTTACACGAGTAATGCTAGTCATTTATATAACTTATTATATAAACAAAATTCTCTATTAAATTAGAGCTCTAATCTAGTTCTTTCGCTCGAGTATTAAAAAACCATGAACTCACTAAAGTGTGTATTATTATACGTTTTATGTATTTTTAAATAAATAACAAAACAATATTAACTATATTATAAAGTAAAATTTTAAGACGCCACGTCAAGTTACCACAGTATGTTAAATTTTTGCAATTGATTTTTTACATTTTAAAGTTCAAAATCGAGTGGGGCATTTTAATTTTTTTTTAGTTAGAAAATTATAGCGATTTATCTATAAATTATTATCGGTGTACATAAACCTATGTGGAAAATTCCTTTTCAAACTGTTCGGCTTTGAATCCCGAACGAAGAGAATTAATTTGATAATTATAAAATTATTTATTAATTATTGAAATAATTATCAATAATCCCCAAAATATTGCAATAATAATTTAATAACTTTTAGTTTGTTAATTTATTGCATGATTTTTTAGAAAATTAATGTAGTATATAGAAAACAGTAGGTATATAGAAAACATTTATTTTGTAATAATAAACAGCAAAAGGAAAGGACATTTTATAACATAACCAAAAGTAAGAATGAAATGAGAGATATATTTATTATTAGTAAGACTATGATAACTTATTGTTACAATGATAACAGCAGTTGCTATTTTAGTCAACCATACCAAGTTAACTTAACAATGTAAGAGGAGCTGTGGATCCAGCACCTCTACCACGCAGAGCTGACGCACTTTCAGTATCAGAACTTAAGTTCCTACTAGCTAAATAAAATAAATACAAAGTTGGGTTGTAAATATACGTGAAAATTATTGACAACAAACAAACAGATAGCAAAAGTCACACGTCACCGTCACATATTAACTTTCGAATGTACGATGGCCAGCAACTATATTGGATAGAACCTCCAACAAACAATAACAATAGGAACCAACAAAAACATTCCTAAAATTATGTGTGATAAGATCACACACAACCCAACTTATCAAGTGTAATTTTTTTTGTTCACGGGACTGATTTTTGAGCAAATTTTTTTTTTATATATATCTGCAAGCAGCCTTTAAGCTTTAATCAGATGCGCTGATATCTATCATTATTATTAGAGTTTGGCACTTCCAGTGATGCACCTTCCCCTCATTCTCTTTCCTGTCCTTGTCCTTGATGTATGGCATCTGCAGATATTCGTGGACTTCAGCATTCTTTGTAAACCAAGGTACCTTACACAAGATCTTGAGGGCAGCATTTTGGAATCGTTGAAGTATTTCCACATTGGAGTGGTTAGCTGAACTCCAGAGTTCTATTCCGTATGTCCAAATAGGTTTGATAATGGATTAGAGATTAGAATTTTATTTTCCAAGCTCAGTACTGATTCCCTTCCGATTAACCATTGCACTTCATTTTTCGATTAGCTAGGTCTCTCTTTGCTTTTATGTGGTTTCTCCAAGTTAGATGTCTGTCGAGGTGCATTCCCAAGTACTTAACCTTTGTCTGACGAGGTAAGATAGTACTATCGAGTTTAACGTTAAAGAAACAGGACTGTCCTGTTTCTTTAACGTGAAAGTTATATGCGTCAACTTTGAGGCACTAGCTCTAATTCTCCATCGTTTCAGCCATGAAGCAATCTTATTTAGATGCTCTTGAAGCTTTTCTGAAGCAACATTGGGATCCGCTCTACAAGAGAGTACAGCGGTATCATCTGCATATGTGGCGGTCACTACATCAGTTGATGTGGGCATATCCGCAGTGTATATAGTATAGAGCATGGAAACAGAGTCCTGTGGCACTCCAGCTCTAATTTCTCTTAGTCCTGACAAACCATCTCCTAGTTTTATTTGAAACAGTCGATGTTCAAGGTACGACTTTAAGAGCATGTAAGCTGCATTTGGTAGACAGCGCTTGAGTTTGCATAGAAGTCCTTCATGCCATACCTCAAGCTTGTTGAACGTCAAGAAATACTGTTGAACAATATTCCCTCCTTTCCAGAGCTTGTCTTATGGTATGGGCAACCCTATGTATTTGTTCTATTGGGCCATGGTATGCTCTGAAGCCAAATTGGTGATCAGGCAGTACCTTATGATCTTCGAGTATTGGCCGAAGGCGTTTCAATAGAAGCTTCTCGAACAACTTAGACAAGATCGGAAGAAGGCTTTTCGGTCTATATGAGTTGACTTCAGAAGCTGGCTTACCAGGCTTAGGAATCATGTTTAGAACAGACACCTACCAAAGCAATGGGAAATATTGTAATCGTAACATTGCATTAAAAACAATTATTATCAGAACAATTTCTTTTCTTGGCAATTGCTTTAGGACCTCTGCTGTTATTAAATCTAATCCAGGTGCTTTCTTTTGTTTCAACAATGTGATGTATCTCCATACTTCCTTAGATTTGACCAATTTAAGAGGGGTAGACGTCCGCTGTTCGCTGTTAATATCTTCATCGTCATCATTTTCTAGTGGTATGTGGCAGGGTTCATTAGGTTGAAACACTTCTTCCATATGATTGGCAAATAATTCAGCTTTTTCTAATCAATTTCTAGCCAAACCACCGTTTTGTTTTTTTAAAGGTGGTACATGTTTCTTTGATCTTTTGTACATGCTGGTCATCTTCCACAGAGAGTAATCTTCTGATTTATGCGGTGAAAGTGTTTAAAGTTGTTTGTCACCGACGTAGCAGGCCACATATCTAATCTATGGTTGTATTATATTTAAATAATAAAAAAAGAATAAATGAGTTCCCAACAAAGTGGTGTCAAAGAAGTCAGGAAAAATTTTACTCACGATTTCAAATATTTTAAAATATATTTTTTCGTAGTATTTAAATACTACAAAGTCGTGCGTAAGTAATAATCCACACCATAAAAACGTAAGTACGTTCCATATTCATTATTTTGTAATTATACGTTTTTATTTCATAACTATCATGATAACCCGATCAAAAGCTAAAGCTATGGGCACCGATCAGAGCGAGGGCTCATCGGTCGGCTCAACATCATCTATTAAGGCACAAAAGCTTGCTGCGGAGGCTGCGTACCTCCGCCGTATTGCGGACTTAGAGAGGGCAGAACGTCGAGCCTCCTTAGAAGCCGACCGCTCTATAGCGGAGGCAGAGCACCGTGCGGAAATGGCCGCAATTGAGGCCACAGAGGGAACCAGTCAGGTTTCCAGCCGACGTTCAAGTGTTTCTAGTCGTCATAGTCGCCGCACCGTTCATAGCTGGCTAAATAAAAACGTAATGAAGAATACTATATCTTATAGTGACAATTTAAATGTACAGGTGCCACCGATGGCTAGCGTGGATATTCTAGAGGCGCATTCGTCGCCATCAAGAGACGCAGAGGGTTTTGCAGCCCCCATCTCATCGAATGCCAGCATGCCCCTACCACGCACACGTACCACAACTAACGTCACATCTAACATTCCAATAATAACAAGTGCCCATTTATGTACAGATACGTGCCCTGAGACTTCTGTGCCCGATTTTGCGTATACGTGCGCACCTATTGGGCCTCAACCTACTGAAGTTAATGGATGCTACGTACCGCACTACCCAGTCACAACTATGGCGCAAGTTACCTCTGTACCACACCTTGCGCCTTGTACGCCCCGTTTGCCAGGGTGTGCACACACATACTTAATGCCTCCTCAGAACTTCGGTCAAGCACACGCTGCACAGGGCGTTTCTAAAGCCTTTTCACCACGGACGCCGACTGTAACGGCGCCGACTGCGCCTGTCTGGCAGCCACCCTGTTCTCACTCACACTCTACATTAGGTACACAAAACGCTCAAAAATGTAACACAAATAATAAAACATTAGAAAATAAAAATTCTATTCAAAACTTAGCTGACGCCATAGCCAGCGTCGCGGTAGCAGCAAAGACACCAAAGGTAAGCTTTCCTCTTCCTATTTTTGAAGGTCGGCCAACAGACTGGCTAATCTTTAAGAAGATTTATGATGAAACAAGCCCGTCGTTTACAAACTCAGAGAACCTCATAAGAATCAATGCAGCCCTTCGCGGTCCTGCACGGGACTCTGTAGCTGTTCTTCTTGTAGCCACACGCGACCCTTCGGAGGTAATTCGAGCTCTCGAGACTGTTTTTGCTCGACCTGAGCAAATCATCCTGACTGAAATTGCATCCGCTCGTGCACTTCAAAAACTCTCCAGTCACGAGAGCGCGAATGAGCTTAATGTTTTTGCTTCTAAGGTTCACAACTGCGTGCAGGTGGTGCGTCTGCTGCATCGGCCTGAATATCTTGCCTCCCCAGAGCTTTCGAACGAAATTGTTAGCAAATTAACCCCGCTGCTTCGGTCTAGATGGGCTGATTTTGCAGCCAGTAGGGAAAAGGCGGATCCATATAAATATAGGCTCGAACTTCTATCCGATTTTCTGATACAGGAAGCCAACTTGCGGGTCAGATACCAAGTTTTCAAGGTACCTGAAGTGAAAGACAAACCTGTGCGCAAAGAACATTGTCATACTACTTCTACCGCGTCATCTGTACCAATTGTTTCTCCGATGCCAAAAGAAAAGTTGTGCTCCTACTGTGAAACTTCAGGTCACGTGGTAAGGTCCTGCCATAAGTTTAGCGCCCTTTCCTCTGAAAAGAGGTGGGAGTGGGTTTCTTCTCAAAAGGTCTGTCACAAGTGTCTCATTAAGGGCTCTCATCAATATCGTAATTGCAAAAGGTTTTCGTGCAAAATTGTTGGCTGTAAAGGCAAAAATAGCCACCATACCCTATTGCATAAGGTTTGTGCTGATGTTGTCATCGATTTTGCTGATATTGTCACTGAATCCTCTGGTGTTCCTGAAGCTCCTGCGACTCTTGTAGTTGTTGGTCATAACTCAGCTTCATCTCCTGAGACTCCCACCGGTCGGCCGTTACTTAAAATCGTAGCAGCAACCATCACGGGTCCCAAGGGCAGCTTCGATACTTATGCGCTGCTTGATGACGGGTCAACTGCGACGCTTATTGACTCTGCAGTGTGTAATACCATCGGTGCCCAGGGTGTTAAGAGTCGCATGAGAGTGGACGGCATCAGCGGTATGTCAAAAGAATCTGAGGTAAGTTTTGTCAGTGTGAATGTCAAAGGACGGCACTCTCTCAAATCTTATTGGCTAAAGAATGTCAGATCCATTCCTAATCTTGGCCTTAGTAAGCAATCGGCAAATAAGACAGACGTGAAGTCCTTTGATTATCTCGCAGACATTGCAGACACCTTATGCTATGATGATGTCACACCTATGCTGTTGATTGGCATTGACAATTGGCACCTTATAGCGTCTCATAGTACACGTCGTGGATCCCTTTCGCAACCAGTGGCATCCTTGACTGCCCTCGGTTGGGTTATTTACGGTTCTTTAAAGTGCAAATCGAAGGAATCTTATAACTGCGTTGTCGTAAATCATCTTGAAGCAGAGTTTACTGAATGCTTAGACTCCAGGCTTGACACACAGTTACAAGAGTACTTCCGAGTGGACTCCATCGGAATTTCCAAAAAAGATTATTTTTCCAAGAATGAACAAATTGCTATTCAGATCTTAGAGGATACCACAAGACGTCTGCCTTCAGGAAATTTTGAAACCGGTTTACTTTGGCGTCCTGAAGTTTCTAAAATGACAGTGCCCGATTCTTTCGATCTCGCTCGCTCTCGTTTCTTGAGCCTAGAAAGAAAAATGAAAAGAGACAAACAGTACGCGGATGCTTATCGTGATAATATCGAAGCCATGATCACCAAAGGCTACGCGGAATTGTGCAACGATGAAAATAACGACGGGGTCTTATGGTATCTTCCTCATTTCGGTGTAGTCCACCCACAAAAACACAAGCTTCGTGTTGTCCACGATGCGGCTGCTGCATGTCAGGGAGTCAGTCTAAATTCTTTGTTGTTGCCAGGGCCAGACCTGCTTAAACCACTTTTAGCAATTTTGATGCGTTTCCGTGAAGGTAGCATTGCCATGAATGGAGACATACGGGAGATGTTTCCTCAGACTAAGATTAGGAAGGAGGATCGTAACGCTCAGAGGTTCCTCTGGCGTGACGCCCCCTCCAAGCCTCTCGATGAGTACCGTATGTCTTCGATGATGTTCGGTGCGGTGTCGAGTCCCTTCACGGCCCTATACCTTAAAAATAAAAATGCAGAGGACTATAGAGATCGGTTCCCAGCTGCAGCGGACGCCATCGTGGACAACCACTACATGGACGACTATCTAGGGAGCGTTAATTCGGACGAAGAGGCGAAACAGCTGGCTTTTGACATAACCCATGTCCACGCTCAAGCGGGTCTTGAGATGAGGGCGTGGGTATCTAATTCCCAAAAAGCTGTTTCTCTTCTCCCTCCGAATCTTAGGGCTGACGTTTCCTCTGTTCTTGTGCGCGTCTTAGGTGTGTGCTGGAATACCGAGGACGATTCCTTAGGTTTTTGTCGCGCTAGTTTTGGAGACCCTCCACATAAGTTAACCAAGCGTTCCGTCCTGTCACATTTAATGCGGCTGTACGATCCCCTCGGGCTTTTGACTCCTCATATTATTCGTGGTCGTATATTGTTTCAAAAAACCTGGAGGATATGTACCGGTTGGGACGAAGAGTTGCCACCCGCTTTTGTCGCAGGTTGGACTGCTTGGTTTCGGGAAAGTGAAGTTCTTCTCTCTGGCACTATCCCCAGACATTACTTAGCGCATAAACATGCTCACCCTCAGGTTCAGCTTCACGTTTTCGCTGACGCAAGTGAGCTCGCATATGCCTGCGTAGCCTATTGGCGTTTCGAGTGCACTGACGGAAGCGTGAGGCTCAGCCTCATAGGTGGTAAGGCTCGGCTTGCGCCTCTGAAACCGCAGTCAATTCCGAGACTTGAACTCCAAGCTGCTCTTATCGCAGCACGTTTCGCGGCATACATTACAGAGGCTCACCGGCTTTACACGATTTCAAGAGTGACCTTATGGTCCGATAGCCTCACCGTTTTGAGGTGGTTGCGTAGCGACGCCCGCACGTTCAAGCCGTTCGTTGCGCATCGCATTGGTGAGATCGCTGAGATTACCAACATATCTAATTGGCGGCACGTGCCAACGGCACTGAACGTGGCGGACGACGCTACCAGAGTCACGTCAAAATTCGAAATTTCATCTCGATGGTTTTCTGGCCCTTCTTTTCTTGCTTGTCCCGAGTACGAGTGGCCAACCGAGCCATTTAACGAGATTCCACTAGTTTTCGAGGAAATGAAACGACCTCCTGTGGAAGTAGTAACTGTAACAACTGCACGCGAATTGCCTTACCCAGTGGTCCCAGACACCACTCGATTCAGCCGATGGATCCGTTTGCTTAGAGCTACTGCTCGTGTTTTTGTTTGCGCCAGAATTTTCAAGGCGGCGCTTTTAGACCCTACTTCTAAATTACTAAATTATGCGTCAGGGCGCCGAGAACCTACCGCAGAAGACATAAGCCGAGCAGAAGAATTCCTTTTACTTCAATCCCAACTATCGACCTTACGAGAGGATTACAATTTAACCCATCGGGGCGAGCCCCCAGCCAGACATGGCCGTCTAAGTAGACTAACTTTGATGGTGGACGACGAGAGCAAACTTCTTTGTCTGTCTGGTCGGATTGCAGCAGTGAAAGACGTGCCTATGTTGTCCAAGAACCCTATCGTGCTTGACGGAAAGGACCGAATTATCAGACTGTTAATCGCATACTACCACGAACGCGCAGCCCATTCAAGTAACGAGCTGGTTGTTAATGAACTACGGCAGCGATACTATATCATCGGCTTGAGACCAGCAGTGAAAAGTGTGGCTTCTTCATGTCTATATTGCCGCATCCGTAGGGCCACAGTATCAATTCCCCCTGTCGGAGATCTTCCCCCAGAGAGACTTGCGCACCATATGCGGCCGTTTACTTATGTGGGCGTCGACTACTTTGGCCCCATCACAGTCACGGTGGGACGGCACACAGAAAAAAGATATGTTGCCCTATTTACCTGTCTGACTATACGTGCCGTCCACTTAGAAGTAGTTGGAAACCTAAGTGCCGATGCCGCAATAATGGCACTAAGGAGACTTATTGCGCGACGAGGAACACCGGCCTCACTTTTTAGCGACAACGGCACGGCCTTCGTTGGAGCAAGCAGGGAGTTGGAGATCCTGTTCGCAAAGCCAGTTCTCGAATTCGCCACCAACTTAAAAATCAAATGGAAGTTCATTCCCCCCTCGGCTCCTTTCATGGGAGGATGCTGGGAGCGCTTGGTACGAAGCATCAAGACCGCTCTCTCGGTAACCCTGACGCAACACTCTCCTTCGGAGGAAGTCCTCAATACCTTCCTGTTGGAAGCGGAGAGCTTAGTTAACTCGCGTCCTCTTACCCATGTTAGTGTCGACCCTGATGATGAAGAGTCTATTACACCTTTTCATTTTTTACTCGGCTCTTCTTCACCTTACTCAGCGTTAGCTCAGGTGGACGACACTGACATGATTCGCCGTGTAAAATGGAAACGAGGATTGCGCTTGGCGGATCATTTTTGGTCACGTTGGACTCGTGAATATCTTCCGGCATTAATACCTCGCAGCATCTCCGCTTCCGCCAGGAATATTGAGGTCAAAGATAATGTACTAATAGTAGACGGTAACCTCCCACGTGGAGTCTGGCCACGGGGGCGGGTTACCCGAACGTTTCCGGGCAAGGACGGCGTAGTCCGAGTAGTAGAAGTGGCCACTAAGGCTGGAATTCTGCGTCGTCCTGTCCGCAAACTAGTTGTGCTACCATCTTAATAATATTTTATATTAATATTTATTTACATATGTAGTGTGGTTTGTTACGTCGATGACCCTAAATTATTGTGTTGTCACACCGGGGGCGACCATGTCACCGACGTAGCAGGCCACATATCTAATCTATGGTTGTATTATATTTAAATAATAAAAAAAGAATAAATGAGTTCCCAACATTGTTCTTGCAGAGTTTTATCACTATGTTCTTTGAGCATTTTCTTCAATTCCTTCTGAATTCTATTGAGAGAGCTTTTATAATGGCTATTTCGGCTGGTATGCCACTGTCGTCCTAATTTTCTCTTCTCTGAAATCTTATTCTTAATTTCTAGAGCATAGTGTTTCTCGAATGAAGTCGTTTCCTTATAAGGTGTTGACAGCAGTCTGTACCAAATTTGTTAGATTATTAGTGGCATTTTCGACTTCTTCTTCAGTTTTAAGAGAAATTTGTAGGTTAGCGTTGTCATTTATATAAGCCCGGAAGGCGTTCCACTCAGTATGCCTATTGTAAAGAGCTTCTTGCGATTCCTTGTAAATTACGGTGGCACTTAAGATACATATGGTAAGTGTGTGGTCAGAAGAGCCATCCAAGCAGGATTCTACTTTAGTATATATTTGGGACACTCCACCGGCCAAAAAAGTCCAAGAGATCTGGCAACTTATTCGAATCCGTTGGCCAATATGTTGGTTCCCCAGTTGATAACACCTTCAACGTTTTTTTTCTCTACAGCTTTTTTTAGCACCCGTCCTCTGGTGGTCGTCAATCCCCAAAAGGTATTTTTTGCATTCCAATCACCACCAACAATAAATCTATTGCCGAGAGTTTCAAAAAAGTCTTCAAACATCTTTTCATTTATACGATGTTTAGGTGGACAGTAAAACAGCAGCTATGTTTAACGTCCCCTGCCATTGGTCTATGGACAGAACCGCAGCTTGTAAGTAAGCATGTTTGTACTTTGGAAGGACATGTTGTTTGATATTGTCTCTCACTACAATAACAGCTCCAGCGTGCGACGTACCATCAGGGTGATTGCAATAGTATATATTACAACCCTTTATTTTCACTATTCTGGTATCTATCATGTGGGACTCTGAGATTAATAGAATATCTATTTTATTGAGGTAGATAAATAGCTCAACTTTATGCGTGTTCGGAGGCAAGCAATTTATGTTCCATGTTGCGATTCTCAAGGAATTCATTTTTCATATTTGGCTATGATGGTTGTTAGAGGCCCCTTTAGAGTACTTATTTGTTGAATAAGCATATCTATTTTTTCGGACTGTTTGAATATAATTACCTCTAATGTATTTGATGACTGAGATTTTATCTCTGGTTTCTTTACCCATTGACTCACAGTCATAGGGTTTGTTATGTTTGATTCTCTTATATCTTTATTTGTCGACTTTTCTCTAGCATACTGACTAGGAGGCAGTGGTGGAAAATTTTCTATCTATGGTGGTATGGGGTCTTTTTAGATTTTTCTTTGTTAGACAATGATTTTCTTGTGCCTGCTTGTGTTATTTTTCTAGCTCGAATTTATTTGTATACCTTGCAACCTTTATAGTTAGCCGGATGATTTCCAAGACAAAGTGCGCACGTAGCCGGACTGTTTCTGTCCTGTTTTGGGTAGTCTATGGTTCGATGTGCTTTCGCACACTTAACACATCTAAATGGGCGTTTACAATACAATTGTTTTTTGTGTGTCCATATTGTTGACACCTTGCACATTGGGGTATATCATTAGTTTTCCTTGGCTCCTCAATTTTTACTTTTACAAAGAACATATTTAGTGACAGTTTGTTTTTGCACGATATTGCACATATGATTTTTCCTCTGACTTTATTTCCAGATTTTTCAATTTCATTTCTTATGGCTTCTACTGGCGTTGTGTGTTGAAGGTTTTTGATCACAATTCTATAAGATTTGTTTTCTTTTTGAGTAAAAGTATGGCCAATAAGTCCATTTACACGGATGATATCAATGACTTTTTTGTAGATATCTGTATGTTTTGTTGTTACTCTTAGCTGATTTCTATTGATGATCTTATAGGAATAGCTGTCATCAGGTACAGACTTATTCAACAATTTAGTCAATTTCGACATATCTTCCACACCATACAGCATTATTGGTGGTGGCTTTCTAACTTTTTCAACATTTGCCTCTATTGTTTCTTCTGTCAGATCTATTGGCAGTCCGCTAAATCTATTATTTGTATTAATCTGAGTTGCTGTTTTATTATTAGTAGGGCTACTTAATATTTTTTTTCTTTTTGGGTTACGTTCCATCGATACTCATTGGAGGGTTGTTATTTATTGTGGAGGGTTGTTATTTGTTTCCATGTCATTTGTAGATTCAGCTGTTAGCATAGGACGGCTACTTTCATTTAAAGGGGTACTGCGTCAAGAATCACTCCCTAGAGATGAAGATCTTGTTCGTATAAATAGGCCAGGATGGTAGCCTGTTGGATAAGTTTCTTTGTAAATCCAGTAGTATTTACCACAGCGGGGGATGGTTTCCCACACCCGTGCAGTCTTCGGTAGCCAATTTCACACTTACAGGCCCGGGTACCTGCAAGCGCCGGGGGTTAGCCGGATCGCATGACATATATTTCAGTATCACTCATATTCATTATATATTAAGGATGGAAATATACTTTAGACACTTTCCCAAGGTGTCAAGGTCACGCTTTTGGATGGGATTTAGTCCATCAGGGCTTGTGTTAGTCGTGAGTAAACAGGTTATTTGACCGCCGCCTGTGGCTCGGCGTTGTTACTTGTTTAGCACCACCCAGGGGACACGTGTAGGGTGTTTCAAAAACTAGATGGAGAATCCTACGGACGCAAGCAACATCATCCCCAATAATTACATTGAGCATAATTACATCATCAAAATTGCGGACAGATGCTTTAACAATTTGCGGGGATTATAATTATACACATAATAATATGTTGTATCGAGAATGTCGATGAAAACACATTGCACAGGCGCAATAGTCCTCCTTTGAAGAATTTGCATTTCAAATTTATTTTTTTCGTAGACCGCCTTATGAATTCCTAAACGTATAAATAGTTGTCAAGTGTCTGTCAGTGTCAGTTTCCGTTTGACAGTTTCATGGTAAAATTAAATATTTTTCGAGACGCTAATCATGATTAAATTCAACATTGATATAAATGTGGTTTGTTAAACACCATCAAATTAAGTAGCGGCGTATCTAAATTAATATATTGAACACAATGTTACCCGGCATAGGAGTTTTTGGCACTGGTGCCATAGCAAAAGTTTTAGTACCTTTCCTTAGAGAAAAAGGATTTGCTGTTGAAGCTATTTGGGGAATAACTTTGCAAGAAGCAGAACTTGCTGCTAAGGAGCTTAAAATCCCATTCTTCACAAACAAAATAGATGATGTACTACTGAAGAAAAATGTCAATTTAGTGTTTATAGTATGTGCACCAAATTTGCACGCTCAAATATCGGTCAAAGCGTTAGGTATAGGAAAACATGTTGTCTGTGATAAACCTGCTGGACTCTGTCAAGCGGAAGCATTGAAAATGGTTAGAGCAGCCCAATACTACCCCACGCTGATATCTATAGTTAACCATTCCCTTAGATTTTTGCCTGCATTTAGTCATATGAAAAAATGTATTCAAGATGGTTATTTAGGAAATCCTGATGAACTTACACTTATTGATGTCAGAGTCCAAATGGGACCGTTAGTTGGAGATACATATAATTGGTTATGTGATGATACAATGGGTGGTGGAACACTTACCTTAGTTGGAAGTCATGTTATAGATTTAGTGAGTTTTCTCACAGGTCAAAAAGTGGACAAAGTTCATGGAGTGCTTAGAACTTTTGTTGAAGAAACTTCTAAAGTGAATGGTATTCGAAAAATTACTGCACCAGATTTCTGTTCATTCCAATTGCAGATGGAGAAGGGATTATTAGTAACCGCAACACTTAACAACCATTTACCTGGGCCTTGTTTCAATCAAGAAATCTATGTTTGTAGTAAGAAAGGATACTTAGTTGTCAGAGGAGGTGATTTGCACGGTAAACTCCACAAAACTTCTCACATAATTCCGGAAGAAGATGGAAAACGTCTACATGAGAAGGAAGATGTAATCTATGTAGACATTGAAGATTTAAGCTGTGCTTCTTCTAGTGTAGTCCCCAAACCATATATTAAAGGTTTATGTAAACTGATAAGTGCTTTAAAAGAAGCATTTTTGCCAGTGAAAGAACAAATGGATTGGGTAAAAGAACCAGTTAAAGCTGCAGCTACCTTTGAAGATGGTCAGAGAGTACAAGCTACAATGGAAGCCTTGCGTCAGTCAAATGAAGATGGACGTTGGATGTCTGTTCACCTTCTCACAGAACCACCAGATCCTAACCCAGCTTTATCGGCTGCAGTGAGACGAACTGCCATATCTTTACAATAAACAAATAGATGAAAATGCTTATAATGTATGCCATTACATGTACCTTTGACATAGTTTTAAGTATCTAGTGTTAATAATGGCTATATTTTTAAAAAATTGTTTTAATCTGGATGATACTATTAACTTGCTAATAGTAAATATTTATCATCAAAAGAAGATATAGGTTTATTAGAAAATTTGAACTTAATATTTATGTTGTGAAAAAAAATGTCATAATTGTGACTGACTGTGACCTATAAGATCTATTGTGACTTGTCATAATGAGTACATATTTCAATGACAGATGCCTGAGATTGAACTCTGCAATAGTTAACAAATAATTGTCATAATTATGTAATGTTCATTATGATGATCTAACATTGGTGATACGTAAGTTATTAGGTAGGTAAAATTTGACTTCAACAAAATTCTAAATATTAACTTGGACTTCCACTACCATCATATAAAAAGCAGAGTTTATAAAATACTAAATTATGAAGTAATCTGAGCGAAACACTGGATTCAGGCAAAATCCAAAAGGATAACGCCATTAATTAAAAAGAAGAAGAAGACAAGGTTCATCTCGTGCATTTGAGACACTAGAATAATTTGTGTGTTTTATCTGTAGATAATAAATATTACATATTAGAAATATGTTTTTTAAATTGTGACTTAAAAAAAATGCATTGTCATTCACATAATAATTTAACAGATTTTGTACTCAAACTACTAACATTCTTATTAGAAACTACCAAAAATCATTAATTAAACCCAAATCTATTAAAAATACAGTTAACCACTACTCAAACTTACCACAGAATTCGAATTGTACTAATTAATATTTATTGATAAACTGTGAGAAAACCTACTAAATAAATTCATGTATGTAAAAATAAAATATTAATGTAAATAAATGATTAATAAAATCTGCTGTTGAATATAGTATAGCATACTTGCCATTTAATATTATTTGACACTTAAATTGATATATGTAGTTCTAATTTTAGTTGTGAAAGACATTTTGCAAACTATACTGAAATCTCATTAAATTGTGATGTAATTTCTCCAAGAGGTTATAAATGACCATCTTATGTACAAATAGCTATGTAATGCACTTTTATATGTTTAATAAAGTTTAAAAACATCTTTTTTATTTTTACTTGTCACTAAAATTATTCAGTGTACACAAGTTTTCCTTACAAATATAAGAAACAATAACAAAATTTATTTAAAATATGGAGTATAAATTTCTTAAATTATTCATGGATTCTATAAAAGAACAAGAAAATAATACACAAATCTTATTATAACAATATTATAATTAGAAATGCAACAGAGTAAACATCAATGCCACTGCATACATCATATTACACGATCACATGGCCATTCACTACAAATTCTATGACTAACAGAACCAGAATTTCAGAATGTTCCTATTATAAGCTAACACTAAATCTAATTTTCGATTTTCGCCAGTATGTCGGACTCTTTGAAGAGGTGGTATTCTTTCTCGTCGTTTTCTAGACTCACTTTGGTGCCTCCATATTCAGGTAGCAGAACTCTATCACCGACCTTTACTAGGACTGGAATAAACTCTCCGTTATCCTTTCTGGAACCGGTTCCAACTGCGACAACCTCACCATGAAGAACTTTGGACTGAGCCTTCTCTGGGATAACGATACCTCCAGCGGTTTTGGTAACCGCTTCGGCACGCTTGATAAGCACGCGATCGAGCAAAGGCACTAAACGTTTCACTGCGTTGGCCATTTTTCTGTACTTTAAGTTAAATTGGGAGTAAGTGACGAAACAAATGAAAACCTTTAAGGACAGTTCGTTGATACGATCTAGAAAATTCCGAATCCGAAGTAACCTACAAAGGAAGATCTACTCTATTCTTGCCGGCGAATGAATGATTTCTTCTCTTTGGTTGTCATTTTGAACGTCCATGTGTTTTTGGTGTTGCCTAGTCCTTAAATTTGTATTTCAAGTATTTTAAACCAAAATAACATTATGAATATGTATAAAACAGGATTTTTTTTATAAATAATTAACAAATATATTTGCTCTAAAATCATAATTTCATTTTCAAGTAAAGACCTCAAAGACAAACACATTCTCGTTACTATTATGACATCTAGTGTCGAAAAGCAACATTAATACATATGAAAGGGAATTTCATCACAGTATGTTTGTGATGATAGACATAGCTTATTAATAAATTTAAATTCTGTAATAACATATTAACAATAATGCTCATTTTTACTTTATTACAATATTTTATATATTACAATTTTACTTAAATGCAAATTAATTTTATTCTGGCATCTAGTGACCAAAAGCAATACTAGACAGCAATATGCTTCATCTTTTATGTTTAAAGTTTATAATAATAGTTTATAGTCACTAGATGGCACTATACGTCATTGCACGTGCACATATATTAATAACAGTTTTACAAATGATATAAGCAAGAGCGAAATCGATTTTTTTAAGATATTTTTTTTTTAATGGAACTAAAAACAATGCTTACAAGCAACCCATTTTGAAGACAAAAATTATTAAATGGAGAAATTATATTTTAAATAAAATAAAATAATTTCTATATACGGTTTCACTCTAAAGGAACCTTTTTAATTTAAAATTTATAATTAAAATCTTGGCCTAACTTTTTACTTGGTCTGAGTTCCTATTGATAATTATAAGGATTAAACTTTTATGCAACTAATAAATTGTGTGGTTCGTCAAATAAGAGCAAATAGAAAAGCTTACTGTAACATTAAAATTATCTTTTTCATAATTTTAAGACAGAAAGTTACTTAAAAAATACAGAAACTGGTTCTTTACTTATAATTATTGGAAAACCTATTAGAAATCTATGAAATAAGAGTACCTACCTAAGTAATAACTTTATATGAAAATAAATAACTAATGAACTACCTACTTATATGTGTATCTATAAGCTAATAAAACTGATTTATGCACATACAAGGTAGTAAGTGCTAGGTATTTGGTAATCATGTCACAAATATAGTTTGCATATGGAATTGTATTTTAATTGTAATGAATGTAAAAAAATGCTTGTATCATTGATTTATAGGATTATAACACTAGGAACAACAATTTAGTTTTAAATTTACTTCCAAATTGTAGTGAAATAGGTAATGCATTATTTATATTTTTTTTTTATTTTCTTAAAAGTCGTATAAAAAGTTATATGTTTCCAATGATGTGATGTAAATAGCGCTGAATGTTCTTGTAATTTTATTTCGAATTGAGAACTCCACTTCTTTATTTGTTGATTTGGTTCTTTAATTTATTTTCTATATTTGTTATAAATTTCTTCAAATATAGCTATTTTTGAAGGTTCATATCTGTGTTGAATTCTCATTTGTTCATCTATCACCAAATATGATTGTTCTTTATCGTTGTAAGCTGGCCACACAATAGGTATAAGATCATCAGTAGACGGAGTCGGATTCCTGTAAGCAATGTAATGTTTATTTATGGTATTTTGTTCGCATTCCATATTTATTTGGTTAGGACATAAAACAATTATGAAACTGTTATCGTACCTACATAATGAAAGAAGAAGGATGAAAGATAATGTAAAAGAATAAAGACCACGGTGTACCATTTCACAATAAAATTAATCTCGTGTTATTTAAAGAGGACGAGAAGTTATAATATGGGTAGGTAAGTCAGAAGCAGAAAACCATCTTTTTTCCTCGATTGTTTCTCCATCTGATTCATCATCTTTCTGTATGACTTTTTTATGACGGATCTTACCTATGTAATACCTTGTCAATTTAGGGTTGCAGCTGAAAATCAGCGTTAGGTATTATTGTGTCTAACTAACATTATGCTAAGCTGATGATCCATGAAGCACCTAGTTTTTGTAAAATAGGTTTTTGTGTAATTAATCTAGGTGTCAATTAACGATTATTCTATTCTATTCTACAATGAATAAATAAGTAACATTTCGTCAACCACCTACCCTGTTTTGGCAAAATCCGTCCACATCTTGCACATTCTTTTACTTATCAACACATCAGACGTGGTGGGAGTTATCTTGCCATAAATTTTTGTTGTATCTATTCCTAGCGTATAGCCTGCGTCAGACCCGTGGCAAACTCCTTTTCTACTCATTTTAAAAAGTTTTCTAACAAAATTGTTCGGAGTTTCAAACGCAAACATATACAAGTAAGAAGGTATGGCGTCGTAAAGAATCGCCTTTCGAGTGGCTAATATAATACCAGCAGTAAAATCGTGGTGACCTAAAAACTCAAAAATACCATTTTCTATTTCAGTATCATTATTTTTTCCCTGAAGATATTCTTCATATAACTTCTTATTGTAATGTTCTCGATCATTAGAGTTTATGGGATACTTCCAGATATCAGTAAATATTTTATGTTCCTTCAATTTTTTAACAACATTAGGATTAAACATTTCGTTTAAAAGACCTTCCATTTCACAAAATCCTCTGATAGTTGGAACTCGGATAAAGTTTCCGCTGTCCAATAAGTTATAAGGATATGTGGTAAGGAAAGCTTCACCGTTATCAAAATCTTTCTCGATTGATGGTACAAAGCCAAAATTTAGTCCATCTACTGCCGATGCAGCAACAGTTTCTTTTGCTTTTATACTAAGATTTTCAGACGGTTGCTCCATTAAAAACGCAAGTATCGCCTTTGTATCAGTTTCATTGCCTTTAAAGCCAAGATTTTGAGCTAATTTTACACTAAGGTCAAGAATATTATACTGACTAGCCCAATGGTTAATAGCGGATCCTGATTGCAATATGGCTTTAGAGAAGAGACCTTTGCAAGTTTCAGATAGCAGAAGATATTCAACAGATGCCGCACCAGCACTAAGTCCATAAATGGTTACATTATTTGGGTCTCCTCCAAATACTCTGATGTTATCTCGAACCCATTTTAGTGCAAAAACTTGATCTTTTAAACCCATATTACCGGCTGCTTCAGGAAGATCTAGTGATAAGAAACCGAATACGTTCAGTCTGTAATTAATAGTAACAAGAACCACATCATGATCAATTAACTGATCTGGTATATTGAACTCTTTAGTGATCCCGTTGCCGCCTATGAAACCACCGCCATGTATATACACAATAACTGGTAGATGATCAAAAGTTTCATTTTCTGGTAATTTTGGTGTACTGACATTAAGGTAGAGGCAGTCTTCACTACCATTCAAAGCAAAAGTAACGAATTCAAATTGTTGCGCTATATGCTTAGGATCATTTGTTGTGGCATCTCTTTCTCCATCCCAGGGTTTTGGTGGTCGGGGACTCTATAAAATAAATTACATGTTAAGAAATTTAATACAAAATTCTGTTACTCTGCAAAAACATTTTTATATATCATGACATTTGATGCACGAAATGTAAAATATAATTTATGTATATTCCAAATGATTAAAACTAAAACTTTTATACAAAAGCAATACATTGTTAGTTGACTGAAAATGAAATATTTGAAAAAGTCTTTTAATTATCAGCATAAATAAAAAAGAGCTTTAACTTTTTATACTTTTTTATTTCTATTTTGGCAATATGCAAATTTTGTTTGGGTTCAGCGATAATTTAATAGGGTTGTTACAAGTAAGAAATTGCTTCTTATGTCTAACTATATAATTTTAGTTTTTGATACCTAAAAAAAATAACTTTTTAAACACTCGTGCAATATATGATAAAGAACTTATTGGTGTTAAGTTAAAATTGTCTGTGCGTCGTTTGTTTGTTATATGTGTAATTTATTGCAGTTGCATTATTGCCTGTAAAAAACTTATAGGTAGCTACATATAACATAGATATGTCTATACATAGGTTCATTGTTGACTGTTTTCTTAAAAGGTATTTTCTCACAAGGCGGGTGCTGATGGAATTAACTTCGCTTTATTTCTAAACTTTAATCCTTGTATAGATTTATTGAAAGGTGGTGAGATGTACCACTACTTACATTAATTTACTACTTTGTTCCAAAACAAAATACACACCTTTAACACTGTTAATAAGGAAAAAGTTTTATGTTATTCATCGTACAATATACCTACACCATGCGCGTACACACGTGATTCTGTTAAATAAATAGCAACTCACATTTAACGAATCACGTCATCGAGTACTTCGACAGAGTCAAGACTCTGGTGACCGTTGAAAGAATGTGCGCAGGCGCCGGTCAGTCTCTAACACACCTGCACGCGCCGCTGTACAGACACAATATGAATACATTGGACGTTATGTAGTTATACAGTACTGTAATCATCCAGTCAACACAAAGAATCTCTGCTCATAGTGATGGGCTTAGAAATCGATAAAATAGCTTTTGTACTAATTTTGTACTCTAATCTCCAATTCCACAAACGTCAATTAAAACTGTTTTTTGCTTAAAGCAACATTACCGGTGCAAATTACCAAATTTCAAAACATTAAAATTTGATAATTTGTTAATAAATCTTAATAGACGCTTATGCAACTGCCCGACAGATGAATAGGTACAACTCGTCTAAACATAATGTGAATTAGATAGACATATAAATAAACTGTTATCCAAACCTCTACTAATCAAGATAATTTATTGTAAGCAACATAAATTCTAATTATTTTTGTACAGTTATTAGTTTATTTCCTTTACTCAATACAATCTGAATACTCTAAATGGGAGACAATTTAAATAGGAACTAATAAAATCACACGAGCACCGCAATAATCTTTTAAATAAGAATAGATTTTTACCTTATTGTTGCCATATTATTTTTTCGATATAAATCCTTATTCTATAATCTCGAAACCTCGGCTAGTGGTAATCATCGATAACTATATGTCTCGCGATCGATAACACAATTCACACAACACTGTCAGTCGTGTATCGCAAATTAGGTATATAATGCTCTTGTAAATTTCGGAAACTACTGCACAGAAGTGGTGTGCATGTTTTGTGATGATTTTGGATCCTCAACACCGCTGATAAATACCAAGATATGGACCATAAAAGATAAATAGTTAAAAGTAATTATCAAGATCGTGGACGACTATATTTAGGTAAACAAGTCCTTTCAGATGATAAACGATATTATTTGCAAAACATTTTTTCTGTTATTAGGTTTACCAACTTTAATTAAAGTATATCTGAGTTATTAAAAATACATTATTTATTAACATTTTTATGAAGATATTTACTTGGCCGAATTTTTTCTATTGTGTTACCAAAAAGTATGATAAGTTCATACTGCGTGGGACACATTGGAAGTTTTAAAAAGATTCTAGGCATAAAGCGGTTGAATGGTTTATAAAAAGCTGTATTGTAGGAATGTGAAATCTTAAAAAGATCGCGGGCGGGTTCACACGGCCAACTAAAGAGCCAAATTTTGCAAACAACTCACGTGTTCCACTGTAGGAGGACGACGATATTTTAAAATTTTAGGATAATTCGGCTAATATACAAATATAAACACCGGAAACTTGTATAGGTTTCCAAAAGACTAATGTGTTACTAGCAAATTATATTCATAATTTCCTATAACTTTAGTTTTTGTGATTAAAGTACGTACTTTTTTTTTTGTACACCTGCTGAAAGATAAAAATAATGTTTCAGATTTAGGTATTTATATTACCATAAATAAATCATAAACGATTCAGAGATATATATAGCCAAGTGATTAAATTTTAAAATTATCACACACACGCTTACATTATTCATTAAATAGAAATCTCGACTCGACGCGCGGTCTAGAGTTTTAGAGTTAATACGAAATTATGAATTGAATTTCTAGTTATGCATTACCACTTTATTTATACACATAAACTCATCCATAAACACATAAACATACACCCTATTTATCGTGCGATATAATTTATATGTATATATATTTGTTCATCTAATACTTACATTTTCTTTGTTAAATGCCCTCATTATGATTAATTTATTAATAAGATTTGTAAACATAATAAGTTTCTATAATTGATGACAATGCTGCATACTTATTTTTGTATTAAAATAACAAAACTGCTATTGAAACTTTGTTGAATGAATAAATAAAATAAAACCTTTACCTAGTAATGTAATGGAAGCCGGGGCACATATAAAGTTGTTCGTACTAGTGCATGGATAATTTAAAAAAAAGTACTGTCTATACTTTCAAATTCAGTTTTATTCAGTCTAGGCTCAAAAACACTTGCGAATGTCGAAAGATGCTATTCGTTTACAAATCTACCCCGAGACCTTGAGGTTTTTTAGAATAATTAGATATATTCAATTTCCCTTATTAAACAGAGGTATTACAATAACCTGTATAAATTATGGTCACAGTATAATAAATACTTGCAATAATAGCACGCGGATGTTCAGAGCGTACAAAATAACAACAAACAACGCCATACAAACTCTGCGGCCAGACTAAAAAAAATCACATTAGGGACTCTAAACAAGGAGACATTGGGTTGAAAATAGCTTGTATTCAATGGGGTCCCACGAGATGAACACAGGTGCGCATCCGGCTATCTCAGACTAAAATACGAATTAGTTTGGGAAAGAATTCTAATTAAACGAATTCAGCTCATAATAAATTGTTGTCAAAAACATTCAAATATAATTTCAGTATTGAAAAATAAGCTTCGTTGAAAAAAAAATACGGACAGGATTCGAAGATTAGTCTCTTGTTGGAGCTAAATGCAACGAAAAGTGATAAAATGGAAACGAATAACTTTATAATACTTAACATTACCACATAACATGATGTAACCCTGGCTTCTTATATAAAAACTTATTTTGGAACACTGATGTCACTTAGATCGATATTCTTGACGGCAAACCAAAAGCAACATTGTGTTTATGAAAAACATAGGTACAGTAGAAAAAAAAATTAACCTGTCAAATGTTTGAAATCATATAGATAGATAAGATAGAGTCAAAGTTAGAAACACCCCTTTATAATACCTGTTAGTATAGATTTTCTGTGGTAATCACAAAACAGATAATTATTTGTATCTGCTTTAATCACAAAGCAGATATTTGTATCTGCTTTGTAATGAATTTATTATTTCATGGTGGAGTTTATGTATATCTGCGGTAGTCGTAATATGTAGAGGAGAGTTTTAGATTAGAATAGTTTTAACATTTGCATATTACATAGGAATCACTATATTTTTAATCGCGAAATTTAAAAATGCTTTGTTTTATACCCATAAAATCAAATTTTTTTAGATACGCATTCAAATACTTCCAGAAAATCTGGGAATTTTATAATTTGAAATGTTCATATCTTTGTAGTAACAACAATGTTCAACAGATGAGTCAAAATATACTTTTTACAGTATGGTAATGTATAAAATAAATGTGTTTTCAAATACGACAACTACTACATCATGAAAGGCATCAGCGATAATCAGGTTATCAGTTACTAAATTAGTTTCTCAACAAAGAAGTTTTTTATTGTATACATGAATATTTTAGCAGCATTCTAGATATTTATTGGAGCTAGGGTAAAAAATTGATGTGATTCTGCCGCAACAAAAAATATGTAATCCTTTCCATTTGTCACACAGGTGAACATCCGGAGAGGCTGTGCAGTCACTTCACCCTCAGCGGGAATATTCTATCGTTATTATATCATGAACTCCGTCGTGTTCTGTTTTACTTTGCTATAGTAGAAATATGCAAGTTGGAGTAGAATAAAGTATGATATAATCTCAAATATTTATAATTTAAGAATACAAATTGCTTGAAATAAGTTTAATTACATAATGCATCTGCACTGTTTATCGTGCATTTATTATATTCTCATTGTTTGGTTCAAGAATCGAGTCGACTTAGGAATGTCGTAATAACAAGTGCAACGGTATATGCTTATCAATTTAAACTTCCATAATTTTTTTGACGAGAGTAATAGTTTCATAAGACACTATTTCTATTTGTTTTTGTGTCATGCTCAATCCTTACAGTTATAATTTCCACTACATGCATTTTGTGATATACTAGCTATTTGGAAAAAGATGAATTAAGAGCCATCTAGCTATCATTGTCGAAACAATTTGATTAAAACAAAGCACAAGTACCACCAGAATAAAAGCTACCGAGAGTGCTTTATGGCAACTTGCTGGATGCTTCGACTACGAACCTATTTGTAATCTGTCAAATTGGTAACCAGAGTTCGCAAATTTACGAAAGTACCTATAAAATTTAATATTTGTTGAAGGTTAAAAAGTGAAAGGCAAGATAAATATTGTAGTAGGTACCTGCTTAAAATAAGTTCCACTTCATATTATTGTACATAATTCAGACAAGTTCTACCAATTTCCGTCCACAAATAACCTACAAATTTGTAATATATAATGTCAGATATAATTGTAGAAGTAGATAAGGGAAAGTTGAGGGGGAAGATATGTGAAACGCCAGACAATTCAAAATTTTACAGTTTTAAAGGCATTCCTTACGCGAAACCGCCAGTTGGAGACTTGAGATTTTCTGTAAGTAATTTTTCGACCTACTTTTTTATAAATCTAGGTGTTAAACGTTACTAGTTCATTTATAAATATTGGTAAACATTTATCCCTGGCTTACACGTAATTAAGTAAATAAGAAGCAATTACATTTTTAAGTAAATTTTAAATGATAGTGATAATTTAGTTAAAAATCTACTTACTTGCTACTTATTTACCTAATTACGTGTAAGCTAACCATTAGAACATTGTGTATAGAGGTAATATTGATGATAATCGATTAATATCTATGATAAGTATCTCCTCGATTATTGATTTAGCTCTATGAATACTATCTAATTTAGTCTATGATTGATTTCCTTCCTCCTTGTCAATCTTGAGGTTTTCAAGGGAGAACGTAAAAATAAAATACATTTAATAAACTCATTCTTTAATTTATATAAATAAACACCACATAGGCAAATAAATATTTACTATCACTGTTTGTTTACCAAATAAAATAAAATTAAAAGTACCTACATTTATCTGGATTTTGTTTTTATCTTGTACCTATATGGACCTTATATCCTCATTACATTCTCTCAAAGAAATAAAAATATTAAGACAATATCACATTGGTAAATTGCTCAAATCTCAAACTAAATATCTCAAAAATCGTACAATATGAAAACTCTATACAATAAAAAAAGAAACGATAATTTAATATCGACGTGCGAATCACTTAGCCGCGGAAGTCGACATTACAAGCTTTTATGTAGGTAGTTTGACTTTAATCTCGCTCACTTTCTGGCTTTCGATTGAGATGATACATGAATATATAACTTAGGTGATAATGCAATATTAATATCAAATTGAGCCGATCTGATGATGGTGGTAGCGTCGATAGCATATGAACAGATACACATACACTATATTACAGCATATGGATGGCCTCGTTAAAGTAGCAATACCATCGAGTATGTACTCGTTTGATTTTTCTAGACGAAGGCTTTGGTTTGATATAATATTCATGTTGTCTTGTCGAATTTGGGTTCGTTCGTTTGTCTATGTCGCAACCAATTTTTCAAAAACAGCCATATAATTGGACGGCTAGCCCGTTAATTGAATGGTACCATTCAACCTAATAACTAGTTTTCGAGTTAAATCTTCATCGGCACAATCACGGCTGTTCTAACCAGTTTTAAGCTATAAAATGTTTTAGTGGTTTTATCAGTGAGTATAGATATTCTTTAATGAAATATGATAAACAAAAACCCCCACCTGATGCCTCGAAATGGAACTCGAACCCACAACTTTTCGCAACCCGGGCGACTGCTCTAACCATTGAGCTACCCGATATCCAATAGTACTGTAAAAAGAACAAAATGTCCACCAACCCCAGGTATCCGAAGACGGGACTTAAGCGGGTGGATTTTTTAAGCATTTTTCATTAAAGATATTTATTTATTTATGGCTCATTAAGGAAGGCCTGAGCCCCTGCAGTGGGGATGTAAAAGGGCTGATGGTGATGATGATGATGATTTATTTATTAATATAGCATTGTGAATCGGTCATTACGAAAGTTGATTACTGCACAATTGAGCTCCTACTATAACTAACTACTATACTGTACCACATACAACTTCATAAATACTAAAATAAAAAAATAAATAAGTTGTTATATTTTTATAAATATTATTTATATTAAAATATCTATATGGTCCATAGACCTAAGCCCCTGCAGGGGGACGTAAAAGGCCTGATGATGAAAGACGACGAAATTACTGTAACACCCAGCCAGAAAAAAAAACATGAAAATTCATGTACATTGACCTACTAGCACTGCTTGGAATCGAATCCAGGGCTTTTGAGATAGCAACGCCTTAGGACAGACCCCCATAGAGGTCGTCAACTCGTCAAATACCTATTATTAATGTCAAAATTTTAGTATCTTGTTTATTATTAAATTGTTATAATTATTATACACTCTCTGTCCACATCTAGGTACCTGTGCCACCTGAAGCATGGGATGAAATAAGAGATGCAACGAAAGATTGTAATATCTGTTCCCAGTTAGATCGCGCTACCAATACGATTGTCGGAGATGAAGATTGTTTGTATTTGAACGTTTACACCCCAATGTTACCTTCAACCAATTCTAGTATCCTACCTGTGATGGTGTTTATCCATGGCGGAGGCTTTGTATATGGAAATGGAACCGATGATAAGACACATGGTCCAGATTACTTAGTACAAAAAGAAGTGGTTGTTGTATCTTTCAATTACCGTTTAGGCGTCCTTGGCTTCCTATCTTTGGATCATAAAGACGCACCTGGCAATATGGGCCTAAGAGACCAAGTGTTAGCACTTAAATGGGTCCAGAGAAATATTATGAAATTTGGCGGTGATCCTAAAAATGTAACAATATTCGGTTTTAGTGCAGGGGCCGCCTCTGTCGAATATTTAATGCTATCCCGAACAGCAGAAGGTTTATTTCACAAAGCAATTGCACAATCTGGGTCATCGTTACTGCCATGGGCTCATAATAATGAATTAAAACAGCTATCGCACAAAATTCCCGAAGTCGCGCAAAAAACTATTCAAACCGATGAAGAAATACTGAAATACCTCAAAAGTTTGCCGATTAAAGAATTAATATTGTTATCTATGAAAGTTATAGAATCTGGACAAATGCACGGAGGAATATACTTTGGCTTTGTGCCTGCAGTTGAAAAAAAAGCTGAATGGGAAACATTTTTGGATGAGAAGCCATATGATTTGTTATCACAAGGCAAGTTTAATAAAGTACCTATTATAACGGGATTTTGTTCTCGTGAAGGACTTCTTATGGCTTTCTACGGCACACAAAAATTAGAGAAGCTAATGACGGAAAATAACTTTTTAGATTACTTGCCATTCGAAATTCCCGAATCAGATAAAACCAATTTAGATTCCAAAATAAAGAACATTTATTGTGGGATTGAACCGAAGTATGGTGAAACGGATACATTTGGAATTGACTTCTTCTCAGATGTAGACTTCTTCGGAGGTGGATATGTGGCCACATCACTGATTGCTAAACATAATTCTCCGGTATATTTTTACGAATTTGATTACGATGGAGGCTTGAACTATCTTAAGAAAAAATACAATATAGAAAGGAAAGGGGCTTGTCACGGGGATGATGGTGGATATTTGATAAGATGTGACGCTATTCTTGGCAAGAGTGTTTCCAAAACTGATGAACTAGTCAGGGACAGGCTGCTTGAAATGTGGACAAACTTTGCGAAGCATGGGTTGGTATATTTTTGGTACTTAAAGTCTTTTGTAGTAATAATTAAATATAGATTTGTGTATATTGTTAATTATTTTATTAAAATAACACATTTATTTGCAGAAACCCAACGCCAAATATCAATAACTTAATCACTACAAAATGGGAACCAGCAACAGAAACAAGTTTACCTTATTTGTACATAGATGAAAATTTGGTAATGAAACGTGAGACTGAGTTATACCCATCAAGGGCAAAATTATTTACGGAACTTTACGCTAAGTATAATAGACTGTAAGGTTTTTTTTATTTAAATTCCAACGTTATTATTCATGTATCCGTTTTTTATTGCTAATAAACATATGCTTGCACTGATTTATTGGTTTCTTATATCTTTTTTATTCTTTTAAAATAACAGATGGATACAATTAATAGAAATATTTGTTTTCATTTTAACGTAAAAAACTTCTACTAAAGGTACTCATGTAATTTACTTTAACTTCACTTATAGTGGTATTGAGAAATTTCGCAATAATTGTTTACGACATTTAAGTCGGAGAGTAATTATTTCTGACCATTTTCTGCTTCGCGTTGTATTTTAAATTTTTGTTTTTCTTTTAGAACTAGAATCAAAAATATTGTAAGTATTTACCTCAATGCCTCGTTAAATTCACTCCAACCTTGTTTCGCGCAATTTGCCATCATCTGTGCTTATCTGACTCATTGTCTGGCCTGGGGTGCAACCACCGCCTAACTCTCTAGCCTTGATTATACCCATAAGTTACTACTACTTTTAGGATTAATGACTTAAAGTTGGTCAAATCGTTCATCGTTACTAAATTACATGATTTAACGAAAAAATCGCTTACCGTTCCTAATTTTATTCATTTTTTTTTTTCGTTTATAAATGATATTTATTTCCATTATCAATTTATCATGAATCGGCAGAAAGATTGGCGCCTCTAAATATTTAAGTATCCAATGATTTAAAATAAATACTTGCTTTAATGCATTTGTCAGTCATTACTCAGTCATCATACTTTGGTCGGTCAATCTAGTCGGTCGAATAAATTTCCCAAGTTCTCTGTTATTATTTGAAATACAATTTTATATAAAGTACATGATTCACTAGAAGGTATATAAACGTGCAATATATAGTGTAAAGGTGTAATAATAGTGCGGGGGCGCGGTGGTCGACCGACAATGTCGTGCGCCGGTCTCGGACAGCAGGGATTGAGGAATGCGCTAATACCTTTACGGGCCACGACATCGTACATAGCTAGTGGGCGGACAGTCTTATGCTTCTATCAGAAGTGACAGTAGATAGCGTCGTTAATGTTAGATTAAAGAAGCTTAAAAATTAATACTTTTTAGGTTCATTTGGTCTTAACTTTTTAATTAGCAAATATTAAATTGGCCTAATAAAAATTTCAATTTTCTGGAATCAGATTTATAAAAAATCTATTATATTTCTTACGTAAGTGCCTTTCTCAAATTACCTATTAACACCTCAAACGCATATATAACAAATACTGCTACCTTACTTTGCCCAATGCAACTATATTGCGAAAAGCTCATCGTAAAGTTTCCGGAAGTGAAAGACAATCACAGAATACTATTCTGCTACTTGTCAATCTTAAATATCTGTACAACCGACCATTATTTACAGCAAACAGTGATATTATCACATAGATATAGCTGAAATAAATAAAAATGATATAAAAACCGACTTCAATACCTGTAAAATAATTCACGAATTTCTATGTAAGTGGTGTAGATTCATCGCCTGATTTCAATAAAAGTTTCATGTACTGGTGATTTATTTTTATTTAAAATATTATTAGAATGTTGTCCACCTCCGCAAATCTGTTTTGATATAGGTCTATGGTACCAGGTCACAGACTATTGACTGTCCGTAGACTGGCCGTCGGCGCCAGCGAGTCGCGGTGTGAAATACTCAGGTGCATCCGAACCTGCCCACGGTAAATACAGCGTGTTTACTTTTCACTGAAAGTATTATATGTCTCAAGATTTTTCCAATTGAAAAAATATTATAACAACAACTTACAGACATTTTAAATTTATACAACAAACTGAAAATTGTTACTAGTTTTTATGCCTCTTAAAAATATTTTTTATTCCTTTGGTTAGTCCAAAAAATATAATTAGATACGTTTTTTTTTTCGGAGTACGAAAAGGAAGGCATCGCGCTGATTGGATGTTTTAAATTGATCAATTTATAATTTAAAAAATTAATTAACTAATTTCAAAATTATTATCAAATTACCAAAGAAGAAGAATATAGGTAAATACATTGTTACAAACGTTTTGCATAATCACAGCTATCTTAACCAAGCAGCTAAAAACTAAGTATCACTGACAACCAATTGCCTTAAGCTGGCGCTTGAGAGTTAAAAAGTTTCACTCATAGTTTAAAACAATTTATGTACGAAAATATTATTGTGACGAAAATACCAATGATAAAGTATTTCATCACAATAGCAAATCTATATAGTTGGCATTTTCGATATGGAATTTTAAATAGAACCTTGCAAAGGATACGTTAAATGAAGATAAAATGTTTAGATCTATATTTTTATACTATTAATTGTAATCATTATAATGAATTCTAAAAGAAAGGCGAGTTCAAAAGCAATGTTAATTTATACAATAAAAAAAATAACCCTAGAAATCGCATCGACCTGTAGATAATGGGTCCTTTTACAGGCGTTGCGTATGAGTCGTGATTTGATTCCCACAGAAAGGGCCGATCAGTCGTCTCTTTCTTATCGCGAACATTTTGATAGCTCCGGCTCTTTCACGCATATACAACCTCAGATGTGGATGACAATAAATTATCTTTCAATTCAATTAGTTACAAAAATATCAACATGGGGTCAATATGGTGATTGGTACCTATGGCTAAGGGTACGGGTATATGCTTTCGTATAAAATGTAATTCAAGTTAACATAGGTAAACAATAGACATCTCATAGATTAATTTCCTCAATGCTAATTAGTCGACGTACATTTTGATTGAAATGCACTGATTACGCGTTTAAATAGATTTGAATGTTATCTATCAAGCATAGTCATTATTATAATTAAAACACAAACTGTGTTGTTTCTCAAAATATTAAAAGGTAGGTATGTTTTTATATGAAAATATATTAGCGGTTTTCTACCGTTGTTTTATATCGAGATAAAAATTAGGTAAAACAAAATGTACAAGTTAAATACAAGATTAACAAACAAACACTATTTTCTATCATTAGAAACGATTCAGCAGATATTTTCTGAAGATAATTTACATTATACTTAACCAATTAAACAAATTATAAATTAAGTAGATTAAATTTACTACTACTCACGAATTTTTGCATTTATAATACTAGTAGGAAAGCTACTGCGCTCTAACATTAGGTTTGTATGCTGCTATTAATACTGATAACCTTTATGAACATAACAACAGTAAAATAAATATTTATACTACATATTGTTATAAAGAGGAAAAATTTGATTGTTTTGTTTGTAATGAACAGGCTCCGGAAATTATGTAGGTACATCACTTTTTATAGTGTGAACATTTACAACAAATAGTGCAATATAGGTATATAGGGTAATTATATTATTTGAATTAAGAATTTCTACACTAAAATAGGTTAAGCGAATTCACTTCGAAGTGATTTCGCTTTCGGGTTCAGATTTATACGGAATCGCTCTGCTGTGCTCGATGGACGTCGAGTTCTGTGCTGTTTTTTATTACAAAATAGAATAGAACAGTTTTTAAATTTACGATTAAAAAACATAACAAATAATTTAGTTTGGGGATGAAAAATTTATGTGAGGATTTTTTTTATATTTTTAAAATTATGAAATTATGCATTACTAATGTAAAAAGGACTTCTTTGAAAAAACCGACCGATATTAATCTAGTTGCAGGATACATATTAGATAATATTATTATGGATATTATTCTTGAAGTGAAATTTTCGGTAAACTCAAGTAGGTAGGTAAGGTATACAGGTACCGCATTTTGATGAAACACAAAAACTATTATCAGCATTTCGAAGCGTCACCAGAAAATTGCCACTTGTAACATAACAGTTGCGTGCCATATTTGGCTCTCTTCACAATTGGATACCCCAATTATCAAATAGCTGACATTTGGCTCGTTCAGCCTACTTGCCTTCGCTAAATAAAATAGTGTAAAGCATTGTGCTCAATTGTACCCATATTTGTTAACAATAGATCGGTACCGCGTTGACATCTGGTAGGTCTTCTACCCTATTGTTAATAGACAGGCCATTACGCGTTCTGAATAAAGTTCAATTTCCAATGCTCAGTTTTGACTTTTGAACAACAGATTTTTTTAGTGTATACCTATTCTATGAAGCTTATTGTGTATGGGTTATGGTTGATATTGGAGTAGTTGTTGATATAGACTCGGAACCGAGTTATTGCCACTCACAGATAATCGCTTGACAAGAAGGGTGACAGTTATTTGCACTTTTTGTGTACATTGCCAGTTTGTCCAAACATAATATAATTTGTTGATATGACAATATAATATTGAAATGTAAAAGTTAAGAATAGAAATTATATCCACTAATGTAAAAAGTTACATCACTATTAAGTTTTATTCATGCAAAATACTTTTTCTCTAAGTCAATTTAAATCGAATACTTATTGAATGGGTGTAAGAAACAACAGAAGTATTCTCCGGACATGTGGAAAGAATTTCAAACGAAACAATCACATAAGTAATGAACAATGCGAAAGTGGAAGTAGAAGCCGCGGAAGGCCATCCAAGACACACCATTCACCATCAAATAGATCGCATATTGTTAAGTGATGTCAGAAATCACATTAATCGGCGAACATGCAGGTATAAAAAAAGGGTAATGAAAATGAGGAGGTGTACGTCTTTCTTTACATACACGTGGCAATTGGTGATCCCCGGCGATTGGCGATTGGTGATACAAGTAACCCCGCAAGGAATATAGAGTAATAAAAAGAATTGTACGTTCGATTTAATGGTTTCAAAAACATTTTTACTGTAACAGGTTTTGCTTCAGTAAATTTTTTTAACTAATCCTTTTATTGTGAAATTTTGAAATTAAAATTATAAAGGGAACATTTTCATAGATAGAATTTATTTATTCAATACTTTATGCACAATCGTACAAAGACGTAAAAAGCAAATATTACTTCGATCTAATTTCATTATGTACACACCATGTTGTAGGAAACAAGTGTTGCTAGTTGCTGATTAATATTAGCCGTAGTAAATTTTCTGGTATAATATTGTCAACCCTTTTTTAAATTAATTTCCTTTCTTCTCATGTACAAAAAATATGTAGTTCAAATAATACATTTTAAATTTGATTTCAGAATTCAAAAAAATATTTCCACCTTTAATTTAAAACAACGGCTGAGAGCAATTTGGGTTCGCGTACAAGTATTAAATTAAAAAAAAAAACATGGATTTCAAGAATCACCTTTAATCTATATCTATAAGTTCTATCATTATTTATTAAAGACATAAAAGTGAAAAAATAAGTATATATAACTAATTTCTTTATTCTTTTTTCTAAGTTTTAGATCCAGTAGGTAGTTTTGGTGGTCAGGAAAATACGCCTATTTTCTTAAATAACTTTGAAAGTATTATTTTAAATTGACTATATATATATTCTTTCGTTTAAATATGTCGCACAATGAAACTTGTTTTTTAAGTTTTCTTTTAATCATCATACATAACACAATAAGAAACACTATAGAAATACCATTTTCCACTTTATGATTAAAATGCCATACTCAAGTCATGTTTTTTAATCTGCGGTTGGTTAAATATAAACAAAGAATAATAATATAAAGACAATATAAACAACAAGCAAGTTGCATTGATATTATTAATTTCATTAATTAGTAGTACGTTCAAGTACCAATATTGATTTATTCATGATTTTTTCTTCATTAGACATGTCAATGGTGAATTGATACCGAATAAAAATAAATCCGAATTTGCATACAAGTAAATTATGTATGTTCAAATTGTATAGGATAATGTGAACGTGCTGAGGGTAATTGAATATTGATTGAGGTCGTTATGATTGTCATTGATTTCGAAGTAAGCTTCTTAAGAAGGCGCGTATATCCAAATTTACATAAATAAACTGTAATTAAAATGAGAAAATACTTATACTAATACTGTCACAGCCAAAATGTGTTTTTTTAAATTATTTCTTTAGACACGCAATTCATACAGGAAAAGTCGAGCTACTACAAATAAGACGATTGTCATAGTTGACTCGTTCTTCATTCCAATATTCATTCAACTCCCGCCCAGAAAGTACAAAAAATTGCTCCGCTAAAAATTAAGAAATACAATGGAAGAATACAATTTTCTTTCCTAAATACACAAAATACGAAAGTATATTATGTTTCACACTTAAATCGTTAACAGAACGTACAAAAACGTGATAAAGTACAAAAATTTCAACTGATTTTTCTCAATAACAACTTTTTACATTTCACAAGGTAAAAAGGCCTAGTTTTATGAAACTGCTATCACACTGATCAATAAAAAACTAAGATCTGAATTTTTCATGTTACATGTAACTTTTTCGCTACTACAGAGCGTACTTTCATCAATGTTCAGGAAATCCACCCAAACAGCCGAAAGAAATATTTTTACAGGTACTTTTTTTAAACAAACGTCGTAGAAGAACTTTGTGGTTACTCTTTAATGGTTACTCGGCTGATCGATGTTTAGCCGTGCGAATAAACGGCGCTTTTCTATTATATGGCTAGCCGCCTAATAGGACGGATCTTTTACTCAGTTGGCAACGACATATTCATTTTATATTAACAGTTTAAACTTTTAATTTCCATTTTAATTCCATATTAATATTGTACACGCCAAAGTAGGTCTGTGTATTTGTCAGTTACGCTCTCACGCCTAACCCACTAAACAGAGTTGAGATAGGACATAAATTGTCAAAACTCAAATTATTGTGATAAATAAAATGTACGGAAGTTCGTCATTGTCAACGATAAAATCATAAAACTTTATTTCAGGTATTTTACACGATATAAATAAATATTCATTTTAGAAATGCTGCTCAAAGTAACTATACCACGCGGACGAAGTCACGGCCAAATGCTAGTACTCAATATTAAAATCCGTTTTTGGCACGCAATTTGTCAACCTCTTTATCTATCTATTGTCGATAGACAATTTTTTATAGATATCACATCATCTACAATGTTAGTTAAGTTTTCATAATTTTATAGTGGGGAGCGAGGGGCTAGTTGTAACAATTTTCAAAAATACTTTTATATCTCGAGATATCTTGGCTAGCTTATCATTGACTAAAGTTTGATTGAAACTTTAACTATTCTTCTATTATGTCAAATCAAAAAAATATCAAAAATCCAGGTAACTCTTTCGCAATTACTGTTTTATTTAAAAAAGGGAAGTGTTACAACGTACCCCGTGCTTGGGGTTAGTTGTAACATCTATTGGGGCAAGTAGTAACATCAAATAAAAACAAAAATGTGACAACTCCAATCATTTATTTTTTTCACATATTGAATCATTTTGCTTTGTTTACAACAAAAACTAACCAAGTACTTCTATAATATGTAATTTTCTTATTAAATAATTAACTGGAACATACTTTTTATATAATCAACAAATTAAAGATTTAAGTTAATAACTATTCATCTTATTTTGTACTTATGTACTACAAGAGGTACTTATATATCAACATGGCACTTTAAAATCATAGTAAACTAATAAACTATAAACTTCCAAATCAAGTCTCGTAATTATCTCTTAGTTCTACATAACATCTTACAATAATCAGCCTTGCTATGAGTTTCTTACTAAAGAATTTAGTCTTCATCCGAATTATAGTTGATACAAACAAAAGAAATAGTATCTCCAGTGACACATCCTACATGTGCCCACATCTTACATACAATACATTCAACCCAATCACCTTTTGAATGACTATACGCCTCATCGCAAACAAGACAATGCCAATCTTCAGATTCTGAATCTGAACTGAGAATTCTTTTTTTAACTCTTTTTACTCCATATTTATTTTTTACAGATTTTTTACCCTTTCCTTTCCCCTTTCCCTTTCCTTTTCCCTGATCTTTATCATCTTTCTTTTGCTTTTTCTTTATCTTTTCTTCATATTCCATTCTCAAAGATTCTTTTTCTGGCGTGTCAGTTAAAACAGCAGATTTCCTCTTGCGTCTACAATTCCTATTTGATTTTCGTGGTGGTGCCTTCGGTAATGGCTTAATCTTCGATGGGGAAAATTGATTTTGCCCAGAGCAACTTGGAGTTGGTTCGTTCGCAGTTTCGATGTGGCGTATAATTTCTGTGGTGCTTATATCGACTTCAGGAGCAGATTCTAATAGTTCTGGATTTTCAAGATTCAACGATAAATTTTCACTTTCATTTAGAACGTTTTCTGATTGTTCTGTAGGATCTGGACGATCAGTAACATAAGAGGGTGCAAAGTCACTATCTTGGAAAATATCCACATTCAAAGGCCAAACACCAGAAGCTTTAAATCCACTGATAATGTTTGCAGGGTTCAAGGCAAGTGGCAATGACTCCTTCACTACACTTGGGATGTCATATATTGTCATCGTTTTCCCCGGATTATTATGCATCCATGCAGTCTGTGCTCTGTTCACGTAGTTTTTAAAAGGGCCATAGACTCCTACGTCCATAGGTTGCAATTTGTGAGAGCAATGGGGGGGAAACGATAACATTATAACATTGTTTTCTTTGGCTTTTTCGACAACTGAAATATTCACATGTGAGCTGTGATTATCGAGTAGTAATAGAACTGGCTCTTCCTTGGTGGGTTTCGCGTGCTTAATAAAATGATCCATAAAAACTAAAAATTCCTTTTCTGTCATCCACCCTGAAGAATTGCCAGCTCCAATGCAATCTGGAGGTCCACCGCGAATGAACATTTCAGAGTATTTAAGCCTGGGAAAAATGAACATCGGTGGAATAAAATTTCCCGCAGCGTTAGCGGCACAGGCAAGTGTCACAAGTGTTCCCCTCTCGGCTGATGTTATCGCGCCAACTTGCTTTTGACCACGAGCAGCTACGATTTTCTTTGGTTTTTGGTCCTATTAAATGATGTTGCTCGGCTCAGTGACGTCGCTTCTGGAGTCCTTAAAGACAGTTGATAATTTCTGCGCATGAAATTTTGGAACCAATCAGAACCAGCACTATTATTTTGATGCCAAGAAGGGGGAATGTTTTTAGCATCAAGATGCACAGCACATTGGTAAGCTAGTTTCCTTATTTCGATAGGAAGTAATCCAAAATATATTTCGGCACACTTAAGAATATATAAAGACATTTTACGTTCTTCTTCGTCTGTAAATACTTGTCTAGGCTTGAAATAACCTACTTTTGGACTTTCATTATTCTTCTTCTTCTTAATATATCTGTACAGAGATACGTGACATAATTCAAAATTCTTACTCGCCTTCCGAATACTACAGTTGTTTTCTAAAACTTCAGCTGCAGCCAACTCGTACACCTTCTGGCTTTGTGTTGCCCGCTCTGTCTTTCTTTTATACTCTCTCATTCTAAATAAAAACAAATATGGTATGTTATATTACAAATAAAAACAGTAACTGTTAGCAATCTAGGGGCAAGTTGTAACATGTTACAACTAACCCCGGGATTTTGTTACAACTAGCCCCTAGGTATAATTTTTAATATTTATCACGATAGCTATTAAATCAACTTAGTTATTTCGATAACTGATATAGAACATCATAAATAGTTATATTTTAGCATCAAATAAAATACATACAACTCTAATTAGTCGTAAATAGAAATGCCAACCAAAAAATTACGAAAGTGAAATAATACGTTACCTGGCGACAACGAAGCGCTTGCACACATCCACTCACAGCGCCGCCTGGCGAGACACTGGCTGTGATCACGCGGTGCGGCGAGTTATAATCGTAAGATTTAGTAAGAAAAAGGCGTCAATAAGGATTAAATTTATATTGAAAAAGGCCTGTTACTACTTACCCCTGTTACAACTAGCCCCTCGCTCCCTACGTTGTCTTCTGTAACGTCATAGGTCGGCAATATAGTTATAATTTACGGAAAATAGTGACATTTTCCTGAAAGTTCATCAAAAATGAAATGAAAATTCTTTATTGTACACCAATGGACACAACAAACATATGGATACAATAAATTTAAATGTACAATTGGCGACGTTATTACTAAATCGTAATTTCTTCCAGGCAACCTTGCGAAATGCACAAAATTATATCTAGACTAGCTTTTACCTGCGACTTCGTCTGTCGTTGTTTTTCGAGTTAATGATGGAATTTCCTTGATGTTTAAGTACGAAGATACTGGTGGTTTTCGGTATAAAATATAAAATTATGTTTTCAGGATCTTAAACTACTAAAATTCTCATTTTCATCGATCCAAAAACAAAAAAGTTTCATAGATTCTAAGAGCGACTTTTTGGAATTTCTCTTCAAGGTAGAAATTCCAAAAATTCGCTCTTAGTAATCTCTTCTTTTATTTTAAGTATATGGTGGTTATATGAACTTTAACGGACTATATTTGTCACTTGTCCGTCAGGAGGCGCTAACATAAGATGATTAGAGATCTTGAAGAGCTGACTCGAGAACACGCCACGTATAATTTTAGAATTATTTGCTGAAATAGCTTGTTTATTCGATATTTATATATGATATGATCACTTACAAAAGGACAAAAGTCACATCATGAAGAAGTCATACTCTCAGCCGCCCATATCGCAAATCATTCATTGATCTGGCCAGGCCACATCATGATGTGGGCAGCAAGATTGTTCCATTTCATAAAATACAAACATTTTATGAAATGGCTGGCCGCATCATGAATTGGTCAATTCTACGATCTGGCCATGGCATATATACATGGAAACCTATACTAAGGTGCTTACATAACTTGAATGAACAAATGTAATAAAATAGAATTTGTGACAATTATCAACTTGAAAATCTTAGGTTAAGATCTAGCAATACTTATCCTCAAAAAAAGTTTATCGATGAAATGAAAAAAAATAATTGCAATTTCTTTAATCTAAACTTGGAGCAACATTTTAATGTTTTTGATTTAAAGCCTGCGCAAATTTCTTTGATCAAAATAATAGCGCGATTTAGAATATACTCGCCATAAGCTGGCTGAAAAATGATTCTAGGCAAAAAAATCTGCGATTTAGAATTCATTTAACGACATCTAGTGTAGTTCATAAATATTTTTTCTTTCATAAACAAAATTACTTGAATTTGAACATTTTTATCCATTAAAATTTCAAAAATGGAGTATTTACTCAAAAACCAATTTTCGTCGACATACAATAAAATATTTTGTAAATAATATGAAGTAAATTTATTTCAATGACAAATCAGATTGTAAACAATGGTTGCTATGGTAACATTTTGATTCCCCATAAAATCTTTCACTTCCATTTTTATCCTTTTAAGTGCTAGTTTTCGGAATAAAGTATAACCAATTACCTGCCTAGGGTTATAAACTACCCAAATACCAAGTTTCTACGACCAGCGGTTTAGGCTATGCGTTGTCTGTCAGTCAGTAAGTCAGGACATCTCTTTTTATATATGTATAGATTAGATTAGGGTAGCATATGGCGTCAAAACTCAAAACTTTATTACAATATTATATGTAGTATTACGACTAGTCTAGTCCTTTAAAAATGTAAATGCTTTGAGCACGCCTAATATTTTTTTGCAATGCATTCCAAAGATGTGCAGCTTGGACAGTAAAAGATTTATCAATGACTTTACTTGCCTGCATTGGTATTGACAACTTCAAGTTCTCTGATGACCTCAAAACTCTAGCGTGCGTATTATTTAAAACTGTCCTTAAAATAAACTTATTTATTTTCCTAAAGGATTAAGCAGAACTATTTAAAGAAGGGAAACAATATGTGTATTACAGCGAAGATGAATTGACAGCCACTTGAACTTAGCAGGAAACATTTTATATCAAAAAAGATAAATTTTCATTATCAGCTAATAACGTTGCCATGTCATTTTTTTCCTCGTTGATATGCGTTGTTTATCAGAGTTAGTAAGAAAATAATACGTAATTTAGTATTTTGTACATCTTGATGAAGAAACTGCAAAGACGCTCGTAGCTCGCTCGCTCAATTCTATCGTTTGAGTGGTCCGATAACGATTCAAGTTTAACATCAACATAGCTTATATTTAGGCTAAAATTATTATAATTAAGCTTATATAATGCACTTTTTGAATGTCCCAAACGAATTTTCGGGAAATCCATTTCAAACTTCAATCAAAAAGGTCAACTTGCAAATTGTTTCTATTGTCAATTTTCGTTAGTGGTTCATAGATTTTATCTCTTCTACTTTCATTAACTAGTAATATTTCTAGTACTTTATTTGTTCTATGTGAATAGTTCCTACAAAAAAATAAAGCTTAGATACGCACAGAACCTTGACAAAAGTCAATAACCTTGACTCAGAGTTTTAGGCACACTTTTAAATGTAGGACCTAATCTGTTTGCATATTAACTACGTTGCATCATCTTTTTCCGCCCGGTTTCAGTACAAATAAGTGGTCCGTGCGCAACTATCTTAGCGAGTAGTCGTGTGCCGACTCCGGTCAATTATTTATAAGCGAGACGGTCTGGCAACGTTCATAAGCACTCTACAACGTACGCACGCAGTATTAATACTGATACAATGGCACCTATTGACGGAGTCGACAACGAAATCAAGGCGTCCGCATTAGACCTCATTGGTAACACACCTCTTGTTGCCCTCGACCGCCTTCATCCGGGACCCGGAAGGATCCTAGCAAAATGTGAGTTTATGAACCCGGGGGCTTCCATCAAATGCCGTTCGTCGTTATATATGATCAAAAAAGCTCTTGAATCTGGAGAACTGAAGCCGGGTGGTCATGTTGTGGAAGTGACTTCTGGGAATCAAGGATGCGGTTTGGCAGTAGTGTGCGCTGTGATGAACCATCCTCTCACTCTCACAATGTCCGTTGGTAACAGCGCACAGCGGGCCATACACATGGAAGCACTCGGCGCCAAATGTATAAGAGTACCCCAAGTAGAAGGAACTTATGGAAACGTTACGCTAGCTGATGTCAAGGCCGTCGAAGAAGTTGGCTTAAAGATAGTTGACGAACAAAACGCCTATTACGTTAACCAATTTAACAACGACGGTAATTGTGACTCACATTACCATACAACGGGACCCGAAATATGGAGGCAAACCGGACATCGTGTAGATGCCTTTTTGGCGACTGTCGGCACTTCAGGTACATTTATGGGAACTTCGAAATACTTGAAAGAGAAAAATCCCAACTTGAAGGCGTTTGTGGTTGAACCCGCCGGTTCCGAGCCGATTAAAGGTGACCCTGTGACCAAACCTCTTCATTTGCTGCAAGGCTCTGGATACGGTTGTGTGCCGAACTTATTCAAGTTTGATAATATGGATGGCACGATATCTGTGACTGACGAAGAAGCTACGGAATATAAGAAGTTGATTGGTGAAAAGGAAGGTTTATATTGTGGTTACACAAGTGGGGCTAATGTGGCAGCTGCTGTGAAACTATTGAAGTCAGGAAAACTGCCCGCTGACGCATGGGTGGTCACCACTCTTAACGACACTGGCCTAAAATATACACCAGTGTCAGAAGATTTAACAAAAGTGTAAAATTTACAATTTATTTGTGACTGTGTTAATGAGGTTTGAAATGATCTTCAAATATCAATATCGATCATGATTTTCACAATTGAATGATATTGTAAAAGTTGTGATCGTAAGTGTTAATGAAAATTGTACCTGTACAATTAATTTTTATAAGTATTTTTAAATTATATCTAAGCTCAAATTGTAGACTGCCATATTATAAAATTAGGATATGCCTTTATTTACATTAAAAAAAATCAATGACATTATAAAATAATCTAATTTAGGCTTGTAACTGTACTAAATGTTGTAATTGTATACATCTACTTATATCAAGTTAAAAAATAATACAAAATTTAAAACAATGTAGCCCTATTTTGCCACAATCCCATTAATGAATGACAGTAGCTCTCAACACGAGTGTTTAATATATTTTTTATTGATACCTAATAGTGTGTGTAAACAATATGGACACAATATATTATGTAAATTTTCTTCAAATTATGTTATCGATATAAATATTAGTTAGCAAACAAAAACAATACGTGTAATCACAGAGATAACTTTGATTACACTTATACATTACATATTTCAAATATTTATCCAATATTTGCCGTAATAATTAACGATAAAATGTTATTTTAATAAATAGCAAGATTGTGCGGAAAATCTGAATGCTCTGCTTAGAATAGAAAAAAAAATGGCTTGTTACGGAAGATTGATAAATAAAAAGAACATTTATAATACTTCAGCACAATATGATACTCGTTCAACAAAACAAACTGTTAAACTTTTTAATATTAAGTGTAAATACAAATGTAGTCATTTATAACTCGAACCTTTACACAAAATTGCACTGATCTGATCAGATAATACATATTTATCGAAATTTATAAAAAAAAAAGATTATGAAGATCGATAATAAACGAACAAACAAAGTATTAATGCTCATTAAAAAGACATAATGACATATTGATAAGGGAATAAAACAGGTCACTGTTTTACTTATCCTTGTTATAAATATGTTACCAAGTCACTCTTATCTACATTATGACCACTAGTTACACTAGGTATAAAGTTCAGATACTTTGTATGCAAAACTTATGGATGACGAACATATTATTGAGACAAATTCACAAGCACTTAGTAACATAAATACTAAATTATCATCTAAGTATTATTACTATTATGCAGTTATTAATAGGCTAGTGATAAAAGTCAAATTTTATTTCTTAAACAAACGATTAGATATCATGGTTATGGTAGTATACAATTTTCCTGTTGGCTATCGAATAAGACGTTTCAGCAAAACGTACCTACAGCTTTATTCGCTATAAAAATACGTATGACATTGTGTGTGACGTAATTTGGTTTGGCCTGTTTCCATGTATTGTAATTAATTTTATAAGCGGCATTTGTCTTTTTACAAATGCTAGTTAGTTTGTAAAATGCCAAAGTGAGAACTAAAATTTTAAAAATCATATTTAAAGTCCCTATTAATTAATATTGATTCCCCATTAATAAGTCCCTATCCTAATAACCTAATGGTTACATATATATTGTTTATCATTTCTAATCCAAAAATTGGTAACGACAAAGACCCATATTTATCCGACTTCAAAAAAGAGGAGGATCTAAATTCGGCTTAATTATTTTTCACATGTACCATTTCTTATCAGTAGTAGACTGATCTTATCAAATTTAGAAATTATGTTGAGTTATTAAATGTCATCGTCACTAAGAATTCCAAAATAAAAATAGTCTTTTTTTCAACAAACTAAAACCTACCTTTCTTAACAAACTGAAAAACATCATTTGTAGTAGGGCAATTCCAAGCACAGTCAGCCTTATTAATGAAAAATGCTTAAAAGGCCACTTTGTCTCTGACACTCTGAGATGGCATACACCCATAACAATCCGGGTGACTGCTCTAACCACTGTTAGCACTTGTTAATTTTTCGCTATTATGAAGCGTATTCTCATCAATGTTCAAGCAACCCACCCAAACAGCCGAAAGAAATACTTTTATAAATATTTAAAATTTCGATAAAGATAAAAATTTGTTAATAAAGATGTATATAATTGTGATCACACGTTTTATCGTCAATATATATTACTATTCCAAATATTTACGACTGTTCAGTTATAAAGGCATATTACGCAAACTTGGCGTAGATGGCATGGATGTCACTAGCATGAAGTAAACGAAAGAACTTATTCCACCCATTTGTTTTTTGGTAATGAATGATTCCCTTCCTTTTTGTATTTGTATTATTATTGTACAAAATTACACTTTTGTTATCATAAATCCAAAAAAAAATCCTACTATGCTCATTATTACCATCTATTACTGCTTACTCTCTGTAAAAGATGTTGACGTTTATAGAGTTAGTGCTAGTACTAAAATCTAGGGACATAAAGTTGCAGTTCTACAATGCTGCAAAATTTTAATTATTTCTAACACCTATCTGTATAATGTTCTAGATCTAGTGTTGACGCTATACCCTATACAGAATATTGTTATCGATAACATTTAAAGAAACGAGAAATCCCAATTCTCGATATAGTTCTTCGTATAGACGCCGTATGAAAATCCGTCCTTATTGAAAATTTATTTATTGTTAAGTCCAGTCGAAAAAAACATTTATTAGTAAAGCCCATATCGACAACACAGACATATAAGCCGGCGGCTGAAATTCCATAACTAATACAAAACCTAAATCAAGATGCAAAATGGAAATATAAAAGTCCTAATCTCATTCCATTTCGCGGATCCAATTAAAGAGAACACGGAACACCTGCTTGTCCCAACTCAACTAAGATGCAACGTGTCTTTTGCATGCTAAAATTGTGTCTATAAAACACTGCCTGTGTTTCTTTTAAATATTTATAAATCACGCTCGATGGAGTGGTTAGCGCTCTCGGTCTGCAATACGGTTGTTATGAAACTTTCGCAATGGCCGGCAATAGGACGGATGACCAAAAATTTTTCTCGAGTTCCTCCGTACTTCGGAATGCTCGTCACGTGGGTCATGCCCCATTTAATTGACGAATTACTAAATATTGATGTCATGTTCATATCAACGAAAATGCAAAGATTTCTGTGATCAAGACGGGCATTAAGGATCCTTTTTGTATATAAATTATACTTTTTTTATATTTATACTCTTTGTAGATTTTAAAGTCAGATAAAAATCCATGGTTTGATCTTCTATAGTCAGTAAAGTTGTCTTATACACTTTATGAACTCTTTTGTTGTCTTGCACGTATTACTTCAGCTTTCCTCAGATTTCTATGTTTCTGTTCAATTATCGATAATATATATTATATTATTTTTAATGCAATTAGGTATGTTCAATGATTTCTTCGTGATTACGTCGTGCAAATAAATAAAAATTTCAGACAAAATTTCATATTTATATAAAGAACCTCCTTATATAAGTATCACTAAAAATAATGAAATAAAAACATTTTTCAAAAAATAGAATAGACTAGATGAGGCAGTAGTAAAAACTAACCATAATCTTCAATAAAAACTCAAATCATGATTAGCTCCAGAGTTTTTTCCAAAGTTGATTACCGAAAGTGGTTCTTTTTCAATACGAAGTCGTTTCTATTTTTTGAAAAATGTTTTTATTTAATGATAAAATAGTAACAATTCTAATACACAAAGCAAACTTAACTTACTTTACTTTACTCACTTAAAGAACAAAAGCGCACCATATTAAATAAGCACCATACACCATTTAAATTAGAAATGTTAAATAAAACTCGAAAAGTTCTGTTAAGTTCATATTAAGTGCAACCGAATTGATACCACTGCATCCTTGCAGGTATATATTTAACATGAACATTAATATTACGGAACTAAAAAACATTAAATGTTTTATCGTTTTCCTTTTTTGCGTCGACGGATATCAGCACACGTTTTGTCTTTCATTCAAAGTAAATCTTAACGACTTGGAAAGCTGCAATTTTCTATCATTGATTTCACAACAACCCATTAAAGGCATGTCCATGTAGAGTCGGCAAAAACATCTGATCTATCCTTTGGTGGCAGCTGTTCGCAATTATAAAAAATTGTGGTCATCTGGGGGTTTTATTCGGATGAGGAAAGGTTCCGTTATGTTTTTCAATATAATAATGCGCCTTCATTATATTTAAAGTTTTATTCAGAATATAAAAAAAAAACTTAAATGTAGAATAGAAAAGAATGGAATTTAGAGTAGAATTTTTACCTTTTTAAATTTTGTATGGAAAAGGATGTTCAAAATATTTTACAATTAGCCATTAATGGTACTAATTAATGTCGTAGCTAGTATTAATGGATTTCTTCTATATCACGTGGATATTATGTTTTGAACTCGAATGGCTTGATGAATAGTTCGTATTAGTTACCAAATAAGCAGGAGTTGAGAGCAAAATCCACACTTCATAATAAGTATTTTAAGGAATTTAATTTTTATCAGATCCCTAAAAATGTCCATGAATTTGATGGGCGTTACAGTTTTTCTTTAGAGTGAATACCGTCTAACGTTTTTGGTAAACGATGCCAATTCTGGGTTCATATTGGACGCCACTCTAACAAGACCTCCGAAAACGTCCTTCTAATTATAAGGACGTGTAAATTATCGCTCACCTTTCGGGGAAGTGAGCTAATACGATAATCATTAACGCTTTAGCAAAAAAGCTAATAATTGAGCTAAAGCATCAAAGATGCTGCTATATTTGTATTTGCCGATAGCCGCCCCATAATATAGTATGCTTAAAGTTAAAATATACCCTTAATAACACCTCCCTATTGATTATGGATGCTTTTTGATCAGCAGATAATGAGGGACTTTTCTAATCGGGTCCGTCTAAAATCTTAATTTTTAGTAAGACAGTAGAAAGTTTCTTATTAATTTAATAATAAAAACACTGTGAAGTATTTTATATACTTGCCACATATTGTGTACTTACACACAGCCGCAAATGACAAAAAATAAGCGGACGCGGACTCCTCACGAAATGTCACGTGATGTGTATTCTTCTACCATATTATTATAAGTAAAGTTAATACGTAATTTATGTCATTGGCTGCCTAAATAATCAACCATGATATAAGTGAAAACGTCAAATTGAAAGGTGTTGACTTATTTTGTTCAGATAATAGTTTAAACCTAGTACTGAACTTAAGCCTGGTTTTCTAATAAGACCTAAATCTATTCACTAAAACTACGAAGAATTAGAATGTTGCAATATTTATTTCAAAAATCTAGTCGACTATTTATATAGTACCTTCAATTATATTCATAATAAAATGAGATTAATCTGTAATTAACACCTTCGAAATTATTTAAATAAAATCGCTTTAAAAGTAGCTGCGAGTAAATTTTAACTAGCTAATGTATTAATTAAAAATTAATTTCATGATTCTTATTTCACAAATAAATGTTTTTTTTTTTAATTTTTATCGAGATAAGTTATCATTAATGAATGGTCAAGTATTTCTGCAGTAATTATTAAAAAAAAAGTTAAGGTTCTCTGATTTGTGCAACACTCTTTTAATTTGTATTGTTATTTATACATTTCGTTAACGTGTCTATAATATCACTATATCCAATTGATTCCTCAAATGTTTGCTTGCGGATCTCATGTAGGAGCAATTCACCCGTATCTTGATGTATTTTCTTAGTTTTTGTTTGCGGAGTCGATCTTTTGTTCGAATGTTTACGATCGTGCCTTAAGAGACGTTGCCAAGACTAGAGGCGATGATACTGCAAATAAATATAATCAATAGTTGTGTTGCCAGTTGATGAGTATTTTGCACATAACACGAATTGTGTGTCAATAATTGGAAAATTATCGTATAATAATAGTTAGTAGTTACTTTAAGAAATGTATTAATTTGATTTTAATGACTTCAATAATTATGACATTGTTATTTAATAAAGCTAATACAATAATATTAAACAAAAACAGGAAAACTAAAACTTTCGAACACATCAGTCGATTTTTTAAATAACTTTAATTTAGAGGTAATTTCTAACTACATAAGTGTTCATTGCTCACTTTTCCTTCACTATCCTATCAATATTATAAATGTGAAAGTTTCTTTGTTTGGATGTTTGTCGGTCAATCACGCCGAAACAAATGAACGGATTTTGTTGAAATTTGGATACAGATAGGGTCTTAGCTGGCTTAGATAATAGGATACTTTTTATCCCACTAAACATTTCCCTAGGGAAATGGCCACGCAGGCGAAGCCGCTGGCGAAAGCTGGTAGAGAATAAAACAAAAACAGTACCTACATAGAATGCCAATATACGAGTACCTATAGTTTAAAATTCGAAACATTCATAGATAACTTTTCAAACTCAAGAAAACAAATGAACATCACTAGAAGCGCTAATTGGTGATGACAAAAAGAGTACCAATTTATTTGTCAGTGCGATTCCTAGCAAACAAGAGGTACGTGAGACGGTGCCTCATCATGGAATTGATTTAATCTGTGTCAATATTGACGCTGAGGTAGGCGGTGTGGGAACCGCGCAGTGTGCACAGGTGGCCGGCCGACCCGTCGTACAGGATGTTGCCTTTTAATGAAACTAACTAAGAACACAGCTAATGTCTGCGACCAAATTAACACTAACTTAGACTAACTTAGCTTTTTGATTGATGGTAAAAAATGATGATTTATAGAAACGATTATAATCAATTGAAATGATAATTACACTCGCAATTCCGACAAATTGACCGCGATAAGTATCTATTGAAAGATAAATTAATTAATTTTAATAAAAATACTCATTTGTAGAATCTCCAACAGACACATAATTAGTAGAGAATGCATTTTTATTTTTCTATTTATTCTTTATTCTGTACTAGAAAAAGTAAAATTCTGAAGAACTTTGAATGACCAAAAAATATATATTCAATCCTACTTATCTTGGTAAGCATTTTAATAAATTATATCAAATGACTATATGTCGCCACATTAAACATCATAATATGTTAATGACAGAATATCGAGGTGGGCTGCAACAATGTATAACATAAATTCAAATTAATTTACATGTCTTCATTATATTGAATTTTCCATAAAACACCGCGGGGAATCTTTAATCATACCGATTAATAATTGAGATAGACCGTTTAAGCTTATATTATTTCTAATCATTTTCAAAATGATATTTGAGGTGATACTATGTTAAGAAGTGGAAATCCAATTACTTAAAGCTCACTTTTAATATTATACCATAAAACAGATAACTTTCTATTAAATATTTATCAAGTAATTGGAAATGATTTCCAAGAGAATTACTTGTACTGCATATTTTGATATTCAAAACTAAACACTTTGAAAGAACACAGACTTATCTATAAAGTTCAGACATCAGTCGAATCCCGCGTTCCTATTTTGTAAAATATGCAAACTCTTTGAAATTATAATATAGTCATAAACCTATACAGGTTATTAAGACTTAAAAGTCAAGGGTCACGAAAACTACAGAGCATTTTTTATATCCTATAATTTCTTTTTGTGGCAACATCCTGTATATACATAAAGTTTATTGGCCACTTACAGGAAACATCTGTGAAAACTTGTATTTTTCCGATATATTTATTGACAATCTTTTTAAGAATATACAAAATTTATCACTCATAAAAGCTTATTTTTTTGTATTTATATTTGAAGATTTTTTGAGTTTATTATCAACTAAATAGGTATATATTATTTGTTCGCTAGCTGAGCCGATTGATAAATTTAGCACTCACAGCTCCCATATTCATTAACTTATAATTATAAAAACTTATAAAATAGTTCTCAAGGAAAAATTGCCGCAAAATATCAATGAACCATCTTGAATATCGATAAAACAAATTGCTAGCTCTAATATTTTTAGATCGCCAATGATTATGGGACTAAACTTGGGAATCTGAAACCTTGAAAACAGATTTATATTATAGAAATCGGCAATAAACGAAGCTTACGTAGGCAACAGGCAAACTACTGAAATCTTAAAAGAAGGTTCATATATCTCTTACCATTATTTTCCATACTATGTATTTTGTAACACTGGAAAATTTGATGTTGTTTTATTTTAACTTTCACAACATTTTATTACTCTTGTCTGGTACTGGCTGTATTGTACTGGTTGTCTGGTACTGGCTGTATTATCCTGACTGTCTGGTACTGGCTGTATTGTACTGGCTGCCTGGTGCGAGTTGTCCGATACTGGTTGACGGTACCACCAGTAACCGTATGTAAATGCTATATCGCTCCATGTGGATGGGTATCTGTGGTTTGACCCACCTACATTACTGAGCTGAATAAAAAGGAGCACCTGATTGTTTTGTTGTTGAGGTGGAAGAAATTGTATTAAATTTATTTAAACAAAAGACAAGCTGAACATTGAGCTGTGCCCAACTATTTTTGTGTTTAGTAACATTAAGTTTAATAAATGTTATTTTCTGTCTACGACTTATAACGCTGGACAGTGAGACCGTAGGACAACAGACAGCCCCCGGTTTGTTGTGTTGCCGTACTCCTTCTGAGTACGGCAGCGAAGCCAAGGTCAAACAAATAAATACCTTTTTTTACTTAAAGGGGGTAATTAGTGATTTGTAATTAGTGATTTGTAATTAGTGATTTGTAATTAGTGATTTGTAATTAGTGATTTGTAATTAGTGATTTGTAATTGGTGATTTGTAATTGGGGATTTGTAATTGGTAATTTGTACTTAGTAGTTTGGAATTAATCATTTGTAATTTGTATAAAAATTATAATTGAATTTTAAAAATTGTTATTTCACTTCATTCAAAAATAAATTGTACACCATTTATATTTTTTAATTTCTTTTCTCAAACCAAAATTATAGGAGAAATCCGTTACAATTATGGCGCCCGAACATTAGGGACAGCGCTTAATGTGGCTTATTCCTCTGACCTGTGGTCTTTTGCTCGCGGTCGGGTCAGCTTGTCTTACCAATTTTTTGTTCAGAGATAATAACTATAAGTGTGTTTTATATTTTTATTTCTATGACTGTCTGTATTAATTTGTGTATATGCTCTACTTTATTAAGGTATATAAATAAATAGTTGTTTTTTGTAGCGGTTATATTTAACTGTGACATAGTTGATTTTGTGTGGGTACTTTAATTATAAGTGCGTTTATAGATAAATTGTATTCAACTGCAGTGTATAAAGTGGAATGATACCATGACCCAACTACAGGAGCGTCCCATTAAATTCAATCTCTTGAGTAAAGATGAGTTAGTTTATGAAGTACAAATTAGGGATGGAGTACCAGCCAAGACTATAGACGAACTTCGTGTTCAGGTCAATGATCTGAATGTCATTATGCCTACTGACGAGATCGCGTGTTTTGACGGAGATATTCGCCTTGAATTAATTATAATACAAAATAAGTTTAGAGACTTGGAAACGTCACGTGCTCGGCAGCCTCTTTTGTTGAATCAGTTGGATAGAATAGAAGCACTGGGTAATCATCTTTTTCATAGGATTACCCGATTGGAGCCTGAGAATGCGGAGGATTGTTGGCTTTTGAGAAATCTACAACGAAGTTTGTTTGCCTTCCTATTTAGTATGGATAGGGTAGCTTATAATATCCGCAGTGGTGCCAAAGTTCAGTCCGCTGAAGAGGATTACGAAGTTTTCGGCAGTGCCGAGGCGGCGTCCAAGTCGGTCACACAGCCAAAGGTTAATTTAGTGCCCTGCGATGTAGGTTCCCATGAGCACGAGAAAAGTCCTGCGTTGTTGGAAGGATCTGGTGTTCCTGCAGTGTTGGATGAGTGTGGTGTACAGGTGGTTTTGGTAGGATCGGAGGAATGGGTTTCGTCGGTGCATGATACTACCCAGGTTGCGGATAGTGACCCACCAGTCCTCGGTCACGAGGTAGAGACAGTGTCCAATAGCTCAATTGGCCCTCGAGTGCATCCTCCCACAACTTCTCCTCAAGTGAATACGATGGAACGGTGTGACCGAGCCCTCGTCGCGGTTCGTGCTGCACTTGTAGGAGGAAGGCTTCGATTTCGTAGAAGAGCTACTAAAATTTCTTCTTCTCAACGGGTTTGTCGGGGAGTTTTTTTAAATAATTTTGCAAGGTCTGGTGGTAAGAGAAAGGGCCTCTATAGTTTTAGGGTTGTTCCTCGTGATTTCTGTAGTGGTGTGCTCGGTCAGTTGAAGCCTTTTAAAATAGGTGCAGTTCTGAGAAAGGTTCCTTCACGAGTTGCGATGTATTATATTCGTCGACGTCGCAAGGCCGATATTCAAGACGCTGATGAGATTAGGAGGCGGAGCCGCGTTAAGAGGTTGGGTTCCCGTTCTTCCATACGGCGACCTTTGGCAGTCTGATTCGGTGGTTGTGTTGTCGTACTTCATTTCCAAGTACGTCGCCACACCTAAATTTTGATTTACATTGAGGTTAGGATAGTGTTTAAATGAATATTATACTGAGTTGTCATACTCTCTCTCGAGTATGTCAGCTACTGATGTTGTGTTGGAATGTTAGTGTTTAAAGGTATCTATTATACAAAGTTGTCGTACTCTCTCTCGAGTAGGACAGCTACTTATGTTGTGTTGGAGGGGTGTTTATGCTTATAGGAGTAGGATAAGTTTCGTTGAAGTCTGTGGTAAAGTTTTGAAGGTTGTGGTTAATATTTTTGTCACTTAGATGTACAGTGATTTTTTATAATGTATGTAGTTCTCTGTGTTGATTGGGATACAGTTGTTTACCCCGGACCACGGGTAGGCCGTGTATTTTATGTCCTGGGAGCTGGCTTTGTCTGGATTTGTGGTCTACTGGAGATAATGGTATTTTCTTTTTTTTTGTTTCAATACTTTGTTGGATCCGTTCCCCCGGTTTCCGTTGCAAACTGTTCGGGATCGGTCATGGTGTCCCTGTCGACGGATAGAGTGGCATATGTTTTATTTTTTTTGTGTTATGCAGTTTGTAGGTGTGGTGATTGCTCGCTGTTAGTGATTTGAGTAGTTATGATTAGGTTAATTTGTAGGTATTTTACTTATGATGGATTAAATTATAAGAATCCCCATTTAGTTTAGATGTTTTATATGGTTGTTTTTATACAGATATTAAATTACCATATTAATTTTCTTTCACCATTTTAGTGTGGATTATTTTCTTTTGGATGTTGTTTGAGAGAGCTGGAGGGCCAGCTCGAATTTGACTTGTTCCTACGTCAAATTCTTCACCGGAGAGGGGAGTACTGTAACACTGGAAAATTTGATGTTGTTTTATTTTAACTTTCACAACATTTTATTACTCTTGTCTGGTACTGGCTGTATTGTACTGGTTGTCTGGTACTGGCTGTATTATCCTGACTGTCTGGTACTGGCTGTATTGTACTGGCTGCCTGGTGCGAGTTGTCCGATACTGGTTGACGGTACCACCAGTAACCGTATGTAAATGCTATATCGCTCCATGTGGATGGGTATCTGTGGTTTGACCCACCTACATTACTGAGCTGAATAAAAAGGAGCACCTGATTGTTTTGTTGTTGAGGTGGAAGAAATTGTATTAAATTTATTTAAACAAAAGACAAGCTGAACATTGAGCTGTGCCCAACTATTTTTGTGTTTAGTAACATTAAGTTTAATAAATGTTATTTTCTGTCTACGACTTATAACGCTGGACAGTGAGACCGTAGGACAACAGACAGCCCCCGGTTTGTTGTGTTGCCGTACTCCTTCTGAGTACGGCAGCGAAGCCAAGGTCAAACAAATAAATACCTTTTTTTACTTAAAGGGGGTAATTAGTGATTTGTAATTAGTGATTTGTAATTAGTGATTTGTAATTAGTGATTTGTAATTAGTGATTTGTAATTGGTGATTTGTAATTGGGGATTTGTAATTGGTAATTTGTACTTAGTAGTTTGGAATTAATCATTTGTAATTTGTATAAAAATTATAATTGAATTTTAAAAATTGTTATTTCACTTCATTCAAAAATAAATTGTACACCATTTATATTTTTTAATTTCTTTTCTCAAACCAAAATTATAGGAGAAATCCGTTACAATTTGTGTGCTCGTTTCTTGTATTATCAATACAATGTCTAAATAATATTTAACATTACCCGGAACTTAAATATTTTCCATGGTAACATCGAAGATATTAATATCGACGAAGTTACAGAATAAATTGCTAAGAAACTCAATCGAACAATATGCTCGCTCAATATATATCGGACGATTTTTGTTTATCATACTTAGTGTAAAATTCCATTCGAGACTCAGTTTCATGGGTAGAATCACATGTCAAAAGACTTGTGATTAACAATACATGTATAACTAGTCCTTATAGTAGACGAACAACTTTGATCTGACACCGCATTTATCAAGATTCATCAATAAAACGTACTCGTAATGCTAATGTAGTGTGTTTTGTTATCTATTTGCAAAAGATAATATACATTAGCGCTTATCTTTTCGTAAGAGACAAATCGATATAGATATAAACTATACATACAGCAACTTGAACTTTAAATGTGTTTTCGATAATATCTAAAATCAGAATAAAAAAAAAATGAACTTATCTTAAAGAAAAATGTGTAAGAAATTGGCCAGTTCCACGTGCCCGAGTTGGATTCGGACTACAACAACAAGCTAGCTGACAAGGTTAAACTTGTTAATATTTTTAGCAGTTTTCCTTTAAAATAAATATCGATATAGTATTATCAATGGAAAATCGACCAAATTTAATTGTTAAATGACTTGCTAAATTTACTATATTGCATAGCAAAAAACTCAAGAAATGAAATTAATCGATTGATAATTTTTTTGTGTTAATATAATTAAAAAAAAGAATATGCTTCTGCGCTTCTGGGCGGAATTGGTTTAGGTGGTCCAACTTTTCACGCACAATGGACCGATTAAAGCGTCTTAGTGTGAAAATTTCAGAACCTAACATAATATATTTCAACGTAGTCCGTAAGAAGTTCCTATGCAGAGATATAGAGAAATTTTAAAGAAAATATTTAAAAAAGACAACACATATTTTCCCATACAAAATGGCCGAAACGAAAAAAATATATTGTAATTGTATGTTTATAAGACAATACTAAAGCACGAAGCTTCATTTTTCTTTTTTAATTTAAAACTTTTAAACGCACCGACAATATTACATAAACCACAACAATTTAAAATATCTTTTCACATCTTTGTTTAAAAATCATGAACCTTAGGGTAACAGCATTAATTGCGGCTCGGATGAAAAATGTCCATTATCTTTTAATGATTCACATAATAGTCATGGCTATAAATCAGTAATCACTTAGTACATTTCTCGGAGGTTAACGTTGGGGATTGCTTGACATATCCGCTAATGCTAGAAGTAACATTACGTTTCTCGTTCTTTTAAAGTCAGCACCTGCTTTAAGATTAGTGTCTTGAATTATTATAGTGTCTGTCATTTACGAGATAGCAAAAGGGTTTATAAACGATATTACAAAACTATCAATATAAGATTTTTTTTTTATTTTTTTTTTAAATACTAAATAATACTTATATTCCTGGTGCTGAGTGGATGAATGGACTTCTTGATGAATGATTTAAAAAGAATGTATTTCTCATTTCGCATTTTTAATATCATGAATGATGCTTGAAATATTCATACAGCGTTACAGGAATAAGAAGCTTTATTTTATTAACTTAATAGTGGTGGCTTACAAAAGTCATTACTTAGCGGCATAATTAGAAAATTATATTTGCATGTTTTAACTACTTTCTCGATATAAATTTATTAAATGATGCTGTAAATAACGTAATAAACGTTTATTTAGCATAAAATATAAATAATATAACATAGTTAAAACGAGTAATGAATTATACCAAATGGGCCTCTACCACAGAAATATATCTAGTGCCTCTACTCAGCATGTGCCGAAGCAACATTTGCTACAGCACTGATTTTCAGCAGATAAAGTAATTTTTGTACCTACAAATATCAAAGGATCAATCTTTTACAATCTTTTATTTATTAACTAATCTTAATTTATTTTTTCGCCCGCAGTATTTGGATAACAGTCTTTTTCATTCGAAAAAAAATCGATTTAAAATCTTTGATTCTCAATTTAACTTAATAGAAACTCTCCATGTGTAAAATTACTGTGAATTTTGTGTGAATTATTTAATACTTTCAGATTTAAACGTTTGTGTTAACTCAAAATTGACAAGATGCACGTAACAAAGCCTTTGCCTTGAGCAGGTGAAACGGATTTAACATGAGTACTTCACATCTAACAAAAGTTAAGAGTATGTAAGTATATAGTGTATGTAACAGCCTATTTGTGGGTATGTATGAGAGTCTGTGATTGGCGTGCTGCGGCAGGTGGCACCCGAGTTTCCTATTAGAACCGTGTTAGAGGTTCCGCATCTTCGTAATTACGGCAGCTGCGACTCTCTTTATATATTTACATGGAGATAACGGAAATCACGGGATTATGTGTTAGTCTTATGTTGGTAATAGAAAATTTTATATTCCATTTATAAATTACTATTAAAGGATACGCCTATTTTTTTTTAAATATTGACTTATTTTAATGTCCTTCAGACAGTTCGTCGGTACTTTTGGGTTAATTGTATTATAATAGATATGGAATATGTATATTTGGTATATTGAATATGTCACGAGTTATACTTTTTAAACCCAATAAAAATAACAATCCGTTACAATTTTCCCTGAATTTGAAATATTTATCTTAATTTTCCATATTTTTTTCCATTTATTTTATTAATTTATTTTTAGTTGTAAACAAATAGTGATACAATTAACATAGATATTTTAAAATTAAACAGATTATATATAATTGTAGACCAACCAATACCGTTCACCACATCATCGTCAAAACAAAAGAGGTGGCACATAAAGGAGTACGTAAAGTTTTCTTAAGTGATTAATTACTTTTTGTGTATTTCTAATAATACTTGTTTACTTTAAAAACGATTCATAATATCAATAAGGTATGTATTTATTTAAAAGCTTTAACAAATAAATTTCAGAATCATGTCTTAATTAATTCTTTGCAAATCCTAAGCTTCTGGTTTAGGTTGACCATTTTGAGTTGCTCATCGTAAAAAATAATATAAAAATTTGAACGCATTTGATCTACAAAAATAACATTGTTTACGTTTCACATCCTCTTATGCGTATATCTTGAATATATTTTTTTAAACTTTCAAGCTTACATATTCCATCTAAGCAGATATTGTGAAGAAAAAATTTTCTAGTTTTCGTTTCACATCATTGTACAAATCTGTATTATAGAAAAAAAAATAGACTACCCTTTTTATCTTTATTGTCTAGTTGTATGATGTTCGTGTATTATGCCAAAACACTGATTTAGTACAATATTTTTATACTGTACTTAATTAGTGTCGCGTACGTCACAGACGGACTCCGGGGTCCGTAATTTATTTCCAGCTCACAATCACGTTCCGTGTCAAACGCACATTACAACTCTAGTACCTACGTCTTAATTATTTACTGGTTATTGTTGCATTCCACTGCGTGTATCGTGCACCTAACGCTTTTCTAACGCCACCTGCCTCTAACCGCGGCCCTTTTTAATCTTATTACTTGCTATGCCTTATACGTACACGTCTAGAATTACACCATTACTCTCCGCGCAGACTGAGGAAGTGTAAGAAAGGCCACCGCGGGTACTGGTCAAGGTTCTACGTGTGACCAACAACGAAACATAAGGAAACTTATATGAAAACGAAGGTTATACATTGTTGATTTAATTTTATAGAAAAAGAAATCAAATAAATTGATAGATTTATGCATTTATGCATGTAAAATGGACTACATTCTATGTATTTGGTCTCATCCCGCTGTGCAACTTGATTGGATGCATGACTCTAGATTTAATCAAGGTATTCCCGATGTTTCCTTTATTATCATTCTTTGCCTGAATCATTATATGCGTTATTACCACACATTTATTTAAACTTTATTATACAAATAACTTAATTCCATTAGGCATTCTCTACCTGCCAACCGGCGAGTTGTAGCAGAGAAATTTAAAAATATTGGAAATTCAAGAAAATTGTAATGTACAATCATTGAAAATTTTAACTATTCATTAAGTTTATTGGTTTATTGTCTGTATCTAAAGAACTATGTTTTATTAACTGAATTTTAGAATGCCTAAAAGCTGGTCTGAATTCTCCCATTCGTATAGTTTGAAATACAATAAAGGTTAAAAACTCGTAAATTAATTAAAGTGAATAAAATGTATAGATTATATAAAGTAAAATATTTATTTGCGAACACAAATTACTCACTGTATAGTACTTTGATACTATAACAGTGCTGTAATACAATATATTTGAAAAATATACGTATTTAACTCTATTCTTAAATTCTTTAAAAATGTACATGATACGTAATCTTACTAATATTATAAAGTCGAGTGTTTGTAAGTTTGGATATTTGATACTTCGTCACGCAAAAACTACTGCACGGATTTTGATAAAATTTGCTAAACGGATAATTCTAAGTCTGTATTAATATATAGGCTATTTATCCCGCTAAACAGATTACTAGAGATCACGTGGGCGATTCTGATGGCGGAAAGCTAATTAGTTATAATTATATTAATGATACATATGTTTAGTTCTTATTCTCTTACTTATCAACCAACATAGATCTATGTAGATAGGCATGTTTCTCTTTTTATCTTCACCTTTTGTTAAAGATAAAATGGGTATTTAAATGAATCAGATTGACATTAAAACACTTTATAGGTTCATTAAATAAATCAAATTACAAATAGCGCTAATTCTGATCACGTTTTTTGTCTATGGGCGGTCATAGTCCTGCGGTTAATAGACGTGATTTGAGCGCTCTAACGCCGCCGGCATAGAGCATAGAGTAACAACGCTAGATATATAGCTCGTCCTGTCACCTGCCCCGGCATTCCTTGTCGTGATTACGCGCACCTGTGATGCTAAGATTGCTTAGTACTCGTTTACTATAACCGGTAAAGAAGCGGACATGGGTGTATTAGGTGAGTACACGGTTGACAGTTGATGATAACAACGCTCGAGATGATAATGTATGTATCGTCGCGCCTATCATAAATATATTTGTCAAAATTTTATCGAAAAGCCTTGAAATAGTCTGCGTATTTAATATTATCTATGGCCTAAACTTGGCATTGTATACATAATATGTTTATTTATAAAAAAAAATAATAAAGCAGGAGTAAACATCTGATAAGAATTATATAGTTATCGTATTACGCAACTGGGTTCGATCTGATGCTGGTATGATGGAACATAAGATTTACGATCAATAACCAATTTCTAACAGTACATACCTTTTTGCAACAATGTCGGAAATATTAAACCTCAAGATGCCGGTATCTTATAGTTCACAAGCTCCGTAACTAACAGACCAAAAATTATAATAAAATATGTAGATTTTTATTTATTTGTCCGAAGTTCATATTTTTAACTGATTTCAGAATCGAAAAGGAGGAGGTTATATGTTGGACGGCGATGTATGTATGTTTCAATATTCAATTATTGACCGATTTACAAAATTGTTTTTATGCGACAGCATGAAGTGAAGTGGTCCCATTTATATTTTATCGAAATTGAATCAGTAGTTTTCCTTTTATAACAAAACAATACGCTTTACGTCAGATATCACCTAAATATTTTGATTATATCGACGCTGGAAAGCAAACACGCAAGTAACTCGCAAAATCGAAGTTGTTCTTCAGAGCAGAAACGCTTTTATTTTTTTCGATAAATAATTCCTATAAACGTCTATGGGAACAAATAAGGTGTTCCTTAGACAATTTATACGGAATAAAGATATTTTTTGGGAAAAATATAAAGATTTTCCACTTTAAATATCCATTTTGGTTTTGCGGGTTACTGTTTGCTTTCCAGCGTCGATATGTTTATTTCAGCTAAAAATACAAAAAGCTGCGTATTTTGCATTTTTTTATGACTATTATATATATGTTCATCGATTTCGTACAGATAATAAACCTATTAAACTAGCTGTTGCCTGCGTAAATTATGTTACCCGACCCGCGTATTATGCTTATTGCTTAGCTTCCCGCAGATGAAAGACTTTTATAAATCGGTCTAACAGTTTCGAAGCCTATCGAATTCAAACAAATAAGCAATCAAATCTTTTCTCTTTATAATTTGAGTAAAAATAAATTGAGTATAAATAATTATTCAACATATTTTATTGAGTACAAAAAAATATGTTGAATAAATAAACAAAATCTCCTTTTCTAAAACTTAATATTTATATATATATATATATATATAAATATATATAACTAATATATATAATTAACATTTTTAGTATAGCCTGTTATATAAAAAATTCAATACAACTAAAAAGCAGGAAATAAAAACTTCTTTCAAAAAATAGAACGGAGTTTTCAAACATTAAAAAAAAGTCATAAACACACACTTATCTCAAAAGCGAGTCGTTCAAGAAAATTGTATTGAAGTCGCATTTAATTAATAACCTACAGAAAACCTCCACCCGACTTCAATAGCCTTTTCTCGAATAAGCCTCTTTTGAGATAAGTATTATTAATCACTTTTTTAAAGTTTGAAGTCGGTTCTATTTTTTGAAAAAACTTTACATTAACCATATACCTCCAGCCTTCAAAATAAAATACCAACAGTAATCCTCCTATGTAAATAAATACTATTGGCATGTCCACCCCAATGGTACAATTGTACCTATTATACTAACAAAATACTTTATATAAGAGATAAACGAGTTCCCAAGCAATCTGATGGTACTAATTAACCTTTCTGAATCCATTTAGAAACTACTTAGTAACACAAGAACAGGAATCAGACGATGGTATCCGCTGTTCCAACAGAAATTTATTAGTGGAGTGGGAGTGGAGTAGTACTTTTGAATACGTATATGCAGACATGGTTAAACGCCGCGGCCCGCGATCGTTGTGGTTAAGCAACTTTCGCAGGGGTCGGTCACGGGATGGGTGACCAAAAATTATTATCTCTAGCTACTCCGTGCTTCGGAAGGCACGTTAAGCCGTTGGTTCCGGCTGCATTTGCAGTCGTTAATACCCTCCAATCCGCATTGGGCCCGCGTGGAGGGTCATGGCCTATCCTCCCTGACTTAAAATGGCTGATGATGATGATGACTTGAGCTTTAAATGAAAAAATCTTAGCATCGATACCTTAGCGCACTAGACAGAAGCAAAATAGCGCGACTAGGTAGAGTTTTAACATTATCATACCCACTGATAGGGCATTTACGGTCTCTGGCATGGATGAATCGGATGAAATAGGGAGAATGGACCATGACCCACCACGTGGACCCAGTGCGGATTGGTAGGTGTTAAAGACTGCAGATGTAAGTGGAACCAACAGTTTCACTGCCAAAGCACGGAGGAGCTATGGACAATAAATAATATTAAAAAAAAGTGCTTTACGATGTATAAATAAGTAACCAATAATTTGTAGCAGGTAACGTGTAAAAAGAATCCTTACATTTTATTTAGTACATGACTATACAAATTCTCAAATCGGATTATTATTTTCATACATATTCGCTGCTTTTAATAGCTTCTTATATTATTTTCCGATACCTACACGCTCCATGCAAACTTTAACCATGCAACATATTTCCTTCTCGTATTAATTAAATAGAATGAAGTTATTGGGGATTTATATTATGGAAATTATCGTAAAAATAGATATAATTTAAGGACAAATTAGACGTGATTAAACTTTAGAATTAGTTTTCTTAATATTTTTGCCCGATAAATTTACTTTTTGGCCTTATTTGGAGTTTATTTATATGGTTCAGAATCAACTTGCTATGACCACCTAGCGCCAGTTCTGGTTTATGTGACTATGTAAACTTAAATATATGTTTTGTATACACATAAAGCTACTACCACTGTTAAAAGAAATAGTAGAATAAGAGTTATTTTTGCGAAAATAATCATGAAAGATTTTGTTTTTAGGTTTGTTATAGTTATCAACATGTTCTTTTTTCAAAAATTACATCCATTTATTTTGTATTTGATTGTTCTATTAAATGCTGTCAAAACAAGAAATAGTATAGCCAAAGAAATGTTATTACAAGTTGAATATCTGAAAGTATTACGAAACAAATATTTTTCATCTAATTTTGAACTAAAAAAGTTACAGTCCCAAGTGCCCAAGATAATATGGTAATTTTTCTTTAAGACAAATATTAATATAGCACTGGGAATGAAAAAATTATCAAATATAATAATCAAAATTCTCTTAAAACAAATCATAGATTGAGAATACACTCCTTTCTAAACTATGCTTCTCGTAATTATGGCTTCATTTGAATACTTATCAAGCGGTGTCAACAGTTCTCATGCTGGGCATTAACACTGAGCAGTGGCATCAATTTCTGTAATTGCTACCGGCTGAGATGCTAATAAATAATATGAAACTTCTGTTATGTACTTTTTTCTTCTCCGTCATAAGTAAGAAACATTTTTACTTTAATTGCCTTAAGGCATTTATTTCCAATGTGGAAAAGATTAATAGATACCATAAAAATTCATGACATATGTACAAAATTCTTGCAAAACAAATACAAAATTTATTAGAAACTACAATAACATTATGCATTTATAACTAATGATAGGTATATTTAGGACCTATCTTATTTAGGAATCAGAAAGTTCCTATCCTCATCAGCCTTTTAATATTCCCACTGGCAGATACCTATTGATGATATCGAATCGAACAGGGACGATGGGTAGATTGGTGGGTATTCAGAAGCACGAAAGAGCTGGAGATAATTTTTAATCACCCATCCCGTGACGGGCCTCTCTGAAAGTTTTTTAACTTCTCATTGCAGATTTCGAGCCCCTAAAACTGTTTTTGGCAATGCCTGCGCACTGTTTAATTAAATTTGGACACTATAAGCTTTAAAATTATTTTGCACTCTGCAAATACCAAATAATATTTATATGTAAATCGAAGTGGTCATTTTTCAAGATCGAACCATAATTTGTCGTCTCCGCGTGCGATCGAATGCGCGGCTTAATTTATTTTCACTTTTAATTAATATATTTTATTCACGCTATCTCCGATCGAGATATTAAATGTCATATTAAATCTTTATTCTTTTTCTTTGCTACAATTTGATATAAAACGCAATAGATATAATGCTTGCCTTATTGCAAGCTTAATATTGTAATATCTCTGTTAAAGTCTACAAAATTACACCGGCAATTTTAAGCTTCATGAGTTACTTGATGTTTTTTTGATTCAGCAGCAGATATTAATTTTGTAGGAATAACAGGTAATTCGATTAAGGGAGTTTTGATCGGTTAAAAAAAATTGAAATTTTGTGAGAACAAAACATTTATTAAAACACAATTTTAATATCTTGTCTTTTTACTATCAAAATTTATATGAAGAATTTTCTTTCTAAACTGCACTAAATTGCTAATAAGCAAGAGTCGTCTCTTAATTCTATAAACATTATTGACAATATCAAGAACCCAGCAAAATTTAAATAAATTATAAACTACACATATAAATGTTAAAAATCATTCATTTAATAAGATAATGAATCTAATTTAAATCATTCCAATTGTGTAACAGCTGCATCATAAGTATGAGATGACGTTCGATTACTGCCTACAATCCCAGTCCCTAATTTAAGTGTGGCTTCAAATATTTTAAGTGGCATAAAGCTTTTACTCGCTCACACCTGTGGTGCGTGATTAAACACACCTACACTGGACGGCTTTAAATTGAAGTGTCTCATTCCACATTACTTTAATAAGTGGAGATGGACGCGCTCTCCGTGCATTCGTCGGAAATGATCTTCCGAGAGAACTTCCATGAATTGTTTTTATGGTTTTTCACTGAGACACTTATCAAATAAAAAACATATTAAGCAGCAAACCTGTTGGCTTGTTAAATATTTACTGAGAATGTTGCTTATACAATCGTCAGCATCAGCTGTAGGTTAAAACTGACAGTGAAATTTTCTTTGAAGCTATTTAATTTTTTTGTAATTTTAGGTTCATTAATACTATTATATCGATTTGTGGTAAAAAAAAACAATCACTAAAAAAGCAGTTGGACATTGACCATTTTTTCTTACATTAGTCATTGTCTGCCGTCTCATTATGTTATTATTTTTACAATATTTTATTCAACTTCCAATATAGGTATGTAATTAAATATAATTATATTAAAAAATTATTACGACTGAATTTTAAGGTGGTTATCATAATTTTGGATACAGGTTTGATTTAGATGACAATGCAAGGTTAGCCAAGTTTTCAATCATAATGACGGACGGTGGTTTAATTATATGTTATGATGTGGGTATCAAATGAAAGGGTATATAAAGAAAAATACCAAATAAAATGTCTTCGTTCTAAATCCAATTTGGCGGACCACCCAAGAACTTATCATAATATAGGATCAAATGAAAGGGTTCGGTGATTACGAAGAAATCATGAAAATAAAAGTAAAAAAATAAAAAACTGGTTTCGTATATATGTCCTAAAAATAAGAAATAAACATTGATGTAAACCGAAACCATCTAAAGAATTTGTGTTTTTAAAAAATAATAAAACTTATTATCGAACCAAATTAAAGTTATTGTTATAAGATTTGATCATTTTTTGCATTCACAATGGTATACTATAAAATATTCATAGTAAAAAATGCTTAAAAATCCACCAGCTCCAAGTACTAAGGTATGGGAAAGAGTTCGAGTCCCATCTCAGAGCATCTCCAGGGGCTGGTGAATTCTTAGGCATTTTTCATTAAGAATAAATTTAACGTTTTTAAAATTTCGATAAAACATGTTATTTGTGCAAATTATTGACATCTCTAGTATTACAAGCTGCCCAACATTTCATATCATACAATATTTCGTGTATAATCCAAGACTATCTTACCGTGGTTAGTTCCTCTGGACTATGCGAGTGCATACCCAATATGAGCAACGAAATAAATAATAATATCAAAATTTGAAAAAAGTTAATGAAAATTAACTAGTTCAAATAGGTATCCGTGATCATTTTGGACGAATGTAACTTTATAACTTATTTATTACGTCGTGATAAAGGTTGTAACGAGATATATTATATTAGACTCATTTTGTAGTCTAATGATGTTTATAACAAAAAATTAATGACATACCTACAGCCTCCTCTTTGGTTTTAGCATAACAAAATTATCTCAAATGACGGGACATGTAATATTTAACATCTTTGACAGTCCGAGGTCGCCGCCGCGGCGCCCAACTACGGGTTTTTCCATTATACCATTTGCAAAAAGTCTGTTTGGTATTTAACGTCGGTATTTGAAGGCGCTAAACGCAAATTAGACTGGCATCTATTGTGCTGCAAATCACTTACCTTAAAATAAAATAAAAATAGTCAAAACAACAATGAAAAACGTTTCATGTGATGTAGGTACTCTTGTACCCGGATGATACATAGAGACTTTATGGACTTTTGTCGAAGATGTCCTGTCCACTTCAGAACCGTACCGTGACCAATAAATATAATTATAATATCAGATTGAAATTACGATATATAACATGTTAATATATAGAGTAGTATATAATGTGTAAAAATAATCCTTTCTTTTCTTTTCTTTTCATGAGCTCAATGAGATAAAAAAAAAATAAGAAACTGTAGTGCCTTTTGTGGGATAAAAATGAAATGAAGAAAAATTTCTTACAAATTGTGGAGCTTATTACTATATTTAGTTACATATTTTTAATCTTTGTTTATTTCTTAACTGAATTCTTTCAAATTCCGAAATAATTCATAAATAGATATTGTATGCAGGTAACAAACAAAAAATCTTCATTTAAAATCGAGTGGTTAAAAGTAAGTAAGCCAACAAATCCTTAATAAAATTAAAATTAAGTCCCTTGAATCTATTTATTGCGTTGGTATTAATCAAGAATTAATTTTATATTATTTTAAGAATAAATCATTTAGTCTTATTTACGGTACATAATAATTGTAACATATAGCGCCTTTTTTATTTGTAGAGCAAAGTGGGTGACATACATTTCTTCATTTCATTCTTTATTTTAATTCTTATTTAAAGTTATTAGTGGAAACTTACTGTTCTCTAATTGTTTGGCATGCATTCTCCAAATAACAGTGTCAATTTGACGGTACTACGGATAAATTTATAGATAGACATATGTTTCTTTTCATGATATGATATTGTAATATTTTTATATTAAAATCTATTTTCAAGCCGTATATAAAAAATATTAGTATTATACATTACTTTTAAACCGACTTCAAACGGTTGGAATTTACGAATGGTATGTATTTTTTCCACATAAACTGTGTTATTTGTACCCTTTATCCGCGCAAAAACAATTTTGTTTTTTTTTTTAATTCTTACGTTGAACTTATTTTTTCAACCATGTTTCTTGTATTTTAGAACACACTAATTATTATTCACTAGCTGTTTTCCCGCGACTTTGCATGAATAAATTATATGTCATCCACATATTACACAATACGTGACTAGCCATATGTGAAAAAAAATCGGTCTAGTAGTCAAATCAAATCTTTCCCCTTTTCATAATAATATAGAATATGACTTTTAAATGTTTGTCTGAGTATATTTATGAATAGAATGCTAGACACTGTCTTTATTGAATTCGTTTTCTTAATATTATTAGAAGATAATCGCAACGTTAATTACCAAAATCACAGTAAACCATTTGGTTAATTGATATTATTGAAACATCTACCATATAATGGCGCTTTGGTCATCGTAAGCAAACAAATTAATAAATGAATACCATATCCGAAAGCGGTAGCTAAGGCGACGGCCAGGCGGCCGCACACCTGCGTTTGCGCATCCGAACATACTGCAAATTAAAATAACTTTTATATTTGTACCATTTAGATTCAAAATGGAGTGATGATCGCTGAATTCTCTCATTACGAATCACGGATGTAACAAACAAACTATTCAAAACTCTGTACCTTTACAGCGAAGTTGGATTTTATGGCCATCGGACAAGTATCGTGATGTCGGCGCATAAGTTATGGTCACTTTTTATCGGTAAAAGTTGTCGTGAAATATAAAATAAACAATGAACACAAGGGCATTTTTTATATTTATACTTTGTACAATAAGCGCTACAAAGCTTACAAGAGCTTACTCACGTGAATTTCGGCGAAAATATAACGCAATGTTCTCCAAATCACGTACATTCTAGTTCATATAATACCTGTAAGATGGCGTTAGTAGGAAGAAGATTGTAAGAAAAATTACTCTTTCACGTAACAATCCAGTTATTAAGATGTCGCTTTAATCAAATGACACAATAATAAAAGAATGAATAACTAATATTTTATTAAACAGATATTATCCCTAAATTCAATCTTGATTTGTATTTAAAACAGCAAAACTTAAATCGCGCTTACAACATTTTTGAAATTTGTTTTATATATACACTTAAATATTTATTATAAAGCAGGGTTCCAACCAGTTCAACTTTCGGGGTCACAAACAGAACCTTCGTGGTTACTTTTACCCTGTGGAAAGTCCCCGGAGGCGAGGCGGAAAGCGCCGTATCGTGAAGATGATGACCGAGTTGGTGCCGTAGGGAAGGTTAACCTATGCGGTGTTATACTCGCGTATTGCTCAGAGCAAAGTTAATGTTGACGGGCGATAGAGCCTAAACCAAATGGGGCTTACTCGGTTCGGAACCTCATTTTTTATAAAGTTTTATTTTTAGTTTGTTATACCTTGATGATTAGAACGCTATTTTACGATAATATTGATAACGTATCCTTCGATGCTTTCAAAGTCTTACATAATTAATGAAAATATTTATTTAAAGAAAATTGATGGATATTCAATAATTAAATGTATTTTATATTTGATATGTTTTATATTTTTCCTTCTCATATTAAAAAAATATAATTTTTGTACGTGTTGAGAGTCGTCAAACTGCTGAATTAAGTGAAAGTTATCCAATTTATCCTTACTAATATTAAGAAAACAAAAGCACACATACCGTCTTGAAACGAGAGAGCGAGAGAGAGAGAGACGTTATAACAGATAGCGTCTAACTAAAACTGTCACTGTAGCGCCATCTGTGTTAACTAGTTCATGTCGATAAAAACAGATCATTTAACTTAATAAATTAAAATTACATTGAAGTATACGTTTCTTATTTACCAGTACAAAACTAACAACAATAAAAAAGCAAAAGAAGCGATGCCCCCAGAGAGATTTGAACTCTCGACCCCTGGTTTACAAGACCAGTGCTCTAACCCCTGAGCTATGGAGGCTACGGGAGAGCGATCGAAATAACTGGTCATATTCTACTTTATGCCATAGATGAATCACTATACGAATAAATTATTATTTGTTGTTTTTTGTTGTTGATAAATTATTTAATTGTTTACATTCTATAGATAGACCAGGCGCTGTATGGAGTTGAGTGCGCAAAATGTGAGGACCGCATTCTATAAATAGTTTTGGACTCAGAAAAGCTTGCAGATTATGATTCTGGATGTTGCCAGGAGATTTGGTGGCCTTTTTTTTACCCCACCCCCTTAGATAAAGAAGTAGATGAAGTGAATGGTAAGAAGAATAAGAAGTAAATGGACTGAACAAGAACTTTGAAACCATTTCAATGATTGTTTTAGTGATTATATTCAATTATTTCTTAGGATTAAAGATACTTACTTATACTTATAGTTAGAATATTTGATAAAGAAAAATATTTTATAGGAAAAAGAACATTTTAACATAAGTCACATAAAAAAATACAAATAATCAATATTTTTTATTTTGGCAGTCATTATTGAACCATTTGCAAAATGAAATACAATTTAGTTGTAATTTTTTACACGAACAAGCCTTTGTTTGACAATTAGATGTAGATTTGCAGGGCTGAATCAACAATTCTAGTAATGGTCGCTTTGTCAGTTGTCGTGGATACAATTTACCATCTTTTTATTCATAGCCTAATATAGGTCAGCAATTATCCATATATATGTTTGTGCTGAAGCTCTTAACAAATGTAAATGTAGAGCATCTGATGTGCAAATTTCTTTTAATAAATTTAATCCGAAGCCGATATTTTGACAAATTAATTTATACCGAAGTTCATCAACAGTTATTTTCTTTTTTTTTAAAACAAGATTGTTGCAAATGGTTTCTAATTCTGTTAACTGTTCGACTGTTAGGTATGGATTTCCTAAATGCCTTAGAGCATTTTGCTCAAAATCCAACGATGCAGGTTTAAAACTATTTTTTTTCGAGCCAAAACTGCTAGTCGAATCACAACCACTTAGAGAGTGTAATGCTGGCAAAATACGAGAAATGTTTTCGTCAAGAAATTGAGCAGCCATATGACACCCTGAAATGTATTTCTTCTTATAAGAACCATCAAACCATAGACCTAAACAACCTAGACGTGATAGATTATTCCAAAAATGAATTCCAAGGATAAAAACATCTGTATCAGCGCTAAGAATTATGATATGAGCAGAATGCTTTTTTACTGCGTGAAATATGTGACAAAACTAAATGGTTCGAATTTAAGTCAGGTACTTCAAAAATAAAGAGTTTTGTAATTTAAAAAATTTTGTTGGCTCATCAAATCCTCCACAAAAATATAATTCGCAATCTTATATTACGTGTGCATATTTAGGAGCAGCAGTACAGAAAAATCGAACGAGCTGTAAATTATTTTCAATGCTTAAAAAGAAATTATTTCAATTACAATTAGTCAACTCGGTATAGGTAAATTAATAAATCAATTACTTAAGAGTCTTTTATTTTTTTTTAAACGATCACGTAGGGCACTGGTAACGAGACAGACATGCGTCATGTGGACAATGCAGTCATAGTATTACGTAAGTACATATCAAGCTCGGCGAAGATTGAAAAACAACCGAAAGTGGTCTGTTATTCTTAAAGTATTTTTATGTATATAAATAATCATTTACTCTGGTTTAGTGGTCACCCAATTATCGAAATTCAACCATAATAATTAGAACATTATTTTAAGGTTTTATTATCAAAAGTTTGGAATGCATGGCAGTGTGTGTAATTTTGAAATTAATTTAATGTATTTTTTATTCATTTTTATTATTAGCATTATGCACTTTTCTATAAAAAAATTCATTGTGCTCCTTGCACACAATTTTCGTAAAAATCTATATAACCTACCTATTCATGATATACCTTGTTCACAGACGGGCAACAAAGTCTTGGTTAGGGTCTCGTTTTTAGCCTTTGAGTACAAAACTCTAAAAACAAGCTCTTTTTATTAAAGACACTGGATTTAGTACTGAACATGTTTTTGAAAGTGTTTCGTTCATTTAGGTAGACTCAGGTTTTAATCTCGTTAACCTGCAGCCATAACGTGAAGTGCCGACGCCTGAAGGTATAGTCCATTCTCCTTAGTTACCAAATATATTTATATAGCAAGAAATTTTGGATGCTCGTGCCTTATTGGGAACCCTACATCGACCATGTTTGGAGCTGCGTTTGTCGATTAATGACAAGCAACAGTACAAGCATTGTCGAGTGTCACATTTCTGATACAATTATTATTCTCTTTTTTTAATTAATTCATAGAGATTTTGGTAGCGTCATAAACGTTTTTATGTACTTCTAACTTTTTTTTAAATATTGTGTAAAGAAAAGGATAAAGATCCTGAGAGATGCCTGAACGTTATTTATATATTTTTTAGATATTTTAATATTTGTTTGTTATTAATAAGGTCAGAATTTGCGATTTTACATTATTTCAGCAAAATTTATTTATTTTTTTTTTAATATTGATATCTTTTTTTTTAATATAAGATAATTCATCCCACAATTGACATAACGTTTTCACAAATAACATTAACTCCAAAACTACTGGTCTGATTTACAAACAAATCTTTCACCGACGGGAAGTGAACTACATCATGCGCGGGTTCGATAGTTAAAATTTTTAACAAACAGCTAGTTCTACATAAAAATCGTTACATAATACCTCAGTAACCCGAATGTGAAAGCTGATGAATATTTATCCAAGAATCACGTACACTTTTATCAACCACGTGTGATCTGAGTTTTAATATTATGTCTACAAACCATTAAACTGTACTGTAAACATAACTTTCTTTCATAAAACAAAAGAGGAACAAGCACGCTGCTTAAATGGAATTAAAATGTAAGTACATTTCTTCTGGTGTATTTTTAATACAAAACTATCTTATATCTTGACTATGACAAAACCCGTAGGATGATGTAAGATTTTTAAATATATATTTTTTATACTATCACTTACGAGTAATTTTGATTTTATGCCAAATGAAAAATAAGTGATGAAAGAAAACTCAAACTCTTAAGATGCATATTTTTGATTCGTCATGATTGAACTAACATTTTAACCTTCAAGTCTTGGAATCCAATCGCAAACTGATTAAAATTAAGTGGTATTTTTTGTTTTTCAATAATATTTACGAAAAAAAGCATTAGAAAATATAATCCTCAGACACAGAGGGGCATTCAACAAACGACATTGTGTTTGTTCTCATTTACTAAAAAAATAGTTAAGTAACACAAAAAAGGCTTAGCAACTCCTAATTTTCTTTGTCAATCAAGACTGATTCAAGAATTTTTATTAGTTCCTTTGTTGACTTTGTTCATGATTCCTTCCTCCAAGATTTTAATTGATTGCTGAATTCAACTTTTTAATATCAATACAAGTGAAGTTCCGCTATCCCATGACGTCACAAGACCATCACTGACTTGGAAATGCCACAACCTTGATGGAAAGTTAATAGTCATTAAGTATGTGGCGGACGACCGTTCGCTGGCTGATGATAGCACGTTCCGTAATCCCGCAAACCGATAATTTACTGTACAGAGGCCGTAATGAGACTGCCGACCGGTAATGTACATACATGCTCTGTATCGAGATTTAGGGTTCTCCGACACTCGTATCTATAGTCGAGAGAAGTAATTACTTGAGAAAATGGCATAACTTAAGCAAATATTTTAACCAATAGGTGTGAATTCCAGTTAGTATTCTAACTATTAACGTTCTTATTTCATTCGAATTCTTGTTTATTTCGTAAAAATATCTACTATAAGTTATGAATATTGTGTGAGTAATTCAAATAAAGCTGCTTTTTAACTTCTTATTCTTTGTATTGCATATCCAATTTTGTATACCGTTCTGATCAAGTTAGACAATAACAACTGCAAATTATAGATGTCCACAGTATAGCAATAAAATATATTCTATTCTATTCATAAGTTTAAGCAAAAAGAGCTAGTCTATGATTAACTCATTTATTAAACCCGATTTGCACCACCCATGCATGCACATGCCTGCTATACGTTTCAACCTCTCGACAGTGTTTGTATTCTTGACATATGTCAATATTTAGTCAGGCAAAACAAGTTACAATGAAATATATAAGAAGAAATGGATAATTGTGAATATTAAAACAATTGCGGTGACAACAGAACAATATCTGTTCTCTGTTCAGAAATACAGTGATCACGAATGTCACAACACAAATAAAGTATTATAGACAAGGTTTTTTTTTTAATATAGAGACTGCGGTCTCACAAAAAAGTATTTAATATTACGGGTCTGTTCTGGAACTGTAATATTAACGATGTGTGTAAATTAAGTTTTATTGACTTACTAAATACTCATTCTGGAAGGTATTAAACAATACTTTAATTATGTTAATATACCGTTTTTCATACGAGTTTTATTCGTGCATCACATATTATTTATAAGCCATTAACTAAAAAAATGATAATTTTATTTTGTATTTAAACTCAACATACTTACGAAATTAAATTTTCGAACCAAAAAAAGGAAAGATGTAAGCCGATAAAGTTTTACAGCCCCGTCGTATTATTACGACAAGACATACTTGTTTATACTTATCTCTATAAAGTAAAGTAGCAAGCAGATTCGTCTTTTGAAAGACCCATATAAAAATGTATTATAATTTGAAGCATTTAATTAGCCGATTCAACGCTTCAAATTGTATTATAGATATTTGTCATTTTCAAGGACTTTATACACTCACCAAAATGAAATAATTTTGAGTGATTATTCAAATAATAACTCAAGATTAAAGTTTTGTTTTTTATAATAAGCCTTTGTTTTACATTATCTTGGACCAGATGTTTTGTATAGACAAATGAATAAACGACAAGGTTGCTTTACTTAATTCCAGCTCCATCATCAGACTCTATAGTATAGAGTATTTATCTCACACCAAAGTTCTTGTCAAGACAAATAAAAAAAATCACTCTTGGTGGGGTTGCTTTGATTAATTACATACGAGTAAGTCCCATGGCTATACGTTTCGGTTTCATCATCAGAGGTGCGACCACTCTCTAGCTAACTAGCTGCTAACAACTCTCTAGCTTTAGTTGTAGCCATAGAATACATCTTAGCGAATATTATAACGTTATTTCATTTCATTTTACTACTTGAAACATGTCTTTTGGTGGATGAATGACTTACTTGATAATACTGCTGTCAAATTCATTACTACTATATTCTTATTCTTTATTATTCGGTTACGTAATTAACGAAATATCGCCATAATGTCGCTAAGATATCGTTTCCTATGATTAGATGTCGTAACCTGATCAGCTCCATTTTATATTAACTATGTAGATATTGTTATTTAAGTTATATATGCAAGCAAAATATTAGCTCAATCAAAAATCGGGAAGTAGGTTTTAGCATGCAATAAAGTACAATAACTAACAAACTAACACGGCAAAATGTAAGACGTCATACTAATATTATAAACAGAATTACTGAATGTGCATCACCACCACCACCACCAGCCCTTTTACGTCCCCACTGCAGGGGCTCAGGCCTTCCTTATGGATGGTTAAGGAGTGCATAAAAACATAACATTCTCAAATAATGTTTTAAGTAAATACACTATAATTTTAGATGAACATTTTATATGCGGAACCAGTGAGGTTAAGTTAAGAATATAACTATCAGTTTTCGGTTCACGCGTCGACTTAATTGGCCTCCGGTGTTTTCGAATTTTATATCGACGGGACACTTAACTGTTTCAATGCAATTGAGTTTTTCTGGTCTACTTTTTTCGTTCGACTCCGATAAGGTATTGTAGTAAATATCCGGAATTCGATTCTTTATTTAAAATGATTGTGAAATATTTTTACCCTTAGTACGAAATATCAACAAGTTTGAATCAAATTCGTATCGATTAAAATGTAAAATTTTTACATTAGGAATATTAGTTTGCTTTACAGTGGTAGGTGGCGCTGTAACAAAAAATTGGTTAGTGCTCAAGGGCACTTAATTAAACAAAAGAAAATGTCACTTTAGTATTCCAATGTTCATCGATGCTTTATTTTGTAATACATAGTAAAGTATATCGGCGTATAACCTGGGTACACCAAAGCTAAAGAAAATACTTTGTGACAAAAATGATGGACTATACTACAGGGTTGCAATAATGCTACGATTTTAAATAGTGACAATTCAAACGTATGGAAAGATTGCTGATCAAAAGAGTAACTAAACTGAGGCACAGAACAACAGTGCAGAGATAGAGGAAGTCGGAGAGGTCAAAATACACCTTTAACGATCAAAGTGATCGCAGTAACTATAAAAATCGGAGGAGCAGGTATGCAAAACGTTCTAAAGTTCTGGGAGGAAAAAACGTAGGTAGCTAAAGACCGCCACGTTTTCACTATTTATACCGCTAGGGATCTAGCGTGAAGATAAAAGAATAGGATGGGATTGGTATAAAAATGACACAGCAGACTTATGACAGCAGTAAACAAGTCCTTGTCAAACTAACAGAGCGCATCGCGCGCCGTGACGTGCGCGCTGCGCACACCGGCCGCCTGTAAGCCAGGCTTCGGTTACCGACTGACGCCGTATCTGCTTACAGACAACTTATCTTGAGCTGTATAGGGCTGATCATTTTTTCTATTATTCAGAGTAATTTCAATAATAAAAAAAAAAACAGTGCAAAAATAAATATAATAAACTTCAGTGTGTTAACTATTGCCTGCGTGCTCGAAGGGGAACTGAGATGTTTTACGGTGAAAAGTAGTCTTCCACTCTACCGTACATGTCTCCAGCAAGTCCATCAGTCGATAAATAAAGTAATGTAATTTCCCATTATATTATTAATGGGGAATAGATATTCAAATAAATGTATTCTCTCAGGTGCAGGCTTTGAAATCGGCTCAAAAAGCAGCACGCAAAGTTAATAACAATACAGCCTTTCTATTTGAAAATAATAATAATATTTATAATCTACCACTGCCAACCCTACTCATGCCTAACATACGATCGCTAATTTCGACAGACATCTCAAAATTCAAACTGGCAGAACCTTTGTTCTTCGTATTTACTAGCGGAATATTTAGCTATATTTGCAAAAACGCATTCAATAAAGCATTAATAACTTAATTAAAAAAAAACTTATACTTTGATAAACTAAAGAACGAAATATTCGTTCTTTATGCGATGGAGCGATGCAAAATCGACAGAATTAAAATTAGTGTGTCCGGTGATTAAAAGAGAGCTAAATCGTTGCTTAATATAAAATATTTTATGTAAAATGATTTATTGTACTGAAAAATGTTATACACATTAATTAACACGCCAATTGATCGCTTAAATTCGTGTTAAAACTTGATAAATGCTCAATAGAATAGGCGTGATACACGGCTAGTGCACTAATTTGCTTGCGCCCGCGCAATCGGAATACATTACACGCACCGGCGCGTCCGGACGTCCGCCCTCGCACCCCGTGAGATCTGGTTTATGCTAATATCCGACAAAATCACCGCTGCGATCCATACATTTAGGGGAAATGTTTAAAAACTTATCGCCATTGTTAATTTGTAATGTGGGAGAATTCGAAAAGTTATATTAATTTGCATAAATTTTATTTGTCAAAGTTCCTACGCTTCGTGGGAAATAAGCGATTGCCTACCAGTAACTTTTGCTTTTATAAAAAAGCACAAAATATTGTTAAAATACCATTGTATCCCCACGGTCTTAATATATATGTTAACGGTTCACTTACATGTTTACGATGAACAGCATTGCTGCATACATGCAAGATAATCTCGCGTATGAAATTAATTATACGTTTCGATTGCTTCTCGCATCGCAATTTATCAGGTAAGTTAAATGGGTGCAGTTGTAGTAACGGCACTTTTTAATCGGTAAACTGGTCGCGATTGTCGCCGTGGAGGCGTGAGAATCGGTACTCGGAGGAGATTCTCAGGGCTGAGTGACGTCACTGCACCTGCTCTATACAATAAAAGGACGAAAATCCTACAATTGCTGTTTCAAGTTCGTACAAGTTTTCGATCAAGGTTGGCAGGAGTTGATTCAAGAATGTTCGGTAAAAGATAAACAGGAAAGTTGATAAAAATATTGTTCATATTAAATTCACTTGTCACGAGACTCCTCTTAATTCTTTAATTATAGGGTATTTGATACTCTACCACTGTACCAAAATTTAATAAATACTGTTTTGTAATTTTGGCCTAAAAGAGTAAATCAAATAAATAGAGAAATTGTAGAAATGGGTAGAGATATAAACCTTTCTTACATTATTTCCTTAGATACAATACGAACATAAATTCCCCTGCTCTAGTTATATATCTATAATTTCACGCCTTTTTCCGGAGTGGTAAGCAAAGTCACCTCTTTCCATTTTTCACGATCCTGACATATCTCTCTGCTTTTTCTCCCGTATCAAGCTTTTCATTCCAGAATGCCGGTTTAGAGTACTCTTGATCTGACCTTTCTAATTCGTCCGCGATTTGTTCAACCCTTTTTATTTTTATTGAACTTTGAGTTATATTCAGTATTTACCTGAATTTAACATATATTTATTTACAATCTTAATTTTTATTTCGCATTGTGCATGTTCGTTACATTGACAGATTTCTTTTTTATTTATAGGTTCAATGACGTCCCTTCGTTAGCGCACGCTAAAGATTCCACACGCATACTTTTTCGAAGAACTTACTGTGAGCGCTACAAATCACTCTCATTATCAATTTCGTTTGTTACTTTGGCAATCGTGAAAATAAATTGAACGAATCGACGAGTCACTCCGCTTAAGTATATTTATTTTATCAGCTATGCTATTCTGTTAAAGACAACCTCGAACTCAGCACTGAGCTGGTTTAGAGGTTCAATGAAATAAAACCTTTTGAAGTTGGCTTTAATTGATTGAATATATGCTATGACATGTGTTTTCAGTTCACTTTTAAACTATCACGCTCCATTATCAAATACCTATGATACCCGATATTATAAGTATGATTTTAAGATTTTCAATAATATATACTTCATCGCCCGGATCGCGAAAGGTCATGGGTTTGAGTCCCATCTCAAAGTGCCACGGACAAAGTGATTTTATTAAGCATATTTCATTAAGATTTTTTTTTGTTCTTAATAAAAAAGAATATCATTTTTCGTACAATGTTCCCCGTTTACTAAAATAAAAAATAAAAAAATCATTTTTATGTATATATTGTGTTTTATAATCCTCAGTGTGTTTTATAATAGTTTTAAATTTCTAATTGCTGCCCCTTGTCTTAAGTGTTTAAAAATATTAAGTTATATCTTCGAAAAGGGATGAATTTTGGCGAAAAATGCAAAATTCATTTTAATGGACAAACAAGTATTAAAATAGGATGAAAAATGGTAATGAAAATTTAATATACTTCCAGAAATATTTAAGTACAAAATTTCATAGATGCGACCAACCTTAAATTTAAGTAACTTTCAGGGACGAAAAAGCCTCTTATTTACCCTCATCCCTTTAAATATTCGTATTAATTAATATATTTTTTTTTAGCCTCAATAGCTTTTTCAGTAAATAGTTATCTTGCATTATTTACATATTTTTAAATTACACTCCTGACTCTCACCTGTCTTTCAGAATATAAGTTCAGTCTTTATTCCAGCCAGCATTTTTTTGATATTGCAATTTCTATTCAACGTAATTTAATTATACAGAATTAATAGGTAATCAAAAAATCTAGCCATGTCTCAATAAAAACTATAATCGAAGTAACAGCAAAAACTGCCTTTTATAATGAACTTCAAGTTAATATTCGAAGAAAAAAGTGAATTTAAGACTACCACCTCTGTAATCAGATTGTTTTTAAGTATAATCAACTTTTTATGCAGGCTTCACGGATCAATAGCATCTTAAAAACTGGTTCGCCGCACCATCGGAAAATAATGATCGTTACGCCTAATTATGTCGTAATGACAATGTTCCGAAACATTATCATCGCCATTTTGATATGTAGAATATATTTATTATAAATAATAGGAGGAATTAAATGTTAAGCCAGTTTGGACTGTGATGCGGAAGTTAAGCAACTTTCGGAAGTGCCGGTCATAGACTGGGTGACCAATAATTTATTATGATCAGCTCCTCCGTGCTTTGGAAGCCGCTGGTCCCGGCTGTGTCGGCAGCAGTTAAAACCTATCAACCCGCATTGGCTTATTTTCCCTATTAGATTCGATTCGATTTCATCATCAGCCTACGAAAAAGTTTACTCAGCAATGAAGACATTAATAGGGAGTAGGTATCTAAATGTGTATATATTCATTTTGTATATTGTTCTGACCGGGACCAAACTTAGGACCACGAATGTGACCTTCCTCAATTAATCTCTTCGTTTCCTTAATAACAAGGTTGAAATAAATCTATCTTTGAGTGGTTTTATCTGTTCGTCTGGGCTGTCGCGTTACCATCATTATATATATTTTTTTATTTTTGAGACATGTACCTTTCTATGAATACAAATATATAACAATAAATAAAAATGTTAACATACAGACTTAACTAAATGTCGATGTATACAAAAAATAATATTAAGGAAACTATTAAAAAATATATATTTATAAGCTATATTATAAGCGAACGTTACTTTTAAATGCACTGTAATAATAACCAAATTTGGCCTATTTCGATCCTGGCTTTCTTACCCAAAGTCCTAGAACGCCTTGTCTATAATCAATTATACACTATCCTCCTTAAGAATCAACTCCTTAACACTCATCAATCTGGGTTTCGTGCTGGACATGGTACTGCAACAGCACTGGTTTAAGTCACCGATGATATCAGATCAGGCATGGAAAGTGGAAAAATCATGGTTTTAAACTTACACTGTAGACTTCGATATTTTGCTTGGGACATGGCAATGGTTCCGTAGTGATTAATTGGTTCCGTAGTTACCTGTCTGGGCGCCAGCAACGAATACGCATCGATGACTCTTTCTCCAATTGGTGTAATATTTCTGCTGGAATGCCGCAGGGTGGCGTTTTATCTCCATTACTTTTCGCCATATTTATTAATTCAATTTCCTGTCAGTTAGCTTCATCCTATGCACCTCTAGATGATTTACAAATCTATTCACAAGACAGTGTCGACCAGATTCCTCAAGCCATTAATGACATGAATAATGACTTTAAATCTATATGCGCAGACTAGCAAAAGCGATTGAACACAACTACCATGAAATTGTATTTGATAATATAACATTAACACCCAGTGATAGTGTTAGAAACTTGGGTATTTTAATTGATAAAAATCTCACGTGGGGCCTCAAGTGTAAGAAATGAGCCATAAAATGTTTGCTGCAGCTGGATCCTTAAAAAGATTACGTAACTTTCTACCCAGTTGTTGTGTTAACATGTATTTATATATTTTATGTGTGTATTTATAGACAATTTACCTGCTTAAAAATTAATGTTTTTCGTAATGATAGGGACTTCATAATGCACCATAGACTACGCAATTTTTCAAACCCTGTATATTATAATAAAGTGTAACTTATGGGGTGTACAATAAAGAGTCTTTCATTCATTCATTCATACAAATTTGGAACAATGTAATTTATGAATAAATTATTATTATTAGTCTTGGAAAAAATAACAATAACAAACAAAACTTACAGCTCAAAATGTAGGTCATAAAAGTTTTATTGGATGGAAACTCTGTGGTGCAACAGCATTGTGCTCGATACTGACTTTTAGGTTTCGGGTAAAGCGGGACCCTATTACTAAGACTCCGCTGTCTATCGGTCTGTCACTAGGCAGTCTCGACTTAAAATTTTCGCAGATGATGTATTTCTGCCACTCTAACAACAAATACTAAACAAAACCGAATAAAACAAAAAATTAAGGGATCTCCCATTAAAAGACATGATTTTTTGCAGTTTTGTATAGAAAATGGTACAGAACCTTTGTGTTCGAGTCCAACTCGCGTTAGCCAGTTTTTTACAGTATAGCAAACAAGAACACCGTAACGTAATAAGTAGCATTACCACCATAAGGTATCATACCAAAAAAGGGAAACGGAACTCGTACTGGATCACCGGTGTGTCAGTTGACTATCAACTACTACCTAACACAAGCCAATTTTCTCTGAAACTATTGGAGGTATTTGATTTGATACAGTCTGTGACCCAAAGACAACGCAGATGGGGTTTAAATAAGAAAATAATTTAGTTTTATATACAAAAAACCTTAAATTCCGATTCTCTACTTCCTATGGTATGGGATGACATAGATCGCTGATACTACCTCATTGAACCTTACGAACAGACTGTAGATAAACTTGGCGAAAACGCTCATAAAGTTTCATTTCGATGAAAATCAGGTCCTCACGAGTGTTTTTTATAAAAGATTTTCTAATTCTACTGCTTTCGTTATAACTTTTTGAATATACGGATTGAAACATTACGTAGTCTACGCAGTTTTCTATTTATACGATTGCATCAGCGCCTATCAAAGATAGGCTGCGTGGGAAACGCGGACAGGTGTCGAGCCTTACGTGTCCTGAATCTCTGCCGAGATGGGACTCGATATTACTGCGCATAATCACAATTTGCTGTCGACAACCGACGCAATTGATTTAATTGCCGGTTTCTTTAAATCACTTTTATACTCTTTGCAAGAAAATACTTAATTACTTTTGTTATAAAGTTTCGTTGCATTAAGTCTTGATGTAAAAACTTTTCTTATGTTTTTAGTTGGATATTTAAATTTAGTCACACTAATATCATATTGATGGGGTCAAGAAGAATAATAAAATAAATATCAGTTTGCACTTGAGCGTTTTTTTTATTATTTACATTATTCGCCCAAACAAAATATCCAAATTTCCGGCTGCTTAATCTTATTATTTGTCCATGCCTAAAACTCAGTAAAATCACACTTATATAACCTGAATTATTTAGAATATATCAATTTGTCTTCACCTGCGTCACAATATTACAGGGACCTGAAAAATACAAATAAGGTTAATAAATTCATAGTAAATAAATATGAGATAGGATATTCTATATCTAATGAATAAATTTTTACAAGCAAGGTATTTCTTTATACGCACATATCGAATGTATTTTACTTCATTTCATTTCAATCATTTTTAAATTGTTCAGTTTTTATATTATAAATTCTCGAGTAAGCGAATCATAAACCGACTAATTATTGCCACTGAGCGCATCGCATAATCATGTATAAGTATAACATCCTGAACAAATAGAAAAAGGATGGATGGAATAAATAAAAAGCGAGCTTATTGTATAACAAACCTGTGGGAACCGCGGACAGGTGCCTGGCCTGAGGAAATCTGGCTCCTGTTGGATGTGTTACTGATTTGTTTTAATACTACTTTGTCTGCATGGAGTTTGGAATTTTTAAAAACGGAACTTTACATAGGTATATTCACAGAATAAATAAAATATATATAATAAAATATATAGCATCAAATTATTAATTAGGTTATTATAATTTCCTATATATAGCGGCATATGAATTATGAACTTCAGTTATCTCCGAAATGGCCTCTGTAGAACCGTATAAGGCAAGAATGTACAATTTTAAACTATGCGGACGCTTACCCATACGCACTCTTACTTACATGAATCTAAATATACCTACTTTCACCTGGCCTATAGATCACCAGGCTCCCTTGATCAACCCAGACTCCATAGATCTTTGTTTTATACTAGTGTCAATAAAATGAATTATAATAAGAATCATTAAAGTTAAATGGAATCTTCATACTAGATTCCATTTAACTTGAGTAATTTTTATTATGATTCATTCATACTAGGACTAAATATTAAAGAATATATTCTTCATAAATATAGAATCTCTCAGTCGCTAAATAAAAAGTTCAACTTCAATAATGATCTACGCACACCTGCCATCGGTTTCTCATGATTTATTTTGTTTTGCAAGCATATAGCTACAATTATGAGAATACTCTACTTTTCTCATACTTAACAAAGCAGGGGTTTATTATAAGAACATTGGATTGTTCATTGTAAAGATAATTCACATGGATTTCCTAAGAATCATATTTTAAAACGATAGAAAATATTAAATATATAAGAAAAAATATTATTACCATATTCTTAAGGAATATAAGTAAGTTATAATGAGAAAATTAAAAGTAGGTAATGTTTGTATGTAAACATCAAATAGGCTTAATTGGTCTTAATACATAAGTATTCATTAAAACGAAAATTTAGATAAACTTTTCGAAACGTTCCTATAATTGTATTAAACTTGTTTTTGTGTAAAAATTGCTCATCAGATTTTATAAAAAAGAGTATAATTCGCAAAAAAATTGGAAGTAAAAGTTGAAACATATAAACTTTTGTGTTGCCTTCAACAAAACTTAAAAGGTTATTTGCGAAAGTATGACATTAAAACTATAAACAATTTAAAAAAATTGTTCGTTTGAATTTTCATCAAACACGTGTTTTTATTTAAGATTATATATTTTTTACAATAAAATTACAATCATGACAGTGAATCAGCATTGCGTTGACCGTCCTGAGGACCACTGAGTCACGTGGGAAGCTGAGCAGGTGAATCAGAGCCTGCTCACATCTCAAAAATACTTACAACATACTTGAAAACTTTTACCTTATATATATAAGAAAGTGACGGCTATATTGTTTGTTATACTTCGTCTAACGTATTGTTTACCATTAATTAAAGGCATCGTAGGATTTAACAATAACTTATAAATAAATATAACTATAATAATCTATTAAATTATTATGGTCTTTAGCCAAAAGACAGCGATATAAAAATACTCGAATGTGTCGTCGTACAGAGCGCTGTCGCAGGTTAAAGGTTCGATCAAATAACACCTTTATTAGCTTTTCAAGTAGGTTTTATTTCATTGAACTTCGTATGCTAAGACAGAGTGTGACTGTATTTTAACCAAAATATCACCGCAAAATAACATTTCTATTGTAATGAAATAAATAAAAATATAATAGTAAATAAATAATAGAAAGTTTATTCAGTAACAAGCCGTGATAATTAAAAAATTGAAGTGCGTCTATAAACAATCACCTCCAGGCAGAAAATAATACATACATAATAGTATACTAATAATTTAAAATACTACTCATTAAGCGTTGAACTTGGATTGCTCGCAACTTAAAACTAACCAAACAAATCCATCGACTGAACTCGCAAATAATTCTGCAAAACTGGAAATGTCTAAAGAAACCTTTCTAGCACATTACTCACTGGCTCAGACACCGACATCGAACCTGATCATTCAAGACTACTCGACAGAAAAGGGAATGTTAAATGAACTCAGCTCGTTATTAAAATCCCTTATAGGAATGTTAGATTCTAAAGAATAACAACTGTATATCTACTAAAGAAATACTAATATATGTAAAATCTGAATATATTTTAGAAACATTATAATCCTTAATAAGATCATTCCGTAAAATCCTTCCTAATAATATAATTAAACGGCGCCAACAATTTTCAAGAAATTTAGTATGCAGGAAGTTTCGGGGGTGACAAATCGATCTAGGTTTCATTTACCAAAAAATATCAAACAAAGCTCAGTATCAAGATACTATTATAAATGAGAAAGTCACGCCTAAATCACCTTGGAAATACTAATTTTAATAAATTTGGTACACAGAGACACAGTTGTGACGGGTTCGATGCTTGGGCGAATTAATGAAAAGGCTGACTAAGCTTGATAATTGATTTTATTTTATGGTAATAAAGTAAGGATAAAGAATAAACTGTAACAAACAAAAAATGAATATAAAAACAATTTTGTGCGTTTACCTAAATATAAAATTACAAGTGCTAAGTAGAACAAATATATACCCCTTTTTGGGTTTCCTGTAATATAAAAACTTGGTCGATATTTGAAGATATATTTTAAGATTAACAATTTCTATTTTAATTATAATAATTTCATTATTTTACAACTTTATATCTAAATTTATACGATTACAATAACATGTTTACGCCAATGATTTTTTTTTTAACGAACTGACATTCATAAAGAGCATATTGGATTAGTCAAAATTTCAAATAACGAAAGGTGAATAATAAAAAGAAATGATGTTGAAGATCAGAGACAAAAAGTTTGCATGCTAAAACCTAGGACAAAATAAACGGTAGTCGGCACACCGTTACAGAGTGACTAGACATGGCTAGGTATATTTAAAATGCTATTTATATTAGGAATGCTATTTGTACGCTGACTATAAAACGAACGTATCAAAAAACATTTAAAGTTTAAGTTTAAAAGTAAAATGACTTTTTCAGGTGAAAAATTGTGGCCACACGCGTCGTTACCGCCTGCTGTTTCGTTGCCTTAACTATTAATACCTTTTCGGAACAACCAATTTCCACGGCGAGTGAGCGCGCTGGCATGGAACCGCGTGGGTGATCGTGCTACATTTTCACGGTATATTCCCAACAGCCGTACGATATTAGAAACGACATTAATCTTTCCCTATATAAAAAGGAGAAAAATTTCAATGTTTTTTTGCATTGAATTGGCTCCAAAACTATTGGACCGATTATAATAAAAAAATATTTCATCTACATGCTACACGCTACACTATAACGGGTGGTATAGCCTATAATTTACGCGAGCGAAGTTGAGAGTAATTAATAAATTCGTTGAATACATACTAGTAGAGAATTGGATTTTCTGACGAATCACTCACGCACGTGTTGTGCGTGCGTGACTACTTTGTTTCTGATCTCTTTAATACGAGTGCTAAAAACTACTTAATTTAAGATCCAAGCAATGCCTAAGATTTATTTTATTTATTTATAAAAAAATTGTACATGTATAAGCAAAAATCAAATCTTTCGTTTGTTTATTCAGCAATGCAATTAATTCAGAAGCGCGGTACTATGCTACCTTTTTTCACAATAAAACTATAACGTTTTGGAAGCGTACCACATTGCAGTATCTACACGTGTTTGTCCAAACGTTCGTACTAAAACACATTTGCTTGTGATGTTCAATCGGACGTTTAATGGAGGGAAAATAACGCATCGAATCGACTTGTGTTTAAACTACAAAACGTCTACACGCAATTGAAGTCGAATAGTGAACCGCTGCAGACAAAGCTTTTTCTGTTTAAAATTACACGTACATGTATTAAATCTTTATAATTAACTAATTAATTTACGATCGCGTATATCGCAGATTGAAAATCACATGAAATTCAAAATAAATCGTAAGCGTCTTTCATGACTACGCAAAAGCAATAAAGAGGTTATGGTTTCGACCATTAAATAGGTATTATATAATCACACAAATCTATTCATAATAAGTTTGAGGTAACATCTGAGCATGACCGATATGTTCGACCATCAGTATTTTATTTATTTCAATGATAATATTTTCTTTACTTTTCAAAATTTTTTGGAAATTTTTAATATTATGAAAAAGAAAAGGCTACGAAACGTCTGGTAAGCTTTTATTTTATTCTTATTCTTTATGGGCCAAAGTTCAAAGCCCAAGGATTTTTTGTTATTTTAATAAAAATAAAAAATAGCAGAAATAATAAAACAGTACATAAAAAAAGTTGTTGATGTTACTAAAGCTGTTATAATAATAAATTAATAAACAATATTCTTATGACTATTATAAAAATTTTAAATACTATTATAAATATTATTACCCAGTATAGGATGAAGTTTAACAATACATGTATTCATAAAATAAAATCTCATGATTATTTTTAATTCTAAACAGTTGTCAACGAAGGAGTTAGGTATATAATTTTAATATAGACAACCAAACTTCTGACATCAGTATCATAGATTCACTTAAAGGAATGTTAGCTCCATGGCACAGTGGAGCTCGATAGCACAGTGGTTAGCGTGCTCGGTCTACGGTACGGTTGTTAAGCAACTTTTGCAATCGCAGGTCATAGAATCGGTGACCAAAAATTCATTATCTCGAGCTCGTTCGTACATCGAAAGGCACGTTAAGCCGTTGGTGGATCATGGCTCATTCTTCTTAATCTATTTGATTCGATTCCATCCATAGGGAAGGACTGAGCCCCAGGAGTGGATATATTAATAGTGATGTGAATGTTACATTTTCAGAGCTATGAACTCTCAAAATTGTTATTAATTTAGAGGGCGCGCAAACCAGAAATAACTTATGTTCATTTAGTTTTATACAAATAAGTGACGTCAAAATAATATCAAATTAAATATGCTTAAACTTGAATTATAAAATTTTCTTCATAGAAAAGCATTAAAAATTCGCGTCTGATTCCACCAGTGTTTCTACTTCGTCTATTAATTGTACTTTTTTATATACTTTGGTAAAATTGATAAATATTAAGTCACTTTGTAATAAAAAAACTCTTACAATAATCGTTATGTTTCCCAAATAAGGATGAAATTAAATTAGCAAAAACAAAAAACGGACTACCTGTAATGTTTAATATATCATGCTCAATATTGGATCAATAAATTCAGTGAATGAAGTAATTATTCGGTCGGTCGATGGCACCAATAGAGCGTGGTGCTGCCACCACGGACATCCTCCGGGTGACCGCTGGCCCATGAATGGCCGTGAGAACTTCAAAGCGAATCATCCAATATTAATTGAAAAGATGGACGACACTAAGAAAATTATCCATTCCAAATACTATCTGCAACCAAAATATGTTCTCAGACACATTAATCTGGTGCCATTTTAATTTGTAATTACGATGAAAAACATTGCCAACTTTTTACGTTATTGACAAATACCTAGTGTTATAATGAGTGTTACAACCAATACCTACTCTACTGTAATAATGAGTGTCTATATAAATATTACCAATTACCTACAAAGCAAAATTTATGCCTAGTTGAGTTATAAATTCTAAGCTGTCTACGGTCTAAGGCTTATAATTTCAGATTTCTATAACACACAGGACATTTAGCTACTTGGTAGCTAAACTATAATAATATAATAACATTTATTCATCAGAATCGTCACATGTTTCTTAGACAATTGTATATATTTTATGATACAACAAAGTTAAATGTAGCATCTATTGCCGAACTAGATCAAGTCTGTATGTCAGCGTTTGTAATATGGTATTGTGTAATATTTATTAATTAATAGATACCCATTCAATTACTAGCTTTTACAAAAACCGTTATATCTATATCCTTAAGGCTAATCTGGAATAACAGAAATCCATCCAGAATGAAGGTGAATATAATCATATAGATTAGTCTACACCACGTCATTTACACCAACGAAAATATGAGCCCCTAATTCGCTCTAAACAATAAACAATCAAATAAAAAAAATAGAACCGAATTCAAACTTTAAAAAAGTGATAAATGACTCATCTCAAAAGCGAGTTATTCAAGAAAATGCTATTGAAGTCGAGCGGAGGTCTTCTGTAGGCTTATTAATTAAATAATAGGCGTCCAACTTTTATAGTTTGTAGTCGGTTCTATTTTATTTTATTTATTCTTTTTTTAGTAATATTGATATTATTTATATACTATTTAACACTAAAGGAATTAAATAGTAACTTTCCACGATTCCAGCGATTTGCCCGCATGGTCCCTATGGTACTGTTTATAACACGATGACACGAATGTAATTACAGGGACAAATTGAATAGTAAACGATCGTTACTATGGTAATGTTTTCATTCCCTATATAAACTTCCACTTGAATTTTCATCCCCAAATTTGCTGTTTTTCGGGATAAAATATAGCCTATATTCAACGCACATGATGTAGCTTATGTAGTAGGTTTAAGAATTATTTAAATCGGTCCAGTAGGAGCCTAATTTGAGTCGTGCTTAAATTAAAATATTCAATTCAGAAACCGGGTGTTAATAATCCATTTTATTCTTTTGTTTTTTGTTGAAATTTGTAATTGGCGTTATTGAATTTTTATAATTTAGTAAGATTTCCAAAAATTGTAAAAATAAAATAAAAAATAACAGCCTCCCCTTTGATTTTGAAGTCGGTTAAAAAGCATTTCAATTGCACACGACAGCCGGAACTCAATGTGTTAATTCATAAAGCACGATCAATAATCGTGGGTAACAAACAACGAATATTGCGCACGCGCATATGTCGTGATATAGTCGGCAGCTGGAGCTCCCTAACTCTCTTTGATAATACTTAAACTAAGCTAAAAAATCTAATATTCGTTTGGGTTTAACTTTACCTTATTCACTTATTACATATTGAAATTATATTCGTACACTACAGTATCAGTTTGTATCACTAGTATATTGTATAAATAGTTTACAATTGTTCAAATAAACTGATAGTCATAGAAATTTATTAAAATTTCTGAAATCTCTCAAGAGAAGAAACTAATCAATTTATTTTCCCACTAATTAAAAATGGATTGACTTTCGCAATTTACATGAAATTTAGGATCGGTACTTATGTGGAATTAAAAATATCTCCTTACCATACTCACGGCTTAACTATGAAAAAACAGTTACAGTCCCATTTCAAATATTAAATTGAATTGCAATGACGCATTCCTTTAATTATTCCCGACATGAGATTTTACATCAGAAAACCAAACAACAGTAAAAATAAAATACAAAAGGAATAATGGATTATGACTATCACGCATCTAGTTGAGTCTGAGATCAAACGGACCAATTAGATCCAGTTTGTTATGCCTTCTAAATCTGCTGCTGACATAAATCTTTCACCAGCCAACAAAATCGTCAATGCCAACGTATTTTAGCATCTGCCGGCAGCAGCCGTCAGTCGGTGCCATGTGCATTAGGGGAGAGAATCCAGGTGAGAGTACTACACATATGTTGCCACGTGGGGAAACCCTCTACAGGTGTCCAATGAATGAGCCCATTGTTGGCCACTCCATTGACAAATGTTTGACGTTTGGCGCGCAATTTTGGCGGGATTTACCAGGGACACAAAAGGATTGTTTACTTAACAAAATGAAGCCACTTTGATAGAGCCACATTTCTGATATACCTTTTTAATGCACATTATTAGCGTTACATTGAATTCTGGAGCTGTCATCATGTTAGGTCTTAAAAAACATTTAAAATGACAGTATGCTTAGTATTATCTTAAAATTAATTTATTTTTTATTCTTAATAATTAGTCGACATACAAAATGTGGCTTAAAACATTTAATTTTAACAATCATAAAACTAATAATAATAATGTATGACACGTTGGGTCCGTTGAACATTATACATACATATTATGCATTGTGCCTCAACATTAAACACTTTATAAAGCGATTCCCATGATTAAGATTCCCCAAGGAACTCACCTTGGCTCCCTCGAACAGGTGCCTGATTAAGGTCAGGGAGTTCTCAGCGTGATGGGTCACTGAATACGTCTTGGTTCCGCTAAATGACTGTCCGTTGAAACAATTATTGCGTGACGTATTATAAAGATTATTTTTATTATCATGCAAACGTATTCGATAGTATTGACTATAGCAGACGCGGTAAAAATTTGTATTACGAGTATTTTCCCTCTCACTATGTCTTATCATCATCAGCGTATTTCGTTCGTTCGTGCAAAGTGATTCGTGTCTCTTGCATCTGCTGCCCTTTAAGCAAATTGCGGCTATAGCTCACAGTATGGCTGCTCCAATCGATCACATAGGTAATAATAATGCACAATGTGCTCACACGAAGAAAGGATTTATGATCAAAATACTCGATCGCGCGTGACCATACAAATCGTGAGCCAGGTGTTCTCTGACAACTAATTGGCACATACCGAGACGCCCTCGCGTAATTGGCCGTCATTTGTGGAATGGCGCGCTGATTGGAGGATAGGATTATAAATGTCACGTGTCTGTTTATCTCGAAAATCTCAAGCTTTCTTGTTTTGAAAATTCTTAGCATAATCACCTTAAGTATTATCATGTTGAGTTTCTATAATTCAAACATAACCAACATTCACGCTCTCATTAGACTTTAGATGATATTTATTAGACACATTAATTTGAGTTTGAATAGTCGTTGAGGTATCGTATACCATATTAACAAAAATAGCTATTGCTTTGTAATATAATTAAATTAATTTAAATTTAGTGTCTTTAATATTAATCTAAAATGTTGCTGCAAATCCAGATTCGAATTTGAAATAAGATCTAATTTAATCATTCAATTAATCTAAAAAGTAGTGAACCATTTTAAGTTGATGCTGCATTATATTTAGCCGCTGCAGACCCCTCTTGTTGTTGACCAGAGTTAGTGCATAGGTATCGGTCATACGATGTACCGGAAGGGGCGATTACCGCGCTAATGAGGAAGCTGTTACGCGACGAACGGGCTTCCTGTGTTATGACTATGGTTACGCCAGTAAAAATCTAAAGAACCAAAAACGATTGTCATATTTGTTTTTTTTTTTCACAACTCCCCACCCAATAGCTAGTGGCAAATTTGTAGTTCAAAATGTGTCTACCGTAATATACTATTGCACATTAATTAAACTTAACTTTTTATTAATTATGATAACTTTATTTATTATATTTACAAATTTACGACAAGTAAAACCATTGAGTTTTGTACGTCGCTGTCAAGTGAATTATATTTATTTTATAACAAACGCAAATTTCAAACAAAAAGAATTATAAGACAACATCCATCCCTTTTTTATAATAAAATAAAATATTTCCCTCTGCAACATCTGTTAAACAGAATAACCAAATCGATATGCGACCTCACGACATACGCTAAAGTAACTACATATCCTTGTGAATTCCGTGTGAGTGGACCACTGCGGGATTCAACTTGCGGAGAAACATGAACACTACGAGATACATCTATATCTTCCGGAATGTAAAAAGAAACAAACGCTAATGTTTTGATAAATATTCTATTACGGATAAAGTGGACGGATATACCGTTACACAGGTCTATTTTTTATTTCTATCAAAATAAACTTTGTTTGTAAAGTGTTTGTTCACTAAATTTGGTCTTAAATTATGGAAATTTTTTGGTTTTAAACTCTCTGAAGACACTGTTAAAATACGTCTTAACTTCCTATTGGGAAAAAATTGTACAGGCGAAGGATTTCGAGGCAAATAGTAGTGTTTCTCAATTCTAACATTACTAAACATGGATGCTTTTGTTCATATAAAGCTTTTTTAAGTCAGTTCTTAATAGTTTGAATTGTTCTTTCCACCACACCCTTAGATTCTGGATATTCAGGACTCGAAAATTTATGTACCTACAATATTCCATTTATCACAAAATGAAGCAAATTTTCATTAGAAAATTGTGGACCAACATCGCTTACAAATATTACCGAAATCTCGTTACAACTAAAATGCATTTTAAATTATTAATTATATTTTCACTAGATGTACTACTTAGCAACGAAAGTTCCGGAAATTTAGAAAAGAAATCATTTATCATATTTGATCGATATTCACAATGCTATATACTGAAAAATAGTCTTAATTAAAAATACTTAAACACTTTTCCCTTTTAATTCAAATTCAAATTTTACAATAGTGAATCGGTTCCTTCTAGGCAAGCACGCTCGTTTCAATTAGAATATTCTTTTAATTGAAATAGATCTTAATCTGATATAACAGATACTATTAAAATTTGTAGGTTTCAAAATCCCTCATCTTAACTTAACTTATCTATACATTATGTTGACAGGTTTATCTTAAAATGTTACTATTTATTTTTTCCCAATGTGTTATCAACGAGTGAATAGTGGAATGTAGTTTAAATAAACTTAAAAATAATAAAAAGAAAACTAAATTTACAATTTTGAGTTGCTCTTAAATACCAGTAGATATGACACAACAATCACATCTTTCAAAAGAATTTGGCAAAGATTAAAATTGAAGCTTACCATTAATGTATGACAATCTCAAAATCAATTATTAGCTGTGTTCTATTTTCAAATGGTGATATACCAATTTTGGAACAATACCCATCAATTATCACAGTACATAAAGGACGGTTGGAGAAAATCAGTTGGGCTTCGTGTTTAGAGACCATGATTCCTGCGATTCACTTTTTCCACTCTCACAGGCCATTCACGGACGAGCAACGAACCGAGACCAAGAAACATGAATTAACACAAGGGAGCAAAGGACACAGTGCGACACGGTTCTGTAGATATCTTAGTTTTTTATTTAATTAAAAACCTGTACACCTTTAATATATATCCCTCCCAATGGATTAAACAAATATGTTTTGTGTGGGCCTGCAATATAAGCGAGAATTGAATTCGGAAACAGCTAATGAATATGTAACCTAACTATGAAACCAAAGCATCAAAAACTAATACATACTTTAAATAATCCCTATAAAACTATTCCCCGTTTAGCTTTAGTCAGGATCACATAGAACCTACTTCAAAATTAATATTTTTTTTTTTTATTTAATTGAACCTTAACGATGTGACAGCGCTGTGCACGACGTCGCGTTCGGGGCTGATTTTATTATAGATTATCAAAGCTGGACGGGAAATCGAACCAATTACCTTTCGCCAACTGCTCCAGCAATCAATCCTCCTCTTCATGACAGAAGTATATTGACGATAAAATTTCATAAAACATTGGTACGTTTGTTTAACATTTTTGATAGAAATAATAATCTCCTGAACCCTAAAACGTGATACGGAATTACACTATATAAGCACCTTATGCAAAGGAACGTAACTGCTTTATAATCACGGTAAGGAAAAGGTCCTAAGGAACCATGGAGTGTAGTCACCCTATTCTTACAGGAAGTCGTGCATCAGACGACGGTCATTAAAACAATTCAAGATATTAAAAAAAAATTGTTAGCAGTAACGCTAACGTGCATTTCTCCTATTATTTTTTTTATATTCAAATCTTTTCAAATCTAACAGATTATTTATGGTTTTCTTGGTTTTGATAGAAATCAAAATTCATATTTTAAAAATAGAGTAAATGACCCAGTTTTAAGAGTTACGACGATGTAAACTTTGACATATCACAGCTGTCAACGGTAGTATTTTTGCAAGTATGCGCTAGTTTAAGTCTTGAAGTCACATATGTCCAAAAATCAGTCCAGTAGCCCAACTAATATTAGGGCACGATGAGTTGGATGGAATCGAATAGAATTAAATAGGCAGAAAGGAACATAACCCACCACGGGGGCCCGTTGCACATTGTCGAGCGTTGTTGACTGATGATCAGACACAGCCGAAATCAACGGCTTAACGTACTTTAATGTTGCTTAACTTCCGCATCGAAGACTGAACACACTTGCCTACGCCAACAGGTCATTATCTGCCGTATATGTATTATATTAAAGTCATCCTTATATTATACCAATATATTTAACAATATTTTTAGTTACAACTACAGTTAAATATCTAAGTTTGTTAACTAACCTTTAATTCCTATTTTAGAATTACCTATTCTCGGTACATAATATCCACAACATAAATGTTTCATAAGTTACGGTATCGACAGCAGACGTACAGGGTACAATCAGCAGTGCATCAAGTTCTTCAATCCTTTAAACATCCTCAATTAATTTTAAACCATATCGCGTTAAAGGTTAAGTTCAGAATTTATTATGTGCATTACTATGAAAGTAAAATTACTAGTCTTAAAATCACAATGCAAGGAACTACGGTACGTAAGCTAAAGAAAACTCGAAGCATAAGGCACCCCACAATCAGTCACGGGGTGAGCACACTGATTGTGACTGTACGTAGTACATAGGTATTCTTCGTTCCGTCGCCGCACCGATGAACATCGCAAGAGCCATCAGCTGGAACTGGAGTCACTGGAGCCAAGCAAAAGTTTAAACTGGCTTCAAAAAATCGAAAATAACTCATAATAACTACAAAAGCGGTCAAGAAACTTAATCCTGAGGAGGATTAGCTAACTTTTTTAATAACATTCAAGTTTACAAAAAAACATCGTAGGGCATTTATAAGCTACTCATTTTTGAAAGTCGGTGAATCGCTCATCTACTTGTTTTTATTAAAGTGCAAATTTTGTCTGTCTATCTGAACGAAAAAAGTAAAAACTACTGTCAAATTTCAGGCTTTCCTCGAATGAGAAACGTTTAGATATATAATAGGTAAATATTACTCTAAATTGTCTGAAGTATGACAATTACTGTAGAAAATGCCGATAACATCATATGACTGGAAGAAATTGCTTTTTAGCAATAAGGCCGCCAATTGTACTACTTTGTTTGATTACTGTATATTTGTCCATTAACTTATGGTGTGTACAATAAAGAGTATTAAATACATACATGACTGGGAAATTGCATACTGCACCTACTTTAATCATATTCATGGTAAAGATCTAGTACTTTATATATAAGTTCTTAGTGAAATATGTTTAAAAAATCCACCAGCCCCAGTTATTCTGAGATAGGACTCGAACCCACGACCTTTCGTAATCCAGGCAACTGCTTTAACCACTGAGCCCAGGACTTAACCGGACTGACGAATTTTTCAAGCACTTGTTATTTTTCATAATTACTGAGCTTGAATGCAAAATTAATTAAATACAACGACACCTACAAGGAAAAACATCGTAATTCACTTTTTGCTGATATTTAGTAAAAATTACAATCTGACTTAGAAAAAGATGCGGGTTTTTTACACTTATCTCCATGTAGGAAGATAAAACATAAGTCAACTGTGGTTTCTAAAATCCTATATTTAGTTATATGTAACTTTTGAGGTGAACCATTATTAGAAAACAAACAAAATTTCAATCGTAGATAGAATTGTTTTCTTAGAAATATTTATATATTTTGTGCTCAGTTATGTCTATAAAACACATAGTTACAATGTTTTCACTCCCGAACTCCAGTTATACTGAGCGAGTATTACTGTGCGACTTATCGAGATCCAACAAAGATCAATTACTGTAGGTTACAAGATCTTACTCAGTAACCAGCGATTTTACGTTTACAAAGTACCTGGCCCAATGATATTCCAGCCGTTTGGAAACCCACCAGTTACAAATATTGGCTCAGGAGAAATACCTGATGTACTGATGCATAAAAAACAGTATACAGGATAGCAGCTGCTCTCACATTTGTACAAATTTTTCTTTACCAGACTTATCATAAACCGAGTCACTAAGAAGCTTGATAAATATCAAACATGTGAGTAAGTTCGATTCCGCTCTAGATTTGCTACAAACGATCACCTCTAGAAGCTGAAAATCATAATTGGAAACTATTATCCACTTAACAGATAACACTTGAGATTAGAATATACGTTGCTTTTTATTGTGATAAAAGTGAAGGTTGAAATGAGGAATTTGTACGGAAGTCATGAAACTTTATTTCGGAGACGCGAACAAGAGCTAGTCTAATCATAGTTCATAAAAATTAATTCAATTCGCATCCATTGCATAGAATATTTAAAGATTTCTACATGTATTTAAGTCAGTAATAAAACAAGCAACTATAAAAATAATATATATATAACACTACATTTTTATAATACTATTAGGTATTATTTGATGGTTAATTTGGTGCTGTCTGCGTCCTGTTGCATCGATTTCTTTGTGTACTTCTCTCTGAACATACTTCTTGAATGCTTTCCTTAAAATATTCAGTAGCACACACAGTATAACTAACAATATAAGCACTATTAGAACCAAAACTAGCGAATCAAACAATGTCAACTTCTCCATCACTTCATAGTATTGATGGCCAGGCATATCCACGTCCATAGCGTATAATATTCTTATTAAAATGTTTTTCAATAACATTTAAAATGAAACTGTTGAACCTCTATATGTATTAACCTCGATATTTATAATAAATGTTTGCACAGCACTTGTGACAGCGATTATAATCTTGCTGACGAAACAAGATAATGTATCGCAATTTACACATTAGTAAAATACAAATTCTAAATAGAATTCTAATTAATTGTAGGTAAACTAAAGATTATAAGATAAGGGTAATCGATTCGAGTTTTGACCCCAATTTAAAATCAAGCATTGGCTTGTTGTTTTATAGATAGAATGAAAAGATAACCAAAAAAGAATTCTCTAATTTGGCGCAGTCGTTCTAAAGCACTATATAGATTTACGATTTAAGACAGTATTATATGGTGCTAATAATAATGTTACGAAGCTAATACTTTTCCTAGTTTCATAAATACCCAGTGAATTGGTTCTTAAAACCAGTTCAAACGATTCTTCGGTCAGCTCTCGGGGAATGCAATAAAAAAAAAGATTAACAAGCAAAGCCTGCGAATCCCGCGCAGGGAAACAAAAGCCTTTGTTAGGTTCCACGTATTCAGAACGGTGTTGTGTTGCGGAATCCTATAGCTAATCGAATTGCTTAGCGAAATCTGATTACTGAGCTATTTCTTTGTTGTGAGCGGCCCTTGGTTAGGCGAACGAATCAAATTCTCATAGCACGAGGAATTATGATTGGTTAACTTTAACTGTGGCACCGCTTAATGTAAAAGCGGTAATTTTAAAAGAAATATATTTATAGAGGAGAGAGTTAAGCAACATTCACTAAGGCCGGTCATATGCTGGATGACCAAAAATTTATTAACTTGAACTACATCCATGCTTAGGTAGACACGTTAAACCATTAGTCCCGACTGCGTTTGCACTCAATAACACCTAACAATCCGCACTGGGACAGCGTGATGGGTTATAGCCCGAACCTGTCCCCCAACAGTGCAGAATAAACAGGCCGATGATGGTGCTGATAATAATATTTATAACCATAAATTGAAGCAGTGAAAACAACAATCTTAAAAGTATTTAGATATAATATTCAGGTAGCTATATATTTTATTATAATATTTTATCCTTTTAAGTAGCGATTAATATGTTCATGAAACCTTTAATAAAGTCGAGCGGTGATTTTTTGTGGTTGTTAATATAAAATACATATTGCCAACGAAGATCCACCTTTCCGACTTTAAAGTCGGTTAAATATAACTTTCACACAGTTTATTGAAAATATGTGCAACTTTCAAAAAATCATCTTCATACTAAAATATGTACACTAATCAAGTGTTTTAAAATTCGACTTTATTCTCTATTTAGTTTTAATTAAAATTGCGAAGATATGACTCGTGCCTCTGATCTCTGATAAATGAGACTGTTAGATTTTTTTTATATTGTATGTACGTATTTTGAAATATAGCCATATAAATCATTGGTTGTAACGCTCGTAATAATATCTGGTAACGTTATACCAGTAGTCATATTTAAGTTGAGTAGTTGTGCAATCAACAATGATCAGAACGCGTATGCAGTCGACAATTAAAACTAATCACGTCGAAAACAGCTGTTATTTCACAATCAAAGATGAATGACGCTCGGGCTCTTACAATATCACAATTTATAATAATTATTGTGCCAAGTCAAACAACAAACAACAATGTTTTCCATTTTGCGTAAAATTTGTTGGAGTGTACAGAAAGTAAAGAATACAGTTCACGGAAAATAAAACTTATGAAATTATCACAAATATTTAACAGTATAATGATTATTATTAAAAACATAATTACAGTTTATAATTGCTATTGTGGTTTCGATTACATACATTCTACTTATATTTTCTTTCTACTCTTACGTTAAAATTCAAAATCATTCCAAAAAGTCTGTAACATTACAATGCAGTTCAGAACGTTTCCGTAACAACGCAGCACGGATGTCGCGTTGAGGTTATCAACAGTTCAATGCTGAATAATTATGGTTGACGGGAACGGGCCGCGCGGTTGGCGCCTCGCGGGTTATCGCGGGTCGCAGCTGCAACATCAATGGGCAGCTGGCCCGCCGCAACAACTATCACCCATTGATACCTACCAATGTTGTGAATAGAACAGCTCAAACATTACGGCATCACTATTTTTGTTGCTTCTAAGAAGTGTATCTGTTAATCGAGTAGTATTAGTACAAAATCATAACGTAAATTGTATAATCAAATATCCGAAGAAAATTCAATTATAAAAATACCTCTATAAATATCTTACTGAAATCTCAGATTGGTCATTATTATATTAATCTCATTTTATGTTTGTTTTAAATTTCAATATCTAATGTTACCAATAAATGCGTTATTTTTCAATAAAATCGTGGTGTAGTTACCTAAGTTTCATAAACATTTTTAACCAGTTAATAAGAAATTCATAGAGTATTACATCAGTATTAACCATAGAGTTTGTTGATGCTATAGAGATTATGTATGAAGTTCAGTAACAGAAACCAATTGTTGCAGTTTTGAATAATATGACGTAAGTTCATTCGTTAGTTGGTTCAGGTCAAGCGGTACACATTACTGTGGCTCCGACGAACGCCCCGGCCAGACTGCTCATTGTACGCGGATGCAATTTACGACCGATCCAATTGATAGTACAGACAGACTATACATGGCATAATATTGACTGGTAAACAATAAAAGTAACAAATAATTTGTATTAATAGACTTTGCAAATAATCTTTCAGACTAGGCGCCTACGCATAGTTCCGACCGCTTTCCTCTTTTTGACTATTTCATTGGGATTTAAAAATTTTAGTCTTTAGACTCGTTTGATGGCTGTGACTGTTATATATAATCATATTATTTAACTAATAAAATAAAGCGGACGTATAGGCAATTGCGAACATGTACTGTAGCACTATTTTGTTATATTTAATATCAAACTCGTAACGTCATGACTAAAACTTCAATCAAATAGAACCCAAGAATAGTAAACATTTTATTTCATTAATGCCCTATGACATGACAGCGTTTTGTTAGACGACAATTTGAGGCTGTCTTTTATTAGAATAGAACAGCAATATTTAGCTATTTGATAAACACTATTGTAATCTGAAGACTAAATAATAACTCACATCGATCGCCATTTTATCAAAAATTAAATGACATAAATATCATACTAATATTATTAAGGCAAAAGTTTGTAGTTTTGTATGTTTGTGACTTCTTCACGCAAAAACTCCTGAACGAAATTTGGTATATAGGCAATTCTTAGTCTGGATTATAGGCTACTTTTTTTATCCCACTATAAAGTGTATACAACAAAATCATCAGAGGCAAGCAGCATGATAGCAAAGAGCAAACAGAACAAACATAAAACTCTACTCGACATTTAAATACAGAAAAATAAATCAAAAACATTAAGACTATTTACACAGCCCGGTTTGATAGCCAGTTCGTAACACTGATTATGGAGAAAGTATGGACATTTCATTCGATATGATAACTTCTTTAAAACCAGGCTGTAAGCAAAAATAATGCAATGACAAGTAAAATTATTATTTTGATAATATCGAGAATCATTCAAACTTAAGAAAAGTTGCGTTAATCGAGCTAAGGACAATGTCAATCAAAACTAGCTCAGAAACTCTGAAAATTACTTACATCAGTTATACTCTGACCAGAAAAAGTAATGTAAATAAACATAGGTTATTCTTTACAAACAACATTTTCAAAAAATCTACCAAGTGCGAGTCGCATTCGCGAATGGAGGATTCCGTACCGAAAACTAGTAAAAAATCTCGTTTGTTGTATGGGAATTCCCTTAAATATTTATTTTATTCCGTTTTTTAATATTTTTTATTTAAGTGGCAACAGAAATACATTATCTGTTAAAAATTCAGCTGTCTTACTATAACGGTTCATAAGAAACAGCCTGATGACAGAAAGACAGATGGATGGACGGACAGACGTTGGGACGGACAATGGAGTCTTAGTAATAGGGTTCTGTTTTTATTACCCTTTGGGTACGGAACTCCAACACGAACCAGCTTCTCGAAATGAATAAATCCCAGTAATTAACCTTCATTTTGGCATCGAGCTTATGAGGTTGGTTTACCGTGAGTTGTGATATTTTTATAACTTTACCTGTTTTAACATTTCTGCTTTAATTATCTTTACTAATAATGTAAATTTAGTATGAAAAAGTATGAGACCCGTTAACAAGATATATTTAACACAAGTCCTATGAAAGAAATAAAAAGACAGATATAAGTTGTATGGGGATATTTATTTACTTACATGTTTATATATGCATCTACTTTTCTTTAAAACCAATAATTACTTTTTATATCAATTTAAAAAGAATATAAATCGAATAATAATTTTAATTCTTATAACTTCAATATACTCAATTTTAATTCTGGCGAGGATTTGATGACTAAGTTTTTACACATCTGACTCCAAACGTAGTTTTGAAATTGCCATAACAAAAAAACATTTTACGATCTTGAGATCTGTTTATTTATTAAAATATTTTTATTGTAGAGTAGCTTTCCCAATTTTTTATATAAATACTAAACTACTAACGTCGTCAAAGTTTTGATGGGACAAAAAAAATTACAAAATCGATACAAAAAAACAGTTAAATTAAAAACGTGTTTTTTGTAGATAGTTAAAAGTAAACCAGTGTTAATAGATACTAATACCACGCAAACGAAGTTGCAGACAAAAGCTAGTTTTTAATAAAACGTGTCACAAAAATGCACATCTGTCGATAGAATTATGGTGTTTGCAACGGAACACGCAGCGTAGTGCAGTGGCGACCTCACGACCTCAATTCCAGCTGATGATGAATTGCAGTTTCGACACATTAAAGCACCTATCTCATAACTGTATCTTGCTACCAGTTTGCTAACGACATGTAAATTTATGAAGTTTTTTTCGTGTTAAAGCTTCCTCTATAAATTAAATTGAATACCGGGCTTTGTTGCAATATATTAAGTATTCAACTGCTTTTTATGTATGAATTACAAATACATTGTTTTCAGCTTTTTATTAGATTTATGTGTGCGCACGGATAAGAACCCGTTTAGCTAGTAATTTCTTATTTTTTTTGAAAATACGGTTGCGCTTACCTTATCTACCCTTCGAAAATATGATATGCGAGTGCCCCTATCTAACTCACATACCTTTAATTAGTTTTCTGTTTTTCGGGGATTCAAACAGAAAGATATAAGACGTTGCTACTTGCAAAACAGTTCAAAGTCAACAAGCGGTAAACGACCTTATCTTTTGTTTGCGTTGAAATCTAAAACAATGAAGGTATCACAACTGACCTTCATTGTTTTAGACCCGGTGAACTTCGTGACTGCTAATAACCAACTAGCTGTTTTCACGCCACTTCACCCGCATAAATTGTAGCCTTTATTGACCTCGTATGATGAAGCTTACCCTAACTAAAGAAACCGTTCCAGAAATTCTCAATTTAATTCATTACAAACAAACTGAAAATCATATCTTTCTTCTTTTTATTATTATTGTAGAACTGTTGAAAATAAAAATATATATCTGATTTAGGTACCTATTTATCTTTTTAATTTAATGTAATATATTATTTTCACAGATCTTAAATAAAAAAGAAACTTATAAATCATACGTAACTTTTCACACAATCGTACCACATTTTGAAATTTTTCGTCCCATTTACGTCATATAACAATATTGCATAGGTCATTTTATTTCAATAATATAATATCACGATCGATACACCGCAATCAAAACAATAGAAGTTCATCTTCTATGCTTCAAAATGTAATCATCGCACAATATTACACTTTGAAGTATCGAGGATCCTTAACAGTTCAAGCTGTGCGCCTTTGGAATGCTCTTCCGTCTTCCATAAGACGAGCACAATCAAACACCATCTTCAAAGCACTGGTATAAAACCATTACTTGTCTTTGTAATTCTAAGTTGCTAAAACCCTTTCTCGTTTCACTAAAGTATATTACTAGTAGATATCATGTGTATGTATTTATGCATATATTATTTGTATTTATGTAAATATAATCCACATTTATGTTGGAATTTATCTTATATTTATTTATCTTAGAATTTACGTACTCTTAGTCTACACCTCCGTTTTTCTTAAATGTTATTCATTCTTCTCCATCCAAAGATTGTCTGGCAGAAATGCTGTTAGCGATAAAACCGCCAATAGCTAAATGTTTAATTTGAAAATTTTATGTACTGTATTAAATAGTCCGACAATAAAGCATTGTTATTATTAATAATATTAGTTTTGTTTTATAATCATTAACACAAAAAAAAACAAAATGTCAAATGTCAAATTCAATATGTATGTACACATTAAATATTAAAAAATTCTAATAATAAAATATAGTCCTTTGTTTTTTATTCAAATCGAAAACTTCAGTAAATTCAATTAGACACTCTGTTTACCCATATCGTTTTTATTTACTATCAACGATACTGTACAACTGTACTATAATATATATCTAATATTGTACTATATATTGTTGGAGAAATATATAATACGCAAAAATACTATATTATCAACACCAAAGTTATCAAATACAATTTCAATTTTATTCATTTCAAAGAACTTTGATACTCGTACATAATCATTAATAATAATATCTATTTCAGAAAGACATGTTAGAAAAAAAACATAATTTTTTTATGGACAATACATTCGTTGTTCATGATATTTGTTAATGTTGTAATTTTTGATTAATGCCACAGCTTAATAGAGAATGTCATTAAAAATTGGTAAGTTTCTTTAGCTGGTTAAAAAAATTAATGATTCAAATAAGCTTAATAAAGTAAAAAATATTACTTTCAATGTGCTTTAATTTTGCGCTTTTGCATAGCGATATAACACATTTGTCTTAGTTGATATTTGGTTTCTGTAGTATTAGATAATAAGTAAGTACTATATATTTTTGGCGAATACTATATTTTAATTGGTTATTTTTAAAAATACTATCTGAACTAGTATCAATGTAAAATACTTATTTTTAAAGAAACGTTGGTAACCCTATGTGCAATGTTCGCAAAAACATACGCATTATAATTTCTCCTCTCTCTTTTAAACAGCGCCATGACTTTGTGAAAGCTTAACGCAATCTCTTTGGCCTTTAAATAAGGCATAAGTAATCAATTGCTATGACCACGTGCTGTACTGTTATAAGTCCGATTCACACATGTTCGTTACTTACTGATCATTCAGAATTTCTCTTGTGTACTCTCGAGTTTATATGTTAACAGTTCTTGCTGATTAGCACAATGAAGATTTCAAGTTTGATGTAATAAGAGGTATTAACATTTTGTGAAATTAATAGAAAATAGCGATATATTCGATTTCAGCACTAGCTGAAGGATGTTAAGCTGCCACGCTTAGCGCATATTTTCACTTAAGTAACCATATTATCATCCTTTATGCCTTTTGTTTAACATGACTTCCAAAATTTGTAATGTAAACTTATCAAAGTGTCAACGTAAATAACCAACCGAATATTTGATCCGGTTATTAAAAAAAAAACAAAACTTTACCCTAAATAGTGCAAAACCCATCGTAAAAAATATACCCATCTACAAAAATAAGCATCTGTTTACTCATAAATCATAATACTTATCCAATGTTTTGTATAATTTGCATTTGATTCGCTGCGGGTGTGAATTCCTCAAATATTTGTAGTATCCGCCTTTACACTAAAAATAATAACAAGACATATTTTGTTACCGGTATCTTAAGAGCATACGAATAAATTATAAAAATATGGTATCAAATTTCAGATACACATTTGTTTGGGGTCACACTTTAATATACATAATCAAGGCACATAAAAAATGGCATTAAAACTCTTCATGAACTCTTTGCGGATACAGTGGGACAAATTACTCTATGAGTAAAGCTTCCGTCTCAGGTGGAATCACATCCACCTTATAGGGTGTTTACAATTGTCTGCTGAAGCACGAAGAAGTTTGAAACAATAACCTTTCTTTACCCGATAGCAACTGAAAAACACCTTACTTAATAAAATATATACTCATTCTTCGTAATTAATCATCAACCATTTGAAGTAAGAAAACCAGAAATAATGTCATAATTTAAAGGTAAACAAGAATATCTTTTTAATGTATTCATAGATATGTAAACTTGTATGTCTATCAGAACGGCCTTGCCAAGTAACTGTTTCTGGTAGTCGGAATAACCCGGCGGCGCGCCATTATTTATGCAAATCGATTTACGTATTATTTTAATGGAATGATCGTCGGTAGGCCAGCTGTTTTAGTTGCTAGGTTACGTCAATTACATTTGTGATTTTATAATTTTCTAATATTCGACCATGTTCATACCTAACTTGAACTAAGTTATGACACGGTGACGCAACTTATGATCGATGCTTAAAATAAAATAAATTGATGTCAACAACTTAAAATGATTAACAAAAGCTTCTCTTTTCTCTTCTTAAACAGACCTTTTCGAATAAATTGTTAGTTAATTATTACGTGAAGTCGTGTCTTTCTTACAATATTCATTTATTGTGTATCCTATAGCAAAATACACATAAGGGCAACTTAATAGTTTAGATTGTAGGTAGGTAATGGTAATCCAACAAATTCATTTTTTTTTTTGTATAATAGAAACGAAATGGAAGCACCATGTTGAAAACGGAACATGAAAATTCACGGGGATGAAGCTTATATTAATAGCTTTAGGTGTAAGGAATAGTGGTCATGATTACCCATCCACCTTTACGAATGTTCTTTACCACATAAACACACTCCATCTCACAACAAACCAATCAACAAAACACTCGTTAAAATATAAACATTTTTCTTCTCTTCAGTTTTTATAATTCATTCAATTCGTAACTATATTTTCTTTTTTTTATTTCCATTAGCTAATAACAACTAAACATTGTAAGTTATTCATTAATTATAATTGTTTATCTAAAATTGATAAGTACTGGTGGCAGGTTTTATGTAAAAGCCTATTTTAGGCTTTGCTCACCTGCACAACAGTATAATTGTATAAATTCTCATAATATTGTCTACGTATAATCATACGTATTTAAGATAGAAGAAATTTAAATTCTTATTCTATTCTATTCACCGAAACACATCCTTGTAAGACCTGTATTTAATTCTTCATATAAAAACACTAAAGAATTCCTTTGCGTCACAGCCTTCTTGAAAAAAAAACACACGTGCGATAATAAAATTAAATCAACGATTCATATTTATATCAATAGTTCTTTTATATAGAAAATTAGTTTTTCAATACCGCAAATCAGCATATTTGAGTTACATATCTGACCGTAACAATTGCACTTGAACTTTATCACTGTAATCGTAAAGTTCAAAATAAATAAATAGACTTTGTATTTTTTTCTGTACTCGACCGTTACGTCCTTGCACCTGACAGCTGGCGCTAAATCTCGGTCAACTTCTAATGATGTCACACCCGGAACTATATATTATTTTGATATTATTAAACTATCGTGATATATATTTATTTATATGTATTCACTGATTTTACAGATATATAAAATACCTCTTCAATTAAGTAATAAATATGTTACGATAACGCAATTATATCGATAAATAATCGATCTACTAAAACATAATAACGATTAAATCTATGCACTGCAGCATTATTCTTTTAAAACTCAGCGTTCGCTCAGCGCTGTCACAGCATTAGTGGTTCAATAAAATAAAACATATTTTGAAGTTGAAGTTTTTACCGTCAAGTTTCTTGATTATAATATAACAGTCTCTAAACTAATTCACTAGAAATAAATTAGTGAGTAAAATAGTAATATAAAGTATTAATTTTATTTAACATGAATCTACTAATATAACTAGTGGTCAGACTACATTAAGGATACATTTTTCAATGCATTTTTTAATTAAAGAACACAATATAAATTATATTCATTATATATTCATAAATTATAATTTCAATTTGTTTGCTTTTAAAAAAAAATAGTGGAGCATGAGCCATAATAATGTTGATACGCTCTATTTCTTAGCTGCTCTTGTGTGACAGCTTACAGTTGTATGTACTTACATTGTACGGTTTTCTATTTATGTCAAATAGACACTAAAACATTAAATTGCCAATAAACTATTATATTTCGATATGAAAATTTAAAAAATATATATTCTATGAATGATACTAAGCCGTAAGGAAATAAACATTGATTACAATTTACTCTGTACTTAATACATATAGTATAACTTACGTCAGTAGAGAATAACAATCCGCATCCCCAATTGAAAATAATTAACAAAAGTACTTTTACAGACTCAAAAATTATGTGAAACCAAGTAACGAACTCCATTCCGTAAATTTCATATTTAAGTGGTCCCGCCGTCACATTTAGGTGTCAACAATTTGTTTGACACGTGTCTAGATTACGATCCATAAATCCCAATATTTACGACGAAAAATATCGAGTTTTAAATGTTTAACAGTTGTGACTTCGAAAATGATTTTACGAAACATAAATTTTACAGTTTTTTTGTGTCCATGATAGGATACCTTTTCAAAATGTTTTTGCTACTATGGGAGAATTATTCTTATCACACATTACAAATTTTGTAGAAATGTGATAAGGTTATTGATAAAACTACTTTTTTATAGACAACTTTTTGATTTCTTTTATTTGCACGAATAATTATTCTTATTTGGCTATATATTAGTTTGCTAGCTGAGTAAAGTAAATTTTACCAAAATTTCTTATGGACATATATACATATATAGATAATAACAAAATATTTTAACAAACACCTTTATAACCTAGGCATCTCTGACAGTCCACTGTGCAGGGCCTGCCTGGAGGAGGAGGAGACGAGCGCTCACGTACTGCTGCACTTCAGAGGAGTGACGAGACAAAGGACTGCACACCTGAGCAGCCCAAAGACACTACTGGTCACTTACAGTGACATCAGGAAATTACAATCCTTCTTGGATGAACTGGGTTGGCAGGACTAAGGCCTCCACTATATGCACGCAAAACAGGCACCAAGTGTCGAGTTGCGGAGAACACCCATCGTCAAGACGAAGAAGAAGAATAACAAAATAACATTTCTGGACTATTATTATTATTGTGATTATATTACCCTTTAATTAACTTTTATACTACTATTTTTTTATGGTAAGAAGATATCAACAGAAGTTTTATTTCATAAATGAAAATAATTAATTTATACGTTCCTATTAGACCTACATAATATTTAAAAAGGTCAAGTGTATAAATAAAACTACCAATAAAACCCTAACAAAACAGACCCACTAAAGACATGACTGAAATTAATAGTTAAATTTGTGACTAATCTTTAACAACAAGCTTTTTGTACTTTCAAAATCATAAAGTTTTTCTGATTCAATATTCCAAACAACCAGTCTTTGACCTCTAAGAATTAAAAAACCTACGCAATTAAAACCAAACTGTAAAGTGGTACTTAAAACTTCTTCGGTACATAAAAACAAAAGTGTTCCTTATGTCTCTAGGACGTAGATCGTAATTCAGTCAGAAACCAATTCAGTATGATGTGTGAAATCCATGTGAAATCTGGCTGCTCTATAAATTTTGTTCTATGACAGAATGGGTTAGTTTCAAAAAATTTTACGATCGGAAACGTCGAAAGGAGTAATCAACAATGCGGTGTCAGACGTTTTCGTTTTATTTCGACGAACATAATTTAGGAAAATCTAGAATCAAATTAGAATAAACAAGCTAAGCCGAGTGACATCGTCCACTTAGTAATCAATAGTTTACATCCGGAAGAGCTCATGTTTCTAAATGAATATCCAAAGGTCAAAATTATTTAGCTTTTCCTAAAATATCTAAGAATGTCATTAAAAGTTGTGTGTAAAAACATAGAAAGCTATAAACTACACAAAGAAGCAATCATTTAGGTAATCAATCTGCCTGATTTCATTATAGTTATCATAAACAAGATTTTATAAATATCAATAAGTATTTAAACTTATCAACCAAAATCTATCTTATTAAATTCTACTATGACATTTAAATATTTTATGACACCTACTTTAATTATTTAGTTTTTTAGCATTATTGGTTACTTTTTAAGCGACTTTTCAATCCAAAAGGAGGAGGTTATAAGTTCGACGTCAATGCATGTTTATTATACCGGGAGCAACAAATTCCACTGAGTATATGTTCACCGATATTTCAGCCCATTGTTCATTAATTTTCAAAATTATTTTTTTATTAAACAGCTTAATGGAATGAGACCATTTAAATTTTATCGAACTTGAATCAGTGTTTTCCTTTTATAATAAAACAAAATACGTTTTTCACCGTATATCACATATACAATTAGACGATATGTATTGTATTTCATGTATCTCAGCTAAAAAACAAAAGATTGCGTATTTTGAATTCATTCTAAATCCGAAAGAAGGATTTTCTATGTTTAAAAAGTATGTATATATATATTTTTTAATTAGGATGTCAATCGATTTTTTCTTGAATTATGGACAAATTTCTATCAAATTTGCTGTTTCCCCGCGTCTTCGTCTCTGCATACATTTTAGCCTATGTCCAATGCGTATTATGTAGCTTCCCGTAGATGAAGAACTTATAAATCGGTCCAATAGTTTCGGAGCTTTTCCAATGCAAACAAACAAGCAATCAAGTCATTTCTCTTTATGATATAAGTATAGATTTATTGAAAAAAAATATGTCGAGCAAATAAACAAAATCTTCTTTTCTAAGACTTTCACTATGTTAATTATTTTTATTTAAACAGATGTGTATATATACTAATATTATAAAAAGGAACGATTTGATTGTTTTTGTTTGCGAGTAATAGGCTTCGAAACTACTTTACCAATTTTAAAATTCTTTCACCTTCAGGAAGCTACATCATATGCGGTGTACATACGCTATATTTTATCCCGAAAAATAGCAAATAAAGGAATCAAAAAAGGAGTGCAAGTTGATATAGGGAATGAAAACGTTACCATATTAACGATTGTTTACCATTTAATTTGTCATTGTAATTATATATATCGATTTCCAAATAAACAGTTCCCTAGGGACCACGCGAGTGAAGCCGTTGGCAGAAAATAGTATTCAATATTTAAGAAAAATACTCACCATATGATAAATATCAATATCATTAAAAAGCATGAAATAAAAACTTTATAAAAAATTGAACTTACTTCAAACTCAAAATTAGTGATTAATAATACTTATATTAAAAGCGACTTATTCAAGAAAATGACTTTTGAAGTCATTAATACCTCCACTCGATTTCATTAGATTTTCTTGAATAAATCGCTTTTGAGATAAGTATCACTTATAACTTTTTAGAGTTTGAAGTCGGTTCTATTTTTTTTTTTTTAAGTTTTCATGTGAATATTAAAATATTATCGTAGTAGGTATATGATTAACTTTGAATTTGTCTGTTCAAATATCTTTGTGGGCAGCTGCCGCTCAGCTGCGACCACGTGCAGCGGTCACGACACGAAACTCTCACGAGCGGTCATCACGACTCTTGCGCAGTTAAAAAAACCGAGATCATAGATTACACTGACCGTGTACTCAAATAATAAAAGCATTTTTTTACTTACAACTCGTTACATCTCGTTTTATTTGAAGTATGAACACGCACAATTGTTAAAAGTACGCGAAAAGTAAATTGCTAATGGATTATGAACAAAAACAATATGTATATTGTAATTTTTTTGTTCATATTTCATATATAATTTAATATGCGTATTATCACACATTGTATTATATTATTAAATGTTATTTTATAGTGTCGATTTCCCTTGAGTAGAACAATAAAAAATAGTTAGTTTAAGCAGTGTAAAATAGTCATTTGTAATATGCTGGATAGTCGTAACTGGCCTATAAAATGTAAATTATGTATTGTAATAATTACATTATATTGAGTTGTCTACTGTCTCCAATTATACATAAATAAACCAAAACTGTTTCAATGCAAGCATAAATGGTTTATTAAAATACCAATTGAAGTAGGATGGAAATTTACCTTTCTGTGACGTCATAAGCCAGCACAGGAGACAACGTTAAAAAGCGTCTACCGCTACTCCACCACATTATTTTAAAATCGAAAATACCTAATATACTTATTAAACTAAGCAATTCTGTTATTGTTTTTAAATGAGACAAATAACAACGAAGAAGAAAACGTATATTCATCTCGTTTATTTCAGTTAAATAAAACTATAGGTATTTAATACGTATTGTACATTAAGCAAAAGATATTTTTTAATTTTAAAAAAGACAAATAAATCGATACTGTCAATATAACCTTCAATATTCAACAGACAAAAGATACAATTAAAGTTCACTGGCACGGGTCAGAGTACAAACCGCCCACGTCATGTTTATAATTGCTAATTTCCTACAAACATATTCGGTGTTAAAGTTTGTAACGTTTACTTAGAAAGTTAACATTTCGATGTTTTGTACTTATTGTTGTACTTTCGCAGACGTTACTCTCCGCCAAATGAATATTATGGAAATTCAATGTATGTATGTACACCTAAGCTTTTCGCAGATCTCCACACAACTGAAAATAAAAATTAATATCTTTGAAATGTTGTTAAGTTAAAATAATATTTTAATGAGGACTTCTAATATACATTATTACAATTGACATGCAAATACTGATATAAAAAAATCGTTTACGTAAAATATAAAAATTCATTCATTAGTCTCAGATACACGAGACGGGATACGAACCCACAACCTTTCACAATACGAGTGACTACTTTTTTAAATAATTTTGTATAAATATATTTTTATGTCACTGTATTTTATGTCACTGGGACAGAGATTTAGTTTCCTGTGTAATTGTGTTGCTTCTGTTTTTTGTTTTTTATGGATTTTTTATTATTATTATATATTACATTCGTCTACTGTCTAAACTATGCTCAAATCAAATCTGCAACATATACCTAATGCAAAAGAAGGAAGGCAGGGCAGTCTTCCTAAACTATGCAAAGAATATAGTTAAGAAAATAAATGTTTCAAATAAAGATTAGATACAACAGAAAAATAATTGTGATATTAGTCTTAAGCAGCAGTCTATTGTAAAATGTAAAATAGAAAATAGTCATAGACAATAATGTATATAACAAAAGGTAAAAATAGACATGTGCATATGTAATGAATGAATATGTACGCAAATATAAATAAAAGAAATATATGTAAAGTAGAAATAAGAAATATACAGTTAATTAGAAATAAGGAAAATTATAAAAAATAAGGTGATACAGACCACCAATGACAAGGGGAAAAGAATAACACCGAAAAGAAAAGAAAAAACATAGCAACCAAAACAAAATAAAAGCAAATACTCGTAATAACCTGTTAAAAACTACGCTCAAACTAAAACTTTCCGAATTAAAGGTTGCAAATTTCATAATACTGAAATTACAACATTTTATACAATTTCTACGAAAACCTCTATACGTAGAGAATATATATTCTTGATATTTTTACGATCCTGTATAGACTAGCATGTTATTAGTTGTAACTACTTGCTACTAACACTTATTGCTACAAACTAAACCGTGATTTTCGACATCACACTTTACCTGACCTGGCAGTGTCAGGCTCATAATGCCCGCAAGTGACTCATTTTTACATACATACATTGTAATCATAAAAATAATAATTTATATTTACATTCAATACTCATTATAGAAGCAAATACACCAATATTACATAATAACTAGAAATTTAAAAATGCGAAAATTTAATAAAAAGTAGTATTATTGACATATCCTGTATCATCGTAAAGCTCGTAACTACATGTGTTATAGACGGAAAGTATTCGGTATTAAAATTTAAAGACCCTAGTATGTAATTATGATGACGTATTTATTTATATTAAACAAAAAAACCAAATCACATGTTGAGTGTGAGTCGCTGAACAAGAGCAGTGTTTACTGACGTTGCGCCTGCGCCGACTCAGCCAATGGCAGTAACAGTAACCAGAACTACCTATTTGTTGTACTGTTCAATGATCTTCCACAGGGACTCGTCAATCGGTTATTTGTATTTACTTACTGGCTAATATCAATAAGGTTGTGATTAAATAAACTTTTCATAGATGACAAACAAACCTACGGACATCTACACTTTTATATAATGTATTATGCAATTCGCTCTAATTATTATTCTGTATCAAAATATAAAACTAATATCTACTAGCATTACATTAAATAAGAAAGGAGCTGTACTGGAAATTATTTAGAAATAATAGCCGCTTCTCAATAGTCTGAAAATCGGCTTCTTGCTTTCCTTCCTCCGTTACTGAATCAATAATATTTTCAACATCGTGGTGTGAATGCATAAAAGATGTGACGGGCTATTTTGCAAACAAACACGTGGCGAGACCACGTGTTCAATTCCACGTACACTAAAGTTGAAATCGTACACGACTTTCGATCAACAGAATTAAAAATTATTATTATTTCCCAAAAAAATCGGCCTGTACCTTGACCGGTCATCTTTAAACTATAGTTTATAAACAACAAAAATATACACAAAATTTCAAAGTAGACTACATTTTTTATACTTTGTTCTTTTGTATGCCTATAAGAGAAACCAAATACAAATAATGCTGAATAGAACGTGACGTGCTGTTAACTGTAACAGGACTTCTATAAAATAATATTGGATCATATCATATAATATAATATCGGGAGTAGCTACGGCTATTATTGGACTGTAGTATCACTTCCCATCAAGTGTATTGCAGTCACTTTGTCGTGCCACAATAACAAATATATATATGTACTAGCCTTCCGCCAGCGGCTTCGGCCGCGGCTTCTCCCGCGTGATCTAGTTTTAAGTCCAGAAATGAGAAAATTCCATAAAAACTTTCATCCCCTAATTTACCCCCTTAGGGATTGAATTTCATAAAATCCTGTCTTAGACAGCACCTACATGCTAAAAAAAACCCGTATGCAAAATTTGAAACTCCTAAAATATACAAGTGTATTCTGAGATTTCGTAATGAGTGATTTACTTTTATATATATATAGATGATTGGTATTGACGCTGTCTGTCTTCCTTAACCATCCATAAGGAAGGCCTCTGCAGTGGGGACCTGCAATGGGGTTAATGATGATGATTGACGCTGAAGTACTCTAACCAAACACTGTTTAATATTATACGTTAAATCACAAGATTTAGTATCTTTTGCATTAAATTTAACGATTGATACATTTTCTCTGCCGCCTGTATTATCATATAATATCAGCGCAGGTGGGCTTAACTATTTTTCATCTGAATATCATAAAACTTAAGTATCGTGTTTTCTATTTTCAACCTGTGAAATATTTTGCTGTCACTGTATTGTAATTTCTGTATATATTTTTATTCGTCGTCAACAAAAGTCAAGAATTAGCTTGTCCGCGCAGTGGTGTTTCGGCAATGCAGAGGTTAAGCAAATTTCGCAAAATCTGGTCATAGGATGGGTGACCGAGAATTTTTATCTCAAACTCCATGTGCTTCGGGAGGCGCGTTTAGCCATTGGTCCCGTTTGTATGATTGTATCGGATGTATTTGATTACATCCATAGAGAAGTCATGTGTCCCAACAGTATGAACATAACAAAACTTTTTCACTATTATATCTGCTTACTAATTAACTAAAAAAACTAAAACTTATTATTATATTTGATCAATTTTGCTTTCACAATGCTATACTGAAAAATATTTTTGATGAAAATTGCTTAAAAAATCCCTGGCACTCCAAGAGATACACAGACCAAGAGATACGATTCGAACCCAACGAAGTTGATTTTTTTTAGGCATTTTTTTAATAAGAAAACTTAAACATTGTTCGAATTAAAAATTTTCTACAGTAAAATCATTATTCAAAAAATTATCAGTGAATTTTGGTTACATAACAGAAGTAAGATCTACAGCAACAAATACATTACAAATATATTACTTAGCGGTAGGTAATCATAAATAAATCACGCATAAAAAAATTCCAATACAATTCTTCAATAAAAACAGTGCCTCTGAATTAATTTCAATCACCAAACTTAAAAAAAGACCATGTTATTTGTAGTACAGAATGGCGTTACATAAATAAAGCCAAGAAATCTAAAAAGAAACAAGTGACTATCAAATTGACATTTGGTGCCGCGGCGCGCTACTACAAAGAGATGGCAATCGCGGAACCGCTCGACTCTATTGTCTGTTTCGACGGGCGCGCGTTATCAGCATCGGTCCCTCGTTAACGGCGCGGGACGTGACGCAGATCATAAAGAGATTGCAAAACACAATTCACACTAATTTAAAAAATTCCCTCCTACATCATTTTTTGAAATCAGTGAAAACGAAAAATTGCAACCTTTGTAAAAAAAGTAAATAAAATCACGTATATTAAATAAAGGGAATATTATTTTCTAAATCTATGATTGAAGTTTAAAAACTTCTTGCAGTCTATTCAAGTCTACTTCTACAAAATCAATGTTCAATTTCTTCTACGCAAATTATTATGTAGGTTAGCATAAACTTAAGATAAATTTTAGTGTAGAGAAAACATTTATGTAGAATACTTAAAGGCATTGAACTTTAGCTAGAAGCTAAAAATCTGCTTAGAACTTCACCTAATTATGCATTGAACATAAGTAAGGATTGGTGTTACAATAGATAATACGTTTGCAACATTAAACTTTAAATCGCTTTGTGCCAATTCGCCGCTTTCTGAATATTTCAAATAGCAATTCCTGTGCTATGCTGAATTTCGAGCTATTATATTTTTATTCCTGTTCACATAATTTAATTTTCCCGCTATTTTCTGTTCTAAGTTGTAAAATATTTTGTAATTTCAAATTCATCTTAGTTAATTTTCTTTTACCGTAATCGAATATAAGTAGCTCAGTGTTTCTTTTAATCATGAATGGATGACTAAACGTATATGAATTTAAGTAGTTTAAATTTTATATATTTTATACTTATATACTTTGAACTAGACATTTTTAAATTAACATGATCACTGTTAGTTCTTCATACAAACACTTATCGTAAGTATTTTAATAGGAAGTAACTTGGCTAATGAAAATAATGTGTGCAAAATTTTATCAGCTCTTTACAGTAGTCCCTAACTCTATTATTAGTTTATTACATATGATGTATGTACCCATATACCATATCATCACCAAATTCAAAGTCAAAACCTACGAAGCTGCAGGTTTAAACTTTTAATATTATAGTCGCTAGCACAAGTTTAATACTATACCTACTGTTGAATCAACTTAGAACAGACCTCGTTACAGATCATTAGCGAAGCCGCTAACACCGAATGTTACTCGCACATGTTTCAGGCAATCTGCGCAGCACGTGGCGACGTCGCTGACGACGCTCAATGCGCCCTTGTGCTGCAAACTTTTGCAGCACATCTGTTGGCAAACGCAAAGAAACTGGCCAGAAATAAATGCAGTACACATCATTAAATAAAATCGGGAACATACATTTTTCATTTGTTCTTCATTAGCTATATTATCTACGGTACATGTCTTATTTACCAGTCAACCGGTAAGGATGTATGTACAGTACCTTTTAAAGATGGTATCTGATTGTTCTGGATACGAATTACTTTGAATTATAACTAATGGTATGTATTGTAGGTGGAATAAGAGTAGGAACAATTACTGAAATGGATTATGAAAACTATGCATATGATGGTAATGTAATGAAGATACTAAATTCATTGGTTCCGAAACATAATGACGTTTATAATTCAAAAAGGCAAATCAACACTGATAATATTGCACATCGGTGAAAATTACATTCAAAAGGAGAATGATTTGAAGTGACAGGTAAACTGATAATACCTATAAAAATAGAAGGCTAGCTTTCAACCAGTCGCCAGCAATTATTATTAGTTAAATATTTCAAATGATTTATTCAAGACTGAGATATCGATTCCAACACAGTCGCCTAACCTAGACACATTATCTAATATGCAAACCGTACACGCGACGTCTACGTCCGCCGGATATCATATGACAATGTGCATATTTTTAGCAACAATACTGAATGTATGCATGATTAATATTCGAGACGTAGTGTTCTCCAGTAACAAACATATCACAATAAATCGATAGACATGAAACTTACTAAATTCAAAGCATAGAATATGGTCAACGTAAATTTTCTTCAAACAGACTGATTTCTTTCAATTTCAAAACTGAATATATTTAATTAAACCTACAAGCGATTGTGGGTAAAACAAAATATTTCCAAATTGAGCAAAAATACATTTAAAGATCTTAACGAAATGTTATTAATTTCTCGTACTTATAGTAACGGAAATGATTTTTGTGCTCTGGAATCATGTACAAATGTGAGATCTGAAATCATGTACTTCATCTTTCAAAATTACTGGTCTTATTTTTAAAATACTTTCGCCTACAGGAAGCTAAATCATAAGTGAGTGACATAGAGTTTAATTAGAACAAAAGCAATAGGCTAGTTGACACCTTTTTTTTTATTTCATAAATAAATAGTCCATTAACATCTGAGAAATAATGTCAAAGTAACAGCATGTCTGCGATTAATAGTTTCGGAGATACGGTGCTGTGTTTGTAGAATTGCTGCTAGTTGGCCGAAAACGCTCCCTACAAATTCAAGGCACTCAATGACGTCACACGGTGCTACAGTAGCGAAAAATGTATGGGCGTCTGGACAATTTTTGTAATATCTTTGTTATTTGAGCGTTTATGTTTATAGCTGTTATAATGAAAGTTGTAACATTTTTTATATCTAATTTAATGCCTTATGTATTTTAGCAAATTTTTGTAGTAGACTTTTTCTACATTTTTCAAGTTTTCAAAGCTAAATATTTTCCAAATCAGTGACTTAAAATTTATTTTGTTAAACATTTATAAGTTAAAATGGTTCATATTTATCGAAGATATAACTAAAACCTGTATTTTCACTTGTAGGACACAAGCCTATTACCAAATGTATAATAAAAGGAGTCATCTCTCAGCCCTTTTACGTCCCCATTGCATGGGCTCAGGCCTCCCTTATGGATGGTTAAGGAGGATGGGCCATGACCCTCCACGCTGGCCCAATGCGGATTGGAGGTTATTAACGACTGCAAATGCAGCCGGGACCAGCGGCTTAACGTGCCTTCCGAAGCACGGAGTAACTCGAGATAAGAATTGTTTGGTCACCCATCCCGTGACCGACCTTAGCGAAAGTTGCTTAACGACTAAGATCGCGGGCCGCGGCGCTTATCCACTACGCCACCGCGCTACTATAAAAGGAGTACTCTAGAGGAAATAAGAAACAATATGAATAAACTAAAATATATTCTATACTGAGTTATCGCTAATAAAAAGAATCTATCTGCACCACTGGAACCCAGTCCACTGAGGAAAAATTTGAATATGTGGAACAAACACGCTTTAAATATTACAAAGAAAAAGCTGGAAAAACTGATGCTATTTTTGTGTAACTTCGGAATATCATGTGATTATCCCCAGATGTCTAGCGGGCGACTGTGATACTTCCCGGGCCGGTAGTCAACCTGTCTGTCACCCTGAGACGTCTTGAGGTGACGCCAAAAAGATGATTTAATAGACGTCAAAACAATATTTTCACGGAAAAAGAAATCGTTTTTTAGTTTTAATAAGAAACTAGACAGGCTGAACTACATTACAAATTACTAACTTTAAAATTTCTATAGGTTTATATAAGCATAAATTTAAAAAATTGCTTCATCACATATTTACCTATAATCTTCGTAATAAATAGCACCTCATAAAATATGAATTCATATCGGCTTTAAAATTTTTGATTATAAAATAATAATAATTATTGCTATGCTTAAACACACAACAAGTGAAAAGTAACAAGTGCTTGAAAAATCCGTCAGTCCTGTTAGATCTCGGGTAGCTCAATTGCTTAAGCAGTCGCCCGGATTGGGAACGATTTATTGGTCGAGCCACATCTGGAGGTTCGTGGATTTTTAAGCATTTTCGTTAAATATATTTATCTGTATAGCAATGTGAATGTAAAATAGATAAAATATAATAGGTATTCGTTTTCATTTTGCGATTTATCAATGAATATATTGTACTATAGCCCAAAATTTTAATAAGATCATTCCTTTCATTTGCACCTTAAAATACAAATCTCGTTCTTACTCAAGTTATCCTTCGCACTTTGAAAATGATATTTCTAGAACTGTTAACTTTAAAGGTACCGCGCCGCCATCTGCAATACAGATTCGTACACCAACAGATTGCCCAAAATCCAAGCCAGATGTACGTGAGAACCATAATCAGGTTTGTTTCATAGAAAGCTTTATGGTGGGTACCTTACTTCTTTAATTGCAACACGTGGGCAAAGCAAATAATGAAGGCAATTGTTCACAACAAATAACTTTAAAAAGAAATTAGTTTATTATTTAACATCTGTGGGACAGAATTTAATAACGTTTTGCACGTGTAAGTCATATGAACTGAACAGTAATCACCTAATTGTCTACAAAAGTTTTGTGAATGTATTTAAAAAGGAAAATTTACCTAAAGACTTTAGTTGCAGAACACGTGGCTTGAACGAAAAATGCCGGCTATTGTAATGAGACAAATGAGTAGTAAGAGATATTAGTTTATTATTTATCTACTGTGGGACGGGATTTCATAAGGTTTCGCACGTGTAAATCATATGGTGTAGTAAAGGTATTCAACAATTTTTTCACAAAACTTTTGTGGAAGCTTTCTCTCTCTGAGGTCTAAGGTTCGATTCGGAGGCCCTCGGAGTTAATATAGAAAATGGATATTTGTTTTCTGATCTCTGTATGTATGATGAAGCACAACAAATGTAGACCTATTTCCCCTTCTGTTAAAGATATAAAGATATTATTTACTGTATTTTTATTTATTTATTTGCAAAATGCATGAATTTTATTCTATACATTCAAAAGGTATTTTTACAACTTTTTAAGCAGTTCTCCTTTTTAATATAAGCAAAAATTTAGAAGGTTATAATTTAAAAGTAAAATAAAATGATAGTGGTCTTTTTCAGAGCGGCGGAGATACCTGGATGTGTTCGAATCTTGCACGTGCACGCAGCTGCGCCTAAGCAGATCGCACGTGTGACGTGCGATTAATTTCTCGGTTTCCTACGCTCTTGGTACAATGATGCTTTGTACAATCCTCCCAAACCATTTAGCGTTCAGATAATTGACAAACCAGACTGCGGATTTTTTATAACACTTCATATTTCGCCGAAAATCTGTAATTCATTAAAATATAAATAAGGTCATTGACACCTATATGCTTACCAGCAGCATCCTGAAAACTACCAAAACCTACATTAAGCTCCTATTCCTCCACTCGCTCGATTTACTATAATTTGTATATTTTATAGTGGATATTGATATTAACTTGGGGCAGATATTCAAAAATTACTGCCGATGTTTGAGGTTGACTGACTCAATAAAATAATAATTCCATTACCGTACCTTACAATACAAGATCATGTTGATGTAGGTATATTTCTCACGATTTAAAATTTATTATGGATACGCTTTCTATCGATTAATTTATATCGTTTTAGCAAACTCAAACGTGATTATTATAGTCAAGTCATGAAAGTGTCTTAAAAAATTAAATACTATTCGTGGTAAATCAAAACAGATGGATCGATTTCAGCTTAGATTATTTAATGTGATTTTACAGATCTTTAAAAGTTTATAATAAGTAAAAATAGGCAAGAAAACTTAGGGATGTTACATAGAAAAACGTAAAACATGGCAAGCTTGATGAATGTATTTTTAAGGAATATCAACTATTAACTCAATGCCACGAAATCACAACTTTTATTATATATCTATCACTCATTATATATCACTCATAGTTTAGTTGGCGGATTTTTTATCAGATAAGACGCGTTTTATTGCGATACAAATATCCAAATATAATAAAATTAACTTTATTATTGCTCACTAATTATAGCAATAGAAACTATCATCATTAGCCTATTGATGAACCCACTGCAGTGACACAACTCTTCTCTATGGTTAGAATCAAATAGTGACAACGGCCCATAATCCGAGCTAGTCAATTTACCCTATAAAATGAGTATTAATACGAGTCGAATTCGAAAAATTCTGAAGTCAAGAGTAACTATGTATTTTTGTCATCATGTATGTGACAAAACCTTTAGTAATATGATGTAATATTCTAATTTATAATTACAGTTTATTAAGAATAATGCCATAACGTATTTTGGTACAAAATCAAGTTAATGATGGTAATTATTGATTTATGCGCACTCTTAACGTGCTTTTCGAAGCATAAGAAGCTCAAGATAATACATTTTTGGTCAACCATCTTAAAACGGGTGCAAAAATTGCTTAGCCTCTTTGCAACATCAAGTTCTTCCAATAAAAACCTTATTTTTACCTTATAAGTACATCTTTATTTAATAACAAAAACGACGTGTGTCAAAACACATCAAAATAGTTTTAATAACACTACACTATCAGTACTTGCAGCCGCAAAAATCTCTTATTACGCCGATATGCACCAATATTGCCCATCTGTCAACCTATTTGTATCTAATAAACCGCTACATGTGCATGAGGCAATCCGCATATGGATATGGCAAAACAAAATTGACCAGAGACTAAAAATAATTTTAACGCTATATTTTTATCACTTAGTTCATAAAGATGTAATTCATCTGAATAAAAAAAATATAATTCATTGTCTCTACAGTTTATGTATTTACATATCTTGTTAAGTGCTCAAAAACCTCTAAGATAGAGATATTTCATCATTCTTCGTCAAACACATTTGATTCAGTTTTCTCCAAATTAACAAATTTAAATTTCCGGATCAAACTAAATACTGTCATCCTTTTCAATTAATTTCAGGCGTCGTCTGCTGTTGTTGATAATAGAGAATAAACAAATAAAAATAAGTAAATACCACATCCGTCAATATTGCAGTCGTATGATAACTAATCTGCTAGAATCGTTATCAGCGCATGTGGCACACTACTCGCTACCGGCCGATAATATTGCTGCAATATGCTGCACAGATTTGCGACTAGGAACAAATGTTGATGTTTCCACGTGCGACGCTTGGGAACCGCTGGTGAACACATGTCTCACCTAACGACTGTTTTATGAAATGTTTTACAACTTACGCTTATTGCCTTTCTAAAGAAAGGTGATCGCCAAATGTGGCATCGCTTCCGCCACGCCATAAAGTAACAGACGCGTTAAACGGACAGCATTGTTTCTGTTTTTCCTTATGGCTATTAGGAAATTAAACGCCGACGTCCAGTCTAACTTCTGACTGGCTGGCAGATTTTTATGAGGCATCGCACGGCTCGCTTTCGGACATCAAATAATTGTAATGGTCATAATGTGTCTGTTTTACCAAAAAATAGTCGTAAAAAAGAAATTCGAGATATGGTCATCCATTCGATGTCTTACTTAGTGACATCGCTTAACTCTCACAATAGTAGACCAAACGTACTAAGAAATGCGCCTTCGAGCTACTCCTGTTTTTATTAAAATTACTACAAGAAGATATTTTAATATTGAATTTACTAAAACAATTACTATTAAAAAGCTAACGCTTTTCTAAATCAAATATTTTACAAAGTTGATAAAACGAAATGTGATTTCAAAATACAATAGAACAAGACAGTCTTCATGAAGTCTTAATTATCATTATACAGATCAACCAATTCATAAGATTATTAAGACGACAGAAAAAGTTTCTGAATAGAAAAATTTGGAACGCCGCCGTTCAAAAATAACAGAGATCCATTTGACACGGACAAATGAGACGAACAGCGGACAGACGTGACACCTGAGGACTAATAACAGTCAGTCGGCTAACCTATTACTGGATAGCCTCTGTGAGCGGTAATCATTTCTCATTGTCTCGTTATCGGTTGGGCAATCGGATATTAATGATGGTGCGACTAAACTAAGTGCTTATTGTAAGATGCATTTGTACTGTAACATGTACAGACACAAAAGTGAATCATGTGTTTGGTATGAAAATTACAAATGTCGACCGACTAACTACATATTTACGATAAGGCTAGTTATTTAAGGCAGGTCATGTATAATCATTAATCACAGAGCAAAATATTGCCTATATTTTAAAAGTGTGACTAATACCCGGGTATATAAAATATTATCCAAATATTTAATAATAATTACCCAAGAATGAAGATTACTAAAAGGAAGAAATTAGTAAAAGGAATGAAGATGCTATTCTTTATACATACATAATAACAAAGTTGTACAAACCGGACCATATCAAAATATCCAAACAAAGTTACACAATGACGTGTCCATAACTCACTTTTGTTTTCTTACAAAAATTTATCTCGCGTCTCAACTAAAATAAGACGATAAATGATCAGTGACCAGACAAAACTGATGCGCAGTCATCTCCCTAATCAAGTGTCGGGACAAAGAGTTACAAAGTACAGTAATCCGGTTTGATAGCAGTTGTATTAAATTATGCAAGTAATAAAAACTTATATGCCTCAGAATCCGTCTGGGTTCGGATCACGCAATTTCTCAAAACATTGTCGCATCATTTTTCTTGTGTCAATCAGGGCGCTTGTGTAGATGTGACTTAGTGGCTAACAGGGTTGACAATTTTTTTATTAATCACTTTATTTTCTTGGAAATACATAAAGCATTGTTAACAAGTACTAAAATATCTCACTATTTATCTTCATACCCAATTCCGAATAAAAAAAATAGGCAGTGAGAACTCAATCTGCACCTGTTAGTTCTGCTGCATACCAGCTTTAACCAGATGAATTTAATATTTTTGAATCCAATAACAATCAATGATAAGTCCGCTTCAAAATATATTTTGTAGCATTATTATTCCATGGCACCTTTAATTATGACTCAAAATGCAAATTTTCTGCATAATCTTATCTTTCATAAAATGACATTTACCTAAGGTAAAATATAAATAATATTTATAAATATATATATATACTCTTTATTGCACAAAAAACAAAGTCAACATTACAATTGTATGTAAATCACAAGCAAGAGTGGGCTTATCTCTATAAGAGATCTCTTCCAGCCAACCAGGCGGTGTGGGAGATCAAGCAGTAACGGGAGACTGACAAGTGCATAATTGTTAAATTTGATGTGAATGAATATATAATAAAAAAAATATACATATTTACAACATTAATAAATTATACTTGACAGTCTTAACATTGTTAACCAGCTGCATCTCTCAACTTTTATTTTAATCTTAATATTTTTACTGATGACATCCCTGATAAAGCTGGCAGGGTTGTCTCATCAACTGTTAAATAGAGTGCGAGGCAATGAATACTTTTATTGACGCGTCCGACGGGTTCACTGAGAGAACCTTGAAGACTAACGACTGAATCGTGCAAATTTCAACTATCCTCTATGGTATTACAGTTAACTTTTGTAACTCGAATTAGCTGCAAATAATTTGAATTTAAAATATCCACTAAATAAATGTTGCATAGGGATTATTTTCCCGTGATTTCATTAAATCTTCTAAGACGGAGACGGAGTATTCGAAATAATGTACACGAACAAGGAGATATGCGGCACGATAAGTTCCTGTTGTCCATTTCTTATGCAAATATTGACAATGTTGCCATCATTAATCAAGCGAAATGCCAGGGGCTATATAAAAAGCTTTGAATGCGCTCTGTAGATTCACGTGCACGGGCGTTGATGTTGATATCAATCACATCTATGTCACCGCTTGACTCCTTATTTATCTATAAGTAAAACTGGCCTTTAATAAAGTTCACTTAATAAAAATATCCCACACAATAAACTATAATTTATTTCATTATCGCATTGTGTTTCTAAATGGAAAGATTATTATTATTATTTCTAGTAAGTAAATACATATTTTTATGATTTCAAAATTAATCAAATAGAGAACTACATTCTGTATTCGATTATAAAAACAGGCAAGAAGTTTGTTTACAGGCCATACTTAAACAGCCAGTCACAATATTTGTAAACTACCAAAAAAAACTGTTAATAAGTTCCTCATATGGCTTGCAGATTTGGCGGTTGCTTGTTACTTGCTTCTGTTGCTTGTTACTTTGACTTTTCGATTTCGATTTTATATTTTTTTCCAAGAATGCTATTGAATGTCATCATGAAAGAGAAAAATATACCAAAACTAGCTTTTTTGTCAGGAACCACGACATCTATTGAAAAATATTTTGAAGAAATATCTTAAGAGAAATAAAATTTAACTATAGTGGTAGCTGAAAAAACCGCTATAGTACTGAAGACGATATAAGGTAAATAATGTAATTTTTTTGACAAAAAATATACTAATTTATATTATTTATCATTACAATTAAGTAAACGAATGTGAAGACGGAAGACTGATTACTTTATATTTTGGAAACACATAAAAAAATAGCTAAAACTATTTTTTTTATTTGCACACATACATTATTACAGAATACAAATAATTTTAAACGAGTTAAATAATACAGACTAAGATCAACAATGTATGTTTATGTATCAAAATTTATATATACCTGATAAAACTTAAGATAAATGTGCAAAGAAAATTTGAAACTTCATTAATTTGAAGTATCTAACTAAGGTAAGAACAACAACACTCAGACTCACGAGAGCATGAATATACCTTTAAAAGGATCTCAGAGATAGTGACACCTTGATACAGGCGAGGCCATCGGATGAACGTTAAATATCGAGCCAGTAACACATCGAAAAAATTATAGACATTACAATGTCAACTATAAAAGTACCCCAACAATGTTTTTATTAACTTTCTACGAGAAATATATCGTACTTACTTCTTAGTTAAAATCAAAACCCATTTAGAGTTTCATAATGATTTTTCATTATTTCCTCATTTATACTGTGATTTATTGTTTGTATGGAAAACAATACATATAGAATAAATATTTTTCTTATTTAATGTAATATATATTTTTCAAATAATAAAAAATTTTCAAATACCTTGATGGTGTCACATATGTGTCATAGTACACACGATGGGCGGGCCGCCCTGTCTTTTTCTTTGGGCGCCAAACGTTAAGCCACGTGCCTGCACCGATATAGACGCCCAATAGTAAGTATTAATGAAATATAGAAGAAAGAGCATTCAATATCTTTACCTGTATTTCGCTTAATATATCAGTAAGTAATTGTCAACTAATTTAAACAATAATATGTTATGTCAAAAAATTAATTCATTAAGTATACAATTATAAAGTACTGTCAGCTAGATACTCGTTTACACTACGAGGGTCAAACTGAAAGTTCTTAGAAAATCAAAAACTGATTACATTAGCCAGTTATTAGTTTTATTATATCTTTTCAAAATATTGTCCATTCACGTCAATACACCGCCGCATGCGATGGAACCACTGGGAAAAGCACTTTGCCCACTCGTCCTTAGGGGTCTCTTCAATGGCATCGCGATACGCAGCCACCGCTTCTTCAGCATTCATAAACCGCTTTCCTTTAAGTTTTTCTTTAATTTTTGGAAATAAATAAAAATCACAAGGCGCGAGGTCGGGGCTATACGGCGGGTGACCCAGTAATTCAACGTTTGATGTCGCCAAATAGTCGATCGTTCGCTTGGCGGTGTGCGACGAGGCGTTGTCGTGGTGAAGGAGGATCCTACTGCGAGGTCGTTTCTCTCGAACTTTTTCCAAGACAAGTGGCAAACAATTGGTAGTGTACCATTCTGCAGAAACTGTTTTTTGATCCTTTAACACAATTGTTGCAAAATGACCTAGCCTTCCAAAGAACGAGGCCACCATTTTTTTTCCCGCACTTCGATCTCTCTTCACTTTAGTTGGCAACTCCTCGAAAGGAAACACCCACTGAGCAGATTGTCTTTTGGTTTTAGGATCATAACAGTAAATCCAGCTTTCGTCACCTGTTAGTATGTCGAACACAGCATTTGAGTCACCTCCGTTAAATCTTTCAATCATTTTACGACACCAATCCACACGATGGAGTTTTTGAGCCTCAGTCAAATTATGAGGTATCCACCGGGCGCAAAGCTTCCTGACCGCTAAATGTTCGTGGAGGATTTTGTGCACTTGACTCATACCGATGCCTAAGCTTGTCCGAATCTGTTGATAGGTCACTCTTTTGTCAGTCTCTATCATACGCCGCACAACACAGATGTTATCTTCAGTCGTCGCCGTAGAAGGCCGTCCCTCACGTAAATCATCAGTGAGATTAGTGCGACCACGTTTAAACTCATTAAACCAGTTGTAAACAGTCGCACGAGATGGGGCTTCATCGTGAAAGGCCAATCGTAGTCTATCATAACTTTCTTGTTGACTTAAATGACATCGAAAGTCATAAAAAATCATTGCACGAAAATTTTCTCGTGTTAAATTCATGATGACGTGACACAGACAATTTTCAATTTGCCGCCAAATCGTAAAACAAATGACAAATTAATGAAATATATACTCAGTAATATTGGCAAAGAGTTATATTTTCAAATTTTAGAATTATTTTTTTATTATATTGTTTGTAAGTGGCCAGTTCTAAGAACTTTCAGTTTGACCCTCGTATAATATGCTTTAGCTACTAATAATTTACAAAGTTGCTAATAATTTACTCTTTTGAAAACATTATAATCGACCAGATAGTGTATACATTTTTGGAATTTTATTAAAAATTTTTGGAGCCATACAAAACAAAAGTATCTACTTTTGTTTAATAGAACTTTCTTAGAAGCTATCTACACAAGTCGTCTCGATGGTGCAACCTCGTCTTGTTTTCAAATAATTATTGATTCTGTTTGACGTAACTTCAAATACCTATATAGATTGATGGCAGAGTCCTAATATTTAATTTAATAAAATGTGGCTTACAGATATCCGTATTCTGTAAATCACATATGTATGTTTCTAACACATTTTTTCTGGGCTCTAAAGGTAGTTATAGACTCGGTCAAATATCCCCACAATTTAATGCCGTATCGAACAGTAGAAACTACAGTATGCGTGATAAGATGTAAGGACAGTGTATTGATTCGCGTTCCTACTAAGTTTTTATAGTACATGAGGATACTGGGACAACTTTTACAAGCATGCTCAGTGTGTGATTTCACGTTACATTTTTTTATCTATAAACAAACACAGATTTGTGACATCCGTGTCTTTTATATTTGTACTAGTATAGTTAATGTTTAAGTCAAGGATTTGTTTATTTTTATGTTAAAAATTCATAAATTGAGTTTTTCTATATTTAAGATTGATAAGATTTAACCACTGAATAATTAATTTTAATCTTTTATTTATTTTTTCTCTAAGGTGCCGACAACGGCATGATTTTTCCGACATTATCCCAACGAATATACATATACTATATAGAAAACCATATCAGTACTTTGGATTATTATATTAAAAATCCATTACAATCAATTTGTATCTTCACTATAAACAGAAAAGGCTTAAAAACAATTGCAGGTTATGAACCTAGCGTGCAGCTGACTATATAATGAAATCTAATGGATAGATAATTTTGAGTATAACGCTACAAAGTTTAGTATCTATTATATTTCTGTCACTATGTGAATATGATATAAACGAAAAGGTAGAAGAAGAAATGAACCAAGAGACCTTGAACGCCTAAGAAAAAATATAGTACAAAACAAAACTATTTTATTCGCTAATAAGAGGCTTCGAATCAATAATTGGAATGTAATGACACGTATATAATAAATAATAATACTATTAATGGGTATAAAATTAAAATAAATGGCATAAATACAGATAGTTACACCTTTATGGTAGTAAATAAATTACTAAGAAGAGGATAAGTGAACAGCGATCCTGTTTTGATAAACAGTTCTGAAATTGTTTTATATTTCATCTCACATTTGGGCATCAGAAGCTTCTCACGAAACTTCAATTCTAATAAATGTTATTATGACACGAAAAATATACGATACATACACCAATAATGGAACACGTAAATCTTTTGAACTCGTAACATTTACTTTGTAAATATAGAATAAGAAATTTCATATAGGCGGAGTCTTATCTCTTTTTCGGTATAATCATAAAACCGCCTATTGCAGATCACAATACCGCGTTTAGTAATAAAAAGTATTAGTTTATTAGGGCGTTTGCATACGGCAGCTGTAAGGGCGAGTGTACACGCAGCTGGACGCGGTGTGAAAAGCGACGCTATGCGATTCACAGCAACTGTTCCTGATTTTTAGGGGACGTAGTGGTAGTGACACCTTGCTTCGCAAATGTGCAGAAGTGCGTGTTGGTTCTGCTACCTTTTCCTATATATAATCGAATCAATATTAAAACATTTTATACAAATTTTATAGTACTTACCCTCTTCCACCCTACCGGCGCATTAAGTAAGTCTTTAAAATTCAGAAATATTTAAACTCCTTAAAAAATAGAAAGGAAATTACACAAAAAAATATTATAACCGTGCGACATATTCTTGAATTTACATTGTAGCTCCAAATAACTTCATAACAGCCCACTTCAATCTTATTGTTGTAAATTAAATAAGTTTTCTGTAATAGATCTTAATCACGTACAAAACCACATAACATTTTCAGCGAAACCTACTCTTATTACACTGTCATCAATTGACAGTGTAGTAAGAATAGGTTTGTAGTTTATCAAATTCAGGTCCATGTGTGTAGTTTATCAAATTATACGTTTTACATAAAATAAACTCTTTTCTGTGACTAAATACATCTAGCATTTAAAACAAGATTTTGGTTCTGGAAGAAATCCAGGTAGCAAGTTGCCTTATACCAAAATTTATATCCATACAATAGAACAGTCGGACACCAGTTATCAATCAAAAATAATTGTTTTAACAATTAACAGGTGAAATCGCTCTCGTATATCATTACTCTACGCACTACTGGAAAGCTCCATATATCAGTCAAGTTGTGGAGGGCATAATTATGACTGATTCAATCAATTGATTGAACCACTCTCTGAGAGTTCTGTTTGTAACCATGAATAATATAGACAAACGAGGCTCTGCAACTATGTACAAGTACTTTATAATTATATTATAACTGAATTTATTCAATATATGATAATAAATAAATATTAGTCCAAGATGAGTAGCTAAAGCCCCCGTATTTTGGAGTATCTGAGATAACGAAGGTACCACAACAACCAGATCCGAGACAATATAGAAATGTTCATTTTCTACATTGACCCGAACGGGAATCGAATAAGGGATCTCAGAAATGGCGACATCTTGAAACCAGCATGCGTACGGCTTATATTCTCTCTCACCTTCTTTTTTCAGGTTTTATCAATTCATTTTCCCTTATTCTCAGCAACTCTCATCATTTGTATACAAATGACCTACAAAGTTATGCACAAGCGGAGACAACTAACCTGAATGAAGTCATATGGTCGATAAATGAGGATCTGCAAAAGATCTGTGACTGGTGTGATACTTTTGGAATTCTGGTGAACCCTGACAAGTGTCAGGGTATCATAGCGGGACTGGAGTACGGTAGTACGGGTCTTTTAATAATGGTGGATATGAGCTCGGTCACTCTCCTTAAGTTTAATGAAAATTTGATAAAGTTTGCTCCGCACATTGTCGATCTAGGAATTTGCATTGACAAGCTCACTGAACTAGAGGACGCAAATCGACGTTGACGTCGAAAAAAGTAATTGGCATACTTGGATCTTTTTACCAATTCAAAAATTTCCTTCCCTATGGAATATCAACTAAAATTCTCTTAGTCCAATCAATAATATTTACTATTATTGATTATGCTGACGTGTGTTACACTGACATCACGCAAGAACTTCTAAATCAATTAAATCGTTTACTCGATAATTGCAATCATTTAATAACATATATTTTCTTTATCTTCATCATGTTTCTTATATTTTCTTTATCATATTTCTGCCTTAAGAAAAAAATTGAAATAACTATTCGCCAGCGTACGGATCTTTGGATCCATTCCACTTTCATTTCTATTACTAAAGATCCATGTGCACCTGAATATTTGAAATGTAAATTTCATTATTAAGGTGTTTCTCATCGTAAAGCGTAATCTTCTGACTGCTAACAAACTCTGCTTATTCCTTCTCATCGGACATCAAATTCATTTTCTCTTTAGGATTCTTAACGATTATTTAATTATACATTATTACAATTTAAATTTTATTGTTGCACAATACCTTGTAAAGCTCTTTGCTACAACTCTCCGGTGGACTGATAGAGAATGTATAAAGATATAAAGCCCGCCATTTGTACATTTTTATTTATGCAAAAAAAACTTATATAAATAAATACAAATATTTGGTTACTTACCTCTACATACTTTTCGTGTAATAAAATATTTAATAAATATCTAAAGGCACTCTTACTTTATATATTTCTAATAATAAATCTTAGAATAAATTTTATGTTACATATAATATCATATTAATATAATTTACTTATAAAATACAATAAACAACTGAATATGAGCAAGTGCGTGTCGGATTTGATTACCGGTTCTAAACACTAAGCATTATCGTAGGTCAATTAACCTACTGCAAATAAGTTTATGTAAGCAAATACGGTCGAGACGATATATATGGGTTTCGATTTGTATTATAAAGATTATACAACTTGGATATAATTACATAATACGTTATTTAAAAATAATAATTGTACCACTTAAATTGAAATTTTTATTCTCTCACTGTATGCCCTCTTTAAAATAACGTGTATAATTAGTTATACGTAGATATTTGAGACACTGGGTAAGTGGAATCTCTTCAGATGACACAAATTTGCAGGTGTCCTAATGATTTAACCACTTAACCACATTTCACTGTGAAAGTGGAATCATAAATTTATATTTTTTTTTCTCAAGAATAGGGCTAATGACATAAATGGGAAACATAGTGATTCTTTTCTTTACTCCCTTTAAAGCACGGAACCCAAAAAACCCTGAAAGAAGAAATCTATTAGCAAACTTTTTGAACGTTACCATACAAGCGATCACAATGAACCAGCATCCCGTACCAATATTGTCGTAAGAATAGACCGTAAGAAGCCAACAATAGCAAACAAGCTTTAAAATCCCCAAACAACCTAGAAGCCAGAGAACACAAATAAACCAATAACGCCGTCAAAACGTTTACAATGAGATCGTATCGCATCATCTGCAATTAGGGTCACGAATAATTGACGCCAAAGGTTTAAGGGCGTTTCTTTCACCGTAAAAAAACCGACAATGAAACCCTCATAAGTTCTTACGGTATCAAGATATCGTACCAAACACCTGGCTTTCGCCTCGTTCTACTATACCATACAAAAGTCCTCGAAAATTTTAATAGAACTTTTACGGCTCATTGGCTCCCTTAGTCATGAATATAGGGATATTTAGGTCTTATAGTCTCGATTACGATCTTTATATTGTTTTATTACAACTCCAATTACAAGAGGCGTTATTTTGAATGAAATAACTTTTGCAGAAATTAGTATTCTTTTATTCAAAATATTAAATTACTTACTAGCTAATCTGTTACACGCGACATCACCCGCCTTAATCAAGGCCTATATCACCGCGTTTGATGCGACTTTCTGTAGGTGAAAGAATTATCATGATCGGATTATTATTTCCGAAGACTACCCTCTATAAATACACAAACAAGTTAGAACCTTACCTCTTTATAACATATAAATAAAGCATGATAACAATATTTTTAGTACTCTAACTTTAACTACTACATGTTTATAATTTTTACTATCCCTTGCACTAAATCATTTACGTATCATAATCCCATGTTCATTCATCGAGGCGAACGAATGAGCAAAACGAATCCATCTAATGGCTCTATAGTTCCTTTATCAGAGCCGAGTTAAGTGCCTTCACAATAGTTGTATACTCTCCCACGCAGTGTCAAAACACCCCATACAACACAACCAATACAACGCCAACTACCACTCCCCTTTTATACCTTAACAGCAAGGTCCACAAAAGAGACGATGTAAGCAATAAGAGAGGTCGTATAAAAGTGGTTGTACGTGGGGGTGACGTCAGAAAATCATAATCGCGCGAGGGTTAGGTCAATTCACATTGATCCCCATCGTTAATACAGTGGCGATTGTGGGAAAGTCGTCACAGTTTCTGTTATAAATCTGTGGGAGTTTCATTTTGACGTCACAATCCTCTTTTTGTTTGATAAGGGTCGCTTACAAATGACTAGAGGACGCAATGACAAGTGCTTCATTATACTTAAGAATACACAACAATTGAGATTAACTTACGTAAAAGTTACTTGAAAGACCCTGCAATTATTCTGTTGGGATTTAAATTATATGAAATATATTGTGAAACAATATTATATCCCGAGCTCAGATAATTTAGGTTGAATGATAATTTTAAAACATAATTAAACATTTTAGAGTTACAATAAAATCATGATAAATACAAGAGAACAGAATTACTAAAATATATACTATGTAATAATTTATAAAATGTTACCCCTAGACGTAAATGTAAAACTGTCACGTGACCGCCACGTGTCACCTCCCTACACCCCCCACTACCCTTCGTTCATTAAAGCGATTGGAAAGTATTTGTTCTATGCACGCGCACGTGATCGGACGTCTGCATTATTAAATGCCTTTTACGCTTATTGCGAATTAAGTCCCCTCCGCTGTCATATAACCATGTTATTAATCTCTAGACAAGGTTGTTAATATAACTGCTATATCAAATTCATTTAAGAAATGTACTACATTATATTATCAAATGTATTTATCATTTACGCGAAAGAGGCGGTGAAGGCTTATGATTGTAAATTACATACCATCGGGAAGCCATATAGGTAGGCTCATTATGAATCATACGCCAAGCAATGATTAAGATTATTCATTAAATACACGTTGTATTGATTGCCGATTGCTTCATAATTATAAACGTCTTGAACACTAATTAAAAAAAATACCGATAAAATATTAGCCACCTACGAAGCTGACCCAAAGTTTTTGCTGTATCTTTGTCGTAACTACATACGATCTTACGAATTAAATATTTCGGGCTGCTTAACTTTATACCGACGAAGTATTTATTAATCTTAATAACCTGAATAAGATAAACCTTTTCGGCCCACATACCAAAGTAAGACTTCAAAATTAATATTGGCCCGTGATGCTCTTTTGAAAGTAAAATATTTCTCAAGCAACAGCTTAAAATACATTGCTCTATAAGCGATCTAAACACTTTTATAAAAAGTAAAAATCTATCATTCCTAATTTGAATTTTATATTTCTTAATTTTGGACTCACTACGTCTTCTCTTCACTTAACTTGCTTAAGGTACTATGATTACGTGTATCCATTTTCCCACTAGTTAAACATAAACAAGTTTCCATTGTGAACACACTCCTACTTTATGGCCTGTTAGTATTCCAAATATGCCTGGCTCACACGAACCGCGGCACTAGCCTTCTTTCACACAGGAACATCTCCTCTCTCACGGTCTACCTTCGTCCGACCAATTTATACCGCGATTCACTTTCTGAATCACAACATTCTCACGAGCTGAACATTCCCGTGTAATGGTCGAATAGTTACGTATTCGGCCACAAACTAATTTACCTCCATTATAATGAAAAAGAATTTGATAAGTGGAGCGCTAATTTTAAGTTCTATAATTATAGCATTCTTATATAATAAAGACAACCGTGCTATGATAGCAGAACTAGTAAATAAATAAGTGCCATAAATTTTTTATGAAATTCGAAAAAATCAGTAGTACGTAAGTGAATCCATTACAAAAATCAACATACGACATAAAATCTGCAGAAACAGGGGTCTATTTATTTAGAAGTGCCTAAATCGATGTACTTGAATGTCATAGATATTTATTTATTTTCGAAATGCAAGTATTGCTTACGGCATATATTTAATTGCCAAGCTAAACCACGGCAGAGCCTTAACGTGAGTCTCTTAATCATTCTCCGGCGCATCGCACTGAGATCGGCGAGGTGCGCGTGCGGCGATCGCATTGCCCATAATTATTGAGCGACCTGTGACCCAAGCGTTCCCACGCCCTCGTGTTCACACGAGAAGTTCATGATTCCCATAGGAACCTAAGGTTGCAGCCTAATGAACCCGCACCTGCATGGTTGAATTATAGGATTTCTCGCACCCTCCCGTGCGACCGGAGGGAATATTTGCACTGTCAATACAAAAAGCAATAACGGCTGACCAATATCTCCATGCCTTAATGGCTTTAGACTAGGCCGTGAGCAAGTCTGTTTGTTTCTTTATCTTGCGAGTAGGATAATAAGTTTTATCGCCTCCGGTCTTTGCATTGCACATCATTGGTTTCTGTCAATCTCTTGCATGACACTATGCTAATTCTGTATAAAATAATAAAGATTAATTTGTACTGAAATTTAACAGCTTTTAATTTGCATAGGTCTTAAAATGCTAAGATTTTATTAATTTGCTAAAAAGGGGTCGCGCTTTTAACTATTGTTTTGGAAAGCACTCAAACCGCATTTACACAATGAGTCGCCTAATATCGGAGTGTGTTGATCAATCGGGGTCGGGTTATCACGCGATGGGAGCGGCACGCGCCCGGCACTCCCACGCACGCGCGGGGTTGATTCTGCCCGTGTCTAATACATAGAGCTTAATTGGAACCCTGATTTTGTACAATGGAAACCATTACAATGAAAAATCATATTATTATTGTGATATTTAGAGCTTGTATTCTATACAGAAAAAGCTTTTTTCACTGTTTTCTTATTTTCCTTTTCATTTCGTGATTAAAAATACGACCAGGACCCGTAGCAAGCGTTTAAAAGTTTTCATTTACAGGATAAGAAGAGTTTGATATTTAAAAGTTCTTAAAGGATGATTTTTAATTTTACAAATGACAAAGGAGAGATGTGAATTTTTATGAAGATTCTTCGATCTATTTAGTATTCAATTGTAGTATATAGTATTAAATCTGTATATAGTATTCAAAAAACTTGTCATTTATAAATTAGCAAAACCAAAAATATTATGAAGAAATTCCTAATAGCCTTGCCGGACAAAAGTTTTTAAATAAATATTGCTATAAATTTAACTCCAAAACGAATAAAAAGACATAATATCATAATGTAGCGCTAAAACATTGAATTTTATACATGACGACGTAATTGAGAGAGATGAAAAAGCTGACATAAAAATATACTTCAGTATACTGAACCACATTAACAAAAGTATTAAAATGTACTCATATAATTTGACGGAAATATGCTTAAATTGTACGGACAAAACCAATTTCACACTTCAAAATTCGAAAGAGCTTATCATAAAAATTCACTTTACAGCGGTATTTTGACATAAAATATAACTTTTTTTGTTTGTTTTCGAAACCCTTATAATTTACTTCGAGCCATAAAAGCACCTTACAGACTGTCGCCATTTCAAATTCTCACTACGTGTTTACGTGGGTACCGGCTTTTTTCTTTAACATTTTTTTTCAACCTGTCCACGGATTGACAAAGGACGTTACCTGTACCTACACTTAAGACAATCCTGTCAATTGCACAGTAAGGTGCCTTTAACAGATCAAAGAATTGTGTAAAAGAATAGGTGTTTTAAGTATTGAGTACCGGAGTATAAAATAAGCTCTAAAATTTAAGAACAAAGTGACACTTTAATTTTTTAAGTGGCATTCCAGCACGTTTTAACAGCTCAGTAGACATTATTTAATGTCTTCACTATAGTCTGGTATATTCCCGTGAGAGATGTAGATGTAGTAAAAGCATTATTACTTTGAATTATTTATCTTAAAAATTTTACACCAATTTTCTATACGAGGATATGTACAATACAATCGATTTACAAGTTATTTTAAAACTTATTTAAAATTATCATTAACAATGTCTTTCTCATTAATAGATTTATATAGGAACTACTCATCATAGACCACTAATCAGATCAGACCAGCTGTAAATAGCGGTTGAAGCAGGAGCTAATGAATATTTAAGAAATCACGAACGAGCTTGATACAATAAATTTTCAATCACCAATCTTGCTTGCGACCGAATCCTGTGTATGTTGCTTAGCTGATAATAGCGAACTGAAGCTCTTATGAAATATTATCCGTAATGATAATTAAATCAGTATCTATTATTAATGTGTAAGTGTAAGTATTATGTGTAAGATAATTCATAAGTTTGTGCACTTTCATTTCATAATATATATAAATAAGTACATATTAATACGTAAAGCAAAAAATTGCTTCCCTTATCATGAAATTTGCTCATTACCAGGAATATAAAATTTAGTATTTAAAGTTTATATTACATGGAGAAGAAATGCAGAATTCATTTTTATAATAATGCTTATAATCACATTAAATTATTTAAAACACATTTATGTACTGTACACACAAGTTCATTATACCTTTGGCTATATTATTAAATTATGGACCAATTTATCGGAACACTTGCATATTACACGACCCGGTTTAAATAACTCAATATGAAGCAAATCTACCTGAGTCCTTAACCTGGCCCAAGGTGACTCGTGACTTTTGCCTTCCTTTTTTATGGTTCTGGCGATATTATTACGATTCGGACCTGTATGAGGGCATTTTTGAACCCAATAGAGATTGTTATTCGTTTAGCGAATACGATTTCTTTTTGATATTTCAATTTTTATATTAAAATTCCGAACTACCTATTTACCGTGTCTTCAGACATTGGTAGAATAATAATTATATAAAACGTATTTTAGTTACAGATTTCATTACATATTTTTCCAAGGTCTAATAAAATCCATCGAAAACCATATTTATACCTAGAACCTGTTGTTAATTTCATCCACACACGTATTCTTTAAGTATAAAAACTAATTACTGAGAAATGCGTTCGCACAAAATACAGTTAATTCGATTGTAAATTGGAGATAAATCGAAAATTTATTAGGACATCAAACCTTAAAGCAATGTAATAAGCTCTTTATTTTCATACGTCTTGAAGGGTGCGGTTGGATCCATACGATTCAATTTACAAAGGAATAAATCTTTTTTTTCTCTCATGCGTATGCGCAGCCTCTGGACCTGTCGTGTGACCGCGACAAGTGGATGCCGTCACGTTCACCTATTGTTCGCTTCCAGCCTCCCTTGTATACCAATTGAACCTTTAAAAAAAGGCTCTTTAAAATTTCGGCTCAAATTTTATTATTAAACTAGCTTTTGCTGGCGATTTGGTATTTCGGTCAGTTGTTACATCTCTTAACAGGAAATCATAATACAACCGACATAGGAAAAGGGATTTCTTTTCTTATCTGAGATGATATTTAGGTAATTAAACGATAGTTCCACAACAAAGTGTTGAACGATAGCATCGATTACAAAATCGCAATTGTCATATGTTTTATCATTCACTAATATCCAGTAAATTTACTAATAACTATATATTTATATTAGCACCGCTAATTATGTCCTTATTTTCAACATAGTCTGTTTCCGATTAAGTAGGTATAGCTTTCATTTCGAAAATTATGCCTTAGAACTGATGTTATTATGCCCGGTTTCACCATCAATCTATAGAGTATCTCCTAACTAGGTATCTCCTAAACAAAGTACTCCGTTTAACAATGCCCCTAAGTTCATTTTCACCACGCTAGGTAGGTTAAACCTACGTATGTACTACTTTGTTTAGTGACTTTTCTCAGGTTTCAACGAAGACGATATCCTAATGATATCAAATGCTCGTCAAACACTGTTTTAATTATACACTCGTAAACCATTATCATTAAGTTCTCCGCAAAACCCTTGGATACAAAGTTTTGATCTTTTTAAACTCTTTTTTGTTTATCTGTGTAATTGTTTGTACAATCTGCGCACAATTACACAGATAAACGCAATTTAAATAATTTATTTTTGTTGGAACAGATTAATTTATTCACTTTTTATCTGAAAGGTACTTTTGACACTTTTAATTTAACTTTATTTAATTTCTTCATAATCAATTTCGTATTTGCTACATGAATCTTCTTTAACGTTCTGCTATGATAATATAATACAGTGAGTTTCTGTTTAAAATAGAAGACCTTTGCCAGACAGTGGTAAAACTAATAGGCAATGATAAAAAAAGTTTTTGCAATACCATTAATTTATTTACTTATAGCCTGAAGTTGGATTAGTTTAATTCAAAAAAGTATTTATACGTGCACTTATAGCATTAATAACTTTTTATTTTCTACTGAAGCATCTGTCAAAACATAATTACTAATATCTTATAGATAAGATAAAAAGGCAGGTGCGCTAAATTCTGAATAGAATTACAGATAATTATAACAACACAAAAGATATAAAACATAAATACTGGTTGATAAAATGTTTGCGACTTTAAATGTAGAGCTTGTCAGTGCGAATCAAGTGCTTAAGTACTGACTCTTACCGAAATATAATTCTTCTTCGCTAACTAAGTTAAATATCCACTATATTATTAAATACAAACCCCCAAAATAAATATTATACTAACATAATCATACTTCTGAAATATGTTTTTGTCAGTAATTGTCTTAGCTTTAAATTTTATGTTACTATAAAAATGGAATAAAATATAAAGTTCAAAGACAATTTTCATCAAAGAAAGTATTTTATTTTCATTATTTAGTATGAAAATAACTAATATAAATTCTTGCATGTGTTACGAACCTTAGTGGTTTACATGATGCAAGTAAACCAAATTATGTTAACCACAAAGTTTGTTGATAATTAAATAAAAAAATAAATAAAAAAAATTGGCCTATGTTTCATAGAAACACATTCAAAACACCTTAACAATGCAAAACGATATAAAACTACGTTGACCAAGTTCTGTGATCCCTTAATGTCATTTAATTGTTGGCTGTCATAGTAGTTTAATATTTTTCGGAAATATTTTGATATTCGATTCTTAAAAAAAATAAACATTTTGATATTACTCAGCACCGTTGTAAAACATGAACAATAATTGTAACAGAATCACAAACAAGCAGAGATGGGACAAAGTGCATGTCACGAGCGCAACGGCCTTACTCAGGGCCGCCCAGCGCAGCAGACTCGGCGCCCGCCGCCGCCATGGGAAAAATCAGGCTTCGGCGCCCCCGCCCCGCGCGCCCATTGGGCCGCCCGGCCCCGCCCCGCGCCCCACCCGCACCCATAAATACGACGTCGAACCACTCATCTCTTCATTCCTCGCTCGCGATCCGCATCAGTCGCACGTCCGCGCGTAGTTATTACCCAGTGCATATACGTGTTCAGTGAACTCACGATGAAAGCGATAACCGCAGTGTGCGCTACCGGCGCCTCCGTTCCAGCTATTGCCAGCGGCCGTGTGCAGAGACACAGGGACGGCGAGAATGCTGAGATTCAGATGTACCTGTCAAAACTTCAGGATTTGGTGCCTTTTATGCCGAAGAATAGGAAGATTTCAAAGTTGGAGGTGATCCAGCACGTGATCGACTATATCTGTGACCTACAGTCTGCATTGGAAAACCATCCAGCTGTGAGTCAATTTGACGCGGAGGGTGCTTTAGCGTCGCCACCCTGCGCCGCAGCACCTCAATCACGCCCGCAGAGGCGCCCACTCGGCCCGCGACCAACACCCAACACAATCCTTCACAATATACCCTCAAGCCAGGAACACAGAACCCAAACGGTAAGTTTTTCAGCTACAATAACTACTATTTTAATATAAATCCTTTATTTAAATTAACCCCGACGAGTCAATATCAAATATGTAAACAAATATTGCATTTCAAAAGACTATTATTTGCTAAACATACCTAGAACGTAGGATAAATTACATTTAACATTGCAATGTCATATAGGTATTTAATTATTATTGTACTCCGAATAACCTGTATGTTATCAAAGTCATTACCCAATAATTATTATCACAATTGTAATAATTACATATTCCAAGCGCTCCATTCATTAGATAAAAAGACACTATTGCATAAAAAGTTAATGAAATCTGTTGCGTCGATGTTTTTGCGGCGCGCACCTGCACGTTTCGCAAGCGCGGGAAGGTAAAAGCGGAGATGTCGAGTTTCACAACACGTGGCTGGTTAATAGCTCTGTAAACGATCGAATATAATTTTCCGCATTTGCACCTACAAAAAATGCATTATTTGCTAATATATCACTTTTTCGAAAAGGATATATCGCACAAAAACAATAAGTATCTAATAACAAGTTGATTCTCATAGTCGGATATTGAACTCGGGTGTCGAAACAATGCATTGGCCAATTTACAACCGCAGCTATTTCTTTGCCGCTCGTTTCGATTACGGTGTGCTTAACTGCGTTACGAAACTAGAATCGGTAAATGCTCAGCAATCTCAGCCGCGGTTCACGCATGCGTGACGGCTGTTTTGAATTTCAGCCTTGAGGCTTGGCCACCTGCGCCGGCGCCGCGTAAACGGTCGTGTACTGACACACAATCTGAATATTCAACACATATTTATAAAGTCTCGTTTAGCATTCCACTTGACACCTGCGTGATTGTTGTTTCGTCATTCCTATTTAGTTCTCCCCAAACAAAAGTTGTTAAGATAATTGTCCAAAACACTTGTTGAACATGATGACTTCATCGCCTAAATACTGCGTGAACAATCACAAAAATAGAAGGCATCTCATATTTGTATTTCCAAGGCAAAATCCGAACGCGTTGAGATTGAATCGCGATGTCTGTGCAGCAGGTGCATTACGAAGGATTTATTCGTTCGCCTGCGTTCCTGGCCTCAAGCGATGTGCGCTCGTTAATACTTGGTCGCGCCACGTAAATTTTCATCACTGCCAGTTGTTCCACCAGGGGAAATGTTCAAAACAAGCGTGATTTAGGAGACGCGAGCTGCCGTACTGAATTTACACTAGCGTCACCAAATTACTAGCCACATTAATTATAAAAGATTAACCAACTCGCACACCTGTTCAAGTAGAATATAAATTGAAAAGTCGAACTTCATCATAAAATTTAATGTTTATTAACAACAAAAAAATACAATTAGTCCTAACAAATATATGTCCAATAGCATGTAATCAAATTAACGTGTGTACGTAGCATAAAAAAACGATTAATCTATTTCCCCTGAGAAACCCATTGAATACCCTTTAATAGATAACACATTTAAAAACTAAACGAAACGTCTATGTAGGAAAATTATTCAAATATAATTTAAGTGATATAAGTGTATTTTCATTCCAATTACCTTCAAATCTTCTCGATTTCAAGTTAAGCAGCTCTATAAATTAATCGTCAATGTAGACAAACAACCCGTCGCGCTTTAATTGGCCGCGGGCGCCGGCGATGTCATGATACCAGCCGATATTTACTAATATAACGCCTACAACAATATAGGAACTATTGGAATGTTGACTAATCGGACCGCATTCCTAAATTTGAACGCGAAGCCTTCGTTCTCGCAAGGACATTAGATTTTGTTGACTTTCCAGTCGTTAAGGATAGGTTTGGTTGAACTGCGAAAAAGATTTAGTGGAAATTTTAATTCAGCCGTCGATGGTTCTGATATTGAAGTCTCGGTGCACGTCGTGAGGCGGAATTTCACGGCGGTATCTGTCGGGGCATCGGCTATGCCACAACACTGTCACGAGCATACGCCATAACGTTCGCGACCGTAATTGTAGCCCGCAGCTGCGTGGCCACAGCTCATGAGGCCGTGGGACTATCCGGTTCGCGAGACGACCGCACTCATTTCTTTGTCGTTAAATCGAAGTAAAGCACGTTTTTACTACGTACTTCATTCTTTGGACCTTTCACCTTCAATAATCAAAATCAATTGATCAATGTACCACATAATTATTGTTGTCTCATTGGCTTTTCTCTCCAACCGTAATAAGCTGTTAAGTATCATAATAATGCCTGTTAAACATGTATTCCGTCGCGGTTGCACCCCTATTTAGTTGCTCTACACGAACGATGTGTCAACCCCTTCATCATTCACTCATATATAAGTAGAATTAATGTTCTATATTGTAGCTTATCGTATTTGTTCTATTCTTAGTTTGTTACATGTCAATATCACTTAGTCACAATTACTAGCCCGCATGATAACATTCAGAATCAATTAAGAGCTTAAATTCTTGTAGTAAAACATCAATAAAGTCACAAAGACGCGTTCAGCAGAAATATTTGATATTTGAGCAGAGGCTTGATAAAGGTAAAATCATCCTTCCAAATCAGAGCGTCTGAGGAGTGTGCCCACGCAAGCGCCTCGGACAGGCGGCACTAACGAGAGGCCAGGTGTCCACGCCCACGCTAGTTCGTTCCTCTGAATATCTTTGTCTCCGTGCCCATAAATTGCGTACGTGAAAGTTTTACGAGCACCTTTACGCTTCTCCGAACTGATAAACAGAATGGACAACGGCGCCGTAGACAATGCAGTTCGACCGCGAAATGTCTCGGCGGATCTCGCCGCACGTGCATCGATTTCGCTGATAGCTTGGATTCCATCGACGACGGATCGATCGAGGGCATTGTGCGGGTAACGGTCGCTCGCAGCTGCGTGTGAACACACGTGACAGCGCCGGTGGCCGAATAGCTAAATAAATGCGATGTACATACCTATTCATTACCCAACGCTCTTCTCATAAAGGGATTTCACGTGTGCGCTCTCGCAAACTCCCGATCCGTTCGGGACATGTGTGCTCTCCCTTCGGCACGTCCGTAAATAGGGTGTGGCCACGTGCGGCCGTTCAGCTGTGTCGCGGATGTACGCGGACGGGAAGCAGTAATCCAACACTCGCTGATACTCAGAAAGCTATGCTGAAACTACCACTGAAGTACTTTCTGTAAACAACCAAACATAAATTACAATAAACGAATCTTCATTTGAAGACACGATTAATGCGGCGATAGCTCAGACGCCTCTTCCACGTGTTAGGGTAGGGGAATAACCAGCCCGTTGTTGTCCGGGCGTTAATGAATTAAAACACTGTTAAAACAGAGCGCATATGGTGACAGATGGCCGGACGCGGGTGGGATGTATGTGTGCCTCTCAGTGCAATTAGTAAAATCAAATGCAAAAAAATAATAAAACCTATTTATATTGAAATAAATTAATCCGTTATAGATATTATTACCGGAAGTATTCAAAACAACTCATATTAATGTTAACAGCAGTTATACTAGAATTCTAACGAGACGTGCGCGCGCATCTGTGCAATGATTGGTGGTTGCACCCTCGTTTACTGATTACATGGGTTCACCTTCTGTTTCTATATCAAACGGAACCCCTCATTAATAAATTGATACACCCACTTCATTTGATAAAAGCTTTTCACAAATACTTACAGATGTTTTTCTTTTGTTACAGACACCTGAAAAACAGAACCAGCCTGACAGGCCGTCGTGCTAAGTGATGATTAGGTTAAGAGACGATTTAATTTATGGTAAAATGTAAGATATACCTCGAACGCGGTGTGTCGCGAAGGAGGCCAGCCGGAGCTCCCTGGGGGTGGGCAAGCCTCCGCTACAGTTCCAGTGAAGATCATCTCCGCGGATGATATCCTATGCACGATCTCGTTACGATCAGTAAAACTATACTTTAATATTGTTTTGTGGCATTATGCTGAAGACTTATGTGCATTGCAATGCAATCTACCATCGATGTCACTATGACGCCATGGACTGTTTTGTTATATTTTTAATGTAAATAGCTTTACTAGTTATTAGACCGAAGTAATCAGTTGATTTTTGTAAATAAGTATATTGAATACGTGAAAGAAAACAAAACTTGTTTCACAATATCTAACTATTAATAAAAAAAAATACGAGCAAAAACCTTATTCAACCTTCTATCCAGAATTTAATAAACTTTCCTTTATTACTGAAAACAATTTTGTAAAATTTCACTTTTAGAATCTTATATTGTAAAACTATGCTTCCAATTATATCAAAGAAGTGAATCAATTCTAAGTTGATTCACCTTTATAATTTTATTATCTTAAGTTATGATTTCATGAGTGTGATTTTGCATTGCGATTTTGTTTCTATTAGTTTATGAATATTTCGTAAGTCTAAAACGCAATCTTTTATTATTAATTTATATTGCGTTAGACACAGAACTATATCGTGTAAATATTTTATGTATTAAAAGATGATTATAAAAATTAGCAAAAAATTATCAATTTGAAAACTTTAATGATTTATTTTGAATATAAGGTGAAAATGCTTTAATTATCTTATATAATTCTTATTACTTATGGTGTATTATACTTTAAAATAGACTGTTATAGTTTTAGTTGAGGGATGCGTTGCTAATGTAGTTAAACAAATGTGTTGTCTGTATGTATGGTTTTTGCAAATTAAGAAATATATTTAGTAAGGAACTTAGTGATCTATAATTTGTTAAGAATTAGAATTCTTTCTGTATTGTTATTTAATTTGCAAGACTATAGATATATGATGATTAAAGCTCGGTCATTACCAACTATTTTGTATTTGTGTCACAAATTGTATCAATTTTAAGGCTACTACTTATTGAATTCACAATTTCTTTCGTCCGTATTTTAGTTTTAAAATCTGCACTGATTTTTTAAATAAGAACAGTCACTAAATCAGAAAATAAAAAAAAAATAATGACAGCAACATCAACTTTTATTTCACAATAACCTGACTTCGTCAAAATTTACCTTATAAACTCAATTATGAATAAACAGAAAAATAATATATTTACACATTCATTAAAAGTAATGTTCACGAAACATCTATTAAAAATTAGAAGAATTAACCAAATAAATTAAGAAAATTGAAATTAAATCTCGTATAACCAATTACAGCATTATCAGTCTATTGATTTTGCTATATAAGTACATTAATGTTACTCTTTTGTATACATAAAAAAAGAATGAATACACACTAATTTGAGAACTAAATTATTGACATGATAACGAAATGCATATTTCCATATTAACTATCACCTTGGCTGACGTAATACAATGTCATGAAAGACATTCATCCGTAAAATTTCATAACATGCCTTCGATTGATATGTGATTTATCTTAAATATTTTTAGAACCATGAGCAACCTTTGAACTTTTAACACATATTATCAACAGCAAATCAACACTGCTATTTTATGTTTGCGTCACTCACGTGCGTGGCCAATTATTCCAAGTTTAATATTTGATCAGCTGCGCGTACCTAAGTCTTCAACAAAACTTTCCTTACGAACTGAATGCAAACGTCGCATCTTAATAATACAGTTCAAAATGCCCAAATATAGTGGAGAATTGTTATTGTACGAGTTTATATTTTATGTCAACGTGTTAAAATTAAATATCGCTTAAGGCGTTTTGATTGCTAATTATATAAACGTTTGTGGTCTAACATTTGCCCAATAAAAATAGTTCTATTAAACCATACCTCTAAATAACAGGACATGACAATTATAGTTTTCAAAAAATAAAAACGTAATTAAGACGAACGCAAAGAGATTGATCCTGTCTAAATTCATAAGAGGAAGTAACCAAACATAGAAATAGGATACTCAAAAATTAAACACTGATATTACTTTATAAATTTTGATACGCTTCGAATAATCATGAGACTCTTAATGTGCACACTTATAGTACTCAGGCCTTCCTTTTGGATGGAATTAAAATCAAATCGAATGAAAAGAATGAGCTATGACCCACCAGCGGGTCCAGTGTAGATTGGTGGGTGTTAACGTCTGCATATGCAGCCAGAAATTGTGATAATATGATTCACTAAATATTAAAAAAAAAATATATTATTTACAAATAAATCATATTGACTGTTGTTACCACAAATAAATGAAAAAAAAATATATCGATATCAACTATCATTCTCCAATTTGCAATCAATGAATATACCTACTATCATTTTAAATTTATTTTCTACTTTGCTTAGTTATTATAAGTTAACACACAGTTAAGTGCGATAAGTACTACATTTACACAAATACAGGTGTGTGCACACTGTTCGGGGCCTCGTAGCAGGGTTGCCTATACATTTAACGTTTAGAACAAATACAATATATATCAGCGATTGTACAACATATATTGAAAGTAACGCATCTGATGAAGCAATAGCTAACATGAAGAGTCTGTGCTTATGAAATTTAAACAACTTTCTTAGAGGTTAGTCACGAGATGGGTGTCCAATAATTTATCACGATTTACTATTGATCGTGACTACACTTTGCAGTCGTTAATATCGATCAACAAAATCAATAATAACAATAAAAAAATCTGATATCTATACATAAGGATGACTCATTAAAAATAAAAACTCAAAGATAATCATTTGTGAAATCAATCGAAGTATTTTCAATCTACAAATTGGGATAATATAAAAATACAATACACCTACTTGACTAGTGATAGTGATAAAAATACTAACTTAATCCATACCGAAAATGTCAATGGAGGTGAAAAATAATCTGCATTACATAAATGGTAATCATAATTAGAAACTTTACGTTAAAATATCCATTATTTTTCTGAACTAACTAAATCATTCGAGTGCTTGTTTTATAGCATATTGTTATCACTTTCACACCATTCATACCACAGAAGACAAACTTTATGCGTTCTGTGTTCACCTCTAGAATTAAAATGTAACTTGGCTATAGTTTCACCAATTTTTTCTGATGCAACATACACTTAGATGTAACAAAAAATATATGATAACAACCCTACCTTTGGAGATACAAACATCGTCATGTGACCTTACCGCTTCCAATCGTTCACTCCAGCCTTTGTAACTTGAAATTATATTTACGTATTAGCTTTAACATCGGCATGAAATCTGTCGTACAAAATATTAGATAGTCACGGCAGTAAATTTCAGAAAACAGTATGCACAGTGACAAGTAATGCAAATAGTTTGTGAAATGCTAATTAACAAACAAGAAGTACAAATACATTTTCTAAAACTCTAAGTAAATATATCCAGTTTCGTCTTTCCACTTAAATTATTTATGAATATAGTTTCATCATCAGTTTATATCAGAGAAAGAAACAAAAGATATTTTGCATACATTCAAATTCGGAAAGGAGGAATATAGAAGTTCAATGTGTATGTATATTTTTATGTAAGTAGGTATGTTCATCTATTTCTTCTTGAACTTTGCTGTGAACTAATTGCTATCAAATTAGCCGTATCCCCGCGACTTCGCCTGCGTAAATTATAGCCTATGTTGCCCGCGTATTTTTTAAATAGGTCCAATTATTTCGAAGTTTATCCAATGCATACAAACAAGCAAGGTTCCGTTTTACCTTTAACGTACGAGACCCTAAAGGAATGAGCACAGGAAACTCTACAGCATTTAATATATAATAAGAAAATTTACAAAGTACACATATCTAATACTACTTATAAGAATATGCCACACAGCTTTCCACCAGCGGCTTCCCACGCATATCCCTAGGGAACCGTTCAATAGGAAAAAAAGACTGTATTTTAATTCAGGCTTATAATCCTATTCCTATTATCATACATATATAAACAAACATACATTTATACATACATCCATCATCGCACACTTTAACATCTGTAATATTAGTTGGATATACACGATCGTGTTAACAACTTATTGAATAAAGTAATTACACGTGTATGATATTTGTTTCGTTACTTTCAGCAAAGATAATGCTGACTGACGTATGTTTATTAAAAAGATTATCTTAAAATCAATGAATAAATTTATCAGAGCGTTATAACAGGTGTTCAGTCCAGTGCATAAGAACTTAAATTGCTGTGTCATTTGGTTAGATGCTCCAATAATAAAAAATAAGAGTTATAGTTTCTAATACATATTATTTTACCTGCAACTTCAGGGATGCTTAATTAGCTATTCTTCTAAAAAAACTTTTCAAAATAAAATCCATCTCATGTCCTTCCCAAGGTTGCATACTATTTTCATATCCTGTCTATACAGCAGACAGATTAACATAGGTTCTTCTGTATTTATAATACTTGTAAAGATATTGAAAACATTAACTTATATTAAAAAAAAAATCATACTCAATCTATGCACTAAAACATCTTATTTGTGCTTTCCCCGGTTGACAGGTAAAGAATATCTTCTATGCTATTTTCATATAAATTCATCGTCGAATACAACGCTGTCACAGCATTAGATGTTCAATACACTATAAAAGAACCTAACTATTATAATATGCTACAGATGCAAGACGATTGATGGTGTTATCCATTCAGACTTTCATCATCACACACAGTCCTTCCCTATGGATGGAATCATACAAGAGTGACCGGGCCATAATCCACAACCAAACGGGCCCAGTGGGGGCTGCAGACAGCCGAAACCAACGTCTTGACTCGCATTGCGAAAAATGGCAAATTAAGACCACTTACTTGGCATCGAGTGGTCTTAATGCGGCACCGTAATATGTTTAAAAGTCAAGAAATAGGAAAAATTAAAAACACGCTTATACATACACAGCCTTACTTTTGGTTTTAGGATTTGTTTTTAATGTTAGGAATTGTTTTTAAATTTCAAAGCATATTGCTAAGTTTTCTTAAGATTTAATCTGGCCCTGCTTATGTAGGACGGTACTGTAACGTCCGAGCACATTACTATAGGTAGGGTTTACTCTTCGGACGGTTTGTGGTCAAGTGCTGGCCGTTAATATTTTAAATTATTACTTTTTCTTATTCGAATTCGCGTGTTCGTGTTTTGCTGGTGAATAGTCTTTCTTTCTGATCGAGACCAGCTTAGAGTGAGCATCATAATATTTGGTTGTGATTAAATTGTAATACTACTTGAAAAATAAATCAAGACTGAGGAGTTCTACCAGTTTTTTTTTTCAATGCGCTTCCCACCTCCACCATTAGCCATAAGTTGCCATAAGTCGCCATAGTACCCAAAAATTTAATAGAATAGAATTTTTTTTAATAAAAAAAATTTTAATAAAAAAAATCATTTGGTTAATATTTTAAGTATACGATCACAAATAATGATACCGGTACTTTTTTTACCGATTTTAAAATCGAAAAGTAGGACCTTCTTTGTTCTAGTGTTAGTACATTTTTATGTATTCCGACTGCTGAACATATTTTATAAGAAAAATACATGTCATTATTGACTTCACTGACAAGAGAAATAAAATGATATTGCATAGTGCAAATTTTTATATACACGTTCCTGGGTCCGAACTCAAGAATTGACTTTACTAGTTTTTCCCTACGAATTAAATTTGATAAAAGCAACATAGATATTATATCAACCTAACAGTGTCAGTACATACAAACAGGAAGTACACTAACTTGCGTATATGTAATTTAATTAAGATAAGCTTATTAGACAAAAATGATACAGCTTATAAATGATAACAAGGTAATCGACCATTTATTTTACAATAAAAAATATGTTCAATTTTACCCGAGTACGTGTCGAAGGAAAAAGGATGGTGTATTCTAATCAGTGGCGTAACTATACAGTTTGAGGCCCGTGGCAAATTCATGGGATATTCAACTTTTTTACTAATTGTGTAATAATAAATGTCTCCTCTGACCGGGGGACCCTTCCAGCTGGAGACCCGTGGTATTTTGCCAACTAGCCACCCTGAAGTTACGCCCCTGATTCTAATAATACTTTAAATTTTTTAAACACTCAACAGTTCCTATCATTGAAAATGTCTCTTTTGTCGATGCAAACTGCGTAATTCACAAAGTAAACAGCAAAAATATTACTTTAGTATTATCGTTTGATAAGAGTGTAGTGGCTGACTCTATCAGTGCTCGAGTCCAACCCGTAGAGAATCGTATTTTACGCTCACAATCTCTACTGTGACCGCTTGGAATATTAGCGACAGCTACATATAAACTCTACAGTAATTTTATTTAAAACCAAAATATTATATAGTACGATGAAACATTTGATAAAAGCTAATAAAGCAAATTTTCTTTATAATAACCAACTAAAAATACTTATAAATAAATTTAAAATTAAATCTTAAAAGCAACTTATTGACTCAAGCGACTTATTTACTTCCTACAGAATAGCCTACAGAAAACCTCGACCCGACTTCATAAGCAGTTTCTTGAATATAATCAAGTAAGTTGATTTTAAGATAAGTATTATTTCTCATACTTTTGAAGTTTAAAGTCTCAAAATAAAAAAAAAATCTAAATGCCGCTCTACCTAAAAACTGTGGCAACACTGAAGCAAAAAGAAAAGAACGCAATAATAAGAAAAAGTTCGGAGTTCTTCCTCAAGTGTAGAGTGTAGATGATTTATTTATTTGTAGATAAACTATGTACTTAATAGTATGGCTATCTGAACTAACAAATAGGCGGAAATTCCATAGTACAAGATATATGTACAATCTTTATAGTATCATATATCGAGTGCTTAGATATAGCGGTACCATACAGGTGTGTCAGCAGGTGTTTGCACCGGCCGGTATGAGCGCACCGACCTGATAACACTGATAACGAGAGTACTTCCAAGCAACACTGAACAAATTGTAGTAAACAAACCGAGATAGAAAAATATGCGCTTCAAGCAATCTTACTTTTTGAGGTATCATCTATCCCATTTACGATTTACAAAAAAAGATACGAGGAATGTTTCAACTAGCTTTGTACCAAGAAATATCGTCCAATCACGCTATAATTAATAATGAGAAAACTTCCTAGCAGTCAAATTGATAAAATTATGATAGAAAAAATCTCAAAGTTATCCCTAAAATATTTTCAACTTCTTCTCATACTCTATTTAAAATGCAAGATTTTTACAATAATCGTAATGGTCTAGTTTTGAACGCACAATTTGGCAATCACTGTCCCTCGCCTCTATACTTGCCAAGCGCAATGAGCCTAACAGTATTTTGGAAAATTTTAGTTTTAGTAGAAAACTGCTGTATAAATTTAAGAGCCATATACATTATAACGACATTCCTCATAAAACAACATAACGAGTACAAATAAAGGTTTTATTGTTAGACACAGAATAATGTTAACCGAAATCTTAAGTTTGTAACCGAGAATTATTGCAAACGAAATGCGTAACTGGGCAATGCGGTTGTTATAACCATAACAATGAGCCGTTCAGACGGCACTATGACTACACATTTGCCTATATGTACACGCAGTAAATGACCAAACAATACCTCGGTTATGTTAGCAGTTGTGTATACCGTAATTTTAACCAAGGTTACCAGATAAACTTGTTTAAAAAGTACATTTTTCCTCATAGTTACATTGAAAATAGTTGTTAATTCTGTTTTTGACGCCATTCAATTGCAATAATATGTTCGTATTATAATATTTCAACGAAAATTATAGGTTCACAAAAGCAAACAATTTCAGATTTCAAATTTAACTTATTTGTAATTGGAAATTAGGATTTAAAATCGTCAAATTCATACATAATGTTTATTTTTAAACGATAGCTTGAACAACGATAAGTATAGCTTATAGTAAACGGTATTATCACTAAATGGATATAATATAAATAACTAGATAAGAGAGACAAACAGAGTTATTCAGGTGGTTGTACTCAAAGCACTAAATGCACTGCCCGATCAAAATTTGGACCAAAAACATAATAAGACCGAATGTCAATATATTCATGCTATATATACTACATGCCATTAATATTTTCAGGTAAATGTAAATTCTGCTCCACGCTTTGTCCTCGAGAATAACTTTATCAATATAAAGACTATCTAATGGATATAATCTATACCACGTAACCGGATATAGTACTTTTGTTTCTTCGCACTATTTTTAAGAACAATTCATTTCATAAAAATCCATTAATATCATAAAAAATCATAGAATTTTACTAACTTATCTCTAAATTCAAATTTTGCTTGTAGTTATATTATTTTTTAAGAGAAATTTCCTTAAGTTTTCAAGTACTATAAATAAATTTTGTCGTGATATCCCCTCGTTTGTCTCATTGACAGGTCTGTTGGTTTCATATAATTTCTCTTTAGCCTTATAAAAACAGTATTACACGTCAAATATATTGCTCAGATCTCAAATTAAGTAGTTAAAGTACTTTCATTATGTAAATCTGAAACAAAGGAGGTAAAAACATCAGACCAAAGCCAATAGGTGTACAAAAGTTAATTTACGAAATAGACCCGAAAGAGAAACAAACCCAGAACCTCAGAGATGTCGTACGTACTATGTATGTACTTGGTTGCGGAAGTCGTCATATCACATCGTCAAAGTCAGTCTAGAAAAATAAGGTTAAATAACACTGAACGTTTTACTAACAAAACACTTTATACGGAGTACCTATCAATAATTTATTAGACAAAACGCTACGAAGGCACGCTCCTTGAACGCGAGTGCCGGCTAACCTTTCACGTTACGCTGCCAAATATATTATTCATACCACCAATAACCTTTCCTCTGGATTCATGACAAAATTTCAATACAATTCGTTTCAGTATTCAATTTTAACCCTTAAATATAAATGAGTAACGACTGTTTTGCGTTTGCAATACGATACTTTAATAATAATAGCCTATCAAAATAAATGTTAAATTGAAATTGTAAGTTATAAAATTTAATGGATCACAAGTTATCTGTAGCATTTTACATCCTTGTATATTTAATGACAATTTGAAAACGTAGTCTTCTACGAGCTATTTCTAATATGAATTTCATCCTGAATGGCCTCAGAGTGTTAGTCGTGTAACAGTAACAGACATAAAACATAAGTATGTAAAACTATAAATGAATGAATGAACACTTTATTGTACTTAAAAATAAAATCAACATAACAATTAATAACAAATAAGGTAAACTATAAATGAATATAATTAAATGAATTTAACAAGGAAATGAAAAATATCTAGTTGCTTTTGAATTACTTTCGTTGCGCACGTAGCTTTATTCAGAGTTACTGCGCAGCAAAGAGTATGGGGCACTCAAAAAGGTTTTAAATATTCAAAGAGTTTAAAGGGCAACACGGTGCATATTTCCCTGGGGAATGCCGCTGTTTACCCCCTATTTCCATAAAACTCTTTCTATAGCTGCACAAATATCATGAACTTATATATACTTAGTGAGTACATTTTTAAAGGTTAAATGGTTCCCTTATCTCAATAGCAGATATATTTTTCTACCAAGATCTGTTTTTTTTTTTTTTATGTAATAAAATTTATAAATCACCTCAATCAGTTCGAAAGTTGTTTGATTATTAATATAGTTATACTTATTACTTTGATTAATAGATAAATACTTGTAAAATAACGATGACTGTAATTAATAAGCGTAGTATTGACTTGAGAATAAATGTACGAAATATTACAAGGTATTAAAACACGTAATTTCCATGATTGCACATATTCATTTACTTGTATTCGTAAACAGTACAGATTATTATTACTTATTGTATTTTATTAATATTATTACAAATAAAGGATTAATATTGATCACTGCGTATTAAAAGTAGGATATTAATTTAAGTATACAATGTTATAAAAGGGTACTAATTATAAAAAGTAACTTCTAATGTCGTTCAACTATATGTTTATGTATTTCAAAAAGGTAATTATGATTAAACAAACTCAATTTAATAACTTACAAACCTAAATGTAAGAAACTCGAAAATTAGAACATTGATTGTATTGAAAACGACATCTTGCGAAAAAACTATGACAGTATTGTTTTTTTTATTGTTGGCAATAGAATAAAAGATGGCAGAAATGTAACACCGATGAATGGCGAGTCAGTGTGAAATAAAGTATTTATCAAGTAATATTAGTTTAAATCAATGCATCGTCCCAAGTTTTGATATCGGTCAATAGCTTCAGAAGCGGGATCAACGAAAATATAATAATTTTCGATCTACGCCTACAAAGTAAAACGTGAGTAATAAATAAATTTATGATTTTTCTAAAGTAATATGAAGTTTCAAGTACTGCACTAGTCGAGTTTATTTAAATATTACGAAAGTAGAGAGTTTAATAGTTTCTATTATAAGGAATGTTTAAAAAGAAACACTTAACATAATGCTTTAATTGAGATCTTGAGTAGTTTGTTATTGTGTTTTATTGTAACATCATGTTAATTTTTTTTATTCCTTTTGTTATAATGAATCAAGTTAAAGACAATAATGTATTTAAAAGTTTAGATGGGTTATCTGCGTATAACATTGGCGAAAAAAAAAGCAAGGCAATCGCCTGAGTTTCACTTTAGTCTCGTTTCAGCAAGTGTTATGGCTAATGTCATTTTCATTCGTAATTTCCTGTAAATAGGTAAAAGAAAAAAAACGAATATAATAACAATGCTGAAATAAAATTACACCAGTGACTTCTAAAGATGGCCCTAATATTTCTCGAAATTGAATTAGTATATTGCTTATACCATGGATGAATTCAATTCAAATTCATAAATGTGCGTCCATTGCTCAAAGTATTATCGTGATAATAGCTGTCACGATTAACGAATATGACTCGTTTATTTTTTTCATTATCCCTTTTCACATAAATATCTTCTATGTTAATAGCAATTAAACATGCACTTAGTTTTATTGGAACAATATATAGGGTAAACTGACCTAATTTTGACACCCCACTAATTATTGGCAACTCTCTGATTTAAACGTTATTATAAGAAAATATCTAGTTTCTCAGTGTTACAACTTATTTAAATAGAGTAAACGATTGCTAAGCAGATTCAGTTCTATCTTTCTACATAAATAAATGTGATTACCTATTTTTAATTTATTCTTGTTCTGTAGTTATTGCACAATCTGAAATGACAGTAAATGGGTCTAGCCCCGTGTAGATTATTGGCCAAAGTATGCCAATAATTGGGAAAATCTTATTTTTGAAAAGATAGCATATAAAAACATTTTTAATAGGTATCTACCACACGTTTCATTTATTAATTTATTTATTATATACGATAATTAACTACTACTGTCACCTTGATAAATTATTAAAATAAAATAACTTATTAAATTTATTTATCACAATTTCATTGGCTAGTGATCCTTAAAGTGCCAATAATTGGGTAACTTACCCTATGTATAGAGGAATTAATTCTAAATAAATAAAAGAAAGAAAGAAATTAAATATATCCCCAAACTTATAAAATAAATCAGATCTTTTTGATTAGATTTCATAAATTGGAATTACTTTTTCTAATATTCATACTTACAATATATTACCAACTTAAATGTTGGTTGAAATAAGTTAACAATGTATCTATCTGATGAGTAATATTTTTGTGTACTTCTAATATCAGATTGGAAAGTAAATTATATTATTTTAACCCTACAACATTGAATATTTTGGTTGTATTTCTTTTTTTTTTAAATTTATTTAATTATGTATGTTGTATGTATCTACAATAAAATATAAAATGGCACAGTGACATATTTATTGAATTCAATAATGTTTTACTAAACTGTGATTTGTCAATTTCAGCTATCATGACAGATAGAATGTCATGAATATTATGGAACATTAGTCACAGACCTATGTGTACCCAGGGTAGAGGGTCAAGGTCAGGAAGTGACAGATGTGTGGTAATATAATATATTCTGGTGACGTGGCCAGGAGGACCTATGTGTACCCAGGGTTGAGGGTCAAGGTCAGGAAGTGACAGATGTGTGGTAATATAATATATTCTGGCGACGTGGCCAGGAGGACCTATGTGTACCCAGGGTAGAGGGTCAAGGTCAGGAAGTAACAGATGTGTGGTAATATAATATATTCTGGCGACGTGGCCAGGAGGACCTATGTGTACCCAGGTTTGAGGGTCAAGGTCAGGAAGTGACAGATGTGTGGTAATATAATATATTCTGGTGACGTGGCCAGGAGGACCTATGTGTACCCAGGTTTGAGGGTCAAGGTCAGGAAGTGACAGATGTGTGGCAATTTATTATAGGTATTCATGCAATGTAACCAGGAGGACTTATGTGTGAGGGTCAGGCCGGAGCAAGGAGACTGGTCAGAACAACCAGGGATGTCACGGTTGTGTGGCATTGAGGTTACTAATCAGGGAGTCTAGTAAGTAAAAGAGTTCCTATTAGTTAATGGAATTTATTGAGGAAGTGAAATAGCATCAGTCCAAGTGTGAAATACTATATGAGATAGGTGAGTATTTTGTGATCAGTTAATGGTTCATAAATCTAGGATAACTTTCAATGCTGATATTGTTCCAGAATCCTAACTCGGTTAAAAGAATGAAAGCAATGCTTACATAGTTAATAAAGAATGTACTAAAATTTGTGATTGTGAAGACAGGGATATAATTTATAATACACTTCCTAAGTTAACTTATGTAGAGCTGTCTTGATATAAGGTTTAATGTTAATATAATGATAAGAAAAAGAATTTGGCAAATATATGAAAGATTTTGTAGATAGGGGCTATTAGAATAATTGCTCAAGAGGCAATTAAATGAGTCAGGGCTTATTAAAATTAACTTTTATTGTCAACTCTAGTGATTTGATAAAATATATTACAGGTAACAATTTTAACAACCTCTGGGGTTGAGTGGTTTCGATGCCTTTTTCAGGGTGGCGCCACATCTGAGCTCCCGCAGTTGATTCAATTGGGTCAATGTAGAGAATTACCTTTTCTATAGTGTTTCAATCTTGGTATTGTATTATTTTGGTGCACCTTAGTACTTCCGTGATACAATTAAGGAATTGCATAATGTACCTATATGTATGTTGTCTAATGACTACCTGAGTTTCAGGTCTTCAGTAAAATGCATGAATTGAGAGAAAGTCAACTGCCTGTTCAGTGCTGCATACAAACCGGCCAGGTGCTGGTTGGATTCGCACACCAATAATTCCATATAAACTTGTAGGTATTTATTGAAAATATTTTATTAACATGATTCTTGTTAAAAAAAAATTAATAATAACCGGACTTCGTAATTTTTCTTTAGTGTGATATAAGACGTTGCTTTATACTAAAGATTCTGAGTTTACAGGAAGTACCCTGTAGGTTTTAATTCCCTTGCGAGTTTTGAAAGTTTACGGAAAATCTACATAAACGGCTGTATGTTTCGATTGTGTTGGCTTAGAATTTTGATTTTTTTCATAGCCCTAACAGTTACTCTGTGTTATCTTATAAAACTAATTAAGTTCCAACTTAGATGTGGTAACGTCAGAAAAATGTACTACTCTTAGAGTCAGTTTCACAAACGCCCATTTAAAGCTTAATTACGCTTTTAAGCTCTATTGAATGTCAAATTTGTATGGGTAATGTCGCTTTAAATAGATTTTTTTTAATGGACAATTTTAAGGATAAAATTTTAATGGACGACTGTGTAACTGACCGTTAGTTACTCAATATGACAATTCTGTTAATTCTGGCGTAATAATATTGGACTTCAGGAAGTAAACACAATGGCAAAATGTAAGTAGTTGAGACTACTTTGAGATGCGATTATAATGTAAATATTAGCATAATAGGCTTGCGTGACGATTACTTCTATTAAAGTCGAGCAGGCCTGTTCACTTACTAAACTGAAAACCTAAATTAGTAACCAACAAAAAAAAAAAAAAAAAAAAATGAGTACCTTCAACGTGACAAAATTACCTATTTGTATTTTCTATCGACCTCTACTGAACCCCAATTTGAGACTTAATATTGAGCATCTAAGGAGACGATAAATTGATACGTAGTGGAAGAATGTCCCATTAATCAATCTGTTCTTTAAGGGCATTTATTGAAAACCCATATATCGTTATTGCAAAGATCACTGTTACCGGTCCGTTATTATAAGGGAAAAGAAAAATGCAGTTTTATGAGACATCATGTGAATCGGATTGAGATTGCATCGAGCACCTTACGCGCAGATTGAAGTATAGGGTCTTGACAGTGAACATATATGTAAATAGTTCTGTCGGAGGTCCGGTAAGGAATGAATACTATTTATGGATTCGAATGGGACTACAAAATTATGAATGGAAATAGTATGGTCATTGATTTATAAACTCGTCTCTTTGACACGATACGTTGCAGTAATGTAGAAAGATTCGGAACAAGGTATAATTTTTTGCAAAGTACGTTTTACACAACAAACTTAAAAATTATTTTTATGTTAAGAGGCTTAGACCAGTTATATATAAAAAAAGGGTGTTATGGTGATTAGTCAAGACTATGCTTTTAGTTAAATATACGACATACTCAAATTTTTCAGTCTATTAACTCTTAGTAGTATTGTAAAATCTAGATGAAACGGAATTATTGTAGTATCAGTAGTGAAAGGCAAGCACGAATTTCCACAAAGATTGAGATTAGACTTTATCGTGTAACTCTAGAAACAATCAGCCATGGTCAATGCTTTGATTAAATTAAGGATCAAGAATATCTGCTATGGTGCGACGTAGTACCGGCAGAAACATTCCTGCTCAAAGCTGCTTAGTCGTAAACAGCTACCTATTTAGCGAACGAATGCGTACATAGCGCTGTTCGAACTTCAATTATTTATTTTGTAGCAATGTCGTTAGATTGTATTCGCTTGTCTTGTTGACATCTCGCATTACAATGTATATCGTATACTTGAAATCATTATTATTAAACTCCGAAACTGGTTTTAACTAAACTTCATGCATATCCATTTGAAATAACTTTGAAAAGATAGTTCTTATTATTCCAAACAGCCTTGATCTGCTAGCATTTTGATATCCAACAATATACCTACTCAACGTATTTAACTCGTCTTGTTGGTGTACAGTCAACAACACGTGGGGTATTGATAAAGTTAGCATTTTTCGATAAACTGACGTACACCCATGCGTAGGTTTAGATACTGATTAGATTTTAAGATTGTAATGTGTTGCGGTCGACGATAGTTATATGAGATGTGATGGTGGGTACAACTGCAAGAATGTGACTACATAAATCCTAACGCATATCGATGTATTAAAATAATTATTATCAATGTGGACAGAATTTGGATTGCTATAGTGAGATAGGCAGTCAGGGAGATAAAGAAGATAAAAAATATTCTATCTGATCCCCATTCGGAATAGCTAATGAGTATTCATTTGCATTTAAAAAATAACTATGTTTATTAAATTATTTAAGGTGAAATAAAGTAACTGATGAGGAGTATGTTGGTAGATTCTAAGAGGTGAGGTAGAAATGAATTATACTCTAATAATAATACAAGTATCCGCTTTCATACAAGTAAATGCTGCCCATTTATTTTGTTTATAAAAATCAAAAAGAGCAAGTGTTATTTGTTAATTTCGGTTGACTGCTTTGTAATGTAATTGATCATCGATCAATATATATATGTACATTGTAGTTTGCAATAAAGAGGTCGCAATAATGAGGTTATGTGACAAATTGTTTATTATTCTTATTAAGGATAACTTTATTTGGAATGAGGTACTAAATGATTACCTAGATAATTATTATTGCTATTATTCAAATAGAAAACTAGAAGAATAAATATGTGGTTACTTTTATATACTTTAATTTGAATCGTCTGATATTAGATTAGTGATGATATTTTAATAATAATAGTTATTTCGAAAATAATTACGCTTTTGTACTCAACTTCACAATAGAGTGGTATCTGTGCCTGAAATTGATTTACATAATAATTTTCAATCTTTCAAGTCATAGTGCTCCGCCCTATTTGTATGATATTAGTTCAGTACCTACAATATCCAGTATTATTAGTTTAATCAAATGTTATAATTTCATTTTTCTTTATTATTAAATAAATAATTAAATATTACTTAATTATTGATAAACGGAATTACTGGACAAGTACAGTCAACAGCACGAATTATGCGGGTTTGTCTGATTTCTCCACTTGATTTTGAGCGTTGAAGCATTGAAGATGGTGTTTGCGACCAACTGGGGAGGTTTGAAGTATTGTGCCTGATCTGTAGCCGTGTGTACCTACTTCATTAGCGAGAGGACTCGCTACCAACAGGAAGGCCGAGCTGTAAGCCTATTATTAATATAGTTATACTTATTACTTTGATTAATAGATAAATACTTGTAAAATAACGATGACTGTAATTAATAAGCGTAGTATTGACTTGAGAATATAAATGTACGAAATATTACAAGGTATTAAAACACGTAATTTCCATGATTGCACATATTCATTTACTTGTATTCGTAAACAGTACAGATTATTATTACTTATTGTATTTTATTAATATTATTACAAATAAAGGATTAATATTGATCACTGCGTATTAAAAGTAGGATATTAATTTAAGTATACAATGTTATAAAAGGGTACTAATTATAAAAAGTAACTTCTAATGTCGTTCAACTATATGTTTATGTATTTCAAAAAGGTAATTATGATTAAACAAACTCAATTTAATAACTTACAAACCTAAATGTAAGAAACTCGAAAATTAGAACATTGATTGTATTGAAAACGACATCTTGCGAAAAAACTATGACAGTATTGTTTTTTTTTATTGTTGGCAATAGAATAAAAGATGGCAGAAATGTAACACCGATGAATGGCGAGTCAGTGTGAAATAAAGTATTTATCAAGTAATATTAGTTTAAATCAATGCATCGTCCCAAGTTTTGATATCGGTCAATATAAGGTTTGAGATGAAATAAAAGTGCGTAACTTTTTTAATAATAAACTTATATTCCTAAAATGTTCAGTAACCATTAAATAGATAATAATCAACAATAAAATATATATTTTATTCAAAATGACCGCCCTTGTTTTGAATACAGGCCCTTAGACGATTTGGCCAGTCATCAATGGCGGCACGAATCTATTCTAACGGAATTCGCTTTGCTTCTCGAACAAGGATTCCCTTCAGTGACTCCAGGTTTAGGTGGGACTTTCGGCAGGCCCTGAGCTCTAATTCAGTCCATAAAGAATAATCCAGCGGGTTGAGGTCGGGGCTGGAGAAGGACCACTCGTCCGTGGAGAAGGCACATTCTCCCTGAACCAAGCTTGGGTGCTTTTTGCCTTATGGGATGGCGCCAAGTCTTGCTGAAAACCCAATCTTTATTATGAAATGTATCAGACAGAGGTTTCACCACGGGCTCTAAAATGTCACTCTGATAATTCTTGGCTTTCACCTTGACACCTTGTGGGCAGAAATGGAACGGGGTGACATTTTTTCAGTTAAATGTTTGTCTCAGAACTTACAAACACACGAGGCAAAATATCTTTTTGCTCACGATAGTCCGCATAAATACAACGTCTAGCCAGACAAGTACATGAATCTTCAAACGTTGACATAATTCTTAAGTATACGTAAGTAAGTACATGTAATGCATGTGAACAAATGCAACGGAAATGATGTGCCACTAGCTCAAACATGTAGCTTTGTTTCTCAAGCACCTACTAGTTTAAAAATAATGTAAATTGCTTCTTACCTTTACTTTACTAGGTAGTTAATAGTATCTAATAAATAATATTAACTACCTAGACTTAAGTTAAGATTTACTGTACAAAATCATAATGTTTTTTTAGTAGGACGTAAATATGAACATGAATTACAATCCAGAACGTTCGCCGTTTATTTCGCATTTGCCAAGGTGTTACTTTAGGCTATCTATGAAAAGTTATAACTAATTTAATTTTACCTTACATTTTCTTAGTTTTCAATAGTTGTTATTATCTTTAGAGTAGACTGCAGCTTGTATAATTTTTATTAACTATGCATGTACTTTTAACAGCAATGCTAACCTCACTCACCATTATCGATTTCCTGAAAATTTTTAGTCCTTAATCTCTTATAACAGTTAAATTCGCTGTATATCGTCATCTTAAGAGTTTTATATCTCTTTGACAGTATCTTATATATATCCTTCCGGTCCAGAACGTTAATTTTATAAAAACTTTTTTTTTATTGAAACTCCGCGACTTTAAGATATATTATTTACCACGTTTTTAAAGTTTAAAGTCGGTTGAATTTGTAAGTGATAATTTTGATATAATAGATAACACTAAAATATTAAATACCTATATAAATAAAAATATTCAAATAGTGAAAAAGTCTTAGAAAAGTGGATTTTGTTCCAATAATCTATACTCATATAATAAAGAGAAAAATGAAATAAACATATTATCTAAATATTTAGGTGATATCTAATAAAAAGCGTATTTTGTTTTGTTATAAATTAAAACTACTGATTCGAATTCGATAAAATTTAAATGGGACCGCCTCGGTCAATTAAGCTATTAATTAGAAAATTATTTTGAAAATCGATCAACAAATGACGGAAATATGGGTGAACATACATAAAAGAGACATACATCGGCGTCGAACATTTAATCTGTACCTTTTAAATTTTGAAGGCTGTTAATGAATGTCATTATTAGAAGGATACCAATATTATCAACTGGAAGTTTTATCGACAGCAAGAATGTGGACTGTAGCTAATAAAAGGGATAATTTAACAGCAGAAAAAGATACATTAGAAAAACATATAAAAGTACAAGATATAAGACAAACAGCAAGCAAAGATAAATAAACAAAAGTGACAAAATTCATATTCAAAAAATATATATTTATATAAACACTATCTAAAGATGCTGGCAAACCTGTCGTAAACTTTTTTTTTATCATTTATATACCTATATATTTTTTATAATTATTTACTACATTAATAATTATATTATATTACCTGCATAATAGGTTTTAAAAAATATTAAATACAATTTTACTCTATCAACATAATAAGAAACATAGCAAAGTTTTACATCACCAAGCGATAAAACTAAATCGCTAGTCAATCATAAGTGGCAAATGTTATGATAGAAAGCTTTTATGAACTGAGGTTAGGGTCAACACAATCACATAAGTACGTGGCTCAAAGCGTACTCAAATCAGTCTCTTACTCGACTTTCAATAATTACACGTATAAATAGGTACACATTATCTAACAATGATTTGCGAAATGTTTATCGTCAACAGAATCAAAGTTGTTTAAAATATTCCTGGATTTTATATTTTCCAGGAAACTAACAAAAGGACTATGAACATTAAAAGTAATAAATCAATTTCAAAGTCAAAGTCAAAATAATCTTTAATCAAATAGACTTCTTAAAAGTACTTTTGAATCGTCCAACATTTTTTTCCTTACCGCTCGTTCAGGACCTCTTTTGGCTGATAAGAAGAACGAGCAAGAAACTCACCAGCTCTAATAAGAGTAAGTAAAGACATTTACAAAAACCATGTCATTACCAGATCAATACATTATAAATAAAAAGAGAGAAAATAAAAAAACTATGGTCTTATTATGATAACATAATCATTTAATAATAATGAAAGCAAGATAATTTTTGATATATAATGAGTTAAGAAGTAATCACTTATCTAGTTTCTAGATCATCTCAAGTCCAAGGATTCTTATCTGTTATATAATCGGATACCTTATAATAAGCTTTTTAATAAGTATTTTTTTAATGGTTGATTTAAACTGCATGATATCTAATTGTCGTATTTTGCTTGGGACCTTATTGTAGAAGCAATTAGACGTCTTATCAACAAAGATTATTTAATATTAATTCAGACACACATAAATTTGCAATGCTGTAAACTATATTTTTCACTATAATGTCAGAATAGCCAATAAATGTATAAAGTGGCATATCAATATCGTCAAGCGATTCATATCGATCTTCATATGCTTATAAATACTGAAGACGGTAAAAATAAAATAAGACAAAAACCCATTTAAAATAAAAGATCAGCGCACTACTTATAAGTTACGAAGTGGCCGCGTCATATATCAAAATAACTACTAGACGCGGAGTAAATAAAAACTCGTAATGATTTCAAGTGATAATAACACATAGCAAAGACTCTTTTTGCGGCCAACTCCACAAATGTGAACGAATATAAACGTTAGTTTTGGATTATTAATTTCGCTGTTAAACTCGCTTGCGCATGTCATAATCATAAAACTGAGTTTCTGTTCTCGAACCGGGAATTTCTCGCTCCATTTACTTTGTTTTAATACGTATACTTCAGCTAAGTTAATAGGTGGACCATACTGTCTTTAGCGCTTTCAAAAATATCTCTATTGAGAGACGCATACACCCACCTCAAAAAGGTGAATGTGTTTTACCGGTCTCTGCCCGGTTTAACTATAGAGTTCTAATTTAAGATACAAATTTTCGAACTTTATTATATGGCAGTCGTGGCCGAGCGGTTAAGGCGTCTGACTAGAAATCAGATTCCCTCTGGGAGCGTAGGTTCGAATCCTACCGACTGCGGAGTTTTTTGGTGAACTTTTTGATTTATTTTTTTTGAAAACTCAAAAAACTCATAAAAACGATTTTTTATGCAATTACTCGGAAATCATGTCCCATATTCTTTTTTCAAGAGCTATTTAGATAAATAGGTACTTTTTTTATTTTAGTCTATAGTAAATATCTATAAAGAAATACGGATAGAATCGATATATTTAAACTAAATAGCAGTACAATAAAACTAACGAGGCTCCGCTCGGAAGATGGCAAGCAGTATCTGATTAAAGTTTGCACGTGCATCGCCGTCGGCGGCGGGACACTTATCTTTTAGGGTTGCGACAACCGAACACAATATCGATCTCGCTAAACATTAGTTTCACTTCTAATTTGCAATCGATCTATTTGTAAATAGAACTTAGATTGTATCTTATCTATACTTTAATCGATGTTCAGTCATAGTAAATGTGATTCTTTTGTGAAACAAGAACATTATATTGCCGTACAAAACATACATCTTGACATATGATAAATTATTATTTGTATTATTATACTCATTCTAAGATAATCACAGTATGATTCAGTCAACTTACTTCTAATTAATTTCTTGAAAAACAGACGATAATTCAGAAATCTTATCTAGTTAACTTATTGGTGTTTTGGAATATCTCGAAAACCTACTGTCTCTTAAAAATAAGAAAAAGAATAATTAATAACAACTGAAACTAACCAATTCTTTAACTGCTCTTATATTTTAACTTTATATTTTACAGTTGGAAAACCTAGATTATTTTGTTCTGACAGTTCTCGTACCTCATTGTTACAGATTGCGTCTACTAAGAAATGCTATCTTATCTTGTTAATCGTTAACATATAGATTCTATTAGCTCCATACATTCGTTAGAACGTCAGTTTCGAGCCTAACTAACACATATGCTATAAACACGTCAACAAAATATCGGTACAATCTTAAGCACAAATTTCCCTTCGTAAACAGGCCTTGTATTCTCAAAATCAAAATATTATGGACTGTTAAGTTGTCTGTCCTGTTCTTACTTAAGTCATGGAATAGGACAGAGTACAAAATTGACGATATATCGATAATTGGCTTCCAGAGTAAACCCCAGTAATCGTATGATCGGTGAAACAGTAATGGTCGCAATCGCAAACTGATCATCGGTACACGATGCACGATATAAGTTAACAAGCTCATATCTCACAGCGATCAGAAATGTCAATACTATTTCACGAACCACGCGCTTTAAATTTTACTCGCTGGTCAAGTTAAGCTATGTTATATTTTACTATACAAAACAACACTATAATAAAGGTTGTTCCAACAGCAAAATTTAAATTTTAAATATAATAGTGGTTAAAGAATAAGATATATGTAGTTATTGTTGTTATTAGTTATTATTTTTCTTATTATTAAGAGGCATTCGAATTTTAAGATTTCTAAAACCTACATTTTTCCTATCTAGGACGTATCCTTTTTGCTTGTTTTCCAAGTTTATATGAATATAAAATAAATTAAATAAACAAGTTTAATAAGTATAAGATAATTTAGTTTCTTTTGTAAGGATCTTTATGATTATGATCACTTGTGTGTCTTTCTGTCAGTCCATAAGTGTGAGCTTTTGCTCCAGAACTACTAGAATGATTAAATCGAATCTGCAAAGTGAATAAATTTAAAGATCTTCATTTCTTAATAGGACAATCATCAATTACGTAAATAAACGAATTTTAAACATTTTATTTATAGATTTCTAAAAAATCTATAATAAAGCTGTGCTAGGCATATTAAACTCACACTTTAACGGTTTTTAAAAGTTTTACTCAACGACTAAACGGTTCATATATTTGCTATGCAAATATAAAATTTTATTATATCTATATTTTTTATATTTTTGCCGTTTAACGCTATATTCTGTTTCATTTAATAGTAGTGTTATTCGTTTAAAAAATTACTGCCTAAAAATGCAACACCTATTCATAACATACTTAAATGAGATTAAAAATAAAAACAACATACCCCACTAGATAAGAACACAATTTGCGCTGGAAATGAAACAGTAAACCGCATTAGACCGGCCAACTGGCGTGGCACCCCTGACTCCTGTGGGATTACGAGTCCGTACCAGGGATTTAAGGTTTCATTACTTTGTGTCTCCCTCAGTAGAGCGTTAACCCCTACTAATATATTAAAAAAAACTTCCTTTTTAGAAACTGTGAAGGCAGCTTTTCCTTAGCATAACTACATGTTACGTTTTGCCTTTGAACTTATTTACTGAAATACAATTTCTATGCAGTTTTAAGAGAATACTTTTTTTAAATAATATTGTGTTTTTAATAATAGATGTTCTGTTATTATAGAAAAACGAACAATTATATGTATTCTATGGACGGGTAAAATAATTGAATATACGACTCATACCTAAACCATAAGGACAAAGTTTATAAATAGAATTAATCGTAATATATTTATTGTGGCTATAATATCCATAAAGTCTTTATTCAAACCCGTGTACCTAATTATTAGATCACGTGGACTTTATGTTCGCTTTTATAATTAATCAGTATCTTTTGTATCTATGAAATAATCAAATCGAAACCTCATTATTTTGGATTGACTACATCATCAATAACAACAGCCTATTGTAATTGAACTGGTATGTCATGCCATTAAGTTGATTGAAAATACACAGCCTCACCTAGCGGTTTAAATAGTCGAATTTCACTCACGACTCGAAATACTAGGTACATACTCCTGCTATGTGTGACAAATGGTAGTAGGAAATTTTCCCCTTTGGAAAACCGGAGGAATGAAGAGAGAAGGGAGGGTAGCGACGCGAGACCTCTAATGTACAAATATTGCGGACGAAATGAATATATTCGGGGGCAAATCAGGGGGCTAGAAAGTGCACGTTTTGATTGAGTCACGGATATGAATTTATAAAGGCGGAGACTTTTGTAAGCACGGCGATGATGTATCGGCTTTTTAACGTAACATCAACCCGTTTAAAGAACTAATCAACTCATGATTCAATATTACATCCAATTAGTTTGTTTGCCTTAATTCGCTAATTAAATCGTATTAAGATTATACAAATACATGCTTGTAATGTGTAGATACATTATATATATTTTTATTAGAATCTAAACATTTATATCGGTAGAAAGTATCAGAAACTTAACATTATATAAATGAAAATAGGAAAACAAACAAAATATGTTATTTCGCCCATAGTTTTACCTAACCATCTATCCTCGAAGCTTGTACCTACCAATGACAATATTTATTGTCCATTAAACACGAACACAATCGGTTGACATCATAACGCTATGATGCAATGTCACAAACATGCCGTATTCGTGCTAGCTACGATACACAATGACTTCACGCACTAGGAAAATTCATAAAAACAATGTTTGTCTACGAATGTAGCCAGTTGGCCGAATCCTAACCAATCGCATACACCAAGTCCCAAGTGTGCCGCTAATACTCCATATGGCGTAACAGAACGTGCAATCGACAAACTCACCAATTATCATCGACCTCAGCAAACTATAACAGTTGTACCCTTTTGCTCTACTTCTCTAACAGTTGTTCTGGATGACAGAGGTCAAGTATACTGGTGTTATATTCATAGTATTGCAAGGGCGGAAAAGATGACATCACGACATATGCATGCATTAGGGATGATGAAACTGGAACATTAGTGACTTCGGCCTCTTAATTTGTACAACTGGCCATTGCTGCCGTATGCGGCATGAATACTAATAATTGTTTGAATTTCAATAAAGCATTTGTAGAACAAAGAACTGTTGAATTTAATTGTGAAAATAACTGCATTAACGTTGTTAGTTGGGGTCTAACATTCCCTAAATCATTTAAACGCAAAACTACAAAAAGATTATTGCAAAACTAATTAATTTAGCGTCGTTTGATAACCCGGCTTTTTAATAAAATGTAAGCTATAATAATGCTTCTTTCTATAGGTGTTTACTAATAGATTTTGTTAATTTTTGTTGTGTATCTGAAAAATCTTTCAGAAGATCATTTCTTTACAGAGGGTAAGCCGCTACCTTTGAGGTTTCAGATCATATGAAATTTGTTTATTTCCTATAATCTAAGACTTCATATAAGTATAGCACCGCACCTACACTGTAGGACATATCTAATCGAAGCACATTTTGCAATCTCAAAATGACCAGATATCAAAACGTATCCAAGCATGTGATATTTCCATAAATAAATAAAATAGTTGCGTGCTATTCACCAACATTTTTGCATAGCTTAGTGTCGCAACGTCGTGTGACCATATCGGGTTCTAACGCGGCGTCTGATTGGCGCCGGTCAACCGACACCTTCACTTGAATCACAAGTAATTTTTACACTCACAAATGTATAATAAACACGCGTCATGTTACGTCTGTTGTTATAATTATGAGTTTATAATATTACTTCTATAATATTGAAATTTATATCTATAGCAAATGCTCTTTTAATATTTTGATTGCCATCACCAATTCACCATTTATAACTCCGCATTCTTGATTGATTTACGAGTATACTTTGGCGCTATTGTATCCAATCAAGAGTGCGAAACGGCACATTTGCAATGTCGATCGGCCGCGATTACGTTCGGGAGTAAGGGAGCAGATCAGCTCTATTCCATATTAATATTGCATTATATTAGATTAATATTGCATTATAGTCATTAGTATAGACTAGCCGACCCCAGGAACTTCGTGCCTAATTATTAGTGGACACGAAGTAGTTGTATTAATTAGCTGCTTTCCTGTGATTTCGCCCGAAAGAAATCTTGAAAGAATTTATAAAATTGGTCCAGTCTTTTTGAAGTCTATTACATGCAAAAAGCAATCAAATCTTTCCTCTTTATAATATGAGTGTAGTTGTGTCTAGTTAGTCAGTAAAGGTTTCCATGAACCGTCTTACTTAGTTTATAAATCACTACTATTATTCAATTTAATATAACCTTTTTCATACGTATGTATTTCAATATACTAATATACAGGCATAATTTTCCAACATGAGTGCATGTATTCCTAAAAGAGAACACAGTGCAATCATAACAATAAAAGCATTGTTTGTTGTTCCCACGACGTCCCACGCACTTCTCACCTCAAGAACCAAACATGGGCATTCTATTTGGGTCCATTCATATTTCAAACCCGTCAGCCTTGTTAATTACTCTACATCATTCAACCAATTTTGAGATCTATACCGAGCAAAAACCATATCATAGTATAATAAGGTGAGTTGTGACAGAGGTGAGTTGTGACAAGGAGGATTTCTCTCTACCTATTATAGCAAGCGAGATGGCTTTAACGCTTGTTTGTCGTTCTCGACACGCGCTATACGACTCAGTACCTGTCGACGGTGCATATGGCACAGTTGCGTAAATATATCGTCAGTGTACAAAAAATTGCGAAAAGTAAGTTTTTCTTCAAAATATAATTTGAATATATATCATATCTTAGTGTATGTGCATTGATGTGTTATTTTTTCTTAAGTTATGTAGTTATTTAAGTCTCAATACGTGGCACTGATTTTTTGTATGCGCATCGTGTTTAGAAAATATGAATTATTATTCGGACCAAGACGTCATTTTGAACACCTAGGCGAGTTGTGACAGCCTGTCACAACTCTCCTATCTTATTCCATATTTCTGCTGGGCTATTTTTACAATGTTTTTTATTAACTTTAGATGTTTGTTGTTGTGTTAGTAGCTACTTAAGGTGTATAATGGCATACCGCATACTTATTTTACATACAAATAACTATACAGAGACTGAAAATCTAAGAATGTTAAGAAGCATGTCTTAAGCGAAGAAAAAATAAAGAAACCTAAAAAACCAAAGAAGACTAATAAGAAGAATAGAACAAGTGATGAAGAAGATGCAGAAAATAATTGCTTTTATTTGGTTTGCCTTAAAGCCTATGCAGACAGCAGATCATATGATCAGTGGGTCCAAAGCCTTGAATGCAAAGGCTAGGCACACGTAGATTGTACTGGGGACGAGCTGCATTACGTTTGGCATAATTGTGAATCTGATTAGATTAAGATTTTATACTAATTATAACAATAATATGATTGACCTCAAAGCGATACCATATTAAGTTAATGAAAATATTATAATTACTTGTTATGAGAATATTAATACTATGTTGTTTTAGTTGGTAGGTATTAAAAGATGATTAATCAAGTCAAATCAAATCAATCTTTATTGTTGATCGCAGGTTATATAAAGATATTGGATGCAAGGACTGAATAGTTACACCGTGATCTGCCTAAAAGGCATACAATATTAGTAGGTTAGTAATTGTCAACTAATCTAATCAATAACATGTTATGTCAAAAATTCAATTCATTCATTAAGTATTTATACATTTACAAAGTACTGTCAGCTAGATAGTCGTTTACACTATAATATGCTTTAGCTACTAATAATTTACAAAGTTTTCTATTAAAAACATTACAATTATCCAGATAACGTATTGTTTTCGGAATTTTATCAAAAATTTTTGGAGCCATACAAAAGATACTTTTGTTCAACACAGCTGTCTTAGAGGGTATCGTACACAATTTGTCTCGATGACGCAATCTCGTCTTATTTTCAAATAGTTGTTGATTCTGTTTGACAAAAATACCAACTTCGAATATATAGATTGATGGCAGGGTCATAATATTTAGTTTAATAAAATATGGCCTACAGGTACCCGTACTCTGTAAATGACATATGCTCCTAACACATTTTTTCTGGGCTCTAAAGGCAGTTACAGAATCAGTCGAATATCCCCAAAATATAATGCCGTATCGAACAGTTGAAACTACGTACGCGTGATAAGCTGTAAGGACCGTGCACTGATTCGCGATCCTACTAAGTTTGTACAGTGCACAAGAATACTGGGACAACTTTTTGCAAACATGTTCAGTGTGTGTTTTCCAAGTCAAATTTATTATTATAGTACTGATTAAAGTACTAATTTGATAAAAAAACGTGCTTGATTTATTTATGTCGTATATAATGGTATTTTTATATCTTATAGCTTAAATACAATGATGTCACAACTTACCTCGGTACCTGTCACAACTTACCTCGGTAGTAGGAGAGTTGTGACAAGGGGAGTGGACTTGAATTTTGTTATTTTTTTCAGAAACTATTATACTTTAATTAATTTTAGTGATGGTTTTGAAAACAGAAGGAATGGCGCTAAACTAATTCACATGAGTCATAACTGTGGAATGTTTCTTAAGCGAGATAGAGACCCTTATGTAAAAATTGTCACAACTCTCCTTATAGTAAAACAATCAGGCAAAGGACCTATTTAATGGATTCTAAATTCTAATCGTACTGTGAGTAATAAAAGTGCTGTAACGCCCGACTGCTTTATACAGATCGTTTTGCGCTCTCACTGAGGATCGGCGCAAACCTGATGGAAAATCCGTCGATGTCTTACAGAACTATGCTTTAGTACTCGATGGAACGTCCGTCGAGTGTGCAAGGTTAAACGTTATATCGTATCAGCTGTTAATCGTAACTTAACCCGCGTTAGATTTCAGAAGATTACCCCCTCCCAAAAATTAAAAAAGTTAGAAACTTTACCTCTTTATAATATTACTATAGATTTGTCAGTTATGTGCTAACTCAGAAATAGAAAAGTTAAACCTTATTGTGAGTATCCAAAATCGTTATACCGTTAACGTTCTTGTCTCGTAAGTGTAGTTGGTAGATATATAATTAAAGAAATAACTAAAAGAGTAATGGCATGGGTGGACAACGATCTCCGCTAGAGAATTGGGAGAGGACTTAAACAGAATACCTCAAAGATTTTTCACGCCATCTAAAATTTAAATAGATCACTTTAATTCGACGAAGCATCTGCACCAATCCAGACTGATAACTAAGCTTCAGCATGTCAAGCAGTACTGTAATATATTAACCGAATATACCGAACCGAATATATATAAAATAGTTACCTCGGTCGTTTCAGTCAGAGACGACCAACGACGGCTATATTAAATGAAATTGCCGAAATTTATCAATTTGGAATGAGATGAATGTAATTTAGAAACAATAAATCTAATCGTTACAAGAAAAGAATTTATTTTAACGGTGTCTCAACTCAAAATTTTTCAGAATTTGTTAATATGCAAATATACTGCTCTTTCAACGCTGCGTTCTAGAAATAAAATTGATGTATACGTGTCCACACTAACGTTATCGACTAGGAAAAGTGTGAAAACCGAAACAGTTTGTCACTCGGCATTAATATGAAATATAACATAGGGCTGTCAAAATTTTGTAGAACATCAGTGTGAGGATAAATAAATGATAAAATGTAAGGAAATTTCTATGTGGTAACAATACTAACATTTAAATAGCTATGTTTTTCACCACTTTCTTTTCTTTTACTTCTCAATTCTATCATTTTATCAATATGTATATAATTGCTGTTTGTATATAAATGGCTGTTTATCTGTTCAGTCAATAAATTGTAATTAAAAAATGGTAAAATGAAAATAACCACTGGAAAACTTTTTTATACAGTTCTTCTTGCTCTACTAGAAAATAACAAAAATATGGTCACCATTAATTTAATAAGATGGTAATTGTATTATTATAGCTATGCAACAGCTAGCAATACCTATTCTTCAACCCTAAAATCTTCCTTAAAAATTACTCCGTGTACATATTTATCCACCACATACAAATCTGCTCGAGAGTTTTAAAATCGGGAAAAACACATCATCAGCGTAGTGTATTTCGAGCAATTTAATCATGGTTGCACGTATATTAATAATAAAGAACCGATATCAAATACATTAACAAAAAGAATAAACACGAACAACATTCAAATCATACATTTATTAGCAGAATCGAGACCCTGGACAACACATTAACATCGCAGTGTTAAATCTGATGAAATGTCTTCCTGTGACGATGATACGGGCGCTGAGAACTGCGACGAACGGCCGCGACAGGGTGAAGACGTAACAGATTTTCTTTATTCCGTTCTGTAAATTTTTCCAGGAACGAAATATTATCACGAAGGCTTTTGTTCAAACGAAATAAAAAAAAACTCAACTCCGCCACTATTTTTTTATGTGAAAAAAATTTTAGTACCTACATATATTACACTGTTTAAGCATTATTGATTGTAGTGTTGAATACTTATATGTATTGGGTCGACAAATTGACTTGAGTATTGTAATCGACAGCAGGAGCGTGGACTGTAATAATAAATATCAAATAAAAGAGATAAATTTGCGAGAAAAAGATAAATTTTTGGAAATACGTAAACACAAGATACACAGCAAGGCAACAATAAGTGACAAAGTCATAGATTTAAATTAAATAAAATATAAAAAAACACTTATCTAAAGTGGCTGGTAAACTGTCGTCACCGTGTATACTTTGCTTAAATTTGTGACAAGGATAAGTCGTTTTGTAAATTCTCCAAAAAATTTTATCTCTGTGTAGTGTATCTTGAGTTAATCGCATATTTTACGTTATTTTTGTAAATAACAAAATGTATCAACAAAAGCAGACCTTTCCAAACGCTGTATAAAAATGGTAATGAATTAACTAATTACCCGTGACTTTGTTCAAGAAATATCAGGCAAATATTTAGGATTACTCGAATGTCGGGTATCATCAATAAATATAACCAGGGCCGCCACATAGGGGGGGCAAGTGGGTACTATTGCCCCGGGCCCGGACCCAGAAGGGGGCCCGGTCCGGTCCTGTATTTAGTAAATAAAGAATTTTAGAATTTTTAGGCCTATATAAAACAGACTGTATTACACTTGACGGGCCCGAATAAGATTATATTTCATTTAATCATTGTTTCAACTAATTCCATTAGCCATCTTGTATACAGAGACTTTCCTTTTTAATCCGCCCATAAGATTATTTATTTATTTATTTATGATTAAAATAAAGTTAATTAATGATTATATAAAATTTAGTCAATCATAATTTCTGCCACAATCGTACCTTTGAGGAATTAGTAAATTGGAACTTCTCTGAATACGCCCTCTATTCACCAATAATTGTATTTAAAGTAGTTAAAATAAAAAAATCTAAGACTGATTGGATATAGAATTTTCATTTCATGCTAATTTATGGCATTTTTATGGTTTTATAATTCGTTGGTAATTACTTGGTAATTAAATAATTGGTTGGAATTATAAATACTTGAATTTTCAATTCTTAAGTAACACTTTCTTTTATTTATTTGATTAGAATTAAATTAAATGTAGAATAAAACGTAGTGATGTAAGAGTTCAGCCCCCTCAAGTGTTCTTATTCGAATACTGAATCTTGGTAGGAAATATAAATGATTTATTGTTTAGTTAGAAGTAGAGTTAGAGAAGGTTTAATAGTTTTTTTAACAATTATCATAGCCATCTCTAGTAAAAGTGGCGCGACGAAATAAGGGGGGGGGTCGTGGCCAGAATCTGGTCCCGGGCCCGACTTGGAGATGTGGCGGCCCTGAATATAACACTGGTAAAACATATTCAATATTAATTCTACGAAAATCTAAATACAAAAACATTTACATAAAATTGTATTATTTTGCTGTATAGCTGTAGCTACTCATTATAATTTCATAAAATGACTAATTGAATACTTTAATAAATTCTTTAATTACAACGATTTTCGTATCATAAATATGCCGGCAAATTGTACCAGTGTAGGTTATATCAAATGTTAATAGATAGTGGCGTAATACCAAAGCGTTCTTTTTTTATTATTTAACGTTCTAAACGTCATTTAATGTAGAAAATAGAAACGTATTATTGTGAAAAGGCCCATCAAAGCCGACGACGGCGTGAAACGTGTTGATAGCCTTACGTACCTTGTCACACTAATTTATTGACGTAATGTTCTATGTGAAATATTTTATAGTATGAAAAATAGCCCGCCGACTTCATTATACAACTAAACGACAAGGGGACATATAAAAAATGTGCGTTATTAAAATGAAAACCGTGTCGTATCTAATTTTAGGGTCCTTGTGCGTCGTTCTGTGGTTTTAGAGCTTCTTACATAATCCAAAACAAAATTATTTATTACTTTAAATATGGGTATAATAATAAGCACTACTACTAGGATGAAATATTTAAATGTTGAATATTTAAAAAAAAACAAAATCTTAGGTAGGTAAGTTCTAAACCCATAATTTCGGTTTATTACTTAAAACTACTTAAGTCAAAACAAACGATTAACATAATTATTTGTTTTGAATTCTATTAACTTATCTAATTGCATTAATAAAGCATTAATAAATTACTGGTGCAGAGCTACTTAGCCATTAAAGTGTAGATCAATAACATCTTATCACAAATACAGTAGCGCCATCTATGATGAATCTCTGTACTAACGAAGCCACGTGGCTCGCTCAGGGACTGATTAAAAAGAAACATGAATTATGCTCTTTCAAAAACCTATGTATAGTTTTAATGAAGTGTAGTTCTTCAATAATTATCCGATTCATTTATAAAAACTCTGAATCCATCTTCTTTTCTCTCTGAAATGAACTACTTAAATGAGAAGACGAAAAGATGTCTAAAAATAATAAAAAAAAATAGAAAAGATATACCCAGCATGATAATACGAATAAAATGTTAAAGAATGGAAATACTGAACCTTATTATTTATAATTTTGGCATATTTCGCAATCGGCCCTGTGGCACAACGGATAACGCGTCTGACTACGGATCAGAAGATTCCAGGTTCGAATCCTGGCAGGGTCGCATAATATTTTGCTATTATATATTTTTTTACTCAATATTTATTAATTTTGTTTTTTTTACTCCCAATAAATAGCGCTTCTAAATTAATTGTCATTTTAACGTTTGACAATGTTTTTATACATTAATGATCATATACTATTACGTGATAGGTATAAAAAAGTACTTTTGTTTTCATTGATAAGCATAAAAAAATTGTACTTTCGTTTTCATTTTCGAAAACCTCAAATCATTTCATTTATTGAGCCAAAACAAATGAGACCGCGTCGTTAAAACGTTTTTCCACAAAATTATAGAAACAAATTAAAAAGGAAACATTTTATTGATTTACGCAAACATGATTAAAAAATAGAAAAAAATGTACCACTCATGTATTTGTAGTTTCGTTCCATTTCGTATCAACATCAACACGAGTGGATGGTTCTCTAATATTTTAACACTTCTACTCCGAGATAATGTCAACAGTGAAAAAATGTTCCTCCAGTAACTCAGAGAATATCGATAAACATTATAATTTATGACTTGTTTTTTTGCATCTCTTAGGTGAACGATAACAAAATATTTATCTACAAATAAGTACCAGCCGAGTTCTTTCTTTATCTTTATGAATATTTAAGCCTCATTTACATTTACAAAATTTCAACCAGTTATTATTTCCATAAGATTACTTGTTTTTGTGTAAAAGTGGATAGATAGGTAGATGCATTAAAAAAATTTTTAAAAGCGTGTGTTAAATATTACTGTATAAAATTAGGCTATTGTTTATTTATTAATTAATTATTTATGTTACAAAATATTACTTTAAATTCGAGAAAAGCATATCCATTTTCACATTTATAACGTTACTGTTTTTTAGTCATTCCATTAACTTTACAAAAAAGCTTAAAAAAATATAGATTCGTATGTATGACAAATATCGCAATAAGTTAACAGAAAACAGTGAAGCGGAACTAATAAGAATATAAAACTATTTTAGTTGCCACTATCAGTCCCGGGGTCAAGAACGCGCCTTCCGCTTGATAACGAATGATAAGGGAGCCCGAAATCGACGCAGCATCCCAACGAACCGTCGCCGCCATTGGTACAAATACAGACAAAACGGCCCAACAAAAAACACAATCGCCAAAAACATGTCACACAACTCACACAGCATAATATTCAATGCGATAACGATATTTTATTCCGTGTCAACTATTAAGTCAGGTTGTCATAAGATAAAACTTTTCTGTTTACCAATGGATGATTTAGACTTCAAATATTTTATTAGCTTTTAGACGGTCCGTGTTATGGAGTCCGGCAAACATCCTGCTCTCAGTCAAATATTGGATGATCTCAGTTGTCATTCAGCGTTGTCCAGACGGACGGACGTAGCGGACATATGCTAAACACTTATCTTGTGCAAACTCGCGTTGATATTATCAAGACTACTTTGAATTTCTTTTTACTATTTCATCATCAAGGAATAAATCAATTTGAACAATAATGAATGTATCTCGAAATTAAAGAATTTTTTATTGAAAACAGTCTTATCGAAAAAAAATATGCGGTATTCAACAATGACCATTGTGACAATGATGATTTTCACGTTAATTATTTTTTTGTCATAATATTACACGAGGGTTAAGAACTTGGTTTAAATTATTGGGAGCCTAAAGCAAATTGACAATGACAGAGGAGAAAGAAAACGCCAAATTGAGACTTGTCGAGGCATTTTGGCCTTGGAACTAAAGTTAGTCTTCGATTCATAAAAAGACGGATTAAGTTTTCAGCGTGCCAACAGAAAAAAAATGTATTTTTAAATGTGTAATGTATAATAGCTCTTAGCGAATTGGATAAGCATTGCTATTTCTTCATTACAAAAACTATTAATTCTAAGATTATTATGATAATACTAACACTTTATTGCAAAGAACTTTAATTGCGCCATAATTTCTGTCACAGTGTATTAAGAATTGTCATAATGGTTATCTACGCATTTCAATATGCCATTCAACATACCACGATTGCAACAAATATATTACATTCCCTCCCGGCGATCTGACAACCGAGTCGGTCGACGCGACGCGCGGCGTCAAGAGGCTGCCTTTCGAGTGCTCTGAAGCAACTCATTCGATTAGCATTCGCACCCCATTACAGTTTGTTACGCTCTTATCTTGACATTCTTCATCAAGTACGGAAAAAATGATACATAATTATTATTAGAACAGCCTTATAGGAATTTTAAATGTTATACGTCCATATAAAGGAGCACATTTGGTTTATTTATACTGAACATAAGTGTAAGCAATGGCCTTTTATTTAAATTGTTATTGTTTTAATAAACAATGAAAATTATTATGTTAATAAATCTAGCATGAATATCATGGACGAATATCTATTAGTTATAAAAGTTATATTAATAAATCAAGTTAAAGTGTTTAATGAAATAAACTAGTTACGTATTAAAAATGGGACACAAATTGACTCGACAAATAAATTATTTTATTATCTTTCTAAATGTATAACATAATATGTAACATTGAGGGTAACGTTGACATGCTGCTGGTTGTACACATGACTGCACGTTTCCGCAAAATCGCAAAATTCTCCAGTTGATTTTAAACAATAACGTTAGACGATTAGGATTTGAAATCAAGTGGAGACATTTGACAGATTTGTATAAATTGTTGCGCTGTTGACTGTACTTACCTATTGACTTTCCCACAGCAAGGGAGCAGCATACAGCCACACTCCCTCCCGGTTAGCGAAGACAAGGGGATAAACTGATGGTAAGCCGGTTTAATTACGCGTTGCTATGTAATAATGTCTTTTAAAAAATATTATGAATACAGACAAATCGTTAAGTCAAATATTTATTGTTTCGTAGAACATATTGTAAAAAAAAATTACACATCGAAATCCAAACACTCCTTTTCAACAACACCCAAGTTTCAGTGGCTGTTGTACATACATACCATACCTTCATTGATATATATTTTATAAAAAAAAACTAATGATATATATTAATTGATATTAATAATATTTATTGTTAGTTTGAGTATTTCGAGATTTTAAAAGATCAAATATTAAATAAAGCCACTAGCAGCTTTTCATGTGCATTATATATATCGGATAAGTATCAAATGACGGATATTTTGACATTTATTATAAATATCGGATTTCAACGAACCTTAATTCTAAAGTTTCAGATTTCCTTGACCGACGCCTTTATCTACTTAACTTGGCATCTGAGCAATATCACCAGCCTATTTACATATCCCATTACTTGGGAACAGGCCTTCCCTATGGACGGAATTAAATAGGGAGAATGGGCTACCCACCATTCGGGTCCAGTGCGGTTAGGTAGGCGATAACGACTGCAGATGCAGCAGTCGGCTCCGAAGCACGAAGGGGCTTGATATAACAAATGTATGTGATGCTTGAAGATGCTCTATGCCAGGCTACCAAGAAGGTTATTAAAGGAAGCCAAAGGCACCACAACCCTATATATTGTTCTCACGAAAGTTTTCCAATTGTATTCTACTTATATTCAAAATTTGTATTTAACTTGAAACCTGAGATTTTGAATTTATAAATTGCCAAAAAGGTTTACATTTCAGATCACCGACAATGCTTATAAGTGAAATAAGATACTTTAAACAAAAAAATTACGAGAATTTCAGTTGTAATCGTTGTATCTTGATCATAATCGCATATCGTTTCGTTCTTTCTGTCTGTTCGTAGGGCGCGTGGCGGGCGGTCGCAAGACGCGTGCCGACCAAGCCTATCGACATGGACATTAATCAACTAAGTGCTCCATACGACAAGGGAATCGATGATAGCACGCAACGCTCTTACTATATTGGAAACTAAATATTCATAGTAATTGTCGAAGTCAAAAGCTCTAACAGCGCCTACGAGTAAGTTAAGTTAATACGAGTAAGTTAAATTAGTTCGTTTGTAATTGTAACTTATAAATATTCATATACAAATACAAGGTTATTTTTTTTTTAAAAAACGGTTTTTGTTACTGAGTTTAGAAGATGATTTTATTAACCATGAATATTAGCGAGTTTCGGTTTGAAATAATTAAAATAAGATATCCATTGCATTTTTAATCTAAACGAATAATGGGTTCTTTAACAACGAAAATAAACCAGATAATAGAAGTAAACGCTCCAACCCAAACAAATCTTTTCTTAAAACTAATTTAGTAAATCTAATAAAAATGGAAAAAAGCAAAAAAAAAAAAAACAAATTACAGTAGTAACTACCGCCTAAATAAGGTACCAAAAATATGACTTGCTGTCAGACGCAAATTCACACGGACTTCCGGTGGCGCACGCGTTTCCGTTTCCGGTACCGTATTACATTAGCATGCGATGTGGGAAAAGTGTATTGATTTTTTCCTGAAATAGTATTATCTACAAAACAAAAATTATCGGTACGAATCGATTTTTTGAGTGCTTTCTACGATGATTAATATATGCTGAGATAATATAATTAAAGGTTAAAGTATGAAAATGCGGGCTGTTTATGCCGCGTTACTTCCGCGTCGGAACTCGCATTCAAAAATCACTCGAATTTTCGCAGTATCCATCTTTCTTGTCTGAGTTGAATAAAAAAACAATTCAAAGTCAATATTCAAATGTTTTACATTTTTTAAAATAAGAAGAGCATAGAAACCATGTGAAAAAAGTTTCTTTCGAAAACCTCAAACCATGAAGATTATGTCAATTCAAGGAACCTATTACAATAAAACAGCAATTTCAAACTTTAACCCCTAATACATCAGGAAACCTCGAAATTTATTTGAAGTTTAAACCAGTTCATAGACAGCATATTATCACAAAACGATAGGTAAAAATGACGGTTCTCCTATCTGATACAAAGTAAAACAAATTAATGCTGACTAATTTAATACCGACATGACTTGCAAAAGAAATTTTCACATCTCAAAAACATTCACTTCGAACATTAAAATAAGTAGAAAAACGTTTTCAATCACATGTTAACTGTATAGCAACATACTTTGGGTTATTTGCATCGTGTTTTGGTACAAGTAATGATCGCAGTAAGGAGTTTCAATAATTACTTGCTCCCGTTAAGGTTAAGAGTAAGTGACGTGCGTTACAAGTTAAAAAGTTTTTCATTATGGCTGTCTCGGCACAGCTAATAAGTTTTGTTGTAGTCAGAAACACGGAGAGAGCGTACTCTGACCACAAACGAAACTTCGAAACATTCTCAAAATCTTGTTGAAATCTTATCCGTGAAGATTATTTGTGCGTCATAGACAATGTCAGGTCTTACTTCTCCTATTTATCGAAAAATTCGTGTCTATGGAATCTTAAGAGCGTTTCAAAAATATACGAAATATCGTTTCTCTCTCACTTTTGTCTTTAATAAATGTCAGAAAGCTTTATGGTTTCAGTATTTTTTTACAACTACCCTAAATTTAATATATATCCTATTCAGAATTTAATTGATCAATTTATTTTATTTAAATACCTTAAAAATCCGTGACCCTAATAAAAGAATCAGACACACTACCATACCATTACTTGTGTACTAAATATTAAACAATCATAAGGCAGTATAGTCTTTGATAATAAAATATTTAAAATGTGCATGTTCACATAGAAACGTTTTTATCGAAATTCGACAGTTGGGCGATCACTAGCTACTAGTCATAAAGAGCCAACTGGTGCGTAAGATGAAGAGGGCGGAGCAAAGTCTCCCTGGAGACAGCTTCAAGCTAGGAAGGGTTATACCATATCGATTCTTATTAAGACTTAGACAATCACAAACATACCACAAATAAAACTTACAACGCAACATTTGCAACGGAATTCAACTACCTAATTTAATATACATTTTTCATAATCGATTATATACAACTGATTTTCTGCAATAGTTAAGTAGTAGCAGAAAGAACAGAAACAATTCAATGTTCTCGTTCAATATATAAGCGAATGTTTCTATAATCGTTTGGTGCTTCGTAAAAATAACCAAATCAATTTGTAATTCCCTTCACATACCTTTTTATTCAATGTTGACTTTTATTTTTTAGGCAATAAAGTTTAAATGGGCTATTTATATCGTCGGCTTGTACATTATGCGCAAAGAGAGCTTACACCGTTTTCCACTCGGCTCTTGGATCGGCTAAATTACGCGAAACGTGATCGAAATGCACAAATATCCACTACGAACATCCCTCCGATCTTTATGATAAAATATCCCTATACCTATACACTCTATAGTAAATAAATCGATTGACATGAATCAATAGCCACAAACAAGAACAAGTTTAAAGGAAAATTGGTCTTTTTTTTATAATATATACAAAAAACATTTTTTTACTAAAACAACTTTCTTACTTGGCTTCTATATTACTATTTGTTTCTCTCGTATTTCGCTTTTACAATTAGATTAATTTATACTAATTACATTACTGTAAAATATCAAATTCGACATCATACAACATCATCAGCTTACGTCATAAAAATATTAATACGAGTCCAATTGAACGTAAAATGTAGTTTCTGCATATTTAAAATTATATCCTTTCTTTACATCCGTTATCCACAATCAATTGAATATATGTAATAAACACCGTGAAACGATGCTTAATTAAACAAACAAACTAAAATATACAATCAATTAGGTAAATTAATCTAATGTAGACAGTATACAAATCATGAGAGCCCTTACAAGTATCACAGCTGTCCGTCCCTCGGCAATCTAATGAAAAGGTTTCATCGAGATTAGTTAGTGCATCGAACTTGGATAGTAATAGCTTCCCCCCTCAACCCCCCCACCTACTGAGCGCACGTGTATTGCAATCGATGGCGCTCCTTACTTTTTTGGTTTCGTATGATCACTTTGCGAGAAAAATTCCCTCTCTCGGAACACGAATTTCACCTAAACTGCCAGCTTATGTTTATAAATAAAATATTATTTTTATTCCCCTATTTTATAACAAAAAAAATTGCATTTTCTATAATTTAGAGACAATTTTGTTTTACCATAATTATGACTACACTTTCACTAAACAAGAGTACTACTTCTGTTAAAATATTTTATAATTTTGCTCTTCATACTATTCGTTGCTGGAATGGTTGTTATAATTTTCTATAATATTTCGTTTTTTATTATGTATTTATAACAGAGCTCCATAACTATCAATGTTCTTTAGTAAACACGATCGCTCGCTTCAGAGGGTTTTGATTAAGTTACATGACACGCGCCAATTTGTACGGAGCACTTCGCCCCACGACGCCATCAGTTAAATTGTATTAGTTTTAATTAAATAGACTGTATGAAAACATGCCGTATTTACCACCCCAGTGTGATCATTCAGGGCACAGTGTTTTGTTATATTCTGAGAATGCTATAATTTTCGTTGTTGCAAAAGTAACTGCAACTTCAAAGCTGCATAGTTACGCAGTTAAATTTATCCAACAAGTGTTGTAAAGGTTTTAAAAAAATAAGTATAACTAAAGACTGCAATATTCTTGTTCAAGCTGCATTTATGTCTATCTTTCTTCGACATCATAAATCTAAAAGAGTCTTGGGGAGCCCTTTCGCCAAATTAATGTAATACTACAATAAAGATGACCTCGTACTGCTTGGCTCTGATATGCAATTTATGCAAAATTATGCAATTTTTTTATAATTTTAACTTACATACATTCTGAGGAATTGAAATGTATGTTTGAGATTGTAAAGAATGTCGCAAAAACGTCAACCAATCTCTGAAAACTGTACACCATTCGTACTAATATCATAATATTCTACCTGTCTATCTGTTACGCTTGCAAGACTAGGCCGATTGTGATGAAATTAGACGCAGGAGTGATTTTTAGTAAGGAAGACATAAGTGCGACTTTTTCTAAATATTATTTATAATGTATAATCTGGATCAACAGCTTATATTACCATAAATTTAATCACACTCTGATAAATGTTTTCATGTGAACGTTATTTATTTATGTTCGACGCTCTTCTCCACTTAATATCAATCAATCAGTCTATAATATCGTAACAACGTTTCAACGGCATTACTTTAATCATACATAACACCATAAAGGCTTAAAATAAACAAACTGACGAAAAATATCAATAAAACATTCGTCTTATATTAAAGCGAGCTCTTTTAAAATTAATAGAATTTTCATATATCAATATAATGTTTTGGAAACGTAATCAAATATAACACAAATTTAGTTTATAAACTATCAATTTATTCAATTATAAATGCATGTTAATATTTACAACAGAATACATAAAATAGGAAATCATAAGAATAAAAAAATACATTGATTTTTTTTTACCCTGTATTTATTTAGGACATATTATGGTCAACTCAAATAATAATTACATATGATTAAATCATATTTATATATTAATAGAACTCGATAAATACAGTAAATAGAAGTACGTATAACGATACGTTGTACGAAATATACGAAACTATGAACAAAACGTTGTTCATAGTTTTGTATATTATTTAGTTACGTTCAGTCTTCCATGAAACGAGAGTTTCTCTCATCTCATAGTGTATATTTCATAAACAATAACATTAGAATCTTTTTATCACATCATAGAGCCATGGTTTATATTAGTAGTCGGCAAACGAAGCGAATAATTCGACTTGTTGAGAATTATACACGTGCACGTGCATCATTCATGCGTGGTACAAGTCTGTCCATTTGAGCGTACTGAAAAATAATACATAGTAACCTGCTTATACTCACGTATAGGTTAAGCAGAGATTTAGATTATATTATTTATATTAGAATTAAATTTCATGTAGGTCAAAGATAATAAGGCAAAACATTAAAAAATGCTTGACTAATGTATTGTTTGACGAATCATTACATGCTGTTAATGAAATGTTTTATCGATCAGTATGTCGCATTTATTGAATTGATTTTATTGAATAGTAACTAATTGTCAGTCTGTCGTCAACCGTCAACTTAAAGTCGACTTTTACGACTTCCGTAGGATGACAATTAAATGAAACAAATCAACATTAAGCTCGGATTAGCTCGGTGGCGTAATGGATAAGCGCCGAGGCCCGCGATCGTTGTTGTTAAGCAACTTTCGCAAGGGTCGGTCACGGGAAACCAAGGGTGGGTGACTAAAAAAATATTATTTCGTGCTACTCCGTGCTTTGGAAGGCACGTTAAGCCGTTGCTCCCGGCTGCATTTGCAGTCGTTAATACCCTCCAATCCGCATTGGGCCAGTATAGAGAGTCAGGGCCCATCCTCCTTAACCATCCACAAGGAAGGCCTGAGCCCCTGCAGTGAGGACGTAAAAAAGGGCTGATGATGATGATGATGATGAACATCTATTCTATATAAAATCTATTCTATTCTATTCTATTAACCTACTTACCTACTTCGTAGGTACCAACCGCCACGACAGTTTTAAGCTATTATAATGGAATCATTTTATTGTTGTTTTCGAAGAGAAGAAAAAATCTACATCAATTTGAAATCCAGACTTTTATTTTTTATCTGAATTTCATGAAACCAACTAGAAACACTAAAACTTGTACCACGCCCCTACACAAACAGGGCGGGCGGCGGCGCCGCAGATATGATCTCTCATGATTAATGGCAGCGACTATGCGCACGCGCACCCATAGTGCTCCTTGTGATACGTTCCAATCAATTACATACTATGAAAATTCTATGAAAAGAAAACAGTGCAAAAGAAAATTAATACAAACCAAATAAATTAAAACATCTCATTAAGAATTGTAATCTATAAAAACCATAATTAAACTTTTAATCTGTTAGAAAAAAAACATCTTTTTTAATTCTTTTTATAAATTTTATTCACATATTACACATTTTGTATTACCAGCATAATATGCATTTTAATTTAATTTGCATTATCGCAATGTTAGTATTCTTCACCATATTAATTGGCACAGTTAAAGTTTATATGGAAAATCTTTAACTGTGCCAAGTTTCGTACTCCTTCGCTAGCGTAGTGTTCGTAAAAAAAGGTCCAAAGTTCTTTTTTAAAAGAAGGAATATCTTATCAACATCTGTAATTATTCACAATATCTAATAGTTTTTTATGCATATATAAAATTAGTTCTCTCTGCCTCCGCCTACCCCGCCAAGGATACAGCGTGAATTTTATACAGTTTTTATTACTTAGTATTTGTATTATTGAAATTAAAAAAAACCATTTACCAAAAAAACAAGTAAATCATTACCCTCATTTCACAACTGTAAGAATTACCCATAGGATTTGCATACGGCTAGAGATAAATCAAGAAGAGCAAGCGTGCTTAGTAATGAGCTATTTGTATTTAATTGAAATTTATTTCAATGAAATGGTATACACGTTCGAATGTTTTGCTATTTAATCACGTCGTAACATCTGAATAGAATTGATTCTATTTCTGTAACATTTATAATCAACCGTTACCATTTACCTAACTGGTTAACCTGCGGAATGTAGTATTAAATAATTCCTAGTTTAAGCTCCAGTAAATGCATCGTAAATGTTAGGTATTTCCAGCATATAATAAGCTCTTTTTCAGTGTTTTTACACTACAAAAAGAAAACACTACTTTATAATATCGCAATAATTAGATCGTATTTCAGAACGACAGAGTACCATTAATTAAGCTTCTTGAGCTCAGTATAAGTTAATTTCAGGAAATTTTCCTGATTTCCTGATTAAACCATGTCCATAAAAGACTTTAATCACAGTTTTAATCCCGATTGTGATCTCGCAGAACTGATACGTATCTTTCTATAATCACGGTCTATTAATTTGATGTAATACAAAGTCGCGCTATTTCCATGACTAATACCGAACAGCGGTTCCTTCACAGCCACTTTCAATTACCACTACATCTTCCTAAAGGTTGTTCAATCAATTTTAGATGATGCTAACTCCGATTTTAATAAGGTCGAGTTTTATTTCATGTGGGTTCGTGTAGTTGTCTAATAGCACTGGTTTGGATTGCACCAGTGGAGCGCAGCTGTTGACGAGCAGACAACAGTTGTCGACGGCGTTTGTCTTGCGCGGACGCAAGCCGTGTCCGTATTCATTAAATTAGACTATTTTTCTTGAAATTCGTGGTAAACAACATGTCAATTAATTTGAATCCTTTTTCTCTATTGTCTTCCATGACATTTTATTAGTAATACTCTTTTTTGTTATTATATAAGCAGTTACTGATTTCTATAGCTCCATAGAAAGGAATAAGAACTTGACTCTTGAATCAAAAAGAAATGCTTAAAATATAGTATTCAAAAAACTCCTACAACTTCTTTTGTTGAAAGTCATAAGCTTCATTGAATTTTTTTAACTATATTGCAAAAAAACAAATTGAACAATGCCGTCCTCTTCTTAAAATCCTCTTTAAATGGTTAAAAACGATTGATAAAAAATAGCCAATATAATTTGCTATTCTATTAAAGATGAAATCTGAAAATAAAGTCAATACGATCAACCAGGCATAAATAAAGACATGGTCATGAAACCGAGAAGCAATGAAGTGATGTGAACAGTTGACACGCAACTGTCACCCAGACGCAGCGTCACTCACGCCACGGACGTCCGCCGATGACGTGATTCCCCAGTAAAATCAAATTGCTCATATTCACCTCGACGCTCACCACATATCATATTTTTATTACTAACACTGTGGTCTATTGTGCATGACAATGCTTTGGCTGTACTTTTATATGACACATGATAATTTTTGTCATACGGATACATTTATTTGAAATCCTTAATAAAAATTTAATATAAAAATTCTCAGTAAAAGTTTTACAATATTATTCGCATCTTGTCTTAAGTGGTACAGAATACATTAAAAACAATCCTACCTGAAAATATATCTACCAAATAAAAACCTAATCTCATAGTGTAAAATGAATGTAAAAATTCACATTATTTATGTGAACATAGAAAAATATTCATGTCTTTACATTGGATTATGACTTTTCCTACCCAGCTATGCGATGTATGCTACTGCGCCACACGCCCAATCATTTGTCCAGGCATTCCGATCGGACACCGAATATTTCATAACTCGACTATTTATCACAACATGAACTTTATGTGACAAGAAGAAAACTCTGTGTAATCTATTATTCATCATTAAAGTAGCAAATGCCAAGACGTTTTAATAATTTAATAGGTTGGGACATCGCGATTTTTGGGAAATAATAAGTCGAAATACTTCATATATTCGTGTCACAGACACTTCGTTATATTATGAGTATTCTTATGCAATATAAGAAATACCACTTTTTTAGGGTTCCGTACCAAAAGGGTAAAAATGGAACTCCATTACTAAGACTTCGGAACCGCCTCACACTTAGTCGGTATTTTATTAGTTCAGTAAAAATATTACTTTCATTTCTAATTGGCATAAAGTTTTTCTTTTCTATGATTATTGTCAAAAAATATGCTTAATAATATATTAGATAAATAAATGCCTTTTTTTATGTACCAAAATGTAAGATTAATACTGCAAGTTAATAAAATGGAAAACGAATTAAAAAGATATATATCAAATGAACGTTTGTTGTTTGCAAGTTGTTCGTGTCGTGTCTAATCCGCAAATAGTATGGCGCCAGTGCGCACTGATGCACTTACCCGGCCGGCCCTATATATCCTCTCACTCACTAAACATCGATTTTTGCTTTGTTTTCCCTCCCGACTGATGTATAACGGGTAAGACACCAGTCCTCACAAAAACAAAACCAAACATTTCCGAGTCGGTAAGAGGCTACAAATTTATTTTAATCTCAGTGCTATAATCAATTTTGTTGAAAGTATTTTTCTTTGATAAAAATGTTGTGTTGAAAAAGAGACCATTAATAAGAACGCAGGAGCCATAACGGATAGTGTTATCATATATCATAAGAACTATTATATGGCATCCGAAAAATAACAGCCGCTATATTAAAAGATTTATTAAGATTCACAATAAAGTGATTCACTACACTTTGCGGTCAAAGCAAGACGACTATAATATAACATCAAATGGTTATGTTACGGGTTATGACGGATGGACGGACGTTTCGGCGTGAAAATCGTAAAGCGGAGCGATAATACGAAGATTGGTGTGCGAACGTCGACGCTATACGCCCAGGGGCACCGGCCACCATACATCATAGATTAACTTGAGACTGCCTCGGATACTACTGAACATTTTCATATTAGTCTGTAAAGGCGGACTGAGCTTAAAGGCACTCTAAGAAACGTTTTACAAAAGGAAAAATCCAAAAATTTTATTGTTTAAATAGCTTTCCCCAGACGTTAATTGATTGATACTTAAATAATACTTTAAAAATACTAATAATTTTATCTTATTCCATGATAATGTTTAACAATTTAATGAGAGAAAAAGGAGATGAGAAAAAACCAGCCTGTTTCTGAGGTTCTTGTCAGTTCTTCTCAGTACAACGTCTCCCGCGATAGATTTGCAATCCAATGTAATAGAGTTTTGACTTTCGAAAATGCTTAAAACATAATTTTGAATTTAATTTGATTGGAAGCGCCTAATTGTTTACTGTATGTAAACAATGATAAAGAATTAATCTTCAATAATAAACCCTTGATAATATTCAAACTTTATGGTAAAATTTCGACAATTGGGCGATCCCTTTTTAATATAAAATTACTATTTTTAAGGATACTTAACTTCGATATTGTTTTAGGACGGCGTCCTTATAATAAGTCAAATTATCTTATCGTTTCATATTAATAAACTCCCCTTGGTTTCCCTTGTCGCATCGCGTAGCTCACCTTTACAGCGGAAGCGCGCTATGCCCGCATTAAGCCAACAACTGGTGTGATTTTTAAAGGAAAAATGTCCAGATGAGCGCTGTATCTTGTGACATGAACGAAAATAATTTGACGCAGCCGCTCTTCAAGCGACATACGGAGACACGTGGCTGCGATATATTACACGCGAGCCGCGCACTAAAAATATTGTGTTGGCAAATTAATGGGCATTCCCGACTGGTAGGTAGTGGGATGAAAGGAAGTTCCTTTTATATGTGAAACGTTGGTTTTGTATGAAAGCGTTGAGCAGCCGGCCGCACCTGTCCGCACGCATTGGACTGCGACATTGCTGCGACCGCTCATCATAGCGCAGGGCTGCTACTGCTAATTCAACTCGCAATATTAAACAAAAACATAATATAACTTTCGATGAACACTATGCGTTAGACCAGCTATGATATTATGCTAAAAAACGACCTGGAACTCAATTTCGAGCTCAGCGCTGTCTTAGCATAGAACTTCAATGAAATAAAACCTTTATTATTTCATTGAAGTTCTATTCTTTGAAGTAGGTTTTAATTGATTGAACTTATCTGCTATATCAGAATAGAATAGTATAATCATTTTAATCTTAAACATCTTCATCGGAGGCTATATCGCTATTCATACTTATTTTGTCCTAGCAAGTCCTACAGTTAACAAACACACAAATATGAAATTGAAACATAATGTTTCTTTCATTGTAGTGTTATGTATATACCACTACAATGACAGAAACTTTATTTTGTACACTGTACAACTGTACATTAAACTGGTTTACCGAACCGGAATCTATTTTATCTTTAGTTTTAACCACCAAAGTACAAAGGCAAATGCATACTGTAAATGAAAATAATGTAGTATGAGATATGTAATATTTGATATTTTTTGCATTTACAATGCTTTACTGAAAAATATTCTAAATGCTTTGTCCAATTTACATCTAAATCGAACGTTTAAAATATTTATAAAAAAGTTCTTTCGGCTGTTTCGGGTGGATAGCCTGAACATTGATGAAAATACGCTCGTTAGCAACGAAAAAGTAACAAGTGCTTGAAAAATTCGTCATTGTTGTTAGGTCCTGGATAGCTCAGTGGTTAGAGCGATCGCCCTGATTGCGAAAGATCATGAGTTCGAGTCCCGTCTCACACTATACAATAAGTAATACATTAGATACAATAAGTAAAAATTGCGTAAATATGAATGAAATCTATTTAAACCTCCAAAACTGATACTTTGGTCGCGGTCTTTCTTAGGTCGATGTTACTTTGATAGTTAAAATTATAGTATCAATAATTCAATTTAGCATTCGGGAGATATACAAATTCTACTAAAGACATTTTATTTTCGACGTAATTCATAGTTACACGATAAAAGTTTCAAATTTAATAAAAGATTCAAATATAGTGAGATGAAAAGCCCCATAATGACGGAACTGTTGAGTTTTTTCCCAATTCTATAAAGTAAATGAATTTACTGTCATCATTTTGATATTAGACACGGCTAAATAAGATTTGATTATATATTTCTAATATACAGCTAGCCCTACGGTGACGGATGCTGCGACTCCAAACGGCTCTGCGTCACTTTCATAATAATTGACCAGATTAATACGCGAAGTGCTCATATTTCGCCGTCCGTTACTTGTCTACGTAACTTCCGTCTGTCCGTACACACAACGCAGTAGAAATCTCAGAATTCCTTGTACCTCATTATATGTATTAATATGTGCTGAAGAAACTTGGTCCTCCAACAATTGCCTGGTTTAATTTATTAATAATATCCCACGCATCTGAGACGATTTAATTTACTCTAAATATTATTCTATACAATACTTAGCTAATATCTATGTACATAGGTACTATTTTTTATCTGTCTAAGTCTATTCAGAATAAAATTTTATTATAGGTAACCACTTAGTGACCGAGATCGTTTAACAATACTAAGAAAAATATTCTATTTACTGCTTAAACAACTGTAAAATTCATTTTCAGTCAATTGTGACGTACACTCTGTTTTAACATTTTACCCTACTTAATTTTCAGTTAATACTCTGTTGAAAAATTGTCACTACATCATGCAAATTTAGAGACAAAAGTAAAGTGAAAATGTACCCGAGTAATTTCAAGGTGCTGACATTGAAATCATCAATATCTTTATCGTTCAAGGCGTATGATCTAAGTAACAATTTGAATTGGCCCATCATTGTGCCTTTAGAATGGAATTGAATACTCTTTGTTGTACACACACATAACAATTTCAATTGTAGAAAAACTGACGTAAAAATGGCATTATAATTAGATAATTAGGCTTCTGATTCTTTGAAAATGGCAATCATGCGAATCATCCTTTTATGGAGGTACCAAAGAGAATCAATAACAAATAGGTACACACTTATAAATAACAGCAAAAGTAAGTACCGTCCCATCTGCATCGGGTAAGGGCGGGCGTCGTCGTCGTCGGCGTCGCGGCGCAGTATAAATACGCAGCACGTGCGAGAGCACAGCTGCCCACCACGTGGCCGCCTCTTTACGCACCTCGCGTCAAAATAGATCATTGTCTTCGTAATAATGTACTAATTCAGTATCTCCACTTAGACTGAAATGCCCGTAAAACTCAAGAAACAAGCGATACTAGAAACGTTACTGTTTAAGGTCTCGTCATAGAACCTTATTTTAAGCCTGCTGCAGTGGTATTTTCTAAAGAACCTGGCTGGACAGTTGCGCAAAGCGTCGTGCGGCAAACATTTTTATAAAAACTATCATGTTTGTATACCGAAAAAATATATTCTATATAATTTCCAACAAGAACAACAACGCGGGACTTAATGCAATCAGTATGAAATTAAACCGTGTAACGTAACGACCTCATTAATGGCGACACGCAGGGCGGGCTAGATGTAGACGCTTGACACATTTTGAATTCTTTCCCAGTTCAGTGGTCTAGACTGCATAGACTAGACTGCAAAGGTAAAAACATAATAAATTCTATAGCTGAATTACAGGTATTTAATCAGTTAAAAGGTTTTACATGAGTAATGAGCAAATAATGTTAAAACTAAAAATAAAGATCAATATATTTGGCGGGTGTCAAATGAGCATTATTGTAACAACTCGTGAATCTTTATTATATATTTCTTTGAGTAAAGGTACTGTGTAACAACATTTAGTTCATTGTCTCGCACATCGGACACGCCCACAGAGCAGATAAAACACCACATCAAAAGTCGATTGTAAAATTTGGCCGTTTATTTGGTAACCTGTGGTAATGTAACATCTGTTACAGACTGCGAGTGCTATAATTTACGACCAGTAAAATCTTGTTTAGTTATTTTTCAGCTGTCTTAAAAATACATACCAGATAACGTTGGCTTTGCTACCGACAGTTTCGTAACAAACAATTACAATTATAAAAATGAGGTAGCACTTTTATACGAAATTAAGGGACGTAAAAATACTTTCTACCAACAATACTCACGAGACTCGATTCCCAAATCAAATGGCAAGTGTGTTTATTTATGTTTCAGGATAAATTGTAAACTCATTATTTCAATTAATCATACCTACGGTACTAAAACCAATTAACACACATCTGAAAAATCCGTGTATAGTTGCTATTATTGGATCAAACAAACGTTGTCCCCTCACTAAAAAAAGAAAACAGAAAGACGATCGAGCGTACTTCCGGCGCAAAGTACTTCCGTCTTTGATAAGTTCCTATTGAGTGGATCTTCACATCTGTGATGCCATTCTAAGGTTAATTCTGCATATATGCATATACCTCTTCTATTACTTCAATAATAACCAAACAAGTGTGAAGGAACCTTCTTTTGCTTATATAACAATATTGATTTATTGGATAAGCAGCAAAAATAGAAATAAATCAAAATATATTCGTTATAATTTCATTAAGACTGGGAAACTCGAGAAGATTTTATTTTTCTTAGCGTAGTAAAACACCGTTTTACCAAATGTGCATTTTTAAACAAATTTAAATTCAAAAATTAGCCTAGAATATACGAAAATATTATGTTACAAATTTATATTATCTTAAACGTACAAAGATTATATGACAACATTCCTCCTACATGTCTTATTACATATATTTTGTGAGACATTTTTCTTTTGTATATATTTTCTTTTTGGTTAGTATGAGAGTGAACACTGTTATAAAACCTGTGGGAGTGAGCACACAAAATCACTAACTTTTATCATTAAATTCTATTTTGTTTTCAAATCTTCTTGTAACTTTTGATACTCTTAAGAAAATTTATAAAAAGTCGAGTGATTTTGTTACCGAAGAAAGCTTAACAGAGAACTTTTACGATAGGTACCTAATCATAATAATCTGTGAGTAATTATTTTAAAATGTTTTTGACGAGTAGTACACCCGACCGTAAAGTAAAAGTGAAGAAACCAATCTCAGACATTTATGTACTATGGTGATGATTAATGATGATCTTTAGATTATGTCCGCATAGCCATAGCATGGATTTGACATTTAGAATATATCGCCCCGTCTCGTCGGTCGCCCTTCTGCCATTCGACAGCCGGCGCCGAGTTGACTAGATATACATAAAGTATTAAGCCGATTGCCAACTCTTCAACGTGTCTTTGTCTGATCAATTTAAACACGCATTTATAATTAGCTTCTCTTATAAGCAAAATATCCCTTATTAGGTGTATAAATATTAGTAATAAGAAGTTAATTAGTAACTTATCTGAAAAATATATTTTATCAATCGCATGACATTTTCAATTCTTTGCAAGGATCCTAATTACCTTACCGTATTTTAATAAAAGGAAATTTACGATAGCCTACTTAATGTCAATATACAAACAAAAAAAAATAATCAAATCTTTCCTTATTACAATGTTAATATAGATTACTCTTAGTTTTAGTTGCGTGAATCAAAAAGGATGGAAATATTATCGCTTTAATAAGAAAATTCTTTTCTTTCTTTGGTATACAACCTTTTGTAATTAAAATTATCAACGCTTACAATGTCATAGGTGAGACTAGCCTCAACCAGCACCCTCAAAGCCTCCCCTTCACCCCACGATCGATAACATCCGCCATTTTGAATTTTCCGACCAATGCACAGAGCCATGAAAAGCCGTTGTCATAGCAACGAGAAGCCGCCACTCGAAGGGGAAAGTGACAGGGATACAATCTATACATAAAGTTAGCTATATACCTGCACTGTATACACTATACAGTGATGCATTGCTTTAATGAATTTTCCATTCAAAATGGCATTTTATATAAAGTAGTGATTTTAGATAAAATTCAGTTAAAATTAGTTTTTGCTACACTGTATAATTATAAGAATCTTCATTTCAAAAAGACATTAAACTATATTACATAACAAATGTTACAAGAGTAAAAATCGAAATGCTAAAGCAGCAACGAACAAGAAAACTTCAAAAGGCTTAAGGTGAAATCAATAGTTCAATGGAATCATCTCACTCAGTATAAGTAGTAACTGCATTAATACCCGGCACAAATGATACACTTATTCAAAGTATTACCCATTTCGTACTCAGAAGCGGCACAATGTTTAGCCAACATAATTGGCATATACCTTTACGCCATCACAAAATCGGGACAACACAAACAACTTCCTCTCCTTTATAAACGTCTTTTAAAAACCGCACACTATTGGGTGCTTGAAATTGTTAGTGCCCTCGTTTGCAACTCCGCTAGAACTAAGATGACCATATAGCAGGAAATATATGGGAAATTCCTAATTTAACTTATATAGTAATCACATTGACCGCAAAAATTATCATCTCGACAAAGCTTTATACCTATACTCTAGGAAAAGGTTACATCTGTCATTAATACACCAACCCCACGTATAATAATAATATTCATAAGGAAGTTATTGTTGATTCCATACAATGTTAGATGATCACTGACGTTGTCCTTTGTAATATCGATATAGTAGATAAGAAAACATACAAACAGATACTCAACAACATAAAAAGAAAACAGGTCTTAGTATGTTTAGATATAGCGACAACAGGTTGGAGGACATTTTATATAAGGCGGCATATGGTTGAGATTGTGCGCCGAATGGCAATTATCTTATATATCTAGTAAGTAAATGATGTTGATCCCTGTGCTTCATCTCCATTGGAGCTCGAGATCCTTCTTTAATTTGACGTAAAAGTCTATACAATAAAGTCCAGATTACCTATAGATTTCTGCGCGTTATAAGAGCTGTAGTATAACTTTTAAGCATCACAAGGCTTAAATTTGGTTTACGTTCTTTCAAAATTTAAACCAAGTACAGTGCACTGTATAGGTATGTTGTGATAAACTACATATTGCTGATTCACGTACCTACAATTACGAAGATGCATTCTTATTAATATAAATGATAAATCAGAATCTAAAAAACAGCTAGCGCTTAATTATATGAATGTTACTTCATACTAACAGATAAATATATTTAATTATACATGAAGTATTTTAAAAATAGACAATATCCTGCATTTTTATACGCTTCTGGTTCCTCTATTTGGAACTGTAAGACACCTGCGACCTACCTGTATGTACGGCGAAATCTAACAAGCGGACTTTCGACTTTACAGTTTCCTGCGTTTGTTCCCGAACAATGGCCCATAAGCTGCATGAGCGCAAGCCGTGTTGACAGCCGATGCGCTATTCAAAGCCGCACTAACCATTCTTACTATTGCCTCATTGTAATATTCTAAACTAGAAATGCTTGTGTTACACCTCTATTCCATTTAACAGCAAATGTTCAACATTTCAACATTGTGAAACGGAACGCGTTAATAGAAATACCTTGCTGAATGTATTATGCACTCGCTTCAAAATATAACAGAAACTTGAATATAATTGAATACTGTAAATACCAACTAAAACATCAAAATTAGTAATTAACAGAAATCGAAGAGAAAATGAAACATCTACGCTCTTGGAAGGTTAACTGGGTTTACCATACAGCTTAGTCTAACTAGGATTATCCTGGTTTCAAGCTTTGGTCCCGAAGTCTCAGCCAACTTAGTAATTTGTTAACTAGTCTTTACTAAAATTATGAAGTACTTTGTTTCCATATAAACTGTAACACTATCTACCTAATTCCATATTCCTCCTGCGCAATTTTCTCAAAAAGAGTATAAAGGTTTACTTCACTCGTATTAATATAAATATAAATAGTAGAACTGTCCCACTTTTAACTCAAGAGCATAATAATTAATAACATTTAGCTATTTATAACACTCAACTCTTTTATACTGTAACGGTAAATTACAAAAAAGTTTTATACTCTTGTGGCAAGCGTAAAAAGAGATCATAATTCTGCCGACAATATGCGTATACTTGAACGCATACAGTATCATTATCGTATGAACCCCAATTATTATTAAAAACAATACGAAAAAAAAAGTGAATTTACTTATTTCAATGTGTTTTTTATTTAAGGTTACATACATATTACCGTCACTTGTATGACAATGGTAGTCTGAGTGAATTAAAATTTAGTTCTATCAAAGTGTATTTTCGATTATAAAAATAACTAAGATAGCCGTATATTTTAGTATACAGGTTCTTTCATGTTCCTTTGATTACATATTACTACTATAGAATGTTAAATGAAACGCAAATTAAAATTAAGAGGTTTTTAGTTTAGACAATGGTACATCAGAATTAGCACCAATGCCGCGTATATAACGCATGATAGTTTTCAGCAGAGATTAATTTCTAATGAAATTTACTTAATTTTTTTTTTAAATCCACTCTGATGGATAAAACAGTCATCTTAGAATACCCGGGACTGATGGATATTTTTAAAAATTTTCATTATAGCATTTTGAATGCAAAATTAGTAAAATATAATAATTCTTATTAAATGTTTAGCGATGAATAATATATTTTGTGTAATAATAATATTTTATCTAGAATGATAATGTTTCCATAAATAAATTTGATTAAGTCAGCCGTGCCATCAGATTTTCTACATAAGTTACTTTGTGTTTTATGAAGTACCCACTTTAGGACATTTCGATTTAAACTTATAATTAAAAAAAGCTAGAACTCCTATCTCGATTGAGGGCTTTCTAAGTATCGTGAGACTCTAAGACTAAAAAGATTTGTGTAATACTAAAATAATTCAAATAATGTGTCGTAATTGTTTTGCACACTGTACTGTAATTTATTGGATGTTCACCGCAAAATCTTGTAGGATATATAAAAGTGTTCCACTTACTCTCTATTTGAATATAAACGACAATTTGCTAGGTGTAGTTCAGTTGTATATTGGCTACACTCCAAGGCTCGTCTATGAAGACGTCATATAAGGAGTTGTCAATAACAGTAAGTTATTAACACCCACAAACAATTATTGAGCTTGTATAGAGGTTAACAAACCGTACGTCCTCATATTACCTACAAATAGTCATGTTTGTAACATTAAAATAATAACTCAAGAAACATTATCGATAGGTATCTTTTTTGTAAAAATATCATACCCATCTTTCTTAGTGTGACTAAAATATTTTACATTGGAAAAGGTATGTTATCTTACTATTTTCATAAAGTTTTAGTATTAATTATTCATACATTTAAGTTCGGTGTAATCAAAATTACTTTTTTACAGTTTTAGGGTTAATGTATGCAAGTATATAAGTGAATTTCTTTTTTCCATCATAACTTTAAAAGACTTCAATGTGGCGGACGTATGACACCATTAAAACAAATATGAAAAACATTTTTTCTTTTAATAGTATCAAAATGAAGGTCCTTATTATTACATTCCAAAAATATAGATATAATGTAACATGAAGATTGAAGATTTTTTTATGAGTAGGGTACAGTGGCATCTCTAGCATACCAACCAAAGTATATTGGCACGGGGTCGCTGGTAATATTATGCAGATTTCATTTAGCCATGCGCGGGTGTTAAACCTCGGGCCGCACACGTGCGCCAACCTCAGATCATTGACTTGCAAGTCACAGGTGTTGCTCTCGGTCGCTCCGTTGCTCTGGGACCACAGGAGGAGAGAAAACAGTATAAACAATATGATAACGAAACTAATGAAGTGTCTTAGCACAAAATTCGTACCCAGCACAACATGTTTTGGAAATCTTAAACAATATAAAAATTCAACTTAGATATGTAATGGATATAAGTTTTAAACTACTCCATAATTATCGTGCTGAGAGTACCTAGAAGCGTTTAATACGAAAATCGCACCTAGTCCTATTGAAATCGGTGATATTTAATGATGGTATAATTTGGGAAAACAACCAGTTGCCCACCCACAGAGAAAAGTAAAATTGTCATACCAATAAAATGACGAAAATGTAAAGAAAGAAAGTAAGTGTGTCATTTATATCAGTGAACAGGGTCCACACTTCGCATGAGAATTTGTCGATAAGACAAATATAATACGGCAACTTTGATTATATATTTGTCTATCTAGACAAGTATACCCATCGAAAACATTACATATACAAAAATGCACAACACTCACAACGCAATTCTTCTACAGTAAAAAGTTATGGAATTAACTTAAACCGAGTCGACTAATTCAGTAATACCTTTCTGCGAAAGCAGCTACCCAACCTTGTCATAGACTGACATGTGACAAGACTTACTTGGTTACAGTATACTATGGACGGCAAGGCAGCGTGGTATTGATGACGTCATCGACCATTACAATCCCGCGAGCCTTATACAGAGCGGCGCCGGCGCATACCTCCAAACGCTATACTATAGATCCTATTACATATAACACCCGCTCGGGTAAACTCAACGTAAATAAGATTTATAACAACAAAATACGCCTATTGCTTGCGAAATTTACGATGCATTTCGCACTCGGAATGGGAAAATCCGATCCGAGCGTGATCGGAGACGTGGATAAAGTAACAAAAGACCGCTTCAGAATAACTGATGGTGATTAGGTTGCCTTTGTGCCAGCGACAGAGAAAATCTATGCGAGTGCATTGAATAATCAATTTCAATTACAAATGTTTGGAAAACCATCAAACTTAAACGTTAAATTTCCAATATTGCAAATTTTTAGTTACTCATAATTTCAAGAGGGGGATTTTATATCGTATTCGGCATATTTTTTTTATATATATCGGCACGTTTTTTAATTTCTCGTTAAAGAGACCTAGAGACTTCCCATGGAAATTAGAGGTTGTTTTCACATTTTTCACTTTATGTTATTTAAATATCATAGTGTGTCGTCTTATATAGGTAGTAATGAAGTGTAATTTGCTGACTCCAAAATGTTAGATAGAATACTGTATTATCAAGAAAGCTTCAACTACACAAAAAGCCTTTTATTTTTAAATAAGATAAATTGATTTAACATTTACAACAATTTACGACACAGGAATAAAGTGAATGCATTATTTTAGTTGCTTAAAGGACTTTTGACTGCATAACGAATATCCGTATGACAACGATGGAGACTAAAGAAACTTTATTGGTCCCAGTTTATGCAAGTTGCCCATTCGTCGAGCATGATTCTCGTGTTTTTTAAATGATTATGATTTAGGGTTGTCAAATAATGTATTATAAACTATATCTTTTATATTCGAATCAGACTTTAAAGACAAATTATTTAACATATAACAAATTTGATATGAATAAAAAGTTTCATTGCCATAAAATAGTTTACTTACATAGGATAACCCTACCGTATATTTTTTTGTTTCTAACTGTGCAAGGAGAGTTGTCCTGCCCTTATATCAACAGATGTACACATCAATCTCGTTAAATAAAAGAAATCAGTGCTCGGCATCGGTCGTCCTGATACCATATTTGGTCTAAAAATGCACATTTTTATCGACAATCATAAAAGGAACAAGAATTCTGTACCAACTCAACGGTGTGCAAGAACTTCAACTGGCTTTACTAAATAGGACATATGTAATTACGAATGTCTCCTAACCAATATAAGTGCGATAAAAAGTTATAAGATTCATTAAAAAAATACTTATTTGATTAATAGAATATCCATTGCTTCTTGTCATAATATTAACAAACTGTTGGAGTAAGATGTCACAAAACTTATGGATAGATAGGGTACACCTAAATCGATTAATAAGTAAACTATTCGATTAGGTTTTCCAAAAATAATAAAACCCTAGAATCGTTTTTTAAGGAACAATACAGTAGCAAATACACAGCAAAACATTGTGATATCACGGTGTCAAATGACATTTAGCAGTCAGTTTCGATGATTCTAATAAAATCAAATCAACGTATCGATTATGGATTGTCATCGATATAATTAAAAAAACAATAGTTCGTTAATACGTGTGATATGTTATTCATGATTTTAAGAATTTATCTAAAGGTAAATCGTTCCGCCACCGCGGCGCCTGCTTATCAACCTGCTGCATTCTGAAGTAGTTACTCACAATGACAAATAACTGCAGCACTTGACGCGACTTATGCCACCCGTTATTATATAATGCCAGAGATACAACAAAGAGGTTAGCTTTTCAAGCCAGAATAGTGTAGTGGAAGTAAGTTAGTAAATGCTTAGTCTATACAGAACTTACTTCTTTTGTAGGTTAGCAAGGGAGATAGAGGCGCTAACATACTAGCACTAGTTTGCTATCCTGTCTTGAAAAACTATCTTGTATCTTGGTTAGTAATTGGAGAGATTGGTTAGTACAGTTGAGGCATATCCGGGATTTCCGTCCGCATCTCTTACCTTGAAACTTATGTGAAAACGCTAATATTTACGATTTATAAGCATAGTCTCAACCGCACCTACCCATTTACCCCTAATCGATGTCTTGTCTGGTAATATAAAATAAAATTGTTGCGCAGACATGAGGTTTAACATCGAGTAAAATTTATTAGTTAGTGACTACAAATTGACCACTTCTTTCGTATCTCGAAATTATTTTAATAAATTCTACATTCTGTTTATATTAAAAAATGTTGCTGATATAAAAAAACAATTCTGCACGCCTTTCGAATTTATATCAAAATATTATTAATAAAGTACAGGTAACCCACAATAATTCTACAAAAATGAAATGAAATTGGATCTCAAAATATCAATGAAAGAAAAAATTAAAAAACATGCCTCATATCAATCTAATTTAAATTCCAACCTAATCCAGAAAATTATAACGACATCGAATGACTAGTCAATAACAAAATAAAGTTTAGATAAAATGTTTTCAGTTGGTTCCGTATAAATTAATTGATTAAGATAAATAAGAGTTATATCTAATTATCAATCTTAACCACTCAAGTAAGTAATAAAAAATATTTTATATGAGAAATATGTAAACCTCATACATGTTGATAAACCATTCTTATAAACTGTAGTACAACTTTTGTGCTAACAAAATTGTAATTGTAAAGTAGTGTTAACACTAAATATTTATTATTTGTATAGAACGAAAGTTATAATGTGTAAAAGATACTATCAGATCATCCACATACGGATCACCAAAAATCATCTTATTAACAAATCTTTAGAAACTTGACGTCCCAAATGCTTTTAAAACACAAAAAAAAACAGAAACGCATCTTCAATACAAAAATGCACCTGAGAATGAAGGCGGATCCATTTGACTAATATTACGATTATAACAATTGTAGCGGGTCTGACAATATTTGGGATTTGTTGTACAACGTCTTATTTGTGGATGTTGAAACTTTTTCTCTTCGAAATAAAGCAGCAATGGATGTAGTTAAAAGCTTTGTTGTAGATAAAGAAATCTCTGTGCACGTGAGGAAGTGGCAGGTAGTGGTTAATAATTCGTTTAGTCCGGGACGCGCCCACGTTTTTTGGTGAGCGGCCACACAGGTGTAGTCGACTCCTAATTTACTATTCCCATTGGTTACTGGGACACCGCTGGCAATATCAATGCTCCATTGTTTGCTAGATCTTAGTGTTTTAAGAGTGTATCTGAATAAAACCAAACAAAGACAAATTAGAAAAAGGTGAACAAAACAAAGACAAAGAATAAAGTCCAAACTCTCCATGGTTACAGTCATCTATAATCGTCGCCTAGGGGCTATTCAAAGCTTGTGTGAATCAAAAAACCTTTATTACTCAGGAATTTTGCAAGAGCGAAGAAATATTGAAATGGGATTGTTGACGGGAAATTACTGACATTTATGTTATGTATTTTGTGTACCTTATCTAATTGATCGTTTTTACCAACATAGAATAACAGACGACAAACATAATAACTTTTTAAAGAGTATCTTATATCAGACAGAAGATCATCAGACTAAATTTACGCTAAAATTGCAATACTAGTATCAGTCCAAATCCATATGAAGAGAATAAGTAAACCTACTACTTTCTATGACTAAATATTACTCCCGTAGAACCTCGTGTCAGGTAAACCTTTGCTAATTCTCTGTTTAATAATATAATTTTTGACTAATATTAATTGCAGTCTCAGTGTAAATTTACTCCAACTCTAAACCTTGTTTATTAATAACACTAATATAGATTATACATATATATAAAAGTTAAATAAAGTCTATTAAAACATTCATTTTATAAAACCTAAAATACAATTTTATTGATATCATCACTCAATTTGACTATTTTTATTTATTTAACTATTTATTTGACTATTTAATTGAATAATTAATTAAATACAAAATGAAAATAATATAGAGCGAGCTATTCGTACTCATTGTATTTCCGAGATAAAAATAAAAATCACCAGAACCTGGAAGACATGTAACATTATCTTCTTATTGTATTACTAGATTATTGTAATCAAAACCTATCTAACACTGGGTAAACTACAAATATTAAGAATTATTAAGCTCGGTCTGCGATACGGTTGTTAAGCAGCTTTCACACGGGTGGGTTATAGGATTGATGATCAAAAATTTATTATCTCGAACTCCTCCGTGTTAAGACATATTCAGCTGTTGGCCCTGGCTGATTCTGCAATCGTTAACAGCCACCAATTCGCACTGCAACAACGTGGTAGGATGTGGCCCATTGTCACTATCCACTCCAATTTGATTCGATCCCATTCGTGGGGAAGGCCTGAGTAGTAGGGACATTAATAGGTTGGTGATGATGACGAAAAATAATCAAATCAAAATTGATAATTATAGATATTATTTCAATTAGTCATTTCAATATGGATTACAATTTGAAATAAATATTATACAGATACAGACGAAACGCCGCAAACTAACTGAAGTTGGAAAGGACGAAGGTCCTTGCTTCGTCTTTTGGCGACTTTCGAAGTGCTACGCAATATTTTGACGTTTCAGTGATTGTGTGGCGATTAGTGACCTATTCATGTTTTCAAATAAAATAGCTACAACAATTCCTGTAATTCATAAAAACTTTGCACTAACAATCTCCCGCCACAAATCAAATTTGTTAGAAGTGACCGAACAATGGAATGTTAATCGCCTCACGTAACTACGGGAAGTGTTCACTTACAAAGGCTTGACACCACTTCAACTAAGCAATAAAGAGGCGCCATTTTGAATTCGTATTGTCGACGCAGGCATTGTGGCTGGGCGGTCGCATCCGGCGCCGGGCATTTGCATCGACGCGACGAGAATCGATTTAACATTAGAAATCAACGAAATAGTTGACAATAAGCATTACGAGTCCACTATTGATGGTGTCGAGACTAAGAACTTGCTTTCATCATTGAATGGTGTCATAAACTGAGATTGATGTTTGATCACGACAATCTCAAAAAACATCCAACGAATATTCATATGGTAATCCCCAATAGACACAGTAATTCAGGAAGTAATTTTAGTTTAAAAAAAAGAAATCCTAAATTTGCTGTGAATAAAATTAATAAATATAACAGTAGTTGAGGATATCAGTGAAAATCATGTCGACTGATGATGACAATAAGACAAAAAATATCTGATTATTACTTGAAAAACTGACCCCGACTCAAAACGACGATCCTTTGCTGTCCGAGCTCTTCCAATTGAGCTTCTAACAAACAAGCGAGCGTATTTCCATTTGATTAATAATGTTTTGATAAGTTCAGCGACTTTTGACAAACTTAATCAAACAAAATTATTGCATTCAAATAAGAAATCTACAAATTTTATCTTAACACTTATGTTAAGATAATACTATGACACAGCCAAAACTGACTTTCACACTGATTTTGGAACTAGCGATTGAGAGTTAGGGGAATGTAGCCTTTGTATAGCCTTTAATTGTTTTTAGATTAGTTGAAATGTTGTAAATTAATCCATGTTTTTTTTTCGGAACTAGATGTTAAATCTCCGGAACTAGATGTTAAAAATAACGTGCTTGGACAAAATCAATGATAAGATCGTCTAGTACAATAACTATTTCATTTTTCAATCATGTTACCGTTTTTGTGTTCTTGCTTATTATTGTATTGGTAAACTATCTGAAAGTTTTAAAGAGTTATAACGAAATCGCAATCTATAGGAAAATGTATTCCATCAGCTATAAAACCTTACTAGCTCCAGTTGCAAGGAATTATGCAGAATAAATATCACCTACATACATTTCCGTTCCACGGTTTGCAATTAAGAATTAGCATTTATCCATTAAATGGTACACGACACGTACAAGTGCAGAATCAGCGACAGGTGGCTCCGCACGTGCCCGCTCGAATAAAATGCAATGAATGTCAAATGCCTTTCATCCTGTACACGGGAAATATTAAAATCATAACCGACCTTCGATAAAAAACATAAAACTCATTTCACGTCACAAACGGGGATACATACGTCTTTTTGATCTGGACGTTTTCAAAGATACTTTCTGATTCCATATCATTAAGATATTTATTGCGCACTGTGTACCCCATCGTTTAATTTTAGCGACTCTGCTTGTGCTCATAAAAGCTAGTTTCGGTCAAATGTGAGTGCTCGAGAACGGAGGGTTTATTCGCCACCCTCTATGACTGTCTGACTTTTCATTATCGAGATGTTTTATTAAAGGAGGGCCTGGTGCATGTCTACTTTGGGGAACACTAGGGTTATCTCTCAAGTTTAATATTAACAAACCTACTTCATTTTCTTATCAGACATTCTCTGAGACTCTAAGTATCAATTTAAATAATCACACATATCCGTCGAATAAAAATAACATATATATGAGCACTTTAAAATGTCTTCAATTTACTGACAACTTTTTTATTTAGCTGAACAAAAAATAATCTCATAGTTTTCACGGTATTTAAAACCAATAAAGCTTTTCACGCAATTTAAAATTAATGCATTAATGCATTAAATTTTTACACAGAATATAAATCAGCAACCCTTTCAAAACTGTGAATATCGAGCCACCAGCAAGGGGGGTAGCGGGGATGTTTACACTCAGATTTAGGGCTGCTCGTATTGCATTCCGATACACTGGCTGTGCCATTTCGTCAAATAGGAATTTCTTTATAAATGAAGACTATAAAACGTTACATCCGTTCTGTAAGCGTACAGAAATAATATTTCAACATAACATTACTTTCAAAGTGGCAAACCTCCAATCACAATTTTACACCATAAAACTGAAATGAAAAAGATCCTCATAATCACGAATATCCGTTGCAAAATATATTTCTGAAGATGATATTACTAGACTAATGACGCATCGTCAGCTACAGCAATAAACGCGTCCTGTTTTGTTATAATAAACTCTGTTTAGTTTCAATTTCCTCGAAACATTGTTTAATAAACATTTGACAATGACAATGCCACGCGCCATACCCAAACACCGTTACTCATTGACACGCCACACTGTCACATACGAACCTATCCCACACAACACCTCAGTAATTCATCAAATCCTCTCGACTCATCACAATCTCCTCTACTCGCCACAATTCCATCAACTCACCAGAATTAAGATGAGTAGGTTCATTTTCTAAGTTTTTTTGTATGAAGATTTATTTTTACTTACTGGACGATTCAAAAATTGATGATTAAATATTGCTAATTCCAAACGCTTGATCAATTTAAAAAAACAGCAATCACACTTTAAAAAACATATATCGCCTCCTAACTTACCCTGCTTCTTTTTGATTTTGAAGTTGGAAAATGCAACATTACGGTACATACTCCGACTTCGAGATTTTTTCTTCTCATAAAATGGCTCTGACGACTTGATGTTATAATAACATTTCCCAAAATCCGTGATATAGAAACTAAATTGCAATCATTATTTTCTATTATAAAACTTGTTTTGTTATGATCAATGGCATACGACTACGCTGTCCTTTGGTCATCACTATTATAATGTATCTATCGCTATAAAATTTTCTTGTTTCAAACTTTTATAGCGTGGTTTAGCTGTAGTCGGGTTTTAGTTTTTGAAGTCATTATTTTATTTACAGAAATCTCTGTTTCAACTTATAACACAGCTCTTGTCAAATAAAAAAATTCTACAACAAATGCCGTCTTTAAAAAACATAAAAATTAGATTAAAAGTAAGAAGGAATATTTTTAGAGAATGTCCACTAATCAATTAGCACCAAACTGCAGCAACAAATACAACCGTTACACAGACTAATTGCACCAATCTAGACGGCAATCAAAATCGCTATCTTGCACTACGGGTCGTAATTATAACCAATAATTACACAGTAGCGGACTGGATCGAGACGTACGTAATGAACAACCTTATGCATTAATTAGTTTCAAAGACGTTTAGTGGACACAATCCAATGTTTAAAACAAAATAAATGACCGTTTAAAGATATAGTATATTCCAATAAATTAATCAAGGATTTCATCATCATCATCAGTCCGGTCCCCACTGCAGGGGCTCAGGCCTTCCATGTGATTGGATAAGGAGGATGAGCTCAATGCTGGCCCAATGCGGATTGGACGCTATTAAAGGTATTGTGAAAACAATATATTTAAAAAAATTTAGTTTCTTGTCTCTCCCATATATGTATTAACCATGTCACTAATTTTCACATACCCAGACTAAATATATAATTTAATAAAATAAATCTAATATATGAAATTCTCATGTCACAGTTTTAGTGACCATATTTTCCCGAAGCGGCTCGGTCAAATCGGTCAGATGTTGACCAAATTTGATATTATATTCAGGTGGTCTGAGAATAGGCTGTTATCTATTTTTATACCCGTAAATGATAAGGGTGGTCCATCCCAAATTCATAAGTCAAAAGCAAGTATGTCGGGTCAGCTGCAGCAGTTATTGACGTATTTGTTTCTACTTCCAAATCTATTACGCACTATACCTGCTTACTTATCGAAATAAAAACAAACTGTAGCGTTATGTATATAGAAGAAAAAAGAAACCAATATTTTATTACTAAAAATGAATATTTGAAGTTGAAGCCTGTGCCGCCAGAGATCTGATGTGTAAGTATCAAGAAATATAGGTACAATATCCAAATCAACTTTATGCACATTTTAACATTTAAGCATGTTGAAACTTGTTTGGGAAAATAAAGTAGGCTCTTGTAAAAAAGTACAAAGCATTTACGAACAACAAATGCAATTGCACCTCAACAGAGCAGTTTCGTCGAGACACCTGAATACTGATAGCCTGTGGGATTAGGAAGAACGCATTCGTGCGTCGTGAGCGGTGGCCCATTGTGACGCGTCTTTTAATTCTATTTTCTGTGCCGCTCCACAATGTATCCGCGCCGCGCACCTGAGTATTCCGACCAGTTGGGAACTGACTCTTTATCTTGACAAATATTTATTTGTGTCGGTACACAATAATTTGTATAAAGATACAGTGGATAATATGACGTGTTTTATTTACACTTCGTTAACTTTACTCTAAAAGTTGTTAACCAAAGTTACAATAGTGTACATATAGAATTAATAATAATTATTAACATTAAAGCTCGCTAAATTCCTTATACCTAGTTGTTTTGAAGAATAATCTACATTTTCCACTTATTAAAGGACTATATTTATTAATTTTATAGATGTTTCGGCACTTAAAGTTTTTCTTATTATACACCACCCACCACACGTGATTCAATAAGTCTATCGGTCATATTACTGTAGATATGAAATATCACGGTTTCGTTTAGTGAGTTAAATGTTTTAATAAGCGATCATAGTGTTGTCAATTACCTGTTCAGGGCCGCACCAACGACCCACGTTCTGTCCGTTTCACGTATGTACGATCCTTGGCCTTTGAACATTACTCTGCCACTGCACAAGTTTATTTTGTTCCGCGTTTTAGAGCTTTATAAAGTAAATATTGAAAAACGCATGATACGGTGAGACAATAAGACAACAAATAATAATGGAAATTTAAGTGGAGATTACCTGCTACTATACCAAGTTTTTACTTCAATTTTATGTAATAGCCCGGAAAAGCCTCAAGAACACCCGAGACTCGTGAATGTAATGTTTCTCGCCTTCTCCTTCTTTTATATTTCTACTCGCCAAGAAGGTGAATATGTACCGCCTATAAGAAAGTAAATATTTAAAAATCAAATTAAGAAAAAATAACTATCTATCTCGCAACCTTTCACAGACTAAAATCTTCGCTCAAAAAGGATATCTGAACGATGGCTCCAGAACACCTAATTGATACATGATATTAAAGTGAGAAAGTCAATATAGAAGTGAGAAATTCTTTAAGGTTCAATTTGTGTTAGAAGTTAAACTATACTGGATACTAGAGTCTCTGTAGGTACTCAACATTGAAATGTGGGTGTCCGGTTTGCGACCTAAGTGTTAAATTAATCTGAACTGAAGTTGGTAAAGTAAAAAAAGTAAGAAATACCATTTGGTTGGACGACAGTCTTGACTTAACATACCAATTTCATAAACACATTTAAAGAAATTTTCCGCAAAATCTGAATGTAGTATGCCTATTTGTTATCAGTAACAAAACCTCAGCACGGAACACTTCAATGACGTGAAGAAAATGTCCTTTGTAAAAATAAATATTTGACCAATTCTGCATTAAAAAAAAGAAACAATTTTTGTTATTAAAAGAGAAAAGCCAGCTGCACCAAGAAAATTTTGCCTTCTCATTAAAAAATATCAATTAAAGCCAACGTTAATAGTAGCTTACATACACAGACAAATGTTATAGTTTTTTCACCTATTTTTCTCCGAATTCTCTTTGTAACAAAATCTAGTAACGCCACCTACATTACACACGAACCAATAAAAATAATATATTTACTATAGTATGCTAATGTACAGTTCTTCATAAGATGTAGCGCATTCTAGTGTCGAAAGGAAGGACAAAGTTTGCTCCTCATCACTAGATGGCGGCACATGAATGCCATGTTCCATAGACATTATTTTTCTTATCTGGCAGTCCCGAGTCTATAAAACAGAGCGACTTAACTGAAAATGCTTCTTTTTGATTGGTCAGTTTGTCTGTAATCGACATGAGGCTGCTCTTGTTCTTTCAATCCGCCATTTTGCCGGCGTTTAGTGATAGTGCCAATAGTAAACTAAGAATCTGGCCGCATCGCGGCGATCATCCATTATTTAGTGAACGTGAGTATTAATCACTAATTCAATTTTATAAAATTACTTTATTTGTATTGTATTTGCACCAGGTATCTCCGCAATGTTCCATTATGTGTATTGTGGTCGTAAAGCGGTGCAATAGAATTTGGTTTACCCATTTGAAAGCACAGTAATGTCTCTGTTTTCGATAGTTACAAACCAAACACTGTACCAATAATAATTCAATTCAATTTATTTGCGTGAAACGTAAAGCATATACGACTTCTAGATGTTTTCTCTTATGAACTAAAATCGTCTTTTATTTCAGAGCAGAGTTAAAGGCGGCAATATGTATTTATATAATCTCACGCTGCAAGGCTCTACGTCTATAACTCATGCAGTGCATGGTAATTTTTCGGGCACAAAGCAACAAGAAATCGTGATATCACGAGGGAAAATCTTGGAGCTATTGCGGCCTGATCCAAATACTGGAAAAGTGCATACTCTGATGAAGGTGGAGATATTCGGAATCATTCGGTCTATGATGGCGTTTCGTCTAACTGGTGGAACAAAAGGTTGGTATGGTCAACACGTGGTCTACAACCACAGAGCATAACCTCCAAATGGTCGCATATGCCTTTGTATATTCGCCTTATTTAAACCTATGTGCATCGTCTTGCTCCATGCTTTTAATACAGTTTAATCATGGGATAACTAGATGCATAGATTAGATGCCAACATGTCGCACTTGGTATTCTAGCAGTGAATATTGGGATGTATGATGGATTGGCACAGTTTATATCTACAAAACCTTGTGTAACAAAATCGTTATTCTTCAATGGAAAACTGACTGTAATAAAGTATTTAAATGATATTTATCAAGCCATCTTGATTGAAATAAATATAAATAAATTAGATACTAAAGCTTATGTTTGTACTAATCTTATTAACCCATGTTTAATGTAGCATTACTAAGATGAGCAGTCAAAACAGTTCCACTTTGGTGCTCAAATGTTGTAATCTTATTTCAGACTATATTGTCATTGGTTCAGACTCTGGTCGTATCGTTATTTTGGAGTACATTCCAGCCAAAAATATTTTAGAAAAAGTACACCAAGAAACATTTGGAAAATCAGGATGCCGACGCATTGTCCCTGGACAATATTTAGCTATTGATCCTAAAGGAAGAGCAGTCATGATTGGTAAATATTTATCAAAATGTTTTTTGTCATCAACAATATTTAAAATATGTTATAAGTAACATTATCTTCTCTTTTATCTATATTTTAAAGAGTATACATATAACAATTTATTTTGGATTGGTTAGAGCAATTTTATTATGTTACATATTCATAGAATTAACTCTGAATGTCAACTTGTAATAATATTGAACTTTTATCAAGAGATGACAGCATGTATATTAAAATAATCCTTATTTTAGGTGCTATTGAAAAACAAAAATTGGTATATATTTTAAACAGAGATGCAGAAGCTAGATTAACAATCTCATCCCCATTAGAGGCTCATAAGTCAAACACTTTGGTATACCACATGGTTGGTGTGGATGTTGGCTTTGAGAACCCTATGTTTGCTTGTCTAGAAATTGACTATGAAGAAGCTGACTCTGACCCCACAGGTAAGATATTATTTATATTATAATTGAGAATATGAGTTCTATAATGATTATTTCGAGGTCCGTGTTTCTGACTGACAGTGACGCCAAATCCTCTTTTATGAATAAAATACCCATTATCTTTATCTTTCTTTTATTAAGCTATGAAATACATATCAAACAATTTTATTATCAGGGGAAGCTGCTCAAAAAACTCAACAAACATTGACTTTCTATGAATTGGATTTGGGTTTGAACCATGTGGTTAGGAAATATTCTGAACCTCTGGAAGAACATGCTAACTTCCTGATAACAGTGCCTGGAGGCAATGATGGCCCTTCTGGAGTACTCATCTGTTCTGAAAATTATCTTACATACAAAAATCTTGGTGATCAACATGACATTAGATGTCCAATACCTCGACGGCGCAATGATTTAGATGATCCTGAAAGAGGCATGATATTTGTTTGCTCAGCAACGCATAAAACAAAATCAATGTTCTTCTTTTTGGCACAAACTGAGCAGGGTGATATATTTAAAATTACTATAGAAACAGATGAAGATATGGTCACAGAAATTAAACTTAAATATTTTGATACAGTACCAGTGGCAACATCAATGTGTGTACTTAAAACTGGGTTTCTGTTTGTTGCTTGTGAATTTGGAAACCAGTAAGTATTTGTGCCCTTTGAAATACTTTCGTAAGTATTATATGCATGTGAGCCTGTGGGATTGGATTGTTCCAATGCACACTATTATTTAAAACATGCTAGAAAAGTAATCTCTGAACCAAGGTCCTCCCTTTCAATATGGGGTGAGTGCACACTGATTAGAGATGTACACAGTTGCCTCTAAAACATTAACTTATCCATATGTAGAAACAAAAATAACTTCTCAGAAAGTCTAAAAACTAAAATGGCCTGATATAAATTAAAATTTTGATGTAGTTCCAAATCAATATTGAGTAATATTCTCATTAACTAATCATGTGACCTTTTTTTTTATAAATGTATTTTCTTTCAGCTATTTATACCAAATTGCTCACTTGGGTGATGAGGATGATGAGCCAGAATTCAGTTCAGCTATGCCTTTGGAAGAAGGTGACACATTCTTTTTTGCTCCAAGGCTACTGAGAAACCTGGTACTGGTGGATGAACTAGATTCACTTTCTCCAATATTAGGTATATAGATATATATTTCCATTTAGACATATCGAAACATAATAAAAATAAATAGGTTTTAATGGCTATAATATGTTTAAAGCATGTCACGTCGCCGATTTGGCTGGTGAAGATACTCCTCAAGTATACTTAGCATGTGGGCGTGGCCCAAGATCTTCAATAAGAGCATTAAGACATGGATTAGAAGTAGCAGAGATGGCGGTCTCGGAACTACCAGGTTCCCCAAATGCAGTATGGACTGTTAGACGGCACAAAGATGGTAAGTAAACAGCTGTATTTTTTTTTTATTCTATTCTCCATTAAACTGATCACTCAATGAATAACAACATGAATGATTGCTTCCAGGAATATTTATGTTCATAACTAAAGAAAAAAAAGCTAATTAATATTTCTTTCCACTTTTTTAATTAAACCAAAATTTATTATATAAAAATACCTAAATATAAAGGAGCATATGATTATAACATTGGTCCGTGTTTCTGACAAATGTGATGGTACCATACATATGAATGCTTCCTTACAGTTTTTGTTTTATAATAAATTACGTTTAATATTGAAGATTGCTACTATGCAATTGCAGAAAAGTCTTAAGAGTAAGCCATTACAGTTCTAAGATATATTCAAATAAAGAGCATGAACAATGCTCTTCAGTCTTATCAACAAATTACTAATAAAACCCTGGTTGTTTGTTATACATAAACACCAGTGGTTTTTCTTTACAGAATCTTCTATTGGGCGATCAACAAGATGCTTACATCAAAATCAGAGGTAGGCATCGGAGGCTACTTATTGTCTTCCCTGGAGGCCACATCTAGAAGAGTTCAATATTAACTGGCTAATACTATATAACCTTATTTTATCATAGAATTTTTCTTTGGTTGCAGAGGAATATGATTCTTACATCATAGTATCATTCGTAAATGCCACACTTGTACTCTCTATTGGGGAAACTGTTGAAGAAGTAACAGACTCTGGCTTTTTGGGAACTACACCAACTTTAAGTTGCCATGCATTAGGCAACGACGCGCTGGTCCAGGTCTATCCTGACGGTATCAGGCACATAAGAGCTGACAAACGCGTCAATGAATGGAAAGCGCCAGGAAAAAAATCCATTGTAAAATGCGCCGTAAATCAAAGACAAGTAGTCATAGCGTTAACAGGTGGAGAACTTGTTTATTTCGAGATGGACCCTGTAAGTATTTTCTTTAACTAATTTTCTTCCCGACGTATTGTGTAAGATTGCCCTTGGGTGATTTTGCATGAAAGTGGTGTGTAGCTGCACTATGCAGTGATGGGCCCACAACGTCGTAGATCATACCATCCTCCCTGTTTGGTTGAGAATGGACTTGGCATATTCCATAGCCAAGCTGGAGTCGTTTAGATTGTGAAGGCGGCAAAACCATGCCATGGACAAACTTTTTTTTTCTGTATTGATCAATTTTGCATCCACAATATTATATAATAATTATATTGATATGCACCAGGTGTCCAAGATTAATTAGTTAAATATGCTAAAATTCTGGTGTTTTTTAAATGCTTCAAAAGTTTGCACTCCATTACTGTTGATGGCACTTACATAGGATTATTTTGACAGACTGGTCAGCTAAATGAATACACCGAACGGAAGAAGCTATCTTCAGATGTATCATGCATGGCACTGGGATCTGTAGCAACTGGTGAACAAAGAGCTTGGTTTTTAGCAGTTGGTCTCAGTGATAACACTGTTCGGATAATCTCATTGGATCCATCTGTAAGTAAATTTTTATTTCACTTGTACAATTTAAACTTTCCATGATGATAAAAGGACACCACTGAATAGTGTGATTACAAAAACCCAAAAATGCGTTATTCTCAAACTTCTGATTTTTTTTACTTACAAACTACAACAGTATTGTAGATATTCAGATAATCAATAACATTCTTTATTTTAGGATTGTCTATCTCCTAGATCTATGCAAGCCTTACCAGCTGGAGCAGAATCATTGTGTATTGTTGAACAACCATTTGAATCTGGGGCAAAGTCTGCATTACATCTCAATATTGGGCTTAGTAATGGAGTATTACTAAGAACAACTTTAGACTCCGTTAGTGGTGACTTGGCAGATACCAGGACAAGGTATATACTTTTATATCTTACATTAAATGATCTTTGTTACTGGTTACCAATGATGTGAATTTTTCGCTCCGTGTTTCATCTGAAAGATTTTGACGAATAATTAACCAGATCTGAGATATTATATGAAAATCACTAGAAACATTTTTCTCATCTTAGTCTTCTTAAAAAGTTTATAATTTAACAGGTACCTTGGATCGAGACCAGTGAAACTATTTAAAGTAAGAGTGCAGGCAACTGAAGCTGTGCTTGCTGTTTCGTCTAGAACATGGCTTGGTTATCATTATCAAAACAGATTCCATTTAACACCACTATCATATGAATGTTTGGAATATGCAGCTGGATTTAGTTCAGGTAATAAATCAATCTTTATTATTACTTTATACCAAGGTAAAGACCAGTGGTCATAGCATATTCAGACTCGCCTAGCATTGAACTGCCAAAACTCTGCACTGTATGCACCAGCCAAACGAAGCTACCATCAGAATTACGTGTCTGAGAGTGTGGAATTATACTTTTTGAGTTTCTGAATTTGCATAACATTTCAACAGTCAAAATAAATATATATCGACGTTTTGTGTGATGACACCTTTGGATGTTGCCATACAAAAGTGGTGTGTAGCTGCACTATGCAGTGATGTGCCCACAACGTCGTAGATTATACCATCCTCCCTATTTGGGTGAGGATGGACTTTGCATATTCCATAGCCGAGCTGGAGTCGTTTAGACTATGAAGGCGGCAAAACCATGCAATGGACAAACTTTATTTAATTTACTTTTTTCATACTTCTTACACTTCATGATTCTTATGTCTATTGTTATGTCATTGCAGAACAGTGCGCTGAAGGTATTGTTGCAATCTCATCAAATACTTTAAGAATTTTGGCACTTGAAAAACTGGGCGCAGTCTTTAACCAAACTTATGTGCCACTAGAGTATACTCCTAGGAAATTTGTCATCAACAACGACAACAACCATATAATAATACTAGAGACTGACCATAACTCTTACACAGAAGATATGAAGAAACAAAGGCGGTAAGTGTATTATAAATTATATTTTAAGTGTAAAAATATTGAAATGTGATGACATAATTACACACTAACCTGAATTTTATGTAGATCTCCTGCAGTACTGATTAAAAATAAAAATCCAATGTGTTACAATAATGGAATCAATTTATGCTAATATTGATATTTGAAAACAGAGTACAAATGGCACAAGAAATGAGGGAAGCAGCAGCTGGCGGCGGGCCTGAAGAGCAACAACTTGCTAATGAAATGGCGGACGCTTTTCTCTCTGATGTTTTACCTGAAAATATATTTTCATCACCCAAAGCGGGAATGGGTGAGTCGGTCATTTAGATGATATTTTTAGCCATATTCTCTGGGCAAGAGCAGAAAATGTCATCGAGCATACTGACTCTAATCGGGTATGGCCATATCAAATCTTTGCGTTAATCCCAGATGGCTCCTGTGAGTCATTTGATTCAAGCATTTGAAACAATTTGATAAAGTATCTTTATAAAGTTATTGTTTACCCTCTTGCAAGAGTAGATTTTGTGATGAATTTGGTTCTTAGGTGTTTGAAGAAAATGAAACCGAAGAAAATATATAGTATATATATATATATTTTGTTTTTAGAGTTTTTTATAAACATACATATCAAGTCTAGTCAGCTGTTTCATAGTATTCAATTCTAAAATTATGACGTTTCTGTGTTTCCTTTAAAATATATCACATATTGATCATGTTGGAAATTTATAACATATTTGATTTTAACAAATTACTTAAATATTTTTTTATTACAATCTAATGTTAAGTATGTTCTGATAGAAGAATTTTCACGAACTGCCATTCAGAAAGAACATATCGCATTACTCAAAATTTCAAATTACGAAAAATTTATATTAAATAAGTAATTATGTTATAGAACAAAGCCAAAAAGTTTGTACAAAAGAAATGGTGTGGTACGACGCACCTTTACAATATATGTCTATAATCATCGCCATAGAGAATTTTGTTCATTGACGTGTGTGCTTTAATGAAAGAAAATTTATTTTACTGTGACAAAATTGGCTATATTCATCTGCGAGCCCCATAGCAAATGAAAAAGATTAACTTATAATAAGTAAGAAGAAAAAAACTAACTCCAAAATAGACAGTTTTAATGTAAATTTTATACCACTTTCTTTCTTAAACAAAAACTTAATTCTCATTGAGATCTAATACATTATTATCTTCCATAGGTATGTGGGCGTCTCAAATTCGCGTAGTGGACATGGGTATAGGTGGGGGGCAACCCAACACTCTATTCAAATTACCACTGGAGCAGAACGAGGCGGCGGTGAGCGCGTGCGTGGTGAGGTGGGCCGCGCACGCCACGCACGCCGCCCATGCGCACACGCATCTAGTCGTAGGAGTCGCCAAGGATCTCGTACTGTCACCACGCTCCTGCACTGAAGGCAGCCTGCATGTATACAAGGTAATGTTGTATGTTATCTATGGGATTCTTTTTTATTCATTCATATTTAAGATCAACTCTGTTGAAATGGCAGTTTTATTTAAAATAGTGTTGTAATGTTGAAGGACTTTGACATTCAAATTTTTACTACAAATGACAATGAATGCATTTGGCTGCAATGATTTAAAATTGAGAGCTCAAAATTGAACAAAATTCAATATAAAAGTATCAATTTCGAAACTTCGTTTTAACCTAAGTCATAATTTCCAATGATGAAAAACAAATTCGCTCCTAAATCTAACTGATCATTTTGAAGATCACTTAACCAGATCTGAGGATATAACATAATGTTTATTATTTACTCTTGACAAAATTGTTATGTGTACTAACATTTATTATTATTTTGTAGATTTACAATACAGGCAAGTTAGAATTAGTACATAAAACTCCAGTGGACGAGTACCCTGGTGCCGTCGCAGCATTCAACGGAAGATTACTAGCGGGCGTAGGTCGTATGCTTAGGCTATACGACATCGGCAGACGAAAATTATTACGAAAATGTGAAAACCGACACATTCCAAATCTTATTGCTGATCTCAAAACCATTGGCCAAAGAATTTACGCTGCCGACGTACAAGAATCTGTATTCTGTGTCAAATACAAAAAAAGGGAAAACCAATTGATCATATTTGCAGACGACACGAATCCTAGATGGATAACCAATGAATGTATCCTGGATTATGACACTGTTGCTATGTCAGATAAGTTTGGCAATGTGGCTATAATGAGATTACCACAGTCTGTATCTGATGATGTGGATGAAGATCCCACAGGAAACAAAGCACTTTGGGACAGAGGTAAATACTATTTATTATTATGAATTGCCTTACCCTATTTACAATTATTGTGATGATATCAATTTATTCACATGCTAGACTTATGAAAATTAATGATTCTTATTTTATTTCTGATCTTTAAATCTCAACATTAATTTATTATTACTTTTAGTCCAAATAATAGTCGTTAAAATTATTTACAGGTCTGCTGAATGGGGCATCACAAAAAGGAGAAATAGTAGTCAATTTTCATGTTGGCGAAACTATAACATCATTACAAAGGGCCACTTTGATTCCTGGTGGATCTGAAGCGCTGCTTTATGCAACGATCAGTGGATCTTTAGGAGTACTTCTACCATTCACATCTAGAGAAGACCATGATTTCTTCCAGCACTTAGAGATGCACATGAGAAGCGAAAATCCACCACTCTGCGGGCGCGACCACTTATCATTCAGGAGCTACTACTACCCTGTAAAGGTTAGTTAGCTAGTAAAATTCCATTGACTTAACGTCCTACTAATATTTGAACCATGTATGTGTATATATGTACCCATAAAGCATTGCAAAAACCTTCTATCATCTAAAAAAATGCTTTTTTAGTGCTTTTTTTTTAAATACTTCTTCATTAATATTATTGTTTTCATGTTTTTTTTTGTAAATCTTCCTCAATACGGGCCTAGGGGTTATATCAACAGTCAGTCAACAGCTAGTATCATTTCTGAAAATAGCTGTGTTACACTGTTGATAGAGTAGTGTGATCTTGCGACAGTGCGTGAGCTTACCGTTATGGTAGCCTCGTGCTGCTGCTGATTACACTGTTCTTGAGAGTCGGGCACATCTCATGATGTTCCTGTAGTATTTAGAACAAACAAAAATTAATATACTAAATTTATATTTTTAAATAATATATATTCCATATATTTAGTGATTTCGACAGTCCTAAAGATTCTATTCCTTTTATAGAATGTCATTGATGGCGACTTATGTGAGCAGTTCAACTCTTTGGATCCTGCAAAACAGAAGGCGATTGCGGGAGACCTCGAAAGAACACCTGCTGAAGTATCCAAAAAACTAGAAGACATTAGAACGAGATATGCATTCTAACTTGCTGTGTTTAATTTGTATTTTAATTGATAAGAATAAATTTAAGAACAGATATCATGTTTTACTTTATTTTGATATCCACACTCCCATCGTTTACTGTGTCCGGGTCAGGCAAGCAGCGCCGTCACACCTTGATTTTAAAATTCATTTTTGATTCTAATTCGTTACGAAATTGAGACTAATAGCAACGTTACTTAGCAGAGTGTAACCCTGCTAGAGTATCGCCAAGCTCTCAGAGCCACGGCTAGATCTCTACTTGTATTGAATTCTAGAAAACTTAAAAGCAACCGTATTCGCTCAACTCAACTGACAGTCAAAGGCGCCGTCTTCACAAGCGAGAGAATTTGTGACGGAATTTATTCACGAGATATTCGTTTTTAAATTTTTTGTCAAAGAAATATACAGTAGGGTGACCATAATGCGATTTTATTGGGAACTTAAAAGCTATTGCTGATAAACGTATGTATTTTATCAGTGTGATTCAAAGTTGCTATTTCAATCTTTGCACTACATTGAGAACATTTTCCTTTAAATTTTAGGGTGTCATCCTGAACTTTATACTTCTTCAAAATCCAAGTGCATGGTACCTTCGAATTTAGCCATATCTTTTCCTTTAACATGTCTGACCATTTGAATTTTGGTACCGTCTCATATCTCTGATAATGACCTGAGTGAGATTTTTTCCTCCTTAAATATAATGGCGTTATTTTTTTTTAATCATAGGTATCAACGTCTAATGTAAACGAACAACTTTTACCATCTAAAACAGTTTTTGGACTATTAAGTGTACTCGATGTACTTTGTCTAAGATGTTATTGTTTCTTAAATTCTTTTAATATGGTCACCCCACTGTATATTTCTTTAACAAAAAATTTAAAAACGAATATCTCGTGAATAAAATGACGTTAACAAATAAATTATATGCCAAATTCTAGTCACAATGTTGTACAAATTTTCAACGTATTTTGTATTTAAAATTATGACAAGGGGATGTTATCTACATGCGTTTATAAGGATCACTCAATTCAGAAAATTTAAAAAGCTTTGATTGGACATAACTTTTTAACTATAAACATTTGTGGTTTCTCTAATGTCTGAATTGAGTGATCCACATATTGGGCAATATCTTCGATCGCTTAAGAGTGACAAATTTTTTGATTTCGGTTACGAGTTTTGACAAAATTGACTAAATGTACGTTTTGGTTTTGTTGAAAATTGCAAAAGGATCACTCAGTCCAGATGCACATCAGCGGCGATACTACAATGTTACGCGCGTACATTGCCACTCGTCTTAATAAAAAATATAAGGTGAAATATTATTATATTCCAGGACTTCGTGGGGTGAACTAGTTAAGTATACTGAACAACTTTTGTTATGGAAGCAATACTGGATTGAAGAAAAATATCAGCTGTTTCATACTGTCAACGATTTTAGGTATTACAATTTTGTATGAAACTGTCGATTATTTTTTGGTGAATTCAGTGTTGCTCTTATAGTAAAAGTTGTTCAGTATACTTAACTAGTCGACTCAACCCCTTACAGGTACTATAGCAACTGGCTAGGGTGCTATAGTTAAGAAGATATAGCGTGGCGCTGACAGACTGACGTCAACCCAGCAACGCCTCAAAAACTTGTTTATCTCCGAAACTAATTCATTTCAATTTAATGAATCAAATGAAACGAATGAAGGACCAAAAAAATACCGCCGCCGGAGCCTTACCACTCGAGGACCTTACCACGCGCTCATCTCAAATATACAAACAGATAAAATTGGAGTGTCTGTTTCTAAAATTAAAATACATGGCACATATAAAAAAACATCATTTTTTGTCCGTCTGTTTCGGCTAATCTCTGAAACGGTTGGACCGATTTTGATGGGACTTTCACTAGCAGATAGCTTCTGCCAAAAGAGGTAACTTAGGCTACTTTGCACGCTGACAAAGTCACGGGCACAGCTAGTGGTAAATAATAACCGACCAATGAAAGCAAAGAATATAAATCGCCTGCACGCCGCACTCTGATGTCATTAACTAGTGTAACAGCAATAAGTATTTATTATACACAACATACAGTGGCGTAACTACAGGGTCGGCAAGTCAGCGAAATGCCACGGGCCCCCAGCTGGAAGGGATCCCCGGACAGAGGAGACTCCTTAGTCCTGATATTTATGATTACGCAATAAGTAAAAAAAAATTAATATCCGATGAATTCATCACGGGCCTCAGACGGTATAGCTTCGCCACTGACAACATATTACACATAGTATGTATTATCTACCATTTCTATTTGTACTTTACACTTTCACAAACATTTATAGTCTGCTGCATACATAAAGCAGTGCGTAGGTACTCCAGGGAAAACTTGCAACAATTTATTCGCCTCATAGGAATTACGTTAAGAAGACATTGTCGGATTCATCAATTCAATTATTTACAACAAATCGTTGTAATTATTATAAAAAAACTTCTGAAACCCGACCCTCGGCTACAAAGCGTCTAAATCTACGCATTTAGCAATACCCTTACAACAAATAAATTTTATTTACACATTTTAGCTCATGTGGCCCTTATTTTAATGGTTGTTTTAGCCTAATCGCTTGTCGCGCTAATGTATCGTTCGTTAACATCTTGGGCACTAGCGATTTCTGTGGATTATTTTCATTAGTCAGTCAGTCTAATGAAAATTATCCACAGAAATCGTTGGTGGATGCATGGATTTGTCGATTAAATGAAGCCTGAAACGTTTTAGTAAAAACTAAAATATTCAGCAATTTCCATAAACTAATACTGTACCTAGTAGTCGTTTGTATGCAAAGTATGCCAATAACTACATCTGTAGTATGTTATTGTTACAATTAATCCCCACTCTATGTTCATGATGGTTAATGGCCTGAAATGCAAATCAGAAAAGAATTCCACGAATCCCCAGAACACGTGAAACAAACGTTACCATGACTACTTTATCGACCGGCGGCTTTTCCGAGGCTTTCGTCTGAAACTCTCATTCGCGTGACGCACGCTGAAACAATAAAGGCTAAAATATTGGACATGTGGACGTATGAGGCAGATCGTTGTATACAGCGGACTTGTTGGTGCTTCGTTTATGTAACCTATCCATTATCGAGTTCCATGTAATGTACCGTTAATTTGAAAATATGATTGTTATCCGTGGGATAGAAGATAGGCGGGTCCAGCTAGGGACAATGAGTGCACGTGCGAAACGAACCGCGACGGACGGCCAGCGATGCGCGGGCATCCGTTTTTAAAAGCACTCGCAAAGCACTCATTAGCCGGTGCACCGTAACTGCGTTGCGGTCGGAAGAAACGCAGTGTGTGCAATACGGGACATTAGAAAGTGTAATGTATAGTGTGGTGCGATGCTGTCAGTGAGCAAGCCGACGTCGTTGGTACAACAGAAGAAGGAGCAGTGGGCGCGCGAAAGAGGTGCGTTGTTGTGTGCGCGCGGAAAATCGCCGATGCAGCGCGATACTGAGTACTGCATCACGATTGTATTTTGTAATTCATTCACGGTCGTGGTTTTACCAAGGAGTTTACGTCCACTCGCGTCTCCGCGATACGTTAGTCGGTATCTGCACGACACGCGTGGAACTGAAATTAGAACGGATTTTGAAATTACACAATACACCATTTTGCCTTCTCGGTATGTACACATTGTTATCATTTGTGATGCCTTAATAGTTAGATAGTTTGTGTTATTTTTGTTTTGAACATAATTCTAACCGGTATTATATTCAAAATGTCATTTTCGAGATCTAATTTCATTTTTTTTTAAAGTAAATATGTACTTCCAAAGTTTACTTCCAAAATTTACTAATTCGTCGTTTATTTAATCGTCGTTTATTTAATTAAAACGACTTATCCATTTCAAATCAATCACTGACAGTTGCCAAAAAAAAGCTGCCGAGCTATAAGGCCGTCTTTTGCGCTACTGACTCATCTTGTTTTTGTTTTAATGACGTTTAAAGTTGATTTTATTCTAATTTGTTCTATCACTTACAACGCCAGATAGGTAAATATTTTATTATAACGTAAAACTAAAGTAACAAAGCACCAACTATGTACCATGTAATTTAGCTCGTAATCCTAGAACATAGGGTTTATCGTGTTTTAAGTACTAAGAAATAATTAGCAATGTAAAAAAATAGTTTTTCTGCAATACTACATTGACCTCAAACGAAATGTAGATATAATACTTTATAAATTAATTTATATATTAACATTTCCATAAATTACACAAAACGATATTCGTAAACAAAAAAAAAACACAGCCTTATTTCCAAGGTAGTCTCTACCGAGCAACCCTAGCCCTAGGCTAAGGGAAATGCCCTAGGCATGGTACAGTGAACTGCACGTAAGGTTATACAAAACTGTCAAAATTTCTCTATTTGATTTTAAACCATAACATATTGAGAGTAAAGTACAAAATCACTTTAGGAAATTTGACATATTGTGGTAGACTGACGTCAGATTAGAAAGATAACAATAGAACATTTACAACAGTCAATACGTACGGTACGTAGTGATATGAAAATCGCAGCTTTTGAATTATTATATGTGCACTAATCCAACAGGTTAAATTATATTTTTTATAAATTTTAACATATTTACATACATAATTATAACTTTTTCAACAAATACAATCGAGTTCACACTTTTCTAAAGTGATAAATAATACTTATCTTAAAAGCTACTTACACTCGGTTTCTGAATTGAGAATTTGAAATTGAGCACGTCTCAAACCGTACTCAAGCCACTGTAAACGTCAATTAAACAGGTTCTCATTACTGATTTCTAATTTTTTAATGATCAGTTGATAGCAATTTAATACAACAAGATCTTTTCGCCATATAAAACGTAAAAAAACTTAAGTTATTGAGAATAATAAGTTTAGATTTTGTACTTTCTCAATTCAGAAACCGGCCGTTACGCAAGAAACTGTTATTGAATTTGGGTGCCTATTAATTAATATAACCTACAGAAAACCTCCGTCCTAAAAACATTCGCTTCGAGTCTTCACAGACAGGCAACTTATCTCCTAAGAACGAAGACTAGCATTTGGTTTCACTTTCTTTAAAAATAAATAAATTGCAGAAACATAATAGCTGTTACATAAAAATACAGAAGCAATGAACTTTAAAATTAATACAATAAAAAAAAATATATTTAAGGCTGCACCAAAACACATCTTATTCTTGCGTTTCATTATTATTATCGAACCCGAAAAACGTAATTCTTCCAGCACGGAATCATACTTACTTAATTACAATATAACATAAATAAAAGTTATTTAATTGTCTTGACAATAGCTATCGGACAAACAATTTCCTGACTAAATGTACACAATGGGTAGGTACTTCCCAATACAAGCAAACAAAACATTAGTTGTTTATTGCAAGTTTATTGTATTTTATTTGTTACGTACTCTCGAGCTCGACAATTGCGTTGCCGTCAATGGTTTCTTTCAACCATTGACGGCAACGTAATTCAGTCAGACAAAGCTAACCCTGGCTGACCCTACCACGACATTAGATGATACCTTTGTCCTTCACCTTGTAATATTTATTTATATATTATTAATGCCATGCGGCCTATACCGCCGTCACGCGATTAAAAAAGTATCAGCAATTCATCCATGTCACTTGTATTATGAAGTAGTTAACATTAAATATTTACTAGAAAAATGTTAATCGATAGAATATATAAAGGTGTCATGGTCACGCCTATCTATACTTATAATATTCTGAATTTTCTCTAACTCGTTTTTTTAATAATTTACGTTATGATGATACGTGAGAAATCATGATATGCCAAAGTAGGCCCGGGCCTACTTTGGCCTTAGTATAAATACGGCAAATAATAATGACATAAAATAATGTGTGGCAAAAGCTGAATGATGTAATGTCGGGTGTACCGGGCACTGTTATTGTATATTTACTTAATAAAGGAGTTGTCATTACAACTTAAAATATTTTCCTGGTATAACGACTGTATTACGTACTCTTGCATGTCTATTCTTGATCTACACCTCTTTTCTGTGTTCTGTGAGTATACCCATTGGCTTAGGTAGGGATTTTTCCTAGGGGGAGCCATGAATTTTATTAATAACTAGCTGTTCCGGTGAACTTCGTATCACTTACTTATTAATAAAAACCATATTAATATTGAAAAATATTGCGTAAACTGACCACTACACGACCATAAATATTGATCGTCAACTGAAGGTTTAACAGCTAAGAACAGTTTGTATGGGAAAATCAAATTGTCGTTTTTAGTATTATACTCGCAATTTTGTCATATTTTATTATCGTTTAAACCTTCCCAGAACTTCAACGAATATTTCAAGACTAACATTTGTCAAATCGGTTCAGCCGTTCTCGTGTTTTAGCGAGACCAATGAACGGAATATCATTTTTATTTGTATAGATATCGTGTAAAATACCTGAAATAAAGCTTCAGCCCTTATTTTATCCCGTTAGGAATTTATCAAAATCTTTCTTAGGAGATGCCTACGCCATAGAAGCTTTATGCATGCGGAGTCTCAACCCGATCGGCTTAAAATTAACAAAGTTTCATACAAACTTTCAACCCCTATTTTATCCCCTTCGGGTAGAATTGATCAGAATCATTTCTTAGCGGATGCCTACATCATAACATCTACCTGCATGCCAAATTTCAGCCCGATCCGTCCAGTGGTTTGGGCTGTGCGTTGATAGATCACTATGTCAGTCAGTCACCTTTGAGTATATATATACCTATAGATGAAGTTATTTTATGTGTGAGGGAGGGTATTTTTCAAGCGTCGGCTAACAGCATTCTAAGGTGGGCCCGGCCCACTCTGCCCCCTCCAGCTGTTTAGACTAGCCTTCGGGCGGTTGTGTGGACGGAGAGTTCCACGCACCCCCTGGCCGCCTGTCAAAGCAACTGGTAAAGTGCATAATGCACTCCCCCTACGACATAAAAAAACGGTGCTTACTGCAGGCATACACAACATAGTTCTAAGTTAAAAAACCAGCGAAAGAAAATAGTTAGTTAATTATGACAGATCTTCATATTCAAGATCTTCAGAATTCTGAATCAATTGGATTATTTTCTATCTCTGAACCGCCATTACTCATTAGCCATGAGGAACTGCTGGTACTTACAGACACTAGTCTGATCATTTGTTATTTTGAAGTTCTGTAAATCGTGAACAAACGATACGTGTTTGCTCATCGCACGCCGCACGGTTGATGGCGGCGGCGCCAGCGCACCGTTAATGTCTAATTCCATTACATAAACCGAAAGTAAATAAAAAAACATACTTCTGTCATTACGTCTGGTCAGAAGAATGAACAAAAAACATCAAAAGAAATAGTTTAGGTAAATGTCGCGACTCGCGAACAAATTATTTGATTGTATTGTTTGCGAGTTCCGTAAGTACAATCTATACATAGTATAAGACAAAATTACTTCTCACAGTCTGTACGCTGAGATGTTTTAAATTAAATAACGGATATAAATGCCGTTGATATGCAGTGGTTCAAGAGGAAGGTTTATATGCATTTTATAGAAAGATGCGAGCGAAGCCGCTGGCGGAAAGCTAGTAAAATTATATTATTTTTCTTCATTGAGAATTCCGTGATAATTAGTAATTATCTACACTCCTTAGATCTTAATAACCTTCATACGATCTCAAAATAGTTAAAATATACAAAAAAGTAGCTACTCACATTTTTAAATTTAAAAATAGATCGGCCCTAATATTAGTATTTTATTAACCGACTTTTCGATTCAACTGTATTTTTATGCATGCATCTCATAGCTTTTTACTCTAACGAGCGATTTAAATTTTTTTAGGTATACCTATTCAGAAGCTGTGTTTGTCATGTGGTCCCATTTGCATTTTGAAGTCGAGCAGTTAAAAGCATTTCCAGGAAATCTTCGCACAAATTCAAATTAAAAAAAAAATTAAACGAATTATTTACATTTTTCTATAGTCAGTTATTTCAACTAAAACACCTTGAAGCAAAATGTATGTAATTATGAACAACAATATTACGTTTGCCGTGATTAATAATTCAAAAGTATAAGTATGAGCGGATATCTACGAGCCAGCACTGTAAACTATCGTAGCGTTAAATAATAAAACAAAACTCTCGTTAAAACAGTCAGTGTGCAAGAGAGCGTAACGGCAATAGAAAAATATTGCTACAATGACAAGATGGTCAATAAATTTAATATTAAAGGCCTTGCTTGATATACACTGTCCTCGACATTCGTGCCATCTAAGTATATAGTGGTTGCTATCTTTATCAGCCCAGGTACTAATGTTCTCCCGTTCACCACACGGCATTCCGACTGAAGAGAGATGTTCTAAGCCTCTCCCGCCCGCGAGATGACCAAAGGGGTCACTAATGAAAATACTTTATCCGGTGACAACGCTAGGATTCCCGGGTTCCACTCCCAACTTGGGAATGCAATCTCGTTCTCGCGAGATCTCGGTATTTTTTAACGAGATTGATCTCAGTCGTTTCTTTGAACATTTTGTGCTTCTTAAGAAGCTACTTTCTAAATTATTCGTATTCGTACGTCAATGAAATGAACTGAATAAACCTTTAAATTGATTGGTATATTTTGTAAATTTATTATCTAATTTCTAATAGATCTCTGAATACACATAGTTTTCATCAATTGAAAATAATCTCAGTTTAATAGTCAATTGAACTAGTTACTGAGTTTTATTTTAGTTTTTGTGTTTTTGTTATAAAAAACTATATGTTATAATTATACTTTTGATTGATATTAGCAGAGAAGACTGGTTGTTTATATCATTTCGTATTTGCTTAGATACGTCAAAGTTTAGTTTCTTAAAAGATTATGTACCTGGTTGAATAAGCTTTACTCAGCACTTTTTTATAAAATAAAAAGGTTATCCTAACTAAATCGATTTATCGCCTCTGAAAGTAGTGTTATCACTTATTCGTTTATCCACAAAAAGACAATCGTAATGAAACAAAATTTCGCCATTACTTTTCGCATTTGCAGTATATTATAATAATAAAGTACAAAATTTTTCTAAACCGTCTAAAACGTCTAAACAGTTTATTTAATTTCTTTCTAGTCATGCGGCAAAGAAAAGTAGAGTACCGACCGAGCTTGCTCATTTATCCACCCTGATCGATATCGTGGAATATGAGGCCAGAAGTATTTTCGGACAAGGTGTAAGTAGGTTCCCGCATAAATTACAGTCGCCATCGTTATTTTTTTTTAACTAGACCAACGAAAGCGGATCTCTAAGAACATTATATATTATACGATACGACACATTATTATGTAATGGAAACAATTAATTGTTCCAACTTTTGCAACTAAGTAAAGCATTTTACGTTCATACTTAACAAGTGCATACATAATTTATAAACTTTCGATTCACTCCTTCTGTAATTTCGAGCGTAGAAAACTCATAAACGGCAACGGCCAGACTACACCAATTATAGATGTACAATTTCTGAAGAAGTTCAATAAATTATGGAAAACTGCACGGACATAATAAAGCAATAACAATATCTGCAAAGACTTTTTGAAGGCAACATAACAGTATTCGATCAGACTAAACATTATGTGAAATATTTGAACTAATTATGTAATAGCTAATTGATTCAAATTGGAGCTATTAATTTAACCCCACACTACACCATGCACCCCTCCTGATTTTTGTCAAATGTCATAACACTGTAATATTATGGTATCATTAACGAGCCCTATTTTCCTTATCACGCTAATCTATTTAACTAGCGTGCCTTCTTGTAGTAGAATCTATATTTTATGTGATGAAAACGATGTTTTAAGTTTTTTAAAATAATAACTAAACGTGACATTAACCATTTAATGGATAGGCGATTGTAACCATATAAATGTCTAACCATTTCTTTGCATGATATCGATAAAACTCGAAACCCCTTTATGGAATAGGGGAAGTTCTTTATTTTTTTTCTTTACGAAATCGTATTCAATCCTTCGTTGACTATTGTCGTGAACGGTAATCGTGATTTGTTTCTTTGAACAATATTATTAAATCGGAAGATTTTTAATAAATTATTATTGATTATTTTCAGAGGAGATGTCACAGCTTTATTTGCCGTGGGGTTCCGGAGAGCGATATACAAACCGTTTGCAAATACGAAACCAGTTTGCTAGCACTCTCGAGTTACACAAACAGTCTTCATATGAATATCAAGAACCGATACAACGTCAGAGAAGTCCAAGTCTACCACCTATTCACCACGTCGATTCAGAAAGAGCCATTATCAAAGAAGACAGGAAGCCCAATGTATTAAATCGTAACATCCCCAGTGCGAAAAGATTCGCATTTTATGATGAGGACTGCGAAGGCGACACATCAGGCTACGGCAGTGAAACGGTCAATCATAAAAATAGGAGCGGCGTTTTACAAGACTTGAGCAATGATCACAGCACGGTTGTGGTCTGGGAACAAGAGGGAATGAACAACAGGTTGGTCACTTAATTTCTATTGTAACTAGGATTATTTAACCCTCATATATATTTCACTTAAATAAATAAATCATTTAAATGATAATAATTCAGTAGTGTTTGCATATTTAATAGAATATCATATCAATAGAATATCTTGCAAAAGTGCATTGCTATAACTGTAAAACTTCGATATCTAGAAACTTCCACACCCAGTTAATATCTGCAAGATCTGCTGTGCGCCACCCGTACACAAAATTCACATGTACAAACGCCAGCAAACCTCGCAAAAATCACCACCCTACACGTGTTTTTGCACCACCACGGAGCATGCTCAGTAATCATTAACCTTATATTATACATGCAACTTAAATATTCTTAACCTAGGAACCGCATATCAAGTGGAGACAAATCGGGCAGGATCGACGGCACATGGTCTGCCCGAAGTCCCCGCGGCTCCACAGCAGAAGAGGGTCGGCCGCGATGGGGCGATCGAGGTGTCGCCACCGGCCGCCTCTGGGAACCCACTGCGCCAAACGAACGCCTGCCTCAGGTAACGTATCACTATAAGAGAATCATTTAACATAGGCTATCAATATATTCATTCGATCACAGGCTTCGAGTAGTGGCGTAACTATACCGTTTGAGGCCCGTGGCAAATTCAACGAATATACATTTATCTATATATAAATGTCAGGAGTAAGGAGTCACCTCTGACCGGAGGCCCCTTCCGCTGGGAGCCCATGGCATTTTGCCGACTTGCCACCCTGTAGTGACGCCACTGGCTTCGAGCTAATTTGCCCATTGATATAAAGGTTTTGAACCTAGAGAGATTCTTTAATAGAGCTTCTCAATAAGCTGGGTAGTGTTATTCAGTGTGAAATAAGCGAACATAGCATTACCCGTATTACCAGAATTGCAAAAATACAACAGGACCACCCCCGCCCACGCTCTATTGTTGTCGAATTTTGTAACCCTAAGTTGCGTGACTCGTTCTTAGCGGCAAGTATCAGATATAATAAGGACCCACCTGAAAGGCTGAACAGTTCTCACTTAGATTTCGCTAGTAATAAAAGTCATGGGTATGTAGCAGAGCTTCACTCAGTGACAAATAAAGCGTTGCATGCAGCTGCAAGGATGACCGCCAAGGACAAGGGTTTCAAGTTTGTGTGGGTAAGAGGAGGAAGAATCTACTTAAGGAAGAACGAAACTACTAGTTATGTACTCGATAAGGACTAGACTCCTAAGCCGCTATAAAATAAGTTTAATAGTTTATTTACATACTAGCTTTTGCCCGCGACTTCATCCGCGTGGTATAGTTACTTTGGGCAGCATATATTTTTCAAAAACGCTGCTGTTTTTCGAGTTAATAATGAAATTTTCTTGATGTTTAAGCTCGAAGATACCACAACAAAAAAATACAACAAATATCCAATAAGTTAAAGCACTTTATCATTGAAAACTTTAGAGATATTAATCCAATCCAATCCAATTTGAAATACAGTTGAAACAAGAAAAACAGTTCTGAAGTTTACACAAAACTTAATCGAAAACCTAATGTATGAAAAAAAATCGAATCGAATTTAATAATTTGCTGAAATAGCTTGTTTATTCGATATTTATATATGATCACTTACTATTGGCCACATCATGAAGAAATCATACTATCAGCCGCCCATATCGTTAAACGCAAATCATTCATTAATCTGGCCCACAGAAATAAATTATTTCTGTGATCTGGCCAGACCACACCATGATGTGGCCAGCAAGATTTTTCCATTTCATGAAATACAAACATTTTATGAAATGGCTGGCCGCATCATGAATTTGTCAATTCTACCATCTGGCCACGACATATATACTTGGAAACCTCTACTAAGGAGTATAGGTTTCCAAGTATATATGTCGTTGTTCTTTGTTGTATCTTTCCAAATATATAAATATAGATCACAGAAATAATTTATTTCTGTGGGCACCTTTGCTTACATAATATGAATGAACAAATGTAATAAATTAGGATTTTAAATTAGGAAGACAAATTTTTAAAATACAAAGATATTAATGAGGTGGTCAATTGTTTCTATAATATAGTCAAAGAGGCTATCTCAAAATTAATCCCGAAAAATTTATTACTAAATCGAGTAAATACCCTGTTTGGTTTAGTGGGTCTCTAATTAATCTACTCAGAGAGAAGAATAAAATAAGAGTTAGATATAAAAAATACAGAAATACCCTAGATAAGATAGAACTAGGAATATTGTCAGTAAGAAGTAGAAAGTCGGCAACCAATTGCTATAATATTTATATCAACAATATAGAGACTGGGATTGCTAAGAGCATAAAAACCTTTTGGTTCTATATAACATCAAAGCGTGGTGGAAAAGTTCTTATAAGTTGTTAGTTAAGACGGCTCAAGTATTTGCAATCTCTTTACGTACAACTTTGCACGAGTGTATAATTGCAGTCCATCGCAATAAGTTACAGGACCCAATGGAATCCCTCCCGTCTTTGTTATATATATAATATGGCTATATATACTGGAGTTGTCACAGACGATTGGAAAATTGCCAAGATCGTCCCGGTCCATAAATCTAACAACATTGACGATGTTGGAAACTATGGACCAATATCCGTTTTACCCATAATTTCTAAGGTCTTCGGGGTTATTCTATGCACCCTGATAGGCCAGCACGTTAAATCACACATTACTAAACGTCAACATGGATTTATGAAAAAGAGGTCAACCACGACTAAGTGACCATTTCAGAGGATCTCATCGAGGCCCTTGATGCTCACAATGAAGTAGATGTGGTTTTCACAGATCTGAGTAAACCATTTGATAGGATGCCTCACAGGCTTTTATGTGACAAATTGTTAAAGTTTGGCAACTGAGGCAATATCCTGAAGTGGTTTGAATCATAAATTTTATGCGGTCGTGAATGGGTTTAGCTCGGATGTCATCAGTATAGGGTCGGGTGTGCCTCAGGGATCGAATATGGGCCCTTTGCTGTTCAATATCTTTATTAACGATGTTGTTGACTACCTACATAATTCCACTCCATATTTGTATGCAAATGACCTAAAAATATCTAGAATTATAAAAAAAGGTTGACGTAAATTTACACTATGGTGTTAGCAAAATAACATGGAATTGAATGTTAGGAAGTGCTTTCATTTGAAATTATCCAGGAAACTCAATAACACCATAAAGTCCACTTACCATATCGATGGCACTCATATAATGGAAGTCGATCACATAAAAGACCTTGGTGTAACTTTTGACAACAATTTGACGTTTAATGTACGTCTTGAGAATGTTGTGAAGAAGGCATCTAGTATGTTGGGTTTTATCATTAGTAGTGGGAGGAGTTTCCGTAGGTTGCAAACAATGAGACTTCTATGTAACTCATTTGTTGTTGTTCTCAGTAACTTAGAATATTGCAGTGCTGTTTGGAGGCATTTATGCATGTCATTGTTTGCGACTGGAACGGATACAGAAGAGATACCTTTGGCAACTTGCTTATAAAACAAATAGATGAGGTTACAATTATAAGTCAAGGCTTGTACAATTCCACTATCTAACACTGGAAAAACGTCGTACAATTCACGACCTCCTTTTTGTGTACAAGTTACTCAATTATGAAATAGACTGTTCACAACTTCTCTGTAAATTTAAATTCAGAGTGCCAAGCAGATTTCCAAGAACCCCTATCAAACCATTGATTCCACCCCTACGGAGAAAAGTGTTGGGATCGAGTTCCTGTATTCCCAGGTTAAGCAAACTTCTAAATAGTCTGGATGACTCATTGGATGTACACATGCAATTAATTATAACACCTTCCGTAAATGTTTTCTGGACGCTACAAGCAACTGAACTAATTATTTAACCTTTTTTTTCCTTTTTGTCAGTTTTACTTACGGGATTTTGAGGATGGGGTTAATATTTTGATGAAACTGTGTGTCGTGTGTATATGTCTGTTTGTCAACGTATCTCTTGCAAATTAAGAAATAGTAAATAACAATTGAAACAATGTAAAAGCATTGTTTATACCGATTTAAAGTATATATTACCACTTTTAATTTTGTACGAGTATGTGATGTTTACCTTTAATTAATTGTACAATATGCGTTATTTATGGAAATAATGTTATATGTGAATTGTCATTGTAACAATTGTTGGTGAACTAATAAATAAATAAACCTACACCTAGACAAAATATGTATTTCATCGCCAAACCTACTAATAGGTACTATTCAAATATTTTTGAAATATATTTCAGTAGTTAAGTTTCTAATATTGTTATATTCCTTTATTGTTTTAGATGCCAAATCAAAAGAAAGGTACACCTAATTGGGTCGAACGTGGCCTTAACATGATAGAAAACTCAGCGGAAGTTCTGGTTATTGATCAAAGAAGTTCCAATAATTCAGGTTTCGATTGTGATAGGTCTTCCTGTAACGGCAGCGACGAGGGAAGGTAATCAACTTATTGTCCTTTTCATTTAGTATTATTTATATAAGTTTATTATATTAATAACCAATATACATCTTGTTAAAAATAACTATGTAATTATTTAACAGGACATTTCTGAGAGGACAAAATGTTCCTCTAGAACCTGAAATAAAAGCTCAAAGAGAGAATAAACGCATGAAAGCTTTAGAATTACAATCCGCGATATTGAGTCAATTAGAAGACCGTGAAAAACAGCGACAAGAAGAAAAAGAAAGAAAACTTAGAGAAGAACGACTGGAGGAAATGAGAATAAAACGTCAACAAGAAGAAGATAGACAAAGAATGGAAGACGAAAAAAGAAAAATAGAACAAAAGCAGTTAATAGAGCAACGAAAGCTAGAAACATTAAAAAAGGCCCTTGAAGATGCTGAAAGAAAAGCGAAACAAGAAAAAGAGAAAAGATTTACCTGTCATCGACAAAATGTTAATTCAAATGTTCTCATAGAAAGAAATAAATCAGCCACAGATATAAATGAGACCAATGACTTGATAGAAGTTACTGAATCAAGTAGTCCTACTAAAACAAATAGAACATATGATATTCACTCTGCAAAAAGTCTAAAGAAGGATTGTGGATCTGTACACACAACAGAATTTAATTCACCGAGATCAGCAGGTCCTAACAATTTAAATTTGTTTATTCATAGCGTACCTCCACTTGCTCTAGCTGATAATCAATTTAATATCTTACCGATAGGAATTAATAATAATGGTGAAATAATTAGTGGACAACCAAATAGTTTACAATTAGCAGTTTTAGTTCCCCAAAATATATCAAATAGCTTGTGCAGTGTCTCCCTAAATTCATTAAACAATACTAGTGACTTGTCTGATTCAGGAAAAGTTTTGACACCCAGGAAATATCGTATGACCAATCTACTCGTTAAAACTAAAGATGTAGCAACACAAACTGATTCAAGTTATGGGAGATCCGTAAGAGATAGAGCTTTTGAGACAGACTTCATTGAAAGAAATAATGACAAAGATTATCAAACCATTGACGAAAATGCTCCACAAGAAAGTCATCACAATATCTTAAAAAAGGACAGGCGTTTTCGATCAGAAGAACGTTTCAAAAAAGATATAGAGAGCCGCCCGAAATGGGGTGTAAACAGACCTGCTGCACAATATAAAAAACAGAGTGAAAAGGACCCATTTTACAGTCAAAAAAGAAAGATGCGACAGAAGTACCGTTCACAAGCACGACAATATTTGTCACAATCGAGTGAAGACAGTCGCTCTCCGAGTCCACCGACAAGGCTTGATAAAAATTCTGATAATGGTATTAAGCAACGTAATTCACATAGTCAGTCGTATTGGAAAACAAAACAGATAAATCATGAAATAACAAAACTAAATAGTGCAAATGAAGCAACAAGTAGTATAGCTTTAGAATTTACTCATATAGGAAAAACTAATGCTGACGTGATGGAAAACAGAAAATCTCCTAAAAGATCTCCTACAAAAAGAATGACCTTATCTCAAAAATTTATTAACGATAAATATGGGAATAGAAAACTTTGGTTAGATGACGTTAACGAAAGAAATATTGTAGAAAATAGAAAAAAAATAATAGACCAACTGAATTTCGCAAAAAAAGATTACATGGACAGGAATGAAGACCAAGATCTATTAAAATCTAAATGTTAAAATAAGTCTGAAATAAATTAAAAACCTAATGTAAATAGATATACACCAAATATAATACTGCCTTATGGATCAGTTAGATAATTGTGCAATAAGTAGTGAAATAGGTTACTAGGAACTTATATTGATTAAACTGTATCTAAGAATAAGCCAAAACTGTTAAATCGATATAATTAAGTTGATTCGGGACTTTGAACACATTTTCAACAAAAATCAAATGTCTAAATTAGACGACTTCTTCGATAAAAAGAAAGATGAGGCACCTATGCTGGATTTATCTAAGACTGTGATAAATACCCCCGAGGAATATAGAGCTGTTTTGGATAAAGTGCCCGACTTTAAAACAAGACCGGAAAAGGTAAGCCTTACACATTGAATTAATTTGTGATAAATATCTTAACTTTCAATATTATTAAAATAGGTGCGCGCAGAAGATATCAAAATAAAAGACAGAGCAGAAGGCCACAAGACCAAAACGCCTAAAAAAGAAATAAAAGCTTATGAGAAGTTAGGGACTCGTGGTTATGAAGAAAAGCAATTTACATTCATGGATCCCATACCTGTAGAAATGCGAGGACTTAAATTTGAGGAACTATGCATTGTTCCTATTGAATGGAGAATGCTAACTTCAATTAGACCTAAATCTAAACTGGACGAAGAATATTACAATAGGTAAAGCATTACTTTTGTTATTTAAATTTTTATATATTAATAAGGGTTATTATTAACATTAAACTAATTTTTAGATTGATAGAACTTGGCAAAGCAGAATTAAAAACTAAGGCTAGAGAAAAAAGGGAATTTGCAAAAAACAACATGATAAGGAAAACCAAGAACCGGTCAGGTGTAACTGAAACAAGGATAGTTTCTTGTTTCGAATGCGGCGAAGAATACTGTAACGGTCAGTAGCCTTAAATCACACCTAAATAGTTTAATCAATTTACATTATTGTTCTAGCTCATTCTATTGCACAAAAAAATCCTGTAAAAATCTAAGATCCTCTCAAACTGCGTTTTAATTCAGTAACTAAGATAACAGGTATAAAACTTATTGTATAAGTTATATGGTCAGTTGCACCAACGTTCATTAGGTTTTAATATTGCCTTAAAGCTCTAATGAATGTCAAATTTGCATGGGTAATGTCGTTTTAAACTAATAGACATTTTAATGAAAGTTTGTGCAACTGGCTTATCAGCCAGTTATACTCATATACATATACAGTCATATTTCTAGATCTCATGTTAATAACGATAAAGCAACATATATTAAAATAAGAAATTTTTAAGTTTAGTTAGAGTTGCACAACAGAATTGGGTAAATAGGTACCTAAGCTCCTATATTTTAAAGAATATTTTATAAGAATATTTTAAATAGATAATGGGTATAGGACGATAAGAGACCGAGCAATCAAAATTTTCATTAATCATGTAACAATAAACTTCAAATTTTAATTATAATGATCAAAGTTTGATATGATTACGATGGTCAGCTCGACTGACGATTTCTTTATAAATATTATTTTAGGAAATGTCTGGAAACGATCTCAAGTACAGTCAGATTATTAAAAGTTCAAATTTCCTTAACTGATTTCAAGCTTTAATCCAGGATCGTATCTAAAGGGCCAATTGAGGACAATGATATTATAATAATTATAGACAGGCTATGGAACGAACATCTTTTAAAGTAATTAAATAATATGTGAACCGGTCGGGGTGGGGCGAGGGGATAGATTATTAGAGCGCAATATCAAATTTCTGCCGATTGGAAAAAGTTGTAGATCCGAACCTGCTTTATTCAGTTGACAGTTAAAAGTTGATTGCAGAAACATAATTTGAAACTGCTGATGAGACAAAACGACCTAAACTACTACATGTCAGTAGGTATTAATAACATATAGGTATAATAATTTTTATCTAACCGACAGGTAAGTGGTGCGCTATCACCAATTACGACATGTTTGCGCGTTTAAAAGTGGAGGTAGAAACGAAAACGAAGACACAAACCATGCCGACACAGACCGGCAAACTGCGGCGCCCCAAGCGTCGCATCCGCAGGAAACCACGCAGCAAGAGCGCCGCACCTACTCTACAAAAATCCAGCTTGAAAAAATCAGGCGCTAAGAGCGATTCCGAATTATAAATAATATTATAATAATAATATTATACAAAAAACAATAGTGTATTACCATTTTAAGCAGTTAACGAAATTGCTCTAACTCGCTTGCTAACTTTTATAGAAATTTGCCTTTCTATAAAAGTTAGCTTCAAAGTTGACGAAAGTTTTTCATTTTAGTATGACAATGTATATCCTGTAAACTCCCGTTTATCCAATCAAATTCCGATTTAGATTTGCCAAACATACTTTAACGCCTTTTTATCACGTCTGCACAATATTGTCAAATATATCATCCAGGCTTTATACACAACCATACATTTACTATTTATACTTACATAAGTTTTACGATCATAGTTCGTGGAACTTAGGTTCATCCAAAATTACCGTTATCCAAACCGGTTGTCTTTCATGTATAAAAGTAAATTAGTTTTCAAAACACAATAAACAACTCGTATTCTATTTGCACTTTTTCGTATTTGGATTGATATCTAAGTTTCCAACTTTGCAAATTTCAGTTTTTTAATCAACTTTTGCTAGAGTCGCCATCTAGTGAGAAGCGTATTACTGTTTTCTTTTTTTAATACTTCCTCATCGATAACCGATTTTCAAAATTATTTTTTTATTCAACCTCTTGATTTTCACTATGTTGAATATTATTATTTGCTTAGATCTATATTAATATTATTAAGAGGAAAGATTTCATTGTTTGTTTGCAACGAATAGGTTCCGAAACTACTGGACCGTTTTTAAAAATTCCTTCACCTACGGGAAGCTACATCATGGGCAGTGAACATAGGCTATATTTTACTAACAGCAAATAAAGCGATGAAAATTGATGAAATGTATAGGGAAAAAAAAAACATTACCATAGTAATAATTTTTTACTATTTAATTTATCATTGTAATTATATCCGAATCATCGTGATAGGGACCACGCGGGCGAAGCCGCTAGCGGGAAACTAGTATTTAATATTTTTAGTGTTAGCTTATTATTAAGAAATATCAATTTCACTAAAAAGCGTGAAATACTTAAAAAATGATAGAACCGACTTCAAACTTTTAAAAAATTATAAATAATACTTATATCACAAATACGACTTATTCAAGAAAATGCTGTTTAAGTCGGGCGCCTATAATTTAATTAATGAACCTACAGAAGACCTCCGCCCTACGTCAATAGCATTTTCTTGAATAAATCGCTTTTGTGTGTTCTATCATTATATTTTTTTAAAGTTTTTGCAAATATTTTTAATTAATAGACGGGAACTTGAATGAAGTACAAATTGTTGATAGCTTATTATATTGTATTCTAGGAAAGCAGTCGCGACCGCGTTTCGTATTCTTGATTGGGTAAACTAGTGTCCAGAGTATGCTAGTGAATTAATCAAGAGCACGGAGGCAATTCTCATTTCATTCAAATTCTTGTTTAAAATATAATGTCATAAAATAATAACCGAATGTTACATAAAATACAGCATAAATTATATTTTATCCGCTGCTTGTAAATGCTATTAGGGTCATATTCTATAATTCTAGTGCCTTGATTAGAAGAAAGTTTTATAATCAAAATGCAATATGAAATCACGTCACATAAAAACTAACAAAAACCACGTCTTCGTGTATTGATAGAAATAAAAACTGCACATAAGTATGATTGCAAACCAACACCTATACTATCCACATGTTATGTGCCCTAGTCATTATATATGTTATAATTATGTACAGTACTTTGTAAATTTTTTACATTTGAATCTCTATTGTAACTGGAATTTTATAATCATACAAATAATAAACGATATTGAAGAAAACGTCTATTCTTTGTTTATTCGCTTGGTTTCAATAAGAACAAATGGTGTTAGGAGATGCTAAAACTCGGTTCGATAATTCTCTCCGCGTAGGTCATATATCTATCCTGTCTTATTGAATATATAAAATAAAAATCATGTCAATCTGTCGCTCCGTTTCGAAATGAAAGTAGACACAAACAAACAAATAAAAAGGTAATAAATATACTTACGCATTTTAATAGTTATTGGTACTCCTAGATAGGTAATTTTCGTAGATATTAGAACGCGGGCAATTATGCTTTAACAAGTTTTTGTTAAATAACCCAAATTATGCATTCCTGTATCAATCGGCTGGTTCATATAATAACTTGTTCTTACTTGTTGATTACGATTAAGCATCAAATGAGATAAACGAGTTTATGCATATGTTTTATTCCTGTCGATGCGTGCTGCTTATGCAATCCTATATAAACAACGAAATATTTATTTTATTTGCGGTTTCGCGTGTAATAGATAAGCAGTACCTATTTATCTGCAACACTTACATATTTCACAAACAAAACAGTGTCGGAAGTTAAAAAGAAGAGCTGGCAATACTGTGTGGAATATAGTAAATTCCATCGTCGCCTTTGTGTCTTCTATGTCTAAAAAACATTTTCGAATGAATACTTGAAGAAAAGTAATGTAATGAGAAAGAGATTCCCTTGAAAAGTATCAGTTGCTACGGATGGCGCTCCGGCTATAACGTGCCATAAATTACTAATTTACAACGATCGATCATCAATAGCGTTTCTGTAACGGTTACGTTTCGATTTTTGCTGTAAATTTGCATTCCGCTAACGTCAATTATCAAACGAACGTTTACTAAACTGAAACGTAATCGGAGCCAAATCGCAGCCGAACCAAACAGCTGTCATTAGTGTTACCAGAATAAAATAAATGAAATTATTAGTTAAACGGGAGACGATTAATGATTATTCATTCCTTGATTTTTTTATCATTTCTGTACGTAATGAATCTATTATATTCTTATTCGAACGTTTTAAAATACGGACGAAACACCCGAATATTAGCTACATTAAGAAAGTGCATACCTAAGTGTTAAGCTATAAGGGAAAATACCCAAAACGCGAATTTATAATTAATATTTTTATCATTATCGGTATTTGACACTATAAAAATAAGTTTCGTACTATTATCATCATGTTAGATAATAATCTAATAAAAGTTTATTTCTTAGAATCTGTAGATTTAAACAATTATATTCATCGAAAATAGAACAGATTCTCGTGTAATATATTGACAGTGTGTTTATAATGTATCAAACAACTATTTTAATTAATTAGTTTTCAGAAAATCGTCATATACCCAATTCTAACTTTTATTAAGCACTCAACTTTAAACATGTTTAATATTTAAAGCATAAATCCGATATAATTAAGTCTTTTAATTAACAAAAAAGTCAGATGAAATACTATAAATCCTGGCGTCGACTAAAGATAACGTCAAGCTTAAAGAGTTAAGTTTCAAAATTCGAATGGTGTTGGTTTATTTTATTGTTTATACCGAGTTTTAATTCGCAAAATAAATGTTATTATGTGAGATAAAGTAGCATGAAAGTGAATAATATGATTCCGTAAAATAAAACGGTACCTACATAGGTAGGTCGTGAACAGAAAAGTTTTGACTCATTTTCGGTCACTAACAAACTGTAATAAGTGAGGTATGCAATCAGTCCAAGACTAGGACGAGCATTAATCCAGAGGTGTATACTTTACTTTAAACAACTCCGTTTCAAAAGAATGACAACAAAAATAATCATTAAATTTATATATTTGTTTGTACTAAAAATTAAATGTTAAAGTTAAATGATGATTGCATATAACTTTAGTAACTTCATTAGGTTTTCATATAACATTTCCAATTACGGGCATTGGAAATTACATAATAATAATAATATATATATATATATATATATTTATTTATTTGGGCATTGTTGAATCAACAACCGTAGTAGTCCGTAAAACTTAGGAAAAATGCAAAATTGCACCAAAATTAACTAAAAGTATATTAAAGTTTTTTTTATTCAATAAATGTTACTGCAGTTCTATTACATATAGTGAATTAATCGATTATTTTCCAATCGATGTTTGATTTTCATATTGCAACACCAATTCACTTTTTGTCAATACAAACCACAATGATACAGACAATGTTTTAATTAATCTTTCATTCATTACTTTTTCATTTTACATGTAGAAATTAATTTATTCACTTGACTTTGGCAGAATTGTGTGAAATGCGCAGATATACCATTAATAAAAGAAGAAATGAAATTGACAAAATTGAATTGTAAATGACAATTTAATATGGGATATCTACTAAAACAATCCGCATATGTGTATTTTTTTGTAATATTAAACTGTAATAGAAAGTGAAACATTATACTTGAAAATATTATTTACAAAATTAATTTTATAAAATAATTCATACCATGTATTGGCTACGCACGTGAAATTGGCAGAATTATGCGAAAGCCCTTAATAAAAGAAGAAGTTTTCGATTGAAAATAAATATTCATACGTATCAATAACATAGTGAAGAAGATAAACGATAGTCGACTCAAAGTAGACATTTAAGAGAGAATTATTGATGATGAAATGAATCCAATATCTTTCGAAATCTGGCTATACCTACATCTGTACACCGAATCAAGCAAGGCAACATAATATATACTGTGGAAAATCTATACAAGATTAAATTTAAAACAATGTTTGTTATAGAAACCCATTAGAAATGTCATTATTGACTAGATATTATAAGTAAGATCAGAGAAAATTATTAATGATTTGACATATCTTTCACATTAAGTTGTATACAAATTAAATTCTTGTAGTTGCATAGATCTGCTCGCAGCTGTCATCCATGCTGACTATGAGCAAATTAAGTATAAGTTTCAACTAGAGTAAGGTAGAGTGGAAATATTTTCTATGGTTATATAAATATCATGCAATCTGAAGTTAACATCAAAAACATCATGTTGTCTTTTTTTAACTAATAAGAAGTTTCTTTAGTAAACAAAGATAACACTAGTGTGACAGTTCAAAATTTTTTACGTGACGTCATGAGATATAGCTATCGTACCACCTGTCAGCCATTTGCAAATTTGCTTTGCGTATTCTCGGAAGTAGTTCAGCTGTCAGTGTTATAAGTTTTGTGGTTATTTTCATTTATAACTTTAATTTATATAACTTTCATGGCAGAAAATTGTAAATTATTTATGCAAAACAATGCCTAGGTGCTGTATAATTGGTTGTGCGTCATCAATATCCCGCAAACCGAGCAATATTACGTTTCACCGGTAAGTTAAACACTTTCTTGGAATAACAGTATTTAAAACGTAAGTAAGTTATTCTGAAAATGATTGCGTGTATAAATCGATACATATCGTATTTTGGCGTGTTCTATTTATGCTATATTGCTCTTTTCGTTTATATTTTTATAATATTTCGGTCCGTAAATAATATTGTTTACATGGCTAGTGTCGTTACTTTAACATTTGGTTTATATCGATAATTTTAATATTTAAAAATATATTAATTATTTTAGATTACCAAAAGATGAAACAAAAGAGGAAAATGGCCGAGTTACATAGAAGCAGAAAATATTAAATGTAATGAAAAACTTTTATCTGCTCACTTCATTTTAGGGAAAGTTGTTTGAATCGAACTTTAAATATAATAAAATTACGAGATGATGCATTGCCAATCAAATACTCTGGTAAGAATTTTTGACAATTGCTTTTAACTTATTTAAAAAAAAAAAATGTCTATTTAGTTTTTATATATAGTCATTTTGTTATTCTATAAATGTACCTTATTTTTAGTCTTGCGGTCATATGATGACTATTTTAATTGAAAAAAATCAGAATGCAATATATAATAATATTAAAATATAAAATTCTAATCATAATATACTCCCAGTAAAATATACAATAAAATGAGTTAAATAATTTTAATAAAAATTAAAATATGCACACTTATCAAATTAAAGGCATAGTTAAAGGTTTGCTTTGCTGTTCAATAGTATAATCTTAATACCCAAATAATTATTTTGCGGCGTGGATGTTTATTTTGCTGATGCATCATAAAATACGCTACCTTTTTGAATTTAAATTGCTGACCGTTATCTTGATTGTTCACAGAACATGAACTGCAGACTGTTTTAGTGCTGAGAAAATATTTGTATGCTTGCCTATTGATTAATCGGCTGTTTTCTTCTTGCTAACCAAATTTTTAAATAAAATGCCAATTGTTACTTCTTTAATAATGTTACTGTTATGCCAATTGTTACTTATTCATCACCAACTTTGTTTTCTTTATTTTCTCTTGTTTATTCATCAAAGTTTACAGTATTTTTATGTTCTTTTACCAATAATATAATACAAAGATTTTGTAGGTGTTTCAAGTTTTATATGTTTACTACTAAACAAGATGTTCTGAACTAAAATTGTGACACAGTACGCACGGTATCTCACTTAATGAGGAGGAAGCGAAATTTATTCAGTCAAAACAATTTATTGAATAAATTTATAGACAAGTTGGCTTACTAGTTACAAGCATATAAGAAAGTCGAAACTCTGTGCTTATAGTTCAGCAATCTATTACGGGAAACCATGTACCGAGAAAAGAAGAAACTGTAAGAAAGGAACCGGTAAGAAACTGCAAGGGCTGCTTTTGCACCCTGTTTAATTTCATACTGAAAAATAAAAAATGACTTCATTGGACCAAAATGTCACTTTCCACCAAAACAATAAAAAATATATAACAGACAAAAAAAAGCATAATAATTCATTCGTCAATCGACTCATTAAGAGCTTATTATAGTTACCGTGGTAGTTATCATGGACAGTAGTCACACTTCCCGTGGATGCAAAATTAAACTTATGTTAAAAAAACTATTTAATTATAATTGCAAAATGTCAACATGACAATATATATGGAAATAATTATAAAACACGATTGATATTATTGTAAAACTTTTAAGATATATATTTTGGTATTATAGTTCTTAAAACTATGTAAAATTTGGCTATATTAGAGGAAAAAGAAACATATTTATCGAGGTACAATCATATTATTAAATAATATAAATGTGAAAGTTTGTGAGGATGGATGTTGGTTACTCTCATGTAAAAACTACTGAACGGATTTTGATGAAATTTGGAATACGAATAATCTTTTACCCGTGGGAAGCGCCATCATACGCTGGTAACATATGTTATATTTACTATAGTGACGCAACGGAGTCGCAAGAACAAAGAACGCAAGAAATTTTAGATGTCCAACAAAATACGAGCAAAAGATTGCTTAATGATTTATAAATAATTGATAAATTCACGCCACTTTTAAAAAAATATTATTTTCTTGATACTGGCGTGAATTTTTCAATTTAATTAATAATAATCATAAATAGGATTGGTACGTAAGTGTGAAATGAATAGAAGTGTAATAGGTAATAGTTTAGCCATGCCCCTAACAATGAAAATTATATTATATTATTTAATAAGTAGTAGTATTGTAGCAGTTTCACGAAATACTGACTTTTATTTAATATGACTTCAATGTCGATACAAATATCGATATCTTGGGTCACGCCCTATGACAATCCGCCATCGAAGAATTTGCATTTGAAGTTTAGGCATATACGCTTTTTTCGTAGGTATGGCCGGTCCTCTTCTTTTATCCATAGTTTTCGATTTCATTTTTTTTCTAATCATTTTACATAATTTATATCACATGGATTGCTATGTTCTCATGAGGTAGATGAGGAATCTGGTGTTTGATACCCAGATTTTGTATATTTACTTCAGACGTCAGGGTGCTCATTGAAAGTATCCTTGTATCTTTGTGAAATAAATAATATTGGATAGAAAATTTTATATGCTTGAAGTGCTAGACAGTTAAAGATTAAAATTTTTTGGTACCTTAATATAAGGTATTTTTATAAATAATTAATGATAAAGCAAACATATCAATGGATTTACACAACTTATTATGTTCTTTACAGTCTATTGATAACTCACTCACAAACTCTTAAAATGTAGGAATTAAAAGTCACAGTGGATTGGAGTATTTAATATATTTCACGTTGTAAATACATAAAAGTCAGATGAGAGTAAAGAAGAGAGTGACATAAAAACAAAAAACAGTGTATAAAATACTAATTCAAAAAGGTATACGAAAAGATGCCAGTGTCTGATTAATATAGAAAAAGGTTTTATCTACACCTCCCCGTAATCAGGACACTTATGTACACCCTTTATATAAACACACTGTATGTACAAAAACACTATAATATCAAAAGTACCTTAACATGATGCCCTAACCTAATTAACCTAATAACACAAAACAAATAACACTAAACTAATCCTAAATTAGTTAGGCACATATAGTGTCTCAGCTTAGGCAGTGGCTTTGTGAGAATGTCTGCTGTTTGGTGAGCTGATGGTATGAATGACACATTGACTTGTTTAGTGGATATAGACTCACAAACAAAATGATGTCTAATATCAATATGTTTTGTGCGGGCGTGATGCGTGTTGTTTTTTGTTAATTTGATGGCACTTTGATTGTCACAATTAATGGTGATGGGTGACGAAAAGCAAAAGATGTCGCTTAGTAATGAGCGAATGTAGATGGCTTCCTTACAGGCTTCACTTAGAGCCATGTACTCAGCTTCTGTTGTTGATGTTGCAACGGTTCTCTGTTTACGTGATTCCCATGACACTGCTGAACCACACATTTGGAAAACATATCCTGTATAGGATCGTCTGTCCACCAGATTACCACCATGATCGGCATCAGCAAATCCGATTAGATCACCACTATTGTTATAGGTCAGTTTCCTATTTTTTATAGCCTTCAGGTACCGATGAACACGTTTCGCAGCTCTCCAATGTACCGAGATAAAACTTCTTCTATACAAACACTACAAATACCTATGTTTGCCGAAGTTACTTTTGTAGGGCAAAATGTTTTTAATTATCAATTCTGAAGATGGATCAAGGTATTTTATTTCACTCAGCAATTGGGGGTACCTAATTGCACCTCTTAAAATTTTAAATAATATAAATTGTTTCACATCTATCATTAAACGCTAACTATCGATCGTCAAAAAGTAGAAATTTGCAACTTTTTAGAAATCGTTAATTTTGACAGATGAAACGTTCGGATTTAGTAACGTTTCAGTAGCGTTTCGATCCAACGAAGTGTCAAAATTTTAGTGGAATAAGGGCCGACGATCGACTCAAGTATATGGACGTAGTTATGCAAACCAGCCACATGATGTCAGTTTTGAGAAAAATGGGTTTCTTGTTTTTAGTAATAATTGTTTGTAGAATATATTTTATTTTATTTATTTATCAAGAAATTTTGTGAATTTACAACATTTGAGTTTAATTGCAACACTTTTAGGCTTCTCTGCACATAATTCGATTTTGACAGATTTGTGGGTTGGTTCCGGTTTGCATAACTACATCTGTATAGTTCTATGTTCGATTGAGCGAGTAGAATACCGTTTACAGTTTCTGTTGATCGATAGTTAGCTAAACTAAAATAGAACCGGAACTGTATCGTTTGACGCCATTTTGACACCGAGTAGAATAGGAAAACCACTAAAAGTTGTAGTTTCGTTCGGTTTCGTTCCGTTTTCGATTCGATTTAAACAAAATTTATTTATAGAGTAAGGTAGAGTGGAAATATTTTCTATGGTTATATAAATATCATGCAATCTGAAGTTAACATCAAAAACATCATGTTGTCTTTTTTTAACTAATAAGAAGTTTCTTTAGTAAACAAAGATAACACTAGTATGACAGTTCAAAATTTTTTACGTGACGTCATGAGATATAGCTATCGTACCACCTGTCAGCCATTTGCAAATTTGCTTTGCGTATTCTCGGAAGTAGTTCAGCTGTCAGTGTTATAAGTTTTGTGGTTATTTTCATTTATAACTTTAATTTATATAACTTTCATGGCAGAAAATTGTAAATTATTTATGCAAAACAATGCCTAGGTGCTGTATAATTGGTTGTGCGTCATCAATATCCCGCAAACCGAGCAATATTACGTTTCACCGGTAAGTTAAACACTTTCTTGGAATAACAGTATTTAAAACGTAAGTAAGTTATTCTGAAAATGATTGCGTGTATAAATCGATACATATCGTATTTTGGCGTGTTCTATTTATGCTATATTGCTCTTTTCGTTTATATTTTTATAATATTTCGGTCCGTAAATAATATTGTTTACATGGCTAGTGTCGTTACTTTAACATATGGTTTATATCGATAATTTTAATATTTAAAAATATATTAATTATTTTAGATTACCAAAAGATGAAACAAAAGAGGAAAATGGCCGAGTTACATAGAAGCAGAAAATATTAAATGTAATGAAAAACTTTTATCTGCTCACTTCATTTTAGGGAAAGTTGTTTGAATCGAACTTTAAATATAATAAAATTACGAGATGATGCATTGCCAATCAAATACTCTGGTAAGAATTTTTGACAATTGCTTTTAACTTATTTAAAAAAAAAAATGTCTATTTAGTTTTTATATATAGTCATTTTGTTATTCTATAAATGTACCTTATTTTTAGTCTTGCGGTCATATGATGACTATTTTAATTGAAAAAAATCAGAATGCAATATATAATAATATTAAAATATAAAATTCTAATCATAATATACTCCCAGTAAAATATACAATAAAATGAGTTAAATAATTTTAATAAAAATTAAAATATGCACACTTATCAAATTAAAGGCATAGTTAAAGGTTTGCTTTGCTGTTCAATAGTATAATCTTAATACCCAAATAATTATTTTGCGGCGTGGATGTTTATTTTGCTGATGCATCATAAAATACGCTACCTTTTTGAATTTAAATTGCTGACCGTTATCTTGATTGTTCACAGAACATGAACTGCAGACTGTTTTAGTGCTGAGAAAATATTTGTATGCTTGCCTATTGATTAATCGGCTGTTTTCTTCTTGCTAACCAAATTTTTAAATAAAATGCCAATTGTTACTTCTTTAATAATGTTACTCTTATGCCAATTGTTACTTATTCATCACCAACTTTGTTTTCTTTATTTTCTCTTGTTTATTCATCAAAGTTTACAGTATTTTTATGTTCTTTTACCAATAATATAATACAAAGATTTTGTAGGTGTTTCAAGTTTTCTATGTTTACTACTAAACAAGATGTTCTGAACTAAAATTGTGACACAGTACGCACGGTATCTCACTTAATGAGGAGGAAGCGAAATTTATTCAGTCAAAACAATTTATTGAATAAATTTATAGACAAGTTGGCTTACTAGTTACAAGCATATAAGAAAGTCGAAACTCTGTGCTTATAGTTCAGCAATCTATTACGGGAAACCTTGTACCGAGAAAAGAAGAAACTGTAAGAAAGGAACCGGTAAGAAACTGCAAGGGCTGCTTTTGCACCCTGTTTAATTTCATACTGAAAAATAAAAAATGACTTCATTGGACCAAAATGTCACTTTCCACCAAAACAATAAAAAATATATAACAGACAAAAAAAAGCATAATAATTCATTCGTCAATCGACTCATTAAAAGCTTATTATAGTTACCGTGGTAGTTATCATGGACAGTAGTCACACTTCCCGTGGATGCAAAATTAAACTTATGTTAAAAAAACTATTTAATTATAATTGCAAAATGTCAACATGACAATATATATGGAAATAATTATAAAACACGATTGATATTATTGTAAAACTTTTAAGATATATATTTTGGTATTATAGTTCTTAAAACTATGTAAAATTTGGCTATATTAGAGGAAAAGAAACATATTCATCGAGGTACAATCATATTATTAAATAACATAAATGTGAAAGTTTGTGAGGATGGATGTTGGTTACTCTCATGTAAAAACTACTGAACGGATTTTGATGAAATTTGGAATACGAATAATCTTTTACCCGTGGGAAGCGCCATCATACGCTGGTAACATATGTTATATTTACTATAGTGACGCAACGGAGTCGCAAGAACAAAGAACGCAAGAAATTTTAGATGTCCAACAAAATACGAGCAAAAGATTGCTTAATGATTTATAAATAATTGATAAATTCACGCCACTTTTAAAAAAATATTATTTTCTTGATACTGGCGTGAATTTTTCAATTTAATTAATAATAATCATAAATAGGATTGGTACGTAAGTGTGAAATGAATAGAAGTGTAATAGGTAATAGTTTAGCCATGCCCCTAACAATGAAAATTATATTATATTATTTAATAAGTAGTAGTATTGTAGCAGTTTCACGAAATACTAACTTTTATTTAATATGACTTCAATGTCGATACAAATATCGATATCTTGGGTCACGCCCTATGACAATCCGCCATCGAAGAATTTGCATTTGAAGTTTAGGCATATACGCTTTTTTCGTAGGTATGGCCGGTCCTCTTCTTTTAGTATAAATTGTGTAACGACATGAATGTTCAACTGCACGGCGATAAACTAAATTTAATTAAAACAAAAACGTCGTTACTGATGTCGAAGCCAAACTGCTTCTACACAAAAAGAATATGGGCAGACATGAGTTTTACAATTTTAAGAATTTATTAAAATCCTGCAGTAACGATGAATCATATGGAAAACCCCAAGTTTTACACAATGAGATATGATAAAGAAAAAAAAAAACAAACTATAATTATTATTTTTACTAATATGAAAGAAAACAGAAAGAATGAGTATAAATTAATCTGGATGGTTAAAAAGATTCGACATTTAGGTCTACCACAACTTTCCCAATACATTTTTTGAATTTAAAGAGATTGGCATTAAATATGTCTAATGCCTGATTAACTGGGAGGATCTCATTATAATTTCTGCACATACGAGCGATGGGATTATGATAAGATATGTTATTTCTATATGTCGGTATGACAAAAGTTGGTTGCCTGCGCCTTGGATTATATTTGAAATTAATGTTAATAGATGAAAGAAGATATTCTGAGTCAATTACGGAATGAACTAATTTATGAAGTGTTATTAAATCATGTTGATAACGACGTGTGTTAAGAGATGTAATATTGAATTTACTCAATCTGTCCTCATATGACATCAAACCACGGCTGGTACCGAACTTTATACTTAATAGTTTTGTGAATTTCCTTTGGATTCTCTCAATTGCCATAGAGTGATTATTGTAGAAAGGATTCCAAATCGTCGAGCAGTATTCGATTTTACTTCTGACTAGGGACTAGTATAACAGAATTAAGCTTTTTGCCTTATAAAAGTCTTTAGTAATTCTATAGATAAAACCTAAAGTTCGCATTGCACTGATAGATAAGCAATCATAATGGGCCCTGAATGTAAGTTTGTCATCAAAAATTACCCCAAGATCCCTAACCGCTTCGCTGCGTCTAAGGACTGTAGCTTCTAGTTGATAATCGAAGATACATTTGTTACGCTTGTTTGTGAAAGATATGACAGTGCATTTGTTGATATTTAAAAACATACTGTTTAGAGCACACCATTGTGATATATAGTCAATATCCTTCTGTAGTTTTATACAGTCATCAATAGAATTAATCTGTTGAAAAACCTTGAGGTCATCAGCGTACAGTAAGCCCGGGCAAGATAGTTTTTCAGCGAGATCATTAATAAAGATCAGGAAGAATAATGGGCCAAGATGGGAGCCCTGGGGAACGCCAGACTTAATCTCTACGAGATCCGACAAAAAACCTTTAATGGCGACCAGTTGGTGTCTGTTAGAGAGATACGATTGGATCCAGCGGAAAAGTGACCCATGAATACCAAATTCACAAATTTTTCGGCAAAGTAAATAGTGATTAACCTTGTCGAATGCCTTTTTAAAATCTGTGTATACAGCATCTATTTGACCGCCATTATTAAATGCTTGAAACAAACAATGACTGTACTCAAGAAGGTTACTAACCGTGGATCTACCTTTTGTGAAGCCATGCTGTTTAGGCGATAAATGGGGTTTGATGTGGTGGTATACAAAGTCATAGATGATTGACTCAAATATCTTCGCTGGACATGACAAGATACTTATTGGTCTATAGTTTGCTGAGCTGTTTAGCACATACCTTGAAGATTATAGCAGGAAGTTTATCAGGGCCAGCCCCCTTATTTATATCCAACTTTTTCAACTTTTTCAGTACGTCGACAGAAGTCACTTGTACCTTTGTCAATGACAATGAGCCAGAGAGAAGCGACACGTCATCACAATTAGAGGGTGTTACCGGCAAAGGGTTCTCGAAAACTGAGGCAAAGTATCTAGAAAAAAGTTCGCATACACCTTTGCCATCAGACGAGGACACCCCATCAAGTGTCATCGTCTGAGGAATGTCTTTACTGTTTCCTTTTTTAAAACGCACAAAGTTCCAAAACGATTTAATATTTACCTCCAATGCATCCTCAACTGACAATACATATTTTTTATAACAAGCATTTAGTAAACATTTCGCACGATGCCGTAATAACGAAAATGTGTCATAATCCCTAGGATTATTATACTTCTTGAAACGTTTGTGGTATTTATTTTTTTCAATCATACATCTCTCAAGTCCCGGTGAAAACCACGTTGGGAAATTGTTTTTACTCAGTGGAGTATGTTGCTTTATGGTATCGTATAAAATCCGATAAAAAACATCGACAGCATCATCGACATTCTCTAAATCTAGTAATGAGGTCCAGTCAGTACTGTCGAGGTCAGATTGAACACGTTGAAAGTTACACTTAAAGAAATTGTAGCGTGGGTTTACGTTACATCTGATAGAATTCCCGTATTTACCCGGCTTCAAATGAATCTCGATAGGAGGGCGATGACGATCTTCCTTAGATAATGGGTTTGCTTTGGAGACATTTATTTGGTTAGCCGTAGTGAAAACCAAGTCCAAGAGACGATGGTTCGCATTGTGTATATTATTAAACTGAGAAAGACTGCATAGTGTGAGTGTTTCATGTAGCATTTTGGATTTAGGGTCAGTGGGAAGGCTAGGGGCAAGGTAGGCACCGTTACTTGACCAAGACAAATTAGGAACATTAAAATCTCCAATAATTAATGGAATGCCGTTATTAAAATGAAGTATATTCGACTGTATTTTATCATGAAATTTGACCAGCAGGTCAGATTGTATATCGGGAGGCAGATAACATACACATAAATGTATTAAGAAAGAAGGTTTAGCATTTGAGACAGAGACCCATATGTCCTCAGCTTCACTCTCCCAACTTAATTGACGAACGATATTAAAAGATTTTTTGATAGCTATAAGCACCCCGCCACCTTCAGATTTATGTATTAATTAACAGTGTAGATGAAATCAAAATAGATGATCAAATTATTCCATCTTCTGAACAGGTTAAATTTTTGGGTGTTATTCTCGATTCCAAATTGACTGGCTCTCCTCATTTCAATTACGTTCTACAAAAATCGGAGAAATCTGTGAATATTCTTAAGTCACTTTCTGGGGTGTGGTGGGGTCCCATCCCTATTCACAGAAACTTATATATAATGCCCTAATACACAGCTTGTTTGACTACAGTTCTTTTTTGCTTGAGCCGTGCTACAAAGAATCTCTTATAAAATTAGACAAACAACAGCTAAGATGCCTACGTATCATATCAGGCGCCTTCCTTTAGATTTAAGACGTCAATATCTTTCTGACAGATTCATTTTCAAAATTGTTTAATTTCAAACTCACCCCCTGTGTTCTCGACTTCGTAAATTATCTAGTCTCATAACTGGTTCAGCATATTGGACTCACAAGAATTCCCCTAGAATAATAGATAGCTATGAGAAACTGTCTAATTTGACTCACAACATCACAAAATTTGATGTTCTCCCTCTTTTTAGTATCAATTATGATGCCCTAATTTTTTCTCCTGATATAGTTTTAAATTTCGGTATACAGAAAGATGACCTTTTGCACAAAAAAAAATCAGGAATGTTTGTTTTAAATAAAGATTGGATTAACTGACTGCCAATTTTCACTGATGCTTCTAAAACCTGCTCGGATGGTAATGTAGGTGCAGCAGTATGTATCCCAAAATATAAAATTGTGCTAAGTTTTAAATGTCTAATTGAAGCATCTGTCTTTTCTGGAGAAGCGGTGGCTATCTTAGAAGCCGTATCCTATGTACTTTCACATAAATTGAATAAAACAATCGTCTTTACGGACTCAAAAAGTGGTTTAGAAACTCTTTTAAGTCATATATTTAAAAGCAAAGCACCGTCTCCGATAATTTTGAAAATTAAAAATCTGCTAGATATCTGCTCTTGTGTTGTTTTTTTTTTAGTAGAAAAAGAACAATCTCAAGGAATAATTAATGAATTACCGTACATAGGTAATTATAACTACCGTTCAGTCTCTTGAATCATAAATAAAATCATGTAATAATAAAATGTATATATCCATAAACATAACAAGTGAAAATACGCATCACTCCTCACAATCTAAATGGCAAAATCCGTCACCGAGTACCCCCTAGGTACCCACACCCTGCTTTTTTAAAAGAAATTCTTTGAAATGTTTTTTCAGAGTCACTTTCGAAGTAGATATACTTACCCAGAGATGGGACACCGGATATAATGCGATTTGCACTTTAACCCGAGAGCCGCTCCCTTCGCCAGTTCATCCGCCCTCTCGTTCCCAATCACGCCGACGTTGGCCCTGATCCAAAATAGGGAGACCTAGGCCGTGGTCCCTAAGTTGGATCATGGGCAAGATGATCCAACTAACCCTACAAAGGGGTTACAAAACTCCATTTTTGCGAAAAAGGAGTGAAAACTTCAGCCAAAGTGTATCAAGATACCGTGTTAGAAGCGGTAGTTAAACCTCTCAACAACACCTTATTCAAAAACGAATTGTGGAAATTCCAACAGGATTCAACGGGTCTGCTCTAAGCGTCACCCAAATATTGCGTCGCTCGAGAAATCTTTGGAGGCAGCAGTGACCAAGTTTCCAATGGAAACCGTTCGTAAATCCATCGATGAATGGCCTGCCCGTTTAAAAGCGTGCGTTAAAAATCAAGGGTGGACAATTTGAATAACTAGTTTAGTACGTTAACATATCTTTTTCACTCTGCATAATCACATATAAAACTTTAAACTAAACTTATTATTTTAGAAATAATTGGATATTTTTTTGTAACAGAACTTATGGCTACACTAGGTAGTGATTTCTAAGTAGGTAAAAAAAAGGGCCGCTAATAAATTATTTATTCTCAAAGTGGGCAGTAGACAAAATAAGTTTAGGAACCTCTGCCCTATACTCATAGCAAAACAATCAAAATGCAATTTCAATTTATCACTCTTTATTGATTTTAAAAAAATATTTATATCATACATCCATTATATTTAGAGCCTATAAAACAAAATTCTCAAGATACATGTCTCAATGCGTTGGCAATATTCTAACCTGGTTCTCACCGGCATAGTTTGTCCCTAGTTACTACAACTTTAATAACAATATATATAAGCCAAAAAAATATGTTTTACATCTAAAGGTACCTAATTTGATATAAGATTTAGTTCACCTTTTGAATTCACTAAATGTTTACTCTTGTAAAACTTTAGGCCCTAAGTACTGATATTTAATTATAAATAGAAAACAGAAATTAAAGAAACCAAATCAAAATAGAAAAAAAAAACATTCTCTTAGGATTTTTTTATAACAACGTAACAATCTGTAAAATCCATAAGAGATAAAATGTACATACATTATTATACTTTGATAATTATTATTATACTTCTATAATTAAACAAATACATTCACTTTAGTGATATTATTAAGGCCCGACGCCCATGACTGTATTGCACAAAAAATATTATTAATGTTAACGGCATAGGTAAAACATTATTTGCATTATAGGTACCTCGGCAATTTTCGTCATTGAAGTTATTATTTCTACATTTTCTAAGGATCTCTAGCTGTGCTATCAGTGGGCGCCGTACGATACTATGATGAATATGAATTAAATATGAAAATACGAGATAATGATAAAAACAAAGATCTTCGAAAGGAGAGATAAGTTTTTTTTTTATATAAATTACATCCTGTTGGCACACATTAGAAAAGTTTTTGCATTATATTTATTATTGATCTTTGAGAGTATCTTTAATTAATACTTCGTAATGTATGCAATGTTATGAAGCAAAGTCAATGATGTATTGAAAAGTTTAGATGGTTTGTGGCTAATGTCATTTTCACTCGTAATTTTCTGTGAAAAGTTGTAGAAAAAATGCCTCCCTGAGTGTTTAAACATTCACAAATTACACATTGACAATGAGAAAAGCAAAAATATATTTCATGCGTAAGAACTGTACTTACTCTTTTTTATTTTAATAAAAATAATAAAACGTCATTCAAAAGCGGCCATTTTTTCGTTCTATGAGGATGCAGCAGTTAACACGTTAAGCTATGCAAGTATTTTTATCTCATTCTAACAAGAGATATGCTGTAGATTGAATGAACTGACAGTTGATATCCTGAATATTGCACACATCATTTGTAAATAAAATTTAGTTGAAGCTACAAAAATTTAAATTGAATCAACATTGAAGCTCTCACTCTTAACCTAATGTTACCATAATAAATAATATGCAATCTGAGACATTTAGAATTTTCAATGATAAATTTATACAGAATGGTGACAGTACTATTCTAGACTTTATTATTTATTCTTACATCTAAGTATACAAAATAGGAATCTGCAATAAAACAGGAACGCTCTTACGTTTTTAGTTTTGAATAAATTTTAATAATATTCAAGATTTGAATAAATATATTCATAAATATTTTTTACAAACAAAAGAATTCATTTTGACAGGTCGAATGGCATTTGTATAGGAGCTGCACAGAATCAAAAAAAGAATGTGTCGGACGGCAAATATTTACATTACAATCTAATATCAAGATAATCTAGTACAAAGTAGAAACAAAATGATATCTATCTATAAATCTACTATGAAATTTATTGAAAGTTAGGAGTAAGCACTAATCAACAGCATATCGTGCGTGACTGTTTACACATTGGTCCAATTTCAGGTCTCATCACATTTCTGTCATGGGTCAATCACAATTATTCAAAACAAAAATGTTTTTAGTAGTATGAGCATACTACTATATATGTTAATGGGTGAGTAGAATGAGAAATAATGATAAAATGCAAACATATGGAATGAAAGGATTTTTCTTCTTAAAAACTACAAGCACCAGAAGATCTTGAATAATATAATGGGTTGGGTTTCTAATGCTATCATCACTTGTGAGGTCCTGATGTATATTTATTAATAAAACTTAAATAAACATTGAGAGTTTTAGAACATTGCACCATTTCAGTACAACAGGATAATAAAACTCAAACATATTGCAGATTCCCAAAGGTCAATTAATGTTCTTGGAACAAATTAAAAAATTATGACTCATATAATGCTTAAAAAACAAAACATATTATGCTTCTATGTAAACAATAATTAATTTATAAAGAAAAAAACATGTCAACATTAGCTAAATAAAAAATAAAATATGAAACTAAAAACATGGACGTAAATTGACTGAAAATGAACAGTTATGACATTAAAATAGTGCAATTGCACCACCCTGTAAAATTACAACCCTAAAATTAAATTTAACAAAATGTCAATTGGTATTGTGGATTACTTGTAAACAAGCCGATGAGCTATAATGATAAAAGTTTGCATTTATTTTAAACTGAAGCAATAACTTTATCAGAAGTATGACTGGTATTGAGCTAGTAACAGGGCGTAGCCCTCAAATGGACCCTGTATTTACTTACTCGACCCTCACTGATCCTTGCGCGCCTTTTTCTTGCCTTTCTTAGACACTTTCGCATCAGTCCAAGTGTCTGCAAATAAAGATATCATGTCTTATATATCCAATATTAGCTATTACAGTGATCTTTTATACTATTGTTAGTTTAAAAAATACAATAATTCCATTTCCAAGTAAAATGGAATTAAACCTGTTAGACTTAAATGTAATTAAAATTCATATGGCAGTATTGATGTAGATCGCTAAACATTATAAAATACTAGCATTCTACAAACATTTTTCATGCATCTTTGCACATCTAAAGTGAAATAGTCCTTATCTATAAGCACTTTTTGATATTACTATTATTGACACATCAATACTATACTTATATCTGCGATTTTTTAAATCAAAGACAACCATTATTTTCATTTTGATGACTTTTATAGCAGATTTAGACTATTAGCCCTTTTAAACTCTGATGCAAATATTATACCTCCTAACTCATCAAACACTGGAACATTCTGCTTTTCTCCTTGGTTAGCCAGTCCATCGGAAGTGTCTTCAGGCTCAGGTTTGGGTGCATTCTTCGCAACAGCAGCAATCTGTTAAGAAAAAACCCATTGATGTATCCAGTTTATAAGCACAATTAAAGAATAATACTTTACTTTTACATAAAGGGTTGCATAAATTATTACAAAACACTTCTAGAAAACTTACTTCTATAGATTTTTTTTTATTTTGTTTCTCTTTATTTTCTTTCTTCTTGTTGCTTCTCAAATCTTTAACATCTGGAAGTTCTTCATCAGCTACTAGTTCATCATCTGCACCACCAAGGGCAGCCTGCTCACGTAGTTCAGCCTAGTTATAATGCAATCAATTACCAAATTTTTATAAATGTTGGTATTTATGCACAAAATTACATAGACTAAATAACAATTTACTATATATTTTAAAACTTTGTGATAAACATATTGAATTGCAGTTTTTCAACTTTTTACCCTGTTATTCATTAAAATATTTATGCAAATACCTCTTTCAACACTCGCTGGAACTCTTCCACTTGAGCTTGCAAGGCACGTGTAGATTCCTCATCAAGTTGAGGCCCTTCGGCTTTCACCAACTTAACGGACTCTTCAACAGCCTCTTCTTGTTGAGACTGAGCAGCTTCTACATCATCCTTAACCACTTTCTTATTCTTCTTAGCAGGGCTCTCTTTCTTCTTTTCCTTCTCTTTTTCTTCAGGACTTTTCACTTTCTTTTTGTCACTCTTCTTTGGCACCTCCTCCCAAACACCTTCATCAAAATCTGCAGGCTTCTCAACCTCAACATTGGACTTGGGTTTTTTAGTCTTTTTTGCTTCTCCTGCTGTCTCTTTCTTTACCAATTTAGGCTCTGATTTCTCCTTGGGTTTTGGTTTATCTGTTTCTTTCACTTTTTCCTCTTTTTTCTCCTTCAAAGGTGACTTTTTAGAGGCTTCAGACTTAGACTTCACATCCTCATTTGTAGGACGGTTGGGTGAAGATTTCTGTAAGAAAATATAAATATTAATTTTTTAATACATTGTTGCAATGCACCACGCTACTGAATATGAGAAAAATTAAACCAATTGAAAAAAAATATTTCTCTAATTCAGTGACTTATAAAAATTATGAATGCGTACATCAATAGGACACTATTATGAAACGTACATTTTGATTATTCCGACGGCATTTAAGTAACATCACCCGGTAAATACGAGCATATGCTTAGGTTAAAAATAAAATTAGCCCAATGAATACAATGTCGGGCACAACCAGTACAATGTTGTTTTGACTGACCTTGTCCTTTGTTTTTCTCTTCTTGTTTGACGATTTTCTATCGTCTACAACTAACGGCAACTTATCGAATTGTGGCTGTTCCGCCGAATGGAATCCGAAGACAAAAACTAACGCAGCACACACTAAAACAACAGCTACTGCTGCGATAGGGAAAAGAAATTGTGTGTTGGACACTTGCGATAGTAATTCCATCGTGAAGGTGTATTCCTATAAATTTAAAATTAAAAGTTCACATAAAAAGTACCGATAAGATTTGATAATGCTCAACAAATTAACTTATAAGTGATAAAAGCAGACACGGAGACATGATGACGCGGCTGTGACGTGCCTAAAATTTACGTTTTGTTGTGGGTCAGTGTTGCCATTGCCAGACGGAATTAGTAAGAAGCAATAGAAAATTTCGTAAGAATCAGTAAATTTTGTAATATGGTGCAAATTATATATATATTGATTTATTACCATATTTACGAATCAAACTATAAAAAGCTATGATTTTAATGCACTAGTTTTTAAAGTAACTACAAATATCTCGAGTTTTAACAGCTTTTATAACCTCAAAACATTTTTTACAAATGAATGATCGGAAAGATGACCGGATCTCATGGTAGGTCATATGTTGGTCATATGCCTATCTGTTTTGATAATTCTTTCACGAATTTTTTCATGAAGATTGACACGACCGCATTAGATTCTGCTAACCAGCTATAACTCGTCGTCTTGCATGGTTGAAAACAGTAGAATATAGTTGGAAATCGGAAAATAATAACTTATGAATACTGTAATAATCTAATAATAATATTGACAATTTTCTTTATTTTATTTTTTGTAAAAGTAAACGCGATCTCTTCATTTTCATTTTTTTTTAAATAAGTCATTTTGCCTTCAACAAAAATTAGGAAATTTCGAAATATCATAACAAGGTTTTTAGCGTTTTATTATTAGTAAGTAGATATCTAATCGAATAAATTTGGAAGTATTTAAAAAAAACGAAAGCACTAATAAAGCACCTCCACTAGATGGCAACTTTAACAAAAGTTGATTTTTGCAGGAAACAAATGGACCAAAAAAAGTCATTTCTGTTCCTTTTAACTAACATATTAAAAGACTGAAATTTGAAAAGTTCGAAACTTAGATATCAATACGAATACGAAAAAGCACAAATAGAATATGAGTTGTTTATTGGGTTTTGAAAACTAATTTACTTTTAAACTTGATAGAAAACCGGAAAGGTTGTCATGGAGAAATCAAGAACGTACGGTAGTGACATCTAGTTTGATTTCGGGAACTAATGTTTTTTTTTAATGCAATGAAATGACAAAAAGTAATAAACTGTAATACGAGCTCATATCATAACCATTACAGGGTTAACTAAAAGGTGACTGTGACGAAAGAACCTTAATATTATTTACATTAAAATTTGTTAACGATAACTGACCATATCCATAATGTTATGTTTTTAATTATATCACATAATATTCCCTTTTATGTCACGTTATTTTTTAAACAGTGACAAATCACAACAGCGAAAATAGACCTGCCCCTTGTTCTGTCTCTGGCAATTTCTGAAGAGAAACTATTATACATAAATAAATTCTTTACAGAGCTCTGTGGGCCAACCGTCATCGAGTATAATAACACTTTTTGTGTTTTTTATTTCGTTAAAATGTACACAGACGCATATCTAAAGCTGACGGCACTCGCGCTCGTACTGGTTCGAAATGGTCCAAAATATCGTTTCCTTGAGCATGGTCTATATGTGCGTTGTTCGAGCGCACTTTGTATGTTGATTGTCTTCTATTATATATATTCTGTGCTAATGGCTACGAATCAAGAAATTGTAACAGTTGTTTAATACAAAATCAAGTGTCATAATCGGGTTCGGTGAAGACATATGAATATTGTGACATTAGTAGCTAATGAATATAGTCGATAATCGGCAAAGGTCGCTCCTTGTCGTTATTCGTTTTATGTTAGGGTTGTCTAATTCACACATTTTTATTGAGGATAAGTGAGGACCTCGTTTTACCTCATAAGGTACTCGCGAAGTACCCCTCATCTGAGGTGAGGTAGAGCAAAATAAAATAAACGCAAAGATTAAGTATGTAGCGAGGCGTAAGGCAAATGAACCAGGGAGTCGGTAGCTTTGCGCGCGCCTCTAATCGCCGCTCGAGCCGAGATTAACATTTGTAATGATCGAATATTGAAAGCTATAATAATTAAATATTGTTGTAAAACAAGTTATTGCAAAAATATTTTCTTACGCAATATGAATTTAGGTTATTAATTTCTGTCTTCATTCGAATAGTATTTTTTACTGTTATTTATATTTTAATGAGGAAGTATTTAAGAAAAAAAATGCACTCAAAAAGAATCTCACTAGATGGCGACTCTAGCAAAAGTTATTTTTGTTTGCAGGAAACGTTTGGCCCAACGATAATCATTTCCGTTCCTTTTAACTAACACATTAAAAAACTGAAATTCGCAAAGTTCGAAACTTACATATCAATGCAAATACGAAAAAGTACAAATAGAATATGAATTGTTTATTACGTTTTGAAAACTAATTTACTTTTATACATAAAAAGAAAATCGGAAGGGGTTGTCATAGAGAAATCAAGAAAGTACTGTAGTGACATCTTGTTTGAATTCTGGAACTAATATATATTTTTTAAATACTTCCTCATTAAGTTTTCAATTTTTTTTATTCGTTTCGCCTTACTTTTAACGATTTATATTATTCACTATTCTTTTGAGCCAGGCATATCAACTGAAGAGCTAAATGAGGTGCTTCAAAGATGAAAATTGAGTACTCCCTCATTTTGTCAAAACTCATCACAGTGATCTGTACTCATCACTATTTTATACTATTAGTATGGCGAAAGGGAGTTTTCAAACTAGAGTTGCACCCAACTCGAGTTAATGACTCGACTCATCACTAGTTAATTAAACTGTGTAATGTGACCGAAAGATTCGAGATTATAGGTTATCTTTGTGTTTTGGGTTATATTTTTCAATACAGGTCATAAATTATAATGGTAGGAGAAAGTAATATAAAAAAACGAAAAAAGAGACATTCGAAAATGTTAGATGATAAAAAAGAAGTATCTGTAGAAGTTGGAGGCTTGGAAATAGAAGATGAAGATCAAGATAATAATGGATCCAAAAAAAAGAAGAAGAATAAATCGGACAATTCTACAGTTCAGAAAAAAAGAGTTTATGATACAAAAGACGTATCTGCAGATGCTGAAGGTTTGGAAATTGAAGATGAAGATAATAAAGGACCTAAGAAAAAGAAAAAAAAGAAGAATAAACCAGACAATTCTACAGTTCAGTCCAATAAAAATAAATCGATTAGACAAATCAAGAGAGAAAAGTTTGCACAACGTCAAGCAGAAAGTTTAGCTGCAGCCAAGGAACAAACAAAATCAGAATGTTTAAATTACCTATCTCAGTGGAAATACCATCGACAAAATTGGAAATTTATGAAAGCCAAACAGGTTTGGCTGTATAAGAATAAATTTTCCGAAAATTTAGTACCAAAAGAATCATGGTCTTTACTTTTAGAATATTTTGAATCTGCAAAAGGCAATATTAGGAATATGTTGTTAGATGATGCAAACAAGATTATTAAACAGATGGATGACTGGACAGAATCACAAACAAGTGTAGACAAAAATGAAGAAGAAAATGAAGTGACTGAGAATGAGCTAAAAAAACCATCTGAAGCAGTATACAAGAGAGCTAGGGACTTGATACAATTTTTGCAAGAATAAAGTTTAAACTACTCTTATACTTTTATTTTTACCAACTACAAATTTACAGTAACAATACTTTCATTAAACATATTGTACTCCCGAGCACATTAAATAATTTAAGCTTTTATTTCTGCTTTAGTTTCCTCAATTGTATGTTGTTCTATCCACTTGCGTAATTTGTCAGTATCTTGTAAACCAACTAAGCGTTGCTGTACTTTTCCATCTTTGATAATAACCAATACAGGCACAGAGCTAACTTCATAGTCCAGAGCCAAGTCAGTTTGTTCATCAATATCAACTTTAGCTAAAACTATTTTCCCTTTATTCTCACTGATAATCGATTCCAAACGAGGAGTCAAAAGCCTACATGGATTGCACCATCTGAAATATATTTCTTCTGTACTTGTGTTGTCTCAAATATTAATACTTTAAAAACAAAGGCAATAATAAACAAGTATAAAGAGCTTGAGTCATAAAATATAATCTTACTGTCATAAAGATAGGGTCATTATTATTATATAATGTGAATTTTTATTATTCAATTCTTTTTCATCTACTAAATAACATAGATAAGTTCGAAATTATTCAGACTCATATTATAAATTTCAAGGTGAAATAAAATTCCCTTTTTATCATATCTACTCAAAATCACACTTACGTTGCAAAAAAATCGACGACGACTGGAACTTTACTGTTTATAACTTTAGCTTTAAAATCTTCAGTGCTTTGGATTTTCACAATGTCACGTTTGACTGATGATATCGAAAAATTTCGTATAATATCTTGGTTTCTGAAAACTGTTGAAGCATTACGTGTAATCATAGTTGATAAATTTTTCGTAAACATTTTTTATTGAGTATTTTTAAATTTTAAGAAAGTTCAAGGCTCTTTCAAGTAAAGCAAATCGCAGGGAAAAGAACAAAGAGTAATATATGGAAAAGAAAATGAAGGTAAAATATCAAAAACTGACAGTATTTTTTTTCTCTATGGCTAACAGCTGAGTCAGACCAGTCAGACCCATGTCAGTCCATGCATTAAAGTCGTAGACAGAGACTTAGGGCGCTTGTGCACTACACTGAATTTTCAGGTCCGGCGGTCCGATTTTTTCCGGTCCGGAATGACATGAAAGACCCAGATGAGTAGCTTGTGCACTTGTCCGTTTTTTTCCTGATCGGAGCGGCGCAGTGTAGGGCAGCTCCCTTTCAAGCTACACGTCACTTACGCTAGGCACGATGAGATTTTTGGAATGTCGGTAATTACGTTTGAAGACGTAGAAAGGTACCTACGAAAGCATTTTTTTTACTACTATCGGATGACCACTATCAGATGTAAAAACTTATACCTTTACTAATTTAGAAACAGCATTATTTACATACAATAGTTAAAAATATCTGTGACATTAGAATAAAATTACTGATAATGGGTTAGTACTTGATTTTTAAATTTATAAATGTACTATTTTTTTTTTCGAAGTTTTGTAAAAACAACTTAAAGCGATTACAGAGATAGACCAATCGGTGGCGTCATTTCGTAAACAAATCGAAATTAGTGCCGTGTAAGCGGAGAATTAATATGCTAAATGGAGTTTACGAGATCAGTTGACTGTATTATATATAGGTATAATTTTATACGCGTGGTGTAGTTTCTTTGAGCAGAAATATTTTTCCCTTAGAATACTTTTTTTTTTAATTTATTTATGACATAAACAGTCATTTCAAATTTTATTACAATATAGACTTAAATGCGAAAAAGACATTGAGTGTCACTTAGTTAATTCTGTTAATCATCTGTTTATTCTTTATTATTACTTCTGTTATCAAATATTTATCTATACTTATCAATTGTCTAAAAAAATTTGATAATGACAAATTTCCACTTTCATCCCCTATTTTTCGCGATAAAATGTAATCTATAGCCTTTCTTAAAGTTCAGTTTATTTACTTTATTAATTTCCGTTAAGATGGGTTCAGTTGTTTAGGCGTCTAAGCGTAACAACACTTATTTATTTTATCTTAAGTTATCGATACTATTAATACGATTCTAAAATCTAGCTAAGTATCGATACTAGAACCATACGCTGATCAAATTAGAACTATATCGAGTTTGCCAAAGCATATGCAGTGATATTTACCAACTATATTAAATCATCATATAAAATATAGTATTTTATAATCTACAATAAATATCGATTATAAGTTTATTGGAAATTAACAATTTCGCCAAAATAAATATCGATTATTTTTTCTCAAGCCTATTCCTTATGAATTTTCCGGATCGCGGACACAGCAGTGCACAAGCGTAAACACGTTTTTCATTGCCGCCATCTCGGACCTGAAAAAACCGGTCCGGAATAGAGAAAAGTAAAATCCCGGACGGTAATATTCCTGACAGTGCACAGGCTAGCATTACCTATATATGGCCTGACATATCGGACCTGAAAAAATCGGACCGCCGGACATGAAAATTCAGTGTAGTGCACAAGCGCCCTAAGTTTTTTTTTTTTTTTGCTGTATGGCAATAATGTGTGAACAATTTGCCAGTGTCGAGGTAAGGAAACAATCTCATCAAATAGAAAACATATTTACGCGAATACAAATAGTGGATCAAATAAGTTGCTAGTTTAAGAATAATTGTAAATAGATAATTGGTTAATTAAAATGTATGGACATTGTTATATTTTGATATTATTTAAATTAATGAAAGAAGATAAGATACTATAATATACACATGGATATAGTAGTAAACATGATATTCGAGTGGGTAATGGAACCTTTTGTACTTTTGTATTTTGAAGCGTTCCGAGTTCTCGACAACTTGTTCAAGGTCACGAGTCCACAATACTGTGTTGAAACTACGACCAAGCTATTTTGATACTTTTCCCAATTTTTGTATTTTTTAAATATTTCTACGGTGAGATTCATTATCGACTCCCAAATATTTTAACACGACTGCTCTCGAAAAGGAGTCTATTGTTTTTAGAATTAATGTATGTTTGTGAGTTTTTTTATTGCACCATAACTTTTGAAAGATATAACGGATATGAATGTATAGGGTATCATTAGAAACATCATCCTAAGTTACCAAAAAATACATAGAGTATCAGTAACACTTGCTTTATTTATTAATATTAAATAGGTATGGGGACGTGTGACGCCATTTAAAAAAGTATGTTTTTTTATCATAACTTTATGGGTATCAAATTAAAGGTCCATTAAAAATATATAATCTATATACATAATGAGCTGCTCACTAAAAGGAATAAAATATAAATAAATAATGTAAAAATTATAAACACGACTGCTAAGATCGAACAAAAATTAAAAGAAACAAGTTTAGCCAAATCATAGGCTATATCATATAAAAAGTGATGATAATATATCTATAAATATTAATTAAAAAATATTCGTGCCATATTCTTCGTCGACGATTTCGGAATATTTTCGTCATCTATAGGAAACATGTTTTTTTTTCTTGGCATGATCCATTCTGAAACAGGGACTGTTTCCTGTTTTGAAAAGTAGTAAATTAGAATTATATTAAACTAGTTATGCCCGCGACTTTATGCGAATGGAAAGTAACCTAAGTGTATTGAGAGAAGAAGTACCTTGCTTTATTTGCGTTTCTTAATATAAATATATATTTTAACTTTCTTATACAAATATACCTAGAGGTCTTTCGACCCATGCTGAAAATAACAAATGTTTATTAAAAATAATTCATCAAGCTATATAAATTCCATATAAATCGAACTTCGTGATCAAAGTTGGAAGTCCCACTATACTGCTCTATTAACGCTCGCTCGAACATATCTAGATCGAAAATGGCGCGAAGTAATGCGACACAGGTCTAACGTTGAGGAGCGCTCGCGCGGTACTGAGCTCAGACGGCCACTGCATCGTATTTCGTAGTGATTTTGCGTTTATATTTATCGTATTTATTGAAATAATGTAAATTGATGCTTTAAAATTATAATTTCTTTGTTTCTTATGAAATAGTCATTAATCTGGCATAAATTTTGTTAAATAATATTGTTGTGGCTAAGAGAAATTCAAAGTTAACTTCAAGCAATTTTTTATGTTTTTTGGTTTATAATATGATTGTTTTTCCATATTTAATCAGTGCTATTTCTGTTTACTTTACGACTATATAAGAGATATCATTCTATTTCTTTTATTTCGTTTGTTAAGAACAGCAGCTCAATCCAGGAGCTCAAAAAAAGTGTCTTTGCGCATTTTATGAAAATCTTTCTCTGGTATTTTGGGTTTAATTAAAAAGATGAGCAAAATTTCCAAAAAGTTAGGCCACTTATTTCTATACTAAGACTTATTCTTCACTATTCAACAAGTCAAAATTGTTAATTTATTTTAGTTTCCGAGAAAAATCACACAGAAATCACAGTTGAGATGTAATATAGGTCTTAAATTAGATTATTTTTACGCTGACAATGAAATAACAATAGTTATTAAGGTACCGATTGCCTATCCCTTCCTTTTCAATCTATAGGTATAAACTAGCAATCTGCGTCCGCGCCTTCGCGTCTCGGCGTCTCCGAGTTTGTGTGAGTACGAGACTTCTAAGTATTCGAAATGCGTTGGACGCCTGAGTCTGCGTCCGCGTCTCCGAGTCTCGGGATTTGTGTGAGTACCGAGTAAGTCGATACTTCTAAATACTCGATACGTGTTGATTGCTTATTACACTTAGTATTTAGATGTTCAAGCAAAAACTTATTCCAAAGACTTATTCCAGTTAATACGTCGCTGATACCTACTAAGTCTGTACGTCGCAGACCTAGTTGTCACGGTGTCAAGGTGTTGTGTAGGTCAATATTATACTGGTAATAGATAGCAAACTCAAACTTTAAATAGGTCACGATTACAGCGCCATCTATCCGCCAGCTAAAAAAAGTCACGCGTATGTGTGCGTGTATATGTGTGTAGCTAGCTACAGCCAGGTTTATTTGATGTTTTTTTTTTGATAAGATAAATAGGTATATTTTTTCTTTTATATAGATTGATTCTAAAAATGTTTAATAGTTATTATTCATTTTGAGAATCAATACATATATAAAAAAAGCAAATGTACCTTTATAACTTATCGAAAAAAAAAACACTTGGCTAATTAAACCTTAAATATAAAACATAATGTAAGACCGCAGATTATTTTTCGTTTTATTTGCTATGATTAAACAAGTATATCAGGAGTCATATTTATATGGTTTATGTTCAATGCTAACTATTATAAATGTTTAGAGCGAGTAAAATAAATCAATTAGTTTATTTCAATGAAAGACTTGTTATTTTTGTAGCTTTATTAACCATCTTATTTCAGACATTCATCAGTGATCCACACACAGTTTTTCTCTTCCTACCTTTATTTTTTGAAAAATGGTTATGAGCCATTACCTTCATTTCATCATTTCTATCCCAAAATAAAATTTTGCCATTGATTAAATGATTGATATTTTTGCACCAATTATTAATAAAAAATACTGCACATTTCTCTGTTATGAATTCTTTTAGTTGAATTTGGTGTTCCGTGCATTGTAAAAAATTTAAATCTAAATTAATCTTTATGATTAACTTTATATATGACAAAATATTTTTTTTATTGCAATTTTCTTTTAAAAATTCTATTGTTTTCAGCATTGGCAACATACAAATAGGTTTCGGGTAGGATAGCACAACCAGCTTTTGTTTTCAAACTCTTTTAAAATTATATAAGTATGAAATATCTGCTTTTCTTTAGCTTCTATGTTGATTTTACATAATAAACAGCTTATATAAAATTTTTTCTTTGCTAATTGTGCTATCCAGCCACTACAGTATCCAATTGCTGCGGATTTTTCTACTTATTAAACTTTCTGTATTGATTAAATCAATGCATAAATGATCATTTTCAATTTCAACTTCACATTCAGTGGGTATATCATCTACGTCTTTAGTCAATAGTTCTTTTAGTGTTTGCAGACAAACGCTATCATCCATTTCGCAATTTGATCCCACTGAATGTGAAGAAAAAATATTGTCAATAAGCAATGTTTTAAAGGCCCCCTCAAAAGATTGTGCTGTAGGCATCGTATTGCTGCAGGCATGAGCCCTTATTGCCCCAAAAAATTTCTCCAATGCGTCTTGGTTGAAATTTCATAGCAATAATGAATTTATGCCTTTTGAATTCAAATAAATTAAAATTCTTTTGAAGTTTTCTACTGTTTTTATCCAGCTGGACAACGATGGAACTATCCCATGATTAATTCCATTATGAAACCTCATGCTCCTTAAAACTGGAAGGCTTTTGTTCCATAATTTATGATCAGGGGATGTTGGTGTCACTGCGGTCCTATACGTTTTCCTCCCTTTTGGTTTGCTAAAGCTGCCATTGACACTGTCGAATAAGTCATCAAAAAACATCAACAGGTCTGCAGTTTCAGTGCATTCTTTTTCAAGAACTCCAAACTCTGCAATGAAAATATAATGTTTGTTTAGGTTTGTAATGGAAAATATAAGTTTTTAGTTTATAGTATGTATGTACTATGTATACCAGAAAAAATTTCTATAATAAATCTGCTCTCAAATATATAATAAAACATATGGACTCTAAAATTTCATAATAATAATAATCATCATCATCAGCCCTTTTACGTCCCCACTGCAGGGGCTCAGGCTTTCCTTGTGGATGGTTAAGGAGGATGGGCCATGACCCTCCACGCTGACCCAATGCGGATTGGAGTGAATTGACGACTGTAAATGCAGCCGGGACCAACGGCTTAACGTGCCTTCCGAAGCATGGAGTAACTCGAGATAATAATTTTTTGGTCACCCATCCCATGACCGACCCTTGCGAAAGTTGCTTAACGACAACGATCGCGGGCCGCGGCGCTTATCTACTACGCCACCAAGCTACTCTCATAATAATATTAAAAAATATCACCTGTCATTACTCCAATAGCAGCTCCAACAGTTTTACTTAACACCTAAGTGCAGTGTTTCACGCTCATTTTTAGTAATAATGATGGCACTACATGATGAGCTGTCAACTTAGGTACCATCTTCACTCCTTTGTAGCCTGGGCATCTTTCATATAATTGTAGAATGTGATTCCACTTAGCAGTACATTCCTTTCCATTCATGTTATATTTTAAATTTTTTGTTAACAAATTATACCTGATCCCTTTTATTAAATGAGGTGGGTCATAGAGTGAAAATACTTTTTGTCTCCAACTTCGAAAAATCCTTCTGTATAGTGCTGCCCTCTTCTCAAAAACATTTCGTTAGTCTCTTTTAACAACAAGTTTATATCAGCAATATTTGATGTAGTTTGGTCACATAATGCTGCTACCACCGTAAGACCAGTTTCTGCAATTTTAATAATCATATTCTTTATTAAAGCTTTAAGTTCCAAAGCTTTAAGCTTTAAGTTCTTGTACTGCCACTGCAAAAATAATAGGCCAGTGGCTGTTTATATTTTTTAGCAACGCCTCTAATTAAGAAAACAAGTACATGGTTACTGTACTATTTGCTTCATTGCTCCATTATCAACAAATCCCGTGATATTTTTTTTTTTATTAAAGCTGATGCTTGGTGCTATTGCCATTTCGTCAAATACCAAGGTGCAGTATTTAAATTTATCTGGCATTCTCCTAACTCTGGATTTTAGGTTGTCAAATAAAATTTCATTTATGCCTGCCTTTAACTGGACTTTATACAACAAAGTCTGCAATGTTTGTCTACTAGGTAAAATATAAAATTTTCTTAACAGACGATACGCCTTAGGTGCAGGTTTGTATAATGATAGCGCTAAAGTCTTTTCATCAATGGTAAATCGATGCCCTTGCTTTTTCTTATTTCCATGTGACATTTGCATTCGGCAAAATAATTTTGCAGTAGGTGACATATTTTTGGAAATTATTTGGAAAGCAGAGGTTTCATTAAAGATTTAGCAAGAGCCAATTTTTGTTTAAAGCTCCTTTTTTGAGCTTCTCATTTTTTCAATTTATTCACAATTATTTTATTTTGTTTATGGTCTTTTAGAGAAACACCTGCAACAAATTTCATGAAATCTAAATTAAAGCCTCAAAAATAAATAGTTTCTTTTTTAGCATATTTTTCAGATTTGCAGATTGTTTCCAATTTCATGCAGCAATTTTCAAATTGGATAATTGAGATATATTTTTGCAAAACATACCTTTTAATTTTCTTGGCAACTGTTGTTTGGCAACAGGTGTTTGTGTCTTTCCAAGGTTTGTATGCTGACCTGGAAATAATAACAAATATAGTTATTTCGTGGATATCATTGGCTTATCAGTCTCTGGCTCAAAATATTAAAGATTGGCCTATGTTACACAACATAGATTTGCAATTTTGCACTAAGGGACATTCAATTTTTGTATAACTATATATTGACTCATGAATTTTCCTTTATATAAAAAATAATATTATATTTAAGATGATTATTTAACTATTTAAATTTTCATCAGAAAAACGTTTACCAACCTGATGTGCCGGCATGTAGTTGAGAAGGTACAAAATGTGAGGTACATGGCAAATCCGCACTTGCAACTATGTGAGGTTCTCCAGTTGATTGCGCTGAACATGAAGAAAAAAACATTTTATAATATTTTATTTTATAATAAACATTAAAAATTAACATGGAAATTAGGAGCATTATTTGAACAATGGTATAAGAAACTAGCTTTCGCCCACAAGGTCTTATATTGTACATATAAACCTTCCTCTTGTACCACTCTATATATTGATGAAAACCACATTAAAATACATAATGTTTTTTATAAGAACTCAGCTTATAGAAAACGTATTCATTTTCTACTATTTCATTTTTACTTTAAACTTTTTATAGTTTGAAAAATTATTCACTGGTTATTGTTAATCACATATGAATGAATTTTAATGCATAGCCTGCTGCTTCCATCTTTAAATAGATAGGTAGACATTCAATATGCAGTATTATTTATAAATAATACATTACCTGATATATGAAGTGTAGGCATTGCTATGTTGCAGTCTATTCTTGGGATATTTATAAATATCTAGAAAATGTTTTCCACAAATATGCATGTTATTATATATTTTGATTGGATCCAGATGAGTTATTTCTCCACCAACATTGTCTAGCCATTTTTTAAATTTCTCTGTTTTAGTTCTAGGGTCAGGAAACCGGTGCAAAGGGATACCTGAGTAACATAATAATATGTATTATTCTCTGCTATTCACACAACAAATTATTAGTCCTTAATTATTTGTATAATGGATGAACAAATAACAATTCTTAAATTGTAGGCACATAATAAGTTTTTAATGAATATTGTATTCTACGATAGCTCAAAGAAAAATACCTGAAAAACATTTGAATTATGAAACTCCACATGTAGGCTCAGACCAAATAAAAAATTTGGTCTGAGCGTATAGGTATAAAAATCGGTTGAAAACTTTGACATTATAGTACAATTCATAAAGTATTTATTGTACAAACTAAAAAGCACTTACCGCTATCCTTAGTCACTGAACATTAAAGTACACAACAACGGTTTTGAGCCATGATTTTTTGAGCAAAGTTCAAATTAAAAACAAGTAACATTTCGGTACGGGATATTTCAAGACACAATACTAACAATACTAACACAATATATTTCGATTACACGGACGAACTTAATCAACTCAACGTGAAAAGCAGAAAATGTTACAGGAACTTGCAAAAACTAACAAGCACACGGACATTCACTCAATACATTTTCCATTTGCGAAGTTAGTTTTAAAGTTTACCCACAATACCAAACCATTACATACGCGCCATTTTCAATTGATATTGCCATAGTATATTTAATACTACCACTTAAATTAGAAACATTTCTAGTGACAATTCTATAATTACTATATTATTACTATTCTGTAACAAGATATATTATTTCAATAATATTAGGTATCATAAGGCTTATTAACTAAGTTTCAAGTAATAATAAACAAGATTTATTAATGATGCCTTTAAAAATTATCCCCAATTATAAACACATTTATTTATTGTGGCTACACCATGATTTCTATTTTAAAAGCTGGCACATAGATGGCACTGTAAAGTAAAAAAAAATCGAGTTCTAAGTTTGAGGTACTTTGCGAGTTGCAAAATTTTTCTAATTGAATAGATTTAAATAAACGATAGCTGCTGCTATCTGGTATAATTTTCGTCAACAATGTATTCCAGTGACGATTACAATGAGGTAAGATTCTTAATTTACAAATTAATCATTCTCACAAAATATATTATAAGATAACCTCAAAAAAACTAAAAAGTAGTAAGTAAATTAACGCACTGATGATTAATGTATTAACTTTATCAATAGGGAGGATACGAATCATATGGTGACTATGAGCCACATACAGGAGATCCACAATATGACCTAGAATATGATAGGTCTTATTATAAGATGCCTGATATGGTATGTGATTTTTTTAATGTGAATAATTTTTAGTTGCTTGACAGTAGCTTAATCTAAGATTGTGATTTCCAGGTGAAGAAATTCCTTGTATATTTCCGAAACATGATAAATGAGGGAGTGACATATGAGATCTTAAATTTATATGAGAATACTTTTCCAAAACTAACTGAACAGTATTTTGAGAATACTCCTTGGCCTGATGAGAATGAAGTAGCTCCTGTAGTTGATAATGACCATGTAAGTATGAAACAATGTGTTTATTTTAGATTTCACTCAATGAAAGGAGGTGGTGATAGCTGATGATATTTAATCCTGCCTCTATACTCTAATAATGTCTAAATTAGAAAAAATTTCTATTATATTTGATCAACTTGACTTCACTGATAAACATTTATAATGTAAAAGCTTATAAAAAATCATTCCAATTTGAAAAATTGTTAAAGATTTTATCATAAGTTAAATTGGGGATACAGTGGAACTATGGTAATCAGGGAACAGAAAACCCATTCATAACCATAACAGCTTATAACAGTTGAATCAGTAACTGTAACCATTTGATTATTTTACGTTTTGCTTACCATTTGAAATGGTAGCAGATTGATTCAGTTAACAGATTAAAAGTGTTTTTGTTTAAACCGAAATGAAATAGTAAACAGTATATAGTCTTAGCTGAATTAAAAGGGTTATTAATTGAAACTGTTAATATGCATTAAACGGTTAACCCAAGTTTTTTTAAGTAATTCATTTTGATTAGGGTAAATAATCTAACAGTTTCAATGTGGAAATAATTGCATTAAATTCCTGAAACAGTAGATAACGGTATTTGCTTATGATAAAGGATTTTTCATATTAGTAAGTTTTATTTTCATGTCATTTGTGGGACACTAAAATATCCCTTTAATCAAATATGTGATCTTTCTAAAATGTTATTGATTACAACCGACAATGAACTGTAGCATATTTTGTTTCAATGACCTAAGTTATCTGAAGATGTGTTAAACATATTTTAAAGAATTAGGTAATTATATTTACTCAGAACAAGGAATAAAATCATAAATATCAATTGAACATGCAAAAACTAAAAGAAAACTGTAATAGGTTATTATTATTTAACACATTTGATTCTGTAACATTTCTGTTATCCAATTATGAAAATACTGAAATTAAATTTATTAGCAACCCATTCACCATTTGGGTTATTTACAGTTACATTTTGATTATTAACTCGGGAGAAATGATACTATGTTTCAGGTTGTAGATCTCTCTATATTGTAGATAACTAAACAATATTCGTCTTATATACTACTTAAATCTAAGAGGGGGATATTAAGGTACGTGACATGTAACTGCTAAGGAAGCACATTTATCGAACGTGAATTATTTGCATATTAGTGCATTCCATCGAGATCACGTTTAAACTGATTCTTAATATTCACATACTACACCTCCCCTGAAAAGGTTAGGTGTCCCTCCCCTGAAAAGATCCTTCTTAGTTTAAAACTACTATTACACAACTTTTCACGTATCACTATAATTAAGAAACTTAACAGGAACACACATTTAATATTTATATAAACTTCAATTAATTTAAAAAATCATTCAGCTCACTTCATAAAAAATCTATAGCAAAATACATTAAACTACCATATTCTTGTATAACATACTCGGTTAATTCTCCTATCGTTGCGTCTTGGCGCGCCTCCGTTAGTAAAGAATCCCGATTTTATAAATAACAATTTCAACAGAAAAATCATATTCTTATCATTAGATAAACAATAACAAACTTTGAAAGAACATTGACTTTCGACAGTTAACAATTAAATTAACATTTATGCGCGTACACAATTATTACGCTGACTTTGGAATTAAATCATGTTCACTACCGCGACCTTGCTGACATATGAAAATATTACATAACTTATAGTTTATCGATTTTATAATGTTGTAAGTTTTATATAAACATATTTTTGACATTTAATTACCAATTACCATAACAATTTCTAATTAATCAAAATATTAAACCCAAATCACTTATTATCAAAATCATTAATTAATCAAATATTAAACTATCTATTTCTAAGTAATGCCTATTGCATTTCTATCGTATCTTTCATCTACAAACATTTGTTCGAAATAATTCCCTTTTATGTCTATATTTTTACCTTCCGGGAATTCAATAAAATCATCCGAATTATTTTCGGTTTTATTTATTATACTTTCGTTATAACTTTCTTCACATTTACTGTTATAATAATTTCTATTAATAATTTCTCTCGGACATTTCACTATTAAGTTTGGTAGGGCCACTTTATATTTATTTATTAGATTCTGCAAATTCGCAAACCATTTCTCATCAATAATCAAGCCTTTAACATTTATATCTCGACAAAATACCTCAAAATCTTTAATAAATCTTTTCCCTTCGAAAAGCGACGAGGTTTTAATAAACATGGCTGATTTTATTGGTACATAAACACATAGTCCTTTTCTAGAAAAAATACATTTTTTATCCTTAATGTCCTTATCAAATAAATCCTTGATGCATATATCTACATAATAACTCGTTTTTTCATTAAACTGTTCTACAGGCGCACATTTCTTGCCTACTTTAAAATTCTCGATTTTACTTTTATTTTTATTTGGTTTTGTCTTAATATCCTCCAAAGAAAAAATATTTCTATTTGCTATATCAAAATAGTTCTCATCTATATGAAAAATCTCTTCATCCGACTTTAAACTTCTATCACACTTGATCAAATTATCTAAGTCTGTAAAAGACTTGCATGAAGAGCTGCTCTCTTCAGCTACATAGTGAGTTTGCTTATCACATGAAACTCTAAAATCTATAACTGACTTAGTTTGCTTTTGCGATTCATTTAAATGATTCATAACTTTATTATTCTTTATACCTTGAGAATAACTACTCGATTTAAACACATTATTATTGCTACTATATAAAATACTATTCTCATCTAACGCTGCTTGTATCGCATCTTTTAAATATTTAAAATTTCTAGCAATTACTATTAAACTAATACGACTATTATTCAGTCCGGCTGAAAAACATCTAATAGCTAACTTTTCATTTATAGGATGCAGTATTTTATATTTCGTTTTATCATTTTCCGACTGTGCTAACGTTAACTCGTATAATAATTTATCTATCTCTGAACCATACGCTTTAATAGACCTATTTCCTTGCCTAGAATTAATTAATTTTATTTGTATATTGGTTGGACATTTTTCCGGCAGAAGACATCTTTTCATGTCAATAATCAAACTATCAACGTTATCATAATTCGACTTTAAATAAAACTTTTCTACTGATGACAATCTAGTTTTCAGGACAAAATTTATCAATAATTGTTGCGAATTTTCATCAATAACGCTACTATAGTACTCAATATTATCTATCAAAGATAGTGTAACTTCTTCTTGTCCCGAAATTATAGGTAATAATTCTACAGCCGTAAGCAAGTCAAACCGCTCCATTATTTAAAAAAAATTACACTTCTACAAACTTACACATTACGTAGCATTTTTATAACAATTATTAAAGTAACGATACGAAATACTTACATTTTTACCTATGAAATATAATATACGAATAATAATCAATTGCTCTTCCGACACCATTAACACTTCCTATTTTCCTTCTTCTATAACCAAGCTTCACATTTTGGCTTCTTACAGTCTTGAGTATCAGATTCTTCTTACATATTTTTTTCTTCGGTTATCCGCCATTTCTTCTTCGTTATCATTTTATTACTTTTTGTATTGCAACCATTTCAGTTTCTTCAATGACTTCTTTTAAAAAAATTTTTTGCACCTTCTTTATATCCAATTGATTATCGAAGTTAATTTAATTTTCTCGGAGTGAAAATCACTTGCTGTCTATCCCATTATAAGTATGTAGGAAAATAACTTACAGCTTGACCTCCGTCCCATGTCACAACACACACCACTACTTTGTAGCTTCGGACCATCGTGGTCACGGTCGCCATGAAATAGCGCCAGCGTAGTCGGGAGAAATGATACTATGTTTCAGGTTGTAGATCTCTCATTAACTAAACAATATTCGTCTTATATACTACTTAAATCTAAGAGGGGATATTAGGGTACGTGATATGTAACTGCTAAGGAAGCACATTCATCGAACGTGAATTATTTGCATATTAGTGCATTTCATCCAAATCACGTTTATAATTTGATTCTTAATATTCACATTCCAAATTCTGATTATCAACTGAACTGAAATTTCCTTCTCCTTATTTTAAACCTTAATACATTCTGGTTACAGTTCAAAATTAATTTTTGATTTGACATATTGTGGTAAACTGGGGAGCATAAAAATGTTGGCAAATCGTTAAACTACTCCCTAATTCTACAAATTTGACAATCAACATCAGTCTGCAAGACATGTTAGATTACTATAGATTAACTATAATAAACCGGGCATTAGTACTTCTATTTAAAAATAATAGTAATGATAACATTTATCTTACAGGTCTTCATGATACTCTACAAAGAGCTATATTATAGAGATATTTATGCTCGTGTACCTGGTGGTCCTAAACCTGAACAAAGGTTCACCTCCTTCTACAACTATTGTGACTTGTTCAATTATATTTTATCTGCGGAGACCCCTGTTCCCCTAGAACTGCCTGACCAATGGCTCTGGGAACTTATTGATGAATTTGTGTACCAATTTCAGTCATTTGCACAATATAGGTAAGCAACAAAACATACTTATAATAAGATTATATTTTCACTTAAAAAAATATATAAATGGTATAATAGGTTGGGGGAAAAGTTTCTTCACATTTTATATGAAAATTCAAAAGTTTTTAAAAAAAACGTTTATTTACATTTAATTAAAGTATGTAGATACCATTTAGTTCAATGACTTTTGCCATCTTGTAGGTTGGGACATGATCCCATTGCTATAGAAAGTTTGGGGCTTATGATTAAAAAACCCTGACAATGTGTTTTGGCAGTTAACTGACACTGCCTAATTAATTCTGAAAAGACCGAAACGGGTGAAAAACTGAAGGTGCAAAGTGAACTATACGGCGGATGCATTAACACCCCAGCCAAACTCACTTAATTTTTGCTAAGAAGCAAAAAATGTCTGAGGTCTTGCCGGGGGTAACAGCTCATAATTAATAATGCCCATCCAATCCCACCATACACACAGCATCACCTTGTTGTGAGTTTACCCAGATTTCACCACAGTCTGAAGCCTATCAGACGTTTTACCACAACCTTTTTCATACGTTTTTGTCATACATGATCCACTTTTCATCACCAGTTATCAGCTTCTTCAAAAATGGTTCGGTTTCATTACGCCGTAATAAAGAACCACTAATCACGGTACATTGGTTTCCTTACAATGAGCTTGTGAAGGACCTAAATATCCAACTGTTTTGTGTACCCAGCTTTTATTAAATGCGCCAAAACTGTTTTGTAGCCAATCCTCAGTTCTTCAGCTACATCTTAACTACAGATATGCCGGTCTTGTTCCACTTTTTCAAAAATGGCAGCCATTTCGACAGGGGCGACGTGCATCTTTGACATTAAAATTTCAAACCAATTGCGGACTAACCTCAGCGAAGGCCCGGATCGAGATTTTTTTCAAACCAGCGCAGAAACTTTATATTGTGTTTACAAAGCGCATACATTTTTAACTTTATTATTATATTGTTATGATTTTGGCGGATGGCAGCAGGGCCGGAGGCCCCTCCCCTTTGTCCGCAAGTGACCGAAATGGTGTAGCCAGAAACATTATATTACAAGTTTATGCATACTACATGCGAAAATACTTTTTCCCTAATCTAATACTATATTATCTATAAAATAATATGCCTATCAATATTGAAAGTACAAAATAAGAAGTCATATGTGTAATTTGTAGTCACAAGCAAATCTGGCCCTATGTTAATTTTAGAACTAGCTATTCCTAACAGCAAATGTTATCTGTATAAATGTCTTAAAAAAAATCTAAGACATATTGTGTTTAGTCTATCCATATCGTATTATTATAGATCTCGCACTTCGAAACTGAGCCCTGCTGAGATTGAGACTTTAAACACTGAGAACAAGGCTTGGAATGTTCTTTGCATTCTTAATGTACTCCACTCGTTAGTAGACAAATCTAATATCAAACGACAACTTGAGGTAAGTGTAAAATAATACAAGCATTTAATTGTAAAAATTCTACATAATTGCTCCTTTTTTTAAGATACAGTTGCCATTTGAAAAAATATTGATGAATGCAATTTACATTTATTATTTTCTGAGTATTTAGTGACTTTATGGACTGTATTTGCTTGTTTTATAGGTGTATGCTGCAGGTGGTGACCCAGACTCAGTAGCTGGAGAGTTTGGTCGCCATTCACTATATAAAATGCTTGGTTACTTCTCCTTAGTGGGACTGCTCCGTCTTCATTCACTTCTTGGTGATTATTACCAAGCTATAAAGGTGAGATCTCCTTTATCATCATTTATGACTATAATTTGATTAAATAAAAGTGTCAAATCAATACTAATATTATAAATGCTAAAGTAACTCTCTGTGTTCGTTACATTTTCGCATCTTAACTACTGAATCGCTATTAATAAAATTTGATTCACATATAGAGTGGACCTTGGGAATGGACATAAAACATGGAATTCCCTGAGAGCAAAATCACTTTATTATAAATTTGCTTAAACTTTTAAAAGGCTGTTTCTCAACAGTAACAAACAGTTGCAAAACATGCAAACAACTTATGACTTTGTGGCCTTACAATCTTGATATTAAGACCAGCACTTGCTTTGCTGAAATTGGTCATGAAGTGCAAATTATGGGTATCGAAATATTCTACAGGATATATCCTCAACACGAAATATTAAAAAGCAGGTCTTTTATTTTAGTTTCGAAAACAATGAGAACATTGTGAATGCGTAATTCCATAAATTGCTATATGGTTTTTAGTGGTTATAGTATTCTTTAAATATTGTAATGCTATTGATACAACCTTTGATTCACCACGAAAAATAAAATTATAGGTATATGTAATAGCATCCAAAAGTATGCAATATCAGTGTTGATTGATATAATTTCACCCATTATTGGAACTTAAAATATTATTAATGTACGAGTAGATTTTTTACATCAAATTATCTATGTACATATTTGCGAGATTCTGAAATGTTTGAAATCAATGTGCTCCTGCCGCAGGTGTTGGAAAACATTGAACTGCACAAGAAGTCCCAGTACTCGCACGTGCCAGCGTGTCAGATCTCCACTTCTTATTACGTCGGCTTCGCGTACATGATGATGAGGCGTTACGCTGACGCCATCCGCACTTTGTCTTCGGCTCTGCTGTACATGCAGCGTACCAAACAGCTGTTCTCGTCTCGCTCTTATCAAAACGACCAGATCAACAAGCAGACTGAGCAGATGTATCATTTGCTAGCAATTTGCTTAGTATTACACCCTCAATGTGTAGACGAGTCCATTCAGCAAGTGAGTTATTATAGTGATTTTTGGTATCCCTTTATTGATGTTGTCAAATTGATGTTCTTTGTAGTTTTATTAATCATATAATTTAATTAAAGTTCTAGAGGATAACCGTAGGGTCATCTTATTAATATTGATAAACAATTCTTGCAGGTGCTGCGGGAGAAGAACTATCATGAGAAAATGTTTAAAATGCAATATGGTGACTTGGGCGAGTTCGAGAACTGCTTCACTTTTGCATGCCCTAAATTTCTGTCCCCGTGCCCTCCCCCCATCGAACCCGGCTCCAACTACGGTCGTGATGCAGTCAAACACCAGACTCAAGTCTTTATGGATGAGGTACGCATTTTTTAAATTATCATCCAACTGTGACACATTACTCAACCCAAATCGTAAGGTTACATCAAGTCCCATGGACATGAGCAGTATTCCAGTTGTTAAAAAAATCCCCTTAAAAGCTTAGGGAATACCATAAACATTTAAAATAGTAGATCATTATCATCATTTACTTCACAAGTTTATTCTACTTAAACAGCGCAATATGTCTTCTATGCATCTTACATTAAAAAGTATTTATAGTTAATATTATTCTACTTATTATCTTCTCATATTAAAATAGGCTATGGCTATATGTGTAACAAAACATTTATTAAATAAAACGCCGTGCAAATTATCTACTTTTGTAATAAAAAAAGCACTTCTTTTCAGGTTCGTCAGCAGAAAATGTTGCCCACGATCCGTTCCTACTTGAAACTGTACACTACACTGCCGCTAGCTAAGCTGGCCGCCTTCATGTCTGCGGCGCGCGGCAGCGAGAGGGACGCGGCCCGTGAGCACGCAGCTCTGGCCATACACCTGCTCTGCTTCAAGCACAAGATGAAGAACGTTGTCTGGACTAAGGGACCGAGCGGCCTCGACGGCAAGTTCCAGAGCGGGTCTGAGGTCAGTGTCAAATTTTACTAGACGTAGCACATATAGCTATGGTATCACGACGTATAGTAATATCGAGCCTTTTCAGGAAGAACACCGTAACCGCCATTTTGAGTATTTTACAGGAGGTTTTTTTTTTAATATTTCTTAAAGTATTGACATCATCATATTGAAAACTTCACTAAATGCTGTACAGGCGACTACTTGTTAAAGTTAAGTTTTGAATGAATACTTCAAATAAGACAAATATCGCTTACGTTAAAACTGACGACAGTGATAGTTAATGGTGTTATCAAGTATGTCGCTAAAAATAATTTTAAAATGCTAATCTAAGTAGTAATATAAAAATATTGGAGTTTTAGCTTTTTTAGAGATTTCACAACAGTTAAAATGGGATAAAGCGTCAGAAATTCAAAAAATATTTATCTTTAATTAAGAGATCCTTGAAGTGTTATTAATAACAAGGTTAGCATTGGAGGAAATTTACGCTGAGACTGCATTTAGTACAAGTCAAATTCATATTATTAAACAGAGACATATGTCAGTTTGCTGCTGTTGTTATAATAAAATTAAAACAATGTCTAATTGTCTAAGATCATTGGTGGAGGCCTATGCCCAGCAGTGGGCGTCTCTCGGTAGATATGATGATGATGATGATGAATGCCTAATTAGGAAATAATAGCTTAAAGCTTTAAGAAAGACTTCAAAGTAAATGAGTAAAGGTGCAAATGTAAGTGATCTAACAATCAGTACAAAAACGTCGTTTTTGGAATTTTGGCGCTTACGATGTTTTTAATGAAAGATTCTATATATAGACGTCTTGTAGGGTGCCTGGTCTCGTGCTGAAAAAAGGGTGCTTACACGAAGATATATTTCTTTTTTGAAAATTCTGGGCTGGGCAATATCTAAAATACATTCAATATATCCTAAATTACATTATTACCAAATAAAGTGAATTTTGGTTAGGGTTAATGAATGCGAGTTGCTTTATTCCACCATATTTTTTTAAAAAGCTTAACGGATATTATCAACAACTATCTACAACTACTAACAAATCAACAACTATCTAATAATTTATATTACAAAATTACTGTGATTTGGGTGGTGGTGGTTGTAGAATTAGTATGTATTATTCTAATTAAATGAGGACTAAAATTTAGTTTAAAAATTTCTTTTTATTTTGGTTATTTCAAAATTTGTTTAGCTCATTTTTAGTTGCAATTTTACTATAAATCCAGAAATTAAACTATGCTTATATTTCTATGTGTTCAACAGTGAGCCCTTAATAGTATAGACAAACTACCTGTCTGTATAAAAATGTAGACTGCCTTTTTATTTTTCAGTTGGATTTCTATATTGACAACGACATGATCCACATCGCCGATACAAAAGTAGCACATCGCTATGGAGACTTCTTCATTCGTAAACTTCTGAAATTTGAGGAGCTCAACCGTAAACTTCATCACATCAAGATATAGACAACATTTCATGAAAACCTTACTGAAAACAAGAGTACTTGATGTGACGTCGCAATAAAAGTATATATATATATATTTTAGCAGTTTTTATTTACATTCTCGGAGTATATTTTACAAATTTCTTATTTCTTTTATAAAATCTTTTAGGCTCTTTAATTACAACATTTGATCTTTGCACTGATTCTGGATAGCTTTCTTTGAATTGTTGCCATGGATGTTCTGAACTTAACACACCACTAACATTTACTTTGTCAATCCAATATTTGTAGAAGTTTGAAAAATTCTTATAGTCGGTAGCAAAAGTTTCTGAATGGTCACCATCCTGCAACATAAAAGAATTTTAAAAAATTATAGCTTTTTAAAACCAAATGTTCCTATAACTTTATTAGGTTTTAGGAACTGTGTTATGATATTCTTGAGAATATTTTAGTTAAGCCACAGAGTTTAACATTTTTAACAAATGAAAGATATGGTTTTATTAATTTATATTAACTCCTCAGAATCTTTTATAAGGTTGTATGCACATTTTCATCTAACCGAACTGTTACTAAAAATACGAAAGTTAGCAAGGATAGATGTATGTATATCTTTTGGTCCTTCTATCATGCAAAAACTACTGAACAGATTTCGATGAAATTGTAGGTCAGTTGCACAAACATCCAATAAGGTCTAATGATGACTTTAAGCTCTAATAAATGATCTAAATTTGTACAAGGATTTTTATTGCAACTGCCTGTTAATTCGTTCTACTAAAATAAAATTTTGATAAGATTACAACCCTTGATATTACAAATGTAATGAAGAGTTACAAGAGTTACAAATGTTATGCTAAAAGTTGGTTGGGACATATCATAAAAATCTGAAACTGACATGCATCTTTCCTGATCTGATTGATCATGGATTTCAGGAGTAGATGATGATAAAAGATTGAGTGTGTGGTTACTAACCCGAATTTTTATTCTACATATTTTAATAAATTTTTCCAAATGTTTTAAAAATGCTTCATTTATCTTAGTATTTTCTTCTTTAACTCTATTCATTATGTACATAATATATTCGAAATTATATTGCATTGCTCCATTTTTCAAAAGTGTTCCAAATATTTCTATATTGGTTCTGAAAGAAAAATAGTAACTAAGCTTCACAAAATGTTGTCAGCAGTTTCAATTACTTAATTTTATTTCTAATATCAATATGTGCTAGATATTATATTGCTATTCATTATAAAACCACATTTACTTACTTTAACTGACTATCATTCATTTCATTTAATAAATGCACAGCACTTTCCTTGGTCTGACATGCCATGGCCAATACACCATAAGTCATTATGTTAAATTTTAATCTTAGTTTCTTGTTAAAAGAAAAGCGCTTCTTACGAATTTCAGCCTCAGTTCTTATAATATTTTTAACAGCCTGCAAAAACAAAAGAATATAATGAAATTCAAACATGTACAGACTTTATGAAATCAAACAATGGTAACCACAATTATTATTGATTTAATAAATATAATTTATCTGTTTATCAAGCTCACCTAATAAAGACACTATTAAATAAATTTTAAAATTATTTAAAAAATGAAGTACTCACAAAAGCACCATCATAATCGCCTCTCAAACATCTTTTTTTAATTAAAATATTATAGAAATCTATATCTGCGTTGATATTTAATTTTTTCATTGTTTCCAATAATTTATTTTCAGCTTCATGAGTATCATCAAGAAGTGTTATCATTTGGGTAAAAATTTTAATATCTGGCTTAACAGAATAAACTTCCATTTCTTTTAGGAAGTCTTCTTGACCACCAATAACAGCAAATTTATCCTGTAAGGTATCTATTTCTTGTAAAGCAAGTACCTGTTGCATTTGAATCACTCTTGAAAGTAAGTTTGGCACCAGTCTAATTGGTACAATGGATATTTTTGTAGGTGACACCTTATTAACTAAAGTGATTTTATTATCACTAGTTACTTCCAATTCATTTTTCACATTATTATCAGTAAGATTCTGAGAACCACCTGTTACAAAATCTTTGGTAACAGTTTCTTTTGGAGATGTTTCAATATATTTTGCAAATTTTGACACATTTGATGAAGATTCGACTTCAGTTGAGGTTATTTGATAGTTTATTGGTCTGCAGTCACTAATAACAGCATTGGCCTGTAAATTAACTATTAACTCTTCAATGTCTGCTTTTGAACCTAAATTACATTCTTTGACACATTTTAACATTAGATTGAACGAGAATATGTTTGGCTTTTCTCTCATAGTTAACATTTTTCTCCAAACTACTAAAGCATGTCTTAGTCCATTGTTTTTATCAGAAATGCATGCATGAAGTAGATGGTTAAATGTGTGTACTCTAATTTTTATTTTCTTAGATGTCATTTCATCAACAATTTTGAATGCTGTAGGTAGATCTCCACATCTACCAAATGCTTTTATCATGGCATTATAATTTGTGAGATTTGGTTCAATAGCTTTCTCTGTCATTAATGCTCTTAAATTATGAGCATTTTTTAATCCATCTTCAGCCCATGGACTATTAGCACAGGCATTAAATAAACATGTATATGTATCCCCAGTAGGTTTTAATGCCCTCTTTTTCATGTCATTGAACAATTTAAAAGCTTTCTTTGTGTAACCAACATCAGCACAAGCTCCAATGAGAATATTATAAATGTAATTTTCTGGTTTCACTCTGTCTACAGTTAACATTCTTACTTCTAAGATGTCAAATGCTTCTTTTAATCTCTTGTGTAATACATATTGCTTTATTAAATCGGCATATTGTTTTATTGTCAATTTCTGTGAGTGCAATGGTAAATTACTTAAATATTGTTGTTCTTTAATATCTCCATCATCTTCTACTACGTCTTCCTGATTTTTCACATTTTTAGACAAAGTTCCGAAAATATCTGGGTCTTCTAAATAAACAATTTTATCTTCAGTTTTAAATTGAATTGGTTTGACAATTTTAGTCTCTTGAGCAATGCCAATTGCAGTAGACTTTGTATTTCGATGTATTGTATTTAAGATTCGAATAATACTCAACGTTCTCATACAATTGAAGGCCATATTGATAAATACAAGTCAATTGAAAGCAACAACACTCTTATCCAAATAAGATAGAATTAAGATTTTAGGTTATCGCATTGCTGTCGCTCACTATTGTTTAAACTCTACGGTAGTGAATTTGCGAGAACTGCGAGGTTATTATTATTATTAATTAAACTATTATTGTTTACTTTATTTAAAAAATTAAACAACTAATTAACATTTAACAAAACAACCACAACAAACAACATACGTACAAGTCCATATTAAAAAAAAAAGAAAAAATAACATATAGGGATGCTCGATATTCATCGATGTTCAATAAACATCGATGTCCAGCTAGAAAATATCGATGTTTTGTCAACGATGTTTTAACTTCGATAGCATCGGCACGTCGATGTTTTCTAGCCAAACATCGATGTTTATGAATAAAATATCAATATATCCTTAGGATCATCTGTGCTCTAGATGTACTAGCTAGATGATCTCGTATATCAAGTTCAACAATTTTTCATTTTCTTGCATTTTCGAAAGAAGTTAAAAATAAATTTGTCGACTTCAGCGCTCTTTGGTACCCTATAATTAACAGATAACGTACTTCAATGACTGCTACGATTTTATAGGTTATTTTGAGAACAAAAATTAATAAGTTACCCTTAAGAAGATTACGATATTTACTGCTTTCTGATTTTGTTTTATAATCTTGTTCTTTGAAAAGAGAGGGACTTCTCTAGGAATGACATTATTAATAAGATGCGTTCAAAAATAACATAATTTAAACTGCGTTCTAAAAAATAAAGACATATTTTAGAGAGGGTTATCTTTCTTTTCCCAGCTTTTAAAAATAAATTGTTGGTATATAATAATTACATTCAACTTATATTACATTTTGGTGATAGTTCATGAAAGATCCATTTTGGTGAAAGTCCGAGTAGCTCGGTGGCGTAGTGGATAAGCACCGCGGCCCGCGATCGTTGTCGCAAGGGTCGATCACGGGATGGGTGACTAAAAAATTATTATCTCGAGTTACTCCGTGCTTCAGAAGGCACGTTAAGACGTTGGTCCCGGCTGGGCCAGCGTGGAGGGTCATGGCCCATCCTCCTTAACCATCCATAAGGAAGGCCTGAGCCCCTGCAGTGGGGACGTAAAAGGGCTGATGATGATGATGATGATAGTTCCATCTTGGTACAAGAACTTTTTTTTCGTAGTCCATTTTGACTATTGTTCTTTGGAGAGTGGTTTTAAATGCTTCCTGTATGTTTGTTTTTTGTCCATTAGCTTACAATAAAGAATTGTTCATTCATTAATTTTATTTAATCATTCATTAATTCATTCACTCATTAATTCAAAGACCTAATTTTTTTTTAAATTCACTTCCTCATTTATACTATCTTTTTGTAAAAAAATAATATTAACGAAATTGATATGATAATATAATAACTTAAAATTTTAAAACAGTTACCATTAAAATACAAATGTTTCCACTAAGGTTGTTTTAGTTAACGATATTTTTTTATAATGACAAGATGAAAAAATGAGACACACGCGCTCCGATGTGACTATCTCTCTCGGCTCGGATTAACTTCTGTACAAAGAGCAATTAAAAGTATATTTTAATAAATAGTGATAAGGTTTATTTTTGCAATTTTAATTTTCCGGAGTTGTAAGTCCTGTTATAAGGGAGAAATGTAAACTTGTTGCAATTACAAGATAATTATAACATTCGCATTGTCACACGAGTTATGAATAAACAAGCAGGGGTAGAAGGGCACGGGCGCAGGGGATGTACTCGCATGTGCCAACGACGATGTCTGCTCGGTTTTTTATTTTGTCGGCGCACATCAGTCGCCCGCGCACAACCCCTTTGAACGCACGCACTGCCGCCTTCCGCTTCCGTGTTGCGCGCCACCCTCCGCAGCCCCACACTTCGCGCGTCGTAATGTATTCCAATCGCGAATATTATGAAATGGTGCAGTGTTACATACATGGTGATCAATGTGACGCGGAGGCCCCATCGTGGGGCCTGCGCGATTGCCGGACCTAACACAGTGTGACTTTTATTTGTGGGGCGAAATTAAAAGACGTGTGTACAATGTTGAGGAAGCACAAAGCCTCGAGGACTTAAAAGTGCAAATCAGAGCGGCATTTTACCAAGTGAAAAATGACACGGTAGTGCTCACAAAATTAAAAGACAATGTGCAGAAAAGGTGCAAGACTCTGTTTGGAGAGGAACGGTATGTACTTTGAACAATTATTAAAGTATACGTAGGTAAATAGTTAAAGTAGGTAGGTAAATTGATTAGTTGATTATGTACATAAAGTTGACTAAATAGCCTGATTTCAAAAGAATAGCGAGTTAAGTACCTACTTTGAATTGGTTTAACTAAACAGAATTTTAGGTAACTCGATATTTACTTACCTACTTACTTTATAAATTTAAAGCAGTATAGCTATTGTAATAGTAGGTATCTAATAGGATTTAGGCAATTTGACGGTCCTAAGCCCGTACAAGTATGAAGAGGTTTCAACTTTATTTACCATTTCCCCAAGCATGACAAAACGAAAACATTTTAGGTAGCTGCTATTATTACTATCAATGAATTGCGGCAAGGGAGGGAGGGGTAAGTGCAACGCAGTGCGTAAAGCGCACGTACTGGGCAGCGAGAGCGTCCACAAATGTAGGTTTTTTGAAAATAATTTGGTGACGATATAACTCAACATTTTTGTTCTAAACGACATAAAAAGAAAAAACCCATATTTCCTTCCGTGATTTGGTCACCTTATTATCAAAACCACATCGATAGGTTGGAATCAACACAGAGGCGAACTCTCAAAATGTTGACCATAAAACAAGGCCTCAAGCGTGAGCTCTGTTCCTATAGCGAACGTTTGCGTTTCTTTGGTTTGCTGAGTCTTTATGATCGCCGAAAAATGCACGGTATTCTATTCTTATATAAAATATTGACTGGGATGATATCTTCATCTTTGCTATCGGAAATTCACTTGAGAGCGCCTTTTAGATTGCCTAGGCTGCTGCGCCCATTTAGTGTGCCACTCGATGCCAACAATTTGTCATTTAACAATCCAATACATAGAATATGCCGTGACTTTAATGAACTTCATAAAAATAATGATAATTTGGCAATACCTGACATCTACAGTTCGTCTTTAAACGTTTTTAGGAATGGAATATGTAAATTGAAAATGGGATAGATATTGTATTGTATTTTATTGTTTAATTTATTGATTTTAATTATAATTGTACATATTCATTATGATAGTAGGAAAGATTATTGGGAAGACACTGCTTTCTAAGTTTAGTTTAGACTAATTTAGCAGTCGAAACCGTGAACCCCATAACTAGTCGAAACTGACAACAACGTGCAAGTTACGTATTGATAATAGATATTTCATTTCATTAAAAATATTTTCGTCGATTGTGGAATATATTTTGATTTTCATTATAATTTAGCTTAAGGAGTCATTTATTATAATACCTTTGCCGCTAATTAGTTAAAAATAAATGGCATTTAAAATGTATTTATAATATCCTTACATACAATGCGTTTATCTAACTAAGGGTTATAATATGGCGCCGTCAGTCCTATTGTGTAAAAGGACTGACGGCACCATATCACCAAAACTATAACAGATTTTTAGTATATTGGGTAACCGTATTAAAACTGCATACTAATTCTTTTAATGCTACGTGTAATTTTCGAGATATGGAATATGTATAAATTAAACCTTAAAAGCAAATTTTCAACAACTAATTAGTTTATTTCATAGGTAGAAAGCTTCTTTCCTAGGCTTTTTACAATGTTCTGTATTTGACTGTCCCGTGTGATACACCAAGAATAATCTGCCATCATATGCTCATCCCAGCGACCCTGGTACCTATCTTCCATTACTTTTAGGTCCGTCGAAACGCTTTCCTTTCTCTTCGCTGCAGGAAAACAGATTTTCAGGAAACTTCTCCAAATAGCTGTGCCACTCATTAAAGTCACTCAAATAACTTTCTTGTATATTTAACACAAAAAAATAAGACTTACAGGCAATCGTATTAGCTGATCTACCTCAGAACCCCCATGCTAAACATGACCGTCCGCCACGGGGCGAATAGCTCGTGACGTCACATCAATATGTTTCCAAGATATGAACTGAAGAAATATTATCTATCCTTTTTTCCATAGGCTATTAACGAAAAGTTAAAAAGGGACATATAGTTGTTTATAAGTAATGCATACATTTTATCAATATTCGTGTAAGGTTTATTACATAGTTTACACTGTAAACTATGTAATACATAGAACATTTGTTCAATTCCAAGTATGTATCTCAATGCCAACTACATAGAATGTATGGAGAAACTCTCTTCATACAAAATTTTATCTCAATTGCTAGCAATCAATATAGTCTTGATTTATAAATATACTAGCTTTTGCCCGCGACTTCGTCCGCGTGATATAGTTACTTTGGGCATCATATTTTCCAAAAACGCTGTTGTTTTTTGACCTGATGATGAAATTACCTTGATGTTTAACTTCGAAGATAGTACAACAAAATAACAAAGAAAGTCCAATATGTTTCAGTCTTTATCTTTGAAACTTTAGAGATATTAATCCAATTCAATGCAATTTGAAATAAATATGAAAAAAAAAACAGTTCTGAAGTTTACATACACAAAACTTAATCGAAAACGTAATCTACGCAAAATTCTTTGAAAGAAACGTTACCGCAGATTACTTTAGAATAAACGCCATCTAGAACACAACGCCATCTATTGGGTGTATTTGCAACCTAGATGTCAAACGATAATGAAGAATTTTGTCTACGAATCAACGTACACCGCCACCTATTAGAACTTCATAAAACTAAACAGTAAATAAAAACTTGCTTAAGAAACAATTAATTAGAACATTTTTTGTATTTACATTCACGACATAAGTGAATAATTGAGATAATCCTATCCAGTAAGTTAGACCAAAATACGGCTACATGTGAAATTTGATAGAAATCGGTTCAGTAGTTTTGGAGTTTATTGGCAACATACATCGTGACACAAAATTTTTATATATATAAGATTTGTTTTCTATATAAATTCTATTTGTATTTTCTTTAACAATGTAAGCAGATAAACGTGCTCAGAGCCTTTTTTTATTGTTCTATCAATTATTCCAAAATTTAAAGTTGACATATTTTTATTATTGTTTCTTTACGTGTAAAGACCACTAACGTGACATGGCGTAGTTGTGTAAACGCAAATAAGCCATAAATTAAAAAAGGTCAACTTTTTGACATTAACGATTTAATGAATGATCAAAGGGAATTGCTTTGTGAACCACGTGCGTAGAATTTTAGAAGAATTGATAAAAGTTCAGTTTTGTACAAAAGTACTTCTTGTGAATATTAAACTAATATGTCGAATGAAAATGACGAACAAATGGACGCTAGTTCAAGTGAAAGTGAAGAAGATATGGACGGAGTTGACGGTGGCAGTAATGCAGATGAGATTCCGAAAACGTATTTACCTGGGCAACCTCTAAAAGATGATGAGCAATTAGTATGCGACCAGTCGGCATATGTAATGCTGCATCAGGCACAAACAGGTGCTCCGTGTCTCAGCTTTGACATTATACCTGACAATCTTGGAAGTGATAGAGATCAGTTCCCTATGACAGCATATTTAGTTGCCGGTACCCAAGCGTCCAGCGCACATTTAAATAAGTAAATTCTAATAAAAGTTTTTAATCATATACCATAATAATTACATTCAGGTAAAATCTAATTTGTTGTGTCACAATTTTCAGTTTATTAGTGATTAAAATGTCAAATTTACATCCAACATCAAGGGCTGAGGATGAAAACGATTCTGACAGTGATAATGAAGATGATGATGATGTAGAAGATGAAGAGAAAAAGCCTGAAATGACATTTTCATTTATTAAGCATCAAGGCTGTGTCAACAGAATAAGAGTAAGAATAGATTTTATTAATTAGGCTGGTTTTAGTATCACACTGACCGTGGGCACTGACAGGCCAATATGTATGGGCTCTATAGAAGCACTCTAAAGTTACACTGACCAGACTTTTGCACATGCACCTCTGCCTTAAGTGAGAGTTCCAGTATCAAGTAGAGCAGACACCATCAGCATGTAAAGTCCTGTGGAATAGCGATGAACACAGGAGAAGCATGTGAATGTATCCAATCCACTCAACAAAAACTAAGATTTCAGAAACAAGTTAGGACAGTAGGCTGCATTGTGGTAACTTCATTGGTGCTTCTTTCTTTTTGCATATTATTTATAAATAATTCACTGCAACAATTTGAACACTCACAGGATTGACCACCTGTAATTCGCAATAATCATCACAATGCTGAAACTAGTATGCACTGAAAACTACATAGTTGTCAGCACAAATGGTCTGCGTTACACTAATTCCAGCCTAAGACTTAGACAAAGCCTAGTAGAATTGCAAAATATGTATGCACAGGGCTTAGTGGCATACTGTTCATGTGGCTCTACATCAAATATATAGTAATGGTAACAAATAGAATAAGTTATAAAATAAAATAACTCTTTGTCAACACCATAGATACAAAAATGTTCTAACCGAATATTAATGTTATAGTGTAACAATTGGTGGTCTTCTTGCTTAAGAGTGATAAATTTTGCATAGAGAGAATTAAATGACAATCAGAACACCCCTGCAAACTAAAAATAATTCTGTAGATATTAAATCATAAATATTTAATTAAATTATCATAAACTCTAAATGAACAATGATAATTTATACTTATTCAGGAATATGTTAAAATGAGTATGTGTGCCATCTATTGAATATAAGTATGTACTAGAGAATTTATAAAAATGTTTAAGAACCATTATGTGTAGCTGTAAATAATGTACTTAATGAATTATTATCACAAAAGTTTATACTCATTTCTAATGTATTATTCATTGCATCGATTTTTTTTTATACAGGCTACGAGTTATAAAAATTCTGTCTTAGCTGCCAGTTGGTCAGAATTAGGTAGAGTGGATATATGGAATATTACACAACAGTTGCAAGCAGTTGATGATCCTATAGCTTTAGAAAGGTATAATTTGGAAACAGTAACAAATCCAGTTAAACCACTGTTTTCATTTAATGGCCATCAACAAGAAGGCTTTGGGATAGATTGGTGTCCTACAGAACCAGGGGTAAATATTATTTTCAATCTCAGTATTGTGTAGTTTCATTTAAATAACATATTTGCTTTATATTTATAAGGTGTTGGCTACTGGAGACTGTAAAAAAGATATCCACATATGGAAACCAAATCAAGCAGGTACTTGGGATGTTGATCAGCGCCCTTTAATTGGACACACTAGTTCCATAGAAGATATACAATGGTCTCCTAATGAAAGGTAAAATGTAGCATTATTTTTTCTTTTCATAATCATACAGTTCATTAATCAATGTGTTTCTTATTTTAGAAATGTTTTAGCTACATGTTCTGTTGACAAAACTATAAGGATTTGGGATACAAGAGCAGCTCCACATAAAGCTTGTATGTTGACTTGTGAAAATGCACATCAAAGTGATGTCAATGTTATCACTTGGAATAATAAAGAACCTTTTATATGTAGCGGTAAATATTTTAATGTCTTATTAACTGGAGTAAGCAGGGCTGGTTCATATACACACTTGTATTTAAGGAATGCAAAGGCATAATTTGTTTTGCTCTTATTAATTGCACTCATGCAGTGCATTATAAAAACAATTCTGAGACTATCAATACTTAAAGAGTTGGTTTTAATGATAAAATTCCACTATCTAAATCGGTATTATTTTATATTAGTCTTTTTATTAGTTTATATATATATATTAGTCTTTCATTTTTGCCTAGGGCGCTAAATTTCATTGATCCAGTGCGGAATTAAGATTCTTGTTCTCTAGACAAATTAACTAAATTAGTTTTTCGTTTGGTTAATGTAATAATCATGCGTTTTATTATTGTCCTATCAGGTGGTGATGATGGTTTCATTCATATCTGGGATTTAAGACAATTTACTAGTAACACACCCGTTGGTACATTCAAGCACCATGCAGCACCTGTCACATCTGTGGAATGGCATTGGACAGAGCCAAGTGTACTTGCATCAGCAGGTGAAGATAATCAAGTAGCTCTATGGGATTTAGCAGTAGAACGAGATGATGATGAAATGATTGATGATGAACTAAAGGTAATTTTATTTAGAATTTTCTTAGTTGTATCTAGTGTTTGAATAGCTAATTAACATGTTTTTTTTATATTTTCAGCATTTGCCACCACAGTTACTTTTTATTCACCAAGGTCAAAATGATATCAAAGAACTGCATTGGCATAAACAAATACCAGGAGTCATAGTGACAACTGCCCACACAGGGTTCAATATATTTAAAACTATCAGTGTTTAATTCTTAAAGCACAGTGATATTTTCTGTTATATAAATAAAATAAGTTATTATATATTCACAAATTTTATTATAATATAAGTCATGATTATTTAAAAAGATATTACAAATCATTCAACATCATCTTTGACATGAATCAATGCCAAATTTACTAAATGTCTTATTGTAGGTCGTCCATGTGGGCAATTCTGTAAATGACAAATATGATTACGTAATGTTAAATATATACTTTTAACTAAAACTACATTTACATCTAATTGTTAGGGTAATGTGGGAACAAAACCGAAACTACTGTCCTGATTTTGACTTATATATGAAATGAATAAGTTAAAAAAATGGTAATAGAATTTTGATTAATGTGTTTTAAATCTTAGGGAGTTGTTAGGTAAATCAAGAATTTAATTAATACATTAATGGACCTTTGTGCAACTACCTGATAACAGCTTGATCTATTATCATTTTAAATTAAAGTGCCAATAATAAGTTCGGTGATCAGTAAAGTAGCACAAAGTGCATCAATGCTTTATCTATGTAACATGAGAAACCCTCATGTAGTTCTAATTATTTGTCTGAAATATCGACGGCGAAGTGCCAATACCTTCTAACTAACACAGACAAAATTTTACACAAAGTGAAAAAAATGTTTAATTTCTTGAAAACGTTAAAATCAAGAAATCAATTTATATGGAGCACAATATCAATATGACAGGCTTAGGTTTCAATAAAATATTAATTTGATTAATAATCGTTTAGTAGGTATTTGGTTAGATAGAAGGTATTGGTTTAACATCCTCAGTGATTTCATTAAATAAATTGTACGATAGAAGGTATTGATTTTAATTAAAAAAAAAAAATTGCTTTTACGATTGATATTACACCCTCGCAAGTGACGCGACTCAACCCTACCGCTAACTTCACCCATATCACGAGCCGCGGCGCGGCTGTGAAAAGTTAATCGGCAATGTTCCGCGTTGAGATGTAGTAGTCTTGTACGTAGATAAGAGAAATTGCCATAAATTATATGCGCTAATTTAGTTAGAAGATATTTCCACATTCATTTTTCTCCAGTTGTCGTAAAAAATACGGATAGGTGATTTCATCAACCCATGCGGAAAACGACCTTAATGTCAATGAAATAAAAAAGTCATTTTCTCGAAAATTGTTAGATAGGAGGTATTGGCACTTCGTCGTCGATATACTACTTACCCAAGGTTTATCGATTTCTGACATATGAATAACAAGTTTCTTCATATCTGCCTTGCTGAGTGCTGTGCCAATCATTACAGATTTTCTACATGCCCTAGAAGCAAACATTGCTCTTACTCTGCTAGGTCTACAATATTCGGAGGAAGATTCCTAAAAGAAAAACATCAAATACAAATTTAATAAACAAGAAATATAGGTTCTGGTTACATATAATATACATATAGGTTCCTCCATTTTAGACATTGAATTTGGTTAACCAAAACTTGATTACCCTTAACATAAACAAAAGCTCTTCAATGTCTTCTTTTCCAAATATCCAATTTTTTGACATAGGTATTGTTAAGAGCTTGATTCTTTTGGTTGGTGGGGCAGACTCGTCTATGTCAAACATAAATCCATTTTTCTTGAAAATCTCCAAATTATCCATTAATATTTGTTCATTAACTCCAGTCAGTTCCAAGGGCTGTGGACTAAATTCTATTATAAAACTTTAATATACTTTTAATTTTAATATTAAAATGATTATTGCAGGTAGAAATAAAATTATACTTACACTACCAGTTTTTGATTAGTAAGCTCTGTTGTTTTTTGTAATATTTCAAAATTATAGATTTCATCTGTAGCATGTTGATCAATGATAAAAAGATCATCATCTAAGCGTGTTATAATAAAACCAAGATTAAATTGGCCAATAACATCCATATGTTTAAATGATTCCATAGATATTTCTTTACTAAGTTCTTCTTCACATTTTTTATTGTGTACAGGATTAATGGTACTTTTGAATTTGACTCTCTCTGGTAATGTTTTGTATTTATTGTTTTGATATATATTGGCTAAATGTTTTACATGATCAAGAGATGTTTTCAAAGTTACCGATCTCTTATTGTATTTGCCTAAGTCATCTCTATCTGTCAGAACTTTACATTTCCTAACATCAGTAGATGTTAAAGAGGGCTTTAACAAGGAACTGTTTGTTTTACATTTTATGGTGTGTTTTTTCTGCACTTCTATATCATTAATACCTCTAATCTGTGTATCAGGTAACTTATCAGTAGATTCTAAATATAAAACTTCATGATTATTTCTTGTGATTGGTTCTTCATTTGATCCTTCTAAACTTATTGTCTTGTTTGAAGAGTTTTTGATATTCTTTTCATTATTGATCGATGGTTCCCCATACTTAGATACACATTCTCCTTTAATATTATTTGCATCTTCCACTGAATATTCTGAATGTTTAACACTACAATCATCTGGCAAATATTCATCATCTACTTTTCTAACATGTTTTGATGAAATAAAGTCTAATATTGAGGTAGATTTCCTTTTTAAGTCTGGTTTTTCTATACTACGACTATTGTGGATAGAATTTTTTTCAGAAACATCTTTATTGCTAAATTGCTGTAAAAAAGAATTAAATATCCTAGGTTGGCTAGTGACAGGTTTGACTGTATCTACAATATCTTTATGTAAAGATGCGTCAATTTTCAAAGTTCTAGGAATACTTTCAAACAGTTTCAATATTGAGTTTTTTAAAACGTCGAGTATAATACTCTCTTTGGTTAAAAATATCTTCCTTTTGTCTGGTGTTACATTTACATCAACAGAAGCTGTTTCAATATTCACATTCAAAAATACAAATGGATATTGGTTTGGATTATATTGTCTGTACACATCATTTATTAATTTAATTATTTTAGTGGGTTCACAAGGTCGTGAATTTATAAAGTAAAACTGTCTGTCTGTAGTTGATCGACCACTTCCATGAGCACATGATGATATAAATCCAGTAAACTGTATAGGTTTAACAACATTTTGGTAGCCTTGCGACTTTTGTGAGCTACATATGTCTTGAGATTCTATGTTTTCAGCATCATTAGAATCTTCTGATAAATTGATTTCCACATCTGCTATACTTTGTTCTTCAGTCAATGCTACATCTTGGGACAAGCCCTTGAATATATTTTCTTTAATATTACTGACATATTCTGGCTTAATTTCTAGAATGCTTTGTAATTGTTTAAGGCCAAATACACAAGCTATATTATCTTTATAAGACATTGAGCCTTGGGTAGCAACTACCAAATTTTTTGAATTAGCACTAGTTTGGTTACTGCAAGTAATCCTAGAAATAAAAATATATTTTTTTTACATTTTAGATGCTCTCAACAATTATATGATTAATATAAATGAAAGTATTCATACTTTACACCCAATGATATTAAGCAATATGCATAAAGAAGTTGTGTCATTTTATTGAATTCTCTTTTGACATTTTTGTGGAATTCCTTTAGTCTGACTGGTAGAGAAACAAACAAATTAGTTAAGCTGACTGTTGTTCCTATTTGCCGTGAACATGGTGTTTTCTTTATTATGTTCCCTTTATGATCACATTCTATTTTAGTTGCTAAAAAGTAGAACAAAACATTGTAAATCATAGCCACCCAAATAAATGTGATGTTAATATGCTCAGTTGCACAAACACTCATTAAAGTTCAATCACAAGTTTAAACTCTATTGAATGTTTAAATTTGAAAACTGTATCAGTAATGTTGCTTTACACCAGGGCTTCACAAACTTATTTTGTCTACTGCCCACTTTGAGCGCCCCCATTTTTCACTAACTTTAAAACCACTATAACTTAAAATAAAATTAATTCATTATTGTAAGCTATAATAGCGGAGATTAAACATTAATTTTAAGTTTAAAATTAGAATTAGATGTTAGACTTACTATAACTCTCAAGAGTTAACTTAAAACCTGAGAGCAATAAGTAATACACAACGGCGCTCAGGTCTCAAGTTAACTCTTACGGGCTACACCTGCCAATGAAAATGATTATTGAAATGCAACTTTATAGTATTCAAACAGTGTATCTTTTATTCAAAATAAAAACAACATAATTGATTCTTATATAAAAACTAATGTGAAGGATGAATCTAATGTTGTTTAATAAGTGTTGATATCAGGTTCCAATTTACTCAAGAACAGTTGCAAGTCACCACTTCAATAACATGAAAACGATTTCTCTTTTTAGTAAGCAGTCTTGGCACAGCACTAAATCCACGTTCACACGAATATGACGACGGGAATGCTTTGAACCATGAACGATTGACCACAATCCAGGGTACAATTGCGGGATCGGTTTTTGTAGCCGAAAATTCCAGCTGTGGTGACATTGCTGGATTGATATTTCAAAACCGATCCTACACCCAGTCTGGTATTTCCAAGTTCAAAATGTCCTGATATCGTTTGGTGAAGTCAATATGGAGGTTTTCCATTTGGCAGTAGGCAAATAAATCGTCGTTACTGCAGGATTTTGATGAAATAAGAAAATTGTGAAACTCACGTCTGCCTAAATTCTTTTTGTGTAGAAGCAGTTTGTCTGCGAAAGCAGTAACGTGGTTTTTTGTGTTAATAAAATTTAGTTCATCGCCTTGCAGTTGGATATTCATGTTGTTGAACAATTTATATAGGTCTGTCATGTAAGCTATATCATTCTTTGATGTAGTGAGCTTGTTGTGAAATTTTGTATCTTTAGTTTCCAAGAACTCTAAGTTAAACAGGTTGTAAAATCGAGTCGGAAAAAATGCCTCTTGATAGCCAACAAACTCAGTATGAAACAACAAACGATTAAAATCCTTGTCATTAGTAACATAAAGCTGATAAAATAATCAATCATTCAAAGAGCTGTTGCGGATTTTAATGACGGCTTTGATGACATATTGCAGATATTAAAATCAATTCGTCTTTGCACAGAATTATTACTCAAAGGAATTTTTCGGATACTATCTGCGGCCGGTTTATATAGCACAGCAGTTATAACTTCTTTTATTGCAAAATTAACTCTTCTCTGATGTAATATGGTTTGCCTTTTTGAACAATTAACAAAGAGATATTGTACGAAGCTCCAAGTCCATCGTCAGCTTGCTTAGCAGACGCCGAAAATAGTTTTACTACACTTGGCTGAGTATTATGTTTTTTCTTTAGATCTCAAAATATGCTACATCCTTGTCTTTCTTATCTAGATGCATTTTATTCAAATGATCTTACACTCTTGAAGGCTTCATTGCTTCATTGTTTTAAAGAAGGCACAAAGGCGACGATGGTTTGTGGGATTTTAAATGAATCCGAATTTAATACATTCCGCACAGTATTGCCAACACTTCTTTTTAACTTCCGACGCTGTTCAGTTTTGTGAAAAATATGTAAGAGTTGAACTTAAGTAGGTATTGCTTATTTATTATGTGCGACCCCGGAAATAAAAATAAAATAAATATTACAAAGCTTATATAGGATTGCATAAACAGCACGCATCAATAGGAATAAAACGCATAAACTCGATTATCTATTCAATGCTTAATCATACTCAACAAGTATTATATGAACCAGCGGATTGATACGGGAATGCACATTTGGGTTATTTAACAAAAACTTGTTAAAACATGACTGCCCATGGTCTACAATCTATGAAAGTTACCTATCTAAGAGTACTGCTAATAACTATTAAAATGCGAAAGTATGTCTGTTGCCTTTTTATTTATTTGTTTGCGTCTACTTTCATTTTGAAATGGAGCGACCTATTGACATGATTTTTATTTTATATATTCCATAAGACAGGACAAATATATGATATACACTGAGAGAATTATAAAACTGAGTTTGAGCAATTGTTTAACTAATATTAGTTGATGTTCACGAGTTGTAGTGGAGAGTCAAGAGCTCATGCAGTTGGTGTCTAAGAGGTCTAACTAAATGAAATTACAAATCACCCAAGCCTATACAAAGCCCCCATTTTTTTCTCAGTCTCTTACTGCCCCCTTTAGGCCTGCAGCAACCATAAGGGGCATTATCACCCACTTTGGGAAAGGCTGTTTTAAACTAATGACAATTATAATTGACATTGGCAATGGCAAAATATAGTTCAAGAATATTGAAAGAGAATTTACCATAACCAGCACTTTGATGTCTTGTAGTAATTGAGAGGTTGGAAAGGGCACACAGGGAGCTTAAAGCCTCTCCTCTGAATCCGAAACTAGTTATACCAAGTAGATCAGAGTAATCAGATAGCTTAGATGTGTGATATTTTAAAGCTGTAAAATAAGGTTGAAGATTGAATCAATTTATGATGGAGTTTATCAGTTAGTCATATGGAGTAACAAGTGTAAAGGTAATTGACAAATACTTAATGCAGCGAAGTTGTCTTCAGTGACACCACAACCATTATCAGCAACTTCTATTAAGTCTATGCCGTAGTTTTTAAATCTTATGTCAATATTAGTAGCACCCGCGTCCAAAGAGTTTTCTATCAATTCTTTAACTGCAACTGCTAGGCTTAATACAACCTGTAATTTTTTTTACTAATAAGCCACTAATATCTAGGAAAGTTAAGAATAAAAATCTTTTTCTGAACCTTTTTATAAACGAAATTTACATACCTGACCAGAACATATTTTATGTACTGTATCTCTATTGATGGGTTTGATTTCAGTTTGTGTATCCATAATTTATTTAAAAAAAAATACAGAAAGCGTTTATAAAATTAAATTTCATAACAAGAATAATACTTTTAATTCAGGCCATTTGCGTTTACTTAATGCAACTTCGCACACTGAACACTTTTACACTTAGTAGGTATCAGACGACCAACTTCCTAACAAAAAATTTCTTCGTAGAACGTGATTGGGAGCCAGTGATACATGACAGCTTCATTCGTTTTAAATATATAGATCTACTATCGGCAAAGGCATTTAGCTATACAGCCCTGTTTTGGGTAGGTACCTAGCCGTCTTCCTAGTTTCCACATTATTTTTACTTTAATTAAAATTCCTTTTTTGTTTTAATACAACAATAATAATAAAGCAGACTGATAAGTCTAGCTTATTATTATTGTTGTATTAAAACAAAAAAGGAAAAATGAACACGTAAATAAAACACACATTTTTCCAATATTATTTATTGAATAATTTATTTTTTAACTTATTATATTTTTCACAGCTCTCTTCTGCATTCTCGGCAATTCCTAGCTACGTTTTTTTAGTGGCACAACCTTATGAAACTTTTCAAGGTAATCACAATTTTTTTGAAAGAGGGCACTGATTTTTGCATACCTTTTTATACACATATTTAAGTTTTTCTAAAATTTCAATTGCCTTTGGCCAGAAAGAATGATGGTGTGTCTTATCTGTCACAGCTCTTTTCCTTTATGCTTTTTTTGTTTATCGATGCTCCATTGACACTATCAAATAATTGGTCAAAGAATGAAACAACTTCAGCTGCATTTCTTAATGTTGTGCACATCCTCATAAGTTGCTGCAAATTAAAATATTCATATAATAATTGTATGAAACTTGATTCAAAACAATTAACTGTTAGTAAATTTCATCTAATACTCACAGAAATTTGCAGTGTAAGACAAAGCTGCAGACATATTTTTACACAATTTTTTACCTGCAAAAAGAGATATCATATTTAAAATTATCTTCATTAGAGAATCATTATTGTAGTTTAAGTGTAAACTATATTAACTACTTGTTACATAATTAAAAATACAGGTCATTGAATCAACACTTGCTCCGATAGAGAATATAGAAGCTGAATACAAATTATTTATTTTATTTATACTAATTTAAGTTATACTAATATAATAACCAATGCATTACCTTCATCTTTTTAATTTTATCAGGTATAACTCATTGGTCATTTAATTTATAAAATAGCCCAGCTTCAGTGTGTTGACAGTCTGTCTCATAGCATATCATGCCATTTTGCAAGTTTACCACCAAAATTATTCCTGATACATTTTATCAAGTGTGTAGAATCATAATGTTCAAATCCACCCCACATATTTTAAGAATGCCAACTGAAACAAAAATTTAAGAACTTCTTAAAACATAAATAACAATATAATAATAAGAACCTTCACTGATTTCATTAAATCTATTAGTTTTCTTTCATATAAATATAATTCTCTGTACCAACCTGTGATTTCATTTTAAACTTTGATCACACTTAGTGTCTTCTTTTAGATTTTTGAGTGCTGATTGGAAAGCTGAGCCTTGGTCATATATTATTGCGATGGGATTAAGGTCCTATTCAATAACTTTTTCTACTACTGACTTTAAAATATTCTTGATGTTTACAGTAGATGTAGCTCCTTGACAGAAATAGAAACATAAAGGCTGTTGCCACTTGTAAACAGCACCAACATAGAAACAAGAGTATGATCTGCAAAATTCACTTTCTTTTCTTGGTGTTCTACAAATCCATTAATGTTATCTTTAATCCTTATTACTTTTATTATACGAGAGTGCTGTTTTTAATGACATCTCATCAAATATAATGGAGCATATTTTTTTGGAGTTTCATTTGTCCACCTGAAAAAGGATATTATACACAATATTATACTACTCTTTGCCGCCAAACTAATTAGGAATAGTGTGCGGAATCGATTATCATTGATCTATTAATCGATTTATCGATTAATCATTTGCTATCGATTATGATTTCATAATCGACGATTAACCGTCGATTATTTCTTAAAATGTAAGCAATAGGAATAGTTTAAAACATTAGTGTAGTACCTACTTACTTTACTTCGATGGCTCAAACACCCATAGCGGATCGCGAATGTGAATATTATTAGTAGATATTCTATTACTTATTATGGCAACCTTGGAATACTCCCACGAATATTTGAACTTTACTCTTTGGTCGGGGAACTCCCGTTGAATGCATGAACGGATCTTACAGTTTTATTTTAACAAATACAAATTAACCGTTTTTACTAAATGCACATGTTATACACGGTACATACCTGTACCAACATAATATTTTTTTACATTTTTGTCTATCTGTTTGTTCCGCCTAAACTCTGAAACGGTTAGACCCATTTTGACGGGACTTTCACTCGCAGATAGCTCATGAAATAAGGAATTACTAAGGTTACCTTCCACGTGGACAAAATCGCGGGTACAGCTAGTTTAATTCTATAAATTTTGCATGCACAATGCTGGTATAGTAAACATTGTCTTAAAATTGAATTTTAACTATTTTTCATTAACTTGGAAGGCTTTAAGATACGGTGGAATTAATCTGAAATCATTAATAAACTTTTGGGGTAAAAATATTTAATAATCATTGACGTGGATCAATTATTAATCGATCACGAGTAAGACTATTATCGATTAATCGAAGTGTTAAAAAAAACGAAAGCACTAAAAAGCACCTCCACTAGATGGCGACTCCAGCAAAAGTTGCAGGAAACGAATGGACCAAAGACAGTCATTTCCGTTCCTTTTAACTAACATATTAAAAAACTGAAATTTTAAAAGTTCGAAACTTAGATATCAATACAAATATAAAAAAGTACAAATAGAATATGAGTTTTGAAAATTAATTTACTTTTGAACAAGAACAGACCGTAGCGACATGTAGTTTGGGAACTAATTTTATATTAATTTTGAGAACTATTTATTTGTCTTCTTCTTTTTAATGAGGAAGTACTTAAAAAATAAAAATTGGTTCTTGAAATCATACTAGATGTCAATCGCGATGTTTGGATTTTGTTTATGATATTCATTCAAATGTTGTTTCTGACGTAATAAAAGTAAATTAAGTATCGAAAATAAATGAATACGACATCGTTTTGTGTTTCTTATAATCTTACTTTCAAATTAATTTTAATTTATTTTAATCGTATGTTTGAGTTGTTTATTATGTTACGTGTAAAAGAATGATGTTTGGTTTATACGTCAACATTAGTGATGAGCCAACTTATTGGTTGCTCGTAACTTTCATCCGAATTCAGTTTTGAAATTAAGAACAAAAGTGCTTGTATTTGTATGTGTCATTATGCATCCACAAAACGAATGATATTAATATAAATACCAAAATCAATTCAGTCTAATATGTAACATATTACTTGTGAAAGTCGAAACCTTTGCCAATCGTTTGCAGAACTAAGGCGGATTGACGGAAATGAAGATCCGTATGGAGACGGAACTTATGAAGAAGAAGCTGGCATGGGAAAAAGCGGTTATACAAGAGTCGGACAACGAGAGTATCGCCGACGATACGAACGTCGAGGAACGCATCGACACATGGCTAAACCAAAGCTCTTCCATCGCGCAACACACGGAGCAAGATTCAGCGCCACAACTGGAACGAGAAGCAACGAGAACAACGCCACACCGCGTGTCACGACGCGCTCCCTACATCAATGCAGGGGGGGAGCCCGAAGCGCACGCTGCAGAACCACAGCCACAACGACGACGATCGCCGTCAAGACAGCAACGGGGCATGGAAAAGCTGGCAGACGTGCTAGAGAAAATGATGCACGTCAGATCGCCGCCGAGACAAGCAACCGAACTACCCCTATTCAGCGGATCACCGATGGAGTGGCTACCGTTCAAGGCCGCTTTGAACGAATCCACGCAGCTGTACAAATTTACGCCGATGGAAAACCTGGCGCGACTTCGAAACTGCCTGAGGGGGGAAGCTAGAGAAACAGTATCGGCGCTGCTAGCAACCACTACGGACCCGGCTGAGATCGTACAAGTTTTAGAGCAGTGTTATGGACGACCAGAAAGCATCATCTGCCACGTGCTCGAGCAGATAAGAAGATTACCGAAGCTCGGAACCACCGCCGCCGAATGGAACGCGTTAGCGGTTAAAGTTCAAAACATCGTCTGCGTTATGAAGCAAATTGACAAGAAAGGATACCTCTCAAACCCAATGCTGGTGCAAGAAATAGTAGCGAAGCTCAACCCATGCGTCACTTCAAAATGGTGGGACTACGCAGAGGACCACGGATCGGATCAAGAACCAGAGATCGTAACGTTATCGAAGTTTCTCACGCGCGAAGCAAATAGAGCATTCCGACATGCACACATGTCAACGCCCAGCACGATTACGAAAAAAGAAGATAAGAAACCTTTCAACACGGGAGCAACGCGACGAGCGGCAACGCACAACATCACACAAGCAACCGAGCGTCGCTACTGCTGCTGTTGCCGGGGCGATCATGAGCTACCCAAGTGCCCGCAGTTCATCAAGATGAACACGGACGACCGATGGGCGCTTGTCAAAAAGGAGAAAATATGCTTCAAGTGCATAGCCGCGCGCCACCGACGAACATCGTGCAGAGCAAAGCTGTGCGGCCAGAACGAGTGTCGCCGACCCCATCATAGACTGCTGCACGCGGAGGCCGCACCTGCACCCGCATCGACGTCCGCCGACACCACCGAGGAGTGTCACGAAAAGAAGACTGACGTCGAGACCGTCGCCACCACAGTCGGCTCCGAGAAAAAGAAAGAAGTCCTACTGAAGGTGTGCCCGGTCGTCATCAAGGGACCGGCCGGCGAAGTACGAACCTACGCGTTACTGGACGAAGGCTCGACGGTTTCGCTAATAGACAGAAGATTAGCGGAGGAACTTCGCGCCGACGGCCCCACGCAGACCATCCACCTGCACAGCATACAGAACGTCATAAGGGATGAAGAAAGCAAACGAGTGAAACTTCAAATACGGGGCACTAACACGAACTTCTTCGACTTAGAAGCCAGAACGATCGACCGAATCGGTATAAGAGGACAATCGATTCCAGAGGCCGTCCTGAAGCACCCGCATCTACGTAAGCTGAGCGCCGAAGAGGTGTGCTACGATCGAGCACGACCACGAATCCTCATCGGCGCGGACCACTGGCACCTCGTGATTTCCCGGGAGCTACGCGCCGGACGAAGATCGCAGCCCGTCGCGTCAAGAACAAGCCTAGGTTGGGTGATACTGGGAAACCTGCCTCGAGCCACGACCAAGGAAAATCACAAGATAGTGTCACATCTGAGAATCACAGAAGATGCGCCGCTTCGCCCGTGCACTAACGACGTCGACGAAGAACGCCTCGACGAAATTATAAGAAGTCACTATGACATCGACGCGCTTGGAGTATCGACGAAAAATCGAACAAAGCCCGACGACGAACGCGCCGCGGCTATAGTAACGAAGACAATGCGCCGCACGAATAAAAGATACGAGGTGGGGTTACCATGGCGTACGGACGACGTGACGATGCCGCCCAGCTATGACAACGCTCTGAAACGACTGAAAGGCATAGAGAGAAAAATGGATCGCGACCCGTCCTTCGCCGCGGCTTACAGAGCGCAAGTCGAAAACCTCTTCGAAAAAGGATACGCGGAGCAATGCGACGGCACCGAACAAGCGAGCCCGAAGAGCTGGTACCTACCGCATTTTGCGGTGAAGAATCCCAACAAGCCTGGCAAGCTACGCCTCGTCTTCGACGCAGCCGCCGTTACGAACGATGCCAGCCTTAATCAAGAACTACTAGAGGGTCCAGACCTATTAACGTCGCTGCAAGGAATACTCTTCCGATTCCGAGAAAAACCGATCGCCGTAACCGCCGACATTCAAGAGATGTTCTTGCAGATTAAAATCAGAAAAGAGGATCAGCCCGCTCAAATGTTTCTGTGGCGAGGAACGGAACGAACAAAACCGCCCCAGAAATACAAGATGACGTCATTGATTTTCGGCGCGGCAAGCTCGCCTTTCATCGCACATAGCGTAAGAAACGCTAACGCCGAAGCCTACGCCGACTCGCATCCGGAAGCACTACAACCAATAACACGTAGTCACTACATGGACGATTACGTGGACAGCTACGACACCGAAGAAGAGGCCACCAGAATTGTAAACGGCGTGGCGCACGTCCATCGGCAAGCGGGATTCGTGCTGCGAAGTTGGAACTCAAACAGCGCAGCCGTCTTAGCAACCATACCCACCGAACTACACGCCCAGTCACCGACCCGACTCGGCGCGAACGTCAATCACTTCGAGAAGACACTGGGACTCCTATGGAACGCCGCCGAAGACAACTTGACATTTAACACCACCATGGCACGGGTACCCGTGGAGGTGAAGGAAGAAAGAAGATCGCCGACGAAAAGAGAGGCTCTGTCGGCTGTCATGTCCGTGTACGATCCACTCGGACTAGTGAGCCCATATACAATCGCCGCGAAAATATTCCTCCAAGATCTATGGCGAAGGAAAATTGGGTGGGATGAGCCGCTACCACAAGAAGACGCCGATAAATTCCACACATGGCTACGGGGCTTACATCGCATGGGAGAGATAGCAATCACACGCTGCTATACAACGGCAACGAAATGTCGACGACGGGAGCTACACGTGTTCTGCGACGCCAGCGAGAGCGCCTACGCCACGGTCGCTTACTGGAGGATCGAGGACGAACACGGAGAGGCTCACGTAGCATTAGTGAGCGGAAGAGCAAAGGTAGCGCCTCTCAAAGCGCAGAGTATTCCGCGATTAGAACTACAAGCAGCGGTTATCGGGACAAGATTGGCGGACACGATAAAAACCGAACACCGATGGGCAATCGACGAAACGGTGTTTTGGACGGATTCAACAACTGTACTCGCGTGGATCAACAACGACGCACGCCGCTACACCGCCTTCGTGTCACACCGACTGGGTGAAATCGCCGAACGAACGGAGCCGAATCAATGGCGATGGATATCCACCGAATTAAACGTGGCCGACGACGCAACTCGAACAAAATACGCCGACGTCGTCCCCGCGAGATGGCTATCCGGACCGGAGTTCCTGCTGCGCGACAGGGAGGAATGGCCTACACGAAGCAACGAAGAGGGACCCATCTCCGAAGAAATAGTGGCCCACACGACCGTCTCTTCTACGAACGAAAATGAAGCGATGCCGAATATAGAACGAATCGGCAAATACGAATGCCTCATCCGCGCCACGGCCTTAGTACTATTGGCTATCGAAAAATGGCATCGAAAGGGCAGCCAGTTGGAACTACGCCACATGACACGAGCTGAAGATATGTGGCTACGACGGGCGCAACGAGAGTCCTTCGGCGACGAAATACGACTGCTTCAACAAGGAAAGAAGATACCACAGTCAAGCCGCCTATACAAGTTAGACCCCGAGCTGATGAACGGAGTACTGCGCGCACGAGGAAGAATAAACGCCGCGACAGTACCAGAAGAAATGAAGAAGCCGATCATATTGGACGGAAAGCACCCGTTCACACGGAAGATCATCGTGAGAGAACACGAAGCGGCGGGTCACGCAAACAGAGAGCGTGTCATCAACGAATTACGACAACGCTACTGGATATTGCGCCTACGTCCGTCGGTTCGCACCGCCACCCGCGCATGCGTGATGTGCAGAGTTAGAAGATCGAAGCCAACAACGCCATCTACAGGGGACTTACCGCGCGAACGACTCAGCCCGCACCTCAGGCCCTTCACGTGCTGTGGCCTCGATTACTACGGGCCAATGACCGTCACCGTAGGACGACGCCACGAGAAGCGCTGGGGCGCATTGTTTACTTGCCTAACCACCCGAGCGATACATCTAGAAGTTGTGGCAAGCCTCAGCACAGACTCGGCGATAATGGCGATAAGAAGAATGGCAGCGCGGCGTGGATGGCCGAAAACTATAATGAGCGATAACGCAACGAACTTCAAAGGCGCCGACAAGGAACTACAAGCGGCCATACGAGAATGGGCCCCCAGACTACAAGATTACCTGCTGCAACGGCGCGTCGAATGGAAGTTCATCCCCCCTGGCGCACCCAACCAGGGGGGAGCATGGGAGCGACTAGTGCGGTCCGTCAAGACAGCTCTAGCCACAACGCTGCACGAGAGGGCACCGAAAGAAGAGGTGCTCCATACGCTGATGACCGAAGCCGAACACGCGGTGAACTCACGACCGTTGACCCACGTATCGGTCAGCCCGGCCGACGCCGAAGCCCTCACACCGAATCACTTCCTCCTAGGAACATCATCAGGTCTACCACTCACCGGCCCCTGTCGACCCTGCGACAGGCGCCAATGGCGGGCCACCCAAGCGCTCGCCGACAGTTTCTGGCAGCGCTGGATGAAGGAATATCTTCCGACGCTGGTACCGAGGGGCGAAACAAGAAAAGAAGCCGCACTTCGAGTAGGCGATCTCGTCATCATCGCCGACCCGAACTCACCGCGCAACATCTGGCCCCGGGGAGTAATCGAACGCATCTTCCCCGGGCCCGACGGCGAGATCCGAAGCGCCGACGTACGCACCAGAGGTGGGCTGTTTCGGCGACCAACGAGGAAGCTCATCGTGCTGACCACCGAGACACTGGACACATTATCCGCACCTCCCCCGGACCAGCGGGGAGGGACGCGCTGCGATCCTGAGCCTGGCGAGCCGTCCGATCCGGCGAAAGGGGCTCCGAGCATCTCTTCGAGCGTCTCTTCGCCGGGGGGAGAACTGTTACGGACGGCGGACATGAAGACCCTTCCCCGCAACCTCACCCCCGCAACGAGTGGAGGGGGCACACCACGGGCAGCAGCGACGGGAGCACCCCCCCGCGACCTCCCCGCCGCATAGTGGAAGGGGCACCGACATAACATGAATCTATTAGGTCAATTAACGCGTTAGGATAGTAGCTAAGTGCGAACGAACAAATCCCACTTAAGTAAACCCGATTTGTATGAAAGCATGCCTACGAACGTTTTCGTACTTTGTACTGCAAATAAGAAGAAAGAATAAACGCCTTCAAATCTCCAAACTGTTGTTTCCACATCATCATCATCAGCCGGAAGACGTCCACTGCTGAACATAGGCCTCCCCCTTTGAACGCCACGATGGACGACATTGCGCCAGCTGCATCCAGTGGCCGCCCGCGACTCGGACGATGTCGTCCGTCCATCTAGTCGGGGGTCGACCCACGCTGCGTCTTCCGGTTCGTGGTCTCCACTCGAGAACCTTTCGTCCCCATCGGTTATCGGTTCGTCGAGCGATGTGGCCTGCCCACTGCCACTTCAGCTTACAAACTTTGCGAGCTATGTCGGTCACTCTAGTTCTTTGGCGAATATCCACGTTTCGGATCCTATCGCGCAAAGAAACCCCTAACATAGCTCTCTCCATGCCTCGCTGAGCGACTCTGAGCTTCTCTAAGAGGCCAGCAGTTAAGGACCACGTTTCAGTGCCATAGGTCATCACTGGCAACACACACTGGTTATACACCTTCGTCTTTAGGCACTGTGGTAATTTGGACGTGAAGATATCGCGTAGCTTCCCGAACGCTGCCCAGCCGAGTTGGATTCTTCGAGCGACCTCTTTGTCGAAATTGGATCTACCTAACTGGATTGTCTGTCCAAGGTACACGTAGTGATCGACAACTTCGAGAGTATCAGTTCCAATGACCACCGGTACGGGTGCAACATGGACATTCGACATGATTTTCGTCTTGTTCATGTTCATTTTAAGACCCACCTGTTTGGAAACGATACTCAGGTCGCTGAGCATTGTACTGATGTGCTCCATTGATCTTGCCAAGATGACTATATCATCGGCGAAACGAAGGTGAGTGATGTATTCGCCATTGATGTTGATGCCGTATTCGTCCCATTCCAAGAGCTTGAAGACGTCCTCCAATGCATTCGTGAACAGTTTCGGAGAAATGACATCTCCCTGTCTCACGCCTCTGCGCAATTGGATTGGTTTCGTGCTCTCTTCCTGGTAGCGAATCGACATTGTGGCGTTGCTATACAAACGCTTCAACACTTCGACGTACCTGTAGTCGATTTGGCATCGCTGGAGGGACTGCAGTACTGCCCAGGTTTCGATTGAATCGAAGGCTTTCTCATAGTCCACAAACGCTAAGCAAAGTGGCAAATTATACTCCTCGGTCTTCTGTATAATCTGCCGCAGCGTATGTATGTGGTCTATGGTGCTAAAGCCTTTTCGGAAACCGGCTTGTTCGGGAGGCTGGAAGTCATCAAACCGGCGTTCGAGACGATTCGTAATGACCCTCGAAAACAGCTTATAAACGTGGCTCAGAAGCGAGATTGGTCTATAATTCTTCAACAAGGTCTTGTCACCTTTTTTGAAGAAGAGCACAACCACGCTTCTGTGCCACGCTTCTGGCGTCGTACCCTCGAGAATGACGGAATTGAACAATTTCTGGAGGACTAAGAGTACCGGTTTTCCACCCGCTCGCAAAAGTTCAGTAGTGATTCCGTCATCCCCCGGTGCCTTGTTGTTCTTGAGCTGTTTGAGTGCCATTCTAATCTCGTACAGGCTGATGTCTGGGATATCCTCGGTGTGATGTCGGGTTAGCTTTGCTCTGGTGTCCTGAGCATTGCTTTCAACGGGTTGTTGTGATGATTTGTACAACTGTCCATAAAACCTCTCAAGCTCAATCAGAATCTCCGGTTTTGAAGATACGATCCTGCCGTCGTCGATCTTCAGCTTCGTCATCTGACTCGACCCAGCAGACAAATTTCGTGCAAACACTTTGGAGCCTTGGTTCCGCTCTATTGCCTCCCTAATACGTGTAGTATTATAGGAGCGCAGATCGCGTCGCATCGATTTGGAAATTCGTCTGTTAAGTCGACCATATTCCGACATATCGGTTGAAGATTGCAGTCTCATATCCCTCCGGTCCGCCATCAACTTGAGCGTTTCGTCTGAGAGCTTTTGAGATTTAATACGGCGCGGGGCCTTATAGAAATTAGACCCCACAGCTTGGACTGTTTCTACAAACCCGTTGTTTATTTCGTCCACAGACTCGCATTCAGCTAGACACTGAAAGCGATTGTGTAGTTGGAGTTGGAAGGCTTCGGGGTCCACGATATGAGCAGCACTAGGACGGAGCGTAGACTTCATCAGACGTGATCTTTCGTGCTTAACATTGATATTCAATGTGCCTCTAACGATTCGGTGATCGCTACCGGTTTTCACCCTGCTGATCACGGAGACATCATTGAATATGTGCTTTCTGGTTGTCATGATGAAGTCGATCTCATTTTTTGTCAAACCATCAGGGCTCATCCAGGTCCACTTCCTGGAGGGTCTCTTCTGGAAGAAGGAGTTCATTGCAAAGAGTCCCTCCTTCTCCATGAAATCGACCAGCTTCTGGCCCCGGTGGTTGCGCCGCCCATACCCAAATCGACCCACCCTCAACTCATCGCCGTTCGAAGCGCCCAGCTTCGCGTTAAAGTCCCCCATTACAACGGTGAAGTAGGTATTAGTCGTATGTATGGCTTCAGAAATCTCCTCACATAGCCTCTACCTCATCGTCGGAGTGTGAAGAGGTCGGGGCGTAAACCTGTATGACCTTCAGCGAATACCTTTCGGTAATTCTGAGTATAAGGTACGCCACTCTGCTCGACACACTATCGATCTTCACCACGTTGTTCACGAGGGACTTGTGGACGAGAAACCCAACACCACCTTGAGATTTTTGATCTCCTTCCCGGAAGAAGAGCATGTTACCGGACTCAAGGATTACCGTATCCTGGCCCTCTCTTCGGATTTCGGATATATCCCACTATGTCCCACGACATACAAGATCAGTAGCAATGATATAATAACTGTACGTCTTTGTGACTTTGAAATTTAAATTTATAACCTTGCTGTTCGTTTAGAACAGACGTTTCTTGTTGATAAGATGAAAGTTTATTAAGATAATTTCATTATGAATATAAGATTTAATAACTGATCATATTTTTTTTAAAGTCTTAAATTCGAAAGCACAAGTTATTTGCACGTAACACTTTGCACAAACGTCATTTTAGCCAGAAGTCATGTTATTTTGTACCAATATATTAGTAAGTATATTTGATACATATCGGGTAAGTATATAGATAATAAACGGATTTTGTTATTATAATTATCCTTTTTATGACTTTTGTTGGTGATTAATAAACCCTATTCATCCATTCCCCATACATAATATAAAAATACTATTGAGACTTAATGTAGTTTTGTTGTTGTAAGTTCAACAAACAACTAATAGCAATAAAACTAACTTACCTAGTTGTTATTGTTTTCAGAACTTTTGTTAAATATTATAATGAAAAAATCCTAGACCTACTATGGCATAAGTATTTTATTTATAAAAACTATTTGGCGGTAATATTATTGTATACCGTAGCTAAATGCCACTTTTTATTGTATCACAGCATTAATTCAATTGATTTCCATAAATTTAAAGAAACTCTGTGCTCACTTCCATTATATTAGTTTCCATTCTCCTCTATACAACTTAAAAAGAAATTTATTCAAAGATTACTTTGTATTAATCGAGTTGCGTTTGCATAACTCGATTAAGTTAAATTTAAACTCGATATTAATTCGAGTTATCAGATCCATAACAACACTGATAATTCTATTCTCTTTGGTTTAACGTCATGAATTGACGTTTAGATCCATAGACATAATTTAGATCCAACAATTTGTGCATAGACATAAAAGAAGAGGGCCGGCCATACCTACGAAAAGAGCGTATATGCCTAAACTTCAAATGCAAATTCTTCGATGGCGGACTGTCATAGGGCGCGACCCATGATATCGATATTTGTATCGACATTGAAGTCATATTAAATAAAAGTTAGTATTTCGTGAAACTGCTACAATACTACTACTTATTAAATAATGTAATATAATTTTCATTGTTAGTCGCATGGCTAAACTATTACCTATTACACTTCTATTCATTTCACACTTACGTACCAATCCTATTTATGATTATTATTAATTAAATTGATAAATTCACGCCAGTTTTAATAAAATAATATTTTGTTAAAAGTGGCGTGAATTTATCAATTATTTATAAATCATTAAGCAATCTTTTGCTCGTATTTTGTTGGACATCTAATATTTCTTGCGTTCTTTGTTCTTGCGACTCCGCTGCGTCAGTATAGTAAATATAACTTATGTTACCAGCGTATGATGGCGCTTCCCACGGGTAAAAGATTATTCATATTCCAAATTTCATCAAAATCCGTTCAGTAGTTTTTACATGAGAGTAACCAAGATCCATCCTCACAAACTTTCACATTAATATTATTTAATAATATGATTGAACTATAGTACCAAAATATATATCTTAAAAGTTTTACAATAATATCAATAGTGTTTTATAATTATTTCCATATATATTGTCAAGTTGACATTTTGCAATTATAATTAAATAGTTTTTTTAACATAAGTTTAATTTTGCATCCACGGGAAGTGTGACTACTGTCCAAGATAACTACCACGGTAACTATAATAAGCTTATAATGAGTCGATTGACGAATGAATTATTATGTTATTTTTTGTCTGTTATATATTTTTTATTGTTTTGGTGGAAAGTGACATTTTGGTCCAATAAAGTAATTTTTTATTTTTCAGTACGAAATTAAACAGGGTGTAAAAGCAGCCCTTGCAGTTTCTTACCGGTTCCTTTCTTACAGCTTCTTCTTTTCTCGGTACAAGGTTTCCCGTAATAGATTGGCCGAACTATAAGCACAGAGATTCGACTTTTTTATATGCTTGTAACTAGTAAGCCAACTTGTCTATAAATTTATTCAATAAATTGTTTTGACTGAATAAATTTCGCTTACTCCTCATTAAATGAGATACCGTGCGTACTGTGTCACAATTTTAGTTCAGAACAGTAGTAAACATAGAAAACTTGAAACACCTACATAATCTTTGTATTATATTATTTGTAAAAGAACATAAAAATACTGTAAACTTTGATGAATAAACAAGAGAAAATAAAGAAAACAAAGTTGGTGATGAAAAAGTGATATAATTTATTAAAGAAGTAACAATTGGCATTTTATTTAAAAATTTGGTTAGCAAAAAGAAAACAGCCGATTAATCAATGGGCAAGCATACAAATATTTTCTCAGCACTGAAACAGTCTGCAATTCATGTTCTGTGAACAATCATGATAACGGTCAGCAATTTAAATACAAAAAGGTAGCGTATTTTATGATGCATCACCAAAATGAACATCCACGCCGCAAAATAATTATATGGATATTAAGATTATACTATTGAACAGCAAAGAAAACCTTTAACTATGCCTTTAATTTGATAAGTGTGCATATTTTAATTTTTATTAAAATTATTTAACTCATTTTATTGTATATTTTACTGGGAGTATATTATGATCAGAATTTTATATTTTAATATTATTATATATTGCATTCTGATTTTTTTCAATTAAAATAGTCGTCATATGACCGCAAGACTAAAAATAAGGTACATTTATAGAATAACAAAATGACTATATAAAAAACTAAATAAATAAATCAGTAAAATCAAATGAAAATTAACTAAATGTAATAGACATTTTTTTTTTAAATTAAGTTAAAAGCAATTGTCAAAAATTCTTACCAGAGTATTTGATTGGCAATGCATCATCTCGTAATTTTATTATATTTATAATTCGATTCAAACAACTTTTCCTAAAATGAAGTGAGCAGATAAAAGTAACTTTTTCATTACATTTAATATTTTCTGCTTCAATGTAACTCGGCCATTTTCCTCTTTTGTTTCATCTTTTGGTAATCTAAAATAATTGATATAGTTTTAAATATTAAAATTATCGATATAAACCATATGTTAAAGTAACAACACTAGCCATGTAAACAATATTTTTTACGGACCGAAATATTATAAAAATATAAACGAAAAGAGCAATTTAGCATAAATAGAACACGCCAAAATACGATATGTATCGATTTATACACGCAATCATTTTCAGAATAACTTACTTACGTTTTAAATACTGTTATTCCAAGAAAGTGTTTAATTCACCGGTGAAACGTAATATTGCTCGGTTTGCGGGATATCGATGACGCACAACCAATTATACAGCACCTAGGCATTGTTTTGCATAAATAATTTACAATTTTCTGCCATGAAAGTTATATAAATTAAAGTTAAAAATGAAAATAACCACAAAACTTATAACACTGACAGCTGAACTACTTCCAAGAATACGCACAGCAAATTTGCAAATGGCGGACAGGTGGTACGATAGCTATATCTCATGACGTCACGTAAAAAATTTTGAACTGTCACACTAGTGCGATCTTTGTTTACTAAAGAAAATTCGTATTAGTTAAAAAAAGACAACATGATGTTTTCGATGTCAACTTCAGATTGCATGATATTTATATAACCATAGAAAATATTTCCATTCTACCTTATCTCTATGAATTTGTGCTGCCAACCAGTGACATATTTTTTTGTAGTTTCTTTATTTTTTTTAAATACTTCCTCATTAATTGCGTTGCCCTTGTCGTTTTCGCGGAATCTAGCCGCCAATGTCACGTTTGTTTGTTTGTTCAAAGAACCTGCTAAAGGCAACATTCGTCAGCAGTAGTCAGGCCTTATAAAGGTAATGCTAGCCTGTGCACTGTCAGGAATTTTACCGTCTGAGATTTTACTTTTCTCTATTCCGGACCGGTTTTTATAGGTCCGTGATGGCGGCAATGAAAAACGTGTTTACGCTTGTGCACTGCTATGTCCGCGATCCGGAAAATTCATAAGGAATAGGCTTAGGAAAAATAATCAATTTGTGTAAAATCGATATTTATTTCGGCGATATTGTTAATTTCCAATAAACTTATAATCGATATTTATTGTAGATTATAAAATGCTATATTTTATATGATGATTTAATATAGTTGGTAAATATCAGTGCATATTTAAAAGTATCGATAACTTAAGGTAAGATTAATAAGTGTTGTTACGCTTAGATGCCTAAACAACTGATCTTAATGGAAATTAATATAGTAAATAGACTTAACTTTAAGAAAGGACTTAGGCTACATTTTATCGCGAAAAATAAGGGATGAAAGTTTGCCTGGAAATTTGTCACTATCAAATTTTTTTTTGACAATCGATAAGTATAGATAAATAGTTGATAACATAAGTAATAGTAAAGAATCAACAGAAGTAATTAAGTGACATTCGATGTCTTTTTCGCATTTAAGTCTATATTGTAATAAAATTTGAAATGACTGTTTATGTCACAAATAAATTTAAAAAAAAGAAGTATTTTAAGGGAAAAATAATTCTGCTCAAAGAAACTACACCACGCGTATAAAATTATGCCTATATATAAAACAGTCAACTGATCTCGTAAAATTCATTAAGCATATTATTTCTCCACCTAAACGGCACTTATTTCAATTTGTTTACGAAATGACGCCACCGATTAGTCTATCTCTGTAATCGCTTTAAGTTGTTTTTACAAAACTTCAAAAAAAATAGCATGTTTATAAATTTAAATATCAAGTACTAGACCATTATCAGTAATTTTATTCTAATTTCACAGATATTTTTAGCTATTGTATGTGAATAATGCTGTCCCTAAATTAGTAAGGGTATAAGTTTTTACATCTGATAGTAGTCATCGGGTAGTAGAAAAATGCTTTCGTCTTGCCTCAATTTATTATGGTTTATGTAAAATGATCAGGTCATTATTTAGGTACCTTTCTACGTCATCGAACGCAATTACCGACGTTCCAAAAATCTCATCGTACCTAGCGTAAGTGACGTGTAGCTTTAAAGAGAGCTGCCCTACACTACGCCGCTCTGATCAGGAAACAACGGACAAGTGCACAAGCTACTCATCCGGGTTTTTCATGTCATTCCGGACCGGAAAAAATCGGACCGCCTGACCTGAAAATTCAGTGTAGTGCACAAGCGCCCTTATAGTTTTTGGTAATGTGATGGTAATGAATGACACGTGCATTATGGTAATAACTTTGTTATAAATGGTAATGATCTATGAAAACTTTATTAATAGTATTAGGGAATTTTCTCTTTAATTCGCTGCTTTTTTTTCTAATAATGTATTTTGATATATAAATCTTCTCATAATACACTTAAAATATAATTATTTGGAGATCAACAGAAATTTAACTTACAAACGAGCAAACCCTATTTAGATCATTTTATGTGATTTTTTATTGTCTCATTAATTAGTATTTACTTTTTTTTTGGACTTGCTTTAATTTTTTTTGGTAAGTTGTTTACTCAAGTAATTTATTAGATGTTTTTTTTGTTATCGTCGTTTTATATTATTTTGTTTTTTCATTAATAATAACACTGACATAGATACTACATCATTCATCAAATTGTGATGATACAACTTGAATGTTTATTACTTATCTCAAGTAAAAATAATGCACTATAGTGCACTCTATATATCAATATTCTGCACATTAAAGAGAAATTATTATTGTAAAGGACATCGAGCCACGTCGCGACAACAGCGCCACCAGCGGGAAAACAGCGAAACCTTCCCCTCCCCGCGCGGTGCGGGGTAGCGTACTCCTTCTCTAAGAAATCTTATAAGATAACTGATTTGTATATGAGATAAGTGCGATCAACCAAATTGTACTTAAGTAATCGATTTTTCGCAATAAAGCATGTTCTGCCTTCGAACGTTCTCCGAGTTTCTCCGAACCAAGTGTTTTACTTTGCGACCTCTGCTACCTGCCCGCTTTAAAATCCAGTTTACAGTCCATCTGCTACAGTTCCTGGTCCTTCAAGCCGGATCAAGAAATCTGCGATCCTTCTACACCGGATCAAGCAAGTGTCCGGATCCATCGGCAACGACTCAAGAAAATGGAATAATCAGAGTTACGAAGCCGGTACAATGGTGAAGACGCGTTCTCAAACCGAAGAGGCGCCGATACGAGTATTTGAGGAGCCACCGAGGTCTCCATCGGCGACAGAATTACGTCAAGGTACAGAGTCTCGTCTCGGTACAGAGACACGTCAAGGTACAGAGTCACGTCTCGGTACAGATATACGTCAAGGTACAGAGTCGCGTCTCGGTACAGATATACGTCAAGGTACAGAGTCGCATCACGGTACGGGGATACGTCACGGTACGGAGTTACGTCAAGGTACAGGAGCGGGGGGAGGTCAATCGATCGAAACCACATTTCAGCCCCCCGCTCACCCGGTACGTCTTGTCACCCGTCCTTCTCTGGCGCGGGACACGAACGAACGAGACAAACTTCGCCTGCTAGATCCCGCCAGTCATCTAGCAGCGCCGCGGCCCGCATCCGAAACTACAAGATGACAGCTGTGATCTTCGGGGCATCCAGCTCGCCGTTCATCGCGCACAGCGTGCGCAACCGCAACGCAGATGACTTCGCGCTCACCCATCCGGTCGCGCACAAATCGATCACGAAGAACCACTACATGGACGACTTCGTCGAGAGCTTCGAGGACGTCTGTACGGCGAGACACGCGGTCAACGAAGTGGTCTACGTGCACGCGCAAGCCAACTTCAAGCTACGAGGTTGGAACTCCAACTCATCGGACGCACTAAGGGACGTCGAAAAAGGACTGCGACAGGAGAGCCCCACACACCAAGCGCCGTCACCGGACAAGACGCTCGGCCTGTTATGGGATGCCGAGAGCGACCACCTGGGGTTCAACACGGGCCTGCACCGAGTCCCGGAAGAAGTCGTCGAGCGACGCCGACCGCCTACAAAACGAGAAGCATTGGGGGCCGTCATGTCCTTATACGACCCGTTGGGACTACTGAGCCAGTTCACTATACGAGCGAAGATACTTCTTCAGAACCTGTAGAGAAAGAAGTTGGACTGGGTAGAGCCACTGCCGGAGGACGAAGCGAATGACTTCGACGGATGGCTGCACGAGTTACGAGAGAACGTCGCGCAGCTGCGCCTACCACGCTGGTACGGCACGGCGAGGCACAAGGAGCTGCACGTGTTCTGCGACGCGAGCGAGTAGGCATACGCCGCCGCCGCCTATTGGAGACTGGAAAAAGACGATGACATCGACGTCGTGCTCGCCGCCGCTAAATCAAAGGTGACCCTTGAAGACTCAGAGCATACCGAGACTGGAGCTACAGGCGGCGGTCATCGGCGCACGACTGGCCGACACCGTCATCACCGAGCACGAGTGGGAACTGGACAGCGTTACCTACTGGAGCGACAGTCAGACAGTCCTTCATTGGATAAGAAACGACGTGCGTCGCTACACCCCGTTCGTAGCGCACCGCCTGGGGGAGTTAGCCGAACGCACCAGATTAAAGGACTAGCGATGGGTCCCCACCGAGCAGAACGTGGCCGACGACGCGACGAGGACCAAGCGGAAGACGGTAACCGCGCAAGACAGATGGTTCATCGGGCCGGCCTTCCTACGCCGGCCAAGACACACATGGGCGAAAGAAGAGAGCAGGAAGGAAGACGAAGACACCGAAATCATCGGCTACACCACCGAGAAACCGGAACCGTGCCTTCCCGACATCGGCCGCTTCTCGTCATACGAGCGGCTCATCAGGACCAACGCATACGCCCTATTATTCGTCGACCGGTGTCGAAGACGCGCTACACGTCTCGAACTCCGCCACTTAGAGGAAGCCGAACGAATGTGGATAAGAAAATCTCAACAAGATAGCTTCGGCGCGGAGCTACGAAACCTACGCGATGGAAAGGCCGTAAATAAGTCGAGTAAAGTTGGATCCCGTTTTGAGAGACGGTACGCTGCGCCTTAATGGAAGGATACGCACGGCTAAGGTGTCCGCCGAAACAAAGGAACCCGCTATATTAGACGGCCGACACCCATTTACTCGCCTATTAATTATGAAGAAACATAAGATGGCGAATCACGGGGGGAGGGAACAAGTTGTCAATGACCTCCGCCAACAATACTGGATATTACACCTCCGGGCATCAGTACGCAAGGTGGCACGTGACTGCGCAACGTGTCAAATAAGAAAAACTCGACCGAGGACGCCGGTGTTCGGCGACTTGCCCGCTGCGCGAGTCGATCCATATTACCAACCTTTCACCACTGCGGAGTCGACTACTTCGGGCCGATGCACGTGAAGATTGGACGACGTCGTGAGAAGAGATGGGGCGCGCTATTCACGTGCCTCACTACCCGCGCCGTGCACCTGGAGCTCGTGGGGTCATTGTCAACCGACTCCGCGCTGATGGCGTTGCGACGCATGGCTGCGCGACGAGGTTGGCCGAAGGAGATGGTCAGCGACAACGGCACCAACTTTCGCGGTGCCGACACCGAGCTACGCACCGCTTATGAAGAATGGAAGCCCGCGCTGGAGGACCTGGGACTGCAGCGCCGCATGACATGGCGCTTCATACCACCCGGCGCGCCGAACATGGGAGGCGCATGGGAGCGGCTAGTGAGGTCGATCAAAACTGCCCTCACGGCCGTCCTGCACGAAAAAGCACCTGCCGAAGAGCTACTGCAAACCCTACTGATCGAGGCCGAGCACAGCGTGAACAGCCGGCCGCTCACACATGTCTCCGTCGATCCACCCCCAACCACTTCCTGTTGGGATCGTCGACGGGTCTGCCACACACCGGGCCCTGCCAGTCAGCCGACCGACGGACCTGGCGAGCCAGCCAGGGCCTCGCCGACGAATTTTGGAGAAGATGAGTGCGAGAATATCCGACTTCACTCGTACCACGCCAAGCCACAGCCGCACCAGGGGAACTGCAGCCGCAGCCGGGAGACCTGGTCATCGTCGTCGACTCAACACTGCCGCGTAACACATGGCCACGCGGTGTCATCGTGGCAACCTACCCGGGACTCGACGGCCACACACGGAGTGCCGACGTCCGTACGAAGGGAGGAGTGTTTCGGCGCCCTACAAGAAAACTCGTTGTTCTTCCGAGAAGCGAGGGCTACGCCGAGGCTACGCCGAGGCTACGCCGGGGGGAGAGTTGTAAAGGACATCGAGCCACGTCGCGACAACAGCGCCACCAGCAGGAAAACAGCGAAACCTTCCCCTCCCCGCGCGGTGCGGGGTAGCGTACCCCCACTCTAAGAAATCTTATAAGATAACTGATTTGTATATGAGATAAGTGCGAGCAACCAAATTGTACTTAAGTAATGCTTCCGAATCTTTAACATGGTTAATATACCATATTAATGGAGTCCTACAAAAATATTTGTTTACTTGAATAATTAGTATTTAACGAAATCGTATTTTCTAAGCACGCAATGTAAAACGTACAAATACACGGGTGAACGACCGCGCGGCGCGAGCGCTTTTGATAGTTGCACACATGCATAAACGAGCACACACAAACACACACAGAGACGATCGTAAGTACTACGTACTACGTAAAGTAATTTATTACAATAACCTTTAATTTTATTATAAGTAACGATTAATTTAACCAGTTAAACTTAACATCATGATTTTTATTTTAATGCAAAAACGTACTTACCTGTTCATGTTCTCCGCGGTCTAACAAAGTGTGGCTCGAATTGTGCCCCATTCATCTCAACACAAATTCGAGCCCGTCGCCGCGTCTCTTCGTGAAGTCGAGGCATGAGAGTTGAGTCCTCGATACAACTCGTTCTTATTGTCTCGAATGCACTCACAATTCTTGCCCGCATTTCCTCAGCACTGTCACAAACTCTATTGAACACTTTTTCTTTAACACACCCCCACAAAAAAAAGTCCAAAGGTGTCAAATCAGGAGATCGTGGTGGCCAGGCTTGCGGTCCTAATCGCCCGATCCAACGGTCACCAAATAGTTCAGTGAGACGCTCACGTACCGGCCGTACCACATGCGGCGGTGCGCCATCGTGTTGAAACCAAGCCCTTCTTAGCTCAGCTAATGATATGCCTTCAAGAATTTCATCAAGGCTCTCATTAATGAACCTAAGATACCCAGCTCCGTCAAGTCGTTGTGGTAGAAACACCGGCCCAAAGATAACATTGTTGAAGACGCCAGCCCAAACGTTGACCGACCATCGGGTTTGGTGGCCAGTCTCTTGAGTGGCACGTGGATTGGTTTCAGACCATAAATGTGAATTTCGTCTATTCCACATGCCGTTCCTTGTGAATGTAGATTCATCTGTCCAGATAACATGCTGAATAAATCCTGGAAGACGCTGTTGTTGATCCAACAACCAACGTGCGACGACGGGGTAGGTCTTCGGGTATCAAAGCTTGCACTTTATGAATTTTGTAAGGCCGCATTCTGTTTCTTCGCAAAACTTTGTACACCGTCCAATGCGAAACTGAGGGCCCATTTGGCCGCTGCAGTAACTTCGCAGCAGTCCTCGTGCCCAAACGGGGGTTGCGTTGGATCACATCGAGAATACGCTCCTCGGCTGCAATGTCTATTGGTCGCCCACCGCCGACCGCCACCGGAACGATCGGTTGATTCTCCAACAGTCGTTGAAACGCAGCAGTAATGGTTCGAGAGTCTCCTGGATGATGCACATTAGGAAATCTTTCCCGGTAAATTCTCAAAGCTAGAGAAGCATTGCCACGTGCTTCTCCTAAACACATAACCATGTTCCCATACTCACGAGCACTGTACACATACGCATTAGGCATGATGAGATGCACTTATTGTCTAATAAAACTTAAAATAAACACTAAATAAATAAACCTAACACGCTCAACTAAAAACTATGATAACTAATTTAACGAAATAAACTTTAAAATACGCATTCGCAAACCGAGATGGAAAGTTTTTTGCCACTGGTCGGCCTCATGCCTCGCTCATATCAAAGAAGCCGCGATCATTCGTTCTTCGGTTCTTCCTACTGAATATTCGAGTGTTGCAACTTTTTTCACCAAATTCCCAAAATTGTTTTAGAAATGAAATCTGCAATTGAATGGATTGTGCATTACGTGTTCGATCAAATTTATGTTTTAACATTGTGAATTATTACAAGAACTGATATCGTAAGTAATTTTTAATAATACCGAATAAACCAAATGAAAATTGTCTGAAAGTGTACGCTATACTAAATTATTTTTATGACAAAATAAGTAAAATGTTTGAAAGAATGTTGTGCATCATTAATAATTGTTTTCACCGTATCCTAATAAATAAAAGTAAGACAGAGAAATTATTATCCGGGTACCGTTTTTGTTAACCGATTGGCAGGAACATTGGCTAACGTAACTTAACCAACCTTATTTGCGACGCTCTTAACTTATTGTTATACGAATAAATTTTTAAAAGTGATTAATGTTATTTCAATAACATCAACTTCAATTTAAAAAAAAAAATTTAATAATACCATGTAATCAAAAATATTAAAAAGATAGATAGATATTTAAAAGATAGCTTACCTTTCTTTAATATCATACAATTTTTATGGGATTTATCCCGTAAAAAAATTACCCAATTAAGGGAAAAAATTAGAGCTGGCAGCACGTGTAGCGGCAGCATGTCTCAGAAACCGGAAGCGGACGGACCGGAAAAGTGAAGCGGCATCTTTTATAAACACACTCACCGGTCACTGCGGTTCGCAATGATATCTAGGGCTGCCACTCATTTCACTTAGCAACTTTAATAGTAATTAATTGTTAAACTTTTCTGCGCTAACGTAAAAAAAACTCATTAAAATAAAGCTCACATTTTAAAGACAAGTAAATAAAAAAGTGCACTTATCAAAATCATGTAATGTAAGTTTTATTTTTAAAAATTTACAAAGATAAAAATTTTGTAAATACTAGAGTTACTAAACCGTTTTGAAATGTTTAGTCGAAACAAATGTTTTCCAGAAGAACATGCATTTTATCTAGTAGGTTATTCAAAAACGATATTTACTCATTAAAAAGTGGCACCCCTTAACACGGAAACACTACCGATTGATTTTGCTTTACACTACTAGATGGCGCTGCATCTATCATTCTCATTCGCTATATCATCAAAACCGCCGCGATTTGCCGCTAGATGTATCTAGAAGTTTACGAGCTTGGCCTGCAGTATCTTCGCTCTCGTTTTTACTTATTGTTATTGCGTGAAAGGGAATGATCATCAATAAATAACAATTTGAAAAAATAACAAAACGCCGTTTTAAAACTACTTTTAGTAATTGCGTTTTCATTGCATTTTCTTAATAAAATACAGGAAAATGGGTACCTAAACTAGCAACGTAGAGAACTAAGAGCTTTTCGTCGCTAGATGTCGCTGAAGTTTCTCACTCGTATCTTCTGTCTCTTTTCATTCTACCAGTGGTGAAGGAAAGAGAATGAAAGTGCCCTTTGAACGTACCAAAGGTTATTGAACTCTCGGGGTCGTCTACCGCCGATCAGCTGATTTTTTCGAGTTTTAATTACATTGCGTTTTTATGGAAAATCAATAAATAGACAAATTTATTGATAAAAATAGTAATACTTAACTTATTTTACATCGCTAAAAATGAAAAAAAAAATAAAAATAACATATTTTTTTGAAAAATAAAGTAATAATTTTTTCATTGCAATGTATCCAGAATCACTTACTCTATCACTGGTTTTCGTTTTCGGAAGCGTTCCCCTAACACCCAGTATATTGTACGGTCCCGACCGCACATTGAACTGTAATAAGTAGGTAACGCGCGTCAGCAATATTCGCTTGCTACTTAATTCATAATTATTTTAAATTATGTTTCGCAATGTCTCTAATATTGAAGTAAAAGTTAGTGTTTTTCCGATCGCCATACCAATCGCGCGTACTCACTCATACCATTTTACCATACTTTCTACTACCATTATTTCACCATAGTTATAATTTCCTTTTCTATAATTTTATTAGTATAAAGAGACTCAGTGTTAAAATAAGTTTAAGAACTTGTTACTACAGTGACTAAATAAAATATATACTTTTTATTATTATTGCCTACAAGTGACTTTTATTATAACTATCTCAACAATAAGGTGTATTCCCCGTACATCTAAATGGTCCTTCGATTCGTAGAAGGAACCTATCGCGAGTGTTAAAACAGTGACCATCGTGAGTCAAAACCATCGTAAGTGTGTACGGACTTGCAACTGTTAACCGACGACGGGTTCCTGTACTGTATCAGTGCTGGGCCTCAGCCGTACCAAGGCTGAGCTATCCAACAACCACTGCTGAACCTAGCTGAGGTTAAAACGTTCTGCGCGATAAACCAAGTAAGATCTTTCCTTTTTTAACAACTAATATCATTACCATGGAGGCTTTACTTGAAACTCAAAGCCAAATTATGGCGGGTATGGACCAACTTCTGAAGAACTTCAAGAAGGACAGCCGTGACCGCAAGACACCAGATTATATAAGGAGGAAGCTGGAGACCCTAGATAGCTACTGGAAAGAATTTCAGTCGAACCATATCCAGTTATGTAATTTTGGAGACCAAAATAATGCTTATTTTACAGGCAAAGAATATGAACGTACTAATGACTTTTATAACCAAACTAAGTTGCTTATTCAAAGCTATAAGCAAGAAGAGAGTAGACCATCAACACCACTTTTAAAACCAGCGACACCATTAAATGTTTCACCATTTACCATACCAATACCAACCGCTGCTTCTACTTCATCGCGAAAATATGAAGAAACCAGCAGCAAACTCGATGAGCTGTTTCGAAAACAATCTAGTAATTTCAAAGCTTTTTCGCGAACAATCTCCAACATAAACATAGATGCTTTAGTTAATAAGTGGGAATTCGATGATGCTCTGAAAATGTTACACTCTAGGTGGAATGTTATCGATTCTATGCACTGGGAGATCGACAGTGAACCGAAAGATGACTATTCCGTTTATGAGGCGTATGAAGCACAGTTTGCGAAATACGAAACAAGATTTGATACCATAAAGCGACTAATTAACACCAAAATGTGGTCAGTGTCCCACAGGGAGAAGTCGACCCCCCAAATGGAGATACCATTTTTCAGTGGCAACTACCAGCAATGGACGTCATTTAAAGATCTTTTCCAAGAATCAATCCACCATAATCCATCCTTATCAAATGCACAGAAACTTCAATTTTTGAAAAGTAAATTGAAGGGCGAAGCGGAGTAATTAATTCAACATTTAAATGTGTCTTCTGAAAACTACCAAATTTCATGGGATATTTTGAACCATCGCTTTAACAACAAAAAAATGATATTTACGTCTTACGTCAATACTCTTTTGAATTTACCAGTCATACAAGTCCAAAATGCCGTTCTATTGAAGAAGTTACATGATACCACCAACGAGTGCCTACACGCCATTCAGAAAATGGGTGTTGATATTTCCACGTGGGACCCCCTAATAGTACATCTGTTATCCCAGAAACTCGACCTGGATTCACATAATGATTATGTTGGTTCGTTAGAGAACCCGAGAGAGTTACCAACTTTAAAAGATTTTTTGAAATTTTTGGAGTCCAAATTTACGTCTTTAGAAGCTTTTAGACGTAAACAGGAATCAACTAAGTCATCACACCATGAAGATCATCGTTTCAAAAAAGCATACCAACAACCATCGATCAGTCATCAACAAACCAAACCATTTACCAAACCATTACCGTCCTACAAATCTATGCACGTGGAAACCAAAAAATGTCCTCATTGCAACGAAAATCATGCAATTTACCTGTGTAAACTCTTTCGCGAATCTAGACCGGATGTAAAGCGAAAAACAATTACGAAATACAGTCTATGCGAAAATTGTTTATTCAACCACCACGGTAAAGAATGCTTATCCAACAAAACTTGTCGCCACTGCAATGCAAAACATAATTCTTTAATTCATGAGTTATTTATGTCATCAACAGAAAACTCAACTATCACCAACACCAAAACTGCGAGTGAAAGAAAAACATGCCACGTGTCTCACAAAAATGTAGCTGAAACTTTATTAGCAACAGCAATGATAAATGTTATGGCTGTAGACGGAAAATACCACACTTTACGGGCGCTCATAGACCAGGGCTCCCAAACATCCCTTATTTCTGAAAATGCCGCCCAAATTTTAAGGTTACCGAGAAAGCGGTGTAAAGGAGTTATCTTTGGAGTCGGCGCTAAAGAGAATAACTGCAAAGGTGTTATTCAAATTCAAATTCAATCACTATATAATGAGTTTTTTACCACTACAGATGCATTAATTATGAGAAGTTTGATAAATAAATTGCCAAATCAGTCCTTTATAAAACCAACCTGGAAATATTTAGATAATATTGACTTAGCCGATCCTGACTTTTATATTAGTAGAAAAATAGATATCTTGTTGGGTGCGGATATTTATTCAACCATTATAATGAGCGGTATTATAAAATTAGGACCATGCCATCCAGTTGCCCAAGAAACACAATTCGGATGGATCCTATGTGGCAACGTCGAAAATCAAAGGTTTCATTGTAACGTAGTTCTCAACCATACGGATGAGTTACAAAGATTCTGGGAAATCGAGGACATTACACAAACATCCGATCTTTCTGAAGCAGATGACCACTGCATTAAATATTATCAATCTACAACCACAAGAGATGAAGAAGGACGATACCATGTCAAAATACCATTTAAACCAAACCATGAAAATCTGTTGGGATCATCGAAATCTATGGCCATCGCTCAATTTCGACAACTAGAAAGAAAATTTTCAAAAAATAATATAATGGCTTGTAATTATAAATTCTTTATGAATGAATATCGCTTATTAGGCCATATGATTCCAGTCGCGCGCGCCAAAGGTAACATGACACTCGACTGTTACTTACCACATCACGGCGTAGAGCGTTCTGAGTCATCCACTACAAAACTTAGAGTCGTTTTTAATGCGTCCGCCAATACTTCTACCGGTCGGAGCTTAAATGACGTTATGGAAGTAGGTCCCAATCTACAACAGGACCTACAAACTTTGATATTGAAGTGGCGACAGTACCAATATGCTTTCACCGCGGATATTGAAAAGATGTTCCGCCAAATAAAAGTCCATGAAAGTGATCAAAAATACCAAAAGGTTTTTTGGCGGGACGCTCCTGATCAACTACTACAGGAATACCAACTCACCACAGTTACATACGGAACTAAATCTGCACCATTCTTAGCTATGATGACTCTAAAACAACTCGCAAGCGATGAAAAATCAAATTACACCACCACTGATGCAATCAAAGTCCTGGAAGAATCTTTCTATATGGATGATGTATTGCATGGTTGTCACAATATACCTGACGGAATTATGTTGAAAAATGATTTAATTAAACTTCTGAAATCAGGCGGCTTCAATTTATACAAATGGAAGTCAAATACCATTCAACTTCTTTCAGATGAAAACCAAAATAACCAAGATGACTTTGACTTCAAACAAGCCGAATCCAACAAAATATTAGGGCTACGTTGGCAACCAAAAAGCGATGAGTTTGTTTTTGATTACAATATAGATTTAAAGAACTCTACTACCAAACGGAGCCTACTGTCTGATATATCAAAAATATTTGACCCATTAGGCTGGCTTTCACCACTCACCACGAAACTGAAAATTCTATTTCAAAATGTATGGAAATTAAAACTCGATTGGGATCAAAACTTACCAGAAGAAATATGCAATGAATGGGCGAGAATAAAAATAGAATTAAATAACCTTAGTCAAGTACGAGTTCCTAGATGGTTAAAAATAAAAAATCAAGACACCATTGAGCTACATGGTTTTTGTGACGCCTCAACTAAAGCATACGCTGCCGTAATATATTGCAAAATCAACAGAGGCGCCACAACATCCATCGTGTTAGTTATAGGAAAGGCAAGATTAGTTCCGACTAGTAAAACCATTACCCTACCAAAATTAGAACTTTGTGGAGCTCAACTTCTTTCTAAATTAATGCAAAAGGTATGCGATTGCCTTAAAAACTATGAGGTCAAAATATATGGCTGGATTGACTCTATGGTCGTTCTGGGATGGCTAAACAGAGAGCCCACGCATTGGAAACCCTTCGTTGCCAATCGTGTAAAGCAAATAACTGAGAACATCCCACCAGAACATTGGCAATATGTCAAGTCAGAAGAAAACCCAGCTGACTGTGCTAGTCGTGGTTTGAAAGCTTCACAATTACTACAACATCCCCTCTGGTGGCAAGGGCCCCACTGGCTACCTTCTTATTCTGACCACCATAAACAGATCACACAATATACCACAGAACACGAACTTAAGAATAACCAAAACAAAATAATTAATTTAGTAACGCACATGCCTATCGATAACATCGCACTGGATCTAATTACAAAACATAGTGCACTTACAAAGGCAGTACGCATTCTCGCTTGGATATTAAGAATGCGAAAGTCTCCCAAATTACCATATTTAACCACCACAGAACTAACAGAGGCAAAGCAACTAATAATAAAGGAGGTACAAAATCAGGCGTTTTTCAACGAAATCAACAAATTAAAAACCAATAAAAAATTAGAAAAACAAAGCAAATTATATAATTTAAACCCATTTTTAGATCAAGTTGGTTTACTGCGCGTCGGTGGCAGATTGAAAAATGCACACATCGACGAAAATATGAAGTATCCAATCATTATTCCATCAAACCACAGATTGACTGAATTATTAATCGACCACGCTCATCAACAAACACTCCATGGTGGAGCGAGACTTACCTTGGCATTTCTTAGAAGAAATTATTGGATTGTCAGTGGTAATCGAGTTACCAAAAAGCAAATTCGTTTTTGTGTGACCTGCAAAAGGCACGAACCATACTTGCAACAGCAACTGATGGGTGATCTACCAGAAGCTCGAAGCAACCCGTCACGTCCGTTTCACCATACTGGCGTTGACTTCACCGGCAGCATTCCTATCAAAACCAATAAAGGCAGGGGTGTCAAAACCACAAAAGGTTACGTGGCAGTATTTATATGTATGGCAACCAAAGCCGTACACTTGGAACTAGTCTCGGACCTAAGCACTTCGTCATTCCTCGCTGCATTACGGAGAATGGCAGCACGAAGAGGGACACCACACCATATATATTCCGACAATGGTACCAATTTTGTGGGCGCTAACAGAATATTAAATAGAGAGTTTGAAGCATTAAAACACATTTTTAATGACCAGTTCATGTCAGAAGCGGCAGAGATGGGTATCCACTGGCATTTCAATGCACCCGCGTGGCCCACAGCCGGAGGCTTATGGGAGGCCGCTGTTAAAAGCCTCAAATTTCATTTAAAGCGAGTAGTTGGAGACCAGAAACTTACGTTCGAGGAGTTCACTACCGTCTTAACACAAATTGAAGGATGTCTGAATTCACGGCCTTTGTGTCCGATATCTGAAGACCCAGAGGACTTAGACTATCTAACACCATCACATTTTCTGGCTAGCGGACCCACTCTTACCATATTAGAAACCGAAACAGATTTAAGAACCAGATGGCACCTTACTCAAAAAATTTTTCAAGATATCTGGAGTCGATGGCAGATGGAATACCTTACACAATTATCATCCCGCTCTAAATGGCAACATGCAAAAGAAAATATTAGAATAGATGACGTCGTTATTATACACGATAGTAACTTACCTGCTGGAAAGTGGGCATTGGGGCGAGTCGTGGAGCTCCACCCTGGCAAGGATGGTTATGTCAGAGTCGTCACTGTAAAAACCAAAAATGGATTTATGAAAAGGCCTACTACGAAGCTATCAATTTTACCAGTTTTAAACAACCACCAGAAAGAGACAGAATCTGATTGTAACCTGCCTGAAAACCAGAACAAACCAAAAATAAAAACGAACCAAACCAAAAGGACCTATAGTAACTTCCTTTCGCTTCTGTTAATATTATTTACATATTTATTTACACCAGTACATTGTACATACAACATAGTTTCATTAAATAATAACCACAATATGTACTATTTCGACAAAACATCTACAATGTACTTAGCCAGAGACGAATGGAAGCTCGTAGTTTATTACGATCTTAATCCCTACTGGCAAGGAACTGTGTTGCTGGATAAATATGTCAATCACCTTGAAACCATATGTTCAAAACATAAATATAAAGGTCAATGCGAAATACTCCTATTACAATTAGGTCATGGATACGACGAGTATAAGCATTATAATCAAATGTTGCTCGGTCAGCAAAGTGCGCGCGCGGCGAGTCGCCGCCGTCGCGGACTTATCAACGGTATTGGAACGGTGGCTCACACTTTATTTGGAATTCTGGACGAAGATTTCGCCGAAAAGTATACCAAAGATATAGATCTAATCCAACATAACGAAAAACATCTCGAAAGTTTATGGCGTAATCAAACCTCGGTAGTAGAAGCGGAATATAATTTCTTAAAAAGAACCGAAAATGCAATGGAACTGCAACATAAAAAATTCAACCAACATTTGATAATTCTTGAGAAAACAGCGAAACAATTAAATACAGAAATAAATAATGTCGCCGATATGAATGACTTTACTGCATCAGCATTAATCGCTAACAACATTCTCACCAACTTACGTAATATTCAAGACACATTACTAGACACCATCACCAATATATATTACGGAAGTTTCAACGTACATTTATTGAAACCAGAACAATTAATGCAAGAGCTTCATTTGATTGCGGGCAGAATATCCAAAGATTTATCTTTACCAATCGATAACATCCAAACCGAATTACCCAAAATCTATCATCTTTTAAAAATCAGAGCTAGAACCACCAAATCTTATTTATTATTTGAGATTAAAATCCCACTCGTTAGTCGAGATCTATATGATATATATAAAATTATACCAATACCCAAAAGATTAAACCAAACTATGGTCACCCTAATGCCTGTTGCTCCCCACGTTGCCATCAACCTAAGAAAGGATTTATACTTACCAATGCCTGACTACATTCTCCAAAACTGTATTTTTTATGATGTTGATACACAACTATGTCCAGTACATACACCATTATACCAATTTAAAACTGATGAAAATCTGTGTATCAAAGATACAATTACCAATGGTTGCAAAACTAATATTATTCCATGTGCTCACTCATGGTCTCAGCTTCAAAGAATAAATACTTATCTATTCTCTTGTTGCAACGAATGTCCTATAAGAATAATGTGTAATCAGCTTATATCTGCGGAACGACTAATCGGAAACGGTGTCATTACGCTCGGAAGTGGCTGCGTCATCAAGGACGACTTCGTTACTATAATGTCGCAGAAACAGATGTCCAATAACATAAATGTCAAATCAGATGTCTTGACACTAGACGTTCCACCTATAAATAATATAATAAATATCACCATACCTAACTCTACCATGTTGATGACATCGAATGGTTTAGAAAAAGACCTTAAACTTCTTGGAGATCAAATAAAGGAGATGAAATCTCAAGAAGGTATAGCGGACGTCGTCTCCTACCACGATGTTCACCATTACATCGCCATCTATGTGTTGGTGGGTGGCGTTATCGTCGCCGGGCTCGCCTGGTCGGGCCGCAGGCTGCACGTGCGCCGCATGGCGCGCCGCCAAGCCGCCGCTCACAGCGACATAGACGCTACATATAGTGCTAGTGTACAGTGTGTGAGTGTAAAAGAGTGCGCGTCCAGTGATAAATGTGCCAATACCAGTGCTATAAAACAAGAAGGGTCTAATGAGTGCGTTATTGATTTTGAAAGGCCCAGTGTCAGTGAAAAAGTGCGAAAATACCAAACGCGTTTCAATACAACCCCAGTACCGAATTTTCGTTCTCATTTTCGGCAATCTAATTAAGTATAGTATAAGGACATATTGTTTTTTCACCTTGTAATGCACTAACCATATAATCTTGCACTTCACTTATTTTAATTAAAAGTTTACTCTTAGATCTTTCATTCACCACATCGCATCTTTTCTTTTCTCTCCCCCGGGAGCATGTACGGTCCCGACCGCACATTGAACTGTAATAAGTAGGTAACGCGCGTCAGCAATATTCGCTTGCTACTTAATTCATAATTATTTTAAATTATGTTTCGCAATGTCTCTAATATTGAAGTAAAAGTTAGTGTTTTTCCGATCGCCATACCAATCGCGCGTACTCACTCATACCATTTTACCATACTTTCTACTACCATTATTTCACCATAGTTATAATTTCCTTTTCTATAATTTTATTAGTATAAAGAGACTCAGTGTTAAAATAAGTTTAAGAACTTGTTACTACAGTGACAAAATAAAATATATACTTTTTATTATTATTGCCTACAAGTGACTTTTATTATAACAGGAATAATTTAAAACCACTGCGAAGATTTTGTGAAAATAAACTTTAAGTAATTTAAACAAACACGTATTTTTTATTTTGATATGTTCCAATACTAAAAACTAAAGTTATCGCTTATCAAAGATCGAGATTTTAAAACTTAATTTAAGGACACCGCGCGCCGTGCGTCAGCTGAGCGCTCGCTCGACGCCGTAGGCAGGCATGTACTCGTAGGTACCTATTTACACGGGTCACTGACCGCTCATTTTGTTAGATTCGTACTGGATTTTATGCCATGATATGAGGTGATTTCTAAGAGTAATTCCAATTTTCCCTTCATACTTTTATGGTTAAGGCCATCAAAAAATAAAAGAGAAACATTTTCGTTACCTAGAAAAAAATATTAATGTTATGCCGAAGTTACATAGGTTCTTCTGCGTTAAGGCGTATTTAAAAAAATTGGAAACAACTACGTATTTACAATAATGTTGAATCAAAACAAATACCTAACTAATTAGCTAATTACTTACCATGTATTTTAATATTTCTTCAAAATGAAGTCCACGTCTGCCCAGACATAAACGTGCACATTTCATTAAATTGTCATTTAATTTATTTAAAACACTAGTGTCACTTTGACTTTACTAAAAGCGTTATTATTTTTTATTGTTAAGTCTTCTAGACTTTGTGCCTCCTCTACATCCCGGCGTTTGACTTTTTCCCATAAGAAACAGTCCCTCACGTGTGAACAATGCCTCATCCGTCCACAAGATGTTTGCATCGCGGTGATGTAGAAGCCACTCACATAAGGCTCGACGTGGTACTGGGTCTAGGTCATGGAACTGCTGAACCAGCTGAAAGTGGTACGGATGGAGTCCGGCTGTTTTTAGCAGTTTTATTACCGCAGGTTGGCTCACACCAAAGAGACATGCCGCATCGTGGGTACTGACGCGGGACCGCGGGGTTACGGAACCCAAAGGCCCGCATACGAGGTATGCTCTTCGTCGCATACTTTCTCCGAATTGCACTTATGTAGGTTCTCACCACTCAGAAGATAAACTCGTACCATCTCGTAAAACTCACGACGGCGGGTGCGTCGCGTGCGCAGGAACGCGAGGGCACGTCACATCGGCGCGTGCGTATGAGTCTCACTGCGCCGCTAATATCGCGCGCGTCGCTCGGTCCCGGCGGGGCGGCGGGGGCTGTGGCGCGGGGCTACCGGGTGCGGCGGGGATGCACGGTGGTATACGCAAGAGAAGACGTTTTCATTGAAGTTTTATTTTAGAAAATGTGTCCATATTCTACCGTTTCGATAGGGATAAAAATATTTAAAAAAAAATTAAACTAATTATGGGAAAGTGTTCTATTACTGATACTGAATCACCAAAAAAAATTTTTGATTTCTTCAGCTTTTAATGTTTTAATTATTATTCACAAGCCAGGTTAATATAATGTCGCAGAAACTTCCAATAGCTCATGAGCTCGATAAAATGAAAATGCGCTCGGAATGAAAAATACAGTAGTTTATTCGATCGACTCACAACGTAGTATGAACAGTGACGCGTCATGATGGCCCGAACGTCATAGTTATTCGATGATGTGCAATTAAGTCCGTTGAATGTGTTCAGGCGCTAACAGGCTCCCCGGGTTGGAACGTCCTGTTCCAAGGATTCTTCAGATGGTAGTAAGCACAATCTGTTGTAGGCTCTTCTTACAACTCCTGTAGCTGTTTTGACGTCAGCGACGCGAGTGATGCCGTCGTTGCCAGGATGTAAATGGATGATACGTCCAAGTTGCCAGTGGTTGAGGGGCAGCCGTTCATCTTTAATGATGACTAGGTCTCCGACACGCAGTTCTCCTCCACTAGTACGTTTCCATTTTTGTCGCTTTTGCAAGTCTGAAATGTACTCCAAATAATATCGATTCCAAAAATGACGTGTTAGTAGCTGCGCTCTCTGATATCGAGGGAGTGTGTACATTCTGGCTGACTCCTCGAAATCATTCTGCGAAGTAGGCAGCATAGTAATAGTGCGTCCGATTAGGAAATGGGACGGAGTCAATGGGATAAAATCATTGGGATCGGAAGAGAGTGGGGTGAGTGGACGGGAATTTAATATTCCTTCTATACCCACAAGTACGGTATTCATTTCTTCGTATGTCAAATTTGCCATTGAAAGAACTCTGTTTAAATGATGCTTGACTGCCTTAACAGAGCCTTCCGCTAAGCCATTGAAGTGTGGGCTGTATGCTGGAGAGAATTTAAAAATAATAGACTGCTCCGCTGATTTTGAACTAATGCTATCACCTTTACCCTTTAAAAATTTTGAAATTTCATTCGCGGCTCCTACGAAATTCGTACCGTTATCGGAATAAATAAAGTCAGGTTTGCCTCTGCGAGCTATAAATCTATTTAAAGCAGCCAAAAATGCTTCAGTACTCAATTCTGTGACCAGTTCGAGATGAACCGCCCTAACAGCCAGACACACAAATACACATATATATGATTTTATTAATTTGCAACCTCTACCTTTTCTGTTCGCTAGCATAATGGGACCAGCATAGTCAACTGCAGTGTTAGAAAAAGGAAAATGACTATGAATTCTTTCCTTCGGTAAATTTGCCATAATAGGTTGAATAGTTTTCCCGGCAAATCGACAGCATGTTATACACTCGTGTGTTATTTTTCTTGCCAAATTGCGGCCTCCAAGTATCCAAAACTTATGTCTTAAAATAGACAACAGTAATTGCGGCCCTGCATGCATAAGAACTATATGATAATGTCTAAACAATAATTTAGTGATATGGTGTGATGCGTGAAGCAAAATGGGATGTTTTGTGTCGTAATTATAGTTAGAGTTAGATAGCCTACCACCCACACGAATTAAATTTTCACTTGACATAAAAGGATTTAAATTTAAAATCTTTGATTTAATCGACAATTGTTTATTGTTATTTAACAAATTGTATTCTTGACAAAAGTTATCTAGTTGCACAATTTTACACAGCATGTATGTAGCAGAAGCCAATTCATTTAGCTTTAAATGACCACTAAATTTTATTTTTGATTTTTGACAATTATTTATGAATCTTAACATGTATGCAGTGATTCTATTCAATTTAGCATAATTAGAATATTTATTGATAAAATTTATTTGTTCAGTAGCAAATTTGCATTCAACCTTAATCTCAGGTAACGACGTTAAGATATTATTGGGTTGAATGGGCCATTGAGATTCTGTTTGCATTAAAAAAGGTGGGCCATAAAACCACAACAGAGAATTTCTTAACTGGTTGGCGTTACAGCCCCTAGATCCTATATCAGCCGGGTTTAAATGAGTAGGTACATATCTCCATGCTTCTGGGTTACTATTTTCCGTTATCTCATTAATTCTATTAAGTACGAACGTTTTTAAAGAAGATTTAGGAGACCTTATCCATCCCAACACAATAGTGGAATCACACCACATAACAATACGATCGATATTTAATCTCAATGCAGTTCGAACCTTTTCCATGAGTCTGATTGCTAGTAATGCACCACAAAGTTCTAGCCGAGGTACAGTCATACTCTTTAAAGGGGCTACCTTACTTTTAGCCATGGCTAAATGAACGGTGACATTACCATCAACCGATAAAGACCGTAGGTATACGCATGCACTATATGCGTGCAAAGACGCGTCACTAAATGTATGAATTTCTATAAATATAGGTGAGGTGCATAATGTATGGCGCGGAATATTAATTTTATTAAGCTGTGGAAGAGTGTTCAAAAATGTCAACCAATCCCTTTCGATTTTAGGAGGTAGGGGATCATCCCACGCTACTTTAGCCGCCCAAAGGGCTTGCAAAATTATTTTTCCCCTAAGTATACATGGGTTAACAAGCCCTAAAGGATCAAAAACTTGTCCTATTGTAGATAGAACTGAACGCTTGCTCAATCTATCAAACGATAATGTGTCAATGTTAACGGAGAACAGAAGAGTATCTGATTTACAAGACCATCTTAAACCTAATGTTTTTGCATCATCATCATTTATTAGCTTGAGCAATTCATCGCCATTATTATTTTCTTCGATGTTGCCTAATATTTCTGAGCAATTAGACCGCCATTTTCTCAAATGAAACTGACCCTTTTTTAATTGATCAATAACACCTCGTATTATATGTATAAGGGTTGACTTTGAGTCATGCCCACTTATATAATCGTCTACATAACAGTCATGTATGATAGTTTCGCGCACCAATGGATCAGTGCATTCTCGACCCAACTGTACAAGACAACGAGTAGCCAAATATGGCGCCGATGCTGTGCCATAAGTTACAGTATTAAGCTTATATGCTTTCAATTCTTCATTAGGGTTAAAACGCCAAAGTACTTGCTGCAAACATCTTTGATGGTCTGCAACGAGAACACATCGATACATTTTTTCACAATCGGATGTGACTACATACTTGTGTTGTCGAAAACGAATTAAAATACTGATAAGGTCATCCTGCACAGTAGGGCCTATGCTTTGGATGTTGTTGAATGACAAACCTGATGTGGTCCTCGCGGAAGCATCAAAAACCACCCTCAATTTTGTTGTGAGGCTAGATTCCTTTAAAACACCATGATGAGGTAAAATATATGTATGCTTATCCCCACCACTACTAGTATTTAAAGACATATGACCCAGATCAATATACTCCTGAATGAAGTCACAATATTTTTGTTTAAATAATGGAAAACGCGCAAATTTTCGCTCTAGAGACAAAAACCGGTTAAAGGCTTGATCATAAGATTCACCCAACACCTCTGGTGATTGTTGTAATGGTATTTGTACTATGAATCGACCATCACTTTGTCGTGTTGTGGTAGTAATAAAATGCAACTCACAATCATTTTCTTGTTTTGTAGTTTTACGTAGTGTAGGTACTGATTCCAATTCAAAAAACCTATCAAGCTTGTGTTGTAGTTCAACTTCGTTCAATAAATTGCAATGGACTGTATTAATGTATGTAAATTGTTGATTGTCCGAACTATTATTCCCCTGTGAATGTGTGTGTGTATGCATTGCACCCGATACCAACCAACCAAATTTACTACTATTGAGGATTGGCTTATTTTTACCAAGTGAAATGCGCTCATTGCCCAATACATTCCAGAATACATCAGCGCTAAGTAACATGTCAATATCAGACGGCAAGTTGAAAGTTGGATCAGCTAATTTAATGTTGGTAGGTATATTTAATGATTTTATATCAAAATACGTAGCAGGTAATGTTTGAGTTATGCGTGGTATAACGAAACAATTTATCTTAGTTGTATAATTTTCAGTTCGTGAAAATAGTTTTACAGTAGAACGTAAATTTATACGAATAGGCTCGCAACTTATCCCTTCGACTGTTCTCGAAGTTGAATAAACAGGTAATTTTAATTTATTTCTTAATTTGTCGGTTATAAAATTAGAGGTACTGCCGTTATCGAGTAATGAACGTACTGTGTGACGCATGCCATCATTGTCAATTACGTCTATGAGAACTGTTGACAGAAGAACGCAACTATTATGTGTAGATGACAAGACCACCTCAGGTTGGTATGACGAGTTGCCCTCTTCTGCACAGTGAGCATCATCATACAATTTTGGATCAATAATTTCTTGTGTAGTTAAACAATTGTTGTTGTTTAATGTGTTAGGAGTTTCCTTAGTTTCGACCTGTAATTGGTCTTCAGTGTGCAACATTGTGTTATGCCATTTGGCACATATTCGACACGGACCGAATCTACATTTATTTACCTCATGCCCGTGTCGTAAACAATTTAAACAAAGTTTCAATTTTTTCACCTTATTAATTTTAGCCGAGACAGATAAAGATTTAAACTTTGGGCATAGATAAATAGCATGATTTTGTTTACATAAACGACATGAATACTGTGTAGTTTGTTGTATGTGTGTATTATTATTATTATTAGTGTTTGCTACAAATGAACGCGAGCTTAACTTGGCTGGTTCACTATGTCTGCGTTTTATGTGACTCATATTTATCGTTTCAAGCAAACCGGCACGATCTTTAATGAATTTTATAAATTTTTCTAAATCAGGGTATTTTTCAAAATTGTTAATGTACTCTTTCCATTTTCTATTTGTTGCATTGTCGAGTTTGCTTGATGCCATATGTATGAGTAACATATCCCAGTTATGCGTGTTAATGTTTAGACTTTGAAGTGCCCTAAGGTGTTTATTCACTGTGTCAACTAGGTTTCTTAATGCAATAGATGATTCCTTTGTAATTATTTCTATATCGAATAAGGCCTGAATATGGTTGTTTATTAAAACCTTGTTGTTATGATAACGTTCACACAATAACTGCCAAGCGATATCATAATTATTGGCAGAAAAATCTAACGAGCTAATAACGTCCGCAGCTTTGTCTTTTAACGATGATTGTAAATAATGATATTTGTTAATTTTAGGAATATTTTCATTGCAATGAATAAGCGATGTGAAGGTATCATGAAATCGTAACCATTCATCAAAACGACCAGAAAAGGTAGGTAACTGAATCGTAGGTAAAGTTAAAGTAGGTGCACCAGCTGTTAGTACAGTACCTGCTGCCGAGGAGTCAGACTTACTGTCTTGCTGCGCCGAAGCAAACCTGCTCACCCACTCGCGGGCGCTGCCAACTAATGCAAAGTATTCACTCTCTAACTGCTCTCGATACAGATATTCTTTTTCGCATTCAGCTTCTGAAATTTCCAAGCAACCTTCGATTTCAATTTGTAATGCATCAAATTCACCGTACCATTCCTCAATCTTTGTTAATCTTAAGTTTAAATCACTAAGTTGCACTGGACTAGGCTTTTCTATAGATGAAAGAATTGAAAAGTACGATTTAAATTGCGTAATTTTAGCTTTATATGAACTGCGTTTTCTTTTTAATTCGACTAGTTTAGTCATTATTGAAAATAGATAACAAAATGAAAATTAAAAAATGTATGTAGGTAGGTACAAGTGATAAAAGTATTCAATTTTTTGCTTCTAATTGATATAATTGGTAAACGTAAATTAAGGTGATAACAATAGAACGAATACTTAAAGCGGATACTGCAGTGTGATGTACTTGCTAGCTTAAGCACAGCACCGCACAGCAAGGCCAGCACAGGTAGAAAGACAGTCAGCTCACGCGCCTCCGATATGTTTTCAGTTTCGACTCGATTTTATCAGATACTGCAATTTGAGAATGAACTTAACGTAAAACAATTTCATATAATTTACTATTACACGTAATTAAAGTCCGTGTAATATGTAATACGGCGAAATAAAAACTGTTTACTCAAATATGAACTCAAGTTAACCAATTTTGAGCTATTGCTTAACGTTTAAAATCTGTATTACACGTAATTAATGTCCGTATAATTAGATAATAAGATATTTCAATAAATAACGATGTAATTAAACGAATATTTTCTATGAGAAATAAAATATCGTAGTATGTAGGTATGTCTGAAAATTATTCACGCAATTAAAGTTCGTGTTAAAATTAGGAATTAAAGGAAAGAAATTAGACATACAAGGAAATAATCGGATAAACACTGCCACTTAGCTGTACTACGCCTCCTTATCTTGGAATTTTGTAGCCGTTGAGTAATCTTCCATAACGTCTAGGTCGCTGGTTAATAGGTATCCGTTATAGGTATCCAGTGAGAAGGTCCAATTTGTATAGAAGATTTCTTCAGCTTTTAATGTTTTAATTATTATTCACAAGCCAGGTTAATATAATGTCGCAGAAACTTCCAATAGCTCATGAGCTCGATAAAATGAAAATGCGCTCGGAATGAAAAATACAGTAGTTTATTCGATCGACTCACAACGTAGTATGAACAGTGACGCGTCATGATGGCCCGAACGTCATAGTTATTCGATGATGTGCAATTAAGTCCGTTGAATGTGTTCGACACGTTTCATGTACCTATGTGCTGCGTTCTTTTCTACTGTATAAACCAGATCCCTTTGAATAATTAAATATAAACAACACCAATTGTCAAAGTTCAATAAATGTCACTTGCACTGCACTGCTCGATGCCAAATTGCGAAGTTGCGACTATATTTGTAATCACAATATATCGCACGAAATACGTTTATTTTTAATTTTTGATTGTTTTTAATCAAATTTTATATTTTTAATATGTCTTTAAATACGGCGCATGCTGATCATGGAGTGTTAATACATGCCCAAGAATGGTGAGTCACCTCTTCTGTTTATCATCGATTTCTGACGGAACATTCTACAGAAGTCTATGACCTATTATTGTTTTTGTAAATTATTCATATATTATCTAATTAATTAATATAATCTATGTGTTAAAATTAAAATGCTCTAAAATATCTACCTACAGTATTATAAAAAAAAAAACAGTCTGGGCACCTATAAGTTACCGTGAAATTGTAAGCATTGTAAAATAATTCATAAATATTACTGGAATTACTGCATTCTAATCTAAAACTATGATAGGTTACTGCAATGATATTACAATAAAAAAGGGTAGATAGATTACTTGAATTCAAAAAGTGTCATCTTAAAACTATGCTAATTAGCATACCTGAGCGCAGTCTGGCGAAAGCACTGATTGTGTGCGCTTATGTACCATAATCATTTTATAAATGCCATCCTGAGGGTTCACATTTCATTTGTAAATATACATTTTTAATTGATTAATTGAAGCCCTCGGGTGATTACATATACATCAGTGTTAGGTTTATTTTATTGCTTCAAAAGAGTGTGTATAGGCTGGGGTCAATTTTTGACATCGTATTAGTACTGCCATGACTACCCTTTTTATTGTAATATCATTGAGCTAATTTAATAAGATAGATTATAAACAGACAATGTTTATAATTATCTGATGACATTCTATTTGTCCATTATAGAATATTCATCATTTTAACAAGTCTGACACTCAACAATAATAATTGACATGTAATTTAACCCAGGATCTAATATATTCTTTGAGGAACAGTCAAGTAGTTGCTACTACTAATACTTATATGATGATATATAAGTTGAGTGAAGAATAGCATCTGATTCAAAAAAGGATTAAATATTTAGGGTTAAATAAATAATTTTTTTAATTTCAATCATTATGGATTTAGAATGAAGTCTATGTAAATAATAAAAAACATGTAAATAAATGTAGTCACTTCAAAATATTCAAACTCCCATGCTACTTGTCGAAGCAATAGCATCAATGTATTATCTTACAAAATAAACAACAAATTACAATTTAAATAATCTTTTAGGTTTTTATTTTTATTTCAACAATTTGGTAAACTATATTATTATTAAAAAAAGTCTATTATTAATAATAAAAATTTATTACAAACTTAAAAAAACATTTAGTTGTTAATTGATTTGGGTAATTAGTAAAAATAAATAACTCAAAATCTATATTGATTTACAATGTCATATCTCTAGTAGTGTTCTTTGATGTCACAACAAGTTTACTGTTATTTAGAGCATGTTGTATTAGTAGCAAAATAAAGTTGATTTAGAAAAATAATGCAGTCCCACTCAGATGCAATTTACATGTAGTAAGTTCCTAGTTGTTAATTATTTATAAAATTATTTCTCTTAGTAAAAACCAATAAAACAATTATTCAGTAAACATAACATTTCCGACAGTGACACATAGGAAGATGATCAAGAGCTGTTATAATTATATGGTAATATTTTTTTCAGCATTATTTTGTTCTCTGACAATGTAACAGTTGAATTTTATGGCAATGACACAGCAGAATTCAAAGGAACTAAAAATGGACGAATGTACCTTACCACTCATCGCATGATCTATAACTCCAAAAACAATTCAGACCCTATGAGATCATTTAGCTTTCCATTTATAACATTAGAAGATGTAAGTAAAAATTAATAATTATATTTTCTAATAATATATTTGTATTTTTTCTCTGATGAAATATCAATGTTCTTAGGTTACAGTGGAGCAACCTATGTTTGGTGCTAATTACATAAAGGGAAAGGTTACAGCTCAACCTAATGGCAACTTTATTGGTCAAGTAAAGTTCAAATTGATATTTAAATCTGGAGGAGCTATAGAATTTGGGCAAGCTATGTTGAAAGCCGCACATCTTGGTGAGCTCTTTATAATACAATATATGCTAGGTTATACAAATATCAGTGTCTCACCCCTTTCGTTTATTTTATTATTAATAATTTACATTTTATAAATTTCTTATTTAAATTGAGTAATAAAACTGTTTTTAACAGTGTTTTTTAATATGAACTATTACACAAATTAACATTATTACTCATATGTCAATTTCATGGAAAACTTAATTCCCCTTAACTTTTGTGGCTCACTGATATGCCTGCAGGCTAAATTTCTAGCCTAGGCTAAATTATGCAATTGTTGGCCAATCAGAATGATGCTCCAGACCCGATGAATTGTATTTTATGTTTTTTGGTTATTGAAACAAGTACATTAGTTCATTGTCAGTATAGGTAGAACTGCTTTATGCAAACAAAGATTCACATTGGAGTATTAGTTTCAGCCACTAAATGCCACTGTATATTATATTATATGAATACCTTTGTTGCCAATAGCATCACGTCACAGTGGTCCCGATGCCGCTCCGCCGCCGTACACGCCGCCCACAGGCCCGTGGTACGCGGCTCCACCACCGGCGTATGCGCCGCCGCCGCAGGGATACTACGGATGGGTGCCGCCCTACACAGTTAGTCGTAGCAATTATTATATATATTTTTATACTTAAATTAAATGCTTCTTAAAAATGTCAAAATCAATTATGGTGAAATTGTGACTTTTGAGTTCTGATGCGATTTGAGTTTTTTCTTCTTATATGGTATCTTTGAACTGTTTGAATTGATATTTACTTCATCATCATCCCTTTTGATGGGCTCTAGGGGCTCTGGGGGCCTTCCTTGGTTAAAGAGGATGTGCCATAACCCTCCATTCACGCCCAATGCGGATTGAAGGGTATTAGCGACTGCAAATGCAGCCGGGACCAAAGGTTTAACATACCTTTCGAACTGCGGAGTAGCACGAGATCATAATTTTTTGGTCACCCATCCCGTGACAGACCCTTGCAAAGTTGCCTAACAACAATGATAGCCGGCCGCGGCGCTTATTCACTACGCCACCGAGTTACTGTTACGATATTTATTTATTGTTATTAAGTCACTGTAGCATGTTATGATTATGATCTTATCCTGCAGTTTTTTAATAATAAAAAACTTGATCTGTGTGGTTGTGATTGTTTCAGGCTTTCCCTGATCAGCCACCGCCGAACTCTGTATTTGTAACGAATACCCCACCGCCATATCCGGGAGTGGCCGGTGCGAGTTACCCGGCCGGGACTGGATTCTCGGGGGCTGCTTCGCCTCCAGGTGGGGGCTTTGCCTCCGGAGCGCCGGGTTACCCGGGCGCCCCACCGGGATATCCGGGTAACGCGTCCGCTCCACCCGGCTATCCCGGTGGATTCGCGCCGCCCACAGGAGCTGCCGGCATGTCTTCTAGGGGTGAGGAAGGGAACTGAATATTTTTCCAAATTTATAAATGATATTTTTTAATTGTAATTGTATTTTGATGACCTAATGGAATATATTTTCGAGAAAGAATGAATATTTTATTCGGAGAGGACTGCACGGTATCCTGCTGGGTTCAGTGAGTAGCAGTAGCCTCTAAGTAGATAACTATTGAAGGTTCTTTCACTGTAAGAGTATATTACAATGTAAAAAAGTATGTTGTTTCATTTAATATTGTAGTTGTCTCTGTCATTCGGATCTAGTAATTAGTAGGGTAATTGTAAATTATATTGTTAGTTGGTACATTAGATACATAATAAATTTCAGATGCTAAAGCTGCAGAAGCAGCTCAAAGCGCATACTACGATCCGAACAGGCCCCAAACAGCGTATGTGCCGCCGCCTTATGTGAGTATAACATGTAATAGAGTAGGCAGTAGAAGCATTAAAGTTGTATATTTATCTTTAAATTTTGTGTACTTAATTTAGTAACATACCAGTTATTAGCGTTGCTATAAACTAGATACAATATTTATTTTATTTATCAGGATTGACGTCATTATAGGTATAAGTGATATGGAGACAAGATAAACTTTATATTTTTTTAAATTACAATTTTATTTATTATTTCATTTTGTTTCATAGTTATAATTAATGGTGTGCGCAATCGATTACCATTAATCGATTAATCGATTTTTCAAATAATCGGGTGCTATCGATTATGATTTTATAATCGACGATTAACCATCGAGTATTTCTTAAAATGTTAGCAATAGGAATAGTTTAAAACGTTAGTATAGTACCTACTTACTTTACTTCGATGGCTCAGCAACCCATAGCGGATCGCGAGTTTGAATATTATTAGTAGATATTCTATTACTTATTATGGCAATACTCTCACGAACAAATAGGTAACTTTACTCTTTGGTTGGGGAACTCCCGATGTTTGAATGAATGGATCTTAGTTTTATTTTAACAAATACATATTAATCGTTATTTACTAAATGCACATGTATAGTATACACGGTACATACCTATACCAAAATAATATTTTTTAAATTTATGTCTGTCTGTTTGTTCCGGCTAAACTATGAAACGGTTAGACCAATTTTGACGTGACTTTCACTGGCAGATACCTTATGTAATAAGGAATTACTAAGGCTACTTTCCACGCGGACGAAATCGCGCGTACAGCTAGTTTAATTCTATAAATTTTGCATGCACAATGCTGGTATAGTAAACATTGTCTTTAAATTTTTCATTAACTTGGATGGCTTTAAAATACGGTGGAATTAATATGAAATCATTAATAAACTTTTGGGGTAAAAATATTTAATAATCGTTGACATGAATCGATTATTAAACGATTACGAGTGATACTATAATCGATTAATCGATATGTATAATAATCGAATCGGCACATCATTAGTTATGGAATCCCATGGAATCCTCAAAATCCTTGATTTTGACAAATGTATCCCACTTTTTTTAAACATCGTTTAATATTTTATTTATACTTTGTTTTTAATAGGATCAGCCCCCGACTTACCAAGAATCTACGTCAAAGAAAGAAAATTAATGCACTGTCCACACTACCATATGTCCAAGGATGATGCGGGTGGTGATGTTGGCAATATATGATCAGAAAATTCCACAAGTTATATTTTATGACATCCCTTTTTTAGCTGGCTATATTTAAATATGATTAAAATTACATTCCCAGTGGATAATTGTAAAGGCGTTGGGTATAATTTAAACTTCAGATATTTCGTATTTAGAGTGCGACGCACGAAATATTTTGTTTTTTTTTAAAAAAAAAAGATCCGTGTAAAAATCTATTTTGGTATTAAGGATGCTTTTAACTTCGCAACCTATGTATTTTGTGTTCATTATTTATCTATTTGTAAATATAGCTAGATACTGTGATAATAAACAATTGCAAAATATGTTTATGTATGTTAGAGCAAACAAAGAAAAGTGTTATTAATTAATGTTACATTTATGTAAGCTATTTACGATTTCGAGGATCGAGAGCGAAGTCGTGGATTTATTATTTTCAAAGTAATTGAAATTTATTTTAAATATACGTAGAATAGATTCAAATTGCTAATTTATTATTCAAAAATGTATCGTTGGCTTTAAATAAACAGCATTATGTAATACGTCGTTTGTTTGATATTCATACACCCGTTATTATTTAAAACTGAATGTTTAAAACAGAGGTTGCCAAACATTTTATCTCGTAGACCATTTTAAAAAATTTACTGGTTTCGGTGGACCCCTGCTACTACATTTTTACCATATTCCCAAAAATAGTCCAAAATGTGAAGATCTAACGATTGAAATTGGTGTCGTGGGTGAGTTCCAACCCTAAATTCGGAGTGGTAAAAATAAATAAAAAATATTATATTTTCTTCCGATCTATTTATTGAAATAATAATGATAACAGACTTAATAGAATTAAAATGAAACACTAATAACGTTACGTATCTTCAACAATGCAAATCAATAATAAAAAAGATACCCATAATTTTAATGGGAGGGATGTACTTGATGGATAGACAGCAAGTTATCAATATTTGGCTTCAGTTTTGTATGGATTAACCGCAAATCTCCCTGTTCTGTAATGTTTTATCTGCTCCTTTTTTTTGTTAATAGGTTTGTAACGACACTATTTGACAAGGTATGACGAGGGAAACGCTATCATAAGTTGTCTCGCAATTTCCCATAGCCCTGTATATTTTTCGGGTATTGCTGCTTGCAGCCAAATCTTTGATAGCCTTTTTTAAATTGCACCTTCAACCCTTCATTGGTGCTGAGCTCGAGTAGTTCCTCTTGTAATACCACATCTGCCACTTCCGTTTTATCAAATGGATTTATGATCCATGGTGGTATTTCCATCATCAAAATATCTTCAAATTTGTTTTTGAAGTCATAATGCAGCGCATTGAAATGTTGAACGTATATCTTCATCAAGACCCCACCGCCCAAAAACTCTAAAACTGATTCAAAAAGTAAGTAAAACCTTGTTAAACACACACCTTTCGACATCCAGCGTACTTCAGTATGTAAAAGCAATCGTCGGAAGTTTTCATCATTTTCGTCGCAGAATTGGGCAAATGAACGAGTATTCAACTCGCCTACCTGCACATTGTGTGTAGGTAAGGCCAAGCCAACATTTTTGTTCTTTACTATCGAAACCAGATAATTTTAATATTAGATTAATAATATTTTCTTGTGGACCCCAATTACAACTTGTGAACCCCTATTTTTATTTCACGCCAACGTAGACCCCTGGTGGTCTACGTTGGCGTGAAATAAAACTGGTTTAAAAGCTTGCTAATGCTGACTCCATTTTCATACCGACATCAGTCGAGCTTACGAATAAAAGCGGGCGCATACACCGAAATCATTAACATTAAATAAGTTATTCTTAATGAAAAATCCACCTTGTCCCTGGCTCTTTGAGATTGGACTCGAACCCATGATCTTTCGCAATCTGGACGACTGCTCTAACCTCTGAGCTACCCAGGACTGAGGAATTTTTCAAGCAATTGTTACTGTTTCGCTACTACAGAGCGAAGTTTCATTAATGTTCAGGCAATACACCCTAACATTTTAACTTAACTTAACAAATATTTAAATTTTTGATAAGATGAAAATTTTTTCGAAGTAATTATTATATTTGACCAATTTTGCGTTCACAATGCTATACTGAAAAATTATGCCAGGGACAAAGTGGATTTCATAACCATTTTGCATTTAGAATATTTTTTGGTAAAGCATTGTGAATGCAAAATAAGCTGGCGGAAAGCTAGTTATATTATAAAGAGGAAAGATTGATTGTTCCTTTGTTTGTAACGAATAGGACCGATTTTAAAAATGCTTTACCTACTGCAAGTAACATAAAATCCGGTGAACATGAAAAAAATAAAAATAACAACTGGTACATATTTAATAGTATTCTTACTATTAACAGGTCTTACTTCATTCAAATTCTTGTTTATTTGTTAAGAATACTTGCTTATGTAATTACTTTTACTCGACTGTAGATACGGGTGTAAGAGAAATCTTTCTCGGCTCTCGCAAAGACCACATCGGTTTCTGAATTGAGTATACATAAAAAGTATACTTAAACGTCAATTAGATAGGTTTTCGTTACTGATTTTAGTTTTTTAATGATCAGTTTGCTAAAAATAATATAATAGCGATGACAAAAGGACAGCGTAGTCGTATGCCACAATTGTTTGTTTTGTTATGTTCAATGGATAAATTTACTGTATTAAATTTTTTTACAGTGTTATTTAGCTGTAGTGAGTGTATATATTTGAAATGTGCTTATTAAGCCTTTTCATTTGATACCCTATATGAATTGAATACAGTGGCGTAACTACAGGATCGGCAAGTCGGCAAAATGCCACGGGCCCCCAGCTGGAAGGGGCCCCCGGTCAGAAGAGACTCCTTACTCCTGCCATTTATTATTATTTATTACACAATTAGTAAAAAATTCGATGAATTTGCCACGAGCCTCAAACGGTATAGTTACGACACTGATTGAATAACATCTTTTTTTTAGTTTCTTTATGCTTTCTAGAGGGCGCTGATGCTAATTGAATGTAACGTATCATAACACGTATGTCGGCGGGTAGTCCGAATGGGCTATTACGAAGCCCAAATAGATCGTCCATATCGGACTAAATAACTAAATCTAACTATCTTCGTAAAGATGATGCGACACGTATTATAACGTATATAGCCTATAGCATGCGAACAAGTTAGACGCTTCTAATGATAGTACCTCATTTGTCCAGTTACGATATGTAGTTTCGAAGTTATAAGGAAACAGAAGAACAATTTTACATAATACATACCGGCCAAAATCATAATCTTCCTTTTCGCTTCGCCGTAGTCGGGTAAAAACTTTTTACTTGGACTTTTAGCTTGTGAAAAATAAAAAACTTTAGTTATTGAGAATGATCGGTTGAGATTTTGCACTTTTTCAATTCAGAAACCGGCCTTTAGTGGTAGATATATATGCCATTAATAATAAGAACAGATGCCAATCTGTCGAGATATTCCAGTGTTGGGGAACTACTACATTTAAGCCTTTGGCGTTTCCATTATTTCCACGTCTCTTCTGCTCTCGGAACTTGGAGTGGTGATGAATAAGATGGCCCACTGTTTTTTAAAACCTCGAGTACTAGAGCTACTATAAACAAAAGTTCAGTACGATATTTGATTTATTTATAGGTCATATGTTTTTACTGGGTCAGTCGATTCCCTTATCCAGGCTTGTATCACTTTCTTTGGCTTCATTCGACGTGTTTGCATATATAGCTGACCTGCTTCTCAACCTCAAATACCTATGGTCATAACTATATACCTACAATAAGGGACCACTGTGAAAAAGAAAACTGAAATATAGGAAAAGTGCCGTCATAGTTGTTTAAAAAATAAACTTCCGTATATATCAGATTTCTAGAAAAAGAAGATCTATGACAAATATACTTGACCATGTAGAATGTTAACAACTCAGATAAAAAAGAAGATAATAATGCCAAATGTCAATATTAAAAAATAGAAGATCAAATATGGAAATTCTCAGTGTCAAATAAGTAAAATTCAATAAAAAAAGGAATCAAAATACTCCCAAATGCATCAGCTTTAATATTATTGGACAAACCAAACACATTCCCCTGTGTATTATGGGTATGTGACTTATTTATAAATATTACAATAGTAGTCAATAGGCTAAACCCAGTAGACATCGTTCTTGACAGCTTTGTACAAAGAAGCCTATTGTAGAAAGAACATGGAGAAGCCAGCCTCATAAAATATAAACTGCCATTCATATTAACGTGTAAACTTGAACATTAATATACAAAAGTTCAATAGCAATACGCTTATCTTATTGAAAAATTTGACAGGCATTGAACTTTTGTACAAAGTTGTGGGCACAGTCACTGAAAATCTAACGAATTTCCTATAGCCAACCGGTGTTTGCGAAAACATTAACTTTGAGTATCTTTTCTTTAGTGTAAATTGTGAAGCTGGAGGAAGATCTGGTTACAACATCTTAATTACCAATATATCATGAGCAAGTATAGTGAGTACTGAATAGTTAAAACACGCTAAGACACAATAACAACACATTACACTTCCATCGCGTTTTTTATAATTCCCGTAGCCCTGCTTTGGTGAATGAGTGTTACCATATATTTTTTATACAGGTGAGTATAATTTATGATTTATTTTGTTAGATGAATGGCAGTTGTATTTTAGTAGTTGGCTTCAACGCTGTTTTTTTATGTATTGAATATAATTTCTTTGATTTCAGATTGAACATTAAGAATGGCGCCTTCCATACACCCCCCGTGCACACCATCGGCGTCTTGCGTCCCTGTACGATGCCATCCTTCAATACCGCCGTGTAAAAATCCTGAAAAATGTCTAAAAAAAACTATTTCGAAAGGCGTAAGACCATGCCAGAGTGCCGTATCCATTATGGCGACGAGATCCAAGACCAAATGTAGCAGCTGCGGTAAATTTAAAGGGGCTGCTAATCCGAGAAGCGTTCCATCTGTTCAAAAATTCTTGAAACGCAAATCCAAAGAATCAAAAATGAGGAAACAGGACAGGTTAACAGGAAGCAATAGTTATACAAAATATAAGAGAAGGCAGGGCAAGCGTCGTTCATCGACAGATTGCTGTGCTGGTAAAGGACATCGAGGACGTTTAAAAAAGAGCAAATGTGAAATATTGTAATCAAAACTGATGAAATCTATTACTAGATATTGCGGTCTTGGACGAAACAAATTAACATAATACAACACGGATAATGTGTTGTCTGTAACTGGCTACTTCGTCCAGTCCTATTGAAGCAGTCGGTAGAGGGGAACAGAAGCTAATTATTGGAGCACTCAAATATCTACATGTGACGAAGGAAACTTCGAATAGAACGAGGTTACACAAAATATACGATATTGTGATTTGTTACCAGTCATAAAAATACATCTTGCATCCCTTTAAGACTTATTATTTTACAGTTTTTAGGTTAATTTTCTAAAAGAAAATACCAACAATTATATATATTAAAAAAAAACACTAACTTCAATTTTACGCCCAAGTATTTTTTTTCTTTGCCGATGTACTAATAATTTGCAACACTGACAACTACACAATAACATATTACTAAAATTATCCTAAACTAGAGGGTTATTTATATTGTTCTAAATTTGTTTCATGTTGCAGCTGTATATTCCACAAAAGGTATAAAGCCGTGCGTATCCGCGCCAACATGCAGCGCGCACAGACACAGGCCGCGGCCGGCTCCTTGCCCGGACCCTGATAAATGTTACAAGAAGTGCATTAAGAAAAAGAGTAAGTGTCCGAGTGCAATGGAAACCATCACAAGACCTGGCTCGCCTTGCGATTGCGCTAGAGTACAATCTAAAGATTCTAGGGTTACAAAGAAACGAGGCTTTAAAACTCACAGAAAACGATTACGCAAGGCTTATAAAAGAAATTCAATGGAATCTCGATGGCGCAAGAGAAGAAAATGCTGTGTTATTTTATAGATTTCTTTTATCAGATAACTCGCAAGGTGTTACATCGATCGTCTACAGTTAATATTCTGTCCATAACCGCCAACTGGAATATTTTCTTAACAAACGATACAGTAAATCATTTCTTCGTAACTAACATTTTTTTATTCGAGTCCATGGTATAATGTCGAAAGAGACAAACAAGTGCCTAATATGTAATAGAATCATCAAGATAAAATTGCCCAGAATGCAAAACGTCCGTTGCTCTAAATGTATCCATAACTTAGAAAGTCCATTTTCCATATCAGAATATTTCTACTATATTATTTAAACATCTTAAGTTATAAATAATATATGTTTCAAACTTTATTTAACACTTATTCCTTTATTACGTCGATGGCAATAATACCTATACCTATTAACATTGTTTACTAACAGAAATACTTTATTATGTATTGCCCCTGAGGGCAACACTTTACAGTAAATAGATACTAACTGCAAATGTAATGATTTTATTTTCAACTGCTAGTTAAGGTGATTCCATAATACATAGCTCTTGATATCGGTTAAAAATTATTGACACTCAATTACGATTAAGACGAAGATCTGCTTTCAGAAAAAACTTATAGAAAAAAAGGAAATATTTCCACATTAGTATCTTCTTACCCTATTCTCGGTCTATGTGGGTCGGATGTAAAGTTTCTACTCCGGCTGGAAAAAATCGTATATTCAGACATCTTTTCTGTGGTCGCACTCTTGCTTTCTATCCAGCGATATTCATCTCAATCACTGTCTAATTGACATTCGTTTAATTCCTTCTCATAATATGTCCGTATCAGGCCAGACGTTTTCCTTTCAGTAATTCTGTCACTAATGCCACTTTGAAACTCCCGTCTTACATACACCTTCCTTACTTTATCCATTCTCGTTACTCCACACATCCATTTCAACATTCTCGTCTCTGCTATATGTAATTTTCTCTCATTCATCTTCACCACCCAACATTATGATCTATACATTACGACAAGTCTTAATATAGCCTTCTGATAATGCATCCGTAGGTCACAAGTTGTTCCTGTAAACTGTCTCCACTTTACTCATCCTACGTTTCAATTTCCTGGTCGTCAATTGCCCTTATCGCCGTATTTTACACCCATATGATCGTTCAGTTTCGTAGTATGATTTTGCATTGCTGCCAAAGCTGCATGAGGCAGCTACTGCAGCATTTAGTAAGACGGATTCACAGTCCTGCGGTCGGAATTCAGATTGGTAGGAGTGGGAATATTTAGAGGTGAAAAATTTTGTGCACGGGGTCGTAATAAATAGATTCGGCGAGTTTTGCAGTAAGGTGAGCAACGAAATTTGGACGCTAACGCACCTAGCACTCGGCGACTGCAATAATGTTTTCGCTACGATCACGCCGCCGCCGAAAATGTTCAATCAATTGAGATTAAATATGATATGAATTGAAAAGGGCTGCCTGAAAGTTTTCTTTCTGTTTTCACTGTTCTAAATGCAGCCTAAGTTCAGAAAAATCTAAAATCTAACGCCGAGCGTCGTACGATTATCGTCCTTTTTATGTACTCTATCTCTCATTAGGTATCTACTCGGTTCGTGGTCATAGCCAAATACCTTCTATATTATTTCTAGATTTAAAAGGTGAAATAATGAAAAGCATATATACACTGCAGACTATATTTTCCATCATCACCTCACATAATATACATGTTGTTCACACTGAATATAACAGCAAAAACAATATGATTTAGACTTTGGTTTGTTTATTAAATTATAAATAAAAATCTTTCATCTGAACACACCCAAAATACATAAAATAAGTAAGTTCACAATAAATTAATTTGGTCCCAAAATAAATATTAACATAATTTAAAAGGAAAGTAAAATAATAAATCAACAATATCAAACAATTACTGTTCAATTTTGGCAATGGTTAATGGACTCTACTTATATTTATTATTAAATCTTAATCGAAATAAATATTTTAAATATACATACAGTCACACGGCATTTCAAACATTCTTCGGTAGTCCCATTCAGTCTAAATTTGAGACTTATTTACATGACATCTGGCTAAGAAATAAACCAAACATACATAACTACACAGACAGCAGTAACTCTGGATATAACATATTAAAGTCACTTAAAGAGAAACTACTAAAAAGTTACTAAAATATCAAAACTCACACAGATCGATGCTACTCAAAGATAAAAATGTATATTGGAATGTATAAAAAAAATGAAAACTTGCCATATCATCACAAACCATATATGAATAATAGTTGCCTCAATAAGATGTACTGCGACTCGGGTGAGATGGATAGGTAGCGGTACTCTTACATGGAATGAGATCACATACTTCACGAAACTTTACTATTTTTATAATTTTAAATACTAAGATTGGCAACATTTAATATGTCACCATATTCATAAGTACATTTTGTGCAATACATATTGAAATTAAATGCCAAAGTAACCAAAATCAATTCGCATTGTTTTATGATTACGAAATCTAAAATAAGTTAAATGTATAGTAATACATAGTCTGACATAATAATAGGTACGTGACATGACAATTTTATCTTAATTACCTTATAATTATATATGAAAATTTCTAAGAAAGGTGTCGAAGTATTGATGATTTCCAAACAGTTTACAATTCATCTTATGACTAGATTAAGTCAGTATTTTCCCTATAGTCCATTCATTCCGAACTTGAAGGAAATCTGTCACAATTAATACAAAACGTAGGAACAACGAAGAATTTCATTAATACAATCAACGCAATATCAGTTTCAGATTAAATACAATAATGGGTTAGATTAATTAGACAGTCTAAATTTTATTTTTTCTAATTGTCCTGTTGCTTAATCACTTACACCTAATTTCGATTAACATTAGATTCGTTTCTTCGTTCGAAGCAGCACTAACGTTTCTAAATTCTAAGCTATAGGTCAGATGGCACTCCAAACGCTATCGGACACAGCTAATTATAATCATCACCCTCATCAATCAGGCTCAGTCACCGGAACTCGACGAACACTTAATAAATAATATTGACAAAAGAATTTACTAATTAAACAAATACAAACCCATAGATAGTTCAAGAATTCTACTGAATGACAGCAATTCACACAAACTACATAAAACAGAATCAAGATTATAAACGCGAATGGTTGTAGATAAAATGAGTTGGAAATTATAAAGAACAAAATAAAGAAGGCGAAGAGATCATCGTGAAAAAAGAGAAAATTACAGTCAAGTAGTAGCAATATAGTTATATAGCGGGTTTGCGTGTCTATTTCTTTTGGCGTCAATATTACCTAGATAGATGAATATTACGGTCGAAAAACATATTTGATTAATTTAAACTAAAAATAAATTAAAATTGCTATACTGTAATTTACATTTTACACTTCGATCCAAAATACTCTTTTTGACGAGCTTAGTCTATTTTAGTTCACATTTTCCGAGCGGCAGCGGAGCGAGCGGAAAGCAAATATCTGCATACCAACTTTTCAAATTTTATACTAAAAATTAGCTATTTGAAGAGAATGTTTACATTATTTTTAATTAATATACAATTATTAACTGTGCATAATAGTTTAATCTCTATTGAAGGTTAAAGATCTTCCGCTGCCGCTTTATCTACGCGCATATACTCTGCCAAAGTAAATGAGCTCCTGTGAACTGACCCTGAGTGCGATGAGAGGGTGTACGCGGATGAGTCGCGGCGTCTACTTCTTCTTGGCTTTCTTCTCTGCCTTCTTGATGGCTTTGAGATGCTTTTCGTGAGCGCTGCGCAATTCTTTGAGTCGGCGCTTCATTCGTCGGCGGTCATCACTACCAAGACCTAATAGTTTCAGATCCGCAGAGCTGAGCGCTAGTAGAAGTGCACCGTCAATGCCGCGCGCGGCAAACGCAGCTGCGTGCCGTTCTAAACCTTCGCCCAAACCCGAAACCCATTGCCATACCTGCCAAATGGCGCTCAGTTATTAACAATTCACAAAGAAATAGCTTTGGATGTGAAATTTTGGTTATTTGACACTTTCATGTATAATTATCGCTGTAAACCAAGAGTTTGAAGGTTTTATTCTCGAGGGGTAAATGTACTATTCTGAATATTATCTTGGTCTAGGTGAAGGGAATAATAAAAGCACTTAATAAAGGTGAAGTATTGTACGTAATGATATATTTGATTCCATTAAGTTTTCTTAATCCTTTTATAAATACAACAACATTTGTTTACATATTCAATTGACTTTTTTAAATAAACAAACATTTAGAAACGGCAATAATATCATGAAAGCGAGGTATAGTCAATAGCAAGTCAGGTTATACTAATCTGTCAAACTCCACGTGCATAACTATGCACTACAGGATCATCCGTTACTTTATATCTCTAATGGCTGGTTTACACGTATTAAGTTGCTAAGACTAGCTCGGTGGTGTAGTAGACAAGCACCGTGGCCCGTGATTGTTGTCGTTAAGCAACTTTCGAAATGTTCGGTCACGGGATGTGTGATCAAATATTATTATCTCGAGCTACTCCGTGCTTCGGAAAGCACGCTAAACCGTTGGTTCCTGTTGCATTTGCAGTGGTTAATACCCTCCAATCCGAATTCTGTCCGTAATCCGTCATAGCCTATCTAATCTGTGGCGTGATCCTCAACTACCTAAGGAAATCCAAACTCCTTGCAGTGGGAACGGAAAAGGGCTGATGATGAAGTTGCTAAGGGGGCGTCCATAAATTACGTGAGATGTTTAAGGGGGGGAGGGGGTCGAGGCAAATCTCATCTATTCTTACGTTGGAGAGAGAGGGGCTCTCGGCAAATATCACGCATTTTTTTTTCTGATTGAAACAAAAAAATATACTATTTTGGTCCATTTCATCCAGATAGTACATGCTTAAGATTTAATCTTAAACGTAATCGTATACGATTAAGATCATTCACTAATTCGTTCAAAAGAAAATAATTTAATTCATACTTCGACGCTATACATCTACTGAATGTCAAACTACCATATTTGTAGGGCTCGGACGATACTTTCGATACCGAGTACGTATCGACACTTTCAAAAGCGATACTCGATACTGAGCGATACTCGGTACTCGATACTACAATAAGGCAAATACTCGCAAGTACTCATCAAATTGCATTTTGAAAAATCTCACGTGAGATTGGGGCATGGGGGAGGGGGTTGAATAAAATCTCACGACATCTCACCAGGGGGGGAGTGAGGGACAGAAAATTTAAAAAAACACCTCACGTAATTTATGGACGCCCCCTAAGTAGTTAATTTAATTTAAGCACGTGCAAACACATAATTCGAGTTACACACTGCAATGGGGGGAGGGAGGGAGGGGTCGGGGGATTTGAGCGGGAGAGCACTGCTTGCACCCGGGCGTCTGTTGTGCTTAAGAAGGGCCTGTAAATACTAATCAACTTAATACGTGTAAACCAGCCACTACTGACGCTAGATAATAATTAGTGACTGAGTCACCTGTTGTTTAGTCCACTGGTTGACCGGCATCGGGGAGTACTGTCCCGAGTGCGTGGGCGCCAGACTAGTCTCGGACACGGCCGTAGAGAGCGGCTGCCACGGCACCTCGCCGCCGACTACACAAGTCGGAGCTTTCTTCACTACAACCACATCCGCTCAATAAGATCACGCTAACTACTATCGCCTCAATAACGACGTTTTCACCGAGATTACATCTCTTTCACGTTTACTACAACGCGTTTATATGTGTCCTAAGCCAGGGGTCGAAAATCTTCGGCTCTCAAGTATATTTACAAACAAAAAACATATTGGAAACCCTCCAAACAGTGTAATCAATACATAGTTGAGTGATACCCGTATGATACGATTGAGATATACTGACTATGAATGAGAGATAAATATCCAGAGTTACCTATACTAATATTATAAAGAGGAAATATTTTATTGTTTGTTTGTATTCATTACGCACCGAATACTAGACTGATTAAAAAAATGTACCCTGCAGATTTTTATTAATTTGTTTTATATAAAATGAACAAAATAATTTAACAAAATTTATTACAAGTAACTCGGTCAATAATACAACTATGTACCGCCTCGCATACTAAAACAATAATCAAATACGGCACCATACACTGTAGCAGTGTAATCAAGGAACATAATACCACAGAGTATATTCAGTGATACTACTCAAAGCGACAACTGAGCTCCAGAACTGGCTAAGTATTTAGTCGCATTATTAATTTTATTTTTCTTAATTAAATATATGTATAATTATATACGTTGATTATAAGGAACCGGACAGCGATTAGATATAAAAAATGTTGTAAAGTAAAAATTCATAAATGTCCTTTTACCATAATTTCAGGGACCCGCATTTTAGGTTTTAAAAAGTTTTGTTGTAAATAGATACTCAATATCCATATAAAACACCCAGGGAAAATAGATTGAGAGAAACCTCATGTTCATGCACAAAGCTTTATAATCGAGAACACGATCCACAACACCCAGATGGTTTTCAATTAGTGTTAAAATATTTGGTAAAAAAATTGTAATATTTCACTCCTCCATGTATGCGCTGTCTTAGAACATCGAATATTTGGTCAAACGTTTCTAATGATGGCGTGTGGGTTGGCTCAGAAACAAAATTTTGTTAATTTATTGATTATTAATTTTATACAAAATGACATTTACAACATGAAAATATGATATTCCAACAGATACATTTATTCCGATAGTTATTTTGCAGTTTTAATACGTACCGTAGTATCGTAACAAGTCCGAACGTTAGCGCCGACGCAAATAAACTAAAACAATATAAGACCTCACTTTGAAGGGAGTCGTTATTTCTTCGGGCGTTTTTGAAACCGACCGGGTTGAATCTAGTTGTATTGTTGATCGAAGACGGGAAGCTATCATCCTCATACGCGGGTGAAATCATGGGAAAATAACTATTTATAAATATAATATGAATAATATTGAAAATAAATCTTTCAGTATCTGTTTAAAAACTATGATATTTTGTTTTCTTTTCCCTTTTGACTCTTCCGTCTCATAAGGTTTTCGACCCCTGTCTTAAGGCCACATGTCGTGACACAATTGATTACTTCCGTGGTCGTGTGTCTCGCCACCGGTAGTTTTAAAATAAATCGCCATTGAAGATCCCGCGTTCGATTCCTGGTTTAATCAATGTAGACATTGAACCTTCTTATATAAAAAGCTTAGCTAAAAAGAGGAGTAAAATAGGTTTTAATGTGCACTGTAAAGAAAATATGAAAGACCATCACCAAATTTTCTACATAAAATTTACTGAAAACCAAAACCCACAAAAAAAGAAAGAAAGCGAATTTCATCACATTAAGCAATTAATTGTTTCTTTTTACACAGTATATTTAATATAATGTTAAAGTAAAACACAAATAATTTTCCTGCTGATGTTTCTGTAATAAAAGATAAAAGGGTCGAAGTGTGGCTATTATTGGTCAATCAGCATAATTTAAGGAGCGCGCCTCCTCTGAGCGTGACTAAAGGTCATTTATAAACTTACAAGGTACACCTCAAACAGGGCGATATATTTGCAATTTAAATTTGAGCTTTAAATCATTATCATCTATTTCATGACATTCAGATAAAAAAAGCCAGTGGCAGCTTCAAGTTTTTTTATTGGTGTAATGAAATGTGTGAATAATAATGAAATGTTACATAATATTTAATGATCAAATTTAAATGACAAGCCAATTATTGCTGAGTTTGTTGCTGTGCCGTTTAGGTATGCTAAGACCCTAAGGCGGAAGACTAGTGAGTTGTAATAATACCTTACGAATTTTTATAAATATTATTGTAACATTCAGATTTTCATCGACATTGTTAGGCTTCATAGGCACAAACGAAGATTCAGGACGCCATAATAGTTTATAGTAGACGGTACGATTTTCTGTATAATTAAACTACAAAAATGGGTACTCACTTTTCGAAATGTTTAAAAAACAGTTTAGTTTAATTGGTAACGCTTACTTGTTAGATCGATCAAAGTAAATAAATATACTGTGCAAAAATCAAAATGCTAATGTGTAACCAGCCACAGGAAAAGTGAAAAAAAACGAATATTATTAATTAAAAACGTAAATAAAGATGAATATAATGCAGTTTACCCATGATCCCATAACAGTACGATTTGACAGTGATACTGTGCTTTAAAAAAAAACTCTTGAACCGCGATAATATTAGCGCAGTGCAATGGCAAAGTCATAAACTATAAAACAAAGTTTATTTCTTTTTCTTTCACTAAATATTCATTCGAATATATTGTTTTTGGATCTTAGAAATATAGCAATTTTAGTGTTGATTTACCGCAAGTTTAATGAAGAGTCAAATGTAGCCGGAATTTCTTGTATTAATTGTTTAGATTCTGTACTCTGAACACGTTGCGAGTCAGCGTTGATCTGTGCTGATCCTGGGAGCAGCGTCTTACCTCTTGCGTTGGCTTCGCTGACCGCCTGCCGTATCTCGTCGACTAGCTCGTTGGTGAGTTGCACGGGGTCGGGGCGGTGAGCGGGCGCGTGCGCGTGCGGCAGCGAGTGCGACGCGACGTGCGACACGACGTGCGGCGCGTCGTTAGTACCGAGACGTCGCTCACGCTCCGCCAACACTTGCTTCAGTTGCTCAGCCAATGAAGCCGGCGGACCTATCGACCGCGCGAACCCTTACACACCCAACTCCCAACCTAATAATCTTTTTAAACTGCTAGCTGATTACGATCTCCATCCCGCCTCCCTTCCATTACGATCACCATTTTTCATCGCTGACCTAATTTTATTGGCGCACATCATGGCGATTGTAATAACCTAACAAATCGAACGTTATCAACTTATTTCATTTTTTTTAGTAAATTATACTGCAATTTCAGACAGAGACAAAACCTTTGGTCCGTTCTTGACTTAGAAAACTAACGCGATTTTTCGACGCTGCTCTTCGTGTTTTCGACTTTCGTGTCTAGCTTGTTATATATGCATGCTATTGCATTAAATCATTAGGCATGAAAACATATCACTAGCTTTCTTAATGACCCTCCCTGTCTACATAATACAAAATTATAGACTTTAATATAGAATTAATTAGTAATATAATAAAATCCATATTAAATGATTAAGACAATATTTTGTTCGGGAAGCATTAGTCACAATTTGTAAACTGGGACAACAAAGCTGGGGGTCAATCACAATGTCACATTGACCGGTGTCCGTATGTCTATGATGCACATGCCCGGTGTGTTTATGGGGACGTATTCTCACTCTCACGTGTTATGGTGTATAAGCTTGCAAACGTGGGACAATGTATATTGTGATGCACTAGTCTGTCTTGTACGTACCTGACAACGGATGATGCCTGTGGTCGCGCGAATATATTCCATCGTCTGTCGCACTACCGATAGAACTTCCGCAACTTTGCCGTGTGTCACGCTAAAATGGATAAAACATTTTTTTAATAAGATAAAATGTATAAGCTTACAAATCGTATGTTCTTTAATACAGTTAAAATAATCAAGTCTTAAATGTTCATTTAGCGTTGGAGCTACTGCGTAAGATTGTGTCCCTTTAATTGATTTCACTCAATATATAAACTTCGTTTAGTTTGGCGGTGTGAATAATTTACAGAGAGGACAAAATGTTAAAACAAGAGTAGAGTATGTAGTTCAAATCGCACGAATATACTATAATTGTGAAAGAAATAAGCATTTCAACACAGATAATATAGTTTTCGACTAGCACAATTTGTTGAATAATTCATAAAGTCTATAAAATAAAAACATGGACTTATGTATGTACATACCGTTGAATGACCAGTATTAGGAGGAGCGCCAGATGTGGATTCGCTTAGTGACTCATCAGCAGAGTCATTATACGAATCATCAAGGCCGTCGTACTGTAAGTCAAATATAAATCTTATAAATTAAACAATTAAATCAGTATACCTAGCTTGTAAAAATATTTAAAATATTTCTATCAATCATCTAAATGTGCATTTTTAACTAGACGGAGTATACTGACATATCAAATATTGCTTCTTTTTTTTACAAAATGCAATCAAAGTTATGTTTGCCGTTTCTAGATTTTTTGCTTAATGAGGAAGTATCAGTTTCTTAATATGTAAGTTCAAAAGGAACAGAAATTACTGTCTTTGGTCCATTCGTGTCCTGCAAAAATCAACTTTTGCTAGAGTCGCCATCTAGTGGAGGTACTTTCTTTTTATTTTTAATATTAATGATACATACTTAATTATATTAAATACTGAGATATACTGAGCGAACGTGTGATAGTAGACGAGTGATACTCACGGAGCTAGCGTTGCTGAGCGAGTGCGGCGAGTGTGGTGTGGAGTGCGGGGCGTGGGGGCGGTGCCGCGCCAGATCGGTGCGCGCGCGGTGCGCGGACGTGTCCAGCAACGCGCCGCGCGGTACCGCCGCGTCCAACTCGCGCGACGCACCGCCGCTACCGCCGCCGCCGCCCGAACCGCTACCGCTTGTCGTTGACGTTGACGTTCTAAAACGAGTTACATTAACTGAGACTTGACAGTAACCGTTTATTTGATAATAATACTTTATTGAATTTAAGTGGTATTCACTCAAATTAGGTGGTCCTGTATGGCAGAACTTGATTGAGTTAAAAATAGTATCATCATGACCCAATAAAAGTTAAAATTGCCTAGTGTTCCCAACACAACTGGTGGGTATCTAATCACACAACATTCATACTCTATATAAAATATTACAGCATTAACTTTAATACAAAAAAAAAGGATTTATAATTATGTATAATTAACTTTAATAAATTACAATACTAAAAACTAATGCTCCTCCTTTCTATTATTGTTATGCCCGACAGGGGCACAGTGAGACTAGCTAAATTATGTAACATTATTTTAAATTACCTATGGAAATAATAAACATAAGTTTATTTATGAGTACCAAAGTAGATAAAGTAAAAAGTCCCTGCTTTTCGATATATCCGTAGAATATAAATTCCATTGACCTTCAAAACATATAGGTAATATAAGTAACCATAAATTCTACTTACAATCGTTCAGAGACGTTAGTGGTGGCTACAGTCGCTGCTATAGTTGACGTCGTAGTCATAGACTGTGTAGCGTCAGGAGCCACCGTAGCGGTTGTAGATGCTGCAGGCGGGATGTTTGACGATGACGTCACGTTGACTACGCTGGCGGTAGGTTTGACGTCACTTGCCGTAGTAGCGGTCACGTCACCGAGGTCTGGCGGTTCGCGCCGGTTCGCAGACTTGTCCACCTTCGCGTACTCGTCCTCCACGGGAGACAGGTCGGATAGGTCGCTGTCAGAGCTCCATGGATCTGTAAACCAACAAAACATAATATGTACGTTTTTTGTCATCTTTCTTTTGTGATATCGTCGGGAATTATAACACTATATAAAATTAGCTCTCAATTATAGAAGTACTGGATAAGGCATACCATTAATTAATAACGGATCGGGATCTGGCCGTCGTGGAAGAGGCGGTGTTTCTCTTCGTGCTGAGGGTTCATGCGGCAACATAACAGGCAGGCCTGCTTTTTTCTGAGTTTCCTGAAACAACAAATAACTCAATAAATTTTAATCATAGTAAAGATGGTAATATTTGAGTATTCTATCACAAATAATAAATAAGTAGTATTTCTAATTACTCCTACACATAGTACTATACGCACCAGTAGCAGCACCTCTAGTCGGGCGACGCGGTCGTGTAGCGCGGCGAGCGCGGCGGCGTACTCGCGATGTGCGTCCCGTAGCGCGCCGCTCCACCACTCCTCGCGCGCGCGCACTAAAGCACGAGTGCGACGCCACTCCCGAAGCGCACGTCGCGCCTGCATACAAAAATGTGCAAACAATAAAATAAAACATATGGGATTTAATACAAAACCAACTACAGTGTGTTGAATTAAGTAGTGGGATGTTGATCGAAACGCCGATTTAGTTTTACGGAATAAAAGAAAAAAAAACTGATTTTGATATTTGAAAGTAGTAAAAAAAAAAATTACAAAAATTCTGTTACCAAGATATACTAAGTTACAAGTAATTTTGCGAATGGTGAATCTTCATTACACAGAGCAAGATCTACCAATGCCAATGATGGTCGAAACTACGATTCAAATATATATTGAGCCTTGTGTCTACATCTATAAGGTGTAAAATAGAACGTCCGATGACGCGACACTTGAATTGTTCAGACTAGCTGATATTCGCTGCGTTTCGAAATTTAAAACTAATGATAATGACAAAATACTAAATAGTAAATACACTGACCTTGTCGTATTTCCGCTGCGCCCTGTGCGCCGTGTCCGCGGCGTGTGAGAGCGCGTGCCTAAGAGGTTCATCGGGTGCGCGCTGCTGACACCACTCGCGTAGACGAGCGCTAATCTCCGCGCTACTACCGCCTCCGTTCTCCATACCCACCAGCTGTTCATATAACAAATTATAACATTAGTAAGGAGTCCCAATAACGAAATTTAATTTACAATGTACAGTCAACTCAACAGCACGTCAGGTTATACATTGTCATCATCAGCCCTTTTTACGTCCTCACTGCAGGGCCTTCCTTATTTTTTTGGTCGCCCATCCCGTGATCGAGCCATGCGAAAATTGCTTAACGACAACGATCGCGAGCTACGGCGCTTATCCACTACGCCACCGAGCTAGTTTTACGATATTTACTCATCATTAGCCTTTATATGTTCCCACTGCAGGGGCTCACACCATCCTTATGGATGGTTAAGAAGGATGGATTATGACCCACCACGTGGGCCCAATGCGGAGTGGAGGGTATTAACGACTGCAAATGCAACCGGGACCAAACGAATTAACGTGTCTTTCGAAACTCGAGATAATCATTTTTTGGTCACCCATACCGTGACCGACCCTGCGATAGTTGTTTAACAACAACGATCGCAAGACTACGGCGCTTACCACTACGCTACCGATTATTACCTTAATATTTTGCGGATAGAGTTTAAAAACAACCAGAGGAATTTGACAAAACTGACGTGCAGCCATGCTTAAGTACAAAAACAATTATACCAACAGAGCCGTTTGTAACTAAATGAACTTTGAAAATCTACAAATGCTCAAATTGCAGGTACGATAAAATTTTAAAAATATAACTAGACTTTAATACTATAGAAAGTAACGAGGCTTTTAAAAAGCAATGACTTTACTACTAATCACTACTCATTATTTAACGAAAGACCAAGTGCTTAATATCTCAAATGAATTGTAACAATAAAAATTTTATAAAAAAAATTATCTAAAACTCCCTGGTAAAAAAAGAACTACTAAAATAAAATCTAGTATTGCATCCATTTATATAAATATTAAATTTGCTCTTCGGTTCAAATGGTTGGGTACCTCTTGCACAGGACAGTGTTCAAAATTTTGCAGTCAAAATACTAAGGTATTCTAAGATAGGTAGGTCGCCATTGAAGACAAACGACCCAAATATATATATATATATTTTATAATTTCACCTCGTGTAGGAAAGACCGCAGCTCGTTAATTTCTGGGTTTCGCGTTTGCACTGACGGTTCAGCGGGCGCGTGCTGAGCGGGTTCCTCTTCTTCAGATTGTTGCCGACGCTGTCTGTTCGCTCTATCAATCAATGTAATAAAATGATTATAGTAAGATCTGGTTTATATTATGGAACGAGACAACCATTTCTGTAGTGTTATATGCAAACTTATGAAAATTTTACGATATTAATTTACATCTCATCATTAGTCTGCTGATGGAAGTCTGAAATATGAATGATGTGTGATGCACATGACTTCCAATGAATGGCCAACGGTAGGTGGCGCCTTTACGTAATAAATTACCAGAAAATTGGCTCAACTGTTAACATTTCAGTAATAAGGCGATTTTGCAAATACAGCATTCTGAAAGTCATTTTAACGTCACAGTTATTTTTACCATCTTTAAATTCGAGAAAATCTCAAAAACATTTATCTCATACCTCTCTTCCCTCTCCTTATCGGCCGCTAACGACTGTCTTATGAGGTGTGCAACTTCACTGTTATCTGGATCTTTCTCGCGGCCAATGAGAAATTTAACAGGCCCTGAAGTATTACGCAACACTGAAGCCGCGTATGCCTGTGTTACTCCCACCTGTACAAATCAATAAAAATAAATTATATTTCTCTTCATTAGTAAAACATAACATTGAATATGACACGAGACTCCATATATAACAACCATTAACAAATATCATTTTCAAGATAATTGTATAGTTACACTAATCAAAAGCTAAGACTATTTAGTCTTCAATGACTATTACTGATTCTAAATTTCATATTTCATTATCTTCAATTATATTTCAACTAGTTATTATTTAGGTCTTATCGACAATGAGTATATGATGATGTAAACCTGGGTTTCTCAAACGTTTTCAAGCAACGAAACCCTTTTTCCTTTTTCCAAAAATTTTATAAGAATTCTATCTTCAGTTTATTGCTATTTATACAAAATACTTTTCAATTGGTTAAGACTTGACATAATTTTCTTATCAATATTTAACAAAATTTATACATATACAGAGACTTATATAGTCTTTTGAAAGTTGCAATAAGAACATACGTTAAGTCTTAAATCGATGCTTAAGGATCCATATCAAACATTTTGGGAATCCCTAGTGTAAGTATACTGTGCGCAAAGGTAAACTACTTACCAAACTCTTTCCGTCCACTTCTATGATCTGATCATTGACCTGTATTCGTCCGTCTCGCGCGGCCGCCCCGCTCTCTGTGATCGTCTTAACGAATATACCGAGCTTCTCTAAGCCCGCGTCCGCACCAACACCCATACCTGACCAAAGTAATATGTTGTGATCACACCCTTACTGTCTAATGTTTAAGTAGAACTTTAGACGTTAATTATTAGAGTAAAGACCGTTGATATGAACATTTCAAGGTGCATTTGCATGTTACGTCAGTCATTACAGAGTCGAGCGTAACGTTGGTGAAAGAAAGAAAAGAACAGACCATACAATGTACAACTTGAACACTTGATAAAACTCGTAACAAACTTGAAATGTTACATTAACGGTAAATGTTCTAGTCAGAGAGCTAGTACTAGTACTGTAACAACATGTTCATATTTGAATCTGAAATGTAATGTTGATTACAGTCAAAAAGTAATCCAAACAATGGTGTCTTTCGTACCATAGAGGAATGACGGATGAAAATTATGCAATTCATACGAGGGTCAAACTGAAAGTTCTTAGAAAATCAAAAACTGATTACATTAGCCAGTTATTAGTTTTATTATATCTTTTCAAAATATTGTCCATTCACGTCAATACACCGCTGCATGCGATGGAACCACTGGGAAAAGCACTTTGCCCACTCGTCCTTAGGGGTCTCTTCAATGGCATCGCGATACGCAGCCACCGCTTCTTCAGCATTCATAAACCGCTTTCCTTTAAGTTTTTCTTTAATTTTTGGAAATAAATAAAAATCACAAGGCGCGAGGTCGGGGCTATACGGCGGGTGACCCAGTAATTCAACGTTTGATGTCGCCAAATAGTCGATCGTTCGCTTGGCGGTGTGCGACGAGGCGTTGTCGTGGTGAAGGAGGATCCTACTGCGAGGTCGTTTCTCTCGAACTTTTTCCAAGACAAGTGGCAAACAATTGGTAGTGTACCATTCTGCAGAAACTGTTTTTTGATCCTCTAACACAATTGTTGCAAAATGACCTATCCTTCCAAAGAACGAGGCCACCATTTTTTTTCCCGCACTTCGATCTCTCTTCACTTTAGTTGGCAACTCCTCGAAAGGAAACACCCACTGAGCAGATTGTCTTTTGGTTTTAGGACCATAACAGTAAATCCAGCTTTCGTCACCTGTTAGTATGTCGAACACAGCATTTGAGTCACCTCCGTTAAATCTTTCAATCATTTTACGACACCAATCCACACGATGGAGTTTTTGAGCCTCAGTCAAATTATGAGGTATCCACCGGGCGCAAAGCTTCCTGACCGCTAAATGTTCGTGGAGGATTTTGTGCACTTGACTCATACCGATGCCTAAGCTTGTCCGAATCTGTTGATAGGTCACTCTTTTGTCAGTCTCTATCATACGCCGCACAACACAGATGTTATCTTCAGTCGTCGCCGTAGAAGGCCGTCCCTCACGTAAATCATCAGTGAGATTAGTGCGACCACGTTTAAACTCATTAAACCAGTTGTAAACAGTCGCACGAGATGGGGCTTCATCGTGAAAGGCCAATCGTAGTCTATCATAACTTTCTTGTTGACTTAAATGACATCGAAAGTCATAAAAAATCATTGCACGAACATTTTCTCGTGTTAAATTCATGATGACGTGACACAGACAATTTTCAATTTGCCGCCAAATCGTAAAACAAATGACAAATGAATGAAATATATACTCAGTAATATTGGCAAAGAGTTATATTTTCAAATTTTAGAATTATTTTTTTATTATATTGTTTATAAGTGGCCAGTTCTAAGAACTTTCAGTTTGACCCTCGTATATAACGCGCCCATATAACAGGCAGACGTTTTATTTTACATCAAACCACATACCGATTATGGACAATCCCAATCCGTCAGCGCCTTTGACTAGATCAACAGGAAACACGTGCATCTTCTCCACCCGTTTCTCCAGTTCATACTCAGCGGACGCTGCCACCGGGTCAACATCTTCGTTGCGACGATCGTACTCGCGGACTGAATGAGTTGAGAATACCCTCATTGGGTCACAGCTGCAAAAGAAAAATAATGAATCAATCATTGATTTATTAATATCTCGCTGCTAGTTAATGTCCAACTTCGGCAACTTTACAATGAAATGGGCAGTTTCAACTGAAACCTAATGAACAACACCTAGCTGAATAAATGAAACTGAATTTCATGGTATTTATTATATTGTGCGACTGTTATTCTAAATCAACATTGCTGCTGAGACATTCTCTGTGTACACGCGGCTGCACATAAGGTTACCATATTACGTCAAATTTCCCCAATTTAATTTCAACTCTACTCTTCTATGTGCTCTTAATATATTAAGGTTAAAATCAAGTGCAGATTTTTGATAGTTTTGTATAACCTGACGAGTCAAAAGAACTGTACATAAATATAGGTGAAATAGATTATCTATAATACAATGCCATATAACAGTAGCACTGTCATAATATTGAAACAATGCTTTTCGGTTTATAGGTTTATAAATATAATTATTTAAAAAAATGAAAACTGTATAAAATACTAACGTTCTTACCTGAACTTAACTTTACTACTCTTCTTTACAAATACTGGCGGGTAATAGTCGTCATCCTCATCTTCTTCTATTGGCGGCAGGCCGGCGACCTAAAATAAGATATAAAAAGCTAATGTAAAAACTATTTTACGAAGTCTTCAACATATAATATCACGATATTGGCCTTGTCTTCTGTGCTAGGAATTCTAGTTTTGTTCGAAAAATGTTAAAGGATTAGTAATTTTGGTTTTTATTAACCTCTGTATAGAAATGGCCGTCTTCAAAGTAATGTATGCCATTTTCTTCGCCAAGCTCCCGCAACTGCTGCGGGGGATATTGAGCGAACACTCCGCCCTCCCTCTCCGCGTCTCCCTCCACGGTTTCATCCCCGGCCTCCTCCTGCGGCTGCTTACGGTCGCCGCCCGCCATCCCCGCGTCTGCTTCCAACGACACGAATTCGTAGCTCTCGTCCACTGACTGCATACTGTTAACGATATTATATACGACATTAAAATATTCATTCATATTATGTAAATTTTTTATAGAGGAAATTTTAGTTCTCTTAAACCCAGTAACACAAACGTCCATTAAAGCTGTTATTAAGGTTCAATAATGACTTTAAGTCGTCATGAATGTTCTGAATTTGAAAATTTGCATAGGTAATGCTTTAAACTAATGACAATTTTAATGTGCAACTGGGTGTTTATGTACCTCAAGTGATGTGAAAATATCAATACAAAAATTTTAGATATGTGCTAAATACGAATTTTCGCGTTAAGAGAGCATCATCATTGTTCATTACCATAATATGTTTTATATGTCCCACATACGAATGTCTTATATGATTTTTAATTGGACTATGGCATATACGTGTACCGTTGACCATTTGCTTTATGACCTCTTCGCACCAGAGCCACATACAAACAAATACCCTTCTATAATTTACCTGCATTACGGATTTGATTCCATAAAATTTATTTTATCATATTATAAATAACATCCTGAAGACTGTTAGAATTGTTTTCTGAGATATGTCCTCGGAAACATCGTTAAGGTTTTCTCTATAAATTTACCTGTATTCCAATCAATTACAATTTCTGATTACAGAGACAACAGATTGGAGTAATATATTCAGCTAAATAAACGTTCATCATAGTTAAATTACGACTTAAAACATAAGTCAGTGTTTATAAATTTGCATAGACGGTGTAGCTTTAAGGAATTTATTATTATTATTATCTTCAATGGACTTTTGTGCAATTGGATAAATGTTAGATTTCATACACACCTCTCATAGGAGAGTACAGACTGGTAGCTGTCGTTGAGCGAGACTCCGTTGTCGTGCGGTAGAGTGTGCGGCGACAACATGGCGACAATCTCCTGCGCTTGCTCATCAGACAGCAGAGCTTCTTGTCTGCCGTACAATACGATTATTTTGTCTCTTTATGTTACCATAATTCGTGGTATGGTATATTAAAAGGAGTGTGGTCGTTTCATTACTTTTTTTGCTTAGACATGTGAAGCGGAGGGTACGGAAGGTATTCAAAAAACGTAAGCGAGGGGGGGGGCATTCAGGCCTTTTGCTGGCCCGGGCCTCCGATGAGGTTAGTCTGCCACTGGTGAAGGGGCATTCAAGTACTTACATTTGAAGACATTTTTCTACGTAAATGGTGGTTACGTCTGTAATACTTATAATATATGTTTTTTTTTTATTGTGTATATAAGAAAGTCTACGTAACCACATCAGATGTGATGAAGATAGTTTATCTTCACTGATAGGAGGAGAGGATGGTGATATAACGTCACAGTTGAGTTATTTTTATTCGCCGATAGATGGCAATCATGTTCCAATGTGCGTTTTTGATATATAAATCAATAAAAGTGAACATATTATTTTAATAGTATCATGATAACATGGTGTGGTGTGTTTACACCATGACGTGTAAACATTCAATGGTGTGGGTGAGTGAATAACAGTGATTTTTTAATTTATTGCTTCAAAAATGCTTGTGAACAAGTGGTAGTGTACAGCTTAACAATCAGGTGCAGTAAAACATTCGATTAAGAAAAAGAGAAAATCCAAGTACATTCTTAAGCGTAGTAACTGTTTCCAATATAATAAAAATAGATGAAACTACTACTACCTACATACTTTAATAAATAATGATTTATCAGCCACAACTATCTTACCTAAGTTTTTTCTCCAGAATACTGCAAATGTGATCAGATCAGGCAATAAGCGTTGTGCGGAGAGGCGGCATGCGAATAATGAAAAAAATAACACTTATAATGATATAAAGCATTCAAGAAAACATAAAAAGAGTTAAATATACATATGAAACATACGTATTAAAAACAAGTAATTATGTAAAGAAGAAACAGTGAGGAATAGAGCCATGCAACATTAATATAACTGCTAAAAACTACAATAAACAACACTAATATAAAAGACAATATAAATCTTATTTCGATGACTTTACCAATCTACTTGTTACTTTGAAATAAGCTGCCGCCTTACATTGTATTAAATTGGAGATATAGGGAAATCATCTACACCTGACGGCGTTCAGGTTGTAGCCTCAAGGTCAATTCATATAGCAATCCAAGTGAAGCTAATTTTTAAAATCACTTTGTACCTAATCGACATTCACATAACAATACCGCGTAAGTTAAATTTTACAAGATTTCAGTGAAGACACTGTAATAATATAATATATTAAGTAAATTTGTTACAATTATGATATTAAAAAAGTATATAATACCCAGCTAGCTTATATTCGAGTAATTTGCGATAGATCTACGTGGCACCAAAAATATTGTGCCACAGTAAAATTTAATAAAAACGCGGCGAAAAAATCTAACAATGAAGGTAAAAAAAAATAACTTATACGATATTGTTATAGAAGTCCTACTTCATGAAATTTTGGCGATGTACCTCGAGCTGAGCAATATCTCCGCCTCGTCTGGTGTCATACTGTCCGGCTGTTTACCGTCGGGATCGTCCCAACGCGGATCAGCGTCGGGAGCTCTCGCCTCTCCCGACGCGTTCTCCGCTTCAGATACGCTCCATTGGCTGGTAGTCGACTTATCGAGCACCTCGATGGAGCCTTGACTCGCTTCGCTCACCACTACCCCGGAGTCCTATTGTCAAAATTCATTATTTAATCCCTATTTATCCGTGAAAAAATATTGTATCAAATCCTATTAATATTATAAATGTGAAAGTTTCTTTGTTTGAATGTTTGTCCGTCAATCACGCTGAAACTACTGAACGGATTTTGATAAAATTTGGTATACATATAGGGTATTAGATGACGTAGAGAAACATTTCCCTAGGGTCCAACCGGGCGAAGCCGCTGGCGAAAGCTTCATTATAGTTCATTATATATTTCTTATATTTCGAAGTTCGCCCACCCCACTACTACACCCCAATTAACACTGATAAATCGTCACACCACATTGCTTGCGGGATAGAGAACCAAACACCACAAAAAATGGTTTTCACTTTAGTTTTTGACTTCCATGACATCCATACCTTTTATAGCGCTGTTTTTTATGGATTATACGCGATAAATTTGATCTTGAAATGTGTCTTGCCTTCGGTTTACCATCGATATGTTTATGTTTAATTTTAAAGAATAATATCAAAAATTAAATTGATTATTTTAAATTGATGATAATCTTGTTATAATAATTTGTTACTTTGGCTTAATGTTAGTTAAATAGTTATATCTACTAAGATATAATTAAAATTTAGTAGTTCATTATTCTTTTTTTTTTCTAAATTTTATATCAGTTTGTATTGCACATATTAGTATACACGCTTTGTTTCTAAGAATCGCTTTCGACACAAGTTTAAAATATGCAAAGCCTTTCAAAATTTATGTCATTAAAAATAATAGAGCCGACCCAGTTTCGCACGGGTACTAATTTAAACGAAGGAAGCTCATAGTCGACATGCTTTTTTTTAAATCTTCAACAATCATGATTGCTTCAACGATTTATACAAAAACTTAATCAATGATTGACCAAAACCTTGCTTTAAATATTCCGTCCATTAGTGAAATCCGTATGGAAATCCCCTAGGTAATTTTTGTGGTAATTGTATTTACTCAAAATCTGCGTGTTGGCCTCGTCGATATTAGTTTTATATTAAGCAAAAAAAAGAAGTAAAATATTATATTGCTTATAAAATAAATGTTTGATTGCGTACTGTATAATATGGCTTATGTTTATAGTGTAGTCAAGAGAAGTGAAGAAAGAATCTATTTATATATTTCACTGATCTGCATCTCCTGATAAGAACTGAACGCCACAAAATAGCGACAATTTCTAGACGGTTTTTACGACTTGTGGTATCACCATCCGCCCATATTTTGTCGTATCTTAGTCGCATTCTTCACTACTGATGGTCGTGCCCATCCTGAAATGTTTTGATACAGGAATTGACGAGCTGCTTCCACGCCAACGCTTCGGTTATAGTGAGCCCCACAACCGCTCACACAGAGGGGACCAGCGAGTCGATGATTGCACACGTGCTCTCTTTCCTAGCGCTCGCCTACCACGACCAGTTTATCTAGCTAGACTATCTGGTTCTTTCTGTTCTATCTGACCAAAGTAGCCAAGAGTCAGGTTTTAATGTTTAGCTAGTCAAGAATCGATTTATTTGTTCCACGTTATGTCGTATATCAATTTCAATATAACAAAACAGAAGTAAAACTCACCTGTTGTAAAACAGACAGCGTATCAGGATCGGATCGCGCTCGTTCATTGTCGCGATGGTCGCGTGTGAGCGGCGGCGGCGGCGGCGGCTCGCGGTAATCCGCTGGTCGCAAACGGGCCACCACCTCAGGCGAGGGCTCATTGAACCCACCCTCGTCCGACACGCTCGACGCGCGGGAACCGCTACGTCGCGTCGGCTCCTCTGTCTCCGATGACTTGCGACCTCCGCCCACTGCACAAATCGCATAAAATAGAAGCATGCTCTTATTACCATGTGTATTTATTTCATCTCTAGCGATATAATAATCAACATCAGCCAATTAACGGGTTTTGTGCACATTATTTAACGACTTAGATGCAGTAGATCAACTGTAAGTGCCTTTCAAAGTACGGAGGAGCTTGAGATGATGAGTTTTTTGTCACCCATACGATGACCTAGCTGGCGAAAATGTTTAGTGCGTGCAACAAATATAAAAGTCATTTTCAACAACTCGCAGGGCGTTAGTAAAGCGCTTTTTAGTCTGGGGAGGGTCACACTCGATGTTTGTGCAGTGTCAATTGCAAATATTGTAATATTTCAACAAAATAAAACTGAAGTCATTATCACAATCATTATTTTTAACCTAATGATTATGTTGACATCTAAAAGGAGCTCGACCACTGTAATGCTCGGTTTGACCATAATGTAATTAGCACATTTGCAATAAGCGTCTACATTTGCAAACTTGTTATAAACGTAAGCATATTTATTATAAATGAATTTAAACGACAGTAAAACCTTTGTCAAAATTACGGTACTATTGTAAGTACGGTACTCCTAATGTAGTTCAGTTAAGGAGTATGTACCAAGAGGAAATTTAGGCTAATGAGTTTACCTATTTTTAACAGCATCAAGCAGGTGTCGGGCTCTTAGTTGGTTAGTATAAATAAACCCGTTAGTACATCCAGGAACTGGAATGAATGAATCGGCTGTGTTTATTGTTTGCAATCACGCAAGAGTGTTGTATGAATGAAGAGTACAGTTGGTTTGTGCCAAATAGAGCTATTTAAAGTGAGATTCAACTAACAAGCAACAGGAGATTAATAGCACATGAGTAACATTTTCGCTTGCTCCCTATTAAACTGTTATAATAATTGTCATTCGACGGTCAACAATTATTATAGCGCGAGCTTCTTCGTGCTTATAACAAAGTATGACGGCTGCGATGTTAAACAAAATTTAGATGAACTGTCGTAAATAACATCCTCAATATGAGCTCCGAAGTGTCTTAAAATGGAATATCCAAAGGATCACGTAACTTCGAATAAATAAATCACTAATTAATCAAAGGGATGATAGTCAAAGTATCCAAGATTCATAATAACAGTCTATCCAAAGCATGAATTTGCAATAACCGTTGTTCGGAACTCGGAACAGTCACGCGATACCGACACAACGAGAGCAGTCATGTCCACTTTACTAATTAACGCTCGGGTACACTCGACTAGCCGATAGAAATTAGATTTCCACAAAATGAACAGCCGACATGATAGTAACTTGCATAAAAACATAAGCTAAACTAAGAGCTTTTTTTAAAAAAAAACATTGTCACATTGCCACCATTTGAGTTCCGAAGTTGATTATCATGACATGACAATAGTCATCATAAGTCGCGTAGCATGCATGACATCATCAGAATTTAATTTACACAGATTTTAGGAAATAGGATTTATAAAATATAAATAATTCATGTCAATATTGCCATAGAATTATTCGATAATGTATCTACACCCAGGCGTTGCTTATTAAAATAAATTATTGTGTGTATCTTATACATTCTTTTAATTCAACTACATTTTAAAAGGAAATCACGTGTTTCAGCGTTTTTGGGCAAATCACTAAACCGGTCCATGTAACCAATTGGACGAGATTAACGAAAACGACCTTCTTAAATAAGCGATGACTGACGATCGTCATTATAAGTCGAGTGGCTCTCCCCACGCCTATAGCAGCTTATAATGAAAATGCTAACACCAAACCATCAAATACGTATAGATACTTTATTCGAATATTACAACAGAAATAGTGGCTAATACTTGCAAGGATTTAAATTGTTTATAAATAATAGTTCGCTTACTTGTCTTATTAAATCAACTTTATGATATTAAATTATATGACGAAGCTTTATCCGTAACACTAACATTCGGACTACATTAAAACCCAGCTCAACGAATTCGTTACGGGAAATAATAACTCGGTTACGATTGTTGTTAAATGGGGTTAACTGTCGGGCGCACCGGCCATCTGTTGGTAAGACGTAAAACGGCGTGTCGGTGTCATGCAAGGAAAAGTTATTTGCGAAAAGGTAGCACAACTGACCGAGGCAGCATCCGCAGAGGCGCATGTTGAGCGAGCGCCGTGGTGCCCGCCCTGGCGACGCATCACCGCGCCATCGACGGACCGCTCTCGTACCACCGCGGACGCTCACGCGCACGTTCAACTCAACTCGTCGTATTTTGATCGACTTCACATCCGAATCGCAGACCAGTTCTTAAAAAACTTACGCCCCCGTTTCGGAACACCGTAATAAATATACTCGGACCAAGACAAAGTCATATTCACAATGAAAGATTACGAGATTCTCTCTTTCTGGTAACCGGAAGTTGTAAACAAACACAGTCGTAGATAACTAGATAACTTGGCAACATAACTAGACATTGAATTTATTTAGCTTCAGAAATATCGGACTAAATATTTTTAACGACGTGAAATTACGATATAATAAACTACCGAAGTAGATTTTTGTCAGCTATCTAAGAAAGAATTTCAGTATATAATTCCAAACACATATTTATGGATCTCGTTGGGGAAATTGACCCGTCGTTCAAAATAAGACAATAAAAATATGAAGAAAAAGACAGATAATGATTATTATATTTAATTAAAGTTCACAAACACTCACACATCCACAAATAAAAGCCTAGCGAACTTGTATGTTTATGTTGATGTTTTGCGTTACACATACAACATATTGAAGAAAATTAACCTAGTCACACACACTAAGGCATAAATGTAATCATATAACTTTTATAGTACAGAGACGACACATATTCAGTTACGCGTCTTGAAAGAACAATGCAGTTGCTGGAACGGATGTCCCAGTTAATGACGCGAAATAAAGGATAAAAGAAAGGGAGCGCAATGCGTGCAGGACGACGTCGCTCGGGTTACTGCGTCGCGACGGCGGAGGCGGCGGCGCCGGAGCATCTAAATCGGGATCGACTCGCAAGTCTCGACGACTCAAATACCTTGACTTCCTCAATATTACATTGAACCCGTCGACCACGAGACCGCTAAACGTACGTCAGTCACCGCCCACTAAACATCTTAGGATAATTCATTTCCCACGGTTAAATAGCAACCAATTTTTTCAAGTGTTAACTACAGGGGGTACAAAATAATAAATCGATGCAGAACAAATTGATACATATTCAGTATCAGCATAAAAAGTAATAATATAATATGTTTACGAATAGTCTGTCAAACTTTAAAATTCCTACGTTAATACTATTTCTTTATAGATAAGGTTGAGATAAACTAGATAAAAATTGTTTTCCTCAGAAAACATATTACAAAGACACATTAAATGTAAACATAAATTGAATACTTACACGGCGAAGGTGAAGTATGAATCGAAGGCGGTGTAGAGGAATAGACGTGGTGATGAACTGGAGAAGCGAGTGGCGATGCAAGCGGAGAACGGACCTTATGGTCCACGTCTACAGCGCCCGCAGGCGATTCTGGCGTTGATGACCGTCGCTTTGATTTTTCTTCCCAATCAGCATCATAGTGTACAGCTTCATAGCCATCATCCTCTAAGCTAGTAGTATCAGAAGGCTTCGGTGAGGTCTTAATATTTTCACAAATATCAGGACTCAGCGAGGTAGGAAGATCACGCTCACTACTAGATTTCCCTTCCTCTTCTTCATAATTTGGAGATTGAGTGGGAGACTTGGGGTTTAAAACAACCGCATAATTATTTGAATCATTTTCTTCAAAACCATCAACGAAATTATCAGATGGCACTCTTAGACCATTCTCTTCAGGTGATGGTGACTTGGAACATTCTCGGCCTGTATCAACTATATCTTCATGAGACACCGGAAGAAGTGGAGATTTTGGAGATCTCGGTGGGGGAGACGGTGGTGACTTTCTTGATCTAGGAGCGGGGTCTATAAAAGACGGCATAGGCACGGTAGTAACAGGTGATATTCTTTCATTTGGTTTCACTACAGTACTTGCTGATGGCACATATTCAGGTATCTTGGGTGAAATAGTACCATCCTTCTCTTTGAGTGCATCTTCATTTGCAATCTCACTAGATATCGATGATCGGGTTTTTGGATACAGTTTTTCAGATACTTGTGGTGATATAGAATCTACACTAGTTTTCACTGAAGATGTGATATTATCCCTTCTCGCAACAGGAGAGGGTACATCTGACTTCACGGTGGGAGACACTGAATTAGTAGATCTAGAAGAAGGTGACACAGGGGCAACAGTTTTTACAGGACTAGGAGACTTTGCACTAGGTAAAACACGATTACTTAAACTAGAAGGAAGAGTAGTTGGACGTTCAACTTGCGAGTCACCAGCGCACGGTGATAACGGTGGAGAGTACACTCGCGAAGGAACAACATAGTTTTCAACCACTTCAGGTGATTTCCTATCTTGATATCTAGAGTCTGGCTTCCCTTCTTCCCCGTGACGCGATGGGCGTGTTTTATTAAAATGAGCAGTCCAATTTCTTTGTTTTTCAATAAGCTCTTTATTAAAACGCCTATCTGGTTTCTCCGGTTTAGGTAAAACACTGGGTTTCACCGGTTTGGGTGGCTGTTGTCCACCGTTCGCGAGCCGATCACCATTGATTGTCGGCGCTGGAGTCGGCGTTATGATGCGCCGTGGCGGGCTCACGGAACCGGCAGAACTGGAGCGCGACCGCGCGGGCGCCGGAGGTGGGACACCCCGTGTGCCTGCAAAACTCGCCGCCGCCGAAGGCGACTTCTCAATTCTAAAACCACGATTTTCTTCACCTAATTTTTCAAAAAGAGCCCTCGCAGTGTTGAACCGTGCAAGGTGGCTCTCTGTCCTCACAACTGTAACGTCGCTACCGCGCATCTCTTCTTCCTCTTTGGATGGCATCCCTTGAAATATATTAGCGATTTTTGAAACTTTAGTGCCTGTATGTCGTTTCTTGCACTCCTCCATGCTATCCGGGTAAGCCCGCTTTAATCCAATCTGAAATAGAAATTACTCAATGTAAATAAGTGAACATGAGATAGAAATAATAAATAGGACACGATTGTAGAAGAAATGATAAACGCGATAAGCGCGCGCGAAGTACGCATTAGCGCAGGTGTAGTGCGCTCGGGACAGAGACTGACGCGAGCGACTCGTCGCGCCTTCCAACCTGATTGTTCTCTGTGTAATTCAGCTTGAGATAGCGATAGTACTGATAACGATTATGCGAATTTATATAGCAACAACTTTGTTATAGATGCAAGAGCACATCTAGAGCAACGATGTTATATGCACATGAATTCTATTTTAATAATTGAAATTTACATGAAACGTTGCAACACTGAAAGGCAGTAACAGTATTTTATATTATGTAATATAAAATACCTAGCATATAGGTGATTCGTGGCTACTGGTGTATATGTATATATATATTATAACTAATGATAACGAAAGGCAAATGAGTTGTTTATTGAGATAAGATTTTGCCGATATCGGTTTCAATCAGTAAAGGGTAATTACTTGTTGTATGTCGTTTCATTATTAATCGAACGAGTGAGAAGAATAAAAGTTTTTGTTGAATATGCTTCTATTGCCGTTGATATTATTTTTGTTAGTCGGTAGTGGGATAGGACAACAGTGTCAAATAGCGACGAAATGTGTCACAGATTATGCCGAAGACCAATGTTGGGTAACAGAACAATTAGTGCCGAACAGTCACATATTTAATTGTTGTCCGAGCTGTCAAGTAACCTCTGGTAAGTAACTGTTAGTTCTTTAGCATAAAATTGCCCTGATAATACACATAGCAAAGCTTTATATAATTACAATCTTTTAAATTACATATTTGCCTATATTAGTCATTACTTTAATCGAAAAAGGAAAATCAGAGATAGGTATCATAAATAACCCAAGCAGCAAAATGTGGTCTAGAAATCGTTCTGGAACCACAATTTCATCAGGACTATAATGGAATAGTAAGCAATTATAACCACGGAAAAGGGCCCATTTTACAGGCGTATTTGCTCTAATTCAATATCTATAATGGACTTAATGAACACTACTTTGTTCAGTAACGACCCTATAGTTAAGTCTACGTAGAACTATTTGCTCCTGCGAAGCTAACTATCAGAGCTTAATGGAACCAAATACGGCAGTAAAAAATCTCTTACATTCAAAGTATTATGAATTGGCAAATGTTGCTGCACATATTTATATTGATAATGGTAACTTTTCATCCATTTCTAATTTTAATTAATATCCAAAATATTAATTATAATTAAAGAGTTACTTAACAATAAGTAATGGCTGGCGCATGTATACTTACGGTGAAGTATAACAAGTTTTCTATTAAAATTTTTACGCGCCTCTCAGAAGTAGCGTTTTTAATAAGTTAGATTTTGAAATAATGTCGGTTTCAGTAAGACCATACAACGAAAAGTCGCCATCTTGACAGATGGTTTTTCCAAATACATTATAAAACCATTTTAGGCGTACTTTGTCTAAAAAGGGCAGACATTAGAACCATTGCTTGGCCATATTTATTGGAATCAGGGTTCAACAAATATTTTTATAACTGGCAAGATTTTCATATTTTATTTTAATATTTTTTTTAGATATAAACATTTAGCAAGGTAGTGTTTTTGGACATCGATCGTTTTTGACTAAAAGCGATTTCGAGCTTTGAAAACATCAAGGTGGCCTTGGGAATAATTTATTGTGTCAAAGTAAGGTAGCAAATCTGATGTAAGAGGGAAAATTTTGAATTTACCTTGAATAAAAATTCATTAGCAAGAATCAATATTTTGTTTATTTTTGTTAACTTCTGACCCATTTACAGCTACTAATGGAATTATTTTTGAATTAACCAATCAGTCAATTATTATCAAAAATTGTTGTTCAAATATTTATATAATTCTGGTATATTTGAACTGGTAAATTTTGATATATTTGAACCATACAGAATACTCGCAAGCTTATATTTTATGTTTGAAATTTTAAAGACGTTTTCCTATCTATTGTTGTTGATTTCATTAATATTGCATTGATATATATTAAGAAACAATGATTTTATTAATTGATCGAATGCATCTTGTGCTTGTACAATAGCATTACCACGTATTTCAATATAATGCTCTTGGGTGTAGACCCAGTGATTTTAGAAAAACAGCCCATTTTCTAAAATCACTATGTAGTTCAAAATTACGAGTAGAATAGTCTTCAATATCGCTTTCATCTTTTGACAGATTCCTCACTTGATAATTCAAGGGATGAAATGATATAAACGATATTGAAATACGAGTTATTAATATAAACGTTCTGTCTCAAACTATCACAAGAATTGTTTTGTACGGAACTATTTCCTATTTCTACGATACTTTCTTCGCCAGACAAAGTTAAAACCGGACACCTGAATTATTTGTTTATAGGTTTTCGGATTTTTTCGTTTGTAAGAACCACTTCTTTTTAGCCGTTTCTATTTATACAGATCCATTTGATAACAGAAGTTAATAGCACTTCGGCAAGGAATAAGATTTATCAGAATTAAAATAGTTTTGTTGAGATTATAACAACTTTTGCAGGACCATAATAAACCAATGTATTCTTGTATCAAATCCTTTATTAATAGGTTTGTGATTATAACAATATTAAGTTACACCACTATAAAACTTATCCATTTTACTTATAATTGTTGCGTATAGTGGATTTATAAACCTATACAAAACCAAGTAATAAATGCAAATGGTTTCCAGTTTGTTTAGCACTCTTATAGGCGTACTTTACTTGTAATAGTTCTATAATGAGTTATTTTAGCAGTTATAAGAATAGCTTACTAGTTTATCTACTCTCGAGTACATTTACACCCACAGCATGCTTTTATAGGGCACCTAAGCGTATAATATATCCTTAATTTCGATCTATAAGTGATTATAAGTTGATATATAAGATCAGATATACTACAAGGCCCAAGTGACTCCATGCTTCCTATTATAAGCGTGGCAGTAAATACTATGACCGTTAAGAGAATGTTATAAGTGCTGATGGCCTATAACAACTGTACTATAGGATAATTTTGCTGCTTGGGAATATTGTACAGTAATGAGGCCAAAATTTGTCAGATTATACTTTCAGCTTTTTTTATTTTACTGACTGCAATCAGTAAGAAGTTCTTGTTTTTCTGCTATATTTAGGCGAGACACCGCCAGTGACTGGATGCAAGCCGCCATATAATTGTCTTCCCGATGGAAGTTATGGTCCAGTGCAGTGCAAAGGTGACATGTTTACAGGAAGGTAAACTCTACGGGAACTCATACACCAGTAAATAGTTTTAGGTCCCAGGCTACTGGTGGCAACCAGGATGTTAGCACGCTAAAACTAATCCGGCGACTCATGCATAATTACAAACTCTAAGAACACAGCCAAACCTTCCGACCGAACGAACTGGATTACCAACAAATAAGTGTGACAAAAACAATTACTTTATACTAGAATATATGTATTGGCTTGGACAACAAGGACATGAGATCCTTATTTTCAAGTATTTTATTTAAATTAGATTTACGATACAAACGATTCTAAAATTCGTGAAATAAACGAATTTTAGAATCGTTTGTATGCTTGGTATATCTGTTTGTATGAAAACACATACATACTTCCACACATCTAAACTCATAGAATCGTCCTTCATATGCAAGGTTAAAGAAAATTACCTCCCAGGCTTATTAAACTTAAGTTTATATTACAAAATCCGATACGATGTAAGTTCAAAGCAATAACGACGACGACGAAATATTTTTGTTTTAATAGAGGAAATTGGTAAGAGGCGTTAAATAAAAAAGGGTATTAGACTTTAATATTGGGTATAGAAAACAAACATGATTTTTACAGCTTAATGCAGCGCAACAAATAACACATCACTATTCGACGTTGAATACGAATCATGATTAAATATATTAAAACACCTACTACTATTGAACTCTAGTGCATCTTTTCATTATCTCTATTTGTACAATACAGGTGTTTCTGTTCGGATGGAAATGGGAACAGAATATTTGGACAAATGTGGAGAACCGACGCGAGTCAAATGACTTGTGGTAAATATTATATTACTTACACTATGCGCTTACGATAACTTAATATTCATATCTTTCAAATGTACTCATATCGTTTAAATCTTATTTAGACATGTATTTACCTGGACTGGCATTTTGGTCAATTCTCCGTACTAAATTTTCGAGTAGCGAAAATGTTTAAAATAGACGAACAAATTAAGATATTACGTTTACCATTAAAATTATTTAATGGTCATATTAAGAAATGAAAGGATAAAACACTGAATAAGGATAAAAATATTCTATTTTGAATAGAATAATGAAATTCACATCACATTACATTAAACTTTTCTATGTTGATACCCAATAAAAAATACAGTAATTTTTGCGTGAGTTTAACAGTCAAACCATAGTCAAATCTGTCAAAAACGTATAGATAATGAAAAAGTACAGAGTCTCTATGACGCTATCATAAATTCATGGTCGATTTATTTAAAAAGTAAAAACAATTAAATCTTTAATGAATAATGCTTAGATAATCTAAGGTATGATGTTTATAAAAATCGCCAGTCCCACCAGGTACCCCAGATGGGATTCGACTCATTAAAGGAACTTGTACTGCGTTTTACAAACAGAATTTTACAGAGCTTTAATTGCAAAATTTAAACATTTAAATCAGAAATATGTGAATAACTAAACACGATTTCATTTTTTATTCACATTTTCATGTAAATATACATTTACGTAAAGATTCACATTCAGGACCACCTTTTGAACAAGCTACAAAAGCATGATAAAGCAAACTACGTTATATATCTATAATATTAATAACTAATACATAATATAATCTAAGTTACAAGATATTGTTTACAGCTTGCAGTAGACGTAGAGCAGAGATGGAGGTATCTGAAAAGAGAAGCGTTACGTTACATTGCACTCGGTCGGGCGACTATGAGCCTTTGCAATGTGATAACGGAATGTGTTGGTGTGCTGAACCTAAAACTGGACAGCCCACAGCCGGACCAGTACCTGAATCAGATATGAGGCAACTGCCGTGTTGTAAGTATTGTAACGTGTTGTGAAGTACTTTCGTCTTCGTCACCACAGCACCGACCATTTTAATCAAACACGTCACGCAAGAGATGAAACATAAGAGACTTTAACAGAAAAGACTGTTTGATTCTTAAATCTTAAACTAAAAATTATTAGTAAGTAAAATTAGAAACGCATTCAAAGTAGAGGATCTTTGTTTTCACTAATGATTCATCGTTGCTCGATTCACAACTGAAGCCAATTGTAAGGACAACAACGACAGATGACAAACTGTTGTTATACACCTGTACAAATAAGTTGATACAATATTAAGGGCCAGTTATAATGACTTTGATTCCTAGAATATTTTTTCCGTAATGCTTTGTGGAATACTAGAAACCAAGTTTGGAAAGTTAAAGATAAAATAAAAATCAAGTATAGGATATAACTTGGACTTTTATCCATTCAGACCCGTGCAGCCCTAATAGATATCGATTATAGGAATGACCTACATAGAGCACTACGTTGTACTGCACTGGAAAACTTTCATTGATGCTGCTCTGACGTCACAGGAGGGCATTTACCCCTATAAAGGTGATTGCTGTATCTCATTCGCGTCAATTAAATACATAGACCGTTAACACAACAAGATATATATCTTTACGAGCACTTTAATTATATTTTACTATTTACCCGTTTCAGCTTAACATGAGAGCAATTTATATACAGTCAGCTTCTAATCATTATAATTCTTTTTAATATATATAACAATCGCCATGTTTCAGTTATTTCAAACAAAACTTTCTCATTGATCACTATCCATTGCTAAAATCAATTCGGTAGTTTTTGATTTTATCATGATCAGACAGTAACATTAAAGGATCTTAATATTACCAATTTACTTTAAGCATACTTTGAATTAATTTACAGTGACACAATATTTGATATGTTATTCAACTTTACAAATATGTACCTACGTATAAATGTGTTATAGGTATGTTGGAACATATAAACCGCTATCCTTTTCGATATTCGAATGAAAAAATTCATAGAAAGTAATAGAATTGACTCATCACACCCGTTTGATTCTTCGCGTTTGGAAGTGTGTTTCAGGCTATCATCTATTTACTTACATTAAGAATCGATATTTATTATTAAAAAGTATTTGTTTAACTTTTCGTTTATAATTTAGAATTTGGTAGTAAGAGTGGAAAAAAATCGAGACACTAAATATTACAATAATTATGCAAACGATTTCGTTTTTTCAGATAGTACATCAAAAGTAGGTAGTCAATATTTACGACGCTGCGAGAGCTTGGTCCATGCCATAGCAAAAATTCAACAGGAACAACAGGATCACGGAACCAACTTCTTAGGGAACCCCGTTACCTTCTGTGACTATGATGGCAGTTATGGACCCTACCAAATCACGAACGGAATGTAAGCACTAGCAATAATCAAGTTTCTAAATAGTATGTTCGGTCTGGCTGCGTTATTTGAATGAACGAATGCTTATTTCAAAAGCTATGAAATAAGCGTTCGTTCATTCAAATAACTAAGTATGTACACACGTCTGCATGTCAAACTACCACAATATGTGAAAATTCAGTAATTGAATTTGTACTCTACGCACCATGTTATAAGGTTTAAAATAGAGTGGAGAAATATTACAGTTTTGTATAACCTGACTTCCTGTTTACTGTACTTTAACTTCAACTTTGACTACTAACATGGTATAGAATTGGAACTCGAAATGAGTATTTTATATGTGATAATTAAGAATATTTTTTGCCAATTGTTATAAATGTTAAGTTTATTTATACTGTTTTACTGTTAGTTCTTACCAAACTATAATATATATAAAACTTAATCTTATATAATATAGCTTTAATAGATTAAGAATAAGTGTGATTTTTGTTGGCAGCGCATACTGTACAGGGCTTGATGGTGAAATTCTGGGATCTTGGCAGGTTGTTTCAAGTGAAATGACTGGAATGAATTGCAGTGAGTAATCTATGAATCCTATTATTCCTGTTTATTCAATTGATATGTGAAGAACCACGTTTACTTGAGAAGCTCTCTGCTCTTAAGTTAATTTTATTGACAAACGGTGCCGATCACGAATGTTTCTGTTAGAGGCTAAGTACATACTTCTGATGATATAAAGTATTCGTCTAGATACGATTGCATTACTGTAGCAAGATGAGAGCAATCGACAGACCATTGGGAATGTTAGCTGGGCACATTCGCATTGTGTCACGGCGGCAACCGGTTGGCCGTGACCCTGTTACCGATATTACATGTCTGAGGGCTGCCAATAGCAGATCTCTCTTGACACTAAACAGAAATATTTACTAGTAGTCAGTAACTAATTTTGTGGTTTCATAAATTATTAAAAATACAAATAATAGTTGTCTCCAAAAATAACATTACATTTTTTTCAATGTGCTAAATATCTCAAAACTGCATCCTGATACTGTATCATCATTATAAGAAACAGTAACACATTCAACATTCTTTTGACGACCCTAGCAATGAGATTTCCACCCATCTCTCCGTGTTGTTGGAATGCGGAGATCGCGACATATGACCGATTAACGCGTAGAAACGAAAATTTTACTCTATACTTTCGTTATGTAAATTAGGTATTGTTCAAATCAAGATTAAAAACAATGTTTATGTTAACCGTGAAGTTTTAGATAGATAAATTCTTTAATTGCATCATGCACACACAATTTCTTTATTTACAAGAACGTTGTGTTGGATCGGACGAATTAATGAATTGACGATACTATTAATAGGGATGATGACTGGGTAAAAAATATAAATTCTATTTAGTTCATCAATCAGATAATAGAAAAATATTAGATACGTCTTTTTTTACTTCAATTTAACAAGAAATAGCTTAAATTAAAGTTGAGGAGTGGGCTCTTGCTACGTCACAGTTTTGTAGAAAATATACCAAAGAATGACGTCATGTGATATTTTAACGTAATGGTATCACCGTAATTTAATGATAACGAAAATAATATTTGTTTAATACTTGTTTTTCAACAATCTACGTGACAGACAAACAAACAAAAATTAGACGTCATTCCTATTTTGTCAATTGACTTTTTCCTGTATATAGATTTGCTCCAAAAGTACACAATGAAATTCTCGAAAATAACGCAAAAATGAAAAAGAACAGTTTAATTTGTGTGTAAAGCACAAAGGCTTGGTGACCATGTGATACGGGATTGAAACTACACAGGCACCGGTCTCCCGCGAATTAATAGGATAAATCTTATTGTACATCCTTTTATAATATTATTTGTGGTGGAAATGAATGTTGTTATTATTATTATTATTGAATTAATTTCATAAGTCAAACTGATCGACAATAACACTATCATGATAATAAAAATCCAATAAAATGTAATTTGAATTACTTATACATATTTATGTTATTTCTGATAATTATTTGAAAAGGAAATATTAACATACATACAATGGATAGACTAAACAAAATATATTTAAAAAAATGAGATTTCTTTTGCTTTAAAAAAACATAGAAATGTTTTGGCATAATTGTATGTTAATGTTTGTTGTATTTAAGAATATTTTTTGTTCCAAACTACAAATCGCAAAAAAATACGAGAGCGATTTATTTTTCATAGAATGTCAATGAAAGGGTTGGCTTAGTAAATTTTTAAATGCATAAGTTATGTTAACTGACGAGAAAATAATCATAATACTCGTAGCAACATACGCCTACAGATGCGCTAAACTATGCTTCTCTAAAATATTTTATATTAGGAACGTGCCTCAAGATATAAACCTAATGACAACGTGATTTCTTCTATATTCATTGGTCAATGATTTGGGCACTGCGCAGGCGAACTTTAGCCATTTTTGGTTAGATACATCCAACTTGCTCACCCTGATTCACATAAGATTACACCTTGTTGTTATATTAGGCAACTATGCATGCTTTTAAAAAATAATAATGATGTAGAAAAAAAAACAATGTCTTTTAAAGTATATTAAAAATAGGTTTTGTATTATTTTCGACCTTGACTTTCACATCACTTGTTATAATAAAGGTAGGGTACCTATTTTGATGATAAAAATATATTTAGTTAGTTATATGTAAATAAAGAGAAATATAATCTAGTCCAGAGAAATATAACAAAGTGAAATATTAATTTAACACCAACCTATAATGAGTAAAAGCTGCAATCCATGTCCATGCACACCCTGATAATGCAATTGCGATAACTATGAAACGAATCGAGCGATTCTTTTATATGATATAACCTTGGCACAGAAGTGCTATAGACGTACAATTTCCTATAAAATGTGTGTAACCAATTTATAATATATATACAATACTAGCTTTCTGCCAGCGGCTTCGCCCGCATGGTCTTGTATTATAAATAAAAACCTTCCTTTTGAATCACCCTATCTATGAAAAAAAAACCGCATCAAAATCCGTTGCGTAGTTGTAAAGATTTAAGCATACATACAGCCAGTTGCACAAAAGTCCATTAAGGTTTAATGACGCCTTTAGGCTCTAATGAATGTCAAATTTGTATGGGTAATGTCGCTTTAAACTAACGAAAGTTTTAATGGACGTTTGTGCAACTGGCTGTTAGAGATATATGGACCGAGAAAGCGACTTTGTTTTATACTATGTAGTGAAGGTAGTGTTAAAATCAGATTTCAAAGCAGAATTGCTCCCTCGATATTGCAATTTTTACCAATTAGAATCATTAGCATTAAATCATCACAGAGACGACGATGGGTTTAAAAATACAAAACATGTGTGGCACCCTCGGGACGCGTTTTCAACTCGCTCTTGGCCGATTTTGTTTTCATTGATTATAAACTCAGATTGCTGCGGTTGCGGTAAGCGGTTGTTGCACTGCACTGTATACACTCGTCGTTGCATATAATTTTAAAAACCTAGAGCTCGGACCAACTTATGCAATATCATACGATATTAAATAGTTTAGCTGGGATACACTACAAGAAACTAGATTACAGGGAACGGGGGAAAGTTTCAGAGACTAGATTATTACGACGGTGTATGAAGTTTAGGGTTAAGAACAATAGAACTCTAATTACACTTTGCGCCCCGCACATCTAAATTGAACTTTGTTTGTGGCTTTTTCTATGACTGAGTGAGAGTGTCTGTGATGAAACTGGTGAAAGCCACCATGAGCAGTGATACAATGTATATTTTAGACCATTTACGGTTTCTTGAACCAGACGAACCTTATATTGTATATCGGCATAGAAAATGTAACGGTTTTAAGCAAGTTTAAGCAACAGCAATGAGAATCTGCGTGGCATTCCATATCCATGCACACCTACCCCATCAGTGTTGGGTTTGATGAACCCTAGGCTTAAATATGTTGGTACTCAATGTATCTACTAATATCAACTAATGATAAAAATATATATAATAATGGGAAAGTTTTTTGTTTATCTATTCGATGGATCTACAATTTGAATGTCGGAGTGATATTTAATAAACATTGAAGGATAATTTCATTTCTAAAATTTAGAATCCGTCGTATAGACAACCAACGCATACTAGTGTAATACTTAATGCATAGCGAATAACGAGAATATTCATGAAACGGTTATATCAAATCAAAAAGAGCCCGCTTCGTCCACCAATCCTACAAAGATATTGACAAAGATTTTGTTGCAGACTGCGCCCGCGACACTATCATGTACTTCCCTGAACGTGGTATGACGGTGACTGAAACATGCCAGCCGAATGGTAACTACATGCCGAATCAGAACGTTGGCAACGTGTTCTATTGCGTCGACAGCGACGGGTATCCCACCACCGATTTACTAGACCAGTGGCCGCCTGGTGGTTGCTCGAACATCATTTCTAATTCCAAGTAGTAATTTTTTGAAAATAATCAATTGTATCAATTAAATAAAGAATTACTTATTATGGTTTGGTTTATTTATTATGTCGACTTATAGGAAAAAAAACTGCCCGATGATAGCGGTTTCCTTTAATTTACCATAGTAGGGGTGGGTCGTCGACGCTTTTTCGACTAACGAAATGAGACTGTTTATCGTTCATTGTAAACTAGTTAAAAAACTGTTTTTTTTTCGACTAGTTTATGTCGTAGACGGACTGAACGGAACAAGAAATTGTGTCAACATTGTGTCAGCAACTCTATATCCTTACGTTGAAGTTTATTTTAAAAATATATTTTAACGTAATCGAGCGAGCGAAACAGAGAATAGACATATTCAGTCGCCACGTAGACCGTTCGAGTCTAGTTGGACTGTTCAAGCAACGCTTGTAACTTACGTTCACACATAAACCAGTTTATCAGTAGACCGTAAACTAGTCTATCGGTTGATAACCATTAAACAGTCTACAAAAACATTTCGTTCATTCAACAAATTCAAAATATAACACAAAGGAAACTATTGTAGTTTATTTTAAGTGAAACTGCTAAAATAAAAAAATATCCAATTATTGTGAAATAGCTATATTTTAACATTTGTCGTAAGGATATTGTTGCACAGTTACAATATTGCCATATTGATTTATAATCTGATGGAGATCATTTTGGTACTGAAATCAATTATTTAATGTTGTCTACGCATTTTGTGGTACATCTAGCTGCAATTGGTATACTTTAGTGCGATCAATAAATGGAGCTGGCTGTATGTTTATGAACGAAGCATTGACTACAAGCCCGTCTTAAGCACAACAGGCGCCCGGGCGCAAGCAGTGCTCTGCAAAAACAGGGAATTTCCCGAAGATCGGTGCAGCGCCCGGGTGCGTTACACCCCCTGCACCATGGGTAAAGACGGGCCTGATTGATTAAATAATATTGCAAATAGTACACACGAAACTTTCAAAAATATCAATGGACGGCTTTATTAATGATGTCAATAAATAGTATATATATTAACACGATACAGTAGTATCTTTTGCAGTATACATCACAAGACGACTTCATGTTTTATTATGTTTCACCGCATGTTTACTTAGGTATACAAAACCGCGCCGATTAAGAACGATAAACAATTATAGAACGGTTGCAACGTAAAGCAAGTTTCCAATTTTCTTTTAATAAATACTCCTGTAATTTGACCGAAGATCCGTCGAGTGGATTAACGGAAATAGGTGTTAGTACCCTCCACGAACTGTAGAATCATTCTTTGAATGCAATGTTGAATGTCAGGTTACATATAGTGTCAGTTCTAGCTTTTCGCAACGGATCTTCCGCCGGATATGCACCGATCCCATTAATACGTAAAATACGTACTCTCGGTATTATCTAAAGACAAAAAAGTTTCATATTTTGCCATTTCATTGTGACAATCTAATGAGTCTTTTAATTATTAAATTAATTAATTATATTTGAATTTTGAAGGATATACGCACCGGCAAACAGAGTATTGGGTCGTCTTGAGAGTGTAGCGCATGAGAGACGCGGCAGGCGCGCCGCCCGCTCGCCTCGCGCGCTCACCCATCTGTAACACAAGACTCGGGTTACTTGCCAGCCACACCGCTAGGTTTTACATATGCTATTTTATTACATTATATTAAGTCGTCAAGGCCGAGGTGGTGCACATGGATATTGTGAAAATAACACTCAAAAACACAAATGCTCTGCTCATTGCATTTCGTATTTAAATAAAACCTGCGTAAAAAGTAATCTATCAAATTCCGACCTCTGTAACAGAGTGGGTAGTCAAAGTCAGCTTTGAGGTCTCGAGTTCTGTTTACGGTAGGATCAATGTAGAAAATTGTTTCAGATACTCCATTATAAGAGTACTATAATTACTCTTCTTCGAATCTAAGCTATAGTGATGTTGTATATATTTATTTATTTTATATTTTCACTTTAAGATTTAAAATTATAGTTCTGGCGCATACTTATCATTCGCATGATCTCTTTACATAATATCAGAAGCCCCATTTGCGGTATTTTAGAAGGTAAACAAACATCTTGCTTAGAACAGCATACGCATTTTAGCAACTTACAACTAAAGTATAAAATACAATTTCTATTAAGCTTATCGATATAAATCAATAATAGCCTAAAAAAGCAGAACAAGAGTTTCGAGCTAATAAAATATTAGTAGCAGGTACGATTAAGAATTCTGAAATATTAGACACGAGATTGAGGTCACTGACTTCTCTGATAAAGTAAAATAGTATGATGTCAAACGTACAGTCCTTTTTACAGCACTGATACACGCGCTATTCAAAAGTAAACTACGTTAGGGTCAGTGCAAATCTGATGGAAGATCAGTCAAGCATCTCACGGAAGTACCCGACGGATAATAAAATAATAATCTTTCAAAAAGAAGTTCTTACGAATAGGTTGAAAGTTTCCTACCTGCATTAACCAGTTTTTTGATCAGATTCTAACTAAAAAAGGTTATACGTACTCATTTCATCAGCGAATTAAAATGGCATGGCATACATAACTTATTTATCATTATAGATAAATTCAGACCAAACGACTGTGGTACGTGACTAAACCTTCAGGCGTTACGCTATTATCAAAGCTCAAGGCTCGACGACCGAGTCGATCATAAGCCGGGTTGTCATTGTAAGCAGAGTCAAGGGTCGCTGAAGGGCGCATCGAAGGGTTCGGCTGCCCCACCACTTGGACACGACACCACCCCACTCGACGCACGCGAACACACCGAGTGGGCTACGAGTGCCGTTCTCACATGGATACGAAGATATTTTTAGATGCCACTGTGAGGCACCCAAATGGGATCTATTATTAGTGATAAGACGTCTCTTTAGTGTGCCGCCCTTTTGACTAATTTATTAATGATTTCTTATTAACAAATAAAAGTTAATCAAATTCAGTACCTATTTATTATAGGAGCAATTTTGTTAGTAATTATAATTAAAAATAACTGTTAGGCGGCTCTGTCCGCGTAAAAAAAAAGAGTCGTTATCTCTATACTCTGTCTCTGCAGTCCCGGCATCGATTCCCGATCGGGTCAATGTCAAAAATGAACTTTACTGAATAGGCTGTGACCTACAAGTGAAAATACCGGTTTCTCTTATATGTCCGAAAAATATGAACTATTTAAAATATACTACAAAAATTAGCTAAAAATACATATGGCATTAAATTAAATACATAAAACGTAAAAACTTTCATTATAATAGCTTTAAACATAAATGTACAAATAACAAAGATATTACAAAGATTGCCCATATGTATTTCGGTACCGGAGCATTGTGTAAATTAGTGCGTTGAATTTGTATGGAGCGTTTTCGACCTAGCTACTTAATTTGGGTCTGGGCAGTATTTATGAAATTGTTTAAAATGTACCATTTATTTATTTGTCTTTCCTAGTTGTTATGGATGATATAGCAACTAGGACATCATTTTCATATTGTTTTCATGTTTTTGCAGATTATATATTTAATGAAATGAACAACTTCTAACACAAGTCTACCTTCAGTATTGTGTGAATAGCAGAAATATTATTTCACAATTATATTTTAACAAAAGATGAGTACCATTTTTAAATTTTAATTAATTAATCTAAACTATAACATTTTATTTATATCAAATTCTATACAGTTTTTCAATTTTATATTAGTATCATATTAAAACCTTGGTCCGGGCAAAGTAATGCAGCTGCATTTTATCTTAATTTCTTCTGAGAATAAAAAATTTTCTTCCCCAATTTGAGATTACCTTCTTTTACAATCCCCATCTTCAAAAGTTATATATTGACAACAGAAAGACTAATGATCTCAGTAACATTTTGGTCATTACACCATTTAGTACTGTTATTCACATTTGTGGCAATTTTCTTAAACCACTCTCTAAATAAAAACACCGATTATTATTATGGTTTGGTTTTACAATCAATAGTCATGTTTAATCAAAGAAATATAAATGTACTCCTGTACACTATAAAAGAATAAGTTTTCTTCTCATTTACAGAATAGAAAAAATCTAAATATATACTATTCAGAAAGCTTAAGCAATAAGCAGTCTGAAAATGATACTTGAACTTAAAGTAACATTTTCAGAAAATAAAGAAATTAACTTTTAAAAATAAAATTAAAAGTATAAAAATTTTTGGTCTGTGTTTTTACTAAGCTAATTAATAGCCAACATGATATGACGTCACTTGGTGTTGTATACATTGACCAAGCTTATTAACAATAATAATAACTCATTTTTTTAATAATAAAAACTTTTTGCAATAGAAATAATACCAAGTGCATATGTTTGTTTACAATTTTCAAAGAGTAATCATAATCTACATAGAGAAAATGAAATAGGTATCTGTTTACAACACAAACTGAAGTCACAACCACAGAGCAACATAGCATTCAGCGATTTTCGCCAAAATGTTTTTACTGATTGAATAAAATTTTTGCATTTTTTTCAGTGATTTAATAGGACCTTAGGCATGTTTTTTTAAATAAACTTATGATAATAACAAATGTTGATATTTAATATCTGAGAAATATTTATAATAAATAAAACTACCTAGTTATGAATGTATCAGTGGCCAGTAAAGAATGAAAATACCTATGTTATAATTATAATACCTTGTAATTTTGAAATTATGAAGGAGGCATTTTGTATACTCTGATTTTAAAGATCTGAATAAAGTATAAATACTTAAATTTTAAAGCATATTTGCAGATATGAGTAGTTCCAGAACCCATGTCCAGACAACAAAGTAAGTTGTTTTATTTCTGCGGAGCCACTGTGCTCCGTGCCACTATTGATATGAAAGAGATAGGACATGTTCAAAAAAGTAAGAGTATGTTAATAATAATAAACAAAAATGTGTTTTGAGCATGGATAAGAAAATGTGATTTCAGATTTATGCACTAAAGTCTAAAATCCATTAATATCATTATCATTTTATTTCATATTTTGCTCTATAAAACTATCCATCTGTTTCATACCTATTATTTATTATATTAAATAATGTAATTTTTGTATGGCAGTTCATCAATTCATAATTTTGCCAAATTTATACACATAACTTTTTTTACAATTTATATACTTAGCTAATCTGGCAAACTTATTTTGTCATATATATTTGGGGTGGACCACCCTTATCAATTAGAGGTAGAGGTATACCAACCTATTCTCAGATCTCCTAAATGTACATAAAGTGTCATTAAAATCAGTGACACTCTTTCAAAGGAGTAAGTGTATGTATGTACTAAAACTATAAGATTTACTGAAATGTCAAAATGAAAGATGTAAAATCACACTCAATGCCATTTGAATTATATATCATTTGAAGTAAAAGTAGGACAGGCCATAATACATGTGAACATTACACAGCTCAGGAACAAAATGTACAGTAGACATGTTAACGGAACCATGTCCAGAATGACAATAAATTGTTCCATGTTAAATCCATTCCAGGACATGATAAACACATGTCTAGTAATTTGACTTAAATTTAGAATAGAGTCTTATTAGAATGAATTGTAAATATTTATTTTTCTAACCTAGTTGAGGTAACTTAGTGTACTATTCATTGTATCTCTCCTTACATCACATAAATGAATAGAACAATTTGGGATGGCTGAATCCAATACATTAAGATTATTTTTTTTTTGTCAATACTTTGACCACTATTAAATAAAGTAACAAGCACACATAGTAAACACCATATATAATGATATTGGTTTTATTACAAAGTTAATATTATTTGTCGGACTTTGGAATAGGTAATGAATATAAAATTTATAAAAAATAATAGGGTACTTGAAACTGTTAAGTTTCTACATATGTTAATTAACATTTCATACGAAATTAGTATTCGTTGTACAAATTACTCCGAATTCATTAAATATCTATTTATCTAATTAAACTTGCCTACAGATAAAAATCTATATAAGTAGGTAAATGAAATTGATACTGACCTTATAAAAGCGTCACGTTTTCTCCTGCTTGCTGCAATCCGGTTTGCCACATCAATGCCAATTTGTACCACATATTAACTAATTTATCACGATTACACTTTCCACAATGATAAAATGTTTCAAAATGTTCACTGTCTACTACTATTATACGCCCATAACAGAATACACAAACAGCATTCTAAGCTAAATTTTCACGACGATACTGGACGAAGATACAAACCTAATTTCACGTCAGCTAATATTGAGAAAAGTAAATTTATATAAGCCCTACTTTTCAACACAATATCTATTGTATTTCTCAATTAATTCATGAAGTAGGCAACTACTGTACTATATACGAAACTTCATTCAAGAATAATAAAAAAAAACACTTTTTTAATTTGCCGTCGATTGCCGTCCTCTGTCCGCTTCCTTCCTTTCCGAGCTAGCATGTATGTACATAGATAGGTACCTGTAATTCTCTTTTCTCCTTCTGTCCCGTGCCTTTGCCCTAATCCTTGTTTCTTTCTTTCTTCAATCCAGAGTTGCCATTGCTAATGCAATTGCCGTATTTTACGGAAACTGTAAGCGTTCCAGGCAAATCTACGTCACGTTAATCGTTAGAATGAGGAAGTATTAAAAAAAACGAAAGCACTAAAAAAGTACCTCCACTAGATGGCGACTCTAGCAAAAGTAGATTTTTCCAGGAAACGAATAGACATAAGACAGTAATTTCCGTTCCTCATAATAACTAACTATTGAGTTTTGAAAACTACTCTACTTTTAAGCATGAAAGAAAACGGGGAGGATTGTTATAGATAAATCAAAAACGTACCGTAGAGACATCTAATTTAATTTCGGGAACTAATGTTTTTTTTTAAATACTTCATTAAATGCTTCATTGACAAGTTTACAAATTTTTTCTATGTAAAATGAAAGAATAAGCATAACCAACAAATATTTAAATATTTATCATTGCCTGCCACTTGTTTATACTACTGCAAGCACATTTACATTGATCGATAGGGTCCAAATAGGCGGCGACTTTTGTGCTTATTTTCATTAGGCGATCATTGACTGTTATTGGGTTTCCTGACTAGAGCAAACTTATTTACATTAGTCGATAGGGCCCGCGGATAGCGGTGATTCCGCACTTATTTGTATAAGTGTTTGATTAAAATTGAAAGAGTTACTATGCGTGCGAGCTCTATCACAGAACAATATATAGTATATCGAATTAAATTTTCTCGCCACTTTGAGTGCTATGTTTTAAATTTCCGGCTTTTGCTAGATGCCTGGGAGCACGCAATAGATGGCAGCACTATCTGAATATTACATCTCATTTTTTTTTGTATGGAGTTGATATTCTTCTCCCTAGTAATTGTGTTCTGAGGAGCAGATTCCCCCATTGTTTTTGACATATCTTCGTGAATCTCTTTTGGAGTTAGTTTTTTTTAAACAGGTAATATAGATTATAATATAGATATAGATTAAAATAGTTTGGGTTTTTATGTGTTAGGCCGCGAACTTTTCAATCCACCCTCATATTAAAAAAAAACATTAGTTCCCCAAATCAAACTAGATGTCGCTTCTTGGAAGTCTATTAAAAATATAGAAAACAGCCTAAAAAACATACACGGTCTTATTTAATAAAAAATATTGAGGACTGTATATTTACTAATACTCGGCAAATATGCAAAATATCATCAATACAGTATACAATATAAACTACATAAACATAAAACTATATAAACAATATGACCTATATTGGAAATTACAATATATTTATAAAACTTATTAATAATTAGTAAGTCCCTACTTCTTTAATTGTTCAACATAAGGAAAAAAATAACATTGTTGATTGGAAACCTATTTATTATGTTTTTTCATATTAGGCTTCTTATTTCTTTTTCTTTTCTTAAATTTTTTAGCAGGCAATAAATCTTTCTCTTTGTCATCTTCACTTTCACCATCATAAGCTATTGTAACAAATGCTCCTGGTTTTCGTTTCTTAGTTTCCAGTGACCTTTTTTCGTTATCAGATTCTATTTCACTTTCAATAGTTTCTTGTTCTTCTTTACCCACAGACTCGGCTTCCATTTTGAGAAGATAACTTTGTTTGTTTAATGCTACACAGGTAATTCTACAACCAGCACTACTTGAACAGATCTCTTTTAACTTTGAGTCTGAAACCATCCAGACCTTCAATTCACCTGAACTAGATGCTGAATACAATTTATTTTTCTCATAATATAAACACTTAACTCTTTGTTGATGGGCTTGGTAAGTCATTGCTGTTGTATCACTAACTGTTAGCGTAATAATATTGCCATTTTCTAAGCCGACATACAATCTTTCATCAGTTATCCACTGCACTGTAGTAGGTTTTGAATTACATGTTATATGTTTTTCTACACCTGCTTTGCTTATGGTCCATACATCAACACACTGTTGATATACAAGTGAAAATCTGTCACCTCCTGGTGCGAATTTTATTTCAGTCGGCATGGCTATACCCTTACTAGCAAGATTGATAGTGAAAGCAGGACGACCTTTGATTAGGTTCCATGTTTTAAGAGTTTTATCACCTCCAATACTCAGGGCTAATTTATCTGAAGGATGAACAGCAATAGCAGTAACAGGTTGACCTGAAGAAAATAATCATAAGCAAGGTTAATAAAGAAAGATTGTAAAGAAAATAGATCATTTTTGCCAGGAAAAGGTATTAATTAATTGTTTGCCTTGTTTGTTTTGCGTTTCCGTCTAAGCCACAGAACAGATTTTAATAAAATTTGGTTCAGAGGTAATTTGGCTTTGTGGAAGGACATAATTGCTATTTATTGTGAAAGAAGGCATTGAAGGTTGGAATGAACACTTATTTTAAAGAGTATACATGTTTTTTTATACTTTCTTACCCGCATGAGCTTTTTTCCAAATCTTTTCAATTTGCCAATTGCCAGTTCTAGTGATTATGATTTTGCCATCATCACTACCAGTGAACAGATGAGTGCCACTATGTGTGAACCCTAAAGTGTTGACTGTGCCATCATGGTTCATTAGGACTGTGTGTTCTTTACGTGTCTTTAAGTCTATAATAACCACTTTGTCATCTGTGCCACCTGTGGCCAGAAATTTCCCAGCAGTAGAAACACAACGAACAGATGCTGTATGTGATTGAGTAGCGAACGTTTGTTTAAGTTTTGTTTCCTAATATAAAAAAAAACAAATATGAATTAGTCACACTATAATGATTAGATTATTACATTTTTATACAAGATTACTCACTTCATTTTGCGATTGCACTGTATAACCTAATAAAAATCCTTCGTACGTTCCAACAACTAATTCATCCATTACTTTATTTTATATTTAACATAAACCTCAGTAACACATTGAGCAATGGTGACAGTGAAAAATGTTGGGCTACCGAAGTACGTATGATACTACCGGCAATGATATATTTTACTCTGTAACAAAAACTGTCAAAAAAATATTTTGGTTTCAAACAAATATAATACAAAATGAAATAATGCACGTACCAAACAGAAGTTATGAATTGACAAATGAGTTTAAAAGTAAGGTTAAGTAGTAGTAAGGATTTCTAATGGTGTGCGGAATCGGTTACCATTAATCGATTAATTGATTTTTCAAATAATCATGCTATCGATATTGATTTCCTAATCGACGATTAACCGTCGATTATTTCTTAAAACGTTAGCAATAGGAATAATTTAAAACGTTAGAACAATACCTAATTACTTTACTACGATGGCTCAGCAACCCATAGCGGATCGCGAGTGTGAATATTATTAGTTGATATTCTATTACTTATTATCGCAGCCCTGGAATACACCCAGTAACAAATAGTTAACTTTACTCTTTGTCTTGGGAACTCCCAATGAATGAATGAACGGATCTAAGTTTTATTTAACAAATACAAATTAAACGTTTCTTACTAAATGCACATGTAAGTATACACGGTACATACCTATAACAAATTAATCACTTATGAGTAATACTATAATCGCTTAATCGATGCGTATAATAACCCAATCTGCACATCATTAGTTATTTCGTCCATGGGACAGGTGAAGTAAAAGTAAGGTTAAGATTTACGATATTATTTTCTAAGTAGGGATAAGTAGTAGTAGTAGTAGTTTCGCCCATGCGACAGGCGAAGGAACTAAGCCACCCAAACAAATCTTGGGCTAAGTAGGTATAAACGAAACGAGTAATTATGCAAGTATTTACTCGACACCAAGCACTTTCGGAAACGATACTTTTAGAATCGTGTAATAGGTAGTATCATGAAGTAAGTAATTGTATCGGTACTTGGTCGTTCGGTCAAAAAACCCGCGTGCATAAGACTGTTTACTCTGCGATGAGGTACTATGTCTCATGAAACATTCTTACATGCGCGGTGTCCCTGTCGTACGACATTAAGTATTGTTGTTGTTTTTAAGATTACACAAAATAATTAACAATTACTTACGAATATTTTTTATGTAACTAAAATCTTAGGTAATAGTCACCGATTTGTCCGAGATATTATGAAATAATTTTATATCAAAAACATATTGGAAAAATTCTAATGTAGAGCAAATAAACAAATAATCATGAATCCACTATCCGCCTGTCCAATTATCTGTCACCAAGTATACAACTCATGCAATGATTGTTACATTTTCACAAATGATGTATCCCTGTTGCCGCTATAATAACAATGAGGAAGTATTTAAAAAAAAAGAAAGCACTAAAAAAGCACCTTCACGACGACTAGATGGCGACTCTAGCAAAAGTAGATTTTTGCAGAAAACGAATGGACTAAAGATAGTCATTTCCGTTCTTTTTAACTAACATATTATAAAACTGAAATATGAAAAGTTCGAAACTTAGATATCAATACAAATACGAAAAACTACAAATAGCATATGAGTTGTTTATTGAGTTTTGAAAACTAATTTACGGAAGGGTTGTCATGGAGAAATCAAGAACGTACTGTAGCGACATCTAGTTTGATTTCGGGAACTAATGTTTTTTTTAAATACTTCCTTATTACTAAAAAAAAAAATATACAATTAAAATTTTGCTCGTTTGCCAGTACAGAATCATTTGTGCACGACTTCTACTGGTTTTTTATATAGATATTTAATATTTTTTGTAATACCTTTAATTAAAAAATACGAGTATTTTACTATTTATTTTCGAAATAGAATCGACTTCAAACTTTGAAAAAATGAGGAATAATACTTACCATTTCAAATTTTTAGGGTCCGTACGCAAAGGGTAAAACGAGAACTAAGATTTTGCTGTCTGTCTGTCTGTCACCAGGCTGTATCTCCTGAATTGTGAAAGTGAGACAGTTGAAAATCTCACAGATGATGTATTTCTATTGCCAGATTTGTCATTAGTGAGAAGTAAGTAACTTCATGATGAAGTAACATGCATGATATTTTTCTATTGAATGGCTGGCACTGATTTCAAAAAATTGTTGGTGTCTCCACTTTTGACGTTTCGATTTTACTAAAGATTTGTGTATTACCTATTTCTCTATTTTCAGTCGTTCCTCTTAATTTAAAATTTTTATTTTACTTAATTACGTTCTTCAAATGAAATGAAAACTAAATATATAAATAATCTTTAATTTAGTCACACCAAATTATTCCACATAAACTAGCCATTTTCTAAAATTTGTCTGTTGTCCTTTACTCTTATAACTTTGCCCTTAGTTCGGCCTCTGCTTACCTTGAAGCACTTCGGGGCATCAACACTGATTTTAATTTTTCGTTTGACGATTGGAGAAATATCAAACGTCTTTCAAAGATAAAAAAAGAATTACTGACATACAGTGAGAATGTAAGAGACCGATGAAGTAACTGGTAACTCCGATAGCGAAAATAGCAAATGGTGTACCTTATATGTAATAGTTATTAAAACAGTTAGTTTCATTTTAATTTCTGTTAACCACCTACAAAATATTACATGAAAAGTCTTACATAGTGAAAATGTTATTGTCGCCTTATTAGACAGGGTCAAATAGCCTCTGTACTTTATATCTCGTTCGGCCCGCTTTTCAGCTGGGAGTACTCTATCCTGTTATAAGTACTAAATACATGGTGTGTAAGCCTTAGACACAGTACAAATATATAAGTACACTCGAGACCCGAGCGAGAGATAATAGCCTAAACATGTAGGGCTGTCGCTTATAGGTTATTATATCGTCAGAAATGCATGGTCAATTAATCTCTAAATTATAGTTTCCCCCGGTATGGTAAGCATCCGGAAACTATAATGACCAATTTTTTTCATATCTAGGTCATGTCATCAATTTAGTGTTTTTGTAAAATTAAAACGTGGTTTTAATGAATTATGTATTTTTTTTCCAAATAATCAGGCTACGAACAAAATAAGATAATGATCACGATCTCAATTTTTAATAATCATGTGCTTTGTACAAACAGTTTCTATCAATGGCCCAAATTTTTTAAATATTACATTGTCTAATACGCAAATATACAATTCAATATCAATTTCAATTTGGCTGTATGAACAAATTATATTAAACTACATGAATAAATTAAACTACAAATTCATATCTGTTAAACGAAATCTTGAGCAGAAATAATTCATAAACACTTTCAATGGGTAAATAGCTACACAAAATTATATTTCCTCATGACATTATAATATATTACCCGAATACCTATAGAACGATATACCATGTACTTGATTTATAAATATACTCGATTCATAAATGCATATTCAATATTTTGATATAGTTTTCAAGCCATCTTAAAATTTTATAACGAGCGTCAATACAGCGACGCGGAATATACGCAAGCACGGTTTAGTAGCCACGACTGGCGAGTTGTCACTAATCACTAGTTTCTTAGCCTTATGACAGGCTCGGCTCGGCTCGGTTCGGGCTTGAGCCGTGGCTCTTTCCCGGGCATCTTCTCCGGGGTTACGACCCCTTGGTGTTGGGTGTTGACCGTTGGTGCAGTTGGTGGAGGTTCTGCCCTCAGCGCGGTCAGCCCACCGTGTGAGACACCGTTGGGGGTGGATTCGCGTTGGAATTGGGTTGGACCATAGGGACAGGGAACGAAAGGGACCTGGCGAAAAATTGGGTTAACCTTGTGTTGCCGCTGTCTGTGGTGTTGGGTTGGTAATGTGGCTTCGTGATGTTCTGGAGGGGGTGGGGGCGGCATTTGAGGCCGTTCTCTGCGGCCAGATTTGGTTTTTGGTAGTGGGGCGGGCGTCCGCGCAGTTTCTGGGACTTCTTTAGCAGTCGCTCCTTCCTCTTTTTCTTTTTTGGGAAATCGCATGTTCTCCTGTAGTAGGAGGGTTAGCCGGGGGAGCTAGGGTGGTGGGAAGACAGGAGACAGGGTTAACGGTTGGCGTAGTTGTATGCCAAGTCGTAATGGGAGTTCTTGTGGGGGGGGAGGAATGGTGGAGGAGGTTTTGGGGGTGGTATGGGTGGGGGGATTCGAATACACAGGCATCTGGCTTCCCTGAGGAAGACCTTGCATCTACGGCTACTGGCAGGGTGATCCTTTCCACAGTTCGCGAACGTGGCCGGTTCGTTACGGTCGCGAGGGCAGATAGATGGAGGGTGCTCGCCGGCGCATCTGACGCATTTTTCAGGGCGGTGGCAGCTTACTGAGCTGTGTCCGAAGGATTGGCATCTGTGACATTGAGCTGGTCCCGTCCTGGGCTTCCACGCCTCAACGATGATGCTTGGCATATTCAACAGGGTATTCAACAAGTAGAGTTCCTGAAGGGTTTTGCGATCCGTAGGCTTCAGTTGTACATGGAACAGACAGCCGGGTCTGTTCCTTTTTGCTAGGACGGGTCTTAGTACGGTCGGCGTGAATTCCATCTTTTGCAGGCTTTCCATTATGTCTTGGAGAGGGGTGTCGGCTGGAAGTCCTTTCAGTGCTACCTTTATTGGTAGCTCACATGGCAGCGAGTAAGAGTGCCAGGTTATATTGGATTCCTTCTCAGTGTTGTAGAGGTAGGCTTTAACCAGTTGATATTCCCTCTGAGATTTGGGGAAGAATCTTATTCCCTTGCCATAGGATCTGGCATTCGGTGGGAAGCCAAGTTGTTTCTTCAATTGACGGAAGTGTTCAGTCCAATTGGGAAGGGACTACGCAAGTATTGGCGGGATACCCTTGGCTTCTTGGGTTCTGAGCAAATCTGGGAGCGGCGGGGTGTACGACTTTGGTGAGCTGGGTTGCGCTGTCATCTGCGAGTACGTCCGGCTGTCCGATAAGCGCGGGATGGTGGCGTAAGAAGTGGATTCAAAATCGTCGCCTTCTTTAGATTGTGGGCGTGGCGTCTGAGAAGGGTTGGTAGCTTTGGTGAGATATTCATCGTCCGAGGAGTTGTGGGATGAGGGGCCGTAACAGGGGCGTTTCTCGTCGCCTCCTATGACGTCATACGATTCGTCCGAGTCACGTTCTAACCTGTGACGGCGTGGGTCATGGGGATGAAGCTTCTTTGATGGAGGGGTGGGAGAGTCCGGTTTCGCAGAAACCGCTCTCGCACTCTCCTTAGTGGAGACACTTGTACCTAAGTTCCTGGGTGCAGGCATCGGTATCCAGCCGCGGTCAGGCGTGTTATTTGGAGGAGTGTCCATAATGAATCCGTTGTTGACGAAGGAAAGATGAAAGGCAGCAACTTGGGGGTGGATGACACTATTTTTGAAAAACTAAAAAATGTGGGTATCTTCAAAATTAATAATTTTACCAATTATGAAATGATTTCTATAGTTATACAATATATATAATTTAATAATATTATAATTTATAATTCAATGTTTGATAATTGTGTTAATATGGCGACATTCATTTTAACTTTGTTAATAGTTAACTCCCATTATTTTAAATTTTATAATTATACAATAACTTACAATATGTACATCTCATGCCAATTTAGACGATATAAACCTCTTAATAAAATTATGATTATTACGTACGAATGTGCAATTATGCAGTGATGGGTCCCACAACCAGAAATTTATTATGTTTCTATAAAAATGTAAGGGGCTTGCGCACGAAGTCGCACGATTTTCATCTACAAGTGGCTGCATCTTACTACGATTTAATATGTATAACGGAAAGCTGGCTGACATCTGATTTTTATGATAGGGAATATTTTGACAGTAGGTATACTGTATTTAGATGTGACCGCTCGCGGTTGGAGAGTGGCGCGGGGCGTGGTGGCGGCGTTGCTGTCGTGGTTCGTACTACCCTAAGACCGCTGCGCAGAGACTGGCCTGTTCCGCCTCGCGCCTCCTCCGACTGCGTGTGGCTATCTATACCATTAAGCGCAAGCAATGGCATGCATCTGAACATTGCGTGCGTTTACATACCGCTCGGCCCGAGCTATCGAGACGCGTTGGAGTCATTTTTCGCTTTGTCAAGTGAGATCTTGAATGACCGACCCGATGATATTTTTCTATTGCTAGGCGATTTTAACATTTCTTATGCGATATGGCAGGACAGTCACACTCTCAGGAAATTGCTGCAAGACGGCGGTGACATGACGGTCAATATCTTGAGAAATTTCTTAGCTTTTACCGGTCTACAGCAATATAATGGCGTCAGAAATGCTAGTAATCGTATCTTGAACCTGGTGGTGAGTAATAGGGAATGCAATGTGGCGAGTTGTTGTCACCCCTTGACACCGGAGGATTTACATCATTAATCTATTGAAGTTAGTATTGATATCAAAGACTTCACTAAATTAAGGTCTGCGCCAGTCCTTAGTTATAATTTCCCCAAAGCTGATTATCAATTAATTAATTGCGAGCTTAATAAAGTGAACTGGATAGAATTTTTTAATAATTTAAATTTGCAAGAATCTGTGTCCAAATTCTATTTACTTTTAAATAATTTAATAACAAAATACGTCCCTAATAGATTAATAAAATCTAATGGAAATTGTCCTGTATGGCACACCAAACCTCTTAGAAAACTTTTAAATGAAAAAAGAAAATTCCACAAGCTATGGAAATTGTATGGGAATCCTTTAGACTACCAAACGTTTACAATGTTAAGGAAAAGAGCCAGGCATATGGAAAATGAGTGTTACAAGAGTTACATTAACTAAGCAGAAAATAAAATAAAATCTTCTCCAAAATACTTTTGGTCTTATATTAAAGCTTTAAAAGGCAATAATGGAATGCCGGATACTTTGTATTATAAAGAACAGAGTAGTAGTGATGGGAAAGATATATGTAACTTTTTCAGCGAACATTTTCATTCCGTTTTTTTGAACGGTGTAGAAAAGGCGTCATCTAAATTAGTCCATCCACCAATGAATGCACTGTTAGATGTAGCCGAAATAGAGATATCGTTTGAAACATTAAATAAATACTTAAAAAATGTCGATATCAATAAAGGGACTGGCCCGGATGGCATACATCCTCTATTTATACAGAAATGTGCAGATTCGTTAATAAATCCTTTGCTGTATATTTTCAAGTTATCTTTCAGTAGCGGTACTGTACCAAAGGAATGGAAGCGAGCATGGATAACACCGATACCTAAGGGTTCCATTAGTCAAGACGTGGTTGACTATCGACCCATCTATCATATCATCTAAGTTGTGTCAGTTCGGAAAGATACAGGAGAGAGTTGTCACTGAACAGATGCTCGGTGCCGTAAAGCGAATAATCACTCCATCACAACATGGTTTCTGCAAGAAACGTGGTGTCGAGAGCAATCTGTTGAGTTTCACGGACGTTTTATTGGGGGAAATGGATAGTGGTGGTCAGGTAGATGTTATTTATACAGATTTTGCTAAATGTTTTGATAAGATTTGTCATTATACTCTTTTGGCTAAACTTTGGCAGCTCGGTATCCACGGAAATCTATTTCGTTGGCTGAAATCATATATATTGAATCGTAGTCAGGCAGTGGTTCTGTCGGGCTATACCTCCTCATTCAAATATGTGCCTTCGGGAGTTCCCCAGGGGTCCCATTTAGGACCCCTGCTGTTTGTTTTATATGTGAATGATATCTCAAACATCACGATAAACTCAAGTGTTCTCCTATACGCTGATGACGCAAAAATTTTCAGAGTAATTCGTGATAGACGGTATTACATTTCCCTGCAAAATGATTTAAATGCATTCGAAGAATATTGCAGTATGAACAGTTTATTTTTGAACCCAAATAAATGTCAAACTATCACATTCACAAGAAAGAAAAATCCGATAACTTTTTCATATAAATTATGTGGAAAGGTTTTAGATCGTGTGACAGAAATTAGAGATCTTGGTATAATAATGGACTCCAAGTTAACATTTCTACCACACATAGAAAAAGTGGTAAATCAATCATTTAAGGTTTTGGGATTCATTTTACGCGTGGGTAAACCTTTTAAGTCTTCCGCAACATACAAATTACTTTTTAATAGCTACGTGCGAAGTCGACTTGAGTTCGCAAGCCCTGTTTGGAACCCTTACCATCGTGTGCATCAGGATAAAATTGAGAAGGTGCAACGAAAGTTCATTAAAACATTAGATTATAGAACTGGTAATTTTCACATAGACTACGAGTCATCTCTTGTTTCTCATAATACAACTTCCCTTAGGCATCGCAGACATCTTATAGATATGAATTATTTATTCAAAATTTTAAATGATATAGTCGATGCCCCGTCCCTTTTAGAAAAAATATATTTTCGAATCCCTAGGAAGCAAGAGAGGACAAGTCGTAAAAAAGCATTGTTTGCTGTGACGCAAACTAAAACTTGTTACGGAAGCAATAGCTATATAAAACGAGCTTGCTCGCTGTACAACGATGTTTTCAGTGATGTTGATATTTTTGGAACATCCTTAGCTAAATTCAAGCGCTGCATTGCCACTCATATGCAGGGATTGGACGTATAATTGCCATAAATATATTATATATCATTGCTTACTGGTAAAACAAACTATTGGGATTGTCGCCTGACATTAATTACTAATTAAATAGTCTGTGACTCACTTATTAAACTAGGTCATTCTTTCCAATTCGCCTGTGCACTAATTAATTGTTGTAATATTTATATATGAAACCACGGAATCCATTGAAATAAAGCACTATAAGTTATCATGGTGATGTTGCTGCTGCAGCTCTGAATTTCAGAACGGCGGGCCTGTAATCAATTAAATTAATTTACTACAAAATAATTAAAATGTCGCACTCCCGGTGCGACACTGTCACTTATGCAAAAATTTAGTTTTTCAGAAGAAGAGTTTTAAACTCTGCCACCTCATAAAACAATTGCTTTAGAAGATATAGATGAGATGAATCATACGGAAACTATGCGTACTACAAAAGTAACATTATCGCACTAAGTAAAGGGGTGCTTTAGGACAATTATTACATATTTAACTAATTTTTGTATTTTTTGCAAAAGTGACAGTGTCGCACCGGGAGTGCGATGTGATCCACATATACGCTCTCATGTGCTGCTAACGATTTGTTACCTTGAGTTTTGGCCTGTCTTGCATATGATGGTGGGAGCCGGCAGTAGCATCATTCCTTAGCTGTTTGAATCTATTTGATTTCGAGGGTCTTGCTTGTATTTCCTGTATAAAATGTCCTGGTATCACATAGCCGCTACACTAGAAATTAACAATGAATAAGAGGTCACGAACATACATAATTATACCTAGATAATATTAATAATATCAACTAGCCGAAATAATTGTTACATTTCATCTAAAACAAAAAATATATATTTTGTTTTGATTTAAAATTATTATTCACTTGACATAACTATTAATTAATATTAATCTCATAAGAATTTCCAATATTATTTTAAAATAAATTAATAAATACCTTATTGTTGTGGCCATCTAAAGTAACTTTAATTCATGTATGCAATTAATATCACTGTACAATCGATACATAATGTTTAATAGCATGATTGGGACTCACAAAACAATTGAAAATGTATTATCAATTGTCATAAAATAGCCCGCATGTAGTGATTGATTTGGATGCCTATTGTTTGATTTCTTGTTAATTTTTGCATGTCCTTATTTCACACAATATGTTGTGATGGGCGCGACTAACAAATGCACAGTATTACGTCCATCTCCGGCTGGCTGCAGCCATGCACTGTCCGTGTCCGCTCCACTATGCCGCCGGCGCCATTGAGTCTCGAATTCTTACGTAATTGCGTAGATAATGTTGCTGGGTGCATTGTGAGTTGTGCCTATTACTATCTCTCATAAACTTTAAGCCTAAATGTAACTATATTTAATGTAGGGAACTGTAGGTTTTTTTTTTGTTAATATCCTGTGATCATGTAACATATGTATAACTATTTGTTCCTTAAATAAATAAATAAAAAAAAAACAACACAAGAATAACACGACACAGATGGCATCTTTATCGCGAATTCACTGTAATCCTTGGGTTGTTGGAGGGGGTCACTCGCGGCGACGAGAGCGACACTGACGAGTGTCCGAGGAACTTCGGGACGTAAGGTAGGGCTCGACGAAGTTAGGAGCAACGGAGCGCGCACGACCTCTCGCGACCAAGACTCAGGAAACACCCCCGAGGTGCCACTAGAGCTGTAACAAATCGTATGTATTCGCTACTGAGTAACGGGTGCGCCATCTAGTACCGAGTAACGAAACGGTACTCACGAATGTATTTCGTTACTCGTATTTTTTTGTACCCATATAGGTACACCTTTTTTTGTTTTACATAAAATTTGATGCTTTTTATTTTATTATTATGATTAGATTCAGTATAGGCACAAAAGATACACATGTTTTATTTCATTTTTTCGTTCTTATTTCAACATTTTCTTATTTTTTTTGTATTGATAGAAAATTATCAGTAGGTACTTATAACTAACTTTTCTACAAGTTGCGAATGTTGTCTAACGCGTACCAATATGTCTAAAAAAATAAACGTCATTGACGCGTACGCAATACAATTCGATTCGTTCATCATCAGCCTTTTGAATTAAATCAATATTATCTTCTTATTCAGATTCAATATAACTACTTATATCTTGATCACTCTCTTTATTAGATTCTTCTGGTTTAGTTTCAGTAGAAACGCTTTGATCTGGCTTAACCCCAATTTTCTGTCGTCTCTTAGATTCTTTGACATTGTTATTACCATAAGGAATTTATTTTAATATTGTTACAAGTGCTTAATTGATGGTATTTTTACAAATGTTTACGTCACGTTTAATATTTAATAAATAAACTTTCTAAAATTTTATTTTTATTTCAAGGACCAGTTTTCATAAAACCTGCTAATATTAGGTCCTTACATATAAAATTGGTGTTTTGTCGTACTGGCCACTTTAATCACAAATTTCTTCTTGGTTGGGCATTCCAAATTCAAATTTATACAGTCATTTACACATGTGTTTGTGTTTCGTTAGGCGGCATTTTTTTTTCTTCTGGTTGTCCTATTTACGTCACCCAGTATAAAAAATGGAAAACTTGAAATATCGTGTTATTTACGAGTACGAGTTCCACCGTGGTAGAGTCTGGCAAGCGAAACGTGTCACAAGAAAAGGGCGGCAATTTCAAAAATTCTTAAGCAGTAAACACTGAATGTAGTACTGCAAAATAATTTTGATACTTTTATTAATTATATTTAATCTTAACATTTAGATATCAATTAAAATTATTTGTTTTGGAACATTTGACTAAAGCGTGACTGTTCTTAATTGTACAGTTAACAGCATATCAGTAGGCCTATTCACTAACTCAACTGACAACCAAGAATCGTCATCACCGTAAAAAATAGACACTTTGATTGTGTCAAAATCACTATTTCGTATTCTCTATCAATGATGAGCAATTTCGAAATGTCAATATCGGCATTCTCCACTGGACTCCATTTTGACACTTGATTTCGTATCGATAAACTGTATTAAAGTAACATTGTTGCAAAGCATATTTGAAGTCGTCGCATAGTACCTCTTAAGCCATTTGTTGTTAAATTAAAGCGAAAAAAAATACGTATCCAATATTTTTCTATTATCTGACTGACGGACTAAATCGAATCTTTTTTTTAACCCATTCGTTATACCTATTGGCTAACAGCACTTATAATATTAAAAATTCATATTTGTCATTAATTAAAAGGGTGTTTTTTTGCAACGACTTCTTTGTTTTTTTGTAATGAATATGGGCGACTCTGGCCACATTTTTTTAATAAATGTGATGTTAGCCAATTTTGATTTCTGGCCCTTATATTTATAATGTGTTCATAACACATACATGTCTCCTAAGGGATTTTCATCACAACCTTTTGCTCTGATCCAGAACCACTATCTATCAAATTAAATTAGTCAATATAAACACCAGATTACAATAAAAAAAACATTTATTTTTGTTACAATTAAGTGCCATGGATAAATTACATAATACAGGTGTCACAAAATCATCATGTTAATCACAATAGAAAATTTAAGATAAGATTTTGACTATGAATCAGACTAAAAATACTTTAGTCTGATTCATAGTCAAAATCTGTTTCTAAATATTCTACACCTGATAACAATGACAAGGAATCATCAGAGTCACTCTCTTCACTACTGTCTGCACCAACAGATATAATAAATTTTTCAAGTTCGTTTTCAACAATGCCATCTTTTAATTTGTAATCATTTTCGACATTTAAAACATGATCAGTGTATTTCTTCCAGTCACTAGGGGTAATTAAGTTAAAACACTCTATTATTAAGTTTTCCATTTCCTTTCCTGGTATTCCAATGTTTCTGCTTGCAATTTTTCTTTTTGCTTGACTCCAAACCATCTCTATTGGGTTTAAGTCACAATGATACGGTGGCAGCAATAAAAGTTCATGATTATGTTCTTTTAAAATCTCTTCAGCTTCATATACAGGCAATGTTTTCTTATCATTAACCAAACACATTAACTCTGCCTTTGTCTGATATTCCTCAAAATGTATTCCATTATTTACAAGCCATTTACGGATATCTGCTTTGGTATTAGACATTATAGGCGGTTTATTGATTTGTTTTATATGGTAGCTGGCATTATCCATAACAATTACACTGGGCTTACTTAAATTTGGTATTAATTTTTCTCTGACCCATTTCATAAAGTTCGATGAGTTCATATCATCATGATAATCAGCAGATTTGGATTTACTACTGAACACTAATAATGCACCAGGCACAAAACCTTCCTCAGATCCAGCATGCACAACAATATGCCGTTTTCCAGAGGATATCTTTGTAGTGACACCAGTTGTTGAAGGTCCTTGCCAAGACTTTTTAACTTTATAATTCTGATGTACATAAGTTTCATCAAGGTACACAATTTGCTTTCCTTCGTTTCGTTTTATATTTATTTCTCTCAAATACTTGTGCCTCCATGCAGAAATCTGGTATTTTTCTATAAGCATAGAACGTTCATTTTCATTGCTTTTAAAAGAAAATCCATTCTTAAGCATAATTTTTCGTAAAGTCTCACGGCTACCACTGAATCCTATTGCATCTTTTAATTCATTGTGAAGGCTTCTTAATGTTAGAACAATTTTTTTCACACAGTAAAATTCATTTACTTTATTCCGAATTGCACTTAAATCAAAATTATCTAAAGCAGACACTGTTGGTTGATGAGGTCGTTTTTTCCCAGGAGTGTCCCATTTTCCTTTATTAATTAATGCTTCATTTTTTATCCTTCTTAGTGTCCTTATACTTACATCTATAAAAGATTAAACACTTTGAAACAAAGATATGTTAAATGTATTTAAAAGCAAATAATGATAGACACATACATCAAAATAATTTAAATACCTATTCAACTATGAATGCAATTTATGTTTAATTTAGTTAAGTTTATGTGCATATTTAGCATGTATAACAATTACATGGTTTGATTAGTTTCATGAATTCTGTGAATTTCCTTGTTAAACAAAACATTCTTATGACATCATTGGATGTCAACAATAAAAACCAATACATCATAAAAAACCTATGTAAATATTATAGGAATACTATCAATCTATCTTAAATCAAAACAAGAAAAGAGACCTGTCATTGAAGAAATTTTTTGTAAGTACTGCGTTTCCGAATTCAGCATTTCTTGTTTTTCTAAAGTTTTTATTGCATTTATCTCCTCCATTATTGTTTGAATATCACCATCACAGTTATCTGAAATAGAGCAATATTTTATAAAAAATATCTGTTTAGTTAATTACAGAAAATTAAAACGAAAGTATCAAAATTATAATACAAAACTAACCTAAAAAAGATACAACTTTATCTAATCGTTGTAATTTCTCCATGAAATTTTTATTTAATTCAGTTTTCACTTCAGTAAACTTGTCAATCATGATGGAAAGAAGTTTCCTCGATGAACTTTTTATCGGCTTCGACATAATTTTTAACCAAAAACACAAGTTCAAATTCGCAAAAACAACAAAATTCAATATTCTTGAATTGTCTAACGTAGTGTCAAACTGACAGTTCTATGTTGTTGCCATATGAAAACGGAAAAAATAGGTGGTGTCACGTTTCGCTTGCCAAACTCTACCTGTGCTGCGCAAACAGCTCGAAGGGTTAATGATGTGTATAACGGTTGTGTCACCAAAGAAAATACAGTGCGTTTTTGGTTCCAATGTTTTCGTTCTGGAAATTTCGTTCTGCAGAACAAGCCCCGTGGACGGCCGAAGACCCAAGTAAATAATAAATAATTGTAAGCTATTATGGAAGCGGGTCCATCGCAAATCACGTCCGAGTGAGCTGCAGGCAAAAGGCTGCACTTGAAGCAAATTGGAAAGATTAAAAAGCTTGAAAGGTGGGTACCTCACGAATTGAGTGAAGCAAACCGGCAAACGGGCTTCGATTGCTGCGTTATATTATTTAACCGGCAGAAATAATTAAGGGTTTTTAAATCGAATCATTACTTGCGATGAAAAGTGGATTCTGTATGATAATTGGAAGCGCTCATCACAATGGTTGTATCCTGGCATGCCAGCCAAATCCTGTCCCAAGCGAAAATTGACCCTAAAAAGTTACTTGTAAGCGTTTGTTGGACTAGTGCCGGTGTCGTTCATTACAGTTTTCTCAGATCTGGCTAGACTATTACGGTAGACGTCTATTGTCAGCAATTGCAAACCATGCTGGAAAAACTAGCTGTTAAATAACCGACACTGGTCAATCGCTCTACGCCACTGCTACTTCAAGACAACTCTAGACCACACACTGCACAACAGACGACTACCAAATTAGAAGAGCTTCAATTAGAATGTCTAAGATATCTACATATAATTAGTAGGGGTAAACAATGCTTCGTCACACGACAGGAACACCAAGCCTATGGGACTTTTTGATGAGACAGATTCTAGATACCTTACTTCAGAGTAAACAGCCTTATGCACACGAGTTTTTTACTCTCCTCAGTGAGTGACCTAACACCGATAAAAATGCTTACTTAATGATACTACTTGATACTCGGTTCTTAAGTATATATACTAAAAGTATTTGGTTTCGAAAAAAATTTATAGATAAAGTACATGTAATTACTCGTATTAACATCCCTACTCCCTGTTGGTCTGTGGCATTATTATGTATAGTCTATGATGGCATTAATTGACAGCGTCACATCTGTGGTCACGTCAATCTGAAGAATCAACGAAGCTTCCATTGAATATTCTGTAGAAACAGATTTTTCTTGTTAGAATTTTGGATGGATTCGTGTGTATTTATTAATTGTTAGATAGTCCATCAAAGTGTTTTGTAGTAGTTAGTTAAAACATTTGTCATTCTGGTTAGAACTTATTTTATTTTTTTTACTGACGATTCGGGTGTGCACAGTTTCGCTATCGATCTCCATTTAAAGCGCTCTGTACATATTTTGATTCAGGATTCCCAAAAGAGGACCTATTTGGACATCTACAAGATGGATCTGGCAGAGACTATGAAGAGTGTATTAGCAAAGAGCACTGGTGGATCAAGTGGTGCCACTAGTTCGTCTAGTTCGGCGACGCCACACGGCGCCGAAGGATATGTAACTGAGAAATTGTACATGCTGTTGCAGCTTTATTTACAGAATAAAGGATGGAGCCCAAGTATAGAACTACTACAGTGCTTCAGTGATTTGAAGGAGTCTTCTATGCTTCCAAGTGCAGCTTATTTACAGTAAGTTATTTTTCATAATTACTCATTTAAGAGTTCTCTGCTTTATATAAAAAAAACTAAATTCTAAGGAATAACATTTGTTCAAAATATAGGTACCTACCTATAATGTATAGTTTTGTGTAAATGTAGGTTTTGCTTTTTTCAACTCTAAATTTTTTTATTTTAGAATGATGGCTTCAAGAGTAGGTTTAGACACACAAGGAAGACTGATACTCCGTGAGAATGGCAAAATTATTCTACCCTATGAACATTTTGCTAATGCAGTAATGTTAAAACATATGAATGGACCCCATGGATTACATCTTGGTCTTGAGGCCACAGTTAGAGCTGTAAGTTTTAAACATGTAATACCAAATAGAACTTTACCAAGTTTGTATGTTCAATATTATTACTTTAAGTTACCAAAAGATAGATAGATCATTTGTCTCTTTATTAAATAAAATGTATGTTTACAATTTATTTAAAGGTTGTGGAATCTTATACAATTGGCCGAGAACAATTTGGAATGGAAAAAGAGTTTATCATAGAGGTAGTGCAGAATTGCCCTAACCCTGCCTGTCGCTACTATAAGAACCAGTTGGAAATGACACAGAAGACGATACAGCAGCACCTGTCACAGCAACCAACATATATACCAGGTAATTTTATGGTCCCATTACACTTATTGGAACTGTATTTTTTGCTTTTTTGCATGTACAAAATTATGAAGTTCATACCTCATTTGTAACTAAAAATACTAAAATGTGAATTTTTTCTTTGTTCAAAGATTAAAGTCATTTTTAATAAATCTTATTGACTATAAAGTCAGCTAACAAATAAAAGAAAGACAGGTTTTGATATTAATGGAAAGTTTGATGATTCTCAGAATTCTGAGTTTTAACAAGTTCAATAAATATTCTTAATAAAAATCCTTAAAAAATCCACTTTATCCCTGGCACCGACTAAGTGGATTTTTATGCATTTTTCATTAATAATATATTTCAGTATAGCATTGTGAATGCAAAATTGATTAAATATAATAAGTTCAATAAACTTTTTTTGAAGTCAGGCCTTTAAAACCAGTTTATAGAACTCGTTAACAGCTTTTGTAGCTTAATAGTTTAAAGAGAAAGAGTAATAATTTATATTATAAAGGCCACTGTAGTTTAATAATAATTGTGAGTAATATTCTTCACCTTTCCAAAATCTTATCAAGGAGACTTATAGTGTCATCAAAGCAGATGAAATTTTTTAATATTTATAAGATATTTCATTAGATGCTGGTGCATCAAACTTATCGGACAGCCAGGCTGTGGAACGTTTACTCCGAGGAACAGCTCTGGCACAAGACTACCAGCTCCCAATCGCACCGCATCTCGCCGCTCTCAGTGAGTTACCAAGTAGAAGTTGCCTCTATTACAATTGTGAAGTGGTTTTTATTTTTTTAAGTTACAATGCTAATCATCAGTTTAGAAGTTTAGAACCATCTATTACATTGATCTGTCAGATAAATGTCTTATAAAAACATTTAACCTTGCATACACAACTAATCCATTAGTGTGCTTAATGCATGCTGTAAAAAATTCCATTATACATTTTTTTTACAGCTTTATTGTGCAATAAGTGTGTTGGGGCTTCAAATAAATGTCTGTTTTAGGTAATTTGACTAATGAGAAAAGTGACCGTCGCAGTCAAGATAAGCTTTCCCAACACCAACAGATGCTTCTGCAACATCAAAACAGGTCGCTTGGTCACCAGTCTTCGCTTGACAAGTACGCCCACTCTCAGCCGCGCTCCGCTTCCGCCACGCAGTCTGGTCTCGACACTAAATCAAAGCATCATTTTACAGATGAACACAAACTGACTGATTTCTTGAGGTAAGTAAAATATTTCCAATTGATAGGTATATATAAATATGATTTAAAAATAAATAGGGTTGTAATCTCTGGTATTGAAAATAAAAAAAAATACCATAGTATTTCACCAGTAAAAGCACATTGTGGCTAGGATACAGTGTATGCAACCCAGCCCAGCCACTCTTATATCCAAAGAATTTTGTAATTTTACTAGATTATTTAAGTGTAGAGTTATAGATAGTACCTGTCAAGTACTACCAGAAAAATTATCTTATTCTTCAAAAAATATAAGTAACTAGATCTGTATAGTGAATCAAACTTTGTGATGTGAATCGCCTTGCATGTATAAAAGAGCAAATATTATTTTTCACAGATAAGGAAATTGGTAAAATATTTGTAGCACTCTGTTAAATTAAATTGAATGGAATAGTTTGAAGCTCTTTGTTTATATATTATATAAGTTATAGTTAAAGTTAGTTGTAAGTTAAATTATGTCTATATGCAGAGTATTTTAAGAAAATTAAAACACAAACAGTTCAGATTTAACAGTTTATTTTATGTTTTTTTTAGTTCTATAGTTGGGTCGATACTTAAGTAATAAAATACATTTTATTGTAAAATTAGGTTATTGTAACAATATATTGTTTATGTTTATTTATTGACCGCATTGAACTTAATTAAATTGCTTTCCCGAAAACAAGAAAACGTAGCATTCAGTACCTAATTATTTTATCACACAGAGCAAACTTGGAAAGTTTGGAATCTCTGTCGGGAGGTGGGGGCGGGAGTACTGGTCACAGCGAGCGGGGTAGCGGGGGCGCGGGCACGGGGTCTGGGACCACGAGCGGCGCGGGGGCGGGAGCGGGCGCGGCAGCGGGAGCGGGTTCGGGGGGCGGGCAGGAGCGCGTGGTGAGGGCGTTCGCGGAACTCGCACGCAACTTGCAGCGCATGCGGCCGTGCGTGCGCCCTGCTATGTGTAAGCCATACGGCAAACAGAGCGAGCAGTTGCAGAAGAGTAAGTTATTATTAAAATAAAGTGTCTAATTTTGACCTAAACATTTACTAAAGCGTTTAGTGATGTCTTATATTTCAAATTGTAACTTATTTTTTACTTAATTCATACCAGGAAATTAAATCTTGCCAGGATAAAAATTGCGAGGTTTATAATTTTTATATAGTATGATAACAACTAGTACGTTTGCTACACTGCCTCAATGCGATTCGGACCCAATGACGGTTTGCTATGTTTTGTTTCATATAATACGAAATATATTGATTCGTTTTAAGGTAAAAAAGTGCACGGTAACAATCAGATTAATATTTATTTCCATGTTTAAAAGTCTAATTTTATAAAGCTTTTAATTGATTTTTAAAGTAGCTTCACAATTATCTCTAGTTTTGATAGCTGTTATAACCTTCAAACATATATTACAAATTACTAATCTCCCTGGCCTCCAGATGAGAAAATGCTAAGATATTATTCAATTTTGAGCAAAAACTAGTTTAAATTATCACTAACGGTGCATAGGCGCGACCTTAAAAAGAAACATGTGACAGGTCAATCAACGAATGAAAAGTGGACATGAATCTTTGTTGATGCAGTGATGTTATTCAAATTTACCATTAGAATTACTATTATTGATTATGAATTATGCTTGATACTATAAATTTGATTTAAGTACTATTATAATAATATACATTATTGAAAATGGCTCCAATAACACTAATATTAATACTTCAATAATAATTATTATTTTATTTATTAAATTCTTCATCTTTGCCCTCGCCTTTTCCTGCTACACGGGGTCAGCGTTCCTTATTATGCAGCGCTATGTAGTTCGCTGACTGATATTTTCTCCTCTAAGTCCGTGGCGCTTAATGTCCCTATGGATGTTTGCCAACCAGGTCGTCTGGGGTCGTTCTATTTTTTTTGTAGCCGTAGCAAGGTATTTTCTCACATTGTCGGGTCTTCTAATCATGTGACCATACTATCTGAATTTCGCTTTATATATTTTGTTGTTTGTATGTCCAACTTTTAAGCTTCCTAGTATGTATTCGTTGTGTATTCTGTCCCTAAGTGACACTCTACTAGCCCATCTATATCAGTTATAAGGTATATAAATATATCCTTATTTTATTAAAGAAACTCCTTGATGACAACTTACTAAATTGATTTTCTTCCTTGACACATCTGTTGTGGTCAAAGAGTAAATGTATTTGTCACATTACGCAAATGTCCAACGCCAGGCGCCGCATAATGTATGTCCTTCTGGCGAAATCCACAAGGGCAACGCCAAACATTAAAAAGAAGAAGAAGAATGCATGTCCTTATTTGCGTATATAAGCGTTGCTTAAAGTCGTTAGGTGGTTTCTTGACATCGGTGAACCTTTTTCATCTGTCACAATAGGGATGACGACTAATTTTTGTTTGTCCGTCAGGTTGATTGTTGAAAAATATTAAACATGTATTTTTTTTTCGTAATCAGTTAATTACGGCGATACATTGAGTTAAAATGTCACATGACGTCACGCTTTCGTACATTTTCTACAAAACTGTGACGTAGCGAACTCCCACTCCTCAACTTTAATGCCTGTTATTTAAGCTATTTGTTGTTAAATTGAAGTAAAAAAATACGCATCTAATATTTTTCTATCATCTGACTGACGGACTAAATTGAATTTATATTTTTTCTGCAGTAATTCCTATATTCAAATATTTAGGTGTGCAGATTTGGGCGACTCCAAAGTTTAGTGAAAACGGGCATTAATCATAAAAAAAAAAACAATATTATGGGTTCATCGTTGACATTACATCTGTACATATTTTTTTCTTGCAACTAAATTATCATTATTGTTACTAAATTGTTGTTCCGAGAAATTCGCGGGTCGCGCGGTTATTAACACCACTGTAGTTGTTAGACAGCCAGTTGCACAAACGTCCATTAAAAATGTAATTAGTTTTAAGCGACATTACCCATACAAATTTGACATTCATTAGAGCTTAAAGGTGTCCTTAAACCTTAATGGACGTCTGTGCAACTGACCAAGAAACACCTAATTTAAAAACGCCCACATGACAATGGTGTAATGTTTAAGTATATATGAATATGTTTTATTAACAAAAAAATTATGCTCAATACTCAATATCTGGATATTAATTCTATAAAATATTTGGTCATCAGTTTTGTTGGACACGATTCAGTTGGTGCAGTCGCTACGCAGCTATCTGCCTCCCCCACACATTCAAGTCACTTCATGGAAGAATGATGACAAATTACGGTAAAATTGTTGAATAAATTACAAAACTATATCTTTAAAGATTTTAACATTGCTACTATACTTCTCTTAAAACTCAGGAACAAACAAACACTCTTAGTACCGCTAGCAAAGACGTGTCCCTGTGTCTGTCTGTCTTTGTATTTTTGTTTTTATGGTGTTATATAGTTGTTTACATTGATAATCTTTATCTAAAGAATATTAACGACTTGTCTTAAACTTCTGAAAAGTTAAGTAGATCTAAAATAAAATAATCATTTCTTGGTCGACAGTACCAGTTGATATACATAAGACGAAATGTAGTTTTATTTAGTGATTATATTTTTTATTGTTGAAATGATTTACTTGGTGATTGAATTTTATGCCTGAGTTCGATTTGGTAGGCGAATAGTAAAAATCAAAAGAAACTACAACTACCAGTGATGCAGGATTTTTCATAATCATAAAATTATTAGAATATGTATTATACTTGTCTTCTTGAATATACATAAAGAGACAATGATTTTATCATTAATTTTTTTATTGATAATATGATTTCTATTACGTTATTGTTGAATAAACAAATTTCAGATTAGTTTTTGCAACTTAAAAGAAGAAGAAGTAAGCATTTTGTGCAGATAATTAGTAATATAATTAGTAACCTGAAACTTGATATCCCTCCTCACTCCTCTGACTTCCTATCCTATTCTTTTTCTGTTCAAGCTGTCCTATATTTGTGCAATAAAGAATATTATTAGTAATATAATTAATAAATTAATCAACTGTTACAGTTCAAATAATATGGAGGATTTGGAGAGCCGCAAGATAGTGAGTGGAAACTAGCACCACACGTCTACTAGCATCACATATTTACGGTCGTATATATTTATATCTCAACCAGTGCATAAAAGCAATGTAATGTTGTTTTGTTGGTTCTTCGAATGATTGGTTATTTGTCTATGGTTGTAAGTAAATTATAATAATTTTTGGATCTTATATAAAATAAAATGGTAATTCTCAGATTGGTATGCTACAAACGCTAAAAATAAGATTAGTTTGTATACAAATCATCTGACGAGTTTTAGGCAATTTTTATTAGTGTGATTATTCTCAATCTGACTGATTTAATATCACATATTTTATCATTAATTGAATAAAAAATGAATAGCTCAGTTCACGCGTTTTTGGCAGCTTCATATGACTGTCAATTGTGAAATCAGATTAATTACAAATATGCGTTTCAAAATGACAAATTTTCGAAACTTGGTTTATGTATTATTGTTTACGAGCTGCAATAATCTGTTTGCTTTTCTCAATCGCTTTATTTCTTGTTGGTGTTTTGTTGTTTTACTTTTTTTTTTAATTTACAATAGTTGTAATTTTCTATTGATCACTGTTACAGTACATTATGAGACCAGTATGCTAGTTTATTGCTTTCTATGTTACATTATATTAATTAGGATTTATTCTTGTTTAACTATACCTATAATGTTTTGCCTTAGTTGTAATATGTTTCTGATTTTTACTGTCGTAAGTGCATTATTTACACTGTGATAGAGGTGTAATAGGTAGGCCTGAGCGGAATCTTGACACGTATATATTATTTATGTATAGGAAGAAAATCAGTATAATTAAGGCTTGGATCTCACCTCACTGTAACGTACACTTTAGTATTTTACAATATCTTTGTCTCTTCCATCGCGAGACATATCGTTTAATAGCTTTAAAACAGTGTTTTCTAACATTTTCTGGTCCGCTGATAATTTAATAATAAATAATACGGAAATTGTTTACTAAATAAACTAATATAGACCAGTTTTATCTGCCCTTTTCCCAATTATTTGTTTGGGGTCGTCTCAATGAGTCTCCCATACATATATTCTTAGGCCCCCAGGGGTCTGCCGACCACTGGTTGAGAAACACTGTTCTAAAGAATCTTTGCGATAGAAAAGATGGAGGTAACGAAAAAATTCCGAAGCTCAGCGTTCGAGGCGGATTCACGGTTGAATTATTGTTTTGGTATTGTGATTGAATAAGTTTTTTTTTTTATTTATTCAATGACAATACTGTTAATAGTGGTGTTATAAGGTTGCCTTTATTTGTGAATGTAAACAAAATTGTAATATTTATAAAAGATCAATGCTTCCGTTTATTGAGCTTTGTAATCTGTCTCCCGAATAAAGGTAATCTTAGAATGAGTGAGCGCGTTTTATGTACTTCGATCGCCATTTCTTGTCTCGTGTACGATAGGATGGTTAGTATCTTATTGAAGACTGCAATTTTTCATGTTTGTCTTAGCTGATGTTGCCTGTGGATGTATTTAATTAGGATCGCTAAATAACGGCGGGTACTGCACATTGATAAAATATCCGTAATTGGTTGGATTCTACCCAAATGTATTAAAGTTTACAGGTACGGTCAACTTCACTTCAAGCTATACAAATCTGTCAAATTTCTACATTTGATTTTAAGCCTTATTGCTTATTTGATTTTAAGCGTTGAGGGTAGAATTTAAATTCAACTGAAATTATTTGACTTATTGTGGTAATCTGACGTGCAGCCGTGTGTATATAAGATACATAAGAAATAATATGTTTGAGATTCTCAAATTAGTAGATATCGGTTAATTGAAAAAATGCGGATTTTTCATGAAAACCACCAGGTGTTAATCGATTCGGATTCTTAGTTCTCTTTACGGTAGGTGGCGCTGCACAAATTTTTTTTTTTAAAGAATACATTATACATCAATGTGCAGTACGTACGAATAGATATGATAATGAGAGTATTATAAGATGATTGTTATGTGTATAGTTTTGGTTCATTTATGTTACCACTTCCGGTAATTGAATCTAGATTAAAAGTGAGGCATTAAAATGGGAGCTAATCTGAAAAGCTAATGGCGCTAGTTACGTTGCAAGTTATTAGTTTTCGTCGTTATGCGTGACATGTGTCATTTACATATGATTTTTCCCTGACGCCATTTACTTTTTAACTTTTTAGGTAAAATATACCAACAGAATAGAGCTTTGCAAAGTAATTATGATAATTATTAAATGCATTATTATTAAAATTCATAATTATTGATAGCGAGAACTCTGCTGAGCATGGGCGGATCTACCTAAGGGCTTAACGGGCTTAAGCCCAGGGCCTCCAATAAAAACAATATACAATGCGGTACTTTTACATTAGGTACTATTGAAAACAGTTTCTTACAAAATTACAAATACCTCACTAATCAGTAGGACTCTGATTAGTATAAGGCTTTTCTGTTTTATATTCATTGTGATCTTATTGGTCGATAGGGACTTTTTTACAATAGGGCTAAATGGACCATGGCCCAGTGGGACAGGCTAAGAGGGCGGCGTATGTAGCACGTGTTCGTTTTTTATAATATGCTTTTCATTATTTTTTCATTACCTTATAATAATATTTATCCGAGAATGATACTGTCTTTATGACGTCACAGTTATTGCGAACGGAACCAAAACTGTACACATAAAAAATGTTAACAGCAGCAATTTGCTACTTCCAAAACATCACTTGTATGTGAAATAAAAATAATAAACTACCTTAATAAGTTTGTTAGTGCAATAATAAGGCAAAGCCTACTATAAAATAAAAATTTTGTATCTTAGTACTAGAAATCTAAATTATTACGTAAAATTTACTATAAACACGTCGCATAGGAAGGTGTGCAAGGTTGTATAATTTAGTAAGTATTTTGCTGTCTTTTATGTATTGATTTATACATTTTATTGTTGTATATCTGTGTTACTTTCTAAGAAATAAAAATCTATTATAAGATTGATCTGTTGATGGACATACGCAGCTATGATTGTTCGTTATTTGTGAGACACGTTTTTTGGGGAAATTTATTATTTTTTTTTATGGACGTAATGCGAATAGAATGATTTTTTAAATTCTGTGCCGTTTAAGATTTTGAAATTTGCTCAATCGCAGTTAAGCACGCGCATATCGCAGACGAGAAAATATGACGTTTATAAGATAGTTAAAAATGGATTTATGATGATTGTTATAAAACTGTTAGTGGATACAATCACTAGTGTTTTTTTTTTCAATTTGAACTTAAGCAGAATGTAATAATAAAAAAGAAAATCGCATAAATTCGCGTACCGGGAGGTACAAGCCAATGTTTACTTCTTGAAAAAAAGGTAGTTTTACATTTTTGTTTTGTTCAAGTAAACAATGTTTGACTATATATTTTTAGTAGTTTAAATAACATGGCTATGAAAAAGTATATTACCACCCCAAGGGGAATCGAATTCGATTCTTTCAACAAAAAGAAAGATGTCTTAATCACTTGGCTATGGGGCAATTTCGATGAAATTTTATTCAAAGTGTAACTCTTAAACATTGCCCGTAGTTTAGGAAGAGCTTTTCAAAATGCGATTGAGTAACTAATAATTTCAAACGGCACTTTTACTATTTTTTGATATAAAATGTATCTCTGTACCTACTGTACAAATATATCGAGGCTATTATATTTTTTCAACAACTAACAATATAACAGTGCATTTAGAGTAAGTCGGCCAATAACTTCTCGGAAAAAAGTATTATAAATTGTCAAAAGAATCTCTCAAATTGTCAAAAGTATTAGCGTAAGCCTTCTAGTCAAAAAATAGATTTGGTATTACTCGTCACAATTGGTTTATTTTGGAATTTTGTAGTGTAATTTTTTTTAGTACTGTACGAAACTGGTATTAAAAGTTTTCCATTTGTAAATGAAGTGATCAAAACACACAATATAATGTTTATGATTAATTAAGATCTCATTTGCGTTTAAATTTTTTTTCTGATAATAAATATAGTTGAAATAACTAATAATTGTTGTATACGCTCACCTTTTCCTGCATTCATAAAAGTAAAAATCGGAATATAAATGAGATAAGTTCATCAGTCTTATTGCTACCTGAAATAAATTTCTAGTGACTTTTAGGCGTAAAGAAAAGATACAAATCTTCGAATTACTCTATTTAATTTTATCTAAACTTTAATGTAAGGTAGAATTCCAAATTATCCCGATGTGCAGTTCTGTGTACTTTACATTGTGCAACTAAATCTTTGATGTTGAATATTATAAATGTTTGTTGATTCCCATTAAAGTAAAAAGAAATAGATACGAATGTTTTTTTAAAGAAAATATTTTAATTATTGTGTGTAATGATCACTTTATGCTTGTAAATGTCAAATTCAATCTGTATTGATGCCAATATACGAAATTTATGTTGGTCTTATTGAAATATAATTGGCATTAGGATCCTGTGATACGAATGTATTCCATAATTTTTGTTTACATCTAATATTTTTATGATTAAAAAAAAACTGTATTTAAATAAATTGAAATTTGGTTTCTTTTTTGTATAAATTTAAGTAAATTGGATTCTCTAGGTCCAGTGTTAGATGATTATTGAATAAATTTGGCCTTGCCATGTATGTAATTCATTTGCCGATATAATTTTGTAATCATCATGTAAAAGTGATTATTATAGTGGATGAAAAATGCTTAGAAATAAATGATATCGAATTGAATTGTGTTTAACTGAATAAAGGGTTAATTGTCGAACTTATGGAATTATGTGTAACTCTTAAAAGTCGCAATCGCTTTTCGAACGAACGATGATTTCAATGATCAAGAAACAATAAAACTTACAATTCGCAGTCTCTTTCAATTAGACATTTGAAAGATACGAACTTCACGTTAAACGCAAATATAACTGAAAGCTATTAGGAAATAAACGAAATGCCATCTGTAATCTGTCGACTGTAGGTTAGGTAGGTTGTCTAATTTCAAAATCTATAGCAAATTATTCAAAATATTTTGCTGTAACATCTTAATTTTGCAAATGATAATGGAAAGTTAGGATCATTAAAGCAGTGATTTACCAAAAAGTTTTGTATGGGGACAGTTATTATATTATACTAGTAATATGGATATCATTATCATTTTAGTGCTGAAAGCGATAAAAAAAAGTATAGAAAGAAAGAGTAAACAAGTGCAGTATGTATTTAAAAAGAATGAGAAAATTAACATCATTAATGAATTATATAAATGGTAAATCAGGTCAAAATAGTTGATAAAAATTTCAATTGATTTCTTATTTTGTATCAATTCACCAATTCAGTCGGTCTAACCTATATGTGAATGCTTAATTTCTAATTACAGTCTCGCTAGTCTTTGAAAATATAAAGTACAGACAGCACAAAATGCAATAGATAAATTATTGAGGTTATTAATGGAAAATTATTAAGGTTCTTAATAATTTATAAATCCCATGTTATTATTTTGTAAAAGAATTTTAGAAGAAACCCTATTTATATGTTAATATTGAGGTATGAAAAGGCAAAAAAGTGACGCAAGTACGAAAACCAGAGAATGATTTTTTAAATCATTGTGCAAAGTAGTGACAAAATGAGAAAATTCTATTTATTTGCCAATGCTTTTTGATTTCCACAATAAGTAAATCTGATTTAGGTTTACTTAAAATAATAACAAATAACAACAAAACTGAACTATAACAATCTAAAACAACAGAAATATGCATGATCACAACGAACAAAACCCAACCCCAAATACGCGCACTCGCCAGCCAGTCTTTATTTGCTAATGCTACTGAGTGTTGAACAAAACCGTCAAAAGAATATATCATCGAAATAAAACGAGAAATTTAATTATTTAATTTATTGATTTAAATAGTCTATAAAATTTGTAAGAAAACTACATTTAATATATTCCCATAAATATTAAACACATTAAACGAAAAGCACCTTCACCTAGATTCCAATATATTAAAACATTTAACATCACAAATATCGCAATGAGAATTGACTTATGATAACACTGAAAAAGACTTCACGATTTTCACGTACTCATTCAAGCTAATGGAATGAATGTAAGAAATACCAAACAGATTCTGTTTAATATTAGTTTTAAACATAAATTGAAAGATGGAACCCGATGACATCATCCGCAGGGTCCAAGCGCTTAATGGCTCAGTTGCATTGGTCGATAGAGTCAGCACACGAAAAGCGAACGACCTATGCGCGTTTATCTCATTGGTCAATAAAACAATAAGTGACCAATGAAAACGGGGAACAGAAATTGCTCTCACGCAGCACGCGGTGTCATCGACCAGTGTAACTAAGCCATAACTCAAGCTACATAAGAAAGTTTTGTCGTGTGTATCAAAGAAGTTGATACTCTTTTATATTTATAATAACGATTATTTTAGTTTTGTATGTATGTATAAACCCTATTATATGACTTTTTGGAAATATTCTTTTAAGTAGTTTTTATTGAGTATATTTTCCAGTATAGCATTGTAAATGGAAATTCAAATATAATATAATAACGAGAACTATAGTTAGTAATGTACGGTCAACAGCACGGCAGGCTATACAAAACTGTCAAATTTCTGCACTTGATTTAAAAACCTTAATGCATGATTGAACTCTATCTGCAATAGAGTTCGAATTCAATTGAGTAAATTTGACATATTGGTTTAAACTGTTGGCCACTTAAAGCAAATTTACAATGACAGAAGAGAAAACGTCAAATTGAAACTTGTTCCCTTAATTTGTTCAGGTAATGGTTTAAACCTGGCATTAAATTTAGTCCTAGTTTTATAATTGCTAACTTTGGAGCAACTCTCAAGACAAGTAAAATACAGATCATATAAGAACAATCACAAAACAACTTGAAACGTAGTAGGTACAATTATTTTTGGGTTATGATAAGTATTACATTGTGTGTGCCTTAGGCGATTAATGATTACACATTTTAAAGAAGTAATAAAAAAAATAATATTCCATGCCAAATAGAAACAGAGACTTCTTCATCATTCATGTATATCAGAGCTGTCACAATGCTTAACTATGGAAATTGGACATTGAAATATAAACTTTACAATCCATAGGTAAAGGTTCAAAATCCTAACTACCAGTATAAACAGAAACTTCTTGATATTTCTGATGACCGAATGTTTCGTGGTGTATAGCAACTTGATATGACAGCTGTACAACGACATTTCCGAATAAACTTTTTACAAGAAGGAGACTAAATTTAAAGGATGGATGGTCGAGATCATTATGATATATGATTTCATGAGATTATACAAGTTTATATAAGACTATCACCCGGTTTCTGAATTGAGTATTTAAAGTTAAGCACGTCTCAAACTGTACTTAAACGTTAGTTTTATTTAAATGATAAGTTTATAGCAGTTTCATAAAAACTAGGACTTTTTCCCATGGCAAAAGTAAAAGACTCAAGTTATTGAAAATAAACAGTTGAGATTCTGTACTTTTCTCAATTCAGAAACCGACCGTATATCGACAGTTACCTCGGGGCAGAAAGATCGTAAACATCGTAAACCTAGGCTCCTGTAGGATACAAAAAAAATGGAGTCGTTAGCTAAATAGTGTTTGCAACTTTTCTTCGCCGAAGTATCGAAGAATAGAAATTTTAATATAAATATTAAAGCTTAAGATTTAAATTGTTAACATTCAAAATCCACCGATAATTCTTTAAACACGCGTTCAAAACTTCGATGGGTGTGCGTTGTTTCTTATCAATACCTAATAATGTTGGCTTAATGTCGATAAAAAAATTAAGATACGGCTTGAGCGAAGACGACTGAAATATTTGTATTAAGTGATAAATAAGATATTTTTGATAATAAATATATTTTTAAAGCAATCACTATGAATTATGACTATGGGAGATCCTAGCTAAAGAAATGATTATTTATAAATATGGAGACCATTTTCATATTATTCATATAAATATTCCAAAATGTGTCGTTTTCGAACGCCAAATTTTACAGTAAAGTCCATCGTATAACTAGCTAGGTACTATAGTAGCAATAACATTGGTTTACTGTGATCTAGCAGAACTACACTTATACAATATTATTACATATCAAAATGGCAGTTATTCTTTTAAGACCGTGATTAAAAAAAGAATAAAATAATAAATTTTGGACCTGGATCTACCGAGTAAGCGGGATATTCACTGCAGACTTGCCACAAGTCGTTATTATAGGTCCGTGTAATGGTTACGACGGTTCTACACTAGCCAGAGATGCCCGCAGTGGCGGACTAACCTCATCGGCGGAAATAAGCCCGGATCGACATTTTATTCCAACCGGGGCAAAAACTAGATATTGGCGTTTACACTCAACCCTCCGCGTACACATATTTTTTTAACTTTCTTATATTATTAGGATTTTGGCAGATCCTGCAGCCATTTGGAGTACATTCCCGTCTAGTGAATATCCCGCTTTACTAGGGCATACATTTAAGAGTGGCGTCCTCTGACGCTGCCGTTTAAGATACAAAGTTTGAAAATCTCATACATACTGGATAACATTTTGCTATAATAGAGTAAAGGACAAGGAATTAACTAAAAAACTATATATTTTTGGAAAGCGTGTTTTTTTTTTTTATTTAACCACAACATTATACTTATTATAATTTGCCCCGGTTTCCTGAATGTTAGATCCGTGGCGTATAGAAGGCCCAAAAATTATAAATACGTTTGAATTAGAGTCTTATTCTACTTGTCAGTACCGCCGGTCAGTACCGCGCGAGTCGGTATAATACCGATGACTCTGGATGGAAATTATACTTTATACTAAAATAATTAGGATGGAAATTATACAAGCCCCGCTCCGCGTGTTGAATAAATTTATGAAAACAAGTACTCCGCTTCCTTCAGCGTCACGCGGAGGGGACTAAATATAACTGGGGCTTTTTTTAAAAAACAGTTTGTTTAAAAAACAGTAGGCTTTCTTAGGCGACACCGCTTTATAATTTCATAGACCGAATTCTCGACTAGTGCATAATTATATAATTTATTGAGTATAATAAAAGATAACCATAATAGAATTAAGAAACAGAAACGATTAAAATAATACTATAGATATACTTCATATAATTACAGTCGCAAGTCTTATACGAATATTTATTTATTTAGGTGAGAGATATTTTAGAACAATTTTCAACGGTTTTATGCACAAATTAAAAGTAATATATTTCGATGTCTAAATGAAACTATTTTTCCCTTAAGATATTTTTTTCTAATAAAAATATTTATTAGAATGAATGTAAAAATGACGAAGAAACATAAAGAATTTATTTTTTAAAAATTCATATTGATGATAATAATATTTATATTTTATTTATTACAGACACAAAGTAGTCCTTAAAGGTATATATTCTTTAGATAATTTAAATCCGACAGTTACAAATATATGACGCGACATATTGATATAATAGCAGAGAATCAGACAGCTAGTATCGGAGGAACAATATTGAAATATCTGTATTTAGATTTATCATTATCATCACCAGATTTTTAATGTCCCAATGCTGGGTCTGAGGCCTTCCCTGTGCATAGAATCTACTCAAGTCGAATATGGAGAATACATCATGACCAGAGGTCGGAATAAGGTAGAGTTATTTATGTACTTGCATCGAAATGTTGATATTAATGTGGACCTTCCCGGGATTTCTTTATTTCTTTCTTTCATTGATGTAAGTTTGGCAACGTCGTGCGTGCAGTAGTTTCAATTGTGTAAAAGTAAATAACTTTTTATTTAAAAAATCACGGGATTTTTTTCTGCTCTTTAAAATTAATCTCGGGATTTGAGGCACATCCACTTTATTCTTTCGCTGTATGAAATCAGTGTTAGTACATGAATAACTCTACCTAATTCCGACCACTGATCATGACCCACCATGTGGCCCTGTGCGGATTGGTGGGTAACGACCACAGATGCAGCCGAGACCACGGAGAAGGGCGGAGCTCGAGAAAATAAATTTATTGTCACCTATCCTATGACAGGCTATTACGAATGTTGCTTAACAACCGCATCGCAAACCGAGCTAACCACTACGCCATCGACCTACTCCTCAGTTTAAAGTGAGATAACGTAATTCTGGTATTTTGAACGAAAGTTTTAATAAATACTCACACGGTCGTTTTTTTTAAAACAAAAACACATATAATCTTTTCGGTATTGTCTTTGATAAGGTCATAACTAAATAAATAATGTAGAGCACTTTCCATCTACACATCAGCTTCGATAGCTGTCGGCGTGAACACATATACAGAATCGTCCAGCCAGTAGTATGCCTGCGCGAAATCTCCCTCGCATAGGTACGGGACGCGTGACCACGTGCGCAGTTGGAATCCAGCTGTCGCCATGAACGCTGCGAACGAACTGAGCTGCTCCTCGAATGTGGCCCCCTGGATCGGTAGACGCTCCTCTGGTTTATGGTCCGGTGTCACTGCATATAGCCATAAACGATAAATTAAGTAATCGATAAATATGACTCATTCTAATCGATAGGTGTTTTTTTTTTTATATTGGATGAGCGTTTGCTTTGGGATTCTTGGAATAGGATACCAATACAGTTACACAATACCGTGATGCTATTATACATATCTAGAGAGGAATTATTAAATCGGTACAAAAGCTAGATATTTTTCTTGAAGATTAAAACTAAGGCAGCGGTTAACAGAAAGACAGAATGGGCGGTAAATTCGATGGGTATACAAACGTATAAGTATTTCTGTCATTAAAAGGTAATATTAACAGTTGCTATTATGAATATTATTACCTTCAACATAAGGTTTATAAGGCAGCACGAGTGCCAGTAGGAGCACTCCACCCGGCGCTATGGCGGTCTTCGCTTGCTTCAGCATAGTCTTCGGTTTACTGCAGCGGTCGAGGAGGTTCATCATGCAGACGCAATCGAACTGTTTTTCGCGCCACCAATCGTCTGTATCTAATAATCTGTGATGAAGGAAGTTATATTATATCCATTGAATAGATATTGGACACCTTTACATTAGAAGCAATTGTGAGACAATATTTAGCAATGTTGAAGTGGCCAGAGACGAGAAACAGAGATAGCTAATAGTGGCACTAATTAAAATTAGGGCAACCAATGTTTTAAGGGCCAATTTGGGCCATCCCAAATTGTACTAAATACTAAATGGCTACCTTATCAACCTTGGCATTGGAACGGTATATAAATAAATATTAAACAGCATCACATACACTTTATACATATAACGGAGAATTCTAAAAAAACGTAGGCCCAGACCACAGACAATAAAGAAAAGTTTTTTCTTCATTATTCTCATTTCAGAGACCTTAGATGTGGCGACACGTTGAAACCGGCATGCGAGGTGCTCTTAACATTCTACAATAGGTGTTAATATGATTTTGTAAAGTAACTAAGTTTATCTTTATCAACTCACGAGTATCCTTTGCTCCCGAGTGCTTTTCGCATGCTCGCTGAGATTTCTGTGGCGTATCTGTCAGCGTAGAGCCCGGCTAGTCTGCGACTGACCTCGCCGTCGCCCGCCCCTATGTCAACTATGGCGCCGGTGCCTTCATTGGTAGACCTGGCGGGCCGCAGGAGTGTGCGTGCCTGCTCCTCCGACAGCACAAACATCGAACCCCGCCCGAGCCATCTGAAATCATTAGTTGATTTTAAGTATACGCACAAAATATGACGTCCCAGAAGTATTATATTTGTCATCCCGATAAGACAGCTTAAGCTAACTTTGAAAAATTATCTGTAAACTGTTTTCTATAATATATCCGTGCAATTAAGTAGTGTTATCACCAATCTATTAAGGTCCCCATAGCTGGGGAACATGAGCTATGGATGAAATCGAATTGAATTGGGAGAGAGGAGATTATTTAACTAAGTATTTATTTATCATATATTTTATAATAGTAAAAAAGTCTTATACGCCGTGAAATTATCTAATCAGAGATTAATCTCAAGATATATAAACTATACTCCATTCATTATAACATTAGAAAAAAGAGGATCTCAGAAGCAGCAGTGCAGAACATTTTATTTACGAAAATAAATATTTATAATAGTTTTGTTGAAATTTTGAACTCGGGGTTGAGATGAGACTAGCATTTTCTAAATTCATCTTTTATTGAGAGACAACATGGAAATAAAACTATCTATCTGTTGTTTGGATTGATTCTAAATGTAAATGTATATAATGAGAATATAATTTAGTTATATCTATGCCCAGAAAATAAAGGTAAACAACATTAATTTTTTATTAATAGCTGTTATAACTTTTATTCAGATATTATTAGACTATTGATTAAGCAGTGGAAAAAATTGCTGAAATGTCAAAGTTAATTGTTGTAGGCCACTCGGGCCTGCACCGGAATCAAAATTTAGCAAAACTTAACAACAAAAGGATAACAACTAAAACAAAACTACAAGAAAACAATAATAACACAGTAATTACTGAATCACTGTAAATGGCAAAACAACAAGAAAGGCGGAGTAGCATTCACAATGGATGACAATCCCAGATTTCGATATTAACAATTATGAATAAATAATAGTCTGACAAAATTAAAAAGCTGTACTACCGAAACGTTCCCTTCAAACGTTAGGCAACGTTTTAAATTGGTGGTATAGTGACATGAGAATCGTACCGAAACTATCTAACCCTGCTTCTTTAGGTTCTTTAAGATGAACACTTTTGATTGTAATAATTATTAAATGTTTTAAGTCAGTCAAATACTCATAAATTTGTTAAATATATAGCTTAAAAGACAACGGCCAAGCATAGCAGCTGGTATTTAAGTGGATATGTAACAAATTAGCCGTTAGTCTTAAGAGTAACATGATTGTTGACATTTTGTCACAAAGTATACCATAAAAAGAACCTTATTTTCATTCTGTCTAATGCTACAATGAATGGAGTATAGGTACAAACTACATAGAAATTCTCGATGCGTGACTACGATTCACATTTGATGCGAGTCATTTAATTTTTGTAAAACAAGTCTAAGAGAATGCCAAAAATTGATTTGAAGCCATCGCCATACGGTCTATCGTTTCTTAATATGTGTTATGCGTTCTATATTATACCCGGGTCTCAAGATGCTTATAATAAATAGGACCATCAGTGATTTAAGAAGTCAGAAAGACAAGTAGTCTTTTGTCATTTTAGGAAATATAATAAGCGGTATAAAACTGTCTTAAGGTTAAATTTATAACAGATCGATTACATTTTCGTATTTTAGTCCTATAAATATGATGGAAACGATGACGCATTAAAACATTAACTACTTTTCTACAATGCAGTTTTCACAAGATATACTAGAAAATTTAAGTACATAGCTATTTGAGGTAATGTCAAGATTGATTGCTGAGCGCACGCGATGAGTTATAGCTTCAATTATTTCATGCAACTATTAATTTTCTTATATAAGTTAATTGTCGAAACAACAAAGTCGTTCCTCGATTGAACCTTTAATTTAGCTGATGGTAAAGTAACTTCCTTGAAAGCCATTTGTAAGGCGGTCGCCACGGAGCAGGCAACAATAGCGCAATTATCCACTACCGTTGGTCGTGTGGTGGTTGTGGAAGGTGTACTGAAGCCGCAATTACTGGGGATAGTGCACAAAGAGAGGACTCGGGCTGCGAGCGGCAAATTGTGCGCCCGCGGCTGCTTTACGCCCCCCTCCCACAACCCGCCGCCCCCGCGCCCTATGTCTTCATCGCGCCCCGGGCCAGCGGCGAAAGTGGATAATGAGTAGTAAATCCATCTCTCATTAGCTGAGAGCGAGCGTCGCAACGATCGATACGAATTCGTCTTCGCCAGGTAATGGGATAATCGGCGCGAGACTCGAGCTCTGTTATTAGCTGTAGTACCATATATCACGCGGTGCAAGCTCGCGCCCCCGGCGTGGCCGCGTCCGTAGTGCAATTATTGCGCCACAAAACAGCGCACCGTCCTCGGTCACAATGCCCTATTGGGATAGGGTAACGACGTCTTCCGCACCAAAAGGAAAATTCGGAGATAGCATTTAAAGAAAAGGGATGCGATTCCGATTATCCGCAGTGCATATAAATTGCTATATTGAAATTTCTGTTAAGTATACATACAAACGTGCTATATCTCAAAGTTGTTTTAAGTAAAATTACAACGGAGTATGTTGATGTAAATTGGAAAACTATCCCATCGGATAGTGTCTGTAAGTAATGTGACCGAATTTGTAAATCAGTCCTACTGATTTGCGATAAGTTCGACTAGCTTTGGCACCAAAATAATCGGAGAAATTGGATCCTTTCCTCTTTATTGTCATCGAGAACTATCATATTCAACCTACGCTAACATTAAAGGAAATAAATATAATGCCTTTAGTGTATTCTCTTGTTATCGTTAAACGAAGGTTTTGTTTATCATCGATGCCAACGATGGTTTAACCGCAGAATGTTGATGAAGCAATAAGAAATTTAATCACTCAGAACTATAATAGAACGTTCTAAGGGATCAATATTATTAAAGCAATTACATACTACTATATACCAGTGTACTTACGGCATATTTTCTTTAACTTCAGACGGAGATCGCTTAGCGTAACTAGCTGATGTTTAACGGCCAAGCAAAATCAATTCCAGGCACACAATCTTACGTGATAGTTCCTTAACTTTAATCTATACTTTCTAAACTTATATTATAAACAGGAAAAATTTGATTGTTTGTTTGCATTGAAACTTCATCGGCATTCAAATTGCATTGGCTCAAAAAATAAGTTACTGTACCGAATTGAAAAAATCTTTCATCTATGGGTAGATAGATACATGATACGGGGTTGACATAGGTTATAATTTACGAGCGCGAAGTCGCGAGATAACAACTAGTTTAACATAAAAGAACATTAAAATACCTATCCCCATGACACGTAGACATGATAACACTCAATATGAAGTTGATAGTAGATAATTATGTACATTGTAAGTAAAAATAGAAAAGTAATAATGTAAATAGACAGGTATGACAAAATGTATATATATATAAACATATCCCAATAAATGTAAAAAAATAAAAGAGAAAAAGACCACCAAACGAAAGAAAAATCCCCAGAACAAAAGAAAAAACCGCTACAACAATACAGATATAACGAAGACCTGTTACTGAACGGTACCCTCCATGGTATGAAGTTAATTTAGAAACTGATTGCAACGAGTTGGACAATACGTCGTCGCTTTACTATCACGGCCAGAGCTATGGTCACCTTTGTATACGGAGTCCATACTTTTTTACGTGTGCAGGGTTTCGCAGTATGTGTATCACACGTGTCATTGAGCGGGACGGATATCGGCGGTCGGCGTCGCGGCAGCTCGTTTGCGGCGGTGTCGATTGATTGCTTTATTGTCCCGTCCAGTTGCGAGACGCACGATACATGATACATGAACCGGCCCCACCGGCGGCTAATGAGCACCGGCGCTGCGTAATTGTCACCGGTCGCTGCCAACACTCATTCCACCAATGATTGAGTCACACAGCAAAACAGTAAAGAATATGACGGCCCAAGTTATTATGTTTCGGAAACCCAACGTTGTACGATTGATTTATTAGGATCATAACCGTGAATTGGTATTGTTGTCGATCCCGCTTGTCGAGTCGAATCCTGATGTGTAAGTTAAAGAGTTGTCGATCGTTATAACGAATTCAAAATTTGCCGTTGAAGTATGTGATAATTTCAGAGTTGAATCTAAGGGCAAGCGAGTTTACTGATTAATTATGTTGTTTTTCATTTCCCTATTTTTCACACTATCAGATGGTAATAGTAGAATAAAACACTACTAATGCGTAGTTGCAAATGTAATGGTAGGTGCTAAGCTTGGATAATATCTGTACGGCTTATGTAGTGAAACATATATAGTGTGACCATTTACGAAATTTATACGAATAAACTCCCAAAAAGTTAATTCTATTTATCATAACTCTCATACTGGCCGTAAAGAACAAAAACGAATAAACAGACGACGCTTTCGCACTCGGGATTCCGATGAGCGTACCCAAATTCGGTGGCCGATATTATGTTTGGTGCAGATCGATTACATTTTCGTATTTTAGTCCTATAAATATGATGGAAACGATGACGCATTAAAACATTAACTACTTTTCTACAATGCAGTTTTCACAAGATATACTAGAAAATTTAAGTACATAGCTATTTGAGGTAATGTCAAGATTGATTGCTGAGCGCACGCGATGAGTTATAGCTTCAATTATTTCATGCAACTATTAATTTTCTTATATAAGTTAATTGTCGAAACAACAAAGTCGTTCCTCGATTGAACCTTTAATTTAGCTGATGGTAAAGTAACTTCCTTGAAAGCCATTTGTAAGGCGGTCGCCACGGAGCAGGCAACAATAGCGCAATTATCCACTACCGTTGGTCGTGTGGTGGTTGTGGAAGGTGTACTGAAGCCGCAATTACTGGGGATAGTGCACAAAGAGAGGACTCGGGCTGCGAGCGGCAAATTGTGCGCCCGCGGCTGCTTTACGCCCCCCTCCCACAACCCGCCGCCCCCGCGCCCTATGTCTTCATCGCGCCCCGGGCCAGCGGCGAAAGTGGATAATGAGTAGTAAATCCATCTCTCATTAGCTGAGAGCGAGCGTCGCAACGATCGATACGAATTCGTCTTCGCCAGGTAATGGGATAATCGGCGCGAGACTCGAGCTCTGTTATTAGCTGTAGTACCATATATCACGCGGTGCAAGCTCGCGCCCCCGGCGTGGCCGCGTCCGTAGTGCAATTATTGCGCCACAAAACAGCGCACCGTCCTCGGTCACAATGCCCTATTGGGATAGGGTAACGACGTCTTCCGCACCAAAAGGAAAATTCGGAGATAGCATTTAAAGAAAAGGGATGCGATTCCGATTATCCGCAGTGCATATAAATTGCTATATTGAAATTTCTGTTAAGTATACATACAAACGTGCTATATCTCAAAGTTGTTTTAAGTAAAATTACAACGGAGTATGTTGATGTAAATTGGAAAACTATCCCATCGGATAGTGTCTGTAAGTAATGTGACCGAATTTGTAAATCAGTCCTACTGATTTGCGATAAGTTCGACTAGCTTTGGCACCAAAATAATCGGAGAAATTGGATCCTTTCCTCTTTATTGTCATCGAGAACTATCATATTCAACCTACGCTAACATTAAAGGAAATAAATATAATGCCTTTAGTGTATTCTCTTGTTATCGTTAAACGAAGGTTTTGTTTATCATCGATGCCAACGATGGTTTAACCGCAGAATGTTGATGAAGCAATAAGAAATTTAATCACTCAGAACTATAATAGAACGTTCTAAGGGATCAATATTATTAAAGCAATTACATACTACTATATACCAGTGTACTTACGGCATATTTTCTTTAACTTCAGACGGAGATCGCTTAGCGTAACTAGCTGATGTTTAACGGCCAAGCAAAATCAATTCCAGGCACACAATCTTACGTGATAGTTCCTTAACTTTAATCTATACTTTCTAAACTTATATTATAAACAGGAAAAATTTGATTGTTTGTTTGCATTGAAACTTCATCGGCATTCAAATTGCATTGGCTCAAAAAATAAGTTACTGTACCGAATTGAAAAAATCTTTCATCTATGGGTAGATAGATACATGATACGGGGTTGACATAGGTTATAATTTACGAGCGCGAAGTCGCGAGATAACAACTAGTTTAACATAAAAGAACATTAAAATACCTATCCCCATGACACGTAGACATGATAACACTCAATATGAAGTTGATAGTAGATAATTATGTACATTGTAAGTAAAAATAGAAAAGTAATAATGTAAATAGACAGGTATGACAAAATGTATATATATATAAACATATCCCAATAAATGTAAAAAAATAAAAGAGAAAAAGACCACCAAACGAAAGAAAAATCCCCAGAACAAAAGAAAAAACCGCTACAACAATACAGATATAACGAAGACCTGTTACTGAACGGTACCCTCCATGGTATGAAGTTAATTTAGAAACTGATTGCAACGAGTTGGACAATACGTCGTCGCTTTACTATCACGGCCAGAGCTATGGTCACCTTTGTATACGGAGTCCATACTTTTTTACGTGTGCAGGGTTTCGCAGTATGTGTATCACACGTGTCATTGAGCGGGACGGATATCGGCGGTCGGCGTCGCGGCAGCTCGTTTGCGGCGGTGTCGATTGATTGCTTTATTGTCCCGTCCAGTTGCGAGACGCACGATACATGATACATGAACCGGCCCCACCGGCGGCTAATGAGCACCGGCGCTGCGTAATTGTCACCGGTCGCTGCCAACACTCATTCCACCAATGATTGAGTCACACAGCAAAACAGTAAAGAATATGACGGCCCAAGTTATTATGTTTCGGAAACCCAACGTTGTACGATTGATTTATTAGGATCATAACCGTGAATTGGTATTGTTGTCGATCCCGCTTGTCGAGTCGAATCCTGATGTGTAAGTTAAAGAGTTGTCGATCGTTATAACGAATTCAAAATTTGCCGTTGAAGTATGTGATAATTTCAGAGTTGAATCTAAGGGCAAGCGAGTTTACTGATTAATTATGTTGTTTTTCATTTCCCTATTTTTCACACTATCAGATGGTAATAGTAGAATAAAACACTACTAATGCGTAGTTGCAAATGTAATGGTAGGTGCTAAGCTTGGATAATATCTGTACGGCTTATGTAGTGAAACATATATAGTGTGACCATTTACGAAATTTATACGAATAAACTCCCAAAAAGTTAATTCTATTTATCATAACTCTCATACTGGCCGTAAAGAACAAAAACGAATAAACAGACGACGCTTTCGCACTCGGGATTCCGATGAGCGTACCCAAATTCGGTGGCCGATATTATGTTTGGTGCGAGTGAATGATGTCTTAAGCAATTTGCATAATGTAACAATTTTCTATCGGGATATACATACAAAGAGTCCGATATAGAAACGGATAAAGCTACATCTACACGGTCTAGAGGAGCAGAACATTGTGCAAGGGGTGATGTGTAAATTGAGTAGAGAATGTGGACAGGCGGGCAGTGAGTATCTATTTCAATAGAATGCCGTGGCTGCAACAAGGAATCCGATGCGGTTATCGACGACGGAGGTGAGAGATGTGTCGCCGGGCGCGGGGGCGGGGGTCGTATCGCGATTGCATCGGAGAGCAAACAAGCGGGCGGGGTGTCGCGGCCGGGGGCGCTCAAATCATATTACCCCCAGCCTCACACCCGCGCACCGCCACACACGTCATTTGAGTGTGCGTCGCTATGGCGACGGCCCGGGCCGTGCATGATATTAGTACGTGTGCGGCTCATCTCCGGCCGTTTAAACTTAACGCGCCGCCGCCGCTGCCGCCTCGCGCGGGAAATTAAAACCGGCTCCGGACCGGAAGGCGCAATCGACCCTCGCCCGCCTCACACCATCCTTACGTCACATACGTGAAAATGCTATGACATGTATATAGTACAACACCCTTTAATTTTTGGCCAGCACATCGACATCTACCTGCTTCTTCGAAATCCTTTTTAAAATAACAATTACAATTGGATGGATACTGTTACTCGTAAACTTTGCCACTAACCGGGAGACATTAAATTTTCATGATTTATGGTAAATCTCTACGAAATCGTTATAATGTATGTCCTGGGCAAACCAATCATTAACAAAGTTCAACTACCTACTATACCTATCACATAAAATAATAGCTGAATATTCTCACTCAGGCAATGACTTTAAATTTGTTTCTTGTCATTTTCTTTATAATGGTGTTTAATGTTTTTTAGTAATAGAGAAAACACAACCAGTGGGCGCTTAATAATAAAACCTAATTGAAAACGGATAACTGATTACGAGCAGATTTTAATGAAGGAAAGAAACATAGCCAACGTTATTTGTCCACATAAATAAGAAGGTACCAGGCGCACATAACCCTACAGGAGATCGGAGAAACTCCTCCCCGCGTATGTAGATAGCTACCTACACATTTGCTTTGCCGAGAGACATTGTCGCTTTCAGGCACCTCATTAGAGCGCGTCCCATGTGAGCCTAACCCCCCCTCCACCCGCCCACCCCACGCACACAGGAACATCGGCAATTCTTTCTCTGCTCGCAAACTCGGCTGGATAATTACACTTAGATAGTAAGCTCAGGCTTTGTCTTTTAGATTGCTTTAGAAATTGGTGCTTATTTATGTTTAAAAAAAAAAAAAAAAAAATGTTCTTTATTAACATTATTTCCATCATTTACAACCTTGAAATTATCCCAGTAAGTAATATAAAATACTTGTATTGGGACCATTTCGCTCCAGCTTTGTAGCAAGTACATATTTTAATGTTAACAAGAACCAAAATGAAAATAAATGAGTGAATGAGTTCGTGGGTGAGGTATTGTGTTGTGAATGTGTGTATGTTGCGCAACTTTTACAGAAGTTGAATTGTGTGGTGGTAATTACATTGTTTCTTGCTGGATCGTAATCAACTTTTCATTCCGTTTAATTCGATGAGAATGTACTGTGATTTACACAATTTATGTAGCTTTACACTTCTTAAAAATAAAGAAAATTAATTTCCTTTTGAAAAAGCGTCAAATCCTTTTACAAGTAATACCTCAATTAGAGGTAGATTTATTTTCAAAAGAGATAGTCTAAATTTGAATATATGAAGGCAGCATGAGCCGCGTTTTAAACGTTTGTAATTTCCTTATGAAGTGAATAATTTAGTACTAGTATATAAATAAAGTTCTAAGCAGTACACTATATCAGGCGTAATAAAAACAAGTTCGATAGAGCATAATCGAACGTCGCAACAGCCACACCGTAACCGGGGCCACCCGAGCGGTAATAAACTATAAAAAAAGTGGATAGTAAAATGTATAAACAATGAGTGCAGGGCCAAAACGTTTTAGCGTTAAGAGTGGGCCCATAAAGCGTTGACACGCTACCGTAAAATATTAACGATACCTACAAGAAAAATGACGACTATCAATGTAGGCACCGATTTTCGGTCGCGAGGACGCTACAAATAATGGCGGGGCCGAATTTATACGCGGACCGAATTGCCCCGATTGAATATTTTACCAGGCCACGAATGCGTCCGACGATATTTTTCTATTTCACCGCCCATTTTTACTATCAATTGCTTAGTTTTCCCCTTTAATATTATTCGTGCGGCGACGCGAACGTTCCGTTTGCTAACTTCGAGGAAAAGATTTTGTGGAACAATAAATGGAATAGGTAGGTAGATTAAGACGATAGACATAGACTTTTGAGATATATGTACCTATATATTATTTTTATTGAATAAAATGTTTGATGCCAATATTTTTTTTTGCTTTTGAGTAAAACTACCTACGCCCCAATACATTTTTTATGTTATAATTATTATTTACCTAATCTTTTCGAAACTAATTTAATTACTTTTCTTGTTTCTCCTTTGTAACTTAAGACTATGGCGTAGTTAGTTTCAATGTTGCAAAAATACATTGTGCTTCGAAAATGTTTGCGTAGTTACTGACGGTTAAATATTATGTTTTGCTTTTTAAAAATACAATAACCTTTAAAAGGTGTTAAGGCGTGGGCCCAATTCGAATCCCAGTCGAGGTTTAAAATAACTTCTCCGAGACGAATGGTTTATTGCTTATTGAGTAGCTCTGACGAAACGCGCCTCCGACGATAAAACTCGGCGCGAGTGGAATCTCAGTCAATATCACAATATACGTGGCGACATTGAAATTATCGCTCGGTGGGAGGTGCGCGTCGCCGATGAGGACGCGAGTAAAACAAAATGAGAATAGTTTAAGAAACAATGAGCATTGTCGCGCGCGGGATGCGTGCGAGTGCGTGGCGCGCGGGATGCGTGCAGAGCGGGCGTGCGGGCGGCGCGGGCGCAGGATCGTTAGCGATGCGCGATTGGCCGCCGCGCGGTGGGCGGGGCGAGATACAAACTGCGCGCACGCAAATAGCGCACCCGTACACAAATTAAAACAATAAAATGAAAGTAATAAAACAAAGTGAGCACTGAAGAGTATCCACTATCGTGAAGGCTTAATGGCCGAGCGGAGGCGGCGGTCTCGTCGATTTATCGTATACACACTCTTTGCTCCGTCATGGCTTGATCGGACCTAATTCGGTCGCCGATTTCGTTTTGGTTTCAAAAGTCTCATCACTGGAAATGAGTCGCATTGAATAGGTATATGAAGACGTATAAGTATGTTAGTATTTTTTAAGAATTTTCTTTATTCTATACATTTCAAGACTCGAAGGCGAAGACCAGAAACGGTCTACTCACTTAGGTATATGTGAAATTATTTATGAAAAAGTATTATGTGACAGATCATGTTTGTCAACCCCAGGAAAATCATAGTGTAACTAGACAGAGAACGTTGTCACCGAAATGCAAAGCCTCATCCTAACCCTCTCCGGACGAGGGAATTCTAACAGAGCGGCGGCGGTAACGAATGTTGTCTCATTTACTAATGTGTCACATGCAGGCGGTGTTGTTTCAGCGGGTGGTGGGAGGTCGAAGGGTGAGTGGGGGTACTGGGGAGTGATGCCCGGTGACCAATGGCTGCGCCGGCCCGGACTCCGATGCAACGTTAATTACGTTACCATTGTTCTGAAAATCCGTACCGCTACCGTACTGGATGCTGCTCTGTCGTCTGCTTAGTCACAATACCGAAGTTTTCAGTCAGAAAAGGTTTTCACTACTTATTTCGGAGATTTAAGAATGTACCCATATAAGACATAAATGCATCTCATTGCGTGCAAGTCTTAGAAATTGACAAAGAACGATTGGTTGGCAACTTATTTAGGCATAGGCTTACAATAAAATAGGTTTTTAGTTCATACCTACATTTGCGCCTACATTTATGCTCTACTCGAGTGATTTCTACTCATAGAATTCGCAAGCATCTAAATAGTGTGTTTAATTATTAATTAAATAGTTAAACATATGAATACCATTTATTTTCAAAATATCGTAGGATAAGATGTGAAAGGTTCCGTCAGTTTTTCTCATCGATTAATGAATAAAGTAAAGATGTGATGTAGAGCTATAGATTCTGTGGAGAGGTCGCGCGGACGCTCGCGTAGCGCAGGGTAGAGTACGGCCCGGGAATGAATATTTTTCATGAGCGTGATTGTGAAAAGGATCATGATTACACTAGCGCGTAGTTAGCGGAGGCTTCATTAGGAGCGGGTGCGGGGTGCGGGAGGGGACGGGGAGCTCATCTCGGCGGGTGCATCGCTGGCTGCGCGCGCAAACAAATTAAAACGTAAGACGCGCCCTAATCAATAGCCGACTCCGCCGCGAAGCCGAATTAACTCGCCCGAATGAAAAAATGAACAAAATTATATTCGCGCGAGAGCTCAACCCCCCGCCCGCGCCGCTCGGAGGAAATTGCTTTTCTTTCAGTGGGCGCACACACGCGCGGCTACGTGAGCGCGAGAGGGTTAGCGCCGACACACACAATATTATAATTTACGTTTCCTCGTATATCGAGGTGTAAGAAGGTACTTTACCTGGGCGTTTCGCGCCTGCTCAGCCCTCGGCTCACGCTAAATCTGAGCTTTATACGTTCACTTGACGCGACGAGAGCAATATTAGTTTCGAGCCAACTCCTTCCCTACTACAATATTTATTAACGCTCCACGAGCATGATATATTTTTTCATTTTCCTCCTTTAAAAGCAAAGGCTGATACAGTAATTTTCTTTGATTGAAACCTCAGGGCTATATGTGTATGACATGTGATTTATTTCATTACTTAACGGAATTTAGAAATCGTACCTACTGGGAGAAGTAAAAGAACAGACATTTAGGAAATATCTTTCATTAAAGCAACCGTCTCATCTGTTCAGCTCTGATAGCTACCATTCAGATTGCTTACTGTGGAAGTGGACTAGGTACTTTCATTTGTGCGTATGTTTACTTTCTTTCGTAACAATACCTTTTTATGTAAGCGCCCCATTTTACTATCGCATGTTTAATTTCTTAAATGTAGATTCCTACGCCGCCTATTCCCCCCGTATGTACGGTAAGTATATGGGTACCATTTATATATTTCGTAAGAGAATTCCGTTTCATTAACGCAGGCTTCTCGGTAATCTGTTCTCAGGGCGGCCAATTAACGCGTGGGCGCCGTCTGCCGCCCGCCCGGCGTCCGGTCCGGCCAATAGGGGCCACGCGGGGATTAATTAAGTAAGTTCCCGGTTTCCCCGCGCCTCCTATCCTGCCACCCCCAGCCCGGAGTCTGCGGACACGCCCGGAAAACTAACCACCTAATGAGGGGAGATGACCTCGCGAGACTGTGTGCTTTGTCTATGTATGCGAGCAGGGCTGACCCTGGTCAGACCTGTATTAATTAGATTTTTTAAATTAGGTAATATCCATAATGTATTATTACTCGAATATTGAATAGAAAACTCGGTGGTGACTCGGGAAGTTTTCAGCACGAAGAAATATTTCATAGCTATAGCATATCGGTAATGTTGACAATAAACGAACTAAAATCGAAAAGAAAAAGACTATTTGAAATGTTTGTCGTGTTGTCGTGGACACCTACGTGTAATTAAGTCGGAGTAACACGATTGTTTTATTTACAAAATAATAAATTTGAAGTAAAAAAATCCGTTTAATGTAAGAATTCAAGGAAAAGCTCCAAGGTACGTTCCCACGATGTTCTAACGCGAGTGATGAGAGCGAAACGTTAATGAGCCAGCGGCAGCCCTAGCGCAAACTAGGTTTGTTCATTTGTGTGTAAGTGTCAGCCTTTTGTGTTTGTTATATAAGTGGTGTGCCGTCGTCACATTACTACAGGCGGTGGTCTTACCTAATGTGTAACTACATGCCTCCACCTTGCTGGATATTAGAGCCTCCTTTATATAAGGATATATTAATATTACTTTGGACAGACTTACTTAAAAAAATGAATTAAGGATTATTTTTAGTTGTGAATTTCTTATGCAATAACTTTCAGCCTGATTAGTATTAACGCGATGCAACATCAAAGTATTTCAAGTTTGGACTTTCAACAACATTTAACGAAGCGTTAAAGGAAAACGAACTTAATTTTCCTTCAGAAGTATCAGTTAAGTGATAAAATAGTATATTACGCGCGTATTGATTATGGCAACATAGTAACGAATTGACAACAAAGTTTCTGATACATGTGCTATAAAGTTTTATAAAAATTGTATGGTAAATTCGATCTGTTTGCTAGTTTATGATACATTACATACTCCATGGTTATATAGTAGGTATTTGGTGACCGAAAATGCTAAACGTTTTTCTATTTCTATTTATTTTTAATAGATAGAATAGTTTGCTTACGGCAATAATATTTTTTTTCAATATACTATAGTCTACTGTAAGTTTTGCCTTTTTAATGCGTTGCCCTAAAATTTTACAACTTAGAAGTGTTACCTTTTAGAAGTGATATCGAGCTGTTTTTAGATTTCGGAAAGTATTGTTCATAAATTTTTCAGTAAGTCCAAAATAATTATCATAATTTGTTTATATTAATATTAATCATCAATTATGTAAAGACCAATATATTATTTCTTAATCTCGATGTATTCATAATGTATATGATGTGGTATGAGAGAGTCGGAGGTCAATTAAACAAGGAGGTCATGCGTCGGAAGCGCGTATGACAGATGGGAGGGCGGGTCGGGGAGGCATTGTTTGCACCCCGTATGTAGGCCGGACTATGATCGAACACTATCCACCATGTATGATATTATGTGTAATGAGGTATATCTTATAACCAATCAATATTGAAAACAAGGCAAAAAATCCATTTACTTAACACAGAATCTACACTAAAACAGTTATAATAACTCAAAAGAAAAGGACACCAGTTATAGGTGATGTTTGGAGATAAATGAAATATTTGATACGCTCATATAATAATAATTTCAAAATTAATCGATTCTAATACCTTGAACTGTCACGGTTAATTTTTTTCAGGAAAAATACTTGGGGGACATCCTTAATAAAAATGAAAAAGGAAGTCAAAAATATTACATTCACAATGCTATATTGACATTTATACAATTAATACAAATAAAAATGTGTAATAGGAATGTACAATCATACTGATATTATAAATCGAAAGTCTGTGAGGATGAACGTATTGTTTGTTACTTTTAAATTCAAAAACTAGTGAACAAAATATCTTGATGAAATTCGGTAGGTATATGGATAATTCTAAGCCTGAATTATCATACAGACTACTTTTAATCCCACTTAACAGTTATATAGGCACCTCGCAAGCGAAGCCGGGAAGCTAATTTATTATAAAAAAGAGAACAATTACAACAAGAAAACAATAAACAATATGTAAGGTGTAATTCTTAAAATATCACTGATATGTTGTACTAGAAATAGGAAAATTATGAGGAAAACCAAATAGCAAGCGGTGATATTTATGGAGGCGTTCCCACCGCGCCGGCAACGATAAAATAAGACGATCTCAGATAGGCTCATTTTATAACATTCAAACGTTTACCACAATGTTTGTTTATGAATGAAACTATTAATCTCTACAAATTGTTGGTACTACAAACACAAATAAATATCAAAAATATTGTTGTTTGTTAATTAAAAAAAAAAACTACCTTTAAAATAATATATAGGTACCAATTTAATAATATAAGGATGAGAAAATATAAAGATGGTACGATTTAAATATGTAGCCAACTTCATAAATAAGTTAACAGCAATGAAACTTTTATGGGCTATATACTTTATCGTGTTTTGAATTTCATCTGAGCATCTTGGTTGGCATTCGATACTCATGTGCATTTTTTTCTGATACTTTAATAACTTCTTTTAATATCAAGTTACGTATTTTCAGAATAATTAAAGACAACTGGTTATCGATTTCCGAATTATATTTTTCGTGATCAAAAGATTTCTCTATCCTAAATGTTAGTTCAAGAAATTCCGCTAGCGGGTGTATTGAATGGCCGCTAGAGATGGCTATAACCGAGATTAGTAGCTCTAGAACATTCGTAGAATCAGCAGTGGCCCATAATCGAAGGCAGCGCGGCGTATGGGGGTGTGCAAAAATAACTAATAGTTTTCGCGGGGGCGTGTTAGCATTTTTCTTCTGGCGGTGACGGGCGGGGAATGAGGCGCGCGGGGCAAGAATAACTCTCTTTCAGGACTGCGCTACGCGGATCATTTATACTTCATCGACATTGTTAATAACAAACGCAGAGGTGTTGGTATACGAAAATTTACTTTTTTCTCCTTCTTCAGTTTTGTAGATTTTTTCCATAAGGAAAATGCCACCCTCGTAGACACAGTTGTTATTTACGCTCTAAAATATCTTCAAGGTGTCGCTTTTTTAATACTTTGTTAAATTGGTTTTTAATATAACAATAAAAGAATCAATATATTTCTCAACATTCAAGTAAAGTACGGAAATCTGAAACAAACGAAGATACAAAAACATCCAGGTTCGAAACAATATGGAAAAGTTCATATGGTGACGCCTTGAAAACCGCCGTGCGAGCTACTCCGCCACGGTAGTCGATTATTTTTTAATAGATGGTTTTACATTTTAGTGTCTTGAATAAGTACTCTCTTTTTCAATTTTCTCTGTAATGTACAGATACAATACAAATCCACAAGTCGTCTAATGTCTGTTATACTAGTATCAAATTTATGTTATTTATATAATTATACATTTCTTTTATGAAATTCTAACATCATCCAAGAAGCAGGTAGAATTAAAGCTATTATAGGTACCAAAAAATGCATTTACTTTGGGGTAGGTATTGGTAATAGTGTTGTTACTCCTCACATGGAATAAAACATCACGTTTAAGCAAACAGTAGCGCGTTTTAAGTCAGATCGAGGTGCGTAGAAGACGCTTACCTATTTGGTGTTGGCAAACTAGTGTTGTGTCTTCACCGACATCGATACATATAAACTTCGTATAAACTCGTAAGACTTCGTATAAAAGTAAACGAAAAACGAGAGGAAATCAGCACTCCAGTGAATGAGACAAGGACATACGGATATAATTGATGAAGGAACATTGCGCGAAATAGAGCAAAAATTAAAAGAAACATTTTTTTCAAAATAATTATTTGCATTGCATCATTGATGACATAAGGACTTGTATTTTTTTTATTTACAAAATAAAATATAATTACTAGAAGATACTGAAAAAAAAAAGAGTTTTGAGCCTCAGAGCTTGGACACAAATAGTAATGTAATTTTCGCATTATTAAATACAATATAAATTTATTTACAATTAATTTTAAGCGGCCTCTTATCAGATATCAAATGAGGCTCACTTTTCATTTTGATCTTTCTCAATTACACATAGTTTACATTTAAACCTATAATCTATGGTACTAGAAATATAGATTCGTCCCGTACTTAGAATAATGAAGGAACGATTTATTTATAATAAATTACCTTATAATATCTTAAAAACCAGCATAATAATATACAACCAGACAAACAATCTATTTTTGTGGTAGACAACAAATGAGTAAAAATTGAGCGTATCAAAGTGTTACATTAAAAAGCAATTTCAGTTGATTTTTTGTGACAGACTCTTACAATAAAAACTACTCTACTACAAAACTAATCATCTTATTAGCCAGAATAATAAGAAGCTATTACGTCACCTGTATAATTGAAAACTTACAATAACTTTTATAATATGTTCAGGCGTTTGAAATTCTTTCACCGTAAGCATCACTAGTAGTGATGTATATAGTTTGTGTTCAAATATGTAATTCGAAATATATTATTTGCACGCCTACTAAGGCAAAAATATTATTGAGCGTGAAATTGATGTAACTGTACACACGGTTGCACGTTAGGCTACCACAATATGTCAAATTTCTACAATTGAATTTGAATTCTACCTTCAATGTCAAGGTTTAAAATCAAATGGAGGATTTTTGTACAACTTGATCTGACTGCTGTAGACCGTAAGTCTTTAAGAACTCCTATTATCCTATTAATATTATAAATGTGAATTTTTCTTTGTTTGGATGTTTGTTCGTCAATCACGCCGAAACTAGTGAACGGATTTTGATGAAATTTGGTATAAAGATAGGGTATTAGCTGACTTACCACGCGGGCGAAGCCGCTGGCGAAAGCTAGTATATTTATATAGATAATTACATATAATTATAAAAGGTAAAGTTTTACTTAGATTTGATTTCCTTTTGATTATCCATTAATGAAACAACAAAAAAGTTTCATTGTCTCTGTATTTAGTTTAATTGACATTTCGGACTCTTTAAACTCAAGGTGTTGATTGTCTTATTAGACACATGCACAATAGAAAAAAAAAGAAATATGTGGCAACGTTTCAATATCTTAAATTAAATTATTTTAAAAATACATTTCACTTATTTATTTACCCCTGGCTACCGTAATCTACTACCAGTTCCAACTTTGGGAGTCTTGTCTTTGAAGAACTGGGGAAAAACTCCCTTTTATTTAATATTGGGTTGGCACAAAAGTAATGAGACACACTAGAAAAATCTATAACATTTCCTTTTTAAAATCAATTTTTTCGATAATATTCTAGAATGTTGTAGAACATTCTAGGTACTTCCGGTGTAGGGTATATAAAGCCGCGCTCGCGATTTGTTTAGTCAGTTTGAAGAAAAATGGACGAGCGACAAGTTCGAACACTATACTTATACGAGTACTTGTTAGGCCACAGTGCGCGGGCTGCGGCTGACAATATCAACAATGCATTAGGCGCTGGAAGTACAAGCCATGCGATGGTGTCCCGATGGTTTGATCGTTTTAAATCAGGAGACAGGAGCCTTGAAAGTCAGCCACGCTCAGGGCGACCACCTGCAGTGAATGATGACGATTTGCGCCGCGAACTGCAGGTGAATCCGGATGCTACCACTCGTGAATTAGCGGAAGCACTTAAATGCAGTCACCACGCCGTGGAACACCATCTGCATGAGCTTGGTTATCGAAAAGTTTTGGCTCGGTGGGTACCGCACATCCTTACAGACGCCAGTCGTGCAGTCCGTGTCGCTATCTGTCAGTGACTTTTGCTGCGACCCCAACGTAAAGAGTTTTTGTCAGATCTGGTTACTGGAGATGAATCATGGATTTATTATGAGAACGATACACGTCGTGCTTTTCGGCTGCCTCGAGAAGAAACGCCACCAACTCAACCGAAGCCGAGTCAAAAGAACCGCCGAAAAATTCTGCTTTGCTGTTTCTGGGATGCGCAAGGCATACTGTTTTATGAGCTATTACACAATGAAACTATAAATGCTGACAAATATTCAACCCAGCTTACCAAATTATCTGCCGCTATCAAGAAAAAACGACGAAGACGAGTCAATGTAGTTTTACTGCACGATAACGCTCGACCTCAAGTTGCATCTGTGGTTTGCCGCCAGTTGGAGAACTTGGGTTGGGAAACGATACCCCACCCACCTTATTCCCCAGACCTCGCCCCATCAGACTATCATTTGTTTAGAGCCCTGAAACAGCATCTGCGGAGTAAACAATTTAATGATTTCTCTGACGTAGAGGCGGAGTTGAACAACTTTTTCGAGGCACAGCCATTAGAGTTCTGGGCAAAAGGCATCCAAACTTTGCCGGATCGTTGGCAAGAAGTCTTAGATACTAATGGTAATTACATCATTGACTAAACTTTTTTTATTGTAATAATAATAAAAAAGTAAAAACTTAAACTAAGTGTCTCATTACTTTTGTGCCAACCCGATATTTACAGATTGAACTATCTGTATCTTTTGGTTTTGCAATGTGTGATCTGGATTGAGACTTTATTTGACTGATTACTGGATCCCAAGCAGGTGGTATATGCTAACCTTCATCTCTATTAAAATTCGGATATTTTTTGATTTCAATAGCCTCGCGCATCATTCTAGGGTTAAATTTTAACGCGATGTTGAAAAGTCATTTCATTTATTCACTTAAATTTGTTCGATATTCCTATTTAACTCGCTTCCCCATCCCTACAACGAAGTCAATACTTCCCAGCTACATTTGTTTTACGTTCCAATGAATAGCTGCATGCAAATAAAGTACGTTATTGTTTCTTGAGGGGCCACACTGACTTTAGATCTTCATCCATACCACTTGGGGGAAACTTACTTGTACTCTGGTACATATATGGTGGATAACATCCGCCATTAAAAGTAATCTCGTAACGTATTTTTAGTAGTGAACTAGGTATACGTGGTGAGGAGTAATTTTGTATAGTAAGTAACTATAGTAAAAAATGTTTTTGTCATTTTCATTGAAAGGGTTCAGCGACAAATAAATCCAGGAAACTACAAATGAATGTTGAGAAAAATTTATTGATAATGACCTACTCTAACATTCCTTTCAATACGTTTGTTTATAGAAAATGGACTAAAGTAAAACACAAGTTTTTTGCCATTTAAATCTTTATTATATGTTTAGTTCCGTTCTAATAGCCTATGACGTATTTGGGTTGAGAGACTAGAGAGAAGAAAAGACAATTTTTTGCAATAGTATGCTATTCGAGTATTCATAAAGGAAATGCTTTGTCATTTACTAATATATTTTTTATCAAATTCGTTCGCTAGACTGAATGTTTATTAATATCGTTCGAATGTTAAGTAAAAATATAGGCGACATCGCAAGAAGTCCTACCAATCATTGGTGGTTAATTGTTATAAGTGAAAAAGTTGTGAGATAAAAAAGGCTTTTGAAAAGTTATTATAAGGTAAGGAATTATGTTCTTGAAAGCTTATTGAACAGACTGGATCGCATCCAGTAGATGCCAACATTTCTCTGTGGAAGTCCGTGTGCCCACTCTAGGCTTCTAAAGAGAAAAACAATATAAAACCCCCCACCATATTCGTGTGGCGTTGATTAATCGCCGCCCCTGTGTCTAACGCCCGGAAAATCTCAACCCTTTCGTTCTTAATTACCACGCCCGTTTCAGCGGCGGTCTCCGATTGGTCGAGCGCGCCGCCGTTGTGTCGCCCCGCTCTTTAATTGGTCCGCGTAATTAACGCTCGGTAATCGCCAACCGACTCCCGCGAGGGGCTGCGTTCCTAATTTGAATTTTTAATTACCGTGCGGCCGCCGCTCCTATTGGTCGTCGTTTGTTTACATAGAGACAATACCTATTGTCTTTGTTGTGTAAATTCTTACTTCTAATACAATTGCGCGTTACGTTTAACAATGGGCAATTAAATATAATGTTATGTTACCAGTTGATTTTCCATTTACGGTAACGGTCTCGTAAATGGACCGTAATTTGTATAAGGTACCCAACGTTACATTTGTTTCATTACATAGTCGGTACATTAAGCTTTATAAGTAGTGGCACAGTTAAATTTGTATAAAAATTGGTTGTGTTTAGTTGCAATTACCTATTATATACTTTCTAAACCATCTCAATCATAGCCTTCGCGTGTTATAAACTCGTAGCAACAGGCTTTCATAATCCAATTTCATAATGCACTTTAATAGTAAATATATCATTTGAGTGAATGTTAAACAGGGAGCTTGGCTATTTTAAATGACCATTAGCATAATGTTTGCGCGAGTGCATTTCCCGCGTTCGTGGCATTGCGGTGGAACGTCGACCGTAACTTATTATATATGCTCAGAGCATAACTTAAATAGGGGCCCGCAACTCGAAAAGGCCCACTGAGTGTGCCGCATGCCGAATTAGCTCATTAGACGAGCAAACCTAAGTGCACCGAGCCGATTTAAAGACGAGAATTTGTATGAGCTCTACGACTAAGTAGAGCTGTAACTTGACTTGAACGGTACCTCTCCTGTATGAATTAAGTGTGATATTGTCTCTCTTTAGATATTTGGTGCTATAAGAGCAGTTAATCGATGTGATATGTTAATTAGAATTCCTAACAGGCTACTAATCTCAGAATCAAATTGGTCATCGTCAAATTAATTGATTTTCTATCGGAGCTTGTCGATGTTTGTAAGTTATCCGGGACATTATAATGTCTATACCATAATTTTCGTCAAAATCTTCGATTGTTATTTTGCACTCGCAATGTAAGTTATCTAAACTATTTCAATTCATGTAATGATTGGAATAGTTATTAAATTTAATACGTCTTACTGACATCGTATATAAAAGTTTATAGTAGTTTTATACCGCCAAGGTACTATGGTGGGGTAGGTATTAATTTGGGTGACTGTAGCAAATTGTATTATAACGAACTATGTGACGACGACGTTTTTTTTTTGTATCATACATAATAAATGATCGTCAAGACCAACGCCAGAGATGACATCGGAAGCAGTTACCACTGTTAATTTGTGCCTTGTTAGAAACTCGTTATGGAAGAATCAACATTACACTCATAAAATAGACGGACAATTTTCAAGAACAGAAAACGTAGAAAAAAGCAAGGTCATATTGCATATGCACCGCACACTGCATTCAATCTGTGTGGCGCTGCATAGTTTATTGAAATATGGCAGGCTTCATATGCCGTTTACAGAAACGTACGTTTTAAGGAGTTACCTATAGGTAAAGCGGTGATTAGAGGAGCGATGGAGGTGGCCTTAAGGAGGTGTTTATACGTCCACACGCCGCGGCAACTGACGTTGAGTGACGCGCGCGGCTACGCTACCACCTTAATAAGGTAAATGAGATGCGGACGCTGCGCGCGCGCTTGCCACCGCTTAAATTAGCGGATCGGACGCCCTGCGAACGCTGGTGTTCTCCAAGGCTAACAAACGCCTTGTTACCTAACGATTTATCCTAAACGAGAGGATTTTCCATGGAGATTTCGACGTGTTGAAAATTCAAATTCAAACACCGCAGCCATTGTGGGAAACGATATAGTTCTAGATCATCTATCGGGGTTCTGCATTCGAAAGGCGGTCGGTGTAGAGGTGGTTGATACGGAGCTTATGCTTTATATGAACTGACCGGTGTGGCGATAAGAAAACTATCTACAAATATAAATGGACTCTGGTTCTGTTAGAGCTGGTGAGTTTCTTTCGCTCGTTCTTTTTACCAGCCAAAAGACGTCTCGAATGTACCATACATCCATTGATAAAAAAAAGTTGGACGATTCAAAAGAACTTTGTGAATTTAATTTGAAAGTAGTCGCATTATTATTCACTGTTTTGATCTTGCAATAGTTAACACTATCAATGTGACAGTCGAATTTCTTAAAGCTAATATCCACCAACACCAATTTTCAAATTATCCCACCTGGACAGTGAGTAAGAACAAGCTGATCAAGAGTGACTGCCCGACGTAAGTCGTGTACAAAAACCTTTCATTTTTTTACCTAATCAAAAACGGTCCGGTGGGTATTTGGTTGGTTTTTATTAGTTTTCGGGTGGGTTTTTGCCCGGGGCACGGGTCAAGCGCGCTGAGACAATGCAGCGAGCTCGTCGTGCCGCGCCTTCGGTTCCGCGTGCCGGCTGCCATTCAGCGCTAATCGCTTCATTCACCGCAATCGAGCGCTTTTTCCTCGCTCCCGATCGGTCATGCATTCCTCGGTGGACAGTGCGACTGCAAACTCCGCTGGACTTATAGAAGACAACTTCTTTTATTTAAAGGGGAACCACAAAAGTTTTTTATATACTTATATGTTTAAGAGCTTCTGAATACATTTTTATTCCTATATTTTTGTTTTAATATAATTAAAGTACTTTGCGGCAATTTAAATTGCTAAGACTTTTCACCATCAAATCTTATGTAATAAAAAAAATCAAGTTTCTCACATAAGTTCGTTAAAAATTGCTGGTTTTTAATTTAGTCACACCTTTATAAAACAACACTAAACACTTAATTTGTAATTAAAAGTACATTTCATAAAAATAATTGCTAATAAGACACACAAATTCAGTTGAAATACAAATTTACTTTATATTATACCTATATATAACCTATATTATATATATATTTTTATTTTAGAGAGTGATTTATGTAATCTGACGTGCTGTTGATTGTACAGCAAAAAAATGGCATCATTGACCTCTACAAATAAGGGCGCATTCACATTTGTAACGTTACGACGCATAAAAACAACGTGACATTGACATTCATTAAGGCGCAGTTGCTACGAGAGGTATTGCACGAGGATTTTCCGAGTGTAACGGATGTCAAGTTACGGTGTTTGGTGGGTCGAAATATTACAAATGTAAACGTACCCTAATAGACACAAAGAGTGTCTTCGTGATTGAAGATTTTACGGTCACCGGGGCAGCGCATGGATGTTGTGACACAGCTACGCGTCCATCAGTGGACAAAGGGCACGATTTTACACAATGTATCAATCAGCTTATTTAGACTGTTGAAGTCTGGTTGGGGATAAACTTTAATATTGGAAATCTTCATATGTATGATACTCAATATTATACTCTGAATACGATTCATATATGTAGATTTTTTGAAAAAAATTAAGCATTAAACCGAATAAAATTATCGCTTTCGGAATATTTAATTTATGTAGGTATCTGTAGATGACATTGAGTGAACAAATATAAATAAATATAAAAGTATTCGTATTACTGATGATTTCGATGAAACAATGAAATTACTAAAACAGTTCCTGAGACAGAACCTAAAACTGAGAATCTAACTGTGAACGCTCAAGTGAGTTCAGGTTCCGTACTCTAAAAATTTTCTTACTCCTCTATCTCACGCATTAATGACATAGAGTTAACAGTACATGGTAAAATTTAGGACATATTGACAACTGATTTTAAGTGGACGGGTGCTTTACTCCTTCAATATCATTCAAAGAGCTGTTAAGCGATCAAAGCTTAATTTGCGAAGTTTAGTAATAAATGATAGTATGATAAATTTTTATACCGTTTTGTTTTGAGCGGAGAGTAAAGGACAAATAAGTCCTGGATGCTATATCATTCTGCAATTTCAGTAATGATAATATTTAACAACTAAAAGCCTGTAGAACATATTATTACACATCACAGATATATAAAATTGTTTAGTCCAGCAAAAAGTGGAGTTCCTTGTCGCTGTTTCGAGAATTTTTGGAACCGAACTTCGCGAGTGTAGATTTAATAACCTAGCATAAACGACGACTCCATATTAAATATATTTGATAGATGTAGCTTTTAGTTCACAAATACGTAAAATACAAAAATACTTGTTATTTAAGTAGACATATCTTATACTGAGCCTGGAACTACTACTATTCAGCATACGGAGTGGCCCTCGGCTGATAAGCTACCGTGAAATAGGACCAGCCGGTGTCTTGCTGTGACTCACTGGATGCTGCGTGCTGTTTTTAATAATCATTCACTCTTCTGGTTACATTTGCTCGTCACTTTTTCAATCAATGAGGTAATTTGTTTGAACTGGTTTTCATCAAAATATAGTTAGACGATATTAAAACCGATTTTGTTTTTATCTTTGTTATTGTGAGATTGGGGACTTCAAAATAACTTAAGTAGTTAGTTACCAAGCATCAATAAAATCGTGATGAAGTTGAAATGCAAATTGAAATTTAATTACTGATTTTACTGTGCAAAATCGGCTATGTTATATGGACAGCGAAATAAAACCAAAAGGAACAAAATCCAGAGAAATCATTACCCAGTTTCGAATTAAACGGTAAAGTAAAACTGATTAATGTTATGACTGGGCACCAACGACGAAAAAAAAAGATGGCGTACCAACGAAGCGGTAAGAAAATTAATTGGTGCGGTTAGGTGCGAAATTGTTCACAGCAGCTGCAACGATTAGCTGATATGACGGGGTCATACGTCGCAGACGGCGCGGCCAGTGTGATTAGTCCACAGCATCCGCTTGTAACCGAAGCCGTGCTTGGAGTCCGCGCCCGCGCCGCCATAACATAATTAAAAATGATTTAAGGCATTCGCTCCGGCTGCTTTGTTTCGCGCATTATGTTTCACTTGTTCGCGTTGCCGTCGTGCGGGCACCTTCATTTTAACGCGGCCGTTCTTAATTCTGTCACAGTTTTTATAACCCTTTTGTATTTATTAATTCCCTTTTGGCTCCGGTAGCGCTACGCTTCTCAGAAAATGATTTTGACGTGACATTTCTTTGGGTCGGGCCGTGTCCCTGTGTTAATGAAGCGTCCGATTTCGGCGCCAATCATTTTTGGGAAAATATCATTTTGGGTTAATTAACTTACTTTAAAATTCCTTTGTTCCTAAAACAGAATTTCGATTGTCTAGGAAGGTGGATTCACAGAAACCGTAGAGTCAGATTTATAGATCGAAGCATTAAAGGCATTCCGAAACGCGCATAGGGTAATCTGTGGTCACTAATGACTCAGAGTTAAGATCACATCACAGAACATCACCGGGAGTACACTAAACGTAGTAGGTAGTAAAATCTTGGTAAACAATGGGATTGCGGTCCCGTACCTGGCGAGGTGTCGAGCTTTAAATAAGTATTAACAGGATTAACTTCGGCTTGTTGACGCGTCGCGGTCAGTTATCGAATTTCGCGAACCCGGCAACCGTGTCCTCATGGTCTAAATATAATTCACCATGGGCCATTCAGCTTGACGACCGCTTGATGTAAGAAATTGGAGATGTCGGTCGTTCAATTGCAACGAATAAGTTTCAATATTGTATAGTAGGTAAGTTTCTATAGGTATATTACATTTATCGAATTCGATATATTGTAAGTTTTATTACATAAATGTGCCGATAGAGTTGGATTATCGGAAACAAAAAGTGTTAAGGTCCATTTAAAATTCGGTTCACATCTCACTAAATATACATTTGGAACGATATCTAAGAAATATTTTGGTTAGATAATAACCTTGATGTTTAAATTAATCCGAAAAGAAAATTTAAGAGTATACTAATAACATCAGCTTTTCATATTTCATTGAAGGGATTGTTATTGCGTAAATAATCCTGTAGTTCAGCGTTATGAAGTAGCGAGATGTTTGCGGTTGCCGCTAGGTGGAGTAGTGATCCATCATGATGGCGATCTATCAAGGTACACGGAGACAACCGATCCATGTGCTACTAAATACATTACGTATGTTGTACGTCCATGTGTGAGCGTCTTTTGTTTGCGGACCTTTTAAAATGATTAATTAATGAAAATGACTCATCGTTATCGATAGCCATACGAGTTTCGTTTCCAAGAATTGGATTGTAAACATTTACATGCACAGTAAAATTATTAGGAGAACGATGGGGCCGTTATTAGTGTAGTCGGTCTGCGATTGCAAAGGTAAAGCAAGTTTCGTAAAAGTAGGTCGTCAGATTGTTTATTTTATCCTTCCGCTCCCCATTCAGTAGCAGAAAGTTACTAATCTATTGCCAGTTACCAGTTGCTTGGTTAAACATTTAATATCCAAGCGGCACTGGGATCAGGCTGATAAAAATTTGATTTTATCCCTAGAGTAGACGTATGCTTCAGCAAAGGGTCTATATTAGCTGATAATAACGATAATGAAAATTACGCCTTTGATATCATGAGATCTTAATAGGACATCAAAATATTCGCGTGTGAACGTGAATCTAAAATTAAAATCACTTCTGAAGCAACACGAAGCATGAATAATAAATAATTAGCGGTCATTAATCCGTTGTTTATTACGTTTTGGTTGCGCGGACGCAACATAGTCGGCGGAGTGTCGGTGGTTAATTAGTTTTTTGTGCGCGGGGCGGGCCGGCCGACGCCATCAAGTTACGATGAGTTGGCCTTTCGGCTACCGGCGCCGCGCCAGTAATTATACACTCGTTACTACCGTGCTGCGCCGGAGACGATGGATACGTGACTGTGCATACAGACATATGACATAAGAAAAGTTCTCGATTGACCAAAAGAAAACGTTTAAATTGTTTATATAAATTGAATTCGCTAAAAAATCCTAGACACAGTCATATAGCTTACCGTATTAATACCGATTGGAAGGGGCTAAAACGTTTGGGGAGCAGATTATAATTGAGAGAAAAAAAATGTCAAGCCACTTTAACTTAGTTATATATAATCATCGCAAATCGCGCGAAGACAAAATCTGTCTTATTATAAAATGAGGACTAACATTAGTACCACATTTAAACCATTATCCTACAAATGAGTGAACACGTCTCATTCATTTGAGGTTTTATCGTCTGCCATTGTCAAAACGCTTTAGGCGGCCAATGGTTTAAACCACATACTAACTTTAGTCCTCGTTTAATAAATAATAAGATGGCATAAGTTTCACCAGAGTGTCAAACCAAATTTAATTCAAAAATATAAGCACCAAGATAAATCAATATAGAGACGTTCCAAGATTTCCCTATACAGCGCCCTTTTGACAACTAACGAAAAGGAAAGGGGAGCGCACGCGCACAAGTGTCGACAATAAATTCCATCGATAAAATCGACTACGTCGTCGTCGACGGCGGCGGCTGGCGCGCTCGGTAATTTTTTCTTAACGACGTACGGCGTAACCCGGTGGCGACGCGTGCGCTTACGCATTTTATTCCTCTCGCTTGCATCAAGCGGCCGACACAGAAATAATTGTCCACCACTCAGCATAGATGGTTATCAGGCGTCTATTAAAGACGATCTTAATGTAATTTTTTTGTATGGAATTAGAGAGGCTCGAAGCTAAAGTGCAGTCTGAAGCGTGCCGGTTGTAACGGGGGCAATTGGAGGATTGACGCGCCACGATTGTTTGTTTGTTTTGGACTATAAATGGGTGGTTTTAAATTTTTACAGCTACACCGTATCAACACTTTTTATTCTCAAATATACAGCGCTGGAACTATGAACAGGTTAGCTATGACGTAAAATTTATGCAATATTTTTTTTCGATGCAAATAATGCTATACTTTGGTGAGCACATAAACTTGAAAAAGGGGACGATTAGGAAATTGAGGCATCACCGAAATAGTTTCTTTAAGTTAAAAGATTTTGTATCAATTATCCTGTGATCCAAAGAATAACGAATGAATGAATTAACTAAAAAATGTGTCTAAATAAAATAGGTAATAATAGTAGTATTTCTTTTTAATTCGGCTCAATTTCAACGATAATGGATCGTAATCGAAATCTTCGGATCAGTTCCTTGATATATTTATTTCATTACATGTGACAACAAAATAGCGAAATAAAAAAAAAATCGATTTTTGAGTGGTACAACAGAAAGATCATGTTCTATAAAGTCACTTAGTTTTTGAATTTTCTTTTTGATTATTTCGTTTTGGGGTTGTAATTTCCTCATAATGGTTAGAAAATCTCGATGGAAGCAGTGGTTAGTGCGCTCGGTCTGCAATAAGGTTGTTAAGCGGCAACGGCCGGTAAAAGGATATTGACCAAAAATTTTTTATCTCAAGCTTCTCCGTGCTTCGGAAGGTAAGTTGAGCCGTTGATCCCGGGTGAGCAGTGGTTAACATCCACCAATCCACACTGGGTCCGTCTACTGTGTGACGGGTTCGATACTTAGACGAATTAATGAAAGGCTAGCTAAGCTTGAGAATTGATTTATTTTATGATAAACAAGTAAAGGGTAAAGAAAAAATTTGTAACAAACAAAAAAAATGAATATAAAAACAGTTCGTCTGTTTAACTAAATATAAAATTACAATTACCAAATAGAACAAATACATACCCCTATTTGGGTTTGCCTTGATACGTAAAGTTGGACGATATTTCAAGGTATAATTTTATTTTAAATAATTTATATTTTAATCATAATAACTTCATATAATATTTTATAGTTAAATTTATACGATTTACAATAACATGTTCACAACAGAAGATTTTTTACGAACTGACATTCATAAAGAGCATATTGGATTAGTCAAAATTTCAAATTACGAAAGGTGAATAATAAAAAGAAATCATGTTGAAGATCAGAGACAAAAAGTTTGCATGCGGATACCTAGGACAAAATAAACGGTAGTCGGCACACCGTTACAAGTGGATCACGACTTATTCTAGCAATAGGCTGGTGATAATAACGATGAATACAATATATAGCCACATTATGTATCCGTAATAGAAGACGCCCTATTACGAATGGCAATGTTATTGTTGTAAATAATACTTTTTGGTGAGGAAGAGAGAGAAAGGGCATTTGGTCATCCATCTAATGGCCAGTTGTTGTGGAAGTTCCTTAACATTCGCGATCGTAGACCGAAACTACTGATTGTGACATCTTCGAGATGTCTTAAAAGTCAATTGTATCTCTTAAACAGCCAGTTGCACAAACGTCCGTTAAAATAGTATTAGTTTAATGGGTCATTACCCATACAAATTTGACATTCATTAGAGCTAAAAAGGCGTCATTGAACTTTAATGGATGTTTGGGCAACTAGCCGTAAATTAAAACTCAAACAATTATTCTTCAAATTCTATAAAGTATGTAGTTTATTAAAAAAATAAACCTATGTTTATTTAAAAGTGTACAGATACATGAGACAGCAGCTACTGAATCCCATTGATATATATTTTTTTTCAAATAGTAGCTAGTATGAACCTTCTCACTAATTACGAATGACCATTGAAAATCTCAGGGTTATCACTATGTAGAATATTTATTATGTTCTATTTGATTTTATTATATTAGTAGGATAATTAATGAATTGTAAAATTTGCTGGAATAAGTGTAAAAAAGAAAGTTACTGATATTTTCAGACTCTAATAGTCATACTGTTAATGACGGTATGGCGTATTTTTTCTAAATTTCGCAAATAAAGCAGTGTGTTTTTAAATTCGTTAATATAAATGGCAATACTGAAAGAAATAATTTCTATCCATTTTCAAGCTGTACCAGTAAACGCAAACAATAAATAAGATATGTAGCACATTATTATTTAACGACATATCTTCATCCAATTTATCTATGTTTCTACTAACTTTCGCGACATAAGTTTACCGAGAAATAGTTTAATGCCGCTATCATAGAATCTAAAAGAAATTACAAACATCAGTCGCGCCGAAGGCTTATTTTAAAGAGAAAAACGGCGTAAAAAGTAGAAAAACACCAAGCCATCGATACTTATTACGCTAATTGCTGTGGCAGCTATAAACAATTTTAGTTGCAATGTAACATTGGCAATTTATCACTGTCACATATCGCAAATTGCGCGTACTCATTAAAATAATTAATTTTAATTAGGACTTAATTGGTATAATGTGTGTCGACAACCCTAAATGGTGTCGGGTAAGGCGGCATAGTACGTGCAGCTATGTTACATTATCTTTAATTAAAAACTTCGAGAGACCATCTCTAGATTAGTCCGAGCGTCACAAAAAGGGGTTATACGAGGCTCTGACGAAACACCACGATCGGTCACGATACACACCTTTATTTTTATCTGAAAGAGGCCATTGTTAAAGTTAACCGAATTTGCTGTACAATAAAAAGTGGCTAATTAAGAAATGTTCGAGCAGCCGTTAAAATATTCAGACTTCTTTTGATTTTGCCTCCGGAGCTTTATATTATCCCGGCTGGTATGTTCAAATTAATGCGTCTACAATCTGAATGTGGTGTTCCATTAATTCTTTATGGCCGGTAGCGGCCGATCAATTAACGTGTACAAAATGTTTCGTCGAAATGTAACAAATGTTCGTGTAACAATATAAGCAAGTATCATATTAATCAAGAGTCATTCGTTCTATCTGATGTATTTGACTATTTATTAATGATTTATAGAAAGCAATTGGGTTGGTTTGTTTAAATTACAATACAAAATACAACAGACTCGATGCTTCATCAGTTAACGTATTACTAAAAATGTACAGTATAGATGAAAATAAAAATGAATTTAAAAAGGATTTAAAATATATGCATTCAATTTACTTAAAAACTTTTTATATTTATTTAGGTTGTTATGTTCTGTTTACTCTTGGGATGATCTTTTCCACTTTGTATAAGTCATATTGCATAAAGTAAGAAACGATACATATATCTCTACAGCTGGATATATTACGATGTCATCGCCAGAATGATAGAATTAAGTGCTTTTATTATGAAGTTGGATATGTAAGAGATGAATTTAAGTAGTGAATAGTTTAGAGGTTAGCGTAGTGCGTTTGGTGCGTAATTGGAAGGAGTAAACTTTCCTAAAGGTAGGTCATGAAGTAGACAGTTCGCGTTATATCTGCAAACGTTAAACAGTAAACATTTATTCTTAATGGGAAACGCTTAAAAATCCAATCTGGATGTGTTTTTGCACACGGTACTACGCTCAAGAGCCTTTCTAAACGTCCATAATGTCTTAACGTACATTTTTTATAAACATAGATATAATTAGATCCGTAAACTATTGTTTTCTATTTTCTCGAGTAACACAAATATCCTTTACGAGAATAAAGATTCTTATGCCCAGAAAAGAAAGAGACAACTGCAAATTCCAACAGATAAGATGTAAAAAATTGTAGATTACACGTCTGCGTTGCAGGGATCGGCATCTTTATCATAATAACGGAGATTGTGCGCCATTCCGCGCGTTCCTTACATGAACAAGACTACTCCAATACTAGTTAGGATATAATTAGGTGACGTCACATAAATAAGGCGAGCTTATTTAAAATAAGGCGCCTTTAATTAAACCATAACAACTACTTTGATAAGTATCAGTTAATATTTGTTTTTGAAATTAATATATAACACTAGTTTACATAATAAGGTTTTTCAAAGGTTGCGATTATTGAATTTCATTGAAATTATTTAACGTACTAGATAAATAATAATAAAAGATGAAAATAGTGTAAGAAGATAGATAGTATTATCGTGTTTTCGAAACCAAGCACGGTGCGAAGGTTACTAATGTAATCTCCTTATTGAATAAAAGAAATTGCCCATTCTTATTGTTAACTGCTATTGTGAAATAAAAAACTTTAACATAAATAAATATGTTTATAATATACCACTGAAGTTACAACACGCATACCGACAAAATTATACCTACTTATGAGAAACTTTGCATTTCTTTGTTTTGAAAATTTTGATGTTCAAATTTCACGCAGAAAAAATCGAGAGAAAAAATGCTGTCAATTAAAATGATATTTTCTAACGACAGAGACTGTTGTGTAATGGGTGTCATGACAAATAAGCTGGATTATCAAATGCGTCAGCACCACATTGTCGTAATGTTTCGATTACACAATCTTGTTGCTTTCAGACGTCTCAGACAGGAGCTCATAAGATTTTGTTTACTGAAGGGACGCCCTCGTAAGCGAATATTATTCAACATTCATGTCGATAGATTTGTCGGGAGTTTTATTTCATTGTCAATGCGTTTTTCCACTAGAAATATATATTTTTTTATAACAGCCATTATAGAAGTAAAAAGGAGAGAGAGAGAAGATAAAAGGAGAAGGTTCTATGTAGGATGGATATTTTTTTTCTGTATGTTCACCGTTTTCTCCGCGAATAGGAACGATGACTGATTTTTGTTTGTATGTTTGTCAGGATGATTTTTGAAGAATATATAACAAACTTTAATGTCGCATGACGTGGAAGAATTTGTACATTTTACCCAGTCATCATCGCAATTGTAGAACCGATTTTTAAAACTCTTATTTTATCGAAAGCTAATTAATGGGCCTGAGATAGTCTCATAAAAAATTTATCGGAATCGGATAAGCAGTTTTGATTTCTCTTTCACAAAATAAATGGAAACGCTTTGCCAAACAACCAGAATACAACATTTATTTCATCAAAGAAAACAAAAAAAAAAATCGCGCATTTTGCTTTCTTATAAATAAAACCTATTTTAAGAACTTGAAAAAAAAAAAGATAATTTAAAAGGAGGTTCATATGTTAATGAGAATTCTATTGAAGTCGGGCGGTAAATAATTAATAATCTTCACAAGATCACCGCCTGATTTTTTTATGTTATTTTTAAAATTATATATAAAAATTTGACATTAACTTGAAAAGCGCGATTTTTTTGTTATTTCACAGTACGCTTCCAGTTATTTTGTTATAAAAACAAAACTTCTAATCCGATTTCAATAATTTTTTTATCAGCTCTCAGAGGGAAATATTTAGTGTATGTAGCTGTAGTATATCAAGTAAACTGGAACTACTCATAATATGGAATAAAGTTGCAACTTTATTGGTACTGATGGAGATGTCTGATTTTCTTTGATGTCAAAACGAGTTATTATCTTGTCAGTCATTGGATACTTTGTAAGGACAAAAGATATCAAACATCCGAGTCGATTGACTTTTCGACGATATTTACATCATCATAAAATCAAAACCAATGTTATTCTTCCAAAATAAAATTGGTCTACGATGCGGAAGTTAAGCAACATTCGCAAGGGCCAGTTATAGGATGGGTGATTAAAAACATTATTATCTCGAGCTTCTTGCTACAGAAGGGACGAAAAAGTTAGTCCTGGCTATTTGATTCTATCCATAGGAAAGGCCTGTGCCCCTACAGTGGGGACATTAAAAGGCTGCGGAGCAATACTGAAAAGCTCCGAATTTGAATTCACTCATGTCACTCAATTCCAAATATCAATCGGATATTCGGCGCATCAAAATAAAGTCAAATCAGTTTCTTAGTTTTTATAAGTTTTCATAGGTTCAGCCATTTAAAAAAAAAAAAAAAACTAATTTAGTTCAAAGCAATTGAGTCTATAGAATTCAACATAGGTTACCTGGAAGAAATCGCAAAAGCGATAAGGGTGCCTATTGTATGCGTTTCTGTATGTTCATGTCGTTTATGCAACCTTATTTGAGACCTTGACAATGTGCTTACGTAAGGTAAAGTTCTAGGACACGTAACGAGTAGGATTCGTGGCACGATCGACCGCCGCACACCGCGTCGCTCGCCTGACGACGCTCCCCGCACGCGTGTCGTTGTCGCCTCGCGCACCTCTGCATAATTGCGCAGCCGCAGCCTAATGTGCGGCCTCGCGGAATGTAGCACCTTCCACCTTAACGAGCCTACCGCCCGTCACGCGCTCGCCACTTCTAGCCGCAACGTCCGCCGATTTATATCGCACACGACTAACACCTATTTGCGGTAATGCTCATCCTATTTTATTACAAAATTTACGATACCCGAGATTTATGCACCTACTTAGTTAATAATGTGGCTGCCCTATGCGGCTACCTAACGAAAGGAGGAACATTATTCGTAATGAAAAGCCACCGGATCACCGGTGCGTCGACGGGTGACGTACGCTTTCATTACGCACGGGAATAAATCAAAATAATACGGCGAGGTGAGATAGCGAATGGAAAATCAGGCGCGCGCCCGCCCTTTGATTTATGCCGGTAATTTTCCGGGCGGTTACGTAAGCAACTCGCGATTTTTCTCCGTGCACACACGTAATTAGATAATTTTCATGAATTACTCAGACTACTGAACTCGGCGGTGGCTTTTTGGATTTATTTTGCGGACGGATACTGAACTTCTCGCAAATTAAAGAAGTTTGATTGCATTGAAGTTTATTATACCGTCTCGCCAGGTCAAACCAATTTCGAATGCTTTATTAAAATTATTCTTTAACATGTTTGTATTATCTCAGTAATAATTGACAGATCTTTTTTATTAATAATAAATAAGAAGATTAACAAAGAATACGAGCTGTGAATTAATAAGCTCGAGGGACCGGTCGCCTGCATCCAGCGACTGTTTTCGTATTAATTTCTGTCACATATTTAATTGCTCACCTCTGACTTAAGCTTTTTAATAAATTCGAGGACAGACAGAGACGCGGGTCGTCCAAAAAATACACGGCCAAGGCCCACTCGACCCAAAAAACGTTGGATTTTAATTTATAAAAGACAGGACAAACGATTAATAATTTATTTGTATCCTCCATTTCGTGCGCGCGAAGGGTTTCGAGCGTTAAAAACAACCGTTAAGACCAACGACTTTGTATACCTCGCGTTTAGTCCGAAATGCCAATTGCGGGTAGACACAAGTATACAGCGAACCGGAATGTCGCTTTTAAAAAACCCGCAAATAAATAAATCGCGTCGCACACACCGGCAGTGTAAAAAAACATCCACCATATTCGATTCTTTAATGTGATTTTAAAAAAATAGAAGTAAACGGTGGCTCGCTCCGATTGAAAATGAATGAGGGCGAGCGCGATAGTGGAAATTAGCATTGAGGTAGGATTCAGGAGCGGCTTTTGTGCGATCATATCGAGGTGTATTCTTTGAGCTTTTTACGGTGGCGCGGCGGCGCGCCAGGCGCGTCTTTTCAGTCCTTATTACGTGTCTGTCGCCTTTTTGTTGCCTATAATTAAAGGGCCGATACGTAATTATACGTTGATATGTTTCAGACATTACTGATATATATTTTTCAAGGTATCACACTCGTTTGTTTGATTAGTCTGTTCATGTTAATCTTTAATTAATCAAATGTCAAAACTAATTTCTGGTTTGTCAACTTTCATAACATTGATTTGGTGTTTTATACAAACAATGACATAATTACTGTTATTTCGTTCAGCTTTTTAAGTACTGGAGAAACTAACTACACACTGTACCTATAATTGAATCAATGTTGATCGACATCGCCTTTATGTTTCCATATAAGTAAACAGCTCGCATGGGCTCCGTCAGCATTAGTAGAAAGTAAATAATTGAAATCCGAACCATTAGAGAGATTAGATCGTGAAAGACGCTGACGCGACCATCGAGATTCATAAATTAGCGATTACGCACACAACCAATAATAACGGCAACAATGGGATTGAATGCAGATGAGCGCGAGCGGGCAGAGCGAGCGAGCGAGAGCGGACCGATCGACATTTGTATGCGATATCTAAGCGCACAATTGGATGCCGGCGCGAGTCTTCGCGCTAATGGTACACTATCGAGCAATCGTTTGAGAGGTGCCCACCGTGCGGCGGGCGGACCACACTTAGCGGCGATAAATAAATAATTCAATTTCAGTAACGCACTATAGGTACCACGACAATTTTTGTGTTCGAAAACCGCAGAAGCGACCACCGCAGTTGAACCACGGACAAATAAAAGTTGTTTTTGAAATTTAAAAAACAGTGCAATATAGCTCAGCGATACTTGTCCATACATATCTATGCAGTGTCGTAGGTTGTAGCGGATGTTATCTCTTACATTTTGATTAAGAAGAATATTTTCCAGTCATTGTGTGTCAATGCAAAATTGATAAAAAATAATAAGCAGATAAGATTTCAAGCGAAATATGCACCCAGTTCGGTAATCCGTATTATCGGTTAATTTAAATAGCTAGCATTTCTTAATACTCAAATCTGCTAGCATTTCTTGTTGCGTAGCACCTCATTAAAAGAAACAAAAAAGTGTAAGCGATGCGAAAACGAATCGCCATAACGGCAACCGGAATTCAATAATTATAAGGTACTTTTACATTTAAGACTTCCAAAAAGGTCGCGGTAATTAAAATGTCTACCGATAATAGTGTTAACGCTTAATATGAGATGTATATGGAAGTATTTGCATATAAAGAGTTTATTATACATAATCGAACTTTTTCATTACAAACAAGTGGAGAATATTTATGATTTTTAAAGACCATCGGTAACTAACTATGGTGTTATAGTGTAATTAATAATGATCAAAGTATGTGAAAGTTACTGATTTATTGGCGTGAAAGTAAACATTCCTTCCCTTTCAAGGAGGAATATAAAAATGTTTATAAGACACCCGAGTTACTCTTGTATTAATGAGCAATTAAAATTCATATTTCAATAAGGAATGTATGCCCTTAATTGTGATTTATTTGAGACTGTTATTGAAAGGCCAATTAGTCTCACAATCGTAGAAATATTTTATTAACTCGATGTCGCATGGATCAATTAACCTTTCAAATGGTTTTTCAATTTAACAAAGGTAAATTTTTGTTCGTGGAGTATCAAAATAACTGGGTAACATCTGTAGAGGCAATAGCTCAATAAAGTTGAAGCAGAATGTCTTACGGTATTGTTACTACCTTAGTAAAGCTCACTGAGAAAGAAATTCGATATTGTCTGTATCAAATACATACTCGCAAACACGTGAGAAACTCAAATGAGTATATTGTATAAAAGAAATTATATAAACTATTAATGGAGTGCAAGAATCATAAGAGTCTCCACGCAAAAATACATGTCAATAAATACAATCGGATAATTTGAAGATATATGTTTGATATGGCTTTAGCAACCTACAGCTTATTTTCTGTATCAGTTTATATGGTAAAATTTAGGGTATAACGAGGCAGGCATGTTCTTGCAGAACATTAAAAAATAAAAAATGCTCAAGTGCGTCGGATTCATTCTCGAAAGATTCCGTACACAACACAAACATTACTCTTTCAAAAAAAATGGCTTTAACAATGATCTATTGCTTATATAGGTATCAGTTGATTAAAAGTAATGCCCGTTTTCACTAACATAGAACAAAATATAGCTTAACTAGGAAACGCATAATCTTACGAATCGCCCAAGCAAATTAGTTTAATTTCGAACAAAACTTCTTTTTTTTTTAATTCCTTGACTTTTTATGACCTGATATATTACGTAAACGCCTAACGCAAGGCGCTGCATAACGCATATTATAACTTTAGATACTGCTTAATGTCGTTTGGTGGATCCTAGTCATTGGTGAAATGCATTTTCACTTAAGGTGATTCCTAAATAGGCGACAGATTTGGGCGACTCCTAAGCTCAGTGAAAACGGGCATAAATCTCGTTATTGGTAGTGTTGGAGCACTTAATGAAATGTATTCTGATCAAGCTTTATAGGTATAGTTTAGAAGACAGAAGCACACACAAATGCAATTTCAAGGTTACTTTATGGGATTAATTATAGTGATTTGCTACCTTATATCATTTAATGTTGTGGTTATAGGTTTGTTGTAGTATACCAATTTTTTTTTGGTAATTGTAGAATAATTTCATACAGTGCTAGAGAGCCGCTGTCTGAGAAACAAGTTGTCTCAGTTTGGGTAGCTGTTAATAAGGCGATAGCTACACTGTAGTTGGTGACATATTAAGTATTTTTATTATATGTATCATTGTGATTAACAAATTATTCTGTCATTTAAGGATAACAGTCATAATGACACGTGTTATAAAAGAATTATCTATAAAGGTTTAAAAGATAAAGCGCTAAAATAGACTGACAAATGTTTATTACATTATATAACTTTTTATCATAGTAAGTCGTGATAGGGGCAACAGTGATACGTATTCTGTGACGATTTCAATTGTCAACCTATTAAGATTCAAAAGATACAAACCTGTAATAGATAGTCGAGGTCATGACATATGTTAAGATATTTTCGGTACGGAACCCTAAAAAAAGAAGTGTAGCAAGAAAACGATGCTACAACTCCCATTTAAAATTGTTAGTCCATTTCTATCGGTCATTAACCACATTACCTATAGATAGTGGTCGGTAACTTGATGTCGTGACTTCAATTTCCCTGCATGATTTCCGACATTGGTGCCATTACGATTTCGATTAAGCTATCAAAAGGAGCAAAAAGACTAGTTTAGGGTTTAACATTGTCATTTGTGATCAGATTCTTTACTAGCGTCTAATTTAACGAGAAAATTAAGTGTCACAAAAACGTCTCTCTTAGCACAGCAACTGCGTATAGAAAATTTTTCTTGAGTGTTCGTCAACGTCTAGAATCTAGATGGGATCTATAAGATTGGATGATTAATTAACCTACTTTTGTATTTAGTTTTATTGGATACAAATAGATCTAATTTGAAATGTGTTTTCTTAAAAGTTACTGCCGACTACCGACTTTTTATCGAAGTCAACATTTAAATATCTACAGATTGTAATAACCAATAGAAACAAAGTCACAATTATTTAGAAACGTATCAACTCTTGTATGGTATACCCATCAACAGTAAACTAACAAGCAACACAAACAAAACTTGGATAATGCGTTTAAAATATTCAAAACGTACGTACAACTAAGAAATGGAAGATCGCTATAACTTGTCGCAATGAAAACCTACATAAGTCTCTAGTTGACAGTGATACGGTCTCGTTTGTACGTACGCTGCGTGTAAACACGGTCTATACGTCAGCGTGTGTCGCGACATCGTGCGTTGCATGTAACTTCTGTCTGACGTATGCGACGTTTGATCCGTTTCAGAGAATTTCGATTCCTCCAATTGGTTTCGGCTGTATATTGTCTCGTGTCAATGAGCCTGTCTGGTGCCCGAGAACAAATTGAAAGTCGTTTATTTATATTGAAAGATTAGTGTGGCGCTGTCGAAAGTTTGATTGTGGAAAGACTAACGCTATCGATATTAACTTACATACATGTCGATATTTAAATCTATTTTTTTTTATCAACGTCAGTTGAGAGCAGAGTTCGCTGATAAATATCAACGGATATATATCGATTGATATATACATCGATATATATCAATTGATATTTATAATATTTGTTGTTAGTTTTAGTACTGAGTATTTAATCTCAGCTAGAAAATTAACCAACTCTATGTGACGCTAGCAACATTGGCCTGAAGTAGCAATCTTATTTACTATAAATTTCGGATTTTCCCCCATACGTTACTGGAAATCCTCGCTCGCATACTACTTTTTAATTATTTCTTTATTAAAATTGCTGCGATCTTAGATTTGCCACTAGCAAATCAAAGACCGCAGCTTTTCATATGCATGATATTTATCGGATAAATATCATATATCTGATATTTTGATATTTATTATAAATATCGGCTTTTTGCGAAACCTGGTTGAAAGTATACTTCTATTGTTTTTATTATGTTTATATATTAAGTGTAGAGTAAAGAATATTATCTACGTAGGTACTTAATAGATATGTAACAGATTGATTAGAGCAGCAGTAAAGCAAAAAATAACTAAATTGCTAATATATATTTATATAACATATCGCGCAAATAAAATATTTTGACTTTGTCTAACTAGTCATGTGGGGGCAGAAGGGGTCCTTTCTGTTTAAACCTCTGTATAATAGAAACCAACATAAGAAATTAAAGAAATGTGATTCAGATTGGTATGTTAGAACACTTGAGCGTCATGTCGAGAGAGGTGCGAAGGAGAGGTTGCTTAAACTGCGTTTTCAAAAAAAAAAATAAGCTTTGTATAAAAAAATAAATATACCCGCTAACCCACTTTACCTATATTATTTTAATACAACTTATTTGTATTATCCGTCTTAACAATTTTTAATATTACTGGCAACATATATACCACAAGCAAAAACTGACAGCTAATGATATGAACTTATGATCTGATGACAATAACTGTTGGGTCAGCTAATGAGACTGTTCTTAATACAAAAGTACCTAATTTATTTCAATCAATAGTTGACATAAGTTATAAAAATAACGATAAGTTCAAAATTCATTTAGATTTTCTGACCGGAAAAGTCAATAGCGTTGGCGGCGAACGCTTATTGAGTCATTTATCCTTACTATAAGCGCAATGATTAATATCCCGGATATTTAGTTCGAGGGGCCCACGGCTACACAGGAAAACAGACTGGGATTGATAGAACAAAAAGAGATGATATAATGTTGCGGCATGATTAATGGAGTATTGATTGATAACTAACTTTTTAATCGATAATCTTCTAAACAAAATCTAGTAACATTTTTCTTATAATATGATCATTTACACACACACCAAGAATATCATTTTTGCAAAATATCACCTACGGTTTGTATAAGTAATTACTATTATCCGTTTTCTAAATTATTTGATTTCAGATAAGTAAATGGTTTATTGAGAAAGTACTGAGACACAATGTGACAAAATGTAGGGTATGTATAACGAAATAATCGGCGCGAAGCGGTTTAGTTGTCGCGTAGTAAGTGATAAATAAAACGTAATTGAGAGACGGAAACGACCAATGAGTAAATCTCGTCCGTCAATTTATTTAAATTATTTATTAGTGGCCGGCTATAGACACCCGCCGCGATCGCTTTCAGACCGCGTTCACAGAGTCCGGACGCGCGCAGTGATGTGCTGCTGGAGCAACAAACAGTATCGATATCAAAGAGTCCACGTTATAGTTTTTAATACTCAATATCTTTATTGTATTCATAGGTATATAATATGTTACATAGTTTAGGTTCAGCTAGATTCACTATGACAATCTCATCATAATCAACTTATAAGGTTCAAGTGCGGATTGAGTATTATTTATTGGGTTCAAGCTGTTCTTAAGCACTTGTGAAAACCGAAAAAATGTACCATCTCATTGTAATTATTGTAAGGAACTTAACGAAGCCTTTTTTTGTGACAGTTTTATTCATACTAGCTGTTTTCTCGAGACTTCCTACGCGTAAATTATAGTCATTGCCCCTCATGTATGACGTAGCTTCCCGTAGGTGGAAGAATTTATAAAATCGCTCCTGTAGATTCGGAGCTTATTCAATACAAATTAACAAATATTTCTTCTTTATAATATTAGTAAAAAAAAGGTCAATTTGAAAAAAACCTGATGGGAATAACGTCGCTTTCCACTACAATAATGAATACGGCAAAACAAAATAATACACAATCAACATACAAACAATTTTAACGAATTATTAAAATGCAGATATAACTAGTCCAAAGCAAATCAGCTACAAAAGTATTTAACATGTATTTGCCATTGATTCTAAATTTGACAAATATATTAATACAAGCTGTTTCCATCCGGTAGATGAAAAAGAATACGAACAAATAATTATTATTCATGTTTATTTAGCTAAAGAATACATCGCTTTCTCTGTCCCTATTTTCCTATGTATACTTAAATCTTTAAAACTACGCAATGGACTTTTTCATGGATAGGGTGATTCAAAAGAAAGGTTTTTATGTATAATACAAGAGCACGCGGGCGAAGCCGCTGACGGAAAGCTAGTACAATAATAATATAAAAAAATCTTACTTATCAAAATGGTGTGGGTAATTAGAAATTTGTAATTTTATCGATAAAGTTGAATATCGATAGTTGCATAGCCAAAGATGAGTTAGGTTAGTTAATTTGTGCAGATACGGCACAATGGACGAGGAAATAATATATGTACGACGTACTCGTGTGAGTACACGTAGTTACACGGAGATGTAATTGGCGTAATTGGATGAATCTGGACGCGCTTAATAATGGACCATTGTCGTAATTCAAATGGCAATTCATCGTTGTGAAAGAAATGGTTCATTATTATTCAATTAAAAAGTTTGGTTCTATTATTGTAACGACGTCCTATATTCTTTCTATCGCGTAGACATAATTGAAAGCCGTCACTGTTTTCATTGTCAGAAATTTCACAGTTTTGTTGGTATTTAAATATTTTCTTTCAGTTTATTAGAAAATTGCAGAAGTAAAATACGAAATCGTTGATTACTTTTCATAATTTAATAGAAAAAGACGACTCTATTATAGCAAATGCAAACCAGATCCTTAAGTTAATCATAATAACATTAGGTCTCACAGGAACAGATTGCACTCGCATTTCTTTGCAGTCAGAATTGTTTACAGTTATATTATCAACTACACTCTCGTTAGTAGATCATAAGTAGGCGTATAATAGGTTATTTTCTTTAGATTTCCACAAACAGTTCAGCTAGTAGTCTCCCATAAAGGACATCTTCTTCATAACGAATTTATGAAGAAGATGTTCTTTGTGGGAGACATCCACGACAGAAACAGGCATGTCACACCAAAAATTAAAACAATATACGCCTCTCAATCTCCTTACATAGTCATCTTTTAGCTTTGATAGCAGAGAAACTCACCCATTGATGTCGGTGACAGACCAGAAGTGTTTCAGCACCGCTTTCGCTAGTAGATACCACAGCTGGGTCCAAACCCACGTAGACTTCTCTATGGACGACGAGAGGAACTCTTTGGTCTCCTCGTCGGCGTTTAGCTGAACAAATTTTGACTTCAGATCGGGGTCCAAACGGCTCTTGTCAACTCGATACCACTATAAAGAGAAAAGATGGTGTATAGTTCATTTAAACTCGAATAAGGTATTATTTTCAATTCAGTTGTCCAGGAATGACTGTACAACATAGCCGTTGAACATAAGCCTGAAGATTATTAATAATATTTTTCAGAATTATATATATATTTTTCTGGTTTGTAAGGCTAATTTCATATAAAAATACAGCAATAATGGCCGATTTAGTAAAAGAACAGCAGCACTACAATGTAATCGTGAACGTAGGACGTTGCGTATTAGTATGATTAAAGGGAAGGTCGACTCCAAGCATAATACGAATATATAAATTGATGAGCTTAGGTGTTCCTAATGAAACTATATAAAAAGACTAATCGAGGTGCAAATAAGAGAGTATAATATGAAAGAGCTGGTTGCTCGTCACCCGTTGTGTGTTTAAGCCAGCCGCCGCGGCCCTACAAAGACTACGGCCGCTGTTAATTTCACGCTGACTCGAATTAACATTTCTTTACGCCACAGCATAATGACGAATTAAAAAAAAACCTCTCGCCTCTACATGAGGTAATGATGAGCGGACGGTGGCTGGACGCAAACTCATCAGACCGACTTAATTAATACAAGATGTGTCTTTATATTAAAAATCGGAAGAGGCTAAAATCTATAGATCCGAAGACGGTTCTGTACGTACACAGAAATATATTGTGAAATAGTATAACGGTAACAAAATATCCGTGTTAAACATAGAGATGTTAATAAGCCAACTTTGTTATTCTATTAGTAAACGTGACTTCTCAAGAACTGTGTATAATACTGTTGTGATCCATCCGACCGGTATATTTTTAAAATACAATTTGACAAGTCAACGTTTGTTTGTTTTAAAAATAATAAAAAAATAAGTTTAAAGATTTCTTCTATTGGTTCTAAGGAAATAGTAAATTGTCAACCGGACGAATACTAATACTAGAAAGAGAAAAGAATTGATTTACATCGTATAGGCAACGAAACTACTGAACCAATTTAAAAATTCTATTATTTCTTTCATCCACTATAGATAAATGTTATACAAGTCAGGGTGACATAGGCTATAATTTACTTGGCCGAATTAACGGAAAAACAGCTAGTCCATACGTTTGTGGAGTTTTTACTTTGGATCGAGGAACCCAAATAATTATCTAAAACCGGTAGTTGAAACAATCGTCACGGCAAATCGAACCGTCATTCAAGCCCGGCGTGTCGGCTTCTTCTGTACGATATTTAGAGACCCATTGGAACTTCACACACTGGCGTGTTATTATTAAAACTTTAAATTAAAATTTAATTATTCCCACTATCAAATTCTTATATCTTCAGCTAAAATGTAATTACCGTATAAGGTCATTTTAAATTCTGAAGGTTAACTCGACAGATATTTTTATTTAAATAATTAGCTAAGGTTTTTGTTAATAGTTTTAAAAACTGGCTAACAGGCCCGTGAGATATTTTTATAAGACTTTCGTTGAGATGTTATTCTTCTTTTTTCTTTGCCTTTTGTCTTTTGCTGTCATGTAAGTTAGCTGCGTACTTTGGTTTGTATAATTTTGTTTGTGTAATTATCTTTTCTTATATTATATCCTCTCATTTACAATAATAATGTTATGTAGTAATTTTAATAGAAACTATTTTGTTTTTATATAGAAGTAGCTGTTCCTCACTTACACAAATTATAGCTCAGTATTTCCGAAGATTACTTAACAAAATTAGAAACTTTATCTCTTTACATTAGTACCTATAGATAAAGAGTGAAATCACAACATTGCATTAATAGAGTGATAGTTGTTCAAGTCAAAACTATCGTTTCGTTTACTAAATTCAAAGTTGAATTTACTATCTATCTACATACTTCACAAGTTTATGAACGACGACTCATTGTGTGGTCATAAAAGATTATATCAAATTAATGTTTAAAGTTTCCCATTCCACATTACGTATATCATAGCGTTAAATAATAAAATTAGTCTGATTAATTGGTTGTTATATTCCATCTGTAATAAACAATCAGCAACTTTGAAGGTTTGTATGCAGATTGAATACTTCAAAAGATGAATGTCAGAACAAGTTAGTTACAAAAAATAGAACACGATAGAGTTGTCGTCATACTGAAAAGTTATACAGGAAAAGAAACAAATTATTCTGTAACTATAAATATAATGTTTCGACAATTTGCTCCTCCCTGACGTTTTTAGCAAAAGAGGTCGCTAGGTGAATAAATCAACCCCACAATTTAGACTAAACGTATCATGTTGTATAAAATAAACAATATCTAGAACATTTTTTACGACGATACGGAAAAAAAAGTATCGTAAAAACCGAAGGAAATAAATATTAAGTGCCGAATACTGATAGCGAATCACGTTGGTGATTATGCAATGCGCCGTCTTTACATTTAAAATAGCCTGCATCCGAAGTACGGGATCCGACAAGGCGAATTCTCCAGACGGAATACAAATCGTGGAAAATTTCTGAATGTCGACCTCTTTAATGACGCTTCCAAGTTTAACGGTTGATTAATGAATTAGGAAACAAAACTCTGCTTGTTATAAGAGTGGTACATACATTTAAATAATAAAAAAATGGTATATACATGTTACTGTCAAGACAGTCCGCCAGTATGGGCGAGTGCATTATTAACTTGTTAGTGAAATAATTGTACTCTTGAAGTCAGTTTCTGATCTACCGGCAACTAGTTTTTATAGATTTTTATTGTGTCTGTTCCTTTTGGTTTATTCTATCACGTTGGCGTTTAAAAAATCAAGCAATGGTAGTAGTATAAAATACAGTGTAATTTAGTAGATAACTTACTGGTCCCTAAAAGAACGTTCTATATCGTGTTGTTTTTGATCATGTAGACTAGAGGCACCCACTTCATTTATTTATGAGAATCGTATTTAGGATTCATTTTCAGCTCGTGTAAACTTTGATTTGCATGAATAACAATTTCCTCGTTTTAAAAATCTACCTGTTTAAGGAAGACAAATCGTGAATGGTTTATTCAGACGAGGAATCGAGGCCGAATCCATTCCTGTGTAGTTTTTTCAGTCTATGTGGGTTACCGTTTTTCGTACAATTGCCATCTGACTAGATGATGGAGCGAGATTTTAACATACTGAATGTTTCACAGTTGACACTCGGTCAGTCGTAGCGATGACGTGGGATCATTGTGTGCCGTTGACTCGTTAGCGCGCAGCTCAGCGATGGTGCATCCTTGGAACGAATTGAGGGATGCAGCTCCTTTATCTGCAGGTCGTTCCCCTCAAGCTAATGAATCAAACCTCTTAGTGCGAGTACATTGCCAATACGATGCGAAATATTAACATTGAACTCGCTTCGACGCACAATGCCAGATTAATTCCCATTTAAATGTGTGTAATAAATGGTGGACACTTGGACAGCTGTGTATAAAAGGTGCCAGCTCGCTGATGTTTTGCATTCATGCTTTTCTTCTCGGATGCTGGTGAATAAGCCTTTAAGATACATTTCTATGAAGAGTACGTATTTGTCGTGTCGTGACTCGTGATAAGTCAAATTTTATAACTTCATTAACTAAATTTATATGGAAGGTTTTTTTAAACTATCATTCGAGCCTGCCGACATTTGCCATATTTCCTCAAGAGATCGGGAAATATGGTAACTAATATCGAAATCTAAACTGCAGATTTACTGTTTCTAGTGACTACGTTACTTTAAAAAAGTTTCTTTTGGAACTTTCTGCAGACTATTGTGATTAATAATTAAATAATTACTCATATTTTGATCAATAATTATGAAATATCTAACAGCATATTACAGATAATATTAATATATAAATAGCTGTAAAATTACTGACATATTATCAAAAAGTTATTTACTCTCATACAGTAATATTTAATAAACAAGGTTTAGCGTCCGAGTAAATTTACGATAAAATTACAATTTTAGTATTAGTCCAAATTCATATTATACAGAATAAGCGAACTTAATACCTTCTAGGAGTAAATATTACTTCCGTAGCACTTCGTACTAGGGTAGCCATCGCTAAGTCTCTGTTTAATAATATGAATTTTAAGCATTCTCAGCGTAAATTTACTCCCACGCTAAAGTTGCACAAATATCCATTTAAATTTTCGTAGTTTAGAGCAACATTACCCATACAAATTTAACTTTAAGTAGAGCTTAAAGGCGTAATTGAACCTTAATGGACGTTATTGCAACTGAACGCGAGTCTGTTTTAATGAAGTCATATGAACTAGTTAGGTGTTACGGGAAATTCCCGGTAAACATAAAAGATAGTTCGTCTGACACTAAGTGGCGCAAGGACTCTGTGCGGATTCTGCGGGATTTGCCGGTAAGCGGCTGGGAGCTTGTCTGCCGGGCGCTCTATTAAAATAGGATCAGCCGGGATGCAGATCGGCTGGACGTACTGCTAGTAGACGAGATATTTGTAAAACTGAATGATGTGCTTAAGGTAGATTTTTTTTATTGAATATTCCGAATCTATCCTCATTATCATTTTGTCTGATGTGCACTAAAGAGGAAATTATAGCATTAGTAATTTGTCATGAAAATATTGCACGGCTTTTAGCGACACGTAAATTATTTAAATAATAAAATTTTAATATTAAAATCTTGCTCGTGGCTTTGCACGGCCTAACGATTTCAATGCCAGCCTCAGCGACAGTAGATAATATATAAACTGTTTTAATAGCCCACAGCTGAGATATACGAGTGCGACTGTAATAGTCTCAATTAATATCTAACATATGACTTATTGCCGCAAAACAATTGATTTCGATTAACACTCGACAAAGCTACTAAACAATAAAGCATTCTATCAGATATGCATTAACTATGTACAAGAATTAAGATTTGTGGGAGCGTTTGTTTAACTGATAAACAATGAACATCTAGAATCTAGAATAGTTAAGACTTTGTGAATGTCAAGGTAGCAGGCACACTAATGAGTTTGAGGGTTTTATGTATGTCAATAAATTGTGAGTAAATAGTGACAATTAATTAGTGATACTGTAAATTAAGAGTTATTGGAAGTTCTTAGTGTGTCTGCTAACTAGATGTCTAGATAGCAGGCAGTGCTTGCTAACGTTACGCTTAAAGCAACGGCAATTACAAACAAACGGGTAGGAAATTGAAACTATTAAATACACAAAAGAATAGTGACTGAAATTGTGATTCTCGTGATACATATAACTATATATTCATTAATGCTTACGATTAATTTAAATACTTATATATATATATATATATATATATATATAAGGTAATTTAAAAAAATAAGTTTCAAATGTATGTTGTCCAAATTTTTATGTAAAACAATTTTTGAAAATAGTTATAAATCAGTCATAATTACGTAAATAAACGTAAATTTCTTTAACGGGAAGAACCGCATTCAAAAGTAGAAGCAATGAAAGTTTTATAAAAATACTGATATATTGATTGCAGTCGATATCGATATATTGCTTCACAAATCTGATATATTGATAAATCATCGATATTATTATTTATAAAACCTGATGTAAATAAAATTAATTAAATAAAATTCATAAACTCATTTCAAAATTGCGCTCAGTATTAAATTTACGATTATTATAATGTTCTCAGTTATTTATTTACTTGGTAAACGGTCACTCAGTTTAAGATTATAAAGTAATGTAAAAAATGTTATTAATTGCTTGATTCCTTAAACAAAAGAATGGCGTCGCGCCATTCTGGTACACACAATACATGAGGATGAAGTAGTAAGTTCTGGTTTCTACGCGTTTGCCTATGATTGAAAATCATTTATTTAATAAGCAGACATAATCACTGTTAGTTGCGATTCCTCTCGTTAAAGAAATTTATCTTTTACATATATTACGTAATTATGACCAATTTATAACTATTTTCAAGAATATTACAAAATGAGTTATTAGTAGTTCCAAAAATTGTCTTGCATAAAAATTAAGACTGATTTCCATGAACACTTCTTTACTCGATGGTATTCACCACATGACTAAAAATACATTAGAACCTTATCGCAACACAATGAAGATTAAAATTAATCGCAAGCATTCATGAGCATTTATTATGATGAAGTATTTTTAAAATTTGAAATTATAATAAAGAAGAAATCTTTGGGTTTATATTTATTACGAGAATCATAATTTCAGTCTCGTTTCAATCACAATCATTTTTGTGTATTTAATAGTTTCAAATTCCAACCCGTTTGTTTGTAATTGCCGTTGCTTTAAGCGTCAAGTTAGCAGGCACATTAAGAACTTCCATAATCTTTTAATTTACAGTGTAACTAATTATATGATATGTATCACTAACTGTCACTATTTACTCACAATTTATTGACATTTATACGACCCTCAAACTCGTTGATGTGCCTGCTATCTTGAAGATCACCATTTTTTTTATTTTTAACAAATCTAAACTATTATCTATTACAGGTTAAATTTAAATTGATATGAAAATTGTATTAAAAGTTAATTCTTTCAGTGAAGCATTTGTGTCATTCAGTCGGCTTTTCGTCAAAGGCATTGAGCTTGAATATCAATTTGAGTATTTGAAAACAACAATTTTTAGAGCGCAAAGAAGCAACCTCAAATAAGTTATAGCATGGCATCTTTGGTGGAATATTGTGTTGTACGGTTAGTAAAATTTATCAATTGAGTAGAAAGGCAACATGATATATAAAAAATTTGTTGCGTATGTTGTGGTAGAGACACAAATTATGACGTAGTATAACGGATGGAATGGATTTACTGGAATTTCATTATGGATAAAAGGGACAACATAAAACAAAGATTGTGTGTAGTTTCAAGAAAAGTTTTCGCTGATGTTCCATAAATGTCAGAATGGATTGCAATTCACTTTTTAGCTGATATAAAAAAAAAATGTCATGTCTCTTCCAATTCCGTTCAGGTATTCTATGGTATCACGAGCAGCCCTCGGGCCACTGTTGCGTAATTGTTTTAAACTCGTCTTTTAATTGTTCTATCGGGGGATGCGATTTATGTTCCGACGTGATCGCAGCCATAACGCCATTCACATTCATTTGCACTATTATTTCCGCGTCGCCGGCCCATGGGAATGCAACGCCTACAATTTTAATCAAAGATCATTCTCTCCGAGCTTGCGTTGAGCAATAAAATTAACATTTAGCATTGGATTGAATCCATTGTTATTATGGTTTTGCTTCAAATTTGCTCTCTTTCATGGTTATTTATTACATTTCATAATATTACCAATATTATTAGAGCGGAAGTATTTTCAGATGTGTTTAATAGTTTTCTTGTCACTGAATCTAAATAAGAATATGCCTAAGTTCTATTTTCTTACATATATACATATCAATAAAGAATCATAAAAAGATCCTTCTAAGTAAAAAAAAATCTTAATATGAAAAGGTACGAATCTTGTATCTAAAAATAAGTGAGCAGCTCTGAAAGAATGCAAATCATGTGGTATATGAGACAAACGTCATCTGGTGCGTGGGCACGCGTTCAAGAGATTTACGAGTGTATTTAAACTGGTTCTACATTAACCAACCGGCCGATTTGATCGTAAACCGGACGTTACGTCCTCTGTCACTGGAAAAAGGTGAAACTGACTATTTTTTTTTTAAATAATAAGAGAAAAATATTATTATAAAGAGGAACATTTGATTGTTTCTTTGTATCGAATACGCTCCGAAACTATTGGACCGATTTTAACAATTCTTTCACCTACGAGTAGCTACATCATACGGGGTTGATATAGGCTTAAAATAATTTACGCGTGTAAAGTCGCGGGATAACAGCTAGTCACTTATGTTATTATCAAGTCCAACTTATGTAATCTGAAAGCGATCGCTTTAGCTGTAATAAAGCTTTTATCCACTATATAATTAAGTAACATTCTATAAACTTTTCCTTTGTGTGTGAGCAATAAATAGTTCATCTATCTTATGAATAATTATTAATATTTAAAGTAGGCAAGTAAAATTTATTCTTGACAGAAATAATTTATTTAATGATTGATGATGATGATAACGAAGTTCACAATGGTGAAGAAACATACAGTACATAGTCTTACAGAATGTATCAGGTTTGATAGTTGAGGTAATTATCCTCTTTTCAATCTTGTAATTATTTCAGCTTTGAATGTAAATTTGGACAATAAATTATAAAGTATTTAATTAAAGTATCTTATAAGTAAAATATAAATTATTTCTCCACCTTCACGCTATATTTTAAAATTGATCTTAATGTCTAGTTTTTTTTTTTATAAAGTCATAAGATCTTTTTTATTTAAATCAAAAAGTGCGAGAAAATTAGCTATTATGTGTAATGGATGACCGCAGAGGTTTCCCTGCAGCATTGGCAGACAACATCATCGCTTGCCACACAGGCGGTTTAAATAAACTTCAGGTTAACCATGGGTCACTTTTGTTGAGACGCAGTTACACCTAAAGTTTAGGCCATGGAAAGCATGGACTTTTTGATGTATGCAATATTATTAAATTCAATTTAGAAACTGATTGTTTATTAAATGGAAAAGGTACTGCATTTTATTAAGAATATATTAATCAAGATTAAAATATTTAATAATACATTTTTATAAAATTTTAAGAGAAGTAGGTAGGTAAATACGTCTTACAAAGGAAGGACCAAAATAAAATGAATGTGTCAGTATCACTGTTGTTCAACAGAATTAATTAATACCTAATACGGAATATAATTGGTTCTTTTACTTTTCCTAAAACTTAACGATATTAGGTATCAAAAGTTGGTAACATAAAACTTATCTACCTACATAAAACTTATGAAGTGCGTAAAATAGAATTTTACAATTATTGTGGGTATATTCACCGAAATTAACAAACTATACACGTATTAGAAATGTGTAAATATTTTGAAAGTGAGGACTTAACTACCTTTTCATCTTTTAAATGCTTTGAGAGCTTTGACAATACTCTCGTTTTTAACAATGGTTTTGTCGAAAGGCTTCGACAAAGCATTGTTGGAGCTTTGGACTTGTGATTCAAGAGTCAAGACTTTATTAGCGTCTAGTGTGACTACAACTGGAGCTACAATAGCAAAGCACTTTTGTTGTAGTGATTAATAAATTGATTTGGTAGGTACCACGCTCACTGTGACAATAGTACAAAGTTAATATAGGCCAGAATATCTAATAGCCTAGAAGTGACATTACATTATTCTGAAATTCAATCGTTTAATGTTGCTATTAAATATTTATAAGATATGTTGACAAAGTGTTCTAACATAATATTTTTAATCTTTTTACAATTTCACTTCACAATAATTAGATACTTACTAAAAGAAAGCGGTACTTTCAATTTGAAGTGACAATATATCGGGGATGGCTCAAAATTCAACCGTCAAAAGCCAATCGACCGGCGTCCGTTGATTGAATTGATTGAAAAAGAAATGGCGTGGGGGAGAGGCGCGTCGAGTCGCGAGCGGTATTTTTATGGGCTGTAGGCGGCACAGAACGCGCTGGCGACACATTCCGGCCGTGGCTGCGTTTTTGCAGCGCCAACTTTCATTAGACCCCGCATCGTCCGACGCGTTTCCTTTTAATAAATGAGTTATGCGTTTATATCCAAGATGGCCGCCGTTTTATCTCCGGAGGTGTCGAGAATGTTATAATAGTCATGAGCTTGCGATTATAATAATGTTATTTCAGCTTTTGTTTTCTTATGTAGAAGTAAACGAGCATTTTTCTAATTGGCGTGTAATTAAACTGTCATGATGTTACTTTAGCGAGTAATTATTAAATTGTGATCTATCTCTGTCATATTCAACTATTTAGCTAAGCTGATAATTTTTGATTTTAGCATTAACAATAACATTTTCGAGGCCGTATCGACCCAATGCTGTCAGTGAAAATAAGTTGACATGGGCTGTCATCATGGAATTCATCAAAAATGGCACAGGTAATTTATTTCCACGTTTGGTAAGCACGTACGTCTTTTTTGTCGGCTGTAAACGTCCTCCAAGATCGCAGTTGTCAACTTTCGTTGTATTTATTTACTCATCCATACAATTTTTGTATGTCTGAGAAGGCATTTACAATTTTTCACCTTTAAATTGTTAGATAGCGAAGAACTTTATTATTAAATAGGTTGGTGTGTCCAAGAAATCAAATTAATTTAGATTTTGGTCAAAGTCACAAACACATTTATTATTACCTCCGAATTTTAACAGTTTAAATACCGAAACTAAGATCAGTTTCGCAGATTGGTTTCTTTTTAAACGGGATTTATATTTAGTGCCTCTTAGGAAATAAAATAATCACGGCAGCGGCCATTTGCATACAATGGTAAAATAATTTTACGCGCGTTTCGCCGCGCTTAATTCTACTTTTTATTCGGCCTCCCGCGCCCTATCTACGAATCAAACGGACTGAACGCCGCGCGCCCATTTAAGTGTTAACATTTTTTAGAAGTCTTTTGAACGGTTATTTACGTATTGTATGCATTAAATGTTTATATTTAAAGTATATATAAAAAGCGTACAAGTTGCCACAAAATAGGTTTTATAAAAAATAAATTGTCTTCTTCATTTGAATTTGGAATAGGGCATTCTTTTCAGTAGTTAGGTACTTGTTTTATTTAGCCCGGAGTCGGGCGTTTAGGAATGTTGAAGGAGCAGTGAGCGGTCGTAAAGCTCGTTACTTCGCCGCATCGGGTAGCGGGGCAGACTGCGTGGCGGGTTCCAACGTTCGTTGTACTCATTCTTGGCCGACACACGGTAAACTATATTTTACTTAATTCGTAATTGACTGGCACATTTGATATTGATCATAAAAATGTATGTCCTAGTGTTGAGGAGGTCTGTTTTCAAACTGCTTAGGTACTAAAATTTTTTTCTAGAGACAAATTTGCCAATATTTATAGGAAAATAATGATTAAATAATCCGCACAAATCGCTTATAAGAAAACATGTGAACATATTTTTCCTGTTTTTTATTTTTAGCCTTAACCGAACTAAGTCAATTTTAGGTTTAATCAGGAAGTTAACTTATAGAAACTTACATAAAGAATATGAACTCTAACGGTAACGTATTAAGTGTGTTTTATTTAGTCGGGCATACTGCGGTGTGATGTTCTCCAACAGTCGCCCTGGCGCCGTGGCCGTCTCCCCTCGCTCTACCCGATAAATGTTGAGGAACATCGGTCACCGTAATGCTATTACCAACACTAGTGCACTAGAGAATATTAAAAAAGTAGCTGCGTCTTTTATTAAAATTTGTCCGAACACAATGGTGGCAAATGAGATATACACTTTTACATGTATCAACTTCCCCTAGTGAATTAATCTCAAAGAAGAAAAAGAGATAGAAAAGTGAATTATCCACGGCGCAATTTACATTCAGCGCAAACATCAGCCGTCATAAATTCAGCACAAATGTGCGAGCGACGGCGGACTAACAACAAAAGGGCATGACTTTTCCCGCAAAAAAGATGATCCTTAATCTGATTAAATCTCCATCGCGGCGGACGTCGGACCGTGAAAGATTAATGAATATTTGTGCGAGGATTCCGGAGTCGGGTTGGCACGTAGCGCTGTCATAATCATATTAGCTGCGACCGTCTAGGCTCACGCACGCATCGCTGGGCTGCCGGCCGGCCGGCCTGGGGGCTGCTGCGTGACACCTACACTCCAAATTTTACGACGTGTCCGTGCGGAGATGATTTTATGTGACGTCACCACATAACATATTTCCACATAGTATTGTTTCAAGCGTATGAACTTTAAAACCGCAGTAACTAGGCCTTTTGATTGGCTACATTTCTATAAAGGTATGGGCAACTCCAAGGTCATAAAGGTAAACTCCAATTAATAAATATTTACATAATGAAACATTTACAATCTTAATTTACGGCAAATTCCTTGAACATAAAATGAGAATGAACTACCTTTCTAAGAGTGTCTTTTCTCATATTAAGACGACATACTTTTAAAAAATCCAATACATACAGGTACTAAATTACATTATTACCATTACATTTCTATTTTAATAACGACTCTGTGACACATTTGAATTCTTGGTGTAAATGTTTATATATCCGTAAATGAACGTAAAATATAGGCGATTGGTCCCTATTATAATATGATAATAACAGCGCCCATTACCGACGCCGGGGTACAAATAAAACTCATTTTAATTTTTAATCCGAGCTCCTATGTACATAAAGTAGCGATTACAGGTATGGCGTAGCTATACAGAAGATACACAACGCGTTAATATAAGTGTTCCTAACGTATGAATTAAACATTGAATTCTGTTTACTGGACTCTTTATCTTAGCTCGATGGGAGCATCGGATACATTATGCCGTGGGCTGAGCTAGATTCTGTTGTGTAATATAACAAAAAAACGATTGAAAAGGATAGACGTAATGGGCAATTAATTTATAGTTTACGTTTCTTCTATTTTGAGACGCTACGGGGACCTCATCTCTGTCCCAATCAGAAGTTAAAGGAAAATAATCACTATTATTTATGATTTATTTATTGACTTACTTGCGTGAGGACGTTTGTCTGGTGAAGAGCTATTGATTTAGGCAGATTTACTTAGGGAAATTAGTGAGGGAAACTCACGGTAAATAGTAAAAAAGATGATGATTAATTTTAATATTTTGCTACTGTAGGTATAGGAACTCTTCGTATACTTAGTACTCGACGGATGTTTTAGTGTTTTATTTATCTATTCCTGCATATCACAAAACAAGACCAAGAAAGGAACAAATAGCTTATTAACGCCTACGTTGTTTTATGTGATACGTCCCTAAAAACATATAAAATACAAATCAAAAGTATCACAATGAACGTCGAGAAACTACGGTTAATATAAAATGGTTGCCAGTGTAATCACAAAAATCGCAAATGGCAATATCGTATTTCGAGTGTACTTAATAAACACAATCGTAAAAGGATCAATTGTAAGACCCGAAAGAAATTAAACGTGAGAATGTATTGTTTCATATGAGCGCGAACAAAACAAAAATCCTTGTTTGCGCTAACCAGGCTCTCAGGTCGTTGTCGACCTGTTTTCGAGGACATAAATCGCGTTAAATAAATTTATAATTTATGATTGTACGAATCGAATTGAAAAAGTACAATATCGAATCAACGGTAGGCACTAAAGAATGTTCATAACGTACATTCCAGTATGTCAGTTATTTTTTTTTAAATAAGCTTTTTGTTCATAATTATCTTGGACCAGAAAACTTATATTAATAACTCAAACTAGCCTAATCGCGACAGGGTTACGGTATATAATTACAAAGTTCGCTTAGCAACCTCCCAGTTCCATTTAGATCTTGAATATAATATTTAAATCAATACCATTGTCAAGATAAATCAAACGAGTACAAATCCGTTGGGGTTTGCTTTAATTACCGACGTGCGACTAATTTAGTTTATAAGATGAGTATATAAGTATATACACTTTTATGTTGAAACTGTCTGATATTATTGAAAATTATGAACTACTCTTTTTTCTAATAGTAGTTATATTAATTTTATATGATGTTCTCGTGTAATTGACTTACGGTCAGTTGCACGAATGTCTATTAAGGTTTAATGACGCCTTTAATCTTTAATGAATGTCATATTTGTATGGGTAATGTTGCCTTTAAACTAATTAATATTTAAATTTACTGTATACTAAAAGTTATTTAAGTATCTGTTCCTGTTGTAAGTTAATATTGTTCATGCGGTGTAGACTGTTTTTAGATTATAGTCTAGTCCAAATACTTTAAATATGTTTGTAGGTTTCTCTTTTGATTATGATCTGTTTGTGTACCATTTATAAATAAATTTATTAATGGAAGTTTGTGCGTTTGTTTATTATTTATAATTAATGGGACTTATTCTTTAAACATACATAGATATCTGTATTATTTGAAGACGAAACTAAACAATACGCGAGTAAGTGTTTTTAAGTGGCACCTACCTAGTGACGCAGTTATTGTAGTTTTCATGAAGACAATTTGAAATTCTAGGTACTTGTTGTACTTACAAAAGAAAATGGTAATCGGATGGGTACAAACCAGAGCTAGACATTTCCATGCTATTGAAAATCAGCTATTTAATGACGCATTAGAATATAACAAGTATGTACACCTTAATACATTCAGTTACAATACATGTTTACATAGTCTTGCCATAAATATTGTAACATAGAATATATATTTTTTTTATTGATCATTACATTTATTACTATTACAGCGTATTCGTTTTATAAATTAATATAAATAAAGCTATTAGAAATATATATGCTTATTGGAAGTGGTCTCCATTGGCTGCAATAAAGTTTTTTAAACGTTGAGGCCAGTTATCAATAGACGCACGCACTTTCCATGGGAAATTCTTAACTGCCGATCTTATGGATTGTTTTAGGGACTCCAAATTATCACGGCGTTTAGAGCAAGCCTAACTCTTTAAAACTGATCATAAATCATAATCCAGCGGATTAAGATCTGGACTAGATGACGGGCAGGCTTGAGCTCTGATGATATCATTATACACTCGTGCCGATGTTTTGGTGCCTTTTTCACAAAAATATGGCTCAGTCACTCTTTCATAGCTAACACCCCACTAAACCAATACTGAAGTCGGATAACGCCCATGTTGTATTGTTTTGACTAATCGTGAAGCTTTAAAGCATAAATAAGGTCATTTTGTTTGTCAAAATATTGCCCAATTGTAAAAATTGCTTCATCCGTAAACAATTTTTTTCTATGACCTCCCTTTGGATGCCGTTAAAGCACTTGTTTTGATTTTACCACCCTATACTTTTTTAAATTATCTTTTAAGAAGTGACTAGTGCGTCTCTTATAGGCTGCAAGTCCTAAGTCGTTTTTGAAATATTTCGCTTTCGTTCAGGATGTCTTCGAATTCTTTCCCTTACTGCTTTGATCGTCTTTTTCGTAGGAACACTACGTGGACGGCTAGATCTTTTTCTGTCACAAATAGAGAAAGTTTCATTGTCCTATCAATAGCCGGGTACACAAACGTTTGACTAGTACCAAGTGTATAGAGGGTTTTAAAAATTGTGTTTGGCTTCATATGTACTTATGTAATGCAATCACAGCGATGCCATTCTCTTTATCACCACACCATTTTAATATCACGAAATATTTTATAATGTACTAGCTGATCCGACAGACGTTGTTCTGGCTTAATTATGAAATTGCAGCACGCATTCTGTCAATTCTATGTTAAACGTTATAAAAAAGTTTATATTGTCCAATGCACTAAGGTTAGATTAGAAATAATTTTATATGGTGGTTAAATATTCTTAAATTTTCAAATTTCCCGCACAATTTCCTTTTTTTTTTCATAAGAACCTACTCCTGTCAATAACAAACAACAACAAAAAGAATTTGCGAAACCGGCCCAGCCGTTCACATGTGATTTCGTGAACAAAGGAAATAGGAATTAATTTTTATATTTATAAATTGGCGCGAAAATAAGAAAAGACACTGAACAATCATATAAAAATGACATATTCGAAATTAATATTTTGTTTATTTTTAATTAGACTAAGTATATGTCGCAGGGATGCGGATATGAACAAAACTTATAAACTAGAAGACATGTGAAATTAGTAGATTTGTTATGAATTAGTTGTGATATCACAGAATATAGTTAAGCTAACATACTAGTATATATTGTAGCCAAGTATTCTATCTGTGTTAAAATGAAAAATAACCACGTAAATAACATCTTAGATTTGATTGTTGTACGCAATAAAGGAATAATTGTAACACCTGTGCCACTTATTTTCTTGCAAGATTATATACTTATTTAATGAAAATCCTATCAAATAAATATTTTAGATACCAAAGAAGATTATTAATTATTTTGTCATATCGCTAAACTAACTTTGATTCAATCAATAGATTTGTTTGGGGATATGTCAATTTCGAATTCTTATTTGGTTATAACCCGGAGGGATTCAATCAAATCTGTTTTTATCGTATCCCTGCAATATATATATTATTAAGCTGTTTGTAGATATTTTCAACTATGAAACTTTCATTAATGTCATTTGAAAGACGCGAAGACCAATAAAAAGTAATAAAGTGACAATAAAACAAAACAATCAACCTAAAATTACTGCGGCAAAGTTGTTTTATAAATGTTCTAAAGGGCGACTGTCTGCGTCCACTTAAGTAATTTTTCAACAGTAGTAAATCCAATAAATCATACATTTATTAGTAATACTTTTTAGACGCCGTAGGTGTCAGAGTTACTGTCGATAAGGCAAGAGCTTTATTTGATGAAAGATTGCAGCGTTCGTGGCTCAATATAGAAGATTGCACTCGCAAGGAGGAAAGTAATTAATTATTTGATACGTCCCGCGGTTGAATGCAATAAAGTCGACTCATTAATGATTCACACGAGCAAACAAAGAACGCGTGCAGCGCGGGCATTATCCGCCATAAGACATCATAAACGGAGCACCATCATCTGGGCTTATAAAAAATTCATGCTCATCTCACATTTCCGCGCCCCTCTTAATTTCACGTAAGGTTCTTCTTGGTTCGTGTAAAAACTTCGTGTGTCTTTTTATGACTTTTACTGCGGTATAATTGGGGTGGGGCGAGAGCTCGCGTCCCCGAGGTGACATAAATACAGCTCCCCAGGACTACGCTTCCAACTGCCCGGGTTTAATCTCATGTAAGACGCAGAAGTAGTTTGCATTAAAAGCGTTTTCCAAACACATTCTAGTTACCATTCATGTTCAACTTCTTCAAATAATATGAAGGAAAAAAATATATAAAATTTTTCATCTAGTATGTGAAGGTAAATTGATGTATACCACGTGAACAGATAGGTGCAAATATACCTTGTATCACTATCAGCACGGGTCCCAAGTGGGCGCGTCGCAAATGGCTTTTGTGTGTTACCCAGCCAGTTTCGCTTCAATGATCTTGCGTTAACAGTATAGGTGAACTCTATTTATTAAAAGAATGAGAAGTTTTCCGAATGTGATTTTACTCAAATTGTCAAATATATATACCCACTCAAATAAATCACACTATTCTATTTATAAATTAATAAAGCATTAGACGTAAATCAAGAATTGAATATGAAAAAAAAAGAAGATTTTGTAGTCCTTCGAAAAGGTGTATTAAAGAAACAACTGTAACATCAGAGAATCGGCAAATACGATTTCAATTTTAGAGGCAGCAGAGATGCGCCGAGGTGGCGCGGTGCACCGCGGCGGGTAGCCGCCCTCACGTATGTATTTATTTGCAAATTCCGAATAGCTTTCAATATGTAGAGGCGCTGTGACTCCCGTCTGTCGATCCACTCCAATATAGCACTCCTTGTGAGTCGTCACGGAGGCGGCGGCATTATTCGATGCGACGATTGACTCGCGGGAGAGCCTCCCAGGGACGCCACATGATAGATGGGACTCAAAAAAACATTTGTAATTGTGAATTCTATTATGAAATTGAAAGCTACTTTCTTCCTTTACGTTTGTTTACATAATGTGAGTGGAACGGCACTATCGCGTTTCGGAAGCGGCCGCGGACGTCAATTTGTATATTGTCATTATTAGAGTTGCCGAGGAAAGTTTGGGCGCGTTCATCCATCATGGTGTGACGGGTGGTCGGTCCGATATCACGCCTAATACGTATTGATTTCCCACTTAGCGTTTTTCTTGGGAATCGTTGCGCTCCACCCTTCCGCTAGCCGGAGGCCTAACGAGCTGTTTGTCCTCCACTCGCGGTGACTCGGGCGGTCGTCGCCTTGCGTTGCAATTATACTGATATAGTACGTGAACGGTTTATGTCTATGTTTATAAACTTTATTTTTAATTACAGTAGGTAAGTACCTTAACTTATGTAATGTTGTAAATAAAAATTTAATAGCTCTCTATTTAATTACTTCTTGTGTACATATTACATTGAAAAAAAAAACCAAGTATTCAGATTGACGAAACTTCTCTACCCCTGTGCCCTAATGGTGAAATATTTAACCAACTACCTGGATTTGTGTACATGTTAAATTTAATAATTTTACCGTCATTCAAGAAATTTTTATGTAATATATAAACAAACATTAGGCTCTTAAAAGCTCCACTAGCGTATTATCTACGTAAGTATAAATAATGGATTTTGTTAGCAACTTGCGTGATGTATGTAAGTAGGTAAGTACAAGTACTTACATACATTTGCCTAAATGCTGAAGAAAAAGATTGCGTCACCAAGGTCCCCGGTGTGGGGAGGTGGGAGGCGAGAACAATGGTTTCGGTTCTCACACGTGTGGAGGATTATTTGCATTCGGAAATAAAGAGAGGAATGATAAAAGAAAGGCGCGAGCGAGGTCCCACCGCCTCGAGCGGGGTGTGGGAACTAGGTGGGGGGTGAGCGCGGGGTGTCTTCTCTGGGGGGGTGGGAGCTCGTTACGCGAACAATGGAGAAATAATGTACAGATTGCAGTGAGCGATGCGCCGCCGCGACTCAGGTGTCTTGGCTCTCTCTTGGACATCACGCTTCTCCTATCAAATGTAAACATCAATACGACAGCAAATTCCATAACCAAATGCGACGTAGTCGGCAACGATGTTCTGCCTCGAGTTAAATAACGTAACAAGGATGTTGATAACATACATAAAAACAAGTATAAAATAAAACGATACGCCTAGACTACAAGAAAATCGTAAAAACAAACATTAAACTTATATACCAGCCAGGCCAAAGTGTAAAGTGTCGTTTAATGACAGCAGTAAGTCGAGTGAGGCGAGGCCGAATCGTTTAATAAAGGATGCCTTCATAGGAAGCGCAAGCAATCACAACACAATCACCCCATCCTCGCGTGACACCGAAAACGTCCCCGCTCATAAGTATAAATTAATCCATTTAGAGCGAGCGACCGGCACCGGCCGACCGACGATTAACGGAAGCGTCTACTTAACTAATTTATTCTCGGGTGGTTTTAACAGAATGGATAGCAGTGATTACGGACGGGCTCGATCTCGTGTGACGCTCCGAGATGCGCTGTGCGTACGCACACACATTTTATTATCATGTGGCGCAATCAAACGTAATTTGCAGATAAACTGCTGAAACTGAGAACTGGTGATGTCATATGCTGCAGATCAAACGCATGAAAGACAGACATTGAATACAACTTTCCTGAGTCAACCAAAATATTATGTCAAGGAAAAAAACTATTTCATCAATTTTCGATTTTAAACTAGCAGATATGTAGATACCAAATCAGATTAAACTGATTTTAGAACTGTGCTTTAGAACAAGCGTAATAATTGGTAATAATGAAAGGATACTAATCTTTCTATTCTTTTTTTATTTCGACTTACGAAACTGATTACAATCAAAAATAGTATTATTACAACAATAACACAAAAGGACTGATGTAAGTACAATACTTCTAGATGTAAGTACAATATGCATTTTAAAATAAAACATTGTGTCTTAAAAATTACTATACCTCAAACATAAATTAATTAAATTGTAACAGCGATAATAGTAGAGTAACTATATTTTACAGAAAAAAAACTCTGCTAAAATTTTAATAAAATTATTATAGTCTTCTTAAAACCCAAACACAAAAATTAAGCTCTTTTATTTCGGCCTATTTCTTTATTAGAGTTAGAAAAAAAATCGCGATGAATAAAATATGAGTAAAACGATTGTGATTAGACATCACATTACAGATCAACTGGATTTATGGAATTGCTTTAGTGACGTACAATGCGGGCATCCTGGAAAATATAATATGATAGTCAGATATTTGTAATCCTGTAAGCTCGCGACATTTTAATAACATTGATCAAATAGAACAAAAGTATGTGGACCGAGCACTCGACAGAGATGAAAGTTAAAAGGGTCGCGAGGAGGCAGGGTGTTTGTGGGGAGGAGCGGGTTGAATGTCTTATTCCCTCCACAATTCAGAGGTATTTCGTGTTCTTCATACGCAAATATATCCTCGTTACGTAGGCAGTAGCACACGTGAGCGGCGATTGCGTGCGCGAGAAGAAAGCTCCTAGGAGCTTTGGGTGACTTTAGATTGAAGAAATTGTCCCGGGAAACAAAATTGGATCCGGCAATCAAACGACGCGCCCAGCAAACGCGGTTCGTCATCGCTCGACTTTGATTTGGCGAAATACACTGCGTTTAAAAGCACCTCAACAGTGATGGATTACATGTACTCTTGTTTGAAAACTAGTCTGATCGTCGTAGGAAATTCGTGGAACTGTGACAATGTTAGTTCATGTTACGGTTATTAGTTGTTAGTCAGGATATTTTAAATGCGAGACGAATCTACTTGATGGATTGCGTTGTTAGTTACTTTAATATAAGTCGCGAGAAGCACTATTTAGAACTATGCATAGGTACGATTTTATTCTCATTTATTCGATCATGTATACATTGGAACATTATAAAGTATGTAACACGATTATATATTTCCAAGATAACAACCATTGAATACAAAATGATTCCCATTACCTTCCTATTATCGAAAAAAAAAAAAACAATAAAATTGCTAAATTTATCATCCCCTTTAGACTAAAACGATCTTTTTAGTTATCTCAATGCTGTTTTAACGAGTTGCCACCTGTAAGGTCCTGGGTTCGATTCTCCTTTAAGTCAATGTTCAAAATGAACTTTTTTCGGGTCTGGATGTTGTGGTGCCTTCTTTTTTTTTCAGATACTCCATAGTACGAGGGTTTTAGTTACCTTGAAATTCGAGTTATGTTTGTGATGTTGTCTAATATTTATTAAGCACTAGCTGACCCGGCAAACTATGTTTTGCCATATAAATTTGGGGTAGATTACCCTTATCACTTAGGGGTATAAAAATAGATAAAAATCTTTCTCACATCTACTGAATAATATATATATATATATAATTTCATCAAAATCAGTCAAGTCGTCAAGTGGTAACTAAACTTGTGATTCGAGATTTTTTATATTAATTATAAAATATTGGTTCTAATAATGCTTAATATTTAACTTATTTGGCGGTTTTAACGTTTATTTTATAGCATAGACGTTAAAATTGATTAATATCAGGTGGTATTAATTTGAACAACGACAAACGATGATTAACATATATCCAAATGAATTGGAAAGAAATTTGAAGCGACAATCGCAAATAATGAACGACAACATTAATTATAGCGATGTAAGAAGTAATTTGCGACATTATTTTTAGTTATGTACTGTCAGCAGCAAGTCAGGCTATATCAAACTCATTAAAGGAGATTGGTGAGTTCCATAACACCTTGGACCTAAACGTTACACATGTGTAGAGGGTGTGTTTTTATTTTTATCTATAAAATTATAATTTTACGTCCGTTATATGGGATGAGTAGCTCGGTGACGTAGAGGATAAGCGCTGCGGCCCACAATCGTTGTTGTTAAGCAACTTTCGCAAGGGTCGGTCACGGGATGGGTGACCAAAAAATTATAATCTCGAGCTACTTCGTGCTTCGGAAGGCACGTTAAGCCGTTGGTCCCGGCTGCATTTGCAGTCGTTAATACCATCCAATCCGCATTGGGCCAGCGTGGAGGGTCATGGCCCATACTCCTTAACCATCCATAAGGAAGGCCTGAGCCCCTGCAGTGGGGACGTAAAAGGGCTGCTGATGATGATGATGATTATATGTGGGATATTGAGAATCATGCTCGTGACAATAATGTACAAGTTTTTTAAAGCTTGGTATTTCAGTTAGTTGAGGTGTACATCACTCAGTGCCTAGTGCGGGGGTCAGGTGCTTTACACAAAAGGTTACGTAAATAAAAAACTCTTATAGTTTCGCCATGTTCGTCTGTCCGTTCGTCTGCGGATTAGCTCAAAAACTGTTGGTACTAGAAAGTTGTTATTTGGCATGAGTAAGTTAATTAGGACAAAGTGGCAAAAGAAAAAATTGGAACATTTTTTTTTGATACCTCCCTTTACATGTAAAGTGGGGATGATATTTTTTACTGTTTTCAATGTATAATAAATAATACGGAACCCTATGTGCGCGAGTCCGACTCGCACTTGGGCGGTTTTCAATGTAATATTTTTAAATAACTCATGAAAAAGTTGGTGTATTACATTGAATAATTATTTGACTTTTGAAATAGCGTAATTATTAACGATATTTTAGTGTCACTTGAGAATACTGTCATATTAAATCTCATTTTCGAACTGGCAATATCGTTTTTTAAAATGGTATATTTATTAAATGTGGTGTCAACGTTTGTGTTATTTATTAGTTACAACAAATTAGGTATATCCTCATAAAAATAAGTTGTGTTTTATAGAGTACAAAAAAATACTATGGTTAAGTATATTGTTAGTAAACATAACATACTTATAAGCAATGAGTTGTTTAAAAAAAAGGCAAACCACACTAGTACTGCTATGCTAGTAAAATTGTCTCTATTGTTGCTGGTTTCATTTAAGACATCATGTTTCCTGGTAACATTAACTATTAACTGCTAAAAACCTACACAATGGTATCTAAGTACAAATGGATGTAGTTATGCAAACCAGATCCAACCCACACAATGTCAGTTTTGAGAAAAATGGGTCTTTGTCTTTACCACATTTTATATGGTAGAGAAAAATGGGTTTTTTGATTTTATTTAAATTTCTTTTATTTATTCATCAAGAAGTTTCACATATATTAAGTTAATAATAATATTTTTTCATTTATTAAATTTCATTTTCATGTATATTGAAATATATATTTATATGGAGGGTAATGATATATACATATAACTTCAATATATCATACAAATGGTATTAATGATTATAAAAATCTATATAATGTGAAGTAAAATAACTATAGTATTATATATAGTACAGTATTTATATAAATATAGTGGTATAAACAATAATACAGTGTTGATAATGATATTACTGCAATTGAAAAAAGAGCTTGTATCTTTTTTGCAAAATCAAGCAATTTGATCATGAACTTACTTATAATAAATAAAAATTGGCTTCATGTTGCATGGATGTTTATTTAAAATATGAATTATTTAAATATTAATGTACCAGTTACAATGGCTCTTTTGTATTTTACAAAATTGATCTTTTTTGAGTTGAACTTTTCGGCTAGTGTATTTTTCCTATAATTGTAGCTAAAAGTTTTTAAACCACCTTGATCTACATAAAACCTATTCAATATTCATTTTTAGGTATGTCTGCACATAAAACTCAATTTTGACAGAACTGTGGGTTGGTTCCAGTTTGCATAACTACATCTAAATAATGTAAGTTTTATTTTTCAAAATGTCCTATTCCTGAATTGAGAACTTTTATTTTCTTTAATGTGTAAATGACATGGTTCCTAAGGAATAGATCTGCATGGTTTCAGATTTTCTCACACTCTTAATGTAACTCTGTATATATCTATGTTTACATCAATGTAAATTTATTTATTTTTTTGCAAAGAAGTGACTTATTTGTCACTACCAAAAATTAGGTACTCAAAATTATGTAAAACTGTTTTAACAATAAATGTCACTTTTCTTATTTAATGTAATAGTTAAGAATCATACCTATGATTGATGACTCAAATACAAATATAAAAGTAAAAAGTATATTCAGGACCCTGACTCAATCAGTCAGTTGCAGAAACATCAATGACGCCTTTAAGCTCTTAAGTATGTCAAAGTTTGTATGGGTAATGTAGCTTAAAACTAATAATAATTTTAATGGAAATTTATGTTACTGGCTTTAAATCTATTAAAAATTTCACAACCCATCCTTATTTGCAACCTGATATCCACGAGCTGAGTTTACTGAACCCCAATTTAAGTGATTTATTAATGTTATAACAAAATGTTGACTAGTTATATATAATTCAGATTTATTGATGCTTGTTTAAACAACAGGTACGAATGATAATCATTATTTCTAATAAATGTTGTTAACAAAAAGCGTTTATCTAATTAATTTTAACGGGACCTATGTAGGGTGTAAAAAGAATAGAATGTTCAAAAACAGACGTTAGAAAATTATCTTTTTGTATAACCAAACAGACTTCTTAAAAAAATATTATATTATTCTTGAAAACTGGCAAAGTGGTTAACAAACTGAATAAACTCTTTTTGAAGTTGTACAAATATAAGCATAATAATTAATATTTTGTTTTATATTACTTTTTGTTGAACCATTGTTAATTATGTCTTGTAAGAATATTATATGTTCAATGTTAGCCTTAATATCAATCTTAAATAATGTCTAAAATAAATAAGAAAAAGATTAAATTATCAGGTTTTGTCTCACCTCATTTTTGTCAAACTCTTGAAGGTGCCGGTCATTCCGTTGTTTCTCATACAGTGCTCGGGCAAGTGCACTTCTAGGCCTATAAAGGGTATTTGAAGCCATTTCTTCATTGGACCTCAATTCTTTAACAATATTATTCTTCCCAGATATTCCAATCAGCATTTCACAGTTCTCATTTCTTGCACATTCTGGTTGGTTATCCTTTGTATGACAATGTAGGTCAGTTATCAATGAGGAATATCTTGCTTGGTTGATATTGATAAGTAATATCAAGGTCAAATAAGATAATTCATGAACTAACATTGAAAAAACTTACGATGGAAGTAGACATACTAAAATTATCAGCACTTCATTTTGAATGAACGTTTTTTTCTGGTCTTAAAATACTAACACATTGGCGACTTTACAATACATTATAGTAACCTATTCATGATTGTGGTCAACTATTTGTTATCTTACATATTTTAGAGAAAAAGCACTACAGAAACGGAAAAAAAAACATTGTTTTGATTAGAAATGTCAAATTTAGTTTCTGCGACTGCGCGCAGAGGGCTCTCTCTTGACATTTGCGTTTTCAAAGATGGCTTCATCTAGTATTGTGTTGTATTGCATGTTTGTTAAATGGAAATTACTGTTATTAATCAACATTAATGGCATACAAATTAATTCAAAATATTAAAATGGGTATTTAAATTTTTAGTATTTACAGGGATTTATAATCAAACATTTATTATAGTGTTCGCGTAAACTTACTTTGTTAACATGTCGGGTAGGTATTTGAGCAAAAGGCATTTTATGCACTGGGGTTTTACTTATATGAAATATTTTATAATTCTAGGTACTTATTGCATTGAGTTTGTAATAATTATCAAAGTATTTTATTAATAATAGTATTAATGTACAGTATTAATAGGTTACTTAGCCAGTGTATAGACACTGGCTAAGTAACCTATTAACGTTATTATGTCCTTAACAGAAAATGTTGATTAAATTATTCAGCGATTTAGATGTCTTGAAAAATATTAACTAGTTGACAATAAATAAATAATGAATATATAGGTAGTATTATAGGTGCATGTTTTCTAATGAAAAATTGTCAACATCGTTTTGACAAAATAATTTTTTTGTGAAGACCCCTCAGACCTTAGGCTGAGACTCGGGGCTTCAGGCGGGAGGGGTCTTGATCTTGGATCGAGTCTAAGGGAAAACCAGCTACTTAGGCTTAAAATTGCTACATGTTAATTGGTTTGGTTCTATAATAGAACAACTATTAACTATCAAATCTAACAACAAATGAGATATTTTTTTATGTTAAAAAATGGATCAATGCAGACTTTTCTGTGATGCAAACCCAATGATACATAAATTGTCAACAATAGGGTTATGTTATTGTTGCTACGCCATTTAACTTTAATATTTAGTGCGATTGGTACCTACTGTACCCATTGTATGCAAGTAGATCCCGTAATAGTGTGGCAAATAGAAATAGCTATAGATTGCGTAGTAACATAGCATATTGAAAGATTAAAACTATTTATTACTTTAAAATCCAAATTCCAGACACTATGTAGGCAAATATGAACACAAGACATTTTCGAAGAAAGAATGGATTTTATATAACTAATGTAAGTTTGGTATTGCCAACAAACTACAGAGGCCTTATCGTAAAATGAAGAGGGTACTGACCGTTCCTTGTTTGGTTTCTATCGACGCTCTAGCGACAATCTCTCGAAGCACGGAGTTGAACATGGCGCTTTCACTAGTCAGTTCAATTTAATTGTTATATGATCGATCCACAGATGTTCACGTTTATCGAACCAAATTTTAAGACCAACAACTAGGAAACTAATACCATGTTAGTATAATCACGTTTCAAACTTGTGTGAATGGAAGGCGGTTTAATCGATTTATTAGTTTGAAAATCCGAATCTGGGTTCAACCTTGGCCGTGACCGACCGTTCACTGCCTATTTGTCGAGCCGTTGTGCTTGAGTACTTTTTTAAAGGTCGTAGTGCACTCTTTGTGCAAAATCAAGGAAAATTACTCATATCTTTCTTCATTATCTGTTAGGTAAGTAAAAGTAAATAAAATGTACAGTGTATGCAATGACTCGTAACTTAAGCCTATTCTGAAACTTGATTGGTAATGTTGACAAAACTTAGCAGCAAGTATTTTGCATTTTGTATATAGAAAAAACGTTCAAAAATATTAATTATAAAATGGATAGAATTTTGAAAACTCCTTTCTATAAAGAAGCACCGACTTCAAACTTTTAAAAAATAATAAATAATACTTATCTCAAAAGCCATTTATTCAAGAAAATGCTATTGAAGTCGTGTGGATTAGTCTAATAGTCTTAGAATAGGAGATTTTGTTTATTTGCTCGACATATTTTTTTTCCAATAATCTATATTCATATTTTAAAGAGGAAAGATTGGATTGCTTTTTTGTTTGCATTGAATTATAAAAGTATTTTATCTTTAAAGAGTTATATAATGCGCGGCCGACATAGGCTATAATTTACGCAGGCGAAGTCGCGGGGAAATAGCTAGTTTGATAGAAATAGGTTCACAATTCAAAAATAAATCGATTAACATACTCATATACTTTAGTCATTATTTCATAAAAAATGTAAATCAAAAAGTAAAGTATATATGTTACTTAAAGAGTAAAGTATATAGAAAATCTTCCCTGATTTTTTATGCATTCTAAATACGCATATATCTTAATATTTAAGAATAAAAAGAAAACTATTTATTCGATTTCGATAAAATTTAAATGGAACCACAATTCATCGAATTTTTAAAATCGGTCAACAATTGACGAAAATGTCTAATAATACATACTTAAAAAAACATACATCGCCGTTGAACATATAACGTATAACATATAAGTACGTGTAAACACACAAATAATATAATTAAGCTCATAAGTAGTAAACTAAATTTTAACTTGCAACTATTTATTAATTTGTGTAATTAAGTTAATAATCTACTTAATCACATGTAAACTCGTAGCTCGTAGAGAAAACATTAAGACAGTTATTTAGCCATCCATGTTTTAAAAAAGGTTTCGCGCCATTGTAAATATACGGTGTATAGGGTTACCAATCGTACTTTAAAATAGAGTTTTTAAAGTATTCTATATCACTTAAAACGACCTACTTTAAACCCAACGATAAAATATCTTTTTTAAACAATGTTTATTATACTAAAGCCTGTCGTAACCAAAGAAGTACAAAACAAAACTAAAAAGCACCTTTTTTTTTTAAAACCCTATTTAAAATTACGTTATTTTTATTAACAACTTCTAACATACTTTATTTCTTCTAATAAAAGTTGACAACCTTAGGTGTATGGTCTCCCTGCGGAGATAATATCCAAATTATTTCATCTATTTGTAAATATTATTTTATTACATATTAAGTTGCAATTGAATATTATGATTTATGATGTAATTAGAAATCAGATGATAGCTTATATTATTTACTCAGGAAGGAAGTATTTCTTTGGAACTCATGTAAGGTAATAAAAGGAAATGCGTTAGGCACTGTCTTTGTCACCTGGGACAGGCTCGGGTACATCCATCAGACATCAGAGCCTCTCCCAATGCAGGGGTGACTGTTAACCACCATATGTTTTTTATTATAAATATATTTAATGAAACATTTTGGTTTATTTCAGTTGTTTTTAATTATATATTTTTTTATCATTTAATTCAGGAAACTCTCAAACAAACGTTGATAAAATATGAAAGTAATAAAATAAGAACATTGTAGAATAATATATATTAGACTTATTCTGTATTGATAAAATAAAAAAAAAAACGTTTTGTAGCTAGAGTTAAGCGGGGATTGTTCAGCAGTGTATGTGATGTTGTGTAATATTAATTCTTATTAAAGCGTAGTAAATGTTAAAAATCATGAAAATGTATGCCCCTTTAAAAGTGGCTATTGGTATATTTATATCAACAACAAAAGTAAGTAATATATGTTTTTACATTTTGAGTGTGTGTTATGATTGTCTAGACTCATATAAAAGAAAATTTAAATTGTATTTTAAATATAATACTAATGAATTTAACTGTCGGTTTGGTTAAGACTTACACAGTTTTTAAATAGACAACCGAGTCTTTTTTATTTATACAAATAAAGATGGTATTCAGTTAAAAACTTAAACATGTAAAATAATAAATTAACTAACAGTGTAAAATAAAAAAAAAAACAACATCACTTCGAACATCAGCGACATCTCTTGACAAAAAGAAGAAATAAATGATTCAGTGACACCGCACGAGTTATAAAATATTAAAGCACTTACATTTTTTTTAACTTCCGGTATATATAGGTTCTGTAATCTACCCATATGGTTAGCCATACCTCAGGTGTGCTCAGAAGTTAGACACGTGAACTTACTACAACGTTTGCCTTGAAGTAAGCGATAAACAGTTTAGCATTTTATCAGAGCCGTCTGATAAGGTTTGACTTTAAATCATATTTTTTCGTAATTATCTGTCGGAATATGTATTAATACATGGAGTTTATTTGATTTTAAAGTAATAATTTTTAATTCGATTTAATTTATAATATAAGGCAATCATAAGTTATTACATTTTCTTCTAACTTTATTTGCTATTCTAACCCAAGAGCAACATTTCTTGATAACCTATTAGTGTGGTTTTACTTTGCTCATAATCCCCATTAATAATATTTCTGACTCTCTGTCTATCTACACTTTCACGCTTAAACCAATGAACCGAGAAAAAGGACCAGAGCCGGTTAAATGAAACTTGACGCCCTGGGGAAAACACTGCATCTTGGCGCCCTAGGCAAAACATTGGAATGATGATAAAAGACTAATTGATGGTACACCGTTAAAAAGTGTAATTTTCCCAATGACAAAAGAAACTCCTTAGGTAGCTGGTAAAAAAAAATGTACCTTAGGATACCTCGGATGAATCTATGACTGCAGACAGAAAACAAAAGTTATGTTTGTAAAGTACAGCATATTTAAAGTTCAAATTATTAGAGCAAACATAATCTGTTCGTCATACCATGCCGCCCGCTAAATAGGCAGTTGCCTAGTTTGCCTAAATGGACGGGTCGTCCCTGAAAAGGACATATCTTTTATCACGAAAAAAACTAGTGAAGGGGTTGAAATAGGGGATGACAGTTTGATAAAACGTCTTCCTATGTTCTGTATAAAACCATGAAACTTTGTATTCGCATTCGGCATGGGTGTACCTAAAACTCGATAAACATCAATTACCAATCCTTAATGACACCTAATATTATTTTGCCTGCAAGAATTCTGGCAATTAACAGCAAAACTTTCGGGTTTTTTAATGAATAACATTTAAAAATAATATATTTCTGTTACCTACTAACCTTATATATTTAGCTTTAAGATATGGATGAGAGAGGGGCAAGCGCCCACCCATGGCGTTTGGTAAAATATAATATTCGTTTTAGCAAATTTATTATAATATGCAGACAAAAGTTAGTCGGTACATTAATTATATTATTAATTTGAGAGATACACTTCCGAAAACCGTATTTAAGAAATGAATTACGAGTATCTTTCTTACCTTTTTCTATCTTCAACGAATCTCATCTTATTATAATTGAAATAATGAAATAAACAAAAGAGTTAATTTTCGTGGAGGTTCAATATGGATTTTCGATCACGCGTCGATCGCCCGGAGCTCTGCGCTCGCGTCTCTTACTATTGAGAAGAGGCCGCGCGCGGGACATTTAAAATAATTACAAGCCATCGGAGAAACGTAACAGCCAGTGTTTTGAGACCATTACTTATTTTTTAATTCCAAAAAATCGGTTTTAAAAGCGCACACTTAGTGCCTATTGGCGCAATACTGGCTATAAACAGGATTATCACTTATTGAAGTTTGTGCAATTTTGTAGTTTTGAATTTATGTTACATGAAATTAGTGTAATTTCTGATATATTTTTTTGGAGTTTTGGAGTACGAAATTATGATTAAATGAATTATAAAACGTGGAGTTAAGGAATTGGTAATTTAGTTTAATTATCATGTTGCCAACATAAAGTTAAAAGAACCAAAAACGAAGAAGACGCCGTGGGATTTTGGATGTGATTTATATTTTTTTTAAAGTGTAATATTTTCTTATTGTATTATTTTCTTTCTAAGAATGTAAACATGTATATACTTTTAGGCGTTTTCGCTTAAAATATTATTGGTAATTTAAATAAATATTTTATAGATTTTAACAATCACAACAAAATATGATAGCTTTCATAATACTCATGTTAACCGTTTTCTTTTCTTAAGAGGATTCCATATAACTTAATGTTTTGGTTTGTAGTATCATGTAAGTAGTTAACTGGTGACTCTTTCCTTGTTTAAAAGATTAAGATAAAATTTTAATGAGACCTAGTATTTTAAATCATCTTTTTTTTAAATATAAAATAAAGAAACTAGAATATAACTATACTGACAAAATTATCTTGACGAAGTTCTTAGCACTAATAATTCTAAAAAAAAATAGTTGTTTTTTACAAATTTAAAGCGACTTTATAATATCGAAAAATAATTCTTAAGACATACAAAGACAATTTATCAAATTTAATAAACTTTATTTAAAGAAGTGTAGTTAAAAACATAGAAATTTATGGCATTTCTTAACTGCCTTTGTCGTTTCTAAAAACGATAATTTAGTGTCATTATTAATTTAAAAAAAAAAGTTTTTTTAAATTATTGTACATTAACTTAACCAAATAAGTAAAAAAGAGTGACTCATTTCTTCGACGACTTGTAATTATTTGCACGCTTATTACCTCTAGACCCCATTTAGGTATTTATTTACTCATAAGCAGTGGTCGGAATTAGGTAGAGTTATTCATGTACTTACACTGATTTCATACAGCGAAAGAATAAAGTGGATATGCCTTAAATCCCGAGATTAATTTTAAAGAGCAGAATAAATCCCGTGATGTTTTAAATAAAAAGTTATTTACTTTTACACAATTTAAACTACTGCACGCACGACGTTGCCAAACTTACATCAATGAAAGAAAGAAGAAATAAAGAAATCCCGGGAAGGTCCACATTAATATCAACATTTCGATGCAAGTACATAAATAACTCTACCTAATTCCGACCTCTGCTCATAAGGTATTTCTTACTACAAATAAAACATATTTCTATCTATATAAAAATTACTTCTTACATTTAACGAGGCACTGTTAATTAGAATTCAATTTTAAAATAAAAATTTGTTTCATCATTTGTTTTATTTGTTTTCATAAAACATTCGTTATATCTGAGACACCTAAAATTATATCTGAGACATTTTGAATACGTGTAATTTAGGTTAATTAACTTTTCCATTGTTTTATATTGATAATAGTTATTGTAAAAAAATCTGGCATTTTTACTGTGGTTTATCAAACAATCACATTTAAAGCAAGGTGTGTTAAAGCAAAACCAATGTGTCGGCTAATTTAAATCTGAGCTTGTAGTTTTTGCACCTCCAACCACATTCTCACAGAGCGGGCCCAGACTTGATGCACTTCAGTTTTGATTGGATCATTACCGAGTTCATAATACCTCGAGCGATCCACCAACCGAGATAGAGATAAAAAATATAATTCGCTCCTAAACAAGACAGAGATGGACGCCTACCGCGAGGCACATCGTTCAAGAATTATTCCATATCATGATCATTGGAACTTTATTGCGCTACGTAACTAACAATTGACATTAGGAAATGCAATTTCATATTGATTTCGTAATATCGCTCGTCGTTTATTTTTATCAATGCGGCATATTCTGTCTATGATTTGCGGGTAACCGTCGACGGGCATGTTGGTTGTTTTCTTGTGGCTTCACGTTCCAAGAAAATGTCATTAAAAGCTCGATAGGGGATTAAGTCGGTTTTAAATTTTCACGTAGCCTCAGCAGGAAATCGGTTAAGCCTTCACAAAGGGTGGGAATATAGCGAGAAATTATCTTTTCATCGGAACACAACAACCGCTAAACGTGCAATTACACCGTTACTGATGGGCCATTGAGTTATCAAAAAATAATAAACGTTTCGGCGTTGGCCGGAAGGTGTCGCTGCGATCACGTATACCTGAATCCGGTCGATTATCACTGATTTCGTTGCGCACTCATCACGTTTCTAATAAAATTTCGGTTTACATCTGTCGTTACGCAACCACATTTATTGCTGTTAATGTTCGCTTTACTTTGAGTAACTTATTTAAGTTATGCCAGTGAGACAGTTACCGCTGTAACTCGTGTAGATATCGCTTGAGTCGGGCTTGCGTTCGTGTAAACTTCGAATAAAGGTCGTCAGTAAGTGATAACGCCAATTTTATGATACGTGCAAATGGAATCTCAGAATCATAAATTGTTCCCTGAGTTGAACACTTTCTGGGTATTTAAGAGTTGATCTTAAGATTTATGGTAATTAATAAATAAAAGCATGCAGGTAGGTTTATCAAATATATATTTTAAAAAAATTATTATAGATTTTAATATTTTATATTACGACGTTATGTCGACACAAAAAGGTTGAATACCCATTAATAAAAACATTTTGAAGTGGCAAATTTTGCTTTGCAATAATATTGTTAAGTAAGTACTTGAAAATATTTTCTTAAGATTGATAAGCTTCGTAATTTAAAAGGCGGTTAATGAATTAAAGAAACATTTGGGAGTCAGGCGGGAATTCGGAGCTTTGACATAATTTTACATTGGACTAATCGTGTAATTTTAACTGGCCGATTTTAAGTTTCTCGAATTTAATAAGCAAAAGATATACTTACGCTGGGATGTAGGTATATATGCTCTTTTTCTTCAGAGTTTGTTTGTAAAAAAGGTGTAGTGCGAAAAGCTATAAAATGAATGCATGCGACGATGATATGATAATCCCATCAACTTTGGCTGGTGACCCCTCGAGATGCAGTCCCAATCAGCCAAAGGAGCAGGAGGAAAAGGAAACAGTGATAGAAGACAGCTTAGGGGAAAGACAGAAGGAAGACAGTTTTTAGTAGTTTTCTCTATCTGCCGGGACGTTGCGACCGCAAATGTCTGCTATTGATAACACTTCTCGACCTTTGATTTCATGCAACTTTCGGAAGACACGTTAAGCCACTGGTCCCATTAGCAACTGCAGTCGTTGACACCCGCCAATCGGCACTGGGCCGCGTGATAAGCAATTCCTCATATTCGATTCTATTTTGTTTCTATCAATGTTGAAGTTATATGCAGCAATGACAACGTTAATTAGGCTGATTATGATGATCATGGATGTCGGTCATACCTGCCAATTAAGGTAATTGTATGGTATTCTGGGGATGTAATTAGGATTTTGTGCAGTCTACCATTGGCCCTTAAATTGTAATGGGATATATATTTTCACTAATTTCGGTCGATAGTTTCTAGTAATCATTCGTAGAGTTACATAGTACGCGGTCACTGACATCGAGATGAAAATAAATTAAACATAATTCGAATAATCGAGGTTCGGCCAATACAATAAAACAAAGGGAAATAGTAACTCTGCGGCTGGCTAAGCGAGGGAACGAAGGATTTCAATTTGGAACGTGATGAGGCGAGTTTTCATTTAGGTACCTACATACCAAGAAGTACTCAGTATTTCACTTTTGTATTCAACCCTGGTTCTATGGATGAAATATTAGAATAGGTGGCAGTGTATGACATGAGTATGTACACTTGCGAATTGAAACTGGCAAGTTATATAATTGGACACGTACAAATTAACGAAAAAAAAAAACTATTATAAAAACTGTCAAATTTCTCCAATTGATTTTAAAACTCAATTTATTGTTAGTAGAGTATAAAATCAATTGGGGAAATTTGACATAGTGTGGTGATAACGTGCAGCTTTGTTTACATCACTGATTTAAGAGGTAATATCAGGAAAGCAGTAATCAGCTAAGATTATGTATCAGTGTTTAAGCTTTGTATATGAGTACGAAAAATAAAGAGAATAGGAGGTACCACAACTTTATAGAATATCCAAAATTGCTAAATAAACTAATCTAAGCTAGGAAAGCTAAATAATATTTTATGTATAATTTGGAGGAATACTACAAATTTAAACTTATTTAATAATATTTTAAATACATATGACATTTAATTAACTTTATGCAATAGTAGGCACTATTAAAATATAGTTAATATTTTTAAAACGAATTGTTTTTGTTTGACATATTTATGTATATGGCAATACCAGATGCAAAATGGTGAGTGCTAGTGCTCTCTATAACTCTTGCCAACTTGCCGTAAACCTATCACTTTATGAATTTATAACACATTTATTTATTCCACCGCACAAATTACAAGGAAAATAATAATGAGTTGAAGTCATATCTCATTACTTAAGTTAAAGCACAATGTCTGCGGACAGGTTAAGGAGCTGTGGATACCATCCGAGAACCGCTTTTAAAGAATGGATATGTTATTTTTGCCAAGAAAATATGGACTTTACAAATTAAACGTTAAGGTTCACTATAAAAAAGAGGTAGAATATGTTAAAACCTTTTTTGCCTGTCGGTTAAGTTCTTAATTAAAAAATAAAAATTATGCTATATGTTGCGATGAAAAGATGAAGCTTGCAAACTATTTTTAAGCTTCGTTGACAAGTTTCACCACTCATATTAAATGTCGACATGAAAATAATTAACTGAAGGTTTCTATTATTCAATTAAATTCTTTTAAGAGTTATGCTGATTTTATTGAGAATAAGAATGAAGAAAAAAGTTTTTTTTTACAATTTGATCTTGAAATCTAGTAGACATTAGAAGCATTTATAAGATTTAGAAAAGATATTTTAGTTTTTTAAAGGATTTCTGCTTTAATGTTGCTTACATACAGCCAGCTCACACAAAGTAAAAGAGCAAATAACCTCATATAAAACGTTCGGCGCCATTAAGATTTCGCAAACAAATTGAGGTGCATTCTTCACGCCAAATTCTGCCTTGAAGAACGTGGCAAATAATTAAACTTATAATAATTACTTGGCGCTCAATATGTAAATGTTGTCGCCCGCAGTATCTTCGTCGTAATGTATGCACAATCGGAAACTCTTAATGGCATGAAATTTAACACCCAGACGTCGACATGCTGCTCGAACTTTACCGTTGTACGGAGGTCAATGTGATGTTTTTTAGGGTTCAATCCACCAGCCACAGGCACTCTGAGATATTGCATGAACTCTGAGAGGTGCTTTAAAATTCGTCAATTCAGTTAGGTCCTCGGTCGCTTAGTGGTGCAGTCGCCCAGATTGCGAAAGGTTGTGGGTTCAAGTCCCATCTCAGAGTATCAGGAATTGGTGGATTTTTAAGCAATTTTCATTAAGAATATCATGTTTATGAGTTGGACCCATGTACTTGCACATTGTTAGATTTTTGGAAGAAGTAAAAATAAAGGATGTTGTTTCATCGGCATTAACTTGATTTCTTGCGCTGACGAAATATGCTGACGTTACCTATAAAATGGCAGGACTGCGTGTATTTCAAAAAACGAATTTATTATATATTATTCTTTATTTTAATACAGCAAAGGGTGGACTTAATGCAGTTCAGCATTCCTTTCCAGTCAATCGGTAAGGGTATCTAAAATAAAGTACGAGCCCAACAACGATATAGAAAGAAACAATAATTATAATAAAATAGATTTTCTTGGGGGCTTTCTCTAATGATCACTTGCGGGTCTGTCTGTCTATTTATTTTCCACTGATTGAGATGATATGTATGATGAATACGTGTAAATTGGTAAATCAAAGACGGGGTGTAACATACATATTTTTTCTATGACTAGGGGTCTTCTTTTTATAAAAATTTGCTAATTATGTATAATATCTGAGTTTTTAATATAGAGTATTTAATATATTTTTTAATATATTAAAAGTAAGTATTTGGAATTATCCAAGGAATTGCTCAACCGACAATTGATCATTACTTAATACCCGAAATTAAAATAGAAAAAATATATTTTACCTATAATTTACAGTGAAACCTAACAGAAATCTATGGATTTCATAATTTTATATTTGTACGGAACCATCAATGCTTTACTCCGAATAGTACTTGGCCATGTTTTATTTATTTTTATTATGTAACCGTTTTGAGTTGATAATGGATTTTGTTCGGTTTTTAAAATCATCAATGAAAGAAATAATAATATTATTTATTGCTAATTCAGTCCATATCTAATCTCCACTCTAATTGTGACTATATCATTAAATTACTGCATGTTAGGTAATTGGTTAACAATCAGTTGTTCGATTATCACATGTGCTTATTTATTTGTTACAAATATGTAACTGATTCACTTATTTCTTCTATGTTTTGTTATTTTATATTGAAAAGGTCAATAAAATATTTATTAACATTGATATTTTATTTTAATTTTACCTCATAGTTAAACGCAAATTATTACAGATTTAGTTTAGACAATAATCCAAAACTAGTGTACACAACATGATTTATTAATATTTTTCAGCTGTCTATACAATTAAAAGATAATGCAAAAAAAAGCATTAAATAGTCTCAAAGTGTTATAAGGACTTTTGAAATATTTTGTAGTTCTTATTATAAAGCTCATAAATTGCTATTTGATAACAACATGGCTATCGTAAATGTCTTCTTTTGTTTTATAAGGTAATGAATTTCTTGCGTTATTGCTCATTAGCAAACAATTATCAACAATTGACAAGATAATAAAAAAAAACAATAATCTATGGACAGAACATTTTCTGTCCATAGATAATTGTTTTTTGACAAATTTTGGCCACTGTTATGATTAGTCCTTTGTATAAATATCAATAACAAGTGGGCAAGTCGCGATCACTGGTCATCAATCTAATGCATTTAAGAAAGGCTTGGAAAGATGCTAAAACTCTTTTTATATTGAAATATTAAATATGTTTTCTCAATAATTAAAATTGTTTACTTTCAATATATATTCTTGGAAAATAACACTGCAATGGTAAAAACTTAGTCCACTAGTAAGTTACGTTAGTTAATAAAGGTTATAAGATAATAAAAAAAAATCCACAAGACTTAAGGAGAAAGTTATGTTGCTTTCGTAAATGCATATATCACGAAATTTGTAATATAATTAAGATTTCAATTCATCTAGAAAGAATTAAAAACAATTTAATACATATATTTAATATTGTTGACGCAATATAATAGATAAATAAAAAGAGAGAAGAGGTCGTCTCACCGCAGTTCCGTCTAATCAAACTCTCCCACATATGATGTAAACAGACCATCACCAGGAAAACGACAACAAAAGCTAACAAATCCCGTTTGTCGTGCGGGAAGCGTCCGTGATTTAATACAAATTATTATTAGAAGACATAAATAACGGAGCTCCGGACTGGAGGCTCCTTAATAAGTAATAAAGGGGTCATCGTTCATGCGACGAAATTAACCGGTCGACATATGGCGGAGGCCGCGCTCGCTGAAAACGTGAAAAGGAAAATGTACAGTTCCCCGCTTGTGTATAAGTTTGGGAGTATTGTACTTTTTTTAGAATTTAGCTTATTAGATTATACCGAACTTAGAACGTAATTTATAAGTAGGCTTAGTTTGTAACACTGCAATATTCTTTTGAAAAAATGTATCTGGAGAACTGGTATAGGAAAGAACAAGGCTTTTAAATGCAATTACTTTTAAATGTTGACAATACATATCTGATATTTCAATATGAGAAGAGCTTTAAATATTTAGATACTGCAAAAAATAGAAACAGAAACTATTATAAAACACTGAAGTAGGTATTATCTTTACATGTAAGTATTATTTTGGCAACATGAGACTACAGTACAGATGATCTTTTATTTATCTAAGCCGATTCTCTTGTAGATCGAAAGCTTTTTCTTTGTATTAAATATAAGATATGATATATTTAAATTTTTATACAATTTTTTTTTACTGAAGTCACTACATTGATTCTTACATAATTTTTTAAAAGAAAATGATAATGGAAATAGAATACACTCACATAAAAAAAACTAACTTTTCGTAAAAAATAATGATCTTAACATAAGATGCAGTAGTGGTCAGTTCACAACAAAACTAATTTATTTCAGTCTGCAAATATTTATTTAAATTAAAGAAATAAATTCAATCGACATATATTTATACAAATCTATCATAATCATTTGTCACGAATGACAAAGGAGTTTTATTGGTTTTGTTGGTAACCACGGGTTTGTGGGGTTGGTATTGTACCAAATATCAACAATGGGGTAACTTCACACGAGCCTTAGTAAGCTGAGGAATATATATGAGCTCTTAAACGCGATCACTGAAATCGCATCGTGTTAAAGAAGTCATAATAAGCCCTCAGCTCTATTTTGGAATCGCTCATCTAGCATTCATCACTCATTTACAACTTAGATTTACAACTTTAAATTTGGCGTAGATAGTTATTATTATTTTTGTGTTCTCGACTGCAACGAGAAGTAAACATTATGGTCACCCATCCTATGACAGGGCCTTGCGTCAACAAATGCAAAAATGGTGAAATGTAGGAGTAGGGGAGACCTAGGTGAGTTGTGACAGAGGTGAGTTGTAACAAAGAGGATTTCTCTCTACGTATTATAGTAAGCGAGATGGCATTAACGCTTGTTTGTCGTTCTCGACACCCGCTACACGACTCAGTACCTGTCGACGGTGCATGTGGCACAGTTGCGTACATATATCGTCAGTGTACAAAAAATTACGAAAAGTAAGTTTTTCTTCAAAATATTATTTGAATATATATCATATCTTAGTATATGTGCATTGATGTGTTATTTTTTCTTAAGTTATGTAGTTATTTAAGTCTCAATACGTGGCACTGATTTTTTGTATGTGCATCGTGTTTAGAAAATATGAATTATTATTCGGACCAAGACGTCATTTTGAACACCTAGGAGAGTTGTGACAGCCTGTCACAACTCTCCTAAGTTACTCCAAATTTCTGCTGGGCTATTTTTACATTTTTTTTTATTAACTTTAGATGTTTGTTGGTGTGTTAGTAGCTACTTAAGGTGTATAATGGCATACCGCATACTTATTTTTTTGAGAATACCAAATAACTATACACGAGAGACTGAAAATCTAAGAATGTTAAGAAGCGTGTCTTAATTGAAGAAAAAAAAAGAAACCTAAAAAAGTAAAGAAGACTAATAAGAAGAATAGAACAAGTGATGAAGAAGATGTAGAAAATAATTGCCTATATTTGGTTTGCCTTGAAGCCTATGCAGACAGCAGATCGAATGATCAGTGGGTCCAAAGCCTGGAATGCAAAGGCTAGGCACAGTTAGATTATACTGGGGACGAACTTCATTACGTTTGGCATAAATGTGAATCTGATTAGATTAAGATTTTATACTGATGAGAATATTCTCATAACAAGTAATTATAATATTTTCATTAACTAAATATTGTATCGCTTTGAGATCAATCATATTATTGTAGTATTAATATTAATACAATGTTGTTTTAGTTGGTAGGTATTAAAAGATGATTAATCATATCAAATCAATCTTTATTGTTGATCGCAGGTTATATAAAGATATTGGATGCAAGGACTGAATAGTTACACCGTGATCTGCCTGAAAAGCATACAATATTTGTAGGTTAGTAATTGTCAACTGATCTAATCAATAATATGTTATGTCAAAAATTCAACTAATTCATTAAGTATTTATACATTTACAAAGTACTGTCAGCTAGATAATCGTTTACACTATAATATGTTTTAGCTACTAATAATTTATAAAGTTTTCTTTTAAAAACATTACAATTATCCAGATTACGTATTGTTTTTGGAATTTTATCAAAAAATTTTGGAGCCATACAAAAGATACTTTTGTTCAACTGAGCTGTCTTAGAGGGTATCGTACACAATTTGTCTCGATGACGCAATCTCGTCTTATTTTCAAATAGTTGTTGATCCTGTTTGACAAAAATAGCAACTTCGAATATATAGATTGATGGCAGGGTCATAATATTTAGTTTAATAAAATATGCTCCTAACACATTTTTTCTGGGCTTTAAAGGCAGTTACAGAATCAGTCGAATATCCCCAAAATATAATCATAACATATAACCGTATCGAACAGTAGAAACTACGTACGCGTGATAAGCTGTAAGGACCGTGCACTGATTCGCGATCCTACTAAGTTTGTACAGTGCACAAGAATACTGGGACAACTTTTTGCAAACATGTTCAGTGTGTGTTTTCCAAGTCAAATTTATTATTATAGTACTGATTAAAGTACTGATTTGATAAAAAAAACGTGCTTGATTTATTTATGTTGTATGTAATGGTATTTTTATATCTTATAGCTTAAATACAATGATGTCACAACTTACCTCGGTACCTGTCACAACTTACCTCGGTGGTAGGAGAGTTGTGACAAGGGGAGTGGACTTGAATTTTGTTATTTTTTTCAGAAACTATTATACTTTAATTAATTTTAGTGATGGTTTTGAAAACAGAAGGAATGGCGCTAAACTAATCCACTTGAGTCATAACTGTGGAATGTTTCTTAAGCGAGATAGAGCCCCTTATGTAAAAATTGTCACAACTCTCCTAGGTCTCCCCTAATTTGTATTTTTTACTATGGAGATAATTTTATATATTCCTACCCAATTAGACCAGAACTCTTAGACATGTAATTATAGTAAGTGGCTTACTATTGTCTATGTATCTTTTTCTCACCATTAAAATTAACCATTAATTTTTAAAACATGGCTTTATATGTAGTCTATGTTATTTCTGAAAGTTTGCTTAACCATTATGAAATAAGAGCTTGATTTTATGAATACGCTCTATATAACATTATTTTTATATTTTAATGTTCAAAATGATAATATTTTTGATTATATGTATACTGTGTCAAGATCTTAGTAAGAAATATACATGATGAATAGATTGAACTTTCAGACGTCATGTTGGATGAATCTATTAATACCGGTCAATATTAACGAGAGCAACACGAAATTAACTTCGATAACCCTGTCGCGTTCAATAGCCGGTATATTTATATTAATCAGTTCATTACACAGTGCGGTCTAAAATGAGTTACGTGCTCGGTTTATTAGCGGTAACTCGTAGATGTGTTTATTAAAGACGCGTGCCCAGAATACCGGTCGGCTGTGTAACATAGGGTGGATTAATATTTATCTTCTGCACTTACACGATTAACCCTTCATCGTGTTACAAGTTATTATCATCAAAGAAATAACCGTTTCGATGAATTAATAGTTCAGTATAACCCGTGTTTATTTAACCAATAAATAGATAAATATATCTTTTTAAGAAAGAAAAAAATAACAGTCTATAAGTGGATATATGTTAGTAACGTCATTAATTTAACCATCACACAATATTAATCTAGTGCATATTGACAGGTATTAATGTAAATTATAAAACACTGAGAAGCTAGAGAAAAAAAAGCAATCGCCGACCATTTGCCCGGCGATAACGTATTTGCGTTAAGAGGTGTTCATCAAAAGTCACCAACTTTCAATTGGTTTTGTACAAAGAAATAACATCCAAATAGGTTTTATTGAAAATGGGAGAACAAGGTTAGCAGGAGGTACCTACATCATATACGTCAGTCCTATTAGGTTCTGGGTAGCTCAGTGGTTAGAGCAGTCGCCCGGATTGCAAAAAGTCATGGGTTCAAGTCCCATCTCAGAGTGCTAGGGACAAAGTGGATTATTCTCATAATTTTATGAATTGAACATTAAAAGTTATGCGAGTCACTCTGTAGTAATAGTTTGCGAGTTTTTTGTACGCCAGTTCTTTATCTCATTGATGGGCGCGTTGTTTCCTTTTTTGTCTTGGATGTTCAGTTTTAAGTTCTATACATTTGAGTACCTTGAATACACATAAAAATAAATTTGAAGTATTACAATTCTCGAGGTACCGAAATTCTTATAAAAAAAAACACATTTTTTTTATTATAAGTGACTTAATATTATATTTTGTCGATTTCGCATTAATAATGCTATGTGTACTGATAAATTACTCTTAAATAAGATACTTTTTTTATTTTTTATAAGAAATAGTTACTTTTTATATTTGACTAGTAAACGTTTTCATTTCAATTTTTTAATTTTCAAAGCCCTTTTGTTGCCGTCTTTGTGGTCCTGGGTTTGATTCCTAGTCAAGTCACTGTGGAAAATATTTTTTGTATTCTCTCGGATCTAGGTGTTGTGTTGTCTATGTTGTTTCGGAGTTCCATAATAATACTACTTAATTTTTGGATCTGAGAAATGTACATTCAAGTACTCATATAAAGACTCAACACTAAAGCTCAACGCTAAAGCACGGATATTCCTAATGGATAAAATCAATTCACACAAAATTCCTAACTGGGCCTGCGTCTAGCTCCCAATGCGGATTGGTGGTGCAAAACCTATTATACCATATTCCTAATGGTGGAAACCAAACCACCCAGCATTCCTGATAGGGCCCGCGTGTAAATCCTAATACGGACCGGTGGAGCTAAAGCACAGATATTATTGATGATTGAGTGAAATCCATCCCCCCAACATTCCTCACTGGGCACAGGTGTATGTCCCAATGTAGATAGGTGGTGCTAAAGGAATTCTGAATGAATGAAAACCGTCTACTTAATATCCGTACTGGACCCGCGTGATCGTATAGTGTCCAGCACCACAACAAACCTAACTAGGTTTATGCAAAGAATATTGTATTTAAGTTTTCATTTTATATTACAATAAAAAAAAAAAAAAATCTAAATTATCATGGATATGGGAACGTGCAAAACTACAAAAATAAGTATACAATAATTTGACCATTACTCGGTAGACGGACAAAGTACAATTATATATATATATATAGGTGCCTCATTAACTTGGAGACAACCACATAATTATGAATTATAATTTGGACGGTTACATTTTGTGGCAACTTGTGGTGTGTATACATATGTTAGATCTTGACTGTGCCTTTGTGATTTTGACTCTTATTTATTTATTTTTATTGAGCAGAATAATAAGGACTCTTTTACTTAATGTTTGTGTGAAGATTTAGCTTTTTTCTTAATGGACATTTACTACTTGCGTAGGACGATGATCGAGGTATTTTCTTTTAGTTGTTCGACACATTCCTTATCCCTATTAAGTATATGATAAAAGTTGGTTGACATATCTATACCTACTCAGTTTCTTAAAAAAAAGATTATTTATTATCGATTAATGACATATATCGGTGTGAAAGTAACACCAAGGAAAAAAAGCAAACTAAACTAGTAAAAAACAAAAAACGGAAACGGTACAAAAAGGCAAAAGTAGAATAAAAAAAAATCTAACGGTGTAAAACTCGGCGCGCAAAATATATTTTAGATTAGTAATGATTATTTATACTCGTATGAAGAAACATATTGAAAGAATTCAATTATTTAAATACGTTATGAATACGATATCATATTGCTAAAATCAATACCATTCCGATTGAAAACAACAATTTCACCAGAAAATAATAACACAAAAAAAGAAAAAACTTACACACATAAATGCAATAACAGAGGATAGAGGCACAAAATAAAAATCTCCAATAAGAAAATCCTCAACATTTTCATTTCTTAACAATATAATCCGCGAGTCATCAGTGCGTAATATTCCGTTGCGGTTATAATACTCTTGATAGGTACATAGTATAATTTTGATGGGTTCAAAGTCGAAAGGGTTTGAGTACTTTGCTAATGCCTGTGGCTGCAAAGCGGACTTGCTATTACCTACCCTACTAATCGGCGGAGTGGGCGCTCTAAACACCGCTTTTACACGTTCATCGGACTATAAATAACAACTCTATGAAAATATAAATGTTTCCCCCTTTTTTTCTATCGTTTTCCGAGTTTCGTATTTTTTTTCATAGAGTCAAAAGCTTGAACAGACCACTTTCGCATTATGGAATTGCCAAAACTCCACATAGTTTGGGATCAAAAACAACATATGTCGATTTTAACGTTACGCTCATTTTAACTTATGTAGTAGAGTGCATAGAGTTGATTCTCGTTTCCATCTAACATGAAATGTGATCCTACGTATTTGGTAAATAGCAGTGAGCGTAGAAATGAGATATTTTGGCAGTATTACGCAAATTGGATAGCTTTCAACACTCGACGGAGTAGGTTCCGAACTTTCGCGGCAAAATTGAATTAAAAATATCATAAGATGTAAATATGTATGGAGGTCGTGTTGATGTTGTCAAGACATACAATTATGCTGTCGTTCAAATAAGCGGTAGGTATGGGATGTCTCGTATACAAGACGAGTGAGAATGTTGATGTTAGATTTTTCCATACCTACAATTGTTCTCAATATTTATATCTTATTTAAAAAAGTTATTATATGAATTTATAACTTTTGAATATTAACACTGACGACATCTAATTAAATTGTTTACTGAAGAAACGGTTAACCTATATTTATTTATTTTACCGACATATAGATAAAGACACTTTAGTATTAAATATACCTATAAAATGCACGAGTTTTTCTTAGCATATCATAATTATAAACTATATAAAAACTTTAGGTTTCCAAATTATTTGGCATTATATGGCAGTAATTACATATTAAATACTCATATAATTATGGCACGATAACATCTAGGTATATATTGTGAATAATTCACTTATTTTTAAAATTTATTGTCTTTCTTTGCTGTCCGTATTTTTAACATGCGCATCTATTAAAACTGCTTTCGTTAGAACTCTTAACTTTGTTACAAATTATAGGAAAAGCCCACATCATTTTCAAACCGAGATCGCAAATTCAGTTCACTAACGAGTATAAATATCAGAGCGCTTCAGAATTTTAGATCCGTAATGCTAAATTATTTTCTACAGCTCAGTCTTGTAATAGGCATTAAAATAGAGCCATAAGTTACAAATGTACAATTATAATAATTACACAGGGCAGTAGAGATCTCGAGACTACGGTCACGTACGTATAGGATAATTTTGTATTTGTTATAACACCGTAGTTACACGTATTTCTAACCCGTCGCCGGAGCAGCGTGATCGCGGACAGAGTATAAAAAAAATATCCGAAATTATCTCCAAAAACGCCATCTGTAATTTTTGATAATTACGAATAACCGGTATGAAATTAACCGATCGAACTACTTGAGCGTGGGACGTAGACACATACATATATAATTGTTTCTTATTAAAATTGACGTTAATCTTTTTTTCGGAGCAGATTCCAAAGAAGGGGCACCATCGTATTATGTTTAAGAATCGACAGCTATAATTTCTGTTCAATCAAGATTTAATTGTTTTAATGAGGCAACATGCGTGAATGGCCGGCCCAATTATTGTTTATTTTTAATCGCCCCAAGAGGTTTTTATGTTCGCAACCAAGCACGCATGGAGGCCCGAAGCGATCATTTTCATTATTTTAATAATGTAAACTTCCAATAATAATTTACAGTGATTTGGGGTTAAACACGTTAAGAGATATTTATGAATTCCTGGCGAGATCAAGAGCGTAGTTAGCTATGTAATTTGATCCCCCTTGATGGTGGATTGATCGTTTTGTTTCACTCAATCATAATCGTTCGGTAAGTAAGTATGGTGGAGTAGTTTGGGAGACCGATTAATCAAAATAAGACTAATCAATGTTATTGTTGTATATAACAAATATCCTACGATTATTCAATTCTAGTGCGCTTGTTTTTGTAGGAAATTGTATCATTAATATTCCAACGTAAGTTACCAATACATTATACTAACAAATATATTGGTAATTATTATATGTCAGATTTTTTTACTTAATTTTTATATCAGTCTTACATAGGAAAATTGAGCAAGTTCACGTAAGCCTTTTAGGGAATATGATTTTTATTTCTATCACTTTTGTACGTGTACACGCTGAATTGCAATTTTCAATGAAATATGCAAGAATAAGCAAAATTCTTGTTGCAGGTTCTAGGAAAAATTCTAATAAATATCCAGCTTGAAGTTGAAATGGCATCTTTTATAAATGGTTAAGCTAAAGTTGATTTATTTTTAGTATTTTTAATATCTGGCTCTAACAGTCACATGTGAAGTATTTTGCATTTGGCCTAATCCTTGAGAGGCTATTTGACATCAAACTACAGGGAGGAGACGACCTATTTAGGACTTAACCATAAAAAACATAAAGTAATGAGCTCCGATTTCGCATGTTTCCAGTTGCTTAGTTCAGCCCGCGCAGCATGACAAATTTGAGAAACACTGTCTACACCAAACTCGCGAACGCGAAAAGTGACATTTGGATGTAGACAAAACAACTCGAGAAGAGTTATTCATTATACGCAAGGAGTGTAGACAATTTTTTTATACTTTCAATCTAAAAATAAAATCAATTTTAAAAAAATAATCCGTCAAAATACAACCTCTCATGGTGTCGCTATGACGTCACGGATCTCAGAAACTAATATAGTTCTATGTATGCAAAGGTTTAATTCTTTAAGTAATATTTGTTGTTTTTTCCTAATTAATTTAAGCAATATTATAAATATAATAAGCATAAAAGTGTGATTATTGGTAATATTATATTAAACACTACTAGAAAAAAAAATACATTTATTGTCTACACCCGTATTTAAAGATTAACAGACACAGGCTATGACATAAGAAAATTCGCGATCAAACACTCACTCGACAAAATTAATAGGTAAAAACAGGTAGAGTATAAGTTAAAGGCGTGTATCCATGACGAACAGCTAGTGAAGCTACTGAGTAGTATTCGAAGGGAGACGCGACGTTGTTTTGTGGATACACGCTTTTAGCTTTTCGCGCTTAAGGGTTGTAAAAGGGGTAGTGTAGGATCTTTTATCCAGCTAACGTTAATCCAGCCGCGGGCTAGTGAGGATCTCATATCACGCTTTGCATTATGCTTAATTATCTCAGTAATTTTTACTGTGTAGAGTTACGTATTACGTAGGGCTGTGTCTAGGTATATGAATAATTTATAATTAACCGATAGAAAGAGGTAGTTTTAAACTTGACTGCTTTTTATTGAAGTATAAATTGGTGCCGTTAAAGGTTAAACTTGTGTTTTAATCACAATATGTAATTGTAGTTCAGACAAATATTAATTATTTACCACTTCCAACAACTGGTCTTTTTAGGCAGCCTACTTTAAAGTCAAGGTTATTAAGACATTACTGAAAAAGTAATCAATTGCATTTGAAATCAAGAGCCGAGGCCCAACAGGATTGACGAATTTCCCAGGCACCCCGAGAGAGACTGGTGATTATTTTAAGGATTTTTCATTAAATATATTTATCAGTACAGCTTTGTGAATGCAAAATTGTTTAAATGAATATTTAGAGCAGTTGCTCGGGTTGTAAAAGTTGTGGGTTCAAGTCGCATTTCGGGGCAAAATTTCACCAAGCACATAATATAATATAAATAAATATAATATTAAAATAATGTTGTTTTAGTTTTCCTATTAATTTCTTACATAATAATTTATAAACAGAGATATGGGTTCTGTCAAAAGAGACATAAAAAATTGGCAAAAATCTTCTTATTTAATAAATAGACAAAATATATCAAAATTATAAAATTATATTTAATTTGTACATTCACATTTTTTTTTACATAGCCGAAACTCGGCAGTTGACACTGTAAGGTCTAATAACTCCTGAGGATTCTTCGTAGAGGGGCGAAACACATACATAATGTTGTTATCTGTAAATTTTTCTATTAAATGATTATGTGCTTTGTCGACTGACAACCCTAAGTGGTTATAAGTGAGACAGTGTGTCGCCCGCGGCGCCTCACTGCATCGTCCGTCGTGCTGCGCTCACGCACCGCCCGCGCACCCGCTTTGCATATAGATCACTCGCAAAACCCTCAATTAAATTATTATGGCACAATCTAAGCACTAATCATCAATTCCATTCACTATCTAGCCTTCAGGATGTATTTTTTCTGAAAAGCTAGACCTATTGTTTCGTTTTGTGCTAGAAATTGTGCTATACGACTAACGAACAAAGTTTCCAGTACTATTGTTTTTTTTCCTACCAATATTATAAATGGGAAACGCTGTGCCACAGATATGGAAATATTAATAGTATAATATAAGTAATTGTATAATATTAATACTAATTTAATTTCTTGATTTATAATCAAGACTAATGATTAATGTAAATTGTCAGATGTTATTTCATGAGAAAAATAATATAAGCAGTAAAAAGAGTAATAGAAATAGTACCAAGGAAAAAATATTTACAGTGGCGCCAAAGTGAAAGTAACGTTGTCAATTTGAAGAATGTATTTCTGTTCTTACATTAAACATGATAGTACAATTTAAAGATTAATCAAAACAACTTATACTGAAATCGGCCGCTTACAAAAAAAAAAACGGATGTCGCATCGTAGAAACAAATTGTCTACGTGATGATCGACTTTTTCATATTTTTGAATGAATACTAAAATGATTAGGGTTCCGCACCATTATTATAGAATTTTTTTTGCAATATTATTTAAAAAATATTATTTTCCAATATTTTTTTTTAATTTGGTTATTTTACTTAGAAACTTTGCCTATATCCAACTTCTCTTTATTATCACCTCAAGGACCGTATTGCTCATAAGGAGTCACATTTAAGGTCCTAAGTTTGAAGATGTTGCCATCGCTCAGGTCTCGGGCTTGATTCCCGTTAGGGTATATGTAAAATTACCTTTTCTTAAATGTGTATAAGTGAATCATCTATATAGGCGTTGTTCATTATTTTATTAATTTATTCTGTTCTAACGTAAGTACAGCAAAACTGCCATTTTATAATACAAAATTACACAACACTCATACCGACAAGACCATTGCACATAGTCAAAGACATAAATATACCTCCACGATAGGTTGCGTGTTTAATCTATTTAGTTTGTAATATTTATACAACTTTATATATTGTTTAACCTATTGATTCATACCTGAGTCGGAGTTCGACTCACGCTTGTCTATTTTTATAATAGCAACGTTTTATATTGCACCGAACGTTTAATACTTTTCAAAAGAACATTTAATTTCACTGTCGTCAAGTCGTATTATTTGTAATAGACTAAAAAAACTTTAAAAAGGTGGTACGCGGTAAGAGCTTTCTTAAATTCCTATCCATTTACTCTATATATTTAGATCAACGTTCAAATGCTTATGGAACGTAGATTATTTTTTAAAGAATTTTGTCCAGGAGTTTTTAAGGTACTTTTGGTTATTTTCGTATTATTTTTTACAATGACACTTCTTCTAGTCTTCACTTAACCTAGGAGTTGTCAAATCTGACGCCTAAATATTTTTTTTTTCTATATCGCCTAAATATTAAGAAATTGTCTAATGTGAAAATGCGTTTCACTTTACGACATTACAGAATGCATAGATTTATGTGATGCGTAATGCGGCATCATCCGTTAAGCATTTGCCAAATGTGACAAATTAAAGTTTGTCATGAGATAAAAAATCATTTGTTCATTTGGGACTAAACAAAGTTTAAATGATTCTTAAGATTAGTTAGGCGTTTAGGTTAGTGAATGTGGGTGTTAAACTTTTAAGAGGCAATACCATACAAAAAAAATACTACATTATATTTCTAAGCGTTTTATCATAAACGAAACTTGAATGTATACATTTTCAGATAGAAAAAATCAAAGTGGTATATTAATGATTAAAGCTGGAAGCACTTCTATTTAGTTATAGTTGCCATGCAATTGAAACAAAATAAAAAAAAAACAGAAACCACACATTTAAAGTGAAATCAAAAGGTAATTGTTCTCCAATTCTATTTGCTGCGTTTTTTATATGAAACAGAAAGTCTTATTATCTACTTTTATGGCTCCGTAGGTGCTTATTAACAGCAAACACGACCCAAAGAGAGACAATCTCAGGCAAACAGCATTATGACGAAATTGCCCATTTTACTAAAAGCTGACAAACCTCAATCAGTCACAATTGTACTTAATAGTGACTTTGTAGTAATGCTCCATTAGATGATGGTTAATTTCGATGACGGAACATATTACAGGTTGGTGATGATAGGAGCGTGAAATAATGTGAACAATTTACAAAGTTCTGAAAGCTATTTTGCGACATATGCTGTGATATAAGGGTTATTGACTATCCGTCTTATAATAAAACGAGGACGAACTTTAGTACCAAATTTAAACCATTACTTTTAATTTAGTGAGTTAAACCAAGTATTAATTTCAATCGATGTTTTATAATAAGAAGGTATGGTTTTATATTTATCTGTTTAAAGTGCCCTTAATAAGTGCTATGTACGATTTCGGTAATTAATTAATGTTTACATATTTGTTTACCGGCCTTTGCAAATACCTCTGTATATATATAGACTCTATTAAGGCCGGTTCATATCAATAATTAGAGGAATATATATATTTCTGTGTCAGGTACAGAAGAGTGATTCTATTCCCAATGTTTAATCATAAATAGTTTACTAAATTATTTAAAAATGTATAGTTTTCTGTTATTGGTTTTACAAGTATTTTTTTTATTCAGTTAATTAAAATTTATTACGAAGTGAGGCCAGTATAATCTTGGTATGTTCATAAGACGGTTGGATAAAAATATATTTAAACACACAAATAAGTGTTGGCGACAGATGTTTTATATTCATAAAGCTTTAAAACTATTTAACGGCAATTACTAGATTACAAGATTATTGAAAAATAGTACATGTAGAGCTATGGCTAAAAAGTGACTCATTTAAAACTATAATGTTCTGACATATTGATTAACTGACTTAGAGACAAAGTTCTGTTTAAACTTCTAGATGTAGAGTTTGTGAAAGATAGATTTGTCTTATTACTAAGATTTTTGGTAATTTCTCTCCGAAGGCAGTAAATAATATCGTTTTAGTTTTTAATGATTTTTATACGTATTCTTTAATTTAAAACGTAAAAAATGATATTCAAAAACATTTGTATGGATTTGAGAAGTCGCATTTTAGTAATCTGATGTACTTTAATGTCTTCATTAGTTTGAATTTTTTTAGTGTTTTGTATTTTAGGTTTTATTGGTTTTTTAAAATGCTTATACAATTTATATACATGTTAAATAATAATATAATAAACAAAAAAAATTGCAGGTGTGAATGTCTTACAAATAAGCTTTACTGACTTGATTCATTGACCATATTAATTAGTTATGATTTATGTCTATGCATATAAACTCAAACGTTTGCTTTATGCATATAAATTTCTGTAATCTTACACCACACTACATAGTAAGAGGCCCAACACCCCATAGCCCCAAGGCAATGTTAGGCATTATTCCTGATGTAGGGTAAAACATAATAGTTGTCTGTGACGAATAGCATACAAATTGAGTGACCAGGAAGTGTTTGAGAATGTTGAAGTTAACTAAGCAACTCTGATAAGTGCGAAATAGTGTGCTGTGCCGGCGCCTATGGGATACTGTCTAAGTATTGCGAGCCATAATCGAGCCAGCTCTATGTTAATTTGAAACGAAAGCCTTGAGCTCTGTGGTAGGTGTGGAAACACCGAGTGAGATGTTACTAATGCCGGCCAGACAGGACTATCGGAATGACAAGTGCTGTGATGATGTAATCTTCAGCATTGCGGTTGATTTATTAATATTCAAAGGTGTGTTATTACGGAAAGTTAACTGACATGGGAATGGACAACGATCTTACGAAGAGGACAATATTAATGGTCGTCCCTCGGGCTCGCATTAGTGATTTTACGAACATTGGTGGTTTATCGCAATTGCACTGGCTATAAATACGATGCACTGACACCTCAATTTTGAAACCTAAGGGCTTATAAGCAACGTGAACGCAATGATAGAAAATTAGCAATATCCTGGTAAGAGTTGGGGTGAGGTATGGACCGCTGGAGGCTGGAGAACAATACTGGCGTATGCGCGGCACGCAGCGACACAGCCGCAGGCGCCGCTACAGACCGCACTTCACCCCGCGCGCTAGACCAACACGGACGCTTAGTACTAACTCCATTTTGATTTATCACTTATAATTATCGAATAATCCACTTTGCATCTTTCGTTATAATATTATGATAATTTAGTCCCATTACATGGGGTTCTAAGCGGTGACCGTTCGCTAGCCGTCCAACACAACGATTGATAATAATCGCTCGCGAAGTATAATGGCGTACACCCACGGGTAATTATTGTTGTGCAGTCGTGAGTTCGTGAGCCGGTGGAATGGTGGAATGCATCTCCTTCGGGGGTTGAGCAGTAAACCAACACGGCTCGGCTGGGTTCGTAACTGATCGCTCCACAGCGCTAATGATAGTGCGGCCGCATGCTCTGGCGTCCTCTTTAGCTGATCCCGATAAAATAATTACCTGTATTTATAAGTGCTCACACTTAATCGCACCTCGATGTTAGTCATTACTGTTATTGCGTGCTCGAGTACTTAAAGTTTCCTGGTGAAATCGTCGAGGACTCGTACGGTAATAATTAAACCTAAATTGGAGCAGTGTCTGTATTGTGGCCGAGCAATTATACCGAAACTGGAAATTCTGGGAATGGCAATAAAAATTTGCACGTGTACCGATATGTGGAGATACAATGGAGTCGTCGGACGGTGGTGGAGCCATATTCGCCTCGGGGATGCGTCGCAATGTTATGTTACTGAGGAAGGTTGCATTGACGTTTGGTCACGGGGCATCGACGAGCGAACTCACCTCAGACGCTAATGGTCTGTGGTGGCCGTCGGCTCCGTTATCCCTCGTAGCTAATGATTGGCCGGTATTAAGTCCCGGTCGTTCCATGCGATTATTGGATCTAACAGATAATTTTATATAGCATTGTCCTGGAGCGTAAAATTTTCTGTTGTTATTACGGTCCAGGCGGCACGCGCAACTCGCTGAGTGCACGGTATCGTCTGATCTCCGCAAAGGGTTGAGAATCACGAACTATTTGGTAACACACAGTCGATAGCCAATCGATTAGTAGCGTATTGCAGTTCATAACAAAGTTAAACTATGTTGTGTCTTCGTTCCGCGTGATTAGTCAGGGCTGATGAAATTAAGAATTGCGATCAGTTATTGTGATCTATTTTTTTCGTTGCGTAGCTTCTTTGTTTCGGTGTGGAATTTGCCTCTTTCGTAGTGCGTGAAATCTCTACAGTAATTTCTAAAAGTTGTTTTCAATTTAATCAGGTATTTTGCAAATAAAACTATGCAACACTCTTGCATATTGATTCATTAGTAGAAGTTATTACTTACACGGCTTATTCATTGTTAGCGTGCAAGGATATCGTACCAATAAGTCGTGCAATCATCCAGCATCGATCACGTCACAACAGCTGAGCCGCACAGATGTTACAACGACACTAAAACGATACCATAAAGAAATTATGAATAGAATTATCGCGAGTGGGGCCGCCGGCTTGCACCTCGCGATCTCACGAGCGCCATTCTTCCCGCGCTCGTAATGAGCTCTCTAAATCAAACAATAGCATTAAAGTGTCAATACAGGCTCGATAACACCTAGTCGTTTTCTTTTGCAAACGGAATTATGGCCATAAATCCGTAAACGACGTTTTTACACATCGCGATTGCCTATTGACAATCGCGAATCGTATTTGGCGGGAGTCCTTTTTATCTTCACTGTGTTTTCTGGATTAGTATTTCTGACAACTCTAAAAAAAAATATTATAAAGCCCAATAGTGCTAGTGTGCCATATTCAAACTGAATTTACACTCCACTTCAATAGAACTGTTACAGACCATTACTGAATTTTTATAGCTTTAAACATCACCATTGTTATATGAAACATATTTCTATAATCCAACTCTGACAAGATTTTCATTTATTTATATATCGTATCGTGACATATAAGTGGAATAATGGCAGCGTTCTGTAAATACCTGGAAGTCTATTTTTAAATCATACGTATGGTAACGAGTGCTCGATCTCATTCGATATAAGTAAGTACGATTTTTGTTTAATTCAACTGTATGTAACGATCATCAACCACATAATTTAATATGATTATTGCGTCTTTGCAAATTATTGGACTTACTATTATTCGTCTTACTGTAAGGAAAAAACACTTTCCATTGTGAAACGTGTCTAATGTAACATTTTATTATAGTATATAAACAATATTATATATTATATAAACAATTCAAAAAATCAAGTCAAGTTATGCTATAGAAGTCTATTGTGACTTAAATTATAGATGGCAATAGGATTTCGAACGACTGATTCAAGAATAGGGTTCCTGTGCGTTACGTGATGTTTAGCGGCCACTCTACTCGCAAACTGTCTAGATTATGCAGTTAACTTCTTGACTGGGCTGTTTCTTGACACCTTTTGTCGACCTTTAAATAGTTGAAGTGTTGCTTATTAATGGCGCGAAATAATCTGTTTGGCATTTATTGTATTAGAACCGGGGTGTTTTTTGAAAAGGTTATTGCTTCAATTAAGGAATTCATGTTTATTTTACCTGAAAGTTAATATAAGGCTTAATATAAAACTTAATATATCATATTAATCGCTCAGATCCCAAAACTAAGCAGCTAAAGCCCTTTTATATTATAGAAATTCGAAATAAATTAAGTACTATGATCAAACTGGATACAATATCGAAAAAAATCTTCGTTTAGTATGTCGGCCCGGGTAGGAAACCAAGCTCGTCCTTAAAAGATGGCGACATTTTGAAAACGGTGTTGAGCTATTCTGTCTCTTTTTCGGCAATATCCAGTTCAACAAACCTAAAGTGTCTAAAATTACTTGAATATATAGGTAACATATAGTATTTAATTTATCAAGTTTTTTTTTAAATGCGGCAGTTTATTGTCTGTATCGAGTTCTTACGTCATATAATAACTAAGACAAAGCGTTTGTCCTGGCTGCACCCGTAGTCGTTACCACCAACTAATCTGTAATGGGCTCGCGTGGTGGGATATGGCAAGTTTTCTCTGTATTCATTTCGTTACCAGCATCATGGACGGGCTGTGCCCTCACATGGTGATTATAATTTACAAAGTCATGATATAAATAAATATACTGGATTATATTCCATAAATTGAGGACGCTGACGTTCGAGATACAGTTAATAAAATACAAGTTATTACACATATAATATTGATTTTTAAACCTTATTTTATTAGTAGTTTTTAGGTAGATTTGCTGCTGTGTTTACTCCTAATTTAGACTAAATTTCTATGATTAGTAAATCTAATTTGTTATTATTTTTCAAATATTTTCTTATTATCTTGTATAATAATATATAATATGTAATATTTATTACTTATAAAACAAACACCACAAATGCATTAGAAAGACAAATAGCGGCCTTATCTTTTAAAAACGATCTATTTCAGGCAACAACATGAAGAATAAATAAAGCTTATAATTTTTTCTTTGGGAAGCTTATAATAATTTGAGCATGACAAGTTATAGTTTTAAGAAATATTTGTAATTAAATGCAATTCAAGTTTTTACACTTCCAAATATCATTAGGACTTTGTGTCAGAAGAAATGTATCTTTAAAAATAAAAATATTATAGATATTCTATCTGTCCATCTTGAAATTTCTTTAACATTATATTTAAGGTTTTTTAACAAAATTATCCTCTTCACGAGAGAAGAAAAACATCATTTCATTACACGATACAAAGTGAGCCTCTTCATAACGGCGTAAAGCTCAAGATATATTACTATTCAACTTACTTAAAACTCAAAGTCCATCAAAAGTTGTGAACAAAGCTTAAAAGTTAAAAGAAAATATATAAGTCAGGTGTAGTCTGAGCGGAATAGACAAAGTTGGGGGTGATTAATGAACTGGCACTGTTTGCCATGCACCGAGTATTACGAAGTTCACGGAGGCCTCTTTGAATACAGTAGCAGCTGATCTTTTACTTTGTAAATGGGATGTAATAAAGATGTAATTATTATTATAATTTTTTTATTATTTATTCAAGGAACAAACACTTGTATAAATTACAAAACTTAACAAAAAACAAACCTACAGTTCTCTATATTACACGTAAATAATTAACACAAAATGTATATTAGTAGAGTAGCTCGGTGGCCTAGTGGATAAGCGCCGCGGCGCGCGATCGTAGTCGTTAAGCAACTTTCGCAAGGGTCGGTCACGGGATGGGTGACCAAAAAATTATTATCTCGAGCTACTCCGTGCTTCGGAAGGCACGTTAAGCCGTTGGTCCCGGCTGCATTTGCAGTCGTTAATACCCTCCAATCCGCATTGGGCCAGCGTGGAGGGTCATGGCCCATCCTCCTTAACCATCCATAAGGAAGGCCTGAGCCCCTGCAGTGGGGACGTGAAAGGGCTGGTAGTGTATATTAGTTAGGTATAGGCACAAAGCACAACATTCAGCAGCAATAATAACGTGACGACCCGAGTCTCGAGATTACATTTTAGATGTAATTTTATCTACGTGATTTTTTTTTAAATATGGAATAACAAAATCAGCATACTAGCATGTTTCCATTGCTGGTGCAAGCCTTCCGCATGGAATAGAATGGAATCGAATAGCGAGAATCGGGCATGGTCGTGGAAACCTGGAATTTGTAAGGTACATTCGTTTTATAGCGTTGAGGTGTACTAAGAATGGATTTTTGGAAATTCCACCCTTAAGGAAGTTTAAAAGGGTGAATACGTTTGTATGAAACTTTCATTGTTTTTGGACCAATATCGTTGAAAATTGATATTTAAGTAGTTTAAGTAGGGAAGGTAATATTTTATCCCGAAATCAGCACTTAAAGAGATGAAACTTAAAGAGATGAACCATTTTCATCCCTTTAAGTGCTGGTTTTCGAGTGGAAGTTTTAATGGGAATGAAAATGTTACCATAGCAACCATTGTTTACTATTTGATTTGTCATTGTAATAATTTCAACGATATTGTAAATAAATATTTCTTTATATAATGATGAAAATTGGTTTTTGAGTACATAATTTATAACAAAAATAAAATTCTAAATTATTTTTTTTTTGAGAATATTCAAATACAAATCATTTTATTTAATAGGTGACTATAATAGATGGCGTTTATTAATAACTAAACAGCGTTATCGTTGTATTCAAAGAATTTAGCGTAAATTTCAGTTTTCGATTTTGTGTATTTTTTTTTCATCTATATTTCAAATGGGATAACTGGCTTTAAAGTTTTCAGAGATATAGTACTAAAACATAGTGTACATTAATCGGTTAATTAGATGTTTAGCTGTTACTGTACCATAAATAAATTAGCTTTTTCATGTCTTTGTTGACATTGTAATCTTCGAAATTGAACATCAAAGCAAATTTATTTTTATTTCGCGGATATTTTGCTATCAATAAAATTAATAATTGTGTTTCGTATCGTGATCTTTACAGATAACCAGTTGGTTATGTCATCATCACCAGCTTGTCAATGTCCCCACTGTTGTGGCTTAGACCTTCCCTGTGGATGAAATCGAATAGGGCCGATCCTGTGCATCGCCTTCCATGCGAGGGACATCGCTGGGTTGTAATGGGTGGCGACCCGGGGTATACAGTGATGCAATTCCCAGCGTCAAAAAAAAAAGAGTACGGACTATAACTGATTGGTGATAATTAACTACTGTAGTTGCAGTCAACGGCTCAACGTACCTTCCGAAGCGCGGAGGAGCTCAGGTAATAAATGTAAAAACCACTGTGGCAGGTTTTCAGTGGTGCCATCGAGCTCCTTACGAAATCATTCACATATCTCCTCCATGATCTCTGTGAGTTAAAAAGTCGACTAAGCAATTGTAATATAAATTTTTCTTAGCCTATTTATTTTGATGTAATGAGAGACAAAGAGAATCGTTTAATTATTCCATATTAAATATTACACATGCGAAAGTAAGTCTGTGTATGTCTGTTACGCTTTGATGCCTAACCCACTAGGAGAGTTGACTTGGACAAAGGATATAAGTTGCTTTTATTGTTGTAAACGGGTTGGAATTTCATCGTTGTTAAATGTAAAATCATGAAACTTTATATTTAGGTATATTACATGATATAGGGAACGAATAAATATTTGTTTCAGCGTTTTTAGAAATGCTGCCCATCATATCATCATCATATCAACCGAGAGACGCTCACTGCTGGGCATAGGCCTCCCACAAATATTTTCAACGTGATCGGTCCTACGCCTCCCGCATCCAGCGGCTTCCCGCGGCCTTCACCAGATCGTTGGTCCACCTTGTGGGGACCTACCCGGTACGCGGTCGCCACTCCAAGACCTTACCGCCCCAACGGCTGTCAGTCCTGCGAGCGATATACCCTGCCCACTGCCACTTGAGGTTCGCAATTCTTTGGGATATGTCGGTGACTTTCGTTCTTCTGCGAATCTCATCATTTCGGATTCGATCTCGCAGAGAAACCCCGAGCATAGCCCATTCCATTGCACTTTGAGCGACCTTGAGCTTCCTTATCAGGGCTTGGAAACCGGTTTATTTTTTGAACCGGTTCGACATAAGTACATGCGGAACTTTACATAAAAGGTTCAGCTCCTTTTAACAGGTTTTTAAATCAGTTCACTAGAAATACGGTTTTCTTCATTAACCGGTTAAATATGACTCCAGACAATGATCTCACAAACTTCAGCGCGGTTTTTAAGTGCCTACACTCCTATCTATAACATCCGTACACAGGTATGATAAATGTCGTCGCGTAAAAATGATATAATTCGCATTTAAAGCGTAAGAACATTGCTTTTTACGAACCAAGCGAATTAACCGGTTTTTATTCCATCCGAATTTCACTCCGCACTTAGTTCCGATCCGGAACGGAACATTATAAGAGAAAAGGTTTTACCTAAATAAAAACTGAACCGGTTTCAAGCCCTGTTCCTTATGAGGCCCATCGTAAGCGGCCGCGTCTCAGTTCCGTATGTCATCACTGGCAACACGCACGAATTGAAGACTTTCGTTTTGAGACACTGCGGTAGATGTTCCGAGAATACACTGCGTAGCTACCCGAACGCGGCCTAGCCGAGTTGGATCCGTCCATTTACCTAACAATATTATCATCATACTTCATACTAAAGCTGCTGCCCAAAGTAACTATATCGCACGGACGAAGTCGCTGATAAAAGCTAGTAAAATATAAAGAAAGAGATGCTTTTAGCCTTACAGTTAGCAGCGCACTTATTTAAGTTAAATTCACTATTAATTCATCTCTTAATATGGTTACCATATTATCATTAGAATTACAGTAAGACGCGAACAAAGATGACGTATATTATAAAAAAGGAATTCGTGTAAACAATAAGTAGGTAAGTATTTCATGTTAGTCGCCTCGACTAACAACAGTCTGATTGCACATTTTGCGTTGTGGTACAAATTGTGCCCCCTGTTTGCGCGATACCTCTCAACCCCATCGTATTTATCTCCAACCCTTGCAGACGTTGAATTGACTTTGTAGCAATTTGTTGGACGCTCCTGCAATACCGATTGTAGGATCGAAGGTCAAACTTTAACAAAACAATAAGGAAGCTCTGTTTATTTAAAGTCTCAGATTCACTTCTGATTTTTCATAGCCTCTAGCATTTGAGGGTTATCGTGTTTTTATGAAAAGTAAAATTAAATGTTTATCTATTGATATATTAAACTCTGTTGATTCTATATTACCTTAGGATATTTCCTTATTCAGTTACTGTTATAAAGTAGTATGAAGTATGATGATGATAATAATTATTGAGAATTTAAAAAGCGCTTTCCTTAATTCGATTAATGTAATGTAAACTCATAATTTCCAAATTCAATCTCATTTCGTTGAATTATTATGAATATTTATTAATCCCTACAACGTTTCGCTCTATAGGTACCAGTGGGATCGAGCCCGTTTCAATCTAACTCAGAATTAGTTCCACCTTATAGCCGACTTGAGAATTTTTATCACAGCTAAAGCAATCAGAGCGCCAATAATTTCCCTCATAATGACTCAGCGGTCGTAAAATTTGAGCATTGCGCCAAAATGGTGGCACCATTAAAATTCTCTCCCCATCGTTAGGTATAACTGGAGTTATCGATGGGCACCGATCGGGACAATCGACATTACCATCTCAATCTCCCTTGGCCGTTAGTTTTCTTTTTTTAAATCGCGCGTTAAGGATTTGGCGTGAACGCGTGAAGGGTTGTAACCCCCTCGTCGCCTCCTTCGCCCCCTCATATGTCCTCATCTCGGGACGCGATTTAGAGTCGAAGCGATTTTCCCCTAATAAATAGCAGAGTTAGCAGTACGCTTCCTAATACTAATTCGATGATCTTGTTTTATAGTTATTGCCGCTCCGATCTTGTTTGGGTACGTTTTGACCGTTCGTTTTTGTCTTCTAAGTAAGTTATATCGACTATATATCCGGCTATTATGTTAGCAAGTTTACCCATTCGCTTGGAATAACAATCACGTATCATAGTTATGCATTATCATGGTGACATTTTTTTAGAGTTATTACAGCGATTACCATATATCTTATTATACTAAATTTTATTTATTTCAACTACCATCTCTGTAATAATATGTTCTGTTTCATTGTTAGGATTATGAATACAGTCTTTAATTGTAAAGTATGTGTTAACTGCCCATGTATGTAAGATTTAAGGGACAATAACTTCATTAGCAGAATTACACTCCTATTGTGAACCGCTTTAACCAAAACATTAGCTACTTTAATAATATACGATTGTACGAGAGGAACTGAAACCTGTAACTAAGTGCATTCAGAATGTAGAATGAATATATATTAAAGAGCCAGTGTTTTGGCGCTGTTTTTTCTATATATCTTACTAAATGTTAATATACATGCATCTTTGATATTTAATCAGACTATGATAGTGAACTAATTCGGCATTCAAATAACATAAAAAAAATATTTTTTGCTAACAGCTCATATTGATTTTATTAAAAGAGTCTATATGGATTAAGATTCCAATTTCACTAAGTCTTAAGGCTACATTCTCTCCATTAATTTAACCAGTAATTAAATAAATAATCTCTAGGTCGTTTAAAGGTATTTGATCGAGTGTAAAAGTATTGCAAATAAGTTTTTAATTAACAATCAGCCAGTAGCATAAACATCGATTAAGGTTTAATTTCGATTATAAACTCTAACGAATGTTCTATATTTAAAAAAAAGCAATTTTAATAGACTGTTATGCAACTCGTTGTATATCTCTATACCGCATTAATAGCATATTCCAAAGTCTCATCAGAGGAGTCCAAACGTCGAAACTCGCCACTGCAAGCATCTCGTATATGTAAAATAATGCCACCGATATATCTTTAAGCTCGGCGGGCGAAAGGGTGTGTACGGGGGGAGGCCCCGAAGACTTATTCCGATATAATCAATAACTTAGTGAGATCCCCTTTGCATCCGGCCGTGTGACAGTTTCTCGAATCGAAGTAGGGTTGTTTTTTTTTTATACGTTCAAACATGGTTCTGATTAGAGGCCAGCTTTTGAAGTTCACGTCGTTTCACGAATGGCTTGAGATGTCTGTAGCTCATTTTAGGTAATAAGTGTTTGCGCCCTTTGATTCGCTTTGCATGCGTATGTAAATGTTAGTGTGATGGGAGGTAAATATTTTCTTTTGTTCTTTTGTGTGACGTTATATAGAAACTATAAGAAGTATATTATGTAATAGTTAATGAGCGATATTTCTTATATTTCATTTTGTATTATTTATTATTCAGTTTTTACTCAAGTCAATGTTATTTTATTAGTAATAGTTATTTTTTCATGCATAAGTAAATAATTTGCTAAAAATACTAATACTCGTATCTATAGTCGAGAGAAGAATTACTTAGAGAAAGAGAATTACAGGAGAATATGTCATAACTTATAGCAGACATTTTTACGAAATAAATAAGTATTCGAATGAAGAAGGAAAATATTAACAGTTCTTAAAAATATGTGTTTAGGAAATAACTTCTACTCGACTATAGATACCAATACAATAGAATATCGATTTATACAAACTTCTTCCAAGCAACCAGTGGATGAAGAGAAATAATATTAATAATGAAAACGGGGGTGTAGATGTTACCGATATTATTGAGGCACACTTATGATATTTATAGTACATAAATAAAATTTACGTACGAATTATAAATACATACTGATGTATAATAAATATTATAACAGCGACAGAAAAAGCGATAATACGGCAGCAATGAACTATGATATTTTATTGCTATATATGATATAGGTAAAATTACTTAACACTATTTTGAAAAATTTAAAAATGGAAGAGAATTCCATAGACGAGCTTGTACGGTAAAAGACAAATCATAAAAAGAAGTGCGATAAGATGGAATCGAAAGACTCAGGTCCTCTTATGATTACAATGTAGATAGAGACGACATATATATTAATATACGTGGAAATTACTCCTTTAATCGATAATCTATAAGTAGTTGAGGTTTTTTATTTGACATTATTTTGGTTAATGTGGAAAAATGCAACCCTTTAGTGTTAATTGACGTATCTGGCTGAATGTACCATAAAATCTCATTCAATAGAATAATAACAGATATGATTGTGAGTTGTATTATTTTTGAGAGGTAGTCTTTTATTATTCTACTTACTAGCTGTTTTCCCGCGACTTCGCCTTTGTAAATTATAGCTTATGTGAAATGATTTAAAATATCGACCCAGTTCTGGATACTATTCGTTGGAAACAAATAATCAAATATATGTGTTAAGTAGCTCGGTAGCATAGAGGATAAGCGCCGCGGTCCGCGATCGTTGTTGTTAAGCAACTTTCGCAAAGGTCGGTCACGGAATGGGTGACCAAAAAATTATTATTCCAAGCTACTTCATGCTTCGGAAGGCACGTTAAGCCGTTGGTCCCGGCTGCATTTGCAGTCGTTTATACTCTCTAACCCGTATTGGGCTAGCGTGGAGGGTCATGGCCCATCCTCCTTAACCATCCATAAGGAAGGCCTGAGCCCCTGCAGTGAGGACGTAAAAAGGGCTGATGATGATGAATCAAATACACGTACTTACAAATTATTTATTTTTAGAAATAATTTATTGAGTCACTCCAATCCTCATTGGGCCAGCGTGGTGGGTCATAACCCATCCTCTTTAATCATTCATAAAGACGTAATAAGACATGATGATGGTGATGAGTCGCTCACAGGTCGGTTTCTATGTGTCACCATTTCCGAGGCAGGTTCGATTATCAGTCGGGTAAATGTAGAAAATAAACTTTTATATATTATGTCGTGTCTGGCTTCTGTCATATCCCGTTTTTGCTAATTAAATAGTAGCCAAAGCACTTGTTTTATGGACAATATAGAAAATTAATAATTTGCTCTTTTAACCTGAGCGGGAATTCGTTAAACCTTTATTGCCTATAATAAAGTAAATAAGTACCAAACAGGCAACTCTACTCTACTCCACCACATTGGTGACGAAGTATAAATACGTTAAAAAATCAAACGTGGCACCTCAGCATGAGGACACTGTGAAACCCGTGTGGCTACGGAGTTCGACAAATTTGATCGATATTTGAAAGTCCAATATTTACCTGTATACCTATGGGTTATTACCAGTGGTCGGAATTAGGTAGAGTTATTCATGTACTTACACTGATTTCATACAGCGAAAGAATAAAGTGGATATGCCTCAAATCCCGAGATAGATTTTAAAGAGCAGAAAAAATCCCGTGATTTTTTAAATAAAAAGTTATTTACTTTTACACAATTTAAACTACTGCACGCACGACGTTGCCAAACTTACATCAATGAAAGAAAGAAATAAAGAAATCCCGGGAAGGTCCACATTAATATCAACATTTCGATGCAAGTACATAAATAACTCTACCTAATTCCGACCTCTGGTTATTACGTAATTTATATTAATAATTATTAGTTACAGCTTATATTTATTGAATTTCATGTCGAAGAAAAAGTAGAGAGTAATTTGAGTATAAGGTCTGAGGTATTAGTACATTTTGAAAAAGGGGTATATTGTCCAAAATTGATTGGGAATCACAGAGTTACACGATTAGTGTTATTGTAAAAAAATAGGTCGATAGGTAATATCAAGAACATCGTCATATCATAAATATCTTTCAGGTATTTATAGACAGTATCAAGGGTCTTTAATGCTAATACTTTTTTCCGATTTGCCTGAGCTTTAATATACTTTAGCTGCAATATCTAATATCTAATCAAAAACACTTGGGATTCTTTTAAATAATAAAATTCTTTTTATAATTTATTGAAACATCGATGTTACTCGAACCAATTGAATCAAGAATATTAATAAACTCAGTAGTTGATTTAGTATATCTTTTGCTTTTATCTACAATTGGGAATCGAACATGAAGAAGTTTAGTTCAATGTCTGTTTACGTATTTGTGTTATTGCCATGCTTTTGTTCTAGAAGGACTTGGATATATCCAAGGTGTATAAGTATATTTTCAGTTGAATAAGTTCTTATACAATTAATATTAATTATTTATTAATTTCCGAAAGGGTTTTTCGATAGGGATATTTGTGTTGGAATAAAAACACATTATTATTGCTTATATTTGATATTTTTTGCATTCGTAGTGCTATTTTTTACTTGTAAGTCAATGCAAATCTAACAGAAGATCGCGTGTGAAAGGTCGAATGTTATATCTACTAATATTATTAAGAGGAAAGATTTGATTGTTTCTTTGTTTCCATCGAATAAGCTCCGAAACTACACGATCGATTTTAAAAATTCTTTCACCTACGGGAAGCTACATCATACGCGATGGTATCATCGCTTCACGCGGGTGACATTGGTCATAATTTACGTGGGCGAAGTCGCGGGAAAACAGCTAGTGTTATATGTTTTCTTAGTTATCACGTCCGCGACTGCGTAATACCGCATCAAACTGTTTTATTATTAACAATGTATCAAATGCCTGTATTGTATTAACAATGCATCATATGGCCGGCAATTTATGCATTATTAATTTGAATATTAAGTCAATTAGTGATAAGGTAGTAAGTTGCATTAATAACTAGTATTGGTAGAGTTTGTTACGGGTTCGGTGCTTCGTCAATTAAATAGGCTGATCAGCTTGAGTATAATTTATTAATGAAATAAGGGTAATAATAAAAAACTGTAACAAACAAAAATAAATTTAAAAAACAGTTCGTAAGTTACTTAAACTAATACATTCTTATCAAATAAACGAATACATACCCCTTGTCGGGCTTCTTGTTACACTTTTGGATCGTACAAAATACAGTTTTAATTTAGTAAATATGTTATATTATTGTATCACCATAATATATGAATTATTAAAATTACATAGTAAAATTTATACCAATAATATTGTATTATATTATAATTTCATCTTGTGTATAGGAGAATTTCTTACGAACTGACATCCATAAAGAGTAAAATTGATTAGTCAAAATTTTAAATTACGAAAGACGAATAGTAAAATGAAATGATGTTGAATTTCAAAAGCAAAAAGTTTGCATACTGAAACCTAGGAAAACAAACGGTGGCATGGCACACCGTTACAAGTTTATACGTAGAGCAGAGTAAGAGAACACCTAAGACACTTGATTTTTTAATTGTATTTCTGTTTGTTTAAAGGAATTCCTTTTAGATAAAAATATATTGTCTATTAGTAACATATCAATTATATTTTCTTGGATTAAAAAAGAATAAAAAAAGTCTAATATATTTTTAAACAAACAAGACCGATTTATTTAAAACATTGATGTTATCTTTGGAAATCAAATTACGCGATCTTTTTGTTATAAAAACAAAAATTCTTATTTATTTTCGACTATTATATTTTTGAATTAAAAAAAAATATATGAATGATCGATTTTGAAGTAATTTAATTTTATATTTTTATTTTATAGATATCTATTTTTACTTTTTAAAGTATAATTTATATAATAAATCAAAATATTAAAATAAATTTAAATATTAAAATTTCCCGCGAAAACGCCACTTCAGCTCTCATGGCGTCACGGCCCTCTGAGAATAATACCGTTCTATGTATGCATAAGGTTGAATTCTCCAAGTTCTGATATGAGTAAGAGGGGCGTGACGTCACGTGCTGTTTGCAGTCACGTGTGCAATGTATATTAAACACTACTAGAAAAAAAAATATATTTATTTTCGATTTCGTCTACATCCGTATTAAATCAATTTGCGTGTCTTTTTTGTAATTTTATTTGAACAAGGTTTTGATTTGGTTTATGTAAAATAGTGGAAAAATAATGACAGTTGTTGATGATTTTTGAAAAAAGAAAGTGTAGATCGCTAGTAAGAGTATGCTTTGTAAGATTTTTGTTTGTTTTTATTGATAATATTTATACGTTTGTAATACGGAAATATTACGAGTAATTTTTTTATAAAAGAAACTGCTACACTTACTCACCTCCTGATTCTGAATAGTCGAATGAAGCAATTGCAGGGCTATACAACAATTTATCGTTTTAAAATTAGCTCCTCGTAGGTACCGCTCATAATATAAGTTCAATTTAAAATTTATCGCATTTTTATAAGTTCTGTCAAACTTAAAGATTCATTTGACTTGTGGCATAATTTTTTATCGTTATAGAGTATTTTTAATCGAATTGGAACAGCAGTCCTATCTATACCAATATAATAAAGAGAAAAGGTTTGTTTCTGTGTTTGCATCGACAAAGCTCAAGAACTACTGATCCTATTTTTATAATTATTTCACTTACGGGAAACTCCATCTTACGCGGGTGCGGTAGGCTATAATTTTCGTAGACAAAGTAGCGGGAGAACAACAAATTCTACGCTGCTAAAAGCCTCAAATTTGGAGAGTTGGTTACAGCATGTTCGATTAAAATAAAAACTTCAATCAAATAAAAACTTTATAACCCTTTACAATAGGATCTATTTGATTGAACCTTTAAACTGTGACAGCGCATTGCCTGAGTTGAAGCATAAGTGGAAGCGTATGTCGAATGTTATTCATATATATTTTTTAATTTGCTTATTTACAACATTTACGTCATAATTACAGCTTATAATCAAAGCGATTTAGTAAACTAAGAAATTATTTTAACCAAAAATATACTTTATATTATTATTTATTACTCACTCAGAGCACAAATAAATATGTCAATTCCATTTGTATTTTTTTTTGGTTCTAAAGCTCGTCTTTTATTCTCTTCATTCATTCAAGCTCCTTCTTTAGCTAATATTTTGGTTTCTCTTGGTTTTAATACTAAAAAAAAAGCATTGGTGTCTTCTTCTTTTTCAGTATCGGGCGTTGTTACTGCAGTTCAGAAATATTTTAATCGTACCCCTGTACTTAAAGCAGCATATCATGTTACCATAATATTTAACATAACATAAAGTTAAGTATATTAAAAAATCAGTCAGCCAAAAATAATTTGAGGTGCTGTTGACTCTATTTTGCTAGCCACCCCTGTTTCTAAAGTAAATTCAAGTCGGACTTTTTTTTTGACATAAAAATGTTAACAACTGTAAGTAATACACCAAAACCTTTTCATTATTTCTCTGTCTATTTGAATATACTATATTTGATACTCTGTGGATAATCATATTTATATACTTACACAAATTGTTTATTACTTACGATACTCGACGAGGAGCCTGATGGCACTGTAGCATGGTGTTTTATCGGATGACCAAAGAAACTGTCTAATGTTCGGCCATGATTATCAAAATCGTCAATCCTAGCTTTATCTGTAGTCGTTAACTCTTACAAAATAAGAAATAGGGTACGTTTGCTTTAATACTAATTACGTGTCTTTCTTCAAAACTTAAAAAGAAAGTCAATGAAATTTGTAAAAGTAGTATTTGATATATTAAATATACGTACCCGAATTATATATCATTATGTTTGTTTGTTTGCGTATGACTCAATTTGTATAAAAATATCTCCAAGACTTTGATGTTTGTATATTGTATTTTCTCTAGGAATTCATTTAGCGAAGTCCAAGCTAAGTCGTAGTAGCAATTCAACTATCAAATCAGGCAATAAATAAAACTCCAGTATCTGATAAACTAACTTTGAGTTTATTTTTACCATTTACACTTGACAATGTATTCATAATCTGTTGTCGTCTACGGTTCTTTTTCGTAGGCGCGTAGCTCGCGCATAGTTGTGGCTACGCACACGTCATGCTATATGAAACAAAACTAATTGCTACGAAAACATTCTATGGAGCACGCGTAGACGTGTTTACAAATCAACGTTCAACCATCGACTGAGTTCCGAAAGAATAATTTATTAATAGTTGCCATATAATTACGTATTAAATATCAAGTTTATAGATATTAATATTTCTGTACTTGCAGAACTCAAGTCGATCTTACAATGAACTAAAAACTATTTATGCACGTAATACAATGTGAACACGACAATCGAAAAGTTTGATCGTATAACGTTTACAGTTTTAACATTAGGAACCGGTATATTTCACTAGTAAAGAATTTTAAAATAATTTTTAGTATTACAAATACAGTTATTAGGAACTATGATAGACGTGAGTGCTACCTTTATCATTCATAAACTTATAATTTCGCAACCAACATATTACACTTAGCTTATCAAGAGGATTTACGTACAAAATTGTTTTGTTAATAACAAAATTAAATTAGTACAAATAATTAGAACTAAAACGAACATAGCCTAAATGAACAAACAACATGCCCGTGCGGCACCTCTATTAGCAGATACAACAGACTAATCCGAATTAATCTTAAATATTAAAATTTGTATTCGGAAAGTATAGTGAAACTCTAGATGCGATAATATTGAAATATACATAGGAACCATGATTCATTCCGCGGGCATTCAACCGCGGAGACACAACATCACACTACCGACACGTCCACCGTCACTCCCGTCGTGACGCTGACTGAACGACCGAGCGACGCCGGCGCCGGGAGCGAACATAACACTCAACAAACTTTAGGAGCTATGCATTATTATAATATACTAAAACCTCAAATACGCAAAACGAAATTGTGTTGTACGCGCTCCTTCGCGGTATGCGACGCTCGCGGCTAATGCGTTTTTTAATTATGTCTCGTCAAAGTTATATTATGACCGCATGAGATAACTCGTGAGGTTATACTGAAAAATATTACTTGTTTTGATATTGATACGAGAGCTTCTTTTTTTTTTATATAATTTTTGTGATGTTGACCCTTCAAGTTTTAAGTAGTATGACTAGATCTATTTTCAATTTAAGTGTAGAAGCTCCAGGAAGGCCTTCGAGAAGATAAGTTGCAGACGCATTCTCCGGGCGTCAGCTCATTGCACACCTAGATATAAATAACAAGGACCTCCGGCAACCGGTGGAATAAAACATTGCACTTTATATAAAAAAAACAAACTCAATGTTGTAGTAGGATCCACTCGTAGATAAAATATTGTAGTACACTCCGCTAGATAAAATGTAAATATGTAATTTTTTATTTAAATAACGTGATCTGTGCCATCGAAAATATAAGGGACTCCACGCACACTGTAAAGTTATGGATATACATGTTAGGCGAGCGCTCCCCGCCGCCATGTATCTACATGTCTTTACTCACTTACGCCACTACTAATAATCATTACAATATCAATAAAAATTCAAGAATCACACTTAGTTCCAAAATAAACTCACTTGTATGCGAGGTAGGCTGGGCGCTGGCGCGCAGCCCGAGTTTCGAGTTCGTTCGTTTTGGAAAAGTTGCTACGATAATAATAATTATAATTAACTGTTACCAATAAGCCTACGCGGTATCGTCGCGGCTCCGCGGACGGCGCGCGGTGCGCGGGGCACTGGTCGCTGGTCGCTGGTCGCCGCGGCGGATGGGTGGCAAGCGCCCGCGGGAGAGGACGACCGCTCTACTGCCTAACATACGTACTAACTTCGCTTCACGTTTAAAAAAATCATATAATACGTATATCACTATATATATCTTCATACATTTACGATGCATCAGGAACTTCTTACGAGAACGTATCTATGCCTAAAATTAGAACGATTATATGTATGTATTACATAGCTTTAAACAATAATTAAATCGTAATTATCAATATCGATAATATTATATGCCATAAAGATAGGAACTTGCTTTCCTGGGAGTTGATGGTGAGGGTGTGTAGCGGCGGAGCGGCCGCGTCCGCGAGTCCCGCGACGGTAAACGTACATAATAAAACCTGTCTAACGTATGATATGCAAGCGGGCCCGGGACGCGGCCGACCGCCGTCGCCGCCGCCGCCTCCCAGTGTGCGGCGAGCGGCGTCCGGCGCACGCCGGCATTAACCTATACTTACAACTACAAGCATTAAATATAACTAGGAAAGTGCCGCTTCCGGCATCAACGTAAAGAAGCGTTAAGAGCTAATAGTGAACTGCTGCGTTGTCGGACAACGGAGAGAGCGAGGGGCTCTTGTTAGTAACTATACATTTCGAGCGTGTAGGATTAGTGGCCCGCGCTCGCGAGAGGGAGCTCGCTGGGCGGGAAGCGGGGGGAGGGCGCACAGAAATTGGCGCTGGGGTCTTTCGGCGTCTCTTGCGCCGCACGCGCAGCCAGCAGGGTGATTTGATTCACGACATCCTCCATTTCGTGGGTGAGCTCTGGTGGTGGGGCCGGTGGTACTGTACCGCGGTGGGTATCAGTTTCTGCATGTCTGCGGAACTCCAGAGCTGTCCGAAACCGTTCGCCGGGGCAGGTACGGCATTCCAGCGCGGGTTGCACTACGCGGATGACACCTCGCGCTGATTCGCGGCCAGCATAGCAGGAGCGAGCTTGGTGCGCTTGTAACGGAGCTGGCGACGGGAACGCAACTTTGCAGTGCTTGCAGACGTAGCACAGATCAAAGTCGAGCTCGCGTGCACCCGCCGGTGGCTCATTCGCCGGCGGTGGTAGACGGAGCATTGACGCACCAGGGTCGGCAGCAATGTGTCTGATCTGCTCGAGAGTCGTAGCCGGCAGCTGAAGGACGCTGGCGCCATTCCCTGTTTCTACGATGAGACCCTGTGGTTGTGGCTGCATTGCGTTGGGCGTTCCACCTGTAAAAGTAAAAAAGTCTTAATTAGTTTCGTAATTGAAAATGCCAAATTAACATGACAATCGATCGATTCATTAATAAAGTTAATTTGTTTTAATAAAGGTATTCGTGATTTTTCGTCCAAGAAATACACTTATAATCTCGCATCTATCTTGTTAGAAGATAATCAAATAAGAATGTATATTTGTGAGTAATAGTAATTCACAATGAAATGCATAAATATATCATACGCATCAAACGTAACAACATTATGCTGGTATGTACAATTCGCTAACGTCGTAAGAAGGTGTGAACACACGTACAGTGGACGATCGTTATAAAGGGGTTAATCCACTTACATCGAGGGTCAGCCCGCAGCCGTGAACTGACCCTTCGAAAGAAATACTTTCTACTGGTTTTCGACCTCTATCCTTGAAAAAGTAAGAATCGATTCAGTTTTGTGATTGTAATTTTCTGCTTAGTACTCTAAAATTAAAAGTTTTTAAAAGCTTAATAGATCCAACTGAAATGAGAATGTAGCTGGTTTTTTCCTGATTTGTGCCAATGTTGAGGTAGTCATAAGGCAACAGTTAATACTTTTTTAATTATGGTATAGAACGCTTATGGCATTGTGTAGCTCAGTTACCACTATCATTAAACCTGGATGAAACAATAATGAAATATTATTACTAATGTAAGACTGAACTAAATTTGGTAAAAACCTTGTAATTTGGGTCAATCAACAGGTCAACAAATAAAAAAAAAAGAATAGTGGTTACAGTTTTTATTAATTTTTCATTGTAGAAATTAAAAGTGATAATTAAATTAGAGATTATTTTTAATACTTCTCCTAAAAGATAATGATACTTGAATGTTCCACAAAGTTTTACAGTACTTAATTGTTTTCTAAAAATGACAAATTCTTGGCAAAGGTATCTTATGCTTAAGTCTATTCTAATCTCGATCAGAAGCCGATGCCAAATCTCGCTCAATCTTTAGAAAGCGGCACTGAGCGCTCCAAATTGGGTGTTCCATTGTTCCCGATGGCCTTAGCACCAGATAAACGCTGTTTACCTTACAGCAGTCGATTGTACATGCGTGATGCGTTTCTAACGAGGTTCGACCGCCTCTGTAATTGATTCGGAGGCTGTTTTATGCGTCTTATATTCACGAATGCATAATACATAGCTCTCGAGTTGCGTCCAGTTTATACTGCCCGAAGTGGGGTTAGCACCGAACTGAAAGAATAATGGAACCGAGATCCTATAGATTATTAAACCTTTTTGCTAAGTCAAAAGTGTTCTTTTATCTTGTGTCTGTTTTTATTGACGGTGAGTAACTTCATGTTTGGCCACTTTGTTCCAAAAAGTTTTGATATTTTTTTAAATCAAAAGGATTTATATTGAGTGTATCTATTTGTTTTATTGGTATTGTCTTTGCTTCACTGCCATTTTAGTAAAACGGTGGCAATGCTTCCACTTAACTGTAGTATCCAATTTGCGACTAGGAAGGTCTAACCTAATCTGCCATCAGTAGTTCTTAGATAAGCCAAAGCAGGCAGAGTTCTTCGACACGGTCCCAGTTAATCTGATGCTGGGATCTGTATAATCCCGTGCGAAAAGGAACGCAGCTTTCAATCAAGCTAACAATCGGCCTGATTGGCCGCTCGGGCTCTCTTAATGAGCTAGACAGGGCCATGTCCGTACGCATGTCATGCTCCAAACATGCTAATGATTGCCATATGTAAAATTTATAACTATTTTCGTGCACATACCATACCATTAACGGAACTGAATTAAAGGTCAGATTTCTATGAGTTGCATGCTCTTGCAATCAATATTGTATCTTGCTGAAAACAAAGCCTAGTTGGGACTGAACCCGAAATCAGTCTACATCTGAATATAGAATGGATTAACTAAGCCATTATATTAATCTTAGATGCTGTTATTACAATATACCAGTGTGGTTATTCAATAATTTTAAGCGTTAAAGTGGATTGTCGCGTACGTAATTTTCAAGAAAATCTAACTTCTTATGAGTGTATAATTGTATACGATGTATTTTACCGGGCGTCATTGGCATAAAGCCGACGACGCGGCCCTGACGTTAATTCGCAACCCTTTCTGCCAATTAGTATCAAAATAACCACACTATTGTTGCACATAGCACCTAACTGTTTAAAATTGTCAGATCAACATCGACTTAAGGTTTAAGTGAATAAAGTTTAATTTATTATGATAGTCTAGAGCTCAGGTCGGTCACTTCACCCACCGTTCAGGTTTTAAGGCTTCTTAATCCGGACTTGTAGGTCGTTACGCGTTATTATAACGCGAACGAAGACGGCTATTTCTTCGCTCATTTACATCTCATTAAGGATGCTATTATTGGACTAGGGCTTTGGTTCAAAAGATTTCCGTACGCATTGTATGGTTTGAGTTACTGTTTGCCATGTGATAATTCGAACCCCTTTTAAATTTGCCTTCGAGATCTTTTTATTCAAAATTTTATTGGAGTATCTTTTGTAGATATTAAACATTATTTTTGGCCAAGAATGGGTAATCAACTCAACGTAATAATTGGTACTATGATATGGGTAGGATAGTAAAATAAACCAATGTAAAAGTAGATAGTTAGAGGTAAGTAGGTGATGAACCTTAAACCTTTAGGCTATCTGAGCGATTGCTCTTATCAGATTTTTTCAATGATGTCCATCGATATAGCATTGTGAATAGAAAATTAATGAAATATAATAACTTTAAAATTTCCACTGCTAATTCATAACTCTATTTCAATGTTAGTTCCTAATTGTTTTCTTTGTGCTTTAAAGTATTTTTATTAAGCTATATAGTAGGTATATATTTGATTCAATTAACACAAAATCTTCTTGAATTGAACACCTTCATGGTCCTCATAAACTACTCCATTCCAAATGAGAAGGCTGTATGAAAAATAAAAACGTTGAGTAGTTTAATCGCTCCACCTTAGTAAAATCGGTCCACTCTGTATAAAGTTTTGAGGTAACACACATCACGCATACTTAATGCAAATTAATGGTTTTCTCATAGACACCAATGCCAAATCTGGACCAAATTAAAATGAGATCACACGTCAAGCACTAGCTTTCAAATAAAGAAAGAATCATCAAAATCAGTTGAATTGAGAACCTCCTCCTATTTTGAAGTAGGTTTAAAAGAGGTTAAGACCTAAGTTTGTAATGGTTTTTTTCTTCAATTGATTTAAAGATTATTAATGATCATAACAAAATTTCAGCAAAATAATGCCGAAGGTGAAAATCACTGACTATCCTCTCGATTCTAATCCCTGAAACATTTGGTCTCCCGAGATTTATATTAACTACATCAATTACTCGATTCCATCTTGAGCCCTTAAGGCCGGAGATGGAGCGATACACGACATCTGTGATCGATGATAATTAAACTAGATCGCAACATGACCTTGTTCGCTCTAAGGAGGCGCTTATGTCAATTTGATGGGGCTCCATCTTTGTGATCTGTCGTGGAAAATCCACGCGAGTGTTAAATCTAAAGAGTATTTAATAATTACCTTACTAAAATTACTAGTTATTAGGATGACCATAATGTTGTTTTTTTTCCTTTTTATATTATAAAAACCATTATTGCATTTGAATAGGAAGACAGATGCGAGCGGCATTGTAAGAGTATTTACGAGTATAATATGGAAGAGTTCTTAGCTATTTCAAGTTTTGACTTTCTTTATATATTATCGCAAGCCATTCCGCGAAACTGGTAGCTAGTATTCAAGTCTTGGCAATATTCAAATGATTACCATAGTATCTGTATCTGAACTTCAATCTGGCGTGCATTATGAAGCTTGAGTATTCCTCTCTCGTAGGGGACACTTGGGAGACAGGAGGGAAGACGGGACGTCCCGTCACTGTCAACTGGAACAGTTGGCAATTAGACTAACGGCTTAGATGAACTGGAGAGCTTGTTTAAGGCGAGTTTACTTTGAATTTGCAGTGAATGTATTTGAATTTATTTAGATTTTTTATAGTTTCGTGATTAGACAATTATAATAGATAGTAATCTGTGGTATTATTAATTAATTTAAAAAAATAGTTTTCGAGTAGCTCGGTGGTTTAGTGGGTAAGTACCGTGCCCGCGATCGTTGTTGTTAAGCAACTTTTGCAAGGATCGGTTACGGGATGGATGACCAAATAATTGTTATCTCGAGCTACTCCGGGCTTCGGAAAGCACGTTAAGCTGATCCCGGCTACATTTACAGTCGTTAATACCCTCCAATCTGCATAGGGCCAGCATGGAGAGTCATTTACCATCCTCCTTAACCATCCATAAGGAAGGCCTGAGCTCCTGCAGTGGGGACGTAAAAAGGGCTAACAAATTTACAACGACAGAAGAAATGAGAGAAGTTGTGATGTGTTATTTTGTTACTTACGTTGTGTTATTTATTTTGGTCGGATAATGATTTAAACCAGGGGCCAAATTATCTAATTTAAAAAATCTATCGTAGTCCATTTTGTTTTCTTTAGAAAGTACACTAAAATGTCCTCGATAAATATACGTTTCAAGGTGACGATTTAATAATTTCGCTCGTGAAATTTATTTTATCATCTTTACATAAGTCGGGACATGTTGTAAGTAGGTGAAACCCTAGGTGTCAGTTGCTTTGTAGTGCGTCGTGGCTGTAATATCGCCAATCCGCTTTGTACCGCGTTTACTCGCCTTTAATAGAATTATGAGGTGCTGCATTACACGACCTGGCGTCTTAGTGCATCTTCAGTTTATACAAGTGTCGCTGAAGAAATAATAAAGATATTATGAGATATTTACTATTGGCTGGACGTCAAGACGAAAGTGAATACGAGACGAAATCAACGCACTCGTAATGAAAAAGACAGAAAATGGTAAATAACGCGTTAAAAAATGTTTTGATATATTCCTCTAGGCGTTCAAAGGGGGAGGCCTATGTTCAGCAGTGGACGTCTTCCGGCTGATGATGATGATGATATTCCTCTCAATAGATTATGATTACTGTAAATACAATGGAAATTTTTGTGTTGACGACAGTTTTGCCAGCCTCTTTTGATATTATTTTTAGGTTTTCTAATTTGAATTTTTTACTTTAATTGCTTTTATTGCGATCGCTGTCTTGTCTTGTGTATCTTTTAATTGAACAATTCTATAGTATGCGCTCTTTTATTGATAATATTGTGAGTATTTTCTAAGGAGAAAATTTTATAAGTGTAACGTTGTTTACAAATTGATACAGTTTTCTGAGCCACTAGAGCTTATTAAGACTTTACTTTTTAGTACAAAAACAATTACTGATTCTGAAATGCTTTAATTTCCTTTTCTGTCGTAAATGGGTAAGTAGTAGCCAGTAGGCCAGTTAGAGTGTCATTTATAGATATGTCCTTTAGTTGGGTTTACAATAAAATATAAAATCTATGCGTCTTTTTCCTAGCTCTGCCTTATATAAATATGATGTTGTGAGTATGATTAGAGATCACAAAGAGAATATGCGTCTGCAGCTAATGTAATTGTTCCTTTCTTTTCCATAACGATAAACTTTAGTATCAGTTTGAATTGAAATTAATTTCATAATATTTTTGCTTGTACAAATATAGCAAAACCAATCGCGATCACCAAAATATTTGCACGAGTGCCAGCGTTTGAAGCTTATTATAAGAAGGAAAGGTCACAACGGAGAAAAAAAAACAAAAAGTACCACTCTACACCAAGGGCGATTCGGGTGGCCATTAACCAATAATGCCATCGAATATTATATCCATCATGTTAACGCCCGAAACCTCCATTATCCCGGCTTCCTCCCATTCCCGGCGGAAATCTCACCGCATTCAAATATTTAATTACTTTAGCACTCGATCGTTTATAAATTCGAGCGGGAGTGCTATCATAAAACGCGCTAATGCGTTATAATTAAAATATTCTCAACAAGCCGTGGCGTAATGGCACCTTCGGCGACGCTCTCCGACGGAAAAAAACGCATAAAAAATTACATTCACCCCAGAGGACTCACCCCTTGTGTCGGGAAAATCGATTAAAAAGAGGAGTAGCGGGGTGAAGTTGCGGGCGCGCGGGGGGCGAGTTTAATATGTACGAAAAAATGCACGACGCCGCGGGACTGAGGGAGAGGGCCCAAGGAGCAGAGTTGCCTTCAATTTTTATAATTACGTTCATACGTGAGCGGCCCGCGCTCGTCCAATTACTTATTTAGAATAGTTTCCGTACCGCAACGCTATCCGGGAGATTAACTTTTTAAAATTTAAAACAATGTATGCAACGGAATTGGATTTGCCGCCGGTGGCTCGCGACATTGTTACAAAAGGTCATCTGCTACGCTAAAGACCACGCATGCCGAGAATATAGGACGCATAAAAACTTTTTCGTTTCCGCGACAAAATCAATTTCCATCAACGTTGGAGCTCTAAACTTTTCCACACACACAGCAATCAAGAAAAGAAGGAGGCAATAAGAACGGGATAACCGACTGGAGGACGTTATCTCTGGAGACGTTTGCAAATGAGCGGGCGACCCACACGCCCGCCGCACTCACACACGCGCTAATCCCGTCCACACATGCGTACGTACATTTTATAAATAGATATCGCTTTTTTTATCCGGGTACAAGAATGGGGGGTTGCCACCCCGAGGACCCCTGCGGGGGACGTGTTGGATTTCAGATTGCTACGAACTGCAAAAATGAGGGATGAAAGAAATATAGCTTAAAACGCAGATATTTCCCGGCGTCTTAAGGTGGCAGGCGGGAAGGGTGGCGAGGAGTGTGTGGAACAAAGTAGAGTGGCGATATTGGAGCAAAATGAAATGGTAAACGAACCGTGCGCGTCCGATCTAATGCGAATTTATAATTTGGACATTGCCCCGGCGGCACTCTTTGAACTCGCCGAGGGTGGGCCTCTCTAAGGTGAATTTACAAAGAGTATGAATGTGATTTATAAATAAGGGGAGACGTGTGCGTTGACCGTTCGTTTCTGTTAGAGGTTTTTTCAATTAAGCTTTTAGTTAGTTAATAGGATAACGTTTTGGCACAACGAGTCGGTGTTTAGGCGTATCCTCATTGCAGGCTAACGCGTGTGTCCGCCGACCTAATTGCCGTCGCGCCGTAATCGGGATATGCGCCACGCTATAATTGCGACAGATTACTGCGACGCGACATTCCCGCAGAGCCGCCACTCGCCTACCGCACGGCGAACCCGTCCGGCAGCCTATTAGACCGAAAAGGAGATGTCCCCATCTATAAATACTTAACAGATGCACACCGATCACCATACAATGCGATCTGATTTGTATAATGTCACTGCTCATACCGCGCTCGTCAACTCCACAGTGGGTAAATAAAAATAATATGTCTCACGTTCTGAATGCAGAATTTTAGCTGTCACTTTTTTATGTGAATCATGAGCCGATGAACGGGCATGTCGCGTCTGCACGGCTTCATCGTCGTTGACTTTAATACCGAGCATATAAATGCGACAATTGCAAGTCTTACTAATTCGCTAATGAGTTATGTAGGTGTAGCGCGGGCGAACGGCTCGCATTAACACTAAGTAGATAAAAAGTTTACGGTCGTAAATGATGCAACCGTCTACTGTTTAAATAGCGTTGATCTCGATAGATTTACTGCTCACGCGTGACGTCACCGCTGTTAGAGAAACAAAACGCCATCGCTGTCTAAGCGGTAAAGTGAAAATTGCGTACGTGAACTGGAAGAAAAAATATTAAAAATTAATCAAGAGCCCGAAGCAAGGGAGTGTGAGGGAGCACATGTGTCGACAAAAAAGCGCCTCCCCCCCGCCCCGGGCACGTGCGAAGAGCCGTAACGGCCCCGTTCCGGCGCCGAGTTAAAAGTTCCACCGGACAAACAGAGGATTTGTCACAATTACGGCGGGCCGGCGCGTCCCTACTTGATTAAAACCTAAATCACGTGACGTGTTTACAGCCACGCCGGAGGTGTTTTCAATTTGCCCACTCCTAGTCGCCATTGGCGTTCCGGACACGTCCGGACGCACCTATCAGGGGGCCGGACGGCGTTTTGAATTTGCAACGAATTAAATTATTGACGATCAAATCGGACCGGCCGGCCATCTCGTCAAAACCACCCGCCGCTCACGTTTGTTAATTATTTTTAAATGTCGCACCCGAAACGCGTAAAAATTCGGCCCAACAACGTTTCGCTCCGGTAGCGTCCGCAGGAGCGAAGTGGAAAGGAGATTAACATTTGAATTAATCGGGAGATTAAACATAATGAAAGAAAATCTCATTACGGGGCGTATAATGGCAGTGAGAAATATCGCCGCGCGAACGGAAAGGAAAAAACCGGTGTGAAAGAAAGGCGCGCGAAGAAAATTAAAAGCTCGAACGAAATTAAAAAATGTTAAAAAAATGTAATCGACGCTGGGTGCGATTAGAGGGGGGAAACAGGCTGAAGGGTGGAGGGGTGTTCAAGGCGAGTCTTCAATTAAGGGGCTACGGAAAGAGTCTGTGTAATTAGATTCTCTCTCATCTTAAATCACAGCTCGGCTGACATCCAGCTTGTTTAATTTGTAATCGAGACTTGTTAGCGCCTTCTTTTAATTCGATTCTCCCGGTAACACTCTAGACCGCTGATTGAAATTGAATTAACACGATTACTCTGAGGTTTCTCTGCGGTGGTAAACGACACTGATCAATTCAACAGTATTACTGTCTTATATGCACATTATAGTGAAATAGTATATTTTAAAAATAAATTGGTATTAATCAATTTTAATAAAAAAAAAACATCATTCCATTATTGTGGGGTTGGATGAAAAACTATAGATAAGGCAAAGAGGCTCTTGGATTTATAAATAAGACAAAAGTAAGTCCTAAGAATTTTATTTAATGTTTGTGATAATGATGATTATGATATTTTTCTTAAATCAAAAAGTATTCAAATTGATAATAAAAATCAAAATCTTACCTGTGTTGGTAGTACCTACCTACGATTAGTGGTTTAATTAAGGATTTATCTTTAAGAATGCTACGTACGAGTTAAAATCTTACACTCAACACTCAAATGACCGAGATGCAGGGGAATTACAGATGACAAACAATGGCCTACTCTATGGCCGCCTCCGAATCGCATACGTTTTATTAACTAATTTCCATATGATTTTTTCTGTTACATAATATTAAGGCGTGCCTGTTTGTTATCAAATTATATTAGAATGACTGAAATGGATATCAAATCAAACATATTTTTTGGTTAACAGTAGTCAGTAAAAGGTTTTTATGACATAAAGGCACTTTATCAAAAATTTTACTATGAAAAATTCCATTACCTGTGAAGTTTAAAAAGAGTTTGAAATTCATACAATCATCAAAGTTTATAATTATAAATGGGAAAGTTTTTTTTTTTCTTTGTTTGCATTAACACTACTGAGTACTACTACCTACTGTACCGATCAATTCAACAGTATAACTGAAATTAAAAGTCTTACTATAAAAGGACTGGAAAATTAGGCTTTCCATATAATTTAAAGTATATGTATTCATACTAATGTTAAGAATACGATTATATTTCCTAAGAAAATATTATTTGACACAAAAAATATCGACTTCTATTATCGAATTAGTTCTATTTACGCGTGTAGTTGCTATTCACAGATCTATTATAAATCATTGTGACAAATTCGCAACAGATTTATGGGAAAATGTAATAAAATGTTATTTCAGGTTACTGGCACTCGAATATCTATTGAATGATAACTTTATTCTTCACGCTTATCTCGATTTGAAAATCGCCGATTCAAATCAATTTTTGAAGGAAATTAAACGCACCCATTCCATAATTTATATTATTTACAATACCGCTTCAGATTATTCGAAAAAGGATTATTCGTTTTTTATCGAAATATTGTAAGTAAATTCTCTGTGCCAGAAATAAATTTAGTTTTAGTTTATCAAAGGCTCTATCAAGATTTCTTGATAAAACTTTTGATTGAATTTATAGGTTTTATCCGAAAGAAGATCATATTAATCTAACCTTTCTAGTGCTGGAGGTTAGTTGTCAGCCTTCGTAAATATATTTTTTTTCGAGATTCTGAGTCGCGATTTAAGTATTTCGCGTTCGATACTACTTAACAAGTGTAATTTATATTATGTAAGTTGAGATGATATAAACATTATAATTATTCTGATAATGAGGTATCGTACTAAGAAGTATGAAAGCCTAGAAAGAACTTCGGTATTTAATATACACATTTCAATTACCAAAAGTGTTTTAACTTAAAATCTTATTCGGTTTTATCTGAATATATATTTTGAGAACCAACATGAATTATTGTATACACAAGTATTGATTTGCTCTATTAAGAAGGTAAAGGTTTCTTCTTGAGAAATTCACCAGTCTCGTTAAGTCGGTTGAAAAAGATCTTGCTTAGTTATGGTGGCAACGGGCACTTCAGCTAGCTATTCATAAGAAGGTTTACATTATTCGTTTTCATGTCTGTAATTTATCACATTTGATAAGTTACTGCAATATTTACGATTGTAAAGATGCGTCATACCACACCGTTTATTTTGTCCTAGGTTTCGATCCATCCTAGGTTTGCATAAAAACTCTTTGCCTTTCATCTTTAATATCATTTATTTTTATTATTCATTTTTCGTAATTTGAACAACACGACCATCATTGAATATTAATAAAATATTTTTAGTATGTATATTTAAAATTTATGTTGTAATTCACGAGTTATATTATATAAATAAACCTAAGGAATGGGTTATGTTATTGTTTTTACTACTTATCATATTTTTAGAAATTCATACGAAACGCTAAAAAATGTTCTAAACGCGTATCAGTACTGTCATTTTAAACTAATGACAGATGTAATGGACGTTTGTGCAATTTGGTGTTAGTATATGTATTTGAAAAAAGAAACAGTGGTTGATTTTATTTGCATAACAAGACCAATAAAATACGTATTGGCTTCTAGCGAACAGCCGATTGAAATTATCAGCAAAATGTCGTTTATTCGAATCCAACTAACCGTTTTTTATTATTCAAGTATTTATTTAAAGATAATTCATTAATCTCGACCAGTAATATTAAGAGTGTAAAATCAGTTCATAAAATAGATATTGAAACAGTATATTAAAAAGATAACTTATTTAACCGTTAAAAATTCAAAAGGAGCCGGTAATTACATGAAACTTTGAAACCAGTTTAAAACTCGAGGAAACAACAATCAAAGCTGACACCAACCCTCCGTAGTCCGGCTCTCAAATAATTAATCCGAGCCGTCGGACGACCGCGTAATTAAGCATCTCGCCTTGTAATTACCCGCGGACTTGTCGGACTTTGTCGGAAACTGTCGGAAATTACCGACGCTTACCAGAAGTGGTCAGAGCAGGCCAATTAACGCCGCCCCTGGGAGGGCGATTAAGCAATTAATGCAGATGGGCGGGCGGACTGTCCCGTTCAAAGTTTGCACATTTTCCTGTTGAGGTTTGCCGAGATTTAAGGATTAGTATGCTTTTGATGTCGAGATTGAGTTTTTATCTCACAGAATTGCTTTAATTTTAATCATGGTTTTATGGTTTGTGAAAACGTTTTACACAGAGGGAATTACAAAAATCTTTTTGAAGGTCTTTTTATATTAGAAAGTAAAAATGCTTTTTGTATCAGTTATAATTTTAATACAAGCTTTATTGTCTATTAATATGTAATTTGAAGTATTAACTGACACATACCAATTATATTCAAAATAACGTCTGCCATTTATAATCATTATTTACTCAAAAGAACTGACGTTAATTTGTTAACACCTGTTAACACTGTGACCTCGAGCCCCAAATCCTTTAGTAATTATTAACCATTCCTCAGCAGCTAATAACAGAGAGCCCGAGGGTTTAAGTCATTAATTAAGAGAATGCCTCGGAATCTTCTTACAAACAAAGTATCACCCCTCAACCCTTCCAACCTCATTAAAGTCAGACTTAATTCAATAAAGCGGTGTAAACTGCGCAAACAGACGGCAGAGAAAGGGTTGATTTGCATGTCAGTGTTGGCAGGGTTAACCGCCACTTCGTTAGGGAGTAGCAATTAATGGAGGGTCGGAAAATTCATGGGAAAGTTGGTGTAGGTCATGTACCTTCAAACAAATGAACAAATGAACTTTGTCAATGAAATTTCGTGTAACTAAAACTGCACGTTATTAATGAAATACCTCTAATCGTCTCATATAAAACTTCTCAAAAAACATTTTTTTATTTGTAAAAAAAATCATATATGTGTATAATACTTTAAAAAGTATACCAAAGCTGTCAGTAACAAAATATCTGGTAAATAAATTATAAATTTGACAGAAAAAAAAATCCTAAACGCCTGTTAGAAAAGACAAATGAAGACTTCCAGAACACGCGCGTGGGCGTCTCTCATGCATTTATAATCTACTAATTTGTTGTTTGAAGCGGGTAAAATTACAGGTTACCAATTATATTAGTATTAATGAGAATATCCCACTGTTTCTTTTACATACAATGAAACGAAGGTAAACTTATTTTCGTGAGTTATAATCAAAGGGTCAGGACATTTTGTGATGGAAATTTGTTTTTATATAAATACATTTGAAAGTTCTTACTTTTGTTATTGGGTTAATTATAGTGACGTGTGTTTTATATATTTTTGTTCTTTTTACGTTAAAATGTATATAGTATTCATATACGGGACGATTATTTTCGTAATAATCTATAGAAAGGGTAAGTTTCCAATAATTGCACAGTTCTACGGTTCAGTATCTTTAGTTTATATTTTCTTTGAAAATTTTAATCTTTTATATTAATAGATATTCATTATTTAATGTTTAATATCGTATTTATTTTAATTTTCATAGTAATACGCAAACTCAAGTATATTGACAAAAATTGCTTATCAACCTCCGTGTAAAGAAAGAGTATTTATTATAAGTAGTAATAAGTTTATAGACATCTTTTCACTTCATTATATCTGATCAGTAAGTTAAAAAAAGAGAGGTAACAATTAGTTTTCTACTACTTGTATATTTAAGAAACTTTTGTTACTGAAAATAAAAATTATTTAAAAAAAATATTATTATTATTAAATATTTAAAATAAATCATTAAGCAATAAATATATATTATAATGGGAGTACATATTTTCTTACTTTAAAAAAACATATTTACTATTCAAAATTGTACATTTAATTTAATAACTGTCCATCGAACAAAAACATATCAAATAGGGAATGAAAAACTCTTTGGAAAATGACTTCAGTTAAAGTTAGAGAGCGTTAATCAAAAACTTAATGTCAAGTTATTAACAATGCCTCAAACAACTTCCACCTATTACAGTTTACACAAGAAGTTTATCAATTAAAATTTCAACACCTTTCAATTAAAACCATGAGGCGTTACTAATAGACACCGACAGTAATATAGAAGTTTCGATATAGGGCGCATGCACACTCAAGACTTTGTTCATATTAATGTTGTGGATGGCCATAGTTTAACAAATGGTTTTTGCCCCTTTTCTGGATATGTTTTAATATCTTCATAATGATATGTTATAAAAAAGTAACATGAATAAAAAATATTAAATTTCCGCAACTTTGCCTGTGTAAATCATAGACTACACTTTGCTTTCAATTTATGGATATAATCAACACGCGTCTTGATTCAAGATGACCGCCTAAACGGAACAACTTTATAGCACAGGCAAATAAATTTATGATCATAATGCCTTGAGCGTTTTTCTACGAAGTAATTTAGAGTTAGGTTTCCCAGAAGGTTTTGGTATTATGAAATTAAATAATTTATCTGAAATAGTGACATGTCACTATCAAAGTTGTAATATAAAAATAGGAGTTGCTGAGAATTGTATATTTGTATCGTGATAGATGACAAAAGAAGGTCTGTTTGTATCTCCTGACATTATTATCTATCCTATTAATATTTTAAATGTGAAAGTTTCTTTGTTTGGATGTTTGTCTGTCAATCACGCCGAAACTACTGAACGAATTCTAATGAAATTTGGTATACAGATATTAGCTGACTTAGATAATAGGATACTTTTTATCCCACTTAACATTTCCCTAGAGTCCTAGCGGGCGAAGCCGTTGGCGAAAGCTAGTTTTAAATAAATTATAATTTGATAATATAAGACAATCGATAAAATGGTCACGATTATAAGTTAGTCATTTCTATACGTGTGCTATTTGATTAGAATATTGTTTTGTTCTTTAACCTTTATGATTTAAATTGCATTTTAAATTACTATGTAGTTTTATAAAAAATACACAATACATTTAGATTTTAAAAAAATCATGACAAATGGCACTCTGAATGTTGTCCATACTGAATTTTTGAAGTTTTTGTTCAACAGACTCCAAGAAATGTTTCTTATGACAGATGTAGGTTAAAAATAGGACAAGCACAAATCGGAATTCCAAACGGAAAGTTCAGTATTCTACTACAATATAAAAAACGCAAGAGCCTTTGTTTAGAAATGTAAAATAGGATAATTATTTCATACAAGCCAAAAAAATATAAAACAGATTTTTATATAATTTTTATGTTATTATGATCTAATTATTATCAATGACAGATATACTGAGAAATTTCATATTATAATAATTTAAAACTCAGTCCAAATACAGAAAGACTGATGAGCGGACAGACAGATCTTGGAGGTGTATTAATCGGATTCCGGTGGTACGAGTATCTTCTCGCTGCGGAACCCTAAAATAGCATATTTATGTTTATTTTTTAAACTTGTTTCTATAACAATGTAATGTCATGTTTTCACATGATCCAAACAATATATCTTCGGTTTTCATATCCAGACTAAAAAATGATCGATCGCTCCTTCAACGTTTGTTTTATTTATTTGGATAGTTTAAATAATGTTTTATCAAAGAATTCCATTATATTTATATACTGTATTGTGAAGTTGCCACTGTAGAGCGTATGTCTTTTTATTTTTTTTTTACAATTACTATACTATTTAGAATATTATTAAACTATTTATTGTAAACTCATTAAAAAGGTGAAGTTGCCACTGTAGAGCGTATGTCTTTTTATTTTTTTTTTACAATTACTATACTATTTAGAATATTATTAAACTATTTATTGTAAACTCATTAAAAAGGTAAAATATATATTAAAAATTTTGATTTAAATACAAATGTTACCTTTTAATAAGTTTAACTTTGCCTTCCAATTCATCGCAATTTGTTTCCGCGCTTAAGTCACAGAACACTTTTCTTGTTTATAAGCTCATGCACCATATTAGTTATTGGTACTATATATTGTTAATTTTTTGACACTTTCTCTAATCAAATAAAACTTTCACGAATGCCGGTTCCCGCCAAAAACACCCTTTCAATTCATTTACGTGTTTAGTTTCGTAACGTAAATATTTATTGAATAAGTTTTAATTACGACTATTGATATGAAAATTGCTTTTACATTTTGGTCCCAAATGAGTATATATTTCGAAAAAACTAAACACATAATTATATACGATTTTTGGCAACGTTCTTCGATTTATTCGCTTTATAATCTTCGGGGGCGATACTGGACTCGATCGAGCGTCGCAATTTTGATTGATTTCATTGCTTAGTGTAGTGTAACCAATCTTATTGAAAACTGCATTGTACGTCGCAGTCCGTCGCTGTGGCAGACGCCTTGTCAAACGGTTTAAATTGAAAAAAAGGGGGACAACCCTAGGGACTTTGATATTTTATATTTTGGGGTTCATTATTTTTTGGTTTTCAACAGAAAAATGCTTTTGTGTAGTCTTGTTATTGTATGGCTGTATATATTTGTATGTATATACCAATAATTCGACATCTTATGGAAACCTTATACTTATTAAGCTATTATGTTGTAATAATACAACTGTTGGCGAAATTGTAAAAGTACAAATCTATGCAAATTATATTTAATAAGCATTAATCTTGATCAATTTTTATTATATAGTCATAATTTATTTTCGGTTGGACGTAACATTTACATTGGTAGAAGCCATCAAGTAAACAACTGACTGTGTAAATAAAATTAAAAATAATCAGCCATCGTAAAGGCGACGTCGTTCACACAAAACTACGCTCCATTGAGGATATGTCACTCTCAAATGTCGATGTTTTTTCAATTTAAATCGATAGGGGGTTGATTCTATTTATTATAGAATCGAGAGGGAGGCGTCGATCGATTCCTTGTTCGACCCCGGGGATAATTAAAGCGGATTCAGGTGGCTACGTGGAAAAAATAACTGACGATCTATTTTTTTTTCGAATTTCAAAGGAATGTAAACATCGGGCCAGAAAACAACAATTAGAATAGCTGATATAGGCACATCGCCGCGAGCGCCCCCTATCGCCACCCCACGGCTCCCCATTATTTTATCTAATCAAAAACTTTTAAAAGGAAAAATTATGCCGGCCTTTATTATGAGTCAACTTTCTTTGGGAGGGGAACACAGGATATATTTTTAATAACGATCCCGCTAAAGAAAGACATCGAGCACGGATTTCTTTTTCACTCCGCGTAAAACGGCGACTTTCTGCGTAATCAAAGTGCGAACTTTTTATAAATATTACACTTTTTTTCCAGAATATTAATACAGTACAAGGTGACAGGTAATACAGAACAAGGTGTGGTTGTCGACGGTGTTTTTACTGCGCAGAAATGTAACTGCCACAAATAACGAATTTGTCATTGAGCATGCATTAATTATTAATGAGGTTCGATTTTTTTTCCTTGTCGATTTTAAGGTAACATGTAGTAATATAACTCGATGTCGGCTACTAAAATATTTGATTTACGTATCATTTCCAATAAGATTTTTTTAAAGAAAGAAAATTTTCTTAGGAACTGTATAGGGAAACCATAAAGTTTTTTTTTTTGCGGCTTAAGGAGCCAAATTTTTCTGGCGAACTCTTCCGATACATGTATATTAAACCTTTTTTTTAATTTAAATGTATTTTAAAAATAGAAGTTTAGTGTCCTTGTCAAACCAACCGCAGCAGCTCGTTTGTTTTGCTATTTCTATTTCGTCCTAACGTTGTTTTATATTTAAATAAAGTGAATACTCGATTAATTTATATATACAAGGTGCTAAAAAAATACACATAATCCAGAAGTTGTATTTTAATTGCATTATATTTATTATATTGATATGTTGGTGGCGGAACAAGTAAAATTCTGGCAAGCGCTCACGTGGCTTATAAGAATCTCTTTTATTTAAAATACTTATCGTAACAGAATTTAAATAAATTTCACTTTCATCTGCCGGGCTCGTTACTTCAAAGGCGTCGGACGAGACCAAACATTTCTATATAAATTAAGGAAAAGATGCCCAGAAAAAGAGGGTGCTATCCCCAAGCAGTTTCTTTACTCAACATTTTTAGTAAATATGCTTCGTTTAGGGTGTGGTAGGGCAAAATGCGTCTTGTATATAGGTTTTAAGGAAGCCTTCTCTTTGCTTGGAATGTGGTATGTTAGAATAATATTTTTCTGAGGCGGCGTTATTATTGCACCTACGCGTAAATCAGCGCTCGAGGCTAGCATTTTTCAGACAAAAAAGATGCAATTATATGCAAAAGGAATAGGGGAAGTCAACCACTCTCGTTACTAGACAAAATCTTATTTCGGATAACATTTCTCGAATGAAGCGATCGAAAGATTCATGTTTCGACGGAATCACGAATTATGAAAACATTTCGAATTTGGTATTGATGGAAAATTTTTATCGATAATTAGAATTTAAAGTCTACGGGGTTCAGTCAGTATAGTGTCTACAATTAAAACTTGTAGACATCTTACTAATATAATACAGGTGAAAGTTTGTAAGTTTAGATTTTTGTTATTTCTTCACGCATAAACTACTGAACGGATTTTAATGAAATTTGGTGTATATTTTAAGTATGGATTAACATATACTTTTTATTCCGCTTTCGCACGTCACCTAACGGATTTTCTATTACTTTTTAATGAATTTGTATAGGACTCTTTCCACTGTAGATATCGGTCGCAGTGACCGCTTTATGAGCTAAGAATGAGATGCCTGTAAATGACGTCATAGGGATAACGTCCATAGAGCTATCATATGATTAATTCGCAGCACTATGTCAGAATCGTTAAATGGTAGGTACTGTAACTTCCGTGAAAATTACTATAAATATACTCTCCGAATCTATAGCCAATGCTGGCCGCTAATTTTTAAATATTAGTTTTTAGCGTTCGAATTAGCTTTGCCTTGTTTTGCTGGTTGATAATTTTTCTTTTCTGATCGGAACCAGCGTAGAGTCAGTATCTTAGCAAAATAACTTATAAATTATTCGATGTATTATATTTGGTAATAAACTCTAAAGTTTGAAGAATTGCATTAAGTATTTCATTCTGTGACTTAGAGCTACTTCAGTACCATCATCAAGGTACTTCTATTAAAAACCTGGATGCAATAGACGTATGACATCGACAACTCTATAGAATCTGTTGAGTATAGTACGCCTGTTGTTTGCATACGCAAACAGTGGATATTCACCTTTATCCATAATGAAACAATTCACACTCGCTTTCCGCATGAGGACTTTGTCCACTAATGTAACAAGTCATGGATGAAATGTACTGCAAAACTATTGATTGAATGGAAAAAAATAATTCACGATTGGCCTCTGTTTCCTTTAAGATAATAAATAAGTAATGTAATAAACAGTATAAAGTATGACTATAATTCTTGAAGATTTTATGGCAATCCTTGAAAATATTATGCAAACAGGAAACCTCAATAAAACCCATTTGAAGCCGGAACAGATGCATAGTCAAAATATTCGAATGCTAGAAATCTAAGAGAACACAATAAATCTTATAGAATACGAACATGAAATTGTGTATTCATCGTTGCACGGAAAAAAACTATATCTGAAACGTGTTCGCCATAAATACACACAATGTTTTATTGAAAGTCCACATTAAATCGATTCCTTGGTATTAAAATGTTGTTTCGTCGTAATATTTGTATGCGAAATATTTCTAGAAGTCCTATTTGGATGACGGCGGGCAAGAACAGTTACAAACATTGGGTCAAGGCCTTTATGTCGTGCAACGGGGATACAGTGTTACCAGGATTCTATGCAGACAGACAGATGTCTGGCTCGTTTACTATAGACTAGTTTATTTATAGTATTTCATAATATCCTATAGTATTAAAAATATAATGGTTATTAATTATTAGGGATGTACTAATAGAAGTAGTAGTTTAGATTTTGAAACTGCTAAATTATGATTCTGTACTGTTTCTTATTGGAATTTCTAATTATTCAATTTTTTTTTATTAATATACATAAAGACGATTTCTGTAGTCAAATTTCGATTCCCGGGCAGACAAATGTATATATTATGCCGTTCCGATGTTTAAATTTTCTTTACATAATTAAGAAAAAGTTTTATATTTCATTATGATTATATAAGGCCCACTTCTTTTTGCATCATGGTTTGATATAATTGTTTTTTGTATAACTTTTCCAAATTCACATAATGTTAGGTACGAGATATAAAAGAACTAATCAATCGGTTTGTTAGAGACCAAATAAAAAATCGAGTCGGGCGAGTAAAGCGAACTTGCCGGCAGAGGTTCGTGAGTGTATTTACATGAGGTTATTAAAATTTATAATTTAGGATTGTGTGTGTTACTTTATTATGATTTAGATGTTATGCTTCAAACAAAAGTATTCCATGTTATATTATGTCTTAAAATTGTATGCAAATTCTTAAACGGAGAGATGATCTACTGAACTCTGTTTCTTTATCAGCGTGCCTGGATTGATTTTTATTTGTTGTGAGGTCGCTCCCTAACTAACATAACATAAATATGAATGGACGCGACACCAAGGACACGCCACGTCACAGGACCCAGTCTAAAATAGACTTTAGCAAAAAAAGTTTACCAACTTAAGCTTGAAACTAATAAAATTTATTAAAAAGAAATAGCATCATTTATTAAGAGATATTTAAGAGATATTAAATAAATGATACCTACTATTTATTTTGGGAATTAAACGTATAATTTTGTTATTTTTATTCCGTTATAAGTTGCTTTTATAGAATTTTGGACTTATCCGCAATAAAAATTTATATGAAACTATATACATACCTATTCTTTTGATATAAACTTTTAAACTTTCGTGTTAATAAGACGGGTATTAACGCGATAGATTTCGATAGTTAGGTTTTAGGTTTTTTAAATCCAGGTAGGTGATCTATCGCGTCAATACCCGTCTTATACAATCTATACTTTTGATGATTTTAATACTATGTAATTCACCAATTTCTTATGAAAGTTCTTTTATCGAGTATTGAATTTATCGTATTAAAATAAAAGAATGTTTATTTATCTATTCTTAAAACATATCTTGTATAATCGCTCTCAGCTGAGAATTAGCGTCAATGTATTTTGTGTCATGATATGACACATTTTGCTAACGTGATGCTTTTTACTATTTATAAATTCATTTGTGATGAGTGGTAAAGAAAATGTCTCTTTCTTTCTTTCTTGATAAATTTTATCAATCTATACAATTTCAGATAAAATTATCATTAAAAAACAATTCAAATCATGATACCGATCATTTCTTATTTAAGATTTTTCTTAATGTTTGCAATTCTTCAGATATGTTGTCCAATTCAGTGGAAGGACTCATTTAAAATTAGGCTGTGGTATCAACACTGAATATTTGACTCGAATTTACATTGTTTTATAAATTACGTACTGTATTTGTTTAAGTCGGGGATATAATTTGCATTTGTTTACGAAAGATTTCCAGAAATTATAGAAGATACCAGTCGCTTGAAGATTGTGTTACAGTTTTTGAATTATTTATGACGAAATAAGTTTTCGGTTTAGTTTTTTTTTTACCAAAACTTGTAATTTATATTTAATAAGTTTTACTTATAAGATAATAAAAAAACATATTGATCGAATCAATATAAAACACGATTTCAATACTTGTTCTTAAATAATATGGTTTACTGGACTTTACTGGATTGTTAAAAAAATACTATTTGAAAATAATTAAAAGTAGGTTTCTTAGAAATCTAGTTTTAGCATCTCAAATATTAATCAATATTTAAGATTGCTTGACATTGACAACATTATCTGATTTCACATGCTATTTTGTAATAAAAAAACCCTCGGAGTGGTCGATTTTATAATAGAATAGTTAAATTTTATAATTATTTAGTACATTAGTGTAAAGCATTAGTTTAGGTCAGCGGCGTTCAAAATTTTTTGGCGTTAGAATATTTTTAGAAACTAATATAAAAAAAAATATGAGTAGGTACTGTTTGCGGGAAATTGATCAAAATTTTTGTTGATTATCAAAAATGCTGAATAAATATATTATTTACTGAAACATTTTGAGAAACGCATGGTTTAGATGATTAAAATTATCAAAACCTTGAATAATAGGTAAACTTATTTATAGTTCTGAAGCAATACAATGGTAAATATTATAATATAAATAGTAAAATTATAATAATACTGGACTATTAATAAGTCTTTGAGTAAGATTCAAAATAAAATTTTAAGTCCAGTTAATCTAATGAAGAACGCAACCATCAAGTCTAAAAAAGCTTCAGCATATCAATAATTTTCTTCTTATTTAATTTTAACATTAGTTGTTCAGAGACTTCATTCGCGCATATTAAAGCCTATGCCACCTGCACATGACATAGCTTTCCGTATTCTTAATAATTAAAAAGAATTTTAGTAATTATAATTATAAAGAATTTTCAAACTAAGTCCAGTCATTTCAAGGCCTAATCAATGCAAACAAAAAAAAACCAAATCGCTCCTACAATACAATATATACATACACATACGTATACAATATATTTGTACATATTTAGAGGAACTCGATGGGGCAGTGGCAAACGCGTTCGGTTTGAGATACGGTGGATAAGCAATTTTCGCAAGGGTCTGTCATAGGATGGGTGACCAAAAATTTCTCGAACTCGAACTCTTCAGAAGGCACATTGGTCCCGGCTATGTCTGCAGTCGCTAATATTCACCAATCCGCACTGGTCCCCGCCCATTCTACCTCTACATTAATAGGCCTATGGTGATGATAACAATGGCTAGTATCACGAAATATCCACAAATTTCGTGATACAAGCCTTGTTAGTACCGTTTACGTATGTTCATCTCCTAACCTGATAAAAACTGCGTACAGCCCCCATGCTGTGCTCTTTTAGTTCCACAAAAACACATTTCCGTAATCACCTTATAAAGGGATTACTATAAATAAAAAAGGAAAAAGGAAATTAACCGCATTACCCGAGGAAAAAATCCCGTCCCCTCCGCAATATGTGAGCTCCCACTGATAAAACACTTTATGTACGCTTTTCGCGTAAATGAAACAATGTGTTATTATGTATTCCTGTCAGTTGCACGCTAAATGGGCACGGGAAATTCGGCTCTATGGCACTTCGGCCATAAATTTTCGGGTAAATATAAGGATAGTTTGATTATATTTATATTCGCTTATAGAACAGTAATTTGTGTGTCATAGGGAAATTATAAAGTGAAAATGCATTTGTAGATTAAAGAAATGTCTATTCTGAATTCGAAATGAAAGAATAATATAGAAAGTATCAGCTACTAGTGATTCATGTCGTAAAATTTTTATATTTATACGATCAAATCTATTTCAATTGTCGAGAAAATAATTGAAGATTGGAGAAAAATTTCTTTGTTTAGGTATATCTACTGAATTTTTTATTTAACATATGTCAAGTTAAAAGTGTAATATTATTTTAAAGTTTATCTCAACTCTTATTGAGTTGAAAATCGATAAATTGACAATTTTTACATCATCTTTTTTTATATTAATATAATAACTCTGTTATGGATTTAATCCAAAATAGGTTTTCAGTAAATGTTGAATCTTAATTAAATTGTTACTGCCTTAAGATTTTGTCCAGACTTTGCATTTTTTGTTATACATCATAACTCATTGGTAAGTAAAAGTGTTTCAAATAAATAAAATGTTTAAGCATTGATTTTGTTGTATTGAATCGATTATCGCGAATACCTTCGTGGATAAATTGCGTAATTAACCCAATTACGGAATATTAAAAAAAATGTAATGTCTCCAAGGGAGTAGAAAAACACATTTCTTGTTTTAAAATGGGAGATTAATCGTCTTTTTCTATATAAAATAAAGTAAGCCTTATTCACTTCCAAACACATAAATTTCGTTATTAACAAGGAGAGTGGATGAGTTATTAAAACATAAATAATGCCGCCTCACACAAGGGCTTAGTCCCGGGATACATAAGGATATGCAGCTACCCCCGGCTTTTGCCCGCACGAGTAGGGGATAAAAAACAAAATGAGGAGTTATACTTTTCCCGTAATAAAGGACGAACGAGAGAAATCGTTTAAGACGCCCGCCAAATGAGATGGAACGAATATACTTGATTATTTTTATGGCGCGGAATGGCGATACGCGGCCTCGGTTCTTAATGTCTATTGGTTTTACTGGAGTTTAATATAATATTGTTTATGGTCCTCCTTTATGAGCGCTTTTCTCTAATTTTTTTGCCGGTGAAATGGCAACGTTTTCTCACTTAAAATACAGTCAATTTCTATTTAATACGCTCGCAGTCTCGCTTTTTACGGCATCTCCTATAGATGTTACATTATCAATAGCATACTATTTTATTCATTATACTTCGTTCAAAGCTTTCTTCATAAACTACTCTGTTTATTGATGAAGCACTTGGAAATTTATTAAATATAGTTTTGAATTTACTACCTATCGAATCCTATTTAGTAGGAAATGTTGTATTGACACATATCAACATTGTTTTAGAATGTTATACTTTCATTTTACAAACAAAGTATTCCGTTTGTTGCAAAAAAGACAAAAGCTTTTTTTATCTATTTTTAAGTTGTTTTATTTATAACAGTCGATTCGATATTACGGTAATATTTCTTGGTATAAATTTATTTCTGTATGATAATTGTACAGGGAAAATTAATTGAACCAGCATCCGTTCGGATTTACGATTTGAACAATACGCAACAGTTATTTTTATGGCTTCCAAAATAATCGATACATGTGACAAAGCATAACTAATAAATTTAGTTCTGTTCGCTTAATTGCAGTAAAAAACGTGGTGTGCGTAACCCATGGTGTGCCAGTTAATTTTGTTCGGGATTCGATACGGTGGGGTCATTTTTAGCGGTAGCTGGCAACATTCGTCGAACCATAAGTGTAGAATGTGTAAAGATAAAGAACGAAAACAGATACCCATAGAGACCGAGCTAAAAACGGCAACAGTCTTTTGTTTTATGGCTTTAAAATCGAGGTTTTTTGTCCGTCATCAAAACTTTTTGTTAAATATTAAATAAAATCAACGGAACAAACAGAGATTCTTAAGTGAGTTGTCAAATGATAAGAATTATAATTTAAATTTCTTTGTACACTCCTTATGCGTTTGGCTATCACATTTTTACATATAAATAAACTTAGTAGCTTAGTAACTGTATGTAGCTTCACGTAGTGTTGAAAGTATTTAAAAAAAGTCTGTCCAGCGATTTCAGAGCCTAATACGATATAGAACTAAAAGACACAACTACTTTTGTAAGATATATATTATATTAAATGTCAAAATCATCCTATGAAATCGTATATATTTATATAGTAAACTAAAGTCAATATTTTTAAATTTCAAATTGAGTTTTTAATTTGTTAAGGAATTAATACATTTAAGGAGCAAACTATCAAAATTGATACTATAATAGAGATATATAGAGACAGTGAGACACTATAAAATGATAATAGAGATCAGAGATAAAATAAAAGATAAGCAAAAAGAAATATACGTTTTCCAATTTATAAATAATTTATGATAAATTATGGTATGTACAGAAACACCAAGCACTCAGCCCTCTTCGGCAAAACTTGCTTATTTCTTCATATAGGTTGCTTTTTTGTAAACCGAACAACTCGGCCTAATATCCGTTTCGGTTAAGCTTAAACTGAATATTATTCGGTATTCGGTTATTCGGCTAAACCACTATTCGGCGCATCTCTAAATATTAGTATAGATAGTCGTATCTGGAACTAACTATAGGTTAGTGTGATTGTGAAATGTATTTTTTCCTATATTTCATAAATTTCGATTGTTTATATAAAACGATTACAGACAATCGGAGCTCTTGTTAAAAAATAACATTATACTTGATAAACTGCAAATGTGTTGTTTTTACGTTCCGGTCTGTCTCTCGCACACATATACTTAAAGTACAGCACACAGAGGAAAGGCTAACCCTCACGTCACATAACGAAGGGGGCACTGTGATATAATGCAGTTTTTTTATTGCCCGTTCTCCTTATACTCACTAGGAAAAAAAAGCTCACTACACGCGCACATTATACATTTTAACTATTAGTGTTTTTTACTTAGGGAAGGGTTCGGAGGGTTGCCCTGATAAAAAATTCACGTCCATTCGAGTTCGCGAGGATGTTCATTCAAAGAGGACATTTAGATGTAGCTGTTATGTTTTGTTTGTTTGTTCTACTTATTTATTTAAAGAGGTGAATCATACAATTTTATTTCTCAAGTAAATTACTTCCATGATCTTTGCTGAAGCTGAGGCCTAAAATTTATTTTCATTGACACAAAGGGAAATTTAATTATTATTCTAATTTAATTCGGAACGAATTGCGTCCGACGCCTGTGTTTTATCCTCAGGTAGCTTCCCGGTTCTAAGAAAAAAAATATTTATATCTCTTTCTATTAGAAATCCCATTGTTCGCGCGAGGGCACGTCAGCACGCGACAAAAGGTACATTAATTATAATATCCGATTAGAAAAAAACGCCATTTAGCTACGAGAGAGTCTTCTTTTGTTTGATTAGATTGAATTTGAAATAACCAACATTAGCTACTGTCCCTCGAGGGAAGCGTATAAAAAATAGTCACCCACACTTCTTTTCTGCGTAAGTACCTACATAGTTAAAATGAGCAATTTTTTTTCCACCACACTCAAAGTGGATTTTCGAAAGCTGAGACTATAAAGATATCAGATTACTCGGGAAAGTGTATCTAGTAAGACACCGACAAAAACTACGAGCACCAAGAGACTGCCGAAATATGAGGATCCAATTCCATAAACCACATAGGTCGAGGCAGCATGCGAGTTATGTCTGTACGTGCTTACCCATAGTAATTAGATATTACGTGGCCCAGCTAATCGTAACTCGCACGGGTGTTGTTTTACCCGAAAAGGGGGAATAAATCACGTTCGCAACACGATGGCAGTACTGCGACACAATAAAAAAAAACAAAGCAAAAAATGAAACAATATCAGAGTGCGGAACAAAAGATATTATACCGCCACGCGGATTCATCATTGAAAAAAAAATCGTTATGACAATAAAATAAAAAACTTTAAATAAAACGCGGTAATAATAACGGGAGAGAACAATGCATCGCATATCCTGCGTTCGGAAACGAGGTTTATTTAGCCGGGCATAGATAAACTTTTTAATGATTCGCGCGCGAAATGCTCACGGCGGCAGCTGTCACCTAATTTAATTTCAGATTAATTTTTAACGCAACGTATATTTAATGTTACATTTATTTTGCAATATTCAAAATGAGACTTATTACGAACTTCTTTTTTACAAACAACAAGCGTTGTGTGCTTTATCGCAGTAAGAGAAGGATAATAATGAAATAGGTGGCCAGTAGAAAGAAGACTTGATAGAAATGGGTTACGAAGTTGCATAAAGCCGTATTTTTATAATAACATAGGCCACAGATGCACTATTAATCTTTCACGAGTAGTTATAAAATCTTGAAAGACCGGGAGGATGTCGTATGACGTGTTATTAATGGAAGTGTATCACGGGAGCCATTAGACACGTAATTAACATCGATCGCCGACTAAAAAAAACGACATCGAATACACGAGAGGAAAAGTGAGTGTTGCGTCACTCTCGCGACGAATAAAAACGTCATTATAGATTGATCGCCGGGAGGAAGTATCATTAATATTATTCAATTAATAAAACGCAATTTCGCGAGGTGGAACGCACCCCGAGAAGGAAAAAGCAATTAGTGGCTAGATTGCGATCCGTCAAAACAACTGAGTCGAGTGCTGAAAAAAAGACGAGGAGCATTCATTAGAGCAAAATTCGCGAGGGGTGAATACGTAAGGACTTTTTTGCATAAGACGGTGGCGCCCCCATTTCAAGTTTTTTTTTCGTCGATGAAAACAAACTATGTGGGCGCTTCTAAGCGGTTTTCGCCACACTTGCAATGTTGATGTTGACGCAGTTTTTTTTTTTAATTGTGCTCGTAATGACTGTTGTTATGGTTTTATGGTGGCATAATGAGCTAAGTCGCGCGGCGATATTTGCATGTGATCGCGGGACTTTTTTTCGTCATCACTTTTGTTGAAGAACTTTTTTAGAGTGTTTTTTTTTCTATCAGCGTTTATGGTGTGCGATACGGCTTTATTTAGAGCTTGTGGTTTAACATTTCAGAAGCTCCTAGTTTATGGGCAAGGGGTGTTTTTTAGTTCTTTTTTTAAACGTTTATGCGAAATTAGTAGGTACAACGTGCGTTGTGTGATATACTTTTCAATTTTTTAACATTACATTTGAATATGGAATTACTTTATTATGCCAGTATAATCGCCCTGGTATGCATAAAGTGGTTATGTGAATTGTTAACCACATGTCAGGTGGTTGATACTTACACGGTTAATTATTTTTTTTATAGCAATTTCAGTTAAGTGGTTTTCGAATCAATACTGTGGTGGTTGCGGCATCGGTGTGCTGATAACAAACTACCCTCGGGGTTGACGTGCCGGCAGCCCCGATTTGGTATTAGCAATCATTAAATTGGAAATAACGCTGTATCGGCAATACACGGCTTTTCTTTTATAAATATCTCTCACGTGATGGCGGTGCCTCGTCGTGTCACGAACCTTACTGAAACGATGGAAATATTCAAATGGCGATATAAAAAAGACAAGTTAGGTAACATTTAAAAAGCTTGTTTGTTTAACGATGAATCGCTTCTAGACATGACATAGTGCACGGCGCATCCGAACGTCTGACAACGAATTTTAATTTCCTTTTGCACTTTATGTAGACCTTATTATTGTGACGTAGAGTTCAATCTGAGATGTTTGTACGGCAGATGTTGCTATTGCAATTGTTTGGTGGGATAAAAAAATCATCTGAAATATGAAAGGTTTTTATGGAAATGGGAAAATGTGACCGCGCTTTAAGTTGAATTATGTAATGGAGTGCAGAAGGTAGTTTATAATGGATCTTATAAGTACTGCTATGTCTTACAGTGTTATAATATGTTAGCAATAGGTATATTTTATCATTAATTCAAATAGAATAAAATGCATTGAGTATTCGGGCGAAGTTTCTAAGTTTTATTTGGTCATAGGTATGATAACAGATTTAGCGGTTTGCGTTGTAAATTCATTGAAATGCAGAAGGAGAAAAAGGTTAGATCAAATACAAAGTTTTAGTGTTCATATTTATATATTTCATCAATTTTGAATTCACAATGATATACTGAGAAATATTCTTTAGTTGAAAAATGTTTGAAAACGCATCAGCCGTAGGGAGATGGGACTCGAACCCACGTACTTTCACAATCCCGGCGGATGCTCTAACCACTGAGATGTAATAATTTTTTCTTAGTATTATTTTCATCAGAATAGCAAAAAGGACAACATGGTGTTGAGAAAATATATTAGATATGATTAGGTACATTACTTAGATTCCGAATCGACAACCGTAGCTGGTTCCGTGTAGAGTTTGACACAAATGTTATAAACTCACCTTAATTCCATAGCCTCATAGTGCTAATTCAGAAGGAGGTTAGATTTTCAATTGTGTAATTAAAAAAATATCTGCAATTATAAATGATTCATTATAGTTCACAAGTGCCGTCATTATGTCTCTTACTATCAGAGAATTCATTAGAATTATTTTTTTACTTGTGACATTTATTTATGTAGATATTTTTACAGCTTTTCTTATTAGGTATAAATTTAATGTCGTTGTTAATAAAAAAAAACATTAGAATTTAATGAAGTTAGCAAATTTCAACTCTATTTAAACTTAGATAAATTTAATTACGCAACTGCTAAAAAAAAAAAAAACACCAAATTCAGAGGTTAATATTTTATCTTTAAATTTTAGAGTGTTGAAGCATAATTATAGTTTTGACTAGTTTATTATATTTATTTGCCTTTTTTAATTGTAATTCCGTTAAATTGAGAGTATTTCTGTAGCTTTACATAAAATTTACAAAATAAAAGGAAAATATAATATATACTTAATATTCTTATCGTAATATTTATATATTTAATATAACTATTGAAAAGTAACGACACGCGCAGTTTAATGTAAATAAAAATTCAGTTTTTTATATGAATCCAATTTATCATATTTTAAACATACTGGCACAATGCTAGTACCGTGCATTCAATTAAATTTGTACATGAATATTCATTCATATAAATCAACATTAGACTCTAACAATACCATTTATCGAATAGCAATTTATTTGCTTATTTATTGAAATTTGTAACGCATTTAATAACTTTAGTAAGCGTTATGTTACAATCTTTTGACATTCTAACTCTTTTCCTCGCACGAAATAAAAACGAGATGGGAGGATCAGTCTCATATTGCAACTGCCTTTTATTGGAATGAAAGTCATTGATAGGATTTTTAATGTTTTTTAAAAAAATGGCGACAATGACGCGGAGCCGACGCGGCAGCATTATTTATTGCTGATCGTAAATTGTAGCTTAAATTTAATCGGTTCGAATCCCGGCTTTCTTTCAATCTTTTATGACATTTTTAATGTTTCCAATGATTTTAATAAATCAATTTTCTAAATGTGCTCTAATTTTTATGGCTTTAATAATCAACATAACAAAATCTTTGTTACCGAAATTGGGCAAACATTTTTCAAATCTTAACGATGCAGTTGCGTTGCAAAACAAAAGGCGTCTGATATTCCCGGCACCCACAAAGGAATGCGCGAGATAAGTATAACCACACTTCGAGGTGTCAAAGACAATGATAATTGTTCCACGTGAAATATAGTGTTGCCACTGACAAAAGAGGCCATAGAGAAAAAATTACATTTTTCATTGTAACACCCGGGCCATTCACTACAGGTGGGGCGAATGTGGGGTGGGCTCGGACAATGGATTGTATCAATGGACGATACGATTTTTTTTGCGTAAAAAAATATTAGGTATTGAGAAAGTTTTCCATTAATTATTTTTAACACGACTGACGGGTAGCGGCGTGACGTGACAGTGGGTGTTGGTTATCAAAACAAAAAATGTCGATGTCGTTTTGGTAACAATAAGTAACCGTTTCTTTGAAAAAGGTATTAACCTTAGTTAGAGAAAGCGTATAATAGTTAGCATACACAGTTTTATAATGAATTTTGGTTGATTCCGAATTCTTTTATCTGTCAAATTCTATATTACCTTTAAAGCAATGAGACTCTTTAATAATTCATTTTTTTTAATTACATACAAAAATATCTAACAAGATTATAACGTCAGGTCTAATTTATATTATTCATAACATTTAAATTTAAGAAACATTTTATAATTTTAAGAAATATTTTATAATTTTAAGAAATATTTTATACATTCTGGGTCCTTATTATATCAATATTAGATATTGTTATTATTCAATAGAATGACTATATTGCTTTTGAACATACAAATTTAAACATTGTTACAAATAACTTAAAGTTAACTTACTACCAATATTTTTTTAGACAGCTTGATAATATTAAAACTCTGTTTAGCATTACTACTATATACCATTTATTTTTAATATACACTGTATGCTACTAAAAATTATAGTGCAAAAACAAGAGTTCGCATCGGAGGGTTATCGATCGAAGTCATTTGTTTGAAATCTGCAGCTGTTCTGCGCAGACGCATCCGTGTGTAAACTCGGCGCTGACAAAAGACATCCCTTGATGAGTGGCCAAATTAAGTGTATCTGTGTCTCAAATCTTTTCGTACACAGTATGCTCGCTTTTTGTTACATTTTCTTGTGTATCAAGATACATATTATGTAATTGGAAAAAATATAAAAATAAAAGCCTTTTAGAACTCAGGTTCTGTCAAAATAGAAATATTATAATTTAGAATGATAAGCAATAGTGCTGAAATATCGGAAACTATAAAAAAATAAGTTACACTATCATTATAATAACTTTTGTTAAAATCTAATCTAAATAACCATTGAAGCTTAAAACAAACATAATTCGACTATCGAAAGTTGATTTTATCATTAAATATCTTTTTTTACCAGATGTTAGCCTCCTCATGAAAATTGTAAAAAATGTAGGAAGGTTTCTGTAGTCAATGAGCGAAGGCAGCGTGAAGTGGTAAGGTGTTGTTATAAGCTGTTTCTTGCGAATTCTGAGCGGGCCAGTAAATATGTAAAACGACATTTTTACATATATACCACATTATTATGTGCATAATTTGCTTTAAATGTTTCTGAGCATGTATGTATCATTACTAAATATAAATTAATTTTAGGTTTAGGAAACTAGCAGGGCTTCAGATTAGTCTGTGATAAATTCTCGTCAAAATAATCTTACATATGATTGCATCCAATTAGATACATCGATTAAGACATGTATGTGGCATAATGTTTCTACTTTTATGATTTTATTATGATTCTAATTTATATTTAAAAATAAAGGCTAGTAGGTAAGGAATGTTATATAATTTATATCAAAATAAATATTTAATAATTTATTTAGCAAGGAATGTTATATGACCACTTTTAACCATTACCATTTTATTCTGAAGAATAAGATTACGTAATAATAACATGTTGATTCTGAAGCCGTTTTCTTAAACAGTCATATGAATCTACAAAGGAATTTGAATCTTATGAATATAAGTGATAGTGATACATTTAAACACAACTCTAGAAGTAGTTGAAACTAAAAGGTTGTTTTAAATAAAAAAAATGTGTTATTGTTTTTATGCAAAGTTCAAGGTCTCAATGTTGACTCGCGACAGATTATTCAAGACGTATATTGTCACATAGAAATATTCGTTACACAAACACTGGAAGTTTGCAGCGGTCATAAAAATCTTCAGATAAATCTTCGGAAAAAAAAACAATAGTAGCGTTTTGTGCACTCGAAAAAAAAGAACGCTTCAAAAACAAAGAATATTTTCACGTCACGGATTTGAAATAAAAGATGGCCGTCCGTCAAGAGATTACGTCCCTGTAGAGTCGCCGCAATTGTTGGAATACAATATCACGGCAGTTCAGGTAGCAGTTTCTTTGTACAAAAATTACAAACAAAGAATCATTGGAATATTCATTAGTCAAATAACGACCTATTCGCCGTGATAATAAGGTATGCAACATAACTGGTGAGCTACTAAGGTTCTGCGAAGTGTCGGGCTCCGTTGATGCGGCTCTGTGGTATTGTGTTCAAATGGAATTCGCTTTTGTGACTGATGATAATCCTAATGGTGAGCTAAAACTAATACCGTCAAGGAAATCGACTGAGAAATGAACGTTTGTTGTAGTTAAACCTATTACGACACAAAAATTGGTTTTTACATTAGGTACTTTTGGGGTTGAATGTTACATACTTAATAATTGTGTTATACTTAATTTCATTTAATAATTTAACTAAATGACAGCTGATATTACTAGCAAGCGAACTAATGTTATCTAGTTTAGCATTATAGATTGTTCCTTTAAGTTCTTTAAGCTTATGACACATATTGAAAAAAAAATCAAACAGAAATCATATTATCTTTAGACTAAGACAAAATAAACAGGATGCCTTCGTGTAAGGAACCAATATAAACCGAGTGATGGATACCGAAGTTCTGCGAAATTATTTGATTTAGATAACGTTTGTTTAGAAGATGTTGATTTTACATATCTGTTAAGATGGACGTGCAACCTCAAACAACGGACAATAAACGTACCTTATAAATTATAACAGAAAATATCGATCGTATCTCCTAAAAATGGAAACGAAGTATAGCCGTGACTTCGGCAAACCGAGATAAAATAAATATTTCAGGGGTGGGCTCGCCCTAAACAAACAAGTTCTGGATTTGCTGACCGCCGATATAGTTTCAATTTAATACGGAGAAATTTCATCACGCCGCCGCCCTTTGATGTAAACTATACTTTATTATTAAAGGGCAAGGTGTGGTTTTCGTAGTTCTGTTTTATGATGCTCGGATAATTTTTTCGGAGTGTAAGTTTGTCGGTTATCTAACAAGATGTTTGTAAATGATTTTTTTTCGTATTGCCTGCATTTTTTTCACTTCCAATATTAGTAGTTACCTGATAATTAACCTCTAGTTTATCTTTGTATTATTACGGAATATTTGTATTGATAGGTTTTAAATTGTAATGCTAATCTTCGAAGTTGATCTGATAACAAAAAATATAAGTTGTAGAAGACGATAAACGTGTGTTTTATTTAGTATCTGTTATTATTTGGGCAATAAGTAGCAATAAAACTCTATTTTGTCCATGCTCGACATAAACTTCATTAAAAAGTTGCAGAGCTAGATTTTGACGCATAAAAATAGAGCTGAAGTTCCGATATTTATTATTAATTTTAAAAATCGGTTTTTAAAATAATGTTTACATTCTATAATGTTAACGTTATTAGTAAACGTTTGAAGTTAGCTTTGCTTTTTTAAATAATTAGACAACTCACATCTCAGTTCAGTGAACACGAAACCTGTAATAAGGAAAAGTAATCTTACAGAAACACACGGGAGAAAACCGTAAGTTATTCTATATGATGAGTAGTGTACGCGAAAATGTAAAAAAAATCCTTTAATTATGTTAAATCAATTGTAATTAATTTGTTTTGCTTATGTTAATTAAAGGTCATTTTTGTAGACAAATGCAGTGTTCCTGTGATGAAGGGTATTGTAAAAAAATGTGTAAACATCCATTATTTAAATATACAATTTTAATGGAATATAATATATTATAAATACGTGGTATGTATACGTTATGTGATTTTATATAAATTTCAAAGTCTGCCACGAGTTTGTAAGCTGTTCGCGTGCTCTATAATTAGTATGGAATTTATTCCCCCTCAGGCGTATTATCGACGTCATTATCAACAACTTGCAATATTTCTTCATTAATGCTGCACTTCGGCACAATATCAAGCTTTTTTAGGTAGGGTTATGTAGTATACATATACTCAGTTTGTTTAGTGAATTTCAAAATTTACACTTTATTTTGGTAAAGTTTTGGTTAAATACTTAAAAATTATATTGACATTGTAATCACAGCCTATCAATATACTGGAACACAAGAATTCTCTATAGATGGAATTAAATAAGGCCGCCTTTAGTATTTACGTATGTAGTTTTATCTACTTTATGTATTTGTTTAATAATGGAATAGAGTATATTAATTCAAAACTGTCGTAATCCCTACACGGATCCAGAGCGGATTTATAAGTCTTATTTATTTATTTAACGCCTGCTTATATAGCCGGTATTAACGGTATATTTATGGTCACCCATCCAAGGACTGGTCTTTACGAACTCACATCGCAGACGGTGCTAAACCCTCCGTAATATACCTTTTCAATCGGCATTATATCAAAATATAGTATTGATTTTACTAGTGTCTTTGTTCACAAAGTTATAATTTTGAAATTACTCTTAAATGTTTTCGTATCAGCTGTTAAAAGACTTTAAAGTGTTGTTTCATTAGTAAAGAAAAACAAACATTAGATTATTTTTGCTTGGCATAATAAAGTATCTGCTTGGCAAAAGATGCAGGTTCTAATTCTGTCAACGGTAATTGTTCTTATTACTAAATAAATTAATTTTGTATATTTACATCGAGAGAGCTAACATTATTTACTTGTAAAGTGGTAAAACTAATAAGTAATTTTTCTTTTAAGAGAATTCTTAGAAACCAAACAATGACTGAGGCAGTCCACGAAACAAGATGATTTTTTTCTATCTGTAAATTAAACAGAAACGACAACATCAATGGCGATTTATCAAAATATGACAGCGTTCAGAGAAAAATAATAATTTAAAGAAAAAATGTAAAGAGTATTGTGTTTCATAATTAATGAAGCATTCCCAGTAACAAAATATTCCCGATCTTAGATTCGGATCGTCATTACCCGTCTCTTTGTGCGACATTCTTTTGCGCCCAGGTGTTCATATAATTACATTGTATGGCTGTGGAAAGGGAGAGAGCATTACAAATGAGCGTGATCAAGAGTAGGACGGAATAGAGCCCTTGCGTTGATTGATAACTGTGACAAAAACGTAGCAGATGAAAAATAATAATTATTAGATCTTTTGTTAAAAGGTGTATGAACTTGAATAGGGGTGCGCGCTTTAAGAATTTTTTCACGGCACAAATTATGTTCATTTACAAATTAACGGATAGCATACATATAAATATTCATTTCATTTATCTATTTTATTTTATTATAGATGAGCTACTTTAATTAAAAATATATCCATGTAATTTTAATTTAATAAGAAGTATTAAGAATATTTTAGTAAGAAGAAGTAGTAGTAGAAAGTAATTTAATAAGAAATATTAGTTACTCACATAAATTTATTGTTTAATGAATTGAAAAATGTTGTTCATACTTTAATGAATTTAAGTATGAACTGGTGGTTGTTAATTATTGCAGATACAGTCAAAATTTAGTTTCAATGTCGCATCTAAAACATAGAGGAAAAGGATGACAAGTTTTTGGTCGCCTATCTGATTAACGACCATTGCAAAAGTTGCTCAACTTCCGCAATCACAAACAAGACGTGCTACTACGTCATTATTACTCCTTGTCTTTGATTATCATTATATTATTATCAGGAAAAACTTGTTATAAGTTTACATTTTTTTCGTATGGTTTATAGAACAAATCGAAGATTGTTTTTTAATTTAATAATTATGTATCAACATTTATGTTCAATTTATCAACATTTATGTTCAAAATAGTGTTAAAAAAATTGTTTTCACATAAAGCGGTCATCTGCGTGACAGTAGATATATATCATAAGAAGCAACGTGTTTATAGACATCTTTTTTATCTCCGATGTTAAAAAAAGAAATGAAAAAGGTGAATATGCTTTATTTACGGTAAAGCATATTACCGAAATCAATATTAAATATTTTGTACTGATTAATTTTTTCCAGTGTACAGTATAATTACGAAAACTCATTTAGACAGCCCTATTTAGATGCACAAACGGTTTTGAAGTTTGCATTCAAAACTAGACAATAAGCCTTCACAGGTAGATGTGTTTTACAACTGTTAATGCAATCAATCAACACTTATAAGAATCATTATGATCCTTACCGTTTAAGACATAAGGTTTATACACGATAATGAGAATCGATTTGAGGTGAACACTGAATTGCACAGGTGTACTTAGTTTTTGCTTTTCATTAGCGAAGTTCGCGCTTTATGGATCACGATTGAGGGTTGAACGTGTCTTTGGCTGTTCAAACACACGATGTATATTGTCAATAAAATATGGGTGGTATACATTCCGGATTCAGTGTTTATTTAAAAGCTAAAAGTTTGTTGGAGCGAATTCATTTTGGTTTATTTATAGAATGTTATACATACATATTTTCTTCCACTGTCGCATAAATAGAAATGGTAGGTCTTTATATTTCGATGATGATAGGTGAGAATTTTAATTTATATACGTACCTTTATATAATATAATTTTAATTGATAGTTTTCTACGGGATTGGACCATGGACTTTGTATTTATCGGGTTCCTGATATCTTGTCTCAAGTATCAAGATTATATTACTCCGTGATCATGGCGTTGCAACAGCACCGAATAACGTAAACAAAGAATGAATGAAATAGAAATGATTGTAATAAACACAAACGTGACAAAAATTATTATAATGAAAGATTCTGAGGAAAAAAATAACATCATTACCCAATAAAAAATAATAAAACTGCTGTGTAGCAGGGGGCCAATTTCACTAAATAAATTTTGTTTAAATCGAATCGAAAACGGATCGAAATCGAACGAAACAACAGTTTTTAATGGTTTTCATATTCTACAAAGTGACATACGATAAAATTCCAGTTCTATTTAGCTGAAATTGTTAATTATTTAGTAGAATTAGCTCCCAGTTCTGTGTAGTGGGAAGAAGTTATGTATAAAAAAAGATGCTCAGATATCTCAGATATCAATAGACCGTAAATATCAAAAGTCCCAACCTACAATGATTTACACCTATCGTCAAACTATACGGATTAATATCAAGCGATTAATTAAAAGTTAAGTAAACTATAAAGTTGCAGCTTCCAAAAGCTGCCGATACCTTTGTCGGCATCTCAAAGCCTCCGACCGTTACGGTTTGTTTAACAAATTATTGTTAATTACCGTAGGGGTTGGTTTAAAATTGCTTCGCTACCTAACATTCGTTTGAGAAATACTTTAAAAAAAAAACAAAAATTCCTATTAAAGCAAATATTTGTACATATTGATAAAAATTTAAAAAGGTTTCGATTTCTTATATTTTCACGTGCGCTCTACAAGTCTTATGTGATCATGGAACCTGATATGAAACTAAATACAAACGCGATGAAACCGCTTAAAGTCGTTTCATTTATGTAAAAGGATTAATTAAATTGAATAATACCTTTTTAAATTCTTTTAGAAACAAGTATTTTCATATTTAAAGTATTCTATAATCGAAAAAGAATAATATGTTTATAACAAAATGTACCACTACAAAAAGTTTATATGAAATTTCTTTTCTTTTTTTTTAGAGTCGTAAATTAGGTTTGATATCTATTTTAGCATAGCTTGAAGTAAATCTGACGGTTATAACGTTGTCTTATGAACTATTGAAGCATTGAAACGAACAACAAAAACATCGCATCACAGAGGTTCCACTATGTCCGATCTTAATTACCTGCATTCATCAATAATCTCTCGTACCGATCTGTATTAAATAAATCAATTTAATCTAATTAAAAGTATTACATGTGTTTTTTTGTCCGTTACCGAACACGGGCCAGTATTATTAGATCATTCGTGTAGATATTGAGTGGGGCAACGATCATATCTATGGATGCCACGTCAAACTGTCCATCCCGTGTCGTGTTCTAAGAAATTTATTTATACAATCTAATTTAATTTGAGTTGTGACCTTTGCTTGCACTTATAAGAAAGCGGTGTTCGGATGTGAGTCACGCGTTTCAGATACTTACTCTCGTGGACCTTACAAACAATAAGGTAACAGAACGTGTTAAGGTAACAGAGCGTGTAAAAATAACGCGCATTTATAATATCTACTTTGGTAAAGTGAGCCTTAATATTAATTGGTAAATAATACTGTTGCGGCTTAATGTTCTAAATTATACTAAAGATACTAAGTTGATACACATGTGGCTCTATGATGAATATCCCTTTGTGTTTAAGAAAAAATTTAAAAAGTTGATATTTTGCGTGTGACTTCGTTTCGTTCGAAATATGTTTGTTATATTAAAAACATTTATATACGTATCCACTTCATTTTCTTATAACTACATAGGTATTACGGAGCGAAATCTTTAATCAAGTCTATTTATTTGAACATGATAAATTCAAAAGTTCCCCATTATAAGTCCATGTCTACAGTTTTCACTATTATAAGAAGTAATATATGACATTGATAAGGTTTTGTGTGTTGAAGATGCTCTTATTAAATCTTACTTGAACATCTAACGGAGATTCTATCTTATAATTTGCACTTGCGCAAAGTTAACATTATAATAATGCTTTCCGTAAAAATGTAAAACGAGCTGATGTATAAATTATCATCACCATTGCTTGAATAAGCAAACAAATTCTTTACAAACATCAATAATCCCTATTCTATATTTATATCTTCTCGTTTCGCAACGTGACACGATTCTATATATAACCGTTGTCTTTGAATTAAAATGAACTGACTGCATTAAAGGCATTATCGCTCCAGACTTAGGAAACCAACCTCAGAGGCGACTTCACTGGTATTTGTAATTCACATTGGTAAATATAGATACACGTGATGTTTTGCTAGTTGAATTCATGTTTGGTAAACATTGAAAAGATATTTTATTAAGTTTTATAATATTTAGCATACTGATTTTAACGTAACGAAACCAACGGTAAATTATATTATTTTAAAGTCACAAAGCTTATGGAAATTGTGATCTGGCTGATTTATAAACTACATAGTAATCAATTTAATTGATGAAGTCTTATTACATATTTATCTTATTAAAATATAAAATGCGTTATTTTCGAACTTTAATTGCCAGTGCAATTTATTGGAATTTAAGCTACGTCGTCTAAATAAAATCACTATGTTCGATAAACTCATAATGCTGTATTATAGTACCGGTCGCCTAGTTAACGAATTATTACAGGTTTTATACTTGTCTCTGATATTTAGGAAGGTCGATAGGGTATTGCTTATTATATCAAAGCTGTTGAGGCTATGGATTAGTGATTCATAAAGGATATCTACTGATGTTAATAAAATATATATACCCAAACAGTTTTATTAAAAACTTTTTCGACTTTTACCTTTTTTATTATGTCAACTATCTGACAAATCAGATCCCTAGTTAGATCATTAGACATATAACACACATTGCTTGTTTTAGTGACATTCCATTAAATCTATAGCCGCTTAAATCAATGTCTCTCATTCGACATATAACTTATTTTCGCTACTTATTATATAAATCATTGTGAAGACAACAACCGGTGTTTAACTATTAGAGTCATGTTGCTAAATCGTGCAAAGTGGAAAATGTCCGCAAAGCTTGAATATACTTGAATATTTCGATAACATAGAGAACGCGATGCTATCTAATATGACGATTCTTTCGTTTCTTTTATTTTTTTTCTATTTTCCTGAAGTTTAAACAGAAAGTGTGGTGTCCTGTCCAACCCGACTCTTGCGCTACTAGAACATCTAATTTACAACCTTTAAACTTTCCAATACCTATTGTGGTCTAATTGTTGACAGTTTTTTTCTTTTTGTCTACATAATTCCGTGCAATCGCTTCATAACGATATTTTCTTTGTTGATGCCGTATCCCTTTACGGTTCTACTTAACTAGGTCAATGTCTACAATGCTTTTACTATGTTTATAAATAGAAATGTTAGATGTTCTATGTTCAGGCGTGTTATTTTAGACAGGATGTGAGCGTGGTCCCGCGCGCCGTCTCGCCACGCAGTCTACAGCGGTACTTTACGACCAGTCGCTCGCCACTTTTATTGGCTACCTCACATCGAAGCCTCCTGCCTCCCATTCACTCCAAGAAATACACTTTTTTATTGCTCTTGTCACTCCGGTAATTTATTGACAATGAACGCACGTGCATTTCTATTAATATTTTATGTCGTAAGTTTTTATACCGAACCCCCATTGTTGGGGATGGACGGACAGTTTGTTTTATGTCCAGTCTGGATGCCTACTTAATTGTTCAAACTAATCGTCATCGTTGGCCCTATGTTTCTGGGAGGTCTATAATCGTCGTCTAGCTATTTATATACATCACATTCTATGTTAGGGTAAAATATAAAGACTTTTTAGAAGATAATGCGTCTGCAGAATCTTATAAGTTTCTGGTCCTAGGATTATAGCCAAAATAATGGTCATGATGTAATCTAACCAGTCAATCTTTTATCATTAAATAGGCATATTGCAGTCATAACAAACACGAAATAGCTGTATAAGGATATATTCTTATTAACATATATATCTATGTAGTCCTAAATGAAGCTATAATAGATACATCTTGTCAGTTAAATGTGTGTCCGTTTTCACCTTAGGTATTTTGTCACCAATTTACAGCTATATTTGGTATCGTTATGCAAAGTTAAGAGAAAATTAGTCGAAGTAATATATATACAATATCACTATATTGAGGGGTGGGCTAATTGTGTGTTCGAATGTTAATCGAGCTGGCTGGTTGCTCAGGCCATAAACTATCGCGCTGTCGCCGTAAAAGTCGTGTGCGGTTTTTCGTCGCGCGCTTTCGGTAATAATATCCCAAATAATGACAATTCTTCTGGTGCCGAGATGCAGTCGGACGATAGACGTTTAGAAAGTTATTTCTGTTTTGCCTTACAGATTTATTTCTTAATTGTCTTCGGGTATTTTATTGTGGCAATCATCCGAAATATTTTGACACTACGCTTTCCATATTTAGTATTCTATTTAAAACGGTTTCTTCTCGATCTAAATAATCCAGCTATTTATGAAGTTATTTGTTTTGATTGGAACAATCAAGTTCGGTGATATTTAACCGATTTCAAAATCCAATGAAAGGAGGTTATATGTTCGACGGCGATGTATGTTTTTATGTTCAGCGTTATTTCCGCCAATTGTTGACTGATTTTCTGAATTATTTCCTTTTATAACAAAACAAAATACGCTTTTCATCATATATCACCTAAATGTTTAGAGGATATGTATTCTATTTCATGTATCTCAGCTAAAAACAAAAGACTGCGTATTTTGAATTCATTCAAAATCCGAAAGGAGGATTTTCTATGTTTAAGAAGTATGTATATTTTTGTATATGTAATAATAAATATCGATATCCAAATAAATAGTTCTCTAGGGACTATGCGAGCGAAGCCGCTGGCGAAAAGGTAGTATTTTATTTTTTTAGTGTTACCTATTATGTAAAAAATATTAATATCACTAAAAGGCAAGAAATAAAAACATTTTTTTTTTATAAAATACCACCGACTTCAAACTTAAAAAAATAATAAATAATACCTAAAGCGACTATAGAGTAGACTTCCGTCCAGTTTCAATAGCATTTTCTTGAATAAGTCGCTTTTAAGATAAGTAATTATTTATAACTTTTTTACAGTTTGAAGTTGGTTCTATTTTTAAAAGACTTTCATTTTACTAATGTATTGAATAAGTAAGAAAGTATTGACGAGCCTTTGCAAATACTAACATCAAAAGATCAGATAAACTACAGATTAATATTCCGTACAAATTTTTACTCGAAAATCCTTTTCGGCCTAACACATTGTAGCCGTACAAAAGAACAATCGAAATTTTGTTTCGAAATGTTTTTTTTTTTTAAAAGGAAGTTTTCCATAAAAATATCTACACGTTGCTCCACCAGATTATCACCAGGGCATCATAAATAAGAGCAGACAAAGCGCTGCATCACCGCAGAGTATTCCATATAATTAAGAGTAACAGCCTGTTATGGGCACTAACTCATCCGACGTATGCTTCCAGAACAATACTGACGTGTTCGACACCTAATATACAAAGTGATATAGAACGCATACTATTCGATTGTGAACCTTATGTCGACAGTTGTAAAGATTAATAAGAAGTTGTGATCGCAACTGGTGGCATTGATTGAGCGGCTGTAATATTGTGAGAGCGCGTCATCAGGACAGCGAGCGGTTACGGCGTAAATGTCATAGAAAGATTACGTTTTCGCGCCTTTTTAGACGATAGATGCAAGATACTTGAGTGTACTCACTTAGACGAAGGGCATTGTAGGACGAATAGTGTTGTGGGAACTTACCTGAAAAAAAATAACGATATTAGTTGAATGTTACACTCTACATCTGTAATGAAACGAAGAAAACTTATAATTAACTCATACAGTGCTATTAATAAGCGAGGTTGAGCGTCAGAGTAAATTTACGATAAAATTGCCATTTTAGAATTAGTTCAAATCATATTATACAGAGAATAAGCAAACCTACTTAATTTTTAGGAGTATATTACTCCCGCAGAACCTGATACTAGGTTAATCTTTGCTAAGTCTCTGCTTGATAATATGAAAGTAAAAATCTACACCAGAATTTGAATTCACTCAGGTATACGAATTCACTTCAAAAAACGGCATCAGCTCAATCTTGAATTGGTAATAAAGTGTCGTGGCATAAGTGAAGTGAGTTTCGAAATGACATAGAAATAGAATATCTAAGACATGTAAAATCAATCATTATAATTTTATACAAAAAAAATGAAATCAATAGAATTTCTACACTAAATTATGTGAATTCGCACACATGAGTGAATTCGAATTCGGGTCTGGATCTTAACAGAATCGCTGATGTGAAATATTTGGTTAGATAAGCCGAATATATAAGACTAGCTTTCGCCAGCGGCTTCGCCCGCGTGGACCCTAGGGAAATGTTTAGTGGGATAAAAAGTACCCTATTACGTAAGTCAGCTAATACCCTATCTGTATACCAAATTTTATCAAAATCCGTTCAGTAGTTCGGCGTGATTGACCGACAAACATCCAAACATCTAAACATCCAAACAAAGAAACTTTCACATTTATAATATTAATAGGATTATGATCTTTATTAAACTAATTGAGCTTTGTTATCAGCCAAATCAGTTTTATTAAATAATTTGTTTGTTGTTATCACAAGAGTGAAAATTAAATAAATGCAGCGAAATTGCGAAATAGGTTAGTGAGACAGAAATAGACTGTGTGTGTATGTGTGTACAAAATAAGTATAAATAAAATTTACCTTACGATTCTTATAAAATCACTAAATATCAGACTTTAGTTACAAAGTGATGCTCACTCACTTAGAATGATACAAATTTGTAACTAAAAGAATTGGAAGGGTAATTTTGTAGTTTTATGTCGCTGTAAAACTTATTCTTTTTCTTTTCATCGACGAGTTGCGTTCACAAATCGATACCAAAGGGCTTAGTGTAAGTTTCTATATCGTTTACGTTCACCTTTGATTGTGAGCGCGTTTAGATTTAGTATGCAAACCGGTACAGCGCCCCTAGTGGTAACTATCGAGAAGTACAGTTCTTAACAAAATTTGAAATTTTTGTAATTGTAAAAAAAATATCTAAATTGTGAATTCGTGACATTTTCTATGGATACAATTATAGAAATTCAAATTTGAACTCAATCAACATTCTTGGATTACGATGTAGTTTTTAAGTAAAACATATTTGGATTTTATCACTTTGGTATAAATCACTTAGAAAATTTGTCGTAGAGGCGCCCTCATATTATCTACCTATCGGCGCGTGAGTTCGCGCCGGGCTCACCTCTCGAGGCGCGTCGCGGATACATTCCCACTTTTTTCACAGATTCCCGCACGCCCTGTCGCTCCCCTAATTGCACTTAATTTCTGCTTCGTGCTTGCTTAAATACGGTGTTTTGAACGTGAAATGCCTCGCTTTTTGGTCCGAGTGCGAAGAAATTTTTACAAACGGATTGGCAATAATTAACTTGAGATTAGTTGAATAATTCGGTTGAAAAATCTCATATTTAACTCAATTATTTATGATGAGTTTCTATTACTTACAAAATGTAAGAACGAAACACAGTGCGTAGGGGATTCTAAGCATTTACAAATAAATATCTACGAGAAATAAGAAGTTAACAAGGAAAAGGTAAAAAAGGAATAAGAGAAGACATTCCTGGAATAGTATCACGTCGTACAATATTAACCCAAGCAACAACGGTGCGCAGTTAATCACGGATCCACCGCAGATAGGTCTGATTGAGAGCTAATTGCGCCTCGCGCGTTCCCGCCCGTCCTCGGAACAACTGGTACGAGCCATGTTCCAAGATTGGACAGTCAGTACTTTCATCGGAAACAAAAACAAAACAATCAAAATTATTTTGTGACGGATGTTTTGAAATTAGAATGAAATTATGGAAAGATCGCTATTCAATGAGAGAGTAACCTCCTTTTTGCAATACAAACAATAATGTTCTGAATAGTTAAATACCTACTAGTTATTGATAGTTCTATTTTAATGTCATTTGAATAACAATAAACCTGTAAATGAAAATTTAAAAACAATTATATTTGAATAACTTCTGCTAGTTCAGTGGTTTATTATCTACCTTAAAATTGATTTAGAGCAAACTTAAATGGAATTACAACTGCAACTGGTGCAGTTAAGATGACATAGTGTCCCGCTCGCATATCGTGCTTTGTTCATGATTTGTTAACGTCGGGCTACTGGCCAATATTACCAACATAGTAGTAATGAAAGTTTAAATCACACCTAATTTCAGTGCAATGAGAAAAAATAAGTTCAGTACAGAAAGCATGGGAACGACGTAACGAGCTAAACCTATTAAAGAGGCGAAGCGTAGAGAAATATCTCACGATCCTTGCTCATTACAAATTATGACCGCATTCCTACTTCAGACTCTATTATCGCCGCTAAGAAAATACAACAAAAAGATGCAATTAACATATTATATCATTATTATACAGAAACCACCGCAGAATATTGATAAATTCCACTTGACAAAGCTAAATGCGGTGATGATTCCAAATTCCATTTAGGTATGCCGTCTCAATCGTAACGTCAAGATCTGTCATGAAATTAGTTATTTGGGAGTTTCTTTTTCTCGTACTAGTCACGATCGTCATTAATACGTAACTGTATTACACGGTGCTGATTTGAAGCAGTTAGAAATAAAAAAAGTATCATGTCACGAGAGTTCATTCCGTTAGCACCGCGACACGAACATGGCACCTCTCAACAACCTTTGTGCTCTTGTTACTTATGAGACGACCACCCGATAAGAATAGACAGAGGAATTCCACAAGCGCGCGCCGATTCAAACTCCTAGGTGAAAATAAAAGAGATTGTTTATAAAGCCAAAGAAGACGACATAACAATGGATGACGCTGATGGACCGAGACTTGCCGGTGCCCTGCCACGCTCGCAAACCAAATTAGAATTTATCAACTAAGATTTAGAGTTCATTAATTTCAAATCGCTATTTAAAACATGCGGCTTTAAGCAGATGATTAGGAAAGTGGGGGCGTGATGCTAGAGCAGGACAGAGCGGCGCGAGTGAGAGGAAAAGCCGCGAGCGGGGGTCACAGGCGTGATGTCAGGTCAGCCACTTTTGCACCTCGCCATAACAACGCGTCTCAAATTATTATGGACGTTTGATAAGTGTTGGGAGATTGCGGCGACTCGGGTACTTTATGATGTTAATTAAGTGTTTACGCTAGAGTCAGTATTTTACAAAGTTGTTGACATTAGCGCTGTTGGCGCCGCCTCGTAGTTTTTTGTTGAGGAAACGCCACTCACATTAGATGCTCCTGTACTTTCACCGGGCGTTTACAAATAGAGCGTTGACACTTGAGCACTGTAGTGAGTGGTAAAAAAGTGAGTAAACATGACACGATTGATATCTACAGAGTCAATGTCGAAAGCTATACAATTCGAAGAGAAAATATTTTTCAGACAATAATGTTGAGATAACATTATAGTATATAGGATACTAAGAAACAACGTTTTTAAATAGCCGTAATAAAATAATGTTAGCATAATAACGATTTAGAGCAATAAAGACGGTTACGACGGTAGCCAATAAACTTCCCGAATCTCGTTGCGTTTTAAAATAGCCTTAGATTAAGGATGAAAGACTTTAGTTAGATCTATAACTTCAGTCTCTTAATGCTTCTTAATGCGTATTTTACGATTGTTACACAAGAAGCGAACAGTTTTACATCGGTTAAGCGATATCTATCTGGTGTTATTAAATCTTCTGATGTTCCGAAACATCAAATTATGAATGAGGAATAAATCAGCTGGGTGGTCGTAAACCGCTTTATGTTTTGTTCTGACGGCCGGTCCGATTGCTCTCACAAATTGCCCCAGATCGGGCGGACGCAAATTCTTATTGCGCCCATTCGGTTAGGAGTTCGGATGATAACATTTCACCAGATCTGCATCTGCTGATTTATAAATAAGTGTAGACATTCGTTTGGCTTTCAATATGCCATCATTGTATAATTCATTCCGATGCTTTTGAGTTCTAATCTTCGTAATAGCATGAACAGTAACTTTATTTTTTGATGTTACGTTATGTATTTAAAAAGTTTTGAAGATCAAAAGACTCTTTCGACTAATAAAACAAATTCTGCTTTATAATTTTTCAATTTTCTTGGAGTATTTCACATGGAATATCAATCACGATTATGAAAGGCGCGTCAAAAATATTAAAAGCGAAAATGAATCAGCCAAATACTACTAATACATTAATATAGGAAATTTTGTTAAAACGACCTATTGGAGATAAGGCATCGATACTTTTGATCGGCTATCACAAACGCATTACTGCTTAATGAAACATTATGAATGGATCACATATTTAATGTGGGGTTGCATTCGTGTCTTGATAAATGGCTGGGCAATGACTGGCGAATACTCCCGACTTCGATTCCCGATTGGCATTGAAGGCGTTACAACTTACATTGATATCATATTTCATTAAACTATGTGCCGTTGCGGAATCATCACGTTCGTGTCCATTTGCGAACTATGATGTAAAAGTTTTAGAAATATCCTTGAAAATTTGTCTAAGAATGTTTCATGTTAATTTCATCTAAATGTTTTTAAAGTTTTTTTGTAGTTTTTAGTAAAATGCTCTCATTGCTCTTTAAATTGTAAAAAAAACGATATTTTGTTTATGACCACACAAAGTGGGGCTACAGATGCTCAAGATCAAAAATGAATTTAAAATTGTAAACGCCAAAGGTCATTGGGCACCTTAGTATAGAATCCAGACCCATGAGCTACAAAAATGCAATAAAGTAGGATTTTTAGTAAAAAAAAATCTAATTTACGAATATATATGTCACATTAACGCAGCTAATGGGATTCAGCTTAAAATCTATGTAATCTAAACACTTAAAAACGCTCGACCAAATCTACATAAACTCAAACATTTCCATAGCTACTGTATCGATTTAAATTAAGTAAAACGCCCAAACATTTCAATTAAGTTGACCATCGAATTAAGAAAACTGGATCAAAATCAGACCATCTTTTCGGAAGCTATTGAGCTATAGCTCAGGGCTATATATAGGGCTATAGCCCTAACGATTTATGTCGAATCTTCCCAAATAGTTCTAAATGAACTTAATTTTTTCCTAAACTACTCAACCGATTTTGATAAAACAAAGCTGAGAATCATTTTTGATTACATCGAATAAAGAAAATCGCATCCAAATCGGTTGCTTGTTAGTAACAATAATGTAAAAATGAAACACACATTTATCAAAGTGCTTTAATTAGAACTATCAATCATAGAACCATATGTAAATGAAGTGTCTGCACAATATGCTGCTAAAAGAATTAAATTACATATATTATGTATGCTTTCAGAAATATATCAAATTGATCTACTCAGCAAGTATGAATGTAAAAAACAATCCCGATTTTATTCCTTAAAACATACAAACAATTGGATAACCCGAAAAAAAACGTGACTGATTCAAGAACGGACACAATGACAACTGCATACTGAATCAATCACAAAAAACGGAATCCGAACAAAAACAACAATTAAGAAGGCTGTGCAGGCCGAAGAAATATTTAGAATATACGGCTGGACCGCTTCGGCCTTTTTGGAGTTCCGTAAACCAATGTTAATGTCTTCTATATTATGACATGTTATGATAGTCTTACACAATAACATCGAAGTTTAAATGAACTTTATTTAACATGTAGAACTAATTTTTCAAATCGTAACCAAATGAAACTTTGTCAAGGTAATTCATGTGATTTCTTGCTGTTTCCCAATTATCTACTATTGAAAATCGTACCATGGATATGATTGTTTGTTTGAATATAATAAGCTACATCTCACGAGGTTGACATAGGCAATAATTTACGAACGACAAATCGTGGGAAAACAACAAGTAAATATGATGTTGTCTAATATTTATCTATTTATTTCATACTAGCCAGCGGCTTGGTCAATATAAGCTTCACCCCCTCTTTTAGTGCGATACCATCTCCTAAATTTCAAGTTTTTCTAAATACATTAGTTTCAGCTGTGCATGGATACGTAAGTCAGTCAGGTTTGTCTAATATTTAAGAAGATTTGACTGTTACTACAAAGCAATTAATGGTTTTAAATATTTATTCCATTCCAAGATGTAATACAAATATAATAATAATAATATTTTATCCCATTATATCTGTTAGGTTATAACTTGAATATAAATAAAATACTGAACCTTGCCTGTTCCTGTCCTGTTCAGATTAATTGTGTCGCGTTTTTTCCAAATCTATAGTCCTATACACGTGTCTCGATGTCGTCTTTATTGGTTTAGTCCAATTAATGGCGTCTAAACTTGTTCCGAGAAAGAACTTCGCCATAATAAATTACTAATTTACATTTTTTCTTATAGAATTAAAGGATTTTATGACGATAGGTCACGAAGGGTACGAAGTATTTGATTTTGAATTTCGAAGCGTGTTTTTTTTGTTAAAAAATATGGCATTAGAATAACACTAAACACTGGTTGTTTTGGTATTTATTAATCGTAAATTATATTTCATGGCACGGGCGTCGCTATGAAGCAAGAAAAAATGTAATAATTTTTCAATTTTAATCAGTTTTTTTTTATCGATATTGATCTAGTTTTTGTTAAATAATATTATTTATTTTAAACTCAATGGTGCAGTGGTTAGCGCATTCGGTCTGCGATACGGAAGTTAAGCAACTTTTGTAAGGGCAGATCATAGGATATGTGACCAAAAATTTATTATCACGAGCCCTTAAATGCTTCGGAAGGCACGTTCAGCTTTTGATCTTGACTGCATCTTCAGTCGTCAATAGACTGAGCTCGCTCCATATGTAAGGCTTTATGCACTAGCCGTTGGGATGTTGATGAAGATAATGTAATTTAATTTGAAGATGATTTTCTAACGCTGATTTCAAATGACGTTTAGTTAATTATTCTGAAAGCGTTCAATATTTTCTTTTCTAATTTCAAAACTTTTTGCAAATAAATTAAGTAACACGGAGCAAAGTACGCAGAAGCAATACATTTGATATGAAGTTTGCAAGAGGCTGAGTGATTAAGACAACCTCCGTCGATACGGAGCATATTCTATGTAAAGTATACTTCGGATGCGTGACCAATGATTTGAGAAATAAATCTTCAATGGATACGATAAAGTTAATGTTCAGGTATAAGAATATAAGTATTTGGGATATATATAGATAGATAGACAAAAGTCTATTCCAGCAATTAAGGCACACAATGACATTACACATTAAAAAACACATGAAAGATATTTAAAAAGGAACAAGGTACAGAATTATATAGCTGTGTGTAGCAGATTGAAATGGTGAAGGCTCAGTGCACTAACATGACCGATGGTAGGTGAAGCACTCGCCCTCAGCCATCACCGACTGGAGGTGAGCAGAGACAAAAGATTTTAATAATTATTGAAAAGCAAAAGAAATGAAAAATTATACAAAAAGAACAAACAAAATACTTTTGCTAATTACCTTGGGATCGGAACAATGAATTTGTTTGCTTGATTTATTCGCTGTCGGAAAGTGATGTTAGAAGATATAAAAGACCATGTATGAAAAAAGTTTTGAATGTAAAGTGAAAAAGTTTGTGTAAGAACCGTACTTAATTACACTCGGTCCACACATTGTAAATATTAATTTCTAAATTGTTGAATTTAAAAAAAAATAATTTTCAAATTCAAATTTAGAATAATTTAAATATGCCGCATCCTTCTTATAATTTATATGATCCTTATTACTGGTCATCCTATAGATATATAAAGCTCGTCCCAGCAGCCTACCTACATACTGATTGAATTATGGTTCCACTATACCTGATTAATGCGACATCGCCACTGACGTACTATTGTCTGCTCGATCTGCATCCACAATAAGAAAAAGGACGAAGGATGCGGAATGTGTGTAGCATCAGCATTTGTCTGACCATCGAGTGCATAAGCAAATGTTGCTTTATTTTACCGTGTAGATTTGTTTATTTAATGCACTTATATGGAGTTGTGATTAATAATTATTATCTTATACATATTACTCAACTTCGCGCGCGTAAATTTTAGAATATCACCCCCCGCATGACGTAAATTCCCGTAACTGACAGAATTCTTAAAATAAGTTGATTACTTTCAGAACCTATTAGCCTATATTAGTTTCACTGTAAATAAACAAACCTACAAAACTTTCGTGTTTAATATATTAGCATAAATACAAACAATATGTTATATTAACCAGTATTTTATTGGCTCATATTGCTATTATATTTATATTGTTTTAATACTAATTAATAGTTACATATTAGATACGCTCATAAAATATTTAATGTATATCACAAAATCACACAATTCAAGTATCTAGTAGTGATAAATTATCACTACGTCACGTATAATTAAGAAATAATTAATAATCTAACGTTTTTATATCGTGCAGCAACACAGCCAGGTATCAAATGTTGAATGAATTTTTAATATCCAAATTATATGAACTTTTGCATGTAGAGATTTTATTAAATTTCATTATTTTCTTCTTTGCTCGCTTCTTACAGAAAAGATACAAAGTCTATAGGAAATAATATAACTTTTTGAATAATTCCTACTCAATAAGAAGATAAGCGTAACAAGTTTTAGGTATTAAGAACAAAAAAGGTAATACCATCTTTTCAATAATAATAATCATAAGCGCATCAACAGACCGATTCAATAAAAAAACACACACAGACACACACACACACACACACAATCAATAAAAACAATAACTGGGGCAAGGCGAAATACGCCGGACCTTTTACACTTAAACAAACAAAAAATAAATGAAAATTCAAAGAGCGAAATATAAAACGATAAGAGGATTAGGTGGAGCGGAGATGACATTGGAAATTAAGGCTGTTTTCTTTTGTAATTTTCCCCCTCGCACCCTCTAGTGGGGAGCACGTTAAAAATGTATGCCTCCCCATAACCCCCGCGGGGACGAAGGAATAATTCTCAGTATGTCGCCTGGACCTTTATGGTCCGAGATAGGGACAGGTTTAATGCTTCGATTGTAGGTGTCATTTAGCTGATTAACTTTTCGTCCATACTTGTACAACTTGTATGAAATAATCGTAAACAACAAAAATTAATTTTAGATATTTGAACTTTTAACTGGTATATCTGCTAACAATAGCAGAAATTGTATTCCAATCTTTTTAATTTTAAGTGAATGAATTCATCAAGAATAAGAAAATAAGGATGCACATTTTCGGTCAAACGCATAGGTAATTTTATCCGTATCCGTTCGATCACTTCATCACATAAGTCTTCTCTAATTTTGTTAATTTCAAAAAGTTTTATTATTAAATAATTATAAAGGTATTAAAGAGGTAAATTTTCTAACTTCGTTTGTTTGTAGGGGTAATCTTCGGAAATACAGATCTGATTATAAACATTCTTTCACCCATGAAAAGCTACATCATACGCGGGTGACATATGCTATTTCAACTTTAATAACAGCTCGTAATAAATAGAAATGTTCATTTGGTTTATTTCTTAAAGTTATAGTAAGTGATTTACAATACCTACATTATTTAAGGGTTTAAATTGATTTTTTCACTCTAGGTTCAAGGAAATTCTTATACAACAGTTAAACGATATAATCCATTGGTAAACTTCGGTTCTTTATCCTCGACTGACTGTAGAAAAACTAATGGAATGGTTGGTAAGAATATCAAGCAACTTAATCGATAATTAATTCATACGTTCCATTTATTAAAAAAAAAATCTATACTTTTAGTTTACAATAATGATTGTTTAACATGTCATTCGTGAATTGATTGAAATTCGTGAAAAAGTAAAAAGAAGCTACTTCTTTTGAAATGTCATCTATATATGCCGTCATTTTTAGCCTAACAACTAAATATATTAAAGTTTAAAACACATTAAGTTAAAGCCCTTCTTATTTTACAATAATGTTGAAATGCGACAGATTTATATATTTAATTGGTCACAATTAAAAAGTTACAGTAAATTCTAACAACAAATAAATCTACAATTTTTTGTAATTCGGGCGGCAGTTTCTTAAGGATTACTTCGATTTTACTATAGATAAGGAAAAAGTTCAAAATATTATATTTAATTATGCTGTGAATTTGACCAATCAAATACGTATTGCAGTTAATAAAAACACAAATCAAAACGCTTATTTTCTTATTTTCTTAATTGATGTATTGTTGTTACGTCATAAATATCCGAAACATCCCATCTCGATTAGGCTAGGAGCCAATATTGGTTTATCAAAAGAAAACAGTTTTATCTCGTGTCGTGTTCGATACGTTTGAAATAACATCTTAGTTGGAAACTTCATTTTAGATATAGTCTTTGGTTTAAAAATCTTATGGAGTCTTGAAGTCTGCGATGAGATATCGAGATTAGTCCTGTCTTATTTACTAGAATACCCAATAACAAATGTAAACTAAGGCATAGTTTAGAATATCATTTATATCTACGTAGATTGGAAACTCTATTTACAAGTTAAATTTTTATACGTTAAAATATTCTCCCTGATCTGATGGACAGTTTAAGATTAGTCATACAGAAGAATTACATAGTTAGTCAGGTGTTTATAATGGGCTATGTCCACTTTGGGAAGGCTCTTCAGAACCATTTCCAGAAATACCCGGAAGACATTCAGTTAAAATTATTGAAGTTCAAAAAGTACCATGACTCTTGCAGTATAGAGCCTATTCGGCACATATCTACACCGTAATTAAAGTGATATGCGGATAAAAAGCCGCAGTCGGACCGTGCGCGCTCGTCGCGTTTTTGTCGCGTCAAAAACACGCGCCGTGGACGAGCCGACCCGCAATAAATTAGTCCCAGTGACCAAAGCCGACATCCGTGCTGGAGGCGTTAAATAAAAACATTAAAGGCCGCCTGAAATAATCTACGGGAAAAACGCCATATTGGACCGTTTTGGCAGTGACACGGCCGACGTGAGTTCATGCGGCCTACGCTTCGCTGAACGGAGACCGGATTCTTGGTGTAATTGAAGATTTGTTATGAATCGATATTGTTCAATCAACGTGGACGAAATACAGTCAAATCAAGTATACGTACAGCCTGTTGCACAAACGTCCATTAACATTTCATTAATTTAAAGGGACCGATAGAGATTTATAAATAAAAATACATATGTTATAATTTTTCTGTTTATCCTTATTGATATAAAGAGGAGAAGTACTATCGTTATATGAGATAAATTAAGGAATATACGTTCAATATCTCTTAGACTAAAATAGGAACGTCTACAGGAAACGGCACGGATAGCACAGACGCGGAATTAGTATTCGAAAATGCAATTTCAGTGCAAAGCGTACGTAGGGGCGGTCCGGGTGGCTGGGTACATATCCATCTTGTTAGCTATGCGCCTGGATGCGCTGGCTTCGGCAAACACAATAAGAGCCTTCTTGCCTTCCCACCCTCGCCTCCTCGCTCCTCCCCCTCTTATGGAAAACTTATTAGAGCGGCCCCGCCGGGGCATCCTTTTTCCTACGGTAAATATTTGAGAAAGAAATTAAAATTTGACAGCGGACGTTGGGAAGGACGTTCGAGTCTATTCTATATGCTCGTACGTGATACTTGAGGCGTAAAATGAAATTTAGATTGAGTTTGGACAGTCTGCGCTTGTAGCGCCTTTGTGAGAGACCCGGTGTAAATAAAACGCAAGAATATATACGTCAATTTCTTTTTATAATATACATAATGTTGGGTTTCGACAATCTCTATTTTATGAACTCATATTATGAAGTTTTTGTTCATTGTTTCGAGTGTGGGTGGCAATGACAGGTAGGTTTTTCTGGTTTATATTTTTCTAAGGAGTTCGATGGCGCAGTGGTTGATGCGTTCGGTCTGTGATATAATCGATAAGCAACTTTCGCAAGGGCCGGTCATAAGATGGGTGATTATTTTTTTTTATCTCGAGCTTCTTCGTGCTTTCTTTAGGTACATTAATCCATTGGTCGTGGTTGCATTTGCAGAAGTTAACACCGACAGTTCCACGCAGCCCGTGTAGTGGATCTTGATTCATTCTCCCTATTTGATTCGATTTTATCCTGTTCCGGCAGTGGGGACTAGATGTGTCATGGTGATATATATTTTTGACAATTTAGGATTCATAACATCAATTGCTGTGAAACTTCATTGGCTCCCGACCCATCTAATAAAACTTTCTTTCAGTGAACTTGTGAAATATTGCATTAGATGAATGGATGTGTACATAGTATTCTGTATTTGAAGAGACAGAGAGAAAACTCATGTAAGGTTATATCCACGTATTATTGCATTTATCGAAATAAAAGCAAGAAATTATATCATTCTGCTATTGAAAAGAAAAGGTGGTAGACAGGAGAATACTTCCGTAAACAAACAAAATACTAAAGAAGAGAGCAACAAACAATAATTCACACGTAAAACCAATGTAGTGAAAAATGAGAAAGCTACCGAACGTGAGCCGCATTCGGGACTTCCCCTCCCCCCACCCTTGCCCCCTAGCTTTTGTAACAAATGAGCACATTTGCCTCCACATATATACACTTACGTCTGCCGTTTCAGTTACAAAATGACATTTAATTTGTCCAAAATTATTTTGTTTCGGATTATTTCTACATATAACTTTCAGATTTGCTGATTAACTGAGATTTAGAAAATTTAACGATGATATTAAGAAAAGATGGCGAAATTCACATGACCATAGAGTAGGTACAAAATATCAAAGACCATAGAGTCAGGCTAAAGTTGCGTTTCTCCAACAAGATTCCTACAAGAAAACGAGTCTCAGTTTATATTATAAGGTTGTTTTCACAAAATTCAACGAGTTTTCGTGTAAAATGGTAACAAATACACATTATATATAAAAAAAAAATCACATTCATAGTGTATATTTGGTAGGATTATATTTGCTGTGCTGGGAATGGTAATCACAGAGGAAGAACGGGTCTTAACCCACTACGCGGGTTCGGTGAGAATTGCTTCATGATTACAGATGCAGCCGGGACCAACGGGAAAACGATTGAGGAGTTCCAGAAATTTTTGTACACCCATCCTACAACCGACCATCGGGATAGTTGCTTAATCTCTACAATCGCAGACCGAACATGTTACCATCGGCGTCATCAAACTTATACTTTTGAAATTATTGATAATTATAATTGTCACTTCACAAAGCACAATTCGAAGGAGTACTTAAAACATTTTTTGAATTTATGTTTATTTAAGATAATCGACAAAGTTATATAAAACGCAATTTCTCAAAACAAATCAATATAAAAGACACGATTGTTTTCAAAGTGGTGTGCAACAGTTGAAAAATTATTTACAGCACAAAATAACACAAAAACATTCCTGAAGTGTGCCAAATGCAATTGTAATAGGTATTCTTTTCTCCGTATGTATATTTCTATACTTCAAAATTTCAATTGTAACTAAATATAAATACATATTATCACTGCGAGACGAACCGATAATCTTCTATATACCTCGTTTATCATTATAAAAAATAAAAATAAAGAATAACAATGAAAAATGTTGACAGATGTATTTACTAGCAATTAATAAATTAAAAAAAAACATAATGGTTTATTTAGTTTTTGTAAGTCTGCTACACGTCCTTCTTAATACTAAAATATTTAATAATTTCAGAACAACATCGTTCTAGGTAACATTAACTTTAATTATTAGATACGTCTGTAACCTCGAACCACTGAAAAGGTCAAACATTCCTTTATCCCTTAAAGGTTAAGGCATTAGGGGTAATGTGGCAGTAATTAAGCCAGGGTGGGAGCCGGGAGGCTGCGCGAGGGGCGTGCCTGGCGCATGCGCTGTATTGTTTAATTACGGGGCTCATCGACGCCTTCTAATGAACCAGGGTCAAGCACAGAATACGCCCAGTGGCCGTGTAGGTATAGGGGATATCATAGCCTCAACTGGGGGGCGGGCGCCGCCACTACCTTTTGTTTGGGCAGTGCTCTGTTAATTGGATGAATTGTGACTTCAGATGAATTTCAGGTTTGATACTGTAGCCACTATCAGAAAATTAAGTCATAAGCCTATAAAAACAGCTATGTTTTTATAGGCTTATAACTTAATTTTCTGAGAGAAGATAATATTAATTACTGTACTGTAGTCTTTGTAGTATAATAAGACTGTGCAATATTTTTGAGAGATATACCGGCCGGTTTATGAACTGATAAAGTAAAAAGTCTCAACTGATTATATTCAAAAACTTAAGTTTTCTTTTTAATAATTATCATGAAAAGACTAAAATAAGATACGAAAACCTGTTTTAGTACAGCTTGAGACGTGCTTAACTTTAAAAACTCGGAAAAACGGATGTTAACTAATTAATAATTTATTTTATATTCATTTCGCAAATAATAATTTTATATTTTCAAACCTATAAAAGTAATTTATTATATCCTGGGGGCTTACTATGAGTTCTTTGAAGCTGTGCAATTGTAGTTGTGTAAATGTAACGTTGCTGTGCACTTGTATAACGGGTTTCTCAACGATGTTTGCATCGCGTTTTGAAAAATCGCGGTAAAGTTTTTGTTTTAATTATAGATACTTGAGATAATATTGTATAAAAGATAATAATGAGGGTTTTATCTGTAAGGTCATTACTTTAAAGATCCTTTTAACATTATTATCGAGAAAATATTACTTGAGGTTAATTAAGTACTTTGACACGACAATATCGGGTGTAAAACAATTGATGAACAGGAAGTAGGATACATAATACTCGTATCATTATAGAGATGAAAAGCGAGATGAAACTAACAAGTTTCAAATATTTATTGTCTTTATATTATATGAAAAGAGATCAAAGCTTTTTCAGCATTGACTTAGCTATCGATCCACAATTTATTTGACAAATGCGAGTAATAATGTCTTAAGATAACCTACGGGGTAAAAAACTGAGGTAGCACCAGAACATTCAAATGAAATGGGCTTGAAATGGCAGATAAGATGGCTGTATGGATGAAATAAAAAGGGAGTACGCATTAGCAGGGGAGTTAATGTACGAAGTCATAGATATATGGGTATGTTCACCAGTGCCACATACCTAGAAAAGATAAGATAAAACTGTAGATGCATGAAGAGATTTTTGTTTTATTTCTTTGTTCTATCAATAAGGTAAAGGTTTCACTCGAGAATGTGAGTTTTCCAACCTTCATAATAGTCTTTTTAAGTAGACTTCCGCTAAATTTGTATATTCTATCAAATATCGAATACTCAGTATTCTAAGGGTTCTCTATTAAATACAAACATTTAATTGATACTCAAGAGAAGGCGAACAGAATAATAAAGTATTATGTTGTATATGAGTATATGAACTCATCAGTCATGAGGTATACAAAATAGAAAAGTCAATAGTAGGAAGTAAAAAATCATTCGAGGAGAGATTTCTTTTGAGAGTGATCCGCCAAAGAATCAAATTTGGATTGATGACGTCAAGTCCAAGTCAGTCAGTTGGCTACAAATGCCAGAAGTCAAAGTCATTTGATCTATAGAGAATTGTCAAGTTTCATAAGTTACTTGTTCACTGATAAATCTCCTACACATCTAGTCCGTGAGATCTTCTAGTGACAAGACAACATTTGTTCACATTTTATATAACGATCCAACATGTGCAACGGTGAATAATTACATTAAATTGGTTACTGCAATACATAATTGGATCCTTAACTGATATTAATTATACCATTCAATAAAATGACACCATAATTAAATGTTATATTTATAAATGGTGCATACGTGTCTTATTAGTAATTACTAATAATTGCTGTAATGTATTGAGGTATCGGTAGTAAGTCAGTAAATTCATGGAGTTATATAGCTAAAGTGACTGCAGCGGATAAGTGTCCGCAGCCAGTAATTCTTAAAACTGTTTTCAAACGTGGAGTGCCAACCTGTGTTGCTAACGTGATAATTTCGGTACTAGATTTGGGATTTTTATTTAAACTTAGTAGTAGATTGATACTAAATCTAGCACTAATTTTAAAAATTTATTTAGCATGCATCGACAAGATGGCAATACTGACTATAATAGGGTGGAGACAATCCTCACCTCTTCGGACACGAGACGTGACGTCCGAGCGTCTTTGACTACGCGCGTACTTATTATCATTCCTTTTGATGTTTTCTATTTTACAGAAGTTTAAACAAAAATTTCTCTGTCTTACTACACTTGACTCCCGTTCATCAGAGTAAAATTTATTAGCCACGTCTTTCGTTCAACATAAAGGAATTGTTGAAGGCATATCTAAATAGTATGATTTGAATAAAAAATCACTGCACGCGAGTAGGTGACGGCTTTCATGTAAATAGCCTCTTCGGATCCTCGTCACGTAGGAAGGAAGGGTGAATATATTTTTGATTTGTTCTTGGCTAGGCAATTTTTTTCGTCTATACTTCATTTATTATAATAATGACCTATAGGGCGTTCGTTCTTGAGAGAGATTCTTGTTTATGGATGGTTTGGCATGAGATATTATCTTGATTGTGATATAGGAAGTTATCAGGACGTCGAAAACACAATACGATATAAGTAACAGAGTAAAAATCATCAAAGTCACTGTTTATATAATGGTTAAACTAGGAAATGAGTTGTACTATTAAATTATTATCATAAGCTATAATCTTATGATTTTTGCAGACACTTTTTGTAACGACAAAAAAATTGTCCTCGTAATTGTTACAGCTTATCACTGGAAATGAAATGTGAACTGTATTTCTATTTAGATTGTGACATATCATTTGCAATATGGATGGCTAATGAACATATTTTACATTTTATAATGCTTGGGACCTTATCCACTCGCTTTTTTTCAATAGCATTAGCAAGTCACTGCGTCAAGCAATGATGAACTATAAAAATAATTTTGCGATTTGTAGCACATAATGTAAAGAGTAATAAAAGTTACGAAAGATAGAAGAGCTCGATAGAACAGTCATAATAAGAGCTAAGCAACTTTCGCAAAAACTAGTAATTGAATGGGTGACCAAAAAATTGTTATACTTCGCAAGGAACTAAAAACCGTTTAGCGGCTGCATCGGCTGTCACTAACGCCTACCTATCCACATTGGGCCATATGCCATTCTCCCTATTCATTTCGATTCTATTTATAGAGCAAGTCTGTACAGCAGAGGGGACATACTAGTCTTATAATGATAATGAAATTCACAATAAGAACCAACACTTTCCTTAATACCGAACCCCAAAATTCGGCTCCATCTCCTAGATATCTGCGCTAGTAATTTGTCTCATCCATTTTAGTATTCGATACGCAAAATACTCCCTCGCGTACATGACGTATATATGTACACACTTATAGGTAAAGTGCGTATGTGAAAAATCGTAGGAAGGAAATGAAAAACTCAATGATTGGACGTCATTCCATTGGGAATAAATTTCGTAAGGGAGGCTGCCGTTACACGTGACACGTACTTGAATTGTCAATTTGATTCGAGGAAAGCACTATTATTATTATTTTCTATTATATATCCTTTTTAGGGTTCGGTACTTGAAAAAGAAAAGCGATCACTGGTGAGTATGTCTATTTGTGCACCCATCTATAGTCTGTGCGTCAGTCTGTCTATAACAGCACATATGCTATGAAACTATCTGAACCTTGTACACATAAGTTGGAGGTCAAGATCAGGAAAGTAAGTTGAAAAAATTTTGCGATAATTTACCATTCCCTTTGGTATTACTGACATTACCAGTACTAAGTTGCAGAAAATTATGAAACCTGAACTGGTTTCAGCACATACCTATGGTTCCAGTCTTACGGCTTACAGCTTCGCCCGCGAGGTTTACGATGAATTGACAGTACGTTTATCCCTCGGGAACGTGTATCTCGGGATAAAAAGTAGCCTATATGTTAATTCAAGCTTAAAATTATCCGAATACCAAATATCATCAAAATCCATTCTGTTACATTTGCGTGAAAGAGTACCAGAGATACATTCATCATTATAAACTTAGACGTTTATAATATTAGTAGGACGAGCTGTATGTAATTTTAATATATATTATTAGAACGGGACCCTGTCATCGCAAGTCGGACTCACATTTAACCGCTTCTTTTAAAGAAACAATGATATTCCTTTAGACGAATTGCGGATTTGTGAGATTAAGCGAAAAGGATGGCCGCTCCTTTAGTTTCGCAAAAGAACTTTTGTCTATTTTGTTAGTGAGTTTTTTCATCTCCGAAATAATTACGGCCTACAAAGTGTCCCTTTCATTCCTCATCCCGGTCGTTTCCTATCTACGTTTGTCCCATTTATCTCGGAAACGTCCCGATCTCAGTTGGATCTAAAGTCGGGCTTGTTTTCGGAATAATTGCTTCGTGGACAACTGAAGATTACATAATGTTACACTTTTTGTGTAATTATTAGTAACTAGGCTAATAAGGCCCGCTCTTTTTAAAAACTCGTGTCCTTATTAGCAAGCAAATATTTTGGTAAGCCGCATTCGAGCTTTTATAAACATTGGGAGATTTAAAACGTCACCACTTTGTACATCGAAAATTTTTAAATAATCACTTAATAGTTATACTTATATTCATAATGATTAGGCAATAAAATAAATTACCCTATGAGCACCAAGGCTTCACTGAGATATATATTACATAGGCAGAATTGACCTTAATTACGTAAGTTCGGTCCAGTTGCGAGTATATATTATTACATATTGGACATTAATCCTGTAACTGCCATTGTAAAAACTATCTCTGACTAAATGCACTAACCAGTGTATTATTTGATTGAGATCCTTTAACCTTATTTTATATTAGCAAATACATATTATCTTTCTGTCATAGTGTACTAATGTATTGTTTTTCAAACATTTTCAGTATCGTCATTCTCCTACTAATTTACATAAGATCTTTATGAATTATTCACCTAAGACTTACTCATTAATTATTCTAATTAATGGTGGAAACCGTATAAGATATGTGCGATAGTTTTTGATTTTGTCACATTTGAACGGTCGAAAAGGAACGAGACAGGCATCGCCTATGACTTATCTAAATATAAATTATACAAATCGTGATAAACACACATAGACGTTAATTATTATTTGTATAATTTATATTTAAACATTTACTATAAAAATCAATGATTTTTAAAAATCATTAGATTAACAATAAATTCGGCATATTTCATATGAAGTTGTAATTTTTTAAATGTCTCTATAACATCCATATTTTGCCAGTAAATAGTTTGGTAGAGTCATTTTTTGTATGATAAATCAATGTAGCACTTGGTTTGTGACACGTTCATAGAATATTTTCGAATATTTAAAAGATCAAAAGTACCTGATTTTATGATATATAAAAACACTAAAACCATCTTAAAATAAAGAAAAAAAAAACATGAAAGTGACGTTGATTTCAAAAACCATATCTTAAATCTCATTAACACTTTAAGCCTATCACAGAGCACCATCTGTTAATTATTTTTTCGCATCAAATACAGTTAGTTACTTGATAAAAGAGGTTTATACATTCCTATCGGCGACATTAAAATGGCCGCCGCGGCAGGGCTTATCTCAACATATTTACGTTCCTTTTCATAACAAAAATTAATTTTGTGTTACCATCGGAATAATTTATGGGTTCGTATAAGCAATAAACGTATATCGATAACATGTATTTGCTTACGATCGTTAAGAACGTGGATTTATCTAAAAAGGAGAACAAAAATGTCGCGGGCTAACCCTGCGCCGGGCGTCGTAAAAGAACTGAAAATGTACATGCGGCCGCAATCACCTTATGCCTACAGGTTAAGGTTTATTTTCCCATGGCGCTCGTATCCGAATTGGAGGACAACAAAAATACTTTATTTATATGCTAATGTAATTTATATGACGCTTAATGTCTCGTGGCTGGTAACGCACGATTCTGTTCCATTCTTACTTTGGGGGGTAGAATAATGAAAAATTGGTTTTATATCTTATAAGATAAGATGGTTTTTAGTTTGTAACGTGTGGTTTGCGCCGATTCGTTTATGAATGCGCCCCGTAGGAGGTAGCTTCCAGGCAGCTTCCTGGGTATGGGGGGAGGAGAAGGAATCAATAAAAATAGGCGAGAAAACGTTGATTATTGCGGTGAAGAATATTCTTTCTACTTTATAAGTTATGTTAGTGATAAAAATCGGGAGCTTTTTTACTGTACAAAAGACCGTCAAGTAACTAACAGCTTTGATATTCTGTAAAAATACAGCGGCGAACAGCGCTACCTTAGCACCAGTAAAACATACCTTTTAATGTATGTTTTATTTACTAACTAATAGTACGAGAGCGCTGTGTTCGACGCTGTATTTTGAACAGTATAGCTCTATTAGCCTCTACTGTTCTATAGTGGCCTACGAACTGAATTCTTAAACCAAAACCTTTTTACTATTTTTGGCAATGAAATTGTTATTAAAGTCTTTGCTTTATACATACATATATTATATGTTATAAAATCAGTGCAATATCACACAGACACACACAGAACACCACGGTGTTTTGTAGATATTTATCAGAAGGGAGTCTTCGCGTATTCTAGCCTTTGTCACCCGTGTATGATGTAGCTTTCCGTAGATGAAATATTTTTTTAATAGTTTCAGAGCCTATTCTATGCAAACAAACATTTAAATCTCTTTATATTATTAATATAGATATAAATTATAACTATATATTTATATCATTCTTTTTATATACGAATAATGAAATAAAAACTATACGAATAATTAAAATATAAAAGAGTCAATAAATCATTTTAGCAAAACTTTTCCACGTGATTGTACACATTTATGTTAGTATTAATACAATGTATAAAGCTCAGCTAAGAGGCAACTAAGCGAGCCACGCATTAGACATTCAAATTAGGCGAAAACAAACCGCGGTCGTGTGATGGACATGCCATCTGAGGGTAGTATCAAATTTGCATAAAAATCCCAGGTTTGAGCCCCGTTTTAGATGCAGATTCGGATTGCACCGGGATAAATAAGTAAGTAATATAACCAAGGAAAATATTGAATAGCTTTAAATGGTACAGTCGAGGGCAACTCTTGCTTTAAGAAAAATAAATGACGGACATATCTAGTAATTAGTAACTAGTAATGATATTAATACGAATTACAACTATCGAATCTACTATTTTTCGCATACAAATAATTTAACAAGGTAATAAATATAATATAAATACAGGTATTTTTACTAACAGATTTAATAAATAAAATTTACCATTGACAATGTTTTTTTCAAAAAATATAATACATATTAGAAATGACCATAATAATTTGTTTAAACTCTATGCTAATATTATCATCTCACACAGAAATCATCTTCTAATTTCTGCAGTTGACTTAAAGGTTTTTACATCTGATCCCTTGTGGGGTACATCTCTTATACGTCACATCAGCGCTGACACATCATAAAACTTCAATGGAATAAAACCTTTATTATCTTTTGAAATAGATTCTCATTTTTATCATTGTGAACTTATTAAAAATCCAAGTGCTGCGGTATAAACCTTCGAATGGAATTTAATCGAATACGGAGAACGGATCATGAAACACTACAGAGCCGATGTAGAGTGGTAGGTGTTAACGATTTGCAGATGAGGGGCTGATGGTTTAACGTGCCTTCCGAAGCAAAGTGGAGCTCAAGATAATAAATTTTTGGTTACCCATCCTATGACCAGTCCAGAAAGTTGCTTAGTTTCTGGATTGGAGACCGAAAGCGCTAGGCAAAATTGAACAAAATCCCCCCACCAATTTAGGGTTTTCGGGGTGGAGGGGAAGAGGACCTTCCACCTGAAGCAAATGCATAGTTCAAGAAATAGTCATGATTGAAGTTTGAGGTCATACGAGTGTAAAAACACTTATATTATGAACTATTGTGTAACGTATGGATTAAAAACCAGTGTGCATAAATATTAATATAAAAACATGTAAAAAATGTTGTTTATACAACAAATCTGATCTAAGGATAATTAGAAATAAAACTATTAAGTTCTAACCTAACCTAGGTTCTGGCAGCGATTCGTTTTTTATCGGGGTTGCAGTTCCAACTATTTTTTTGCAGTTCTATAATTTTGCAGATTATTTGATTACTTTTCAAGTATATAACATAAATTATGAGACAGTTACATTTTGTTTTGTACTAGTTTTACTTTTTTGGCTGTATATAAAGTTCCCTTGTCTTCACCCCAAATAAAAAGTACAACTAAATTAAACTTGTCAAATATTGTCTAACAGTGGTTGTAAAATTAATAATTTTCAATATTTTTTTACTAAAAAAATCTATGCATCTCCTTTAATTGAAACTTTACACAATAACGTCTTATTAAAGATCTTTTCAATAAAAAATTACCAATTTTAAAATCATGGGGATATTGTACAGTTTATTCACGCGCTATCATCTGCGTTTTAAATTCTTCGCTCTTTAATTTTTTATGAATCTGTATTTATTAACTGAATGACTTTGACACGATTGCTCGTGACTGTATCCGAACAGTTCGATGAGTATGAAACTACTTAAAACAATTCAAATTCGTTTCTCACTTGATCGACCATACAAATGTCTCGGTACCACCTGCGTTAAATTATGGCCTGTGTAATCGGAGGGATGTGGTAACGATGCATCGATATTTAAGCAAATCGATATCCATTATTCGGTTTTAAATAAACAGTCTTATAATTCCTTCATTTCTGCAAACGTGGACGTATGCGTTTCTAAAGCGTTAATATGCTTATTATATAATTATGATAAGCACACTGAGTATAAAATTGAATGAGTTACAAAGGACATTTTATTAAACAATTTTTTTACGCTTTTGATTTCGTTAAGTGTGTTGAAACGTGGTTTTCTTTTTTATAACTTTTATTATTACTCGTATAATAATATAGATATCGTAGACACCTGGATAATAGTTTGTTCAATTATACAGCTAATTCTTTAATTGAATAAAGACATTCAACTCTCTGACGTTTGTTAAATCCAAGTCTCTCTTGGCGTAAATTTTCAAATAGTAATAAATAATAAAGCACTTACATATTTTACAGTATGAAAATATGCCTGTGTGTCATATTAATATGTGATGTTTGTGACACGATAATGTAGGTAAGGTAAACAAAAAGTCAGCCAAGTGTGAGTCGGAAACTATAAAAACCGTCAAAAAATACGTTTGTCGTAATCGAGTACCCATAATTATTTATTTTATTAGATTTTAAGTACATATTGTTGTTATAGTGGCAACAGTGAAAATTTCACACAGATAACATCTCTGAAAATTTGTATAGTTATCGCGGTTCATGAGACAAAAATCCCTTTGTCTTCCCAAATAACTACACTGGCTGGACTGCTTGGACAAACAGACAGGGGAATTTTGATTATAAGGTCCCGTTTCTAACCTTTTAGTACGGAACCCTACTAAAATATAATACAATATCAAAATTGAATAGGACTTTACTTAAATATGTGTAAGGTACACAGTTTAAGTCCGGAATATTCAGACGACTTGTTTAAAAGCTTCGATCCTTTATAGACAGGTGTATTTTTATAGAGTTGTAAAATTTTAATCACCACTTACCGTGCCTCATCCACGTCATAACATCATGAAAACTTACCTGTGGAAGAAACAACTTAACATTAATATCTGATAATACATTATTTACCTACTTTACATTTGATTATCATATTTGTTCAATTTACTTCAATATATTGTATATTAAACTTTTGGTAAAACTGAAATAATAAGTGCGACATTAAAAGAGAAATATTTCCTATCTTTCTCTCTAAGTTAGCGTCACGAATGTACTCGTAGTAAGGTGTAGAAATTTAATATATCTAATTACTGATTGAGACAGATCAGATGTAATATGAACATTTGCTGTCTTATTATAAGGCGAGCACTAACTTTAATATTAGGTTTAAACCATTATCTCACGAAAATAAATTAATACGCATCAATTTGACATTTTCCCTTCTGTCATTGTCAATTTGCCTTAAGCGGCCAATGGTTTAAAAAAGTACTAATTTTGGTCCTCGCTTTATAATAAGACTGTATAAGTTAATTATTATATAACTTTTATAAACTTATGAGATATTATTCAAGAAAAAATAAAGCACATAAGAACAAAATCCATTGCAAATAATAGTAAAGTAATTGAAAAAAAAAATACTTCAATATAACCAACTCTAAGGTTACAAGCTAAAAATACGTCGAGATTGCTTTTATATTAATCCATGAATTTCATCTTAAATCTGTTGTCATTTCAGTTACAGACTACAAACGAAAAAGTCTCAAAAATAATATAAATAAAATAGAAGACACTAATATGATTGAAATTTGTAGTCATTATGATCGCATACCTAATATCTAACAAAGTAAAAGAAAACTAAGACAATTAAAATAACACTTCACGGCTCAAAGCAATTAACAACCTTGCAACGTGCTATTAAATTTTAATTGAATTCACTTCTGTAAAGCATCAACATACTTTTAGTGCAAAAACTTAAATAATTACACACATCGTAAGTTTCAGAGTTCCATAAAATCGTTATTTGTATACGTAATTGTAATAAGGTATTTCTTTAATTGCGACTGAATTCTCGACCACACAAAAGTTCACACTTGGCTAATTGCTGTTCGGCACGCGATATGTTATTTATCATTGTGTGAATAAAATCGAAAAAACAAATGGAACGATAGAGGTATTTTCGAGCGATGAAGTGATAAAACATTTCAATAGGCAAAGTGAAATTACAATTGGCTTAATATTAATTAGAGCACAATTTTTCTTCCTGGGTTTATTATCATTTATTAGATGAGTGATGATGTCTGAAGCAGAGTTTTGTGCGTTTATGTAATGTATTTGATGACGTCCGCAGCAGAGTGGCTCGCATGTGAATTTAAGATGTCGACCCTGAGGTCTAGGATTTGGTCCCTGGTTAATGTTGAAGGCTATTGTCTCGTGTCAGATTGCCATAATACAAGTGCTTTTTAATTTTGCTTTTTAATTTGAGATCTGAGCATTTCACGACATTGTGTGCGTAAAATTATAGGCTATTTCACTTTTGTATAATGAATTTTTAAAATTAATCAGGCAATTTCGGAACCTATTCGATGCAAACAAACAATTGACCTCTTTATATATTTTTTCTTCTGATTTAACTAAACTGGTTTTTAAGTTATGTTATTTAAGTTTTACCGATATGTAGAGTTATTTGCGCATATTGTGTTTAAATCTCTGGAAAATAGAAGTTGACTAAAGAAATTAATAAAAGGTGAAACAGATTAGTTAATTAAGGACACTAACGTCTCGTCCTGTATTCGAAGCGGTACTGAAAGGTGGAGTTGGCGGACCCATGTTTTCAAACATTATTTAATATTTATTATTAGGACGCATTAACGTGACGCCTATTTTATTTGACCTCGACCAAAAATTCGGAAAATTTCGTATCGTTCTCATAATTTTAAAATTATGTCTGTGAAGATTATCTATGCAACAGAGGAAAAATGCGTTTCTCTGAAGACGTATTGGTATTTCGAAAATACACGAAATATTGTTTTCGTTTAAGAGTTTCTATAGTCATTTGATTTTATCAATAAAACACGTGTTATTAGAAACAAACGATATTTTTCTACGTTCTAGTAATACGCGTAAATGAGGATTAACATTTGCATCACGGCCAATTTAAGAAGCGATAAATTTTCGTCATTACGATAATAATAAGAGTTGGTGTCTCGGGAACAGGATGTTATAATGTCTTTTGTTCGTCTCTCGTATCAAGAATACCAATGATATTACGTACCTACATTTTTTTACACTTGCAACATCTCATGAGCCTTAACGAGCCTTTTATACCATTCCCCATAAATATTCATTTGAAGGAGTCAATTTTTATGCGGTTTAGAACACCTGACGAAAATGTTTAAATTTGGAATACGAACACAACTTCCCCGCCGACTAATAAGTTCATTGACATTGTACTAATTTAATTTAAATAGTATGTATTTTAATTTAAGCACTATTTTGACTTTATTTTTTTAAAGACATGGTACCTTTATGGTGCATTGTTTTATATTATTTATTTTATTTTTTACAAATAGCCAATTTTACCGTATTTATTGTTTACAGGATTGCAAAACAGTATTCCAACAGAGGTGACCCTACTTGTTGGCAGTCATCTAGACGTCAGTTATTAACCAAATTGCAAAGACATTTTGTGATTAGAAACCAAGTCGCTACCAAGGGCATCTTTATCAAAACGCTGGCTTACAACCATGTGGAACACACTTTAGAAGTCATCAATATGTACAAAAATGGAAAGCAAATCAACATTAGACATATTATTAGTACAGCAAAATCTTGGCATTAACAGTGCATACCACGGCGAACCATAACGTTACATGGAAACTCCCATATAGTTGATTTATAGCGTGTTTGATAACTTATTTGATCACTTTATGATAGCAAAAGTGCTGGGAAAGCTCATATGGTGCGTTGATGCAAATCGCGGTTATTGTAATGCGGGTTTTACACTATCCTAATAGGGTAGGATTGCTACGAAGTGTGTACATACGTATATGTAAAATTTATAGATAACTAATTATTTCTGACCAAAAAGGTCCAAGGACTAAATCATTATTGGCTTGTATTTTACTAACTAAATATTTCCCAGTCGTGGTTTTATTAAATATATGTATGTAGTAATATATAAAGCTTACTTATCTAGAAAGTAAAGTGCTTGGATATATATATTTTTTATATAAAAAGTTATATCGTATTATAAATGTTCGTTCAGAAAAATATGAGATTTTGTATTGGTATTATTATTTGATATTAAATTCATATTTCTTATTTCCTATATAATTTAAGGATTAATTAGACTTTCTATAACGAAATAAAAAATATAAATTCTGGTTTATGTTGACAGTAATGTGAAATTGATGTATTTAAAGATACCTCAAGACTTATCAATCCCGTGTGTACTCGGCACAATACGGAGGTAACGGGCAAACATCAACTGTTATATTCGCGTAGCGAAACGGCAGTGAGCTCCTGCAATTCATAACTGAGTAGAAATCGTCAACTACAAACAAAAACAGGAGAAAATTAGATGCAAACAAGTTGAAAGGCAAATTACGTTTTAAGAGAGACACCATTATAGTTTTACGATGCGTTTGCTGTGAGTGCTTCCGTGTGAATATGACCCGTAAACATTATTGTAGTAGTAAGTTATTTATTCCAATTTCTCACAATAACACACAAACACACATACACACGCATGCATGCACACACTTTCAGTTTTTGTTTCAGCTCATAATTAAGTTATATATTTACAAAATTGCTCACCAATATCAGCAATTTTGTATAACAATTCATATAAGGAAATTAATTGTGAATTCTATGGGGATTTTTAGGTGCTGTACGCTGGAATACAGGATGTCTTTTTCTATTTCGGCAACAGTAGAGTAATTTAAGTTGTTACCTATTTTTGTAAATTAACTTAGTATAATTGTAATATTCCTACTTTATATATAATAATAATAATAAATAACTATAAATTGCTATGTTTAAGATCAAGTATACCGAATGTTAATAATATTTGATATGAGTATTATATTAATATAATTAAGATTTAATGCTGATGCATCTGGTGCTTCCTTAGGGAATTAATAAAGTATGGCCCGTGCCTTAGTAGTGGAATTATTTTGAGAAGTTAGATAATTTATAAGTACTGATTTCGAAAAGTCTTTGATAGAAAACCAGTAAATTATACCATGACCAAGCGAAAAGGAGGGTTATGATATTATATATCGCATCGGTCCACATAAAATGTGACATATAGTTGCAAACCGAAACATAAAAGAAAACCATGCCGAGAAATTGACAATATCTTGCTATTTTAAATTGGGTTATTGGAATGACTTTCGTTAATAAGCAGATGTTCATTCTTAATTTATATGTTTTTGTGATTTGGATATAACTTTCTCAAACGAAAATATATTAATTTTGAAAACTTTAAAATAATTGTTTTTTCTTTTTCTTTGAGATGTAACATCCTTTATCCATAATTGTTCCTTAGAGGTATATACATTAAAGCAAAGCTTATTAATATTTGGATTTGATTCAGTTACTCCTTTGAAGCTTTGAATAGTGATCCAGCTGTAACTGTCAGCTTATAAAATATATACTAGTAATTATATTATGTAAGTTCATATTAACTAATTTCATTATTAATTAGACACATTATAAATAATATTTCTTTGTTAACATCAAATAAAACATATTTGTTCATAATTAAGCTAGGAGAAATCTAAACAGTTCATATACGTTTTAAAAAGCAAACAAAGCTCCGCTAATGTAAAGCTCTCAATGATGACTCATGTAAGCGTAAAAATAGCATTATATATTTTAATAGCATTTGTGAAGACACACCTTTAATAAGAATAAGTTAATTTAAATAAAACGTTTTTATATTAGTATGCTACAGAGCGTTTGTTTCTTTCCATTGTGTTCGTTAAATGACATCAAAGTTGCGGTGTTTTCGCGAGGCGAGGTAAATATCGTATTCTAAGAATCCAGCAGGGTCCTACCACGAGTTTCGAAATAGACTTCAAATACCGTTATCGAGAAAGACTAATGCTGAGTCTCTCATATGTGACGTAATTTATCAAAAATAAAATTTTTTTCTTGTCTTATTAAGATGTATTTGATGTTTTGTAGACATTAGAGACGCCAAAATATTTTGTAATCAAACAGGAAATAAGATTTATTTTTGTATAAGCGCTTTATATTTGATCAGTTTTGCATTCACAGTGCTATAATAGAAAATATTATATATTAATAGCTTAAAAAGTCTTACTTTTTAAGCATTTTTCATTAAAAATATTTCTATTAGCTATTACACTATAATTATATGAAGAAATATAATTTTCTTTCAAAAGTATCTTCGTAGATAATTTTGTAAATTCAAGTTTTAACCCAATGTCGTTATTAACAAAATTATGTAGGTAATTAAAAGTTTCTAAATAGTTTACAATATAAAATATTTCTATATTCCTTAATAGTGATATATTTATTTAGACGCTTTTACAATGACACCGATATAAGAATGTGTGATATAAATACAGCACGTTTTAGTCATCGCAACTGTATCGCGTTTGAAAGCTCGTAGTAGGGCCCCAGGCGGGATCGATTACCGATTAATATTACTTAGTGTACAATATTTTACGTCTTCGAAGCTACGTGATTGAAACTTATCAATTTGTTATTTCCTATCTAACAGTGTAGACCGCATCGAAATATATTGTATAGTATAAACCATCCATGTGATCATGGTTTAACTTCTTTTAAAAGGAGAGAAATATTGACAAACACATTGGTGGAGAACAATTATAATTTATATTATGTATGTACAATTTAAGAGTTTTATGTGCAACTATGATAGTTTTACTTTAAATAAAAGCTTTATGAGACCATTACGAAATTTATAAAATAAAAAAACATGAAATCACTTTGGTTGTCCCTGTAAAAGCTTTTGCTAACGAATAAAATCTCATAATTAACGGAGCTCGCACTCGAAGCCATTTTTCTTTCGTTGTAAAATATATTACGCAATTAAGTATTTTACCTTGACGGTAACCTTTTTATTTTAATTTTTAATTTAATAAATTATTTTAAAAAACGATACCTACTTATACTATTAACGGCATCGTGTTGAGTACATGAAACAAAAAGATTTTATTCATTATCTACGGTTACATACCATAAATTGTGGCTTTTTATTCGTTAATTTATCTTTATTAGGAAATTTATATCAGTGAATTTTCAATGAAAGATATATTTTTACTTGTCATAAGTAATATTAAGCGAATTTTTGTCAGCGTGTTTTATTTAAAATTATATATTTTATCTTTATAAATTTCTTAATAAGAATACAACAGTTATTGCTATATTGTGAAGGACAAAAATGATTAGCAACTTTAATTTTATTCACATAATTCGATTCAAGAAAAGAATTCCAACTAAGGCAAACTTTTTCTATCAGCGTTCACATATGAAATTAAGGAACTTCTAAGTATTAATTCACTATTCAATTTAATCTCAAGGCTTCATGTATAATCTGGTATAATAATAGAATGTAGCCCCCCTGAATCTTATGATATATTCACAAAATTTTCCACGAGGTAGGTAGTTTTTATAAATAAAAACGTGCAATGGTAAATGTTTAAGTTTGATTATTCAACAATACGTAGTTGGACCAATTGATTTGAATAGTTTTACGTAATTTCCAATACATTGAGCCATCTAGAAGCTTTTGAATAGTTTCCATAGTCATAACAAAGGGAAGGTCGAAGCGTAATAGATTTATCTATAGTAAACAATATTTTCACTCAATATTTATATCCGTTTAAACTTGTCAATGTCATAAAATTGTAATAAAACAATCATTTTTTATATAAATACAAAAATTTTCGCTTATTCACCATTGGACAAAGAATAAACAAAGTCGGCGAAATACGTGTGACATTATGCAGATACAAAAGTAAGGAGTCACGATGTCGCACAAAAAGTTCACTGTAAAATAGAAAAACAGTCGCGTTCTAGTGAAAAAAAAAAAAAATAACTGGGGTGCTATTCTAACAGTCGCTTCGGCGACCACGTACCGGCAAATCTAAATCTTTTATTATAAATAGAGATTTTTTCAATGTCCAAGGTATCAACGGACGTGTCGATTTTATGTAACTAATTATGAAAACGCTTAAAGATTCGATTGTCGAGGTCAGGTATCACAGACAACGGAATTAGATAATTTTCAATTAAAGCTGTTTGGGTCAGAAGAGAAATCTAGAATCGGGTCGCCCTCAAACCATGGATGCGTGTTATTGCGATAAACGGACCAATTAAGTGTTCTACGCAACTGGTATTAGTTTAGTGACGGTCCACAAGTATCCATTAGTTATCAGAATAGCTACTCGGTTATGTTAATATCAAACAAGTTAACCCAATTATGTAACGTCTGAAAGCATTTTGAAACATTCTTTGATTACAAAAGATTAAAAGTTCAACAGGAATAACAAAAATACTTCACTGAATATAAATGATAATTTTAAATTGAAATTGACCACAGAAATAGAAGATATCAATTCCATGACTTATAACAACTGAGCAAAGTAATAATCAACTATAAACGACAACACAGTACAATTCGCGTTAATGTAATCATGCGAGTGTGGTTTTGCAATCAAGGTGCGGGTACTAATTATGCCTAATTACACTTACATTAAGCCATTCATTAAACAAATAATCAAAGTGTAAACAATGTAACTGGGGGAATCACGCGACAGTGACTTGCACAGCCGACCGCGTCTTCCCTTTTGTTTGTTTATTTTTGACGACGAGAACACACTAGACAGTCAATTATTTTAATTACATCAATGGCAGTAATGTAAGAAATTACGTTTGAGGTTATTTTGTTATTTATTAGTAGATGGAATGTTTAATAACAGATTTTAATTTTCCACTCCTATTATGTAAGCCTGCTCCTTATATAAATCGGTATAGGTATATTAATTATGTTTAGAAATAAGTAAGTAATTAAGAAGATTAATGCACGAAGTTACTAGATTCTAGAAACTAGTTAAATCTGCATAAAATTAAGATAGGTACCTCATAATAACCGGCGTCGTTTGCAAATCAACTTTTAATTTGACAGACACTGTAAAAGGCGCCGGACGTACCACAAATTGTAATGAAAACTAAAACATAGCCGTTTTAATAACATTCCCCCAAACGAACTAGTGTTTGCTCAGTAACAATTAAAGTCATTTTGACTTAAAACTTCATTAAGGCGTCGCGAAAACAAGATAATTAAGTCCGAGTTGGGGGATAAAGGCGGAATATAAAGTACACGTGATGATATTTTGTACAAAATTGCTAATTCAACATCTCAATAATTGCTCGGGGAACGTTACAACTGACAGTTATTGGCTGTTTACATTGTTTAATGCTTTATAAATTGTAAGTGGTGCTTGGTCGTGCGCTTGTGGGTAAACTGCTTAGATTTGTGGGACAACAAATTAGTAGTTTCATTGCTTGGTACCTACTAAGCTATGATGATGTTTGTATAATAAATTGAATCGTTTGATTAAACACCTTTAATGTAATTCTATAAAAAAATATATCAGTAATGGAGTCAAAAAATAAATGAAGCTTTATGCAAAAATAACGCAGATGTTAAAAAAATGTTGAAAGTTAATTTAGTGAAATGTTTCCGTTAATGTTTGAATCTATATATAGTTGACACAAAACAAACTTTGGGCTTCGTAACGATAGTTTTGAGCCTATTAAAAGTCTACTTAAGTCTACAAATCACTCAAAATCTTGCCCAGTTAGCGGTGCAAACTCTCTCGTCAGGTGAATGAGCGGCTATAATTCAGTTTGCTTCGTGGCTCCCCGGTCGTGACGCTGTGGAGGCACCACGATAATTAACTGCCTATTATGTTAGGCTGTGGTGGAATAGCTGTTTAGCTTTTTAGCTGGAGGGAATGTGCTGATGATATGGTTTTTGAGATTGCTGTTAAAAACGAGAAAATCTTAGACGCCCGCCGATTTCTACGGAACTTCCATAGTCGGAGTTCAGTGAACCTGATTAATGCAGTTATGGATGTTTGTAGAGTTCTTTAAAGGTTTTTTTGGTTTGTAAACTGTTGTGTGTCCTATGAGGAAGTGGAAATCCGTGTCTTTAAAACAATTTAAATATGTAATCACATTCATATTCCTTTTGATCAGTAGACCACAGTATTGCAATTGAAATGTTTTCTAGGTGACTTATTAGTATTTGAACTTTTAGAAAAAAATGAGCTTGTACCGAGGAATGACGTTCAATTAAGAAGTATCTAGATATGAGAAATTGCAAATATTTCTAAAGGTCAATAAAATTAAATATAAGTAATTTAGTGAATAAAAAAAAAAAACACATGGTTGCCCCTAAAATTCACTATAGGAATATCTTTTCAGTGTCAGGATCAGTTTCAGAATCTCTACCGAGGGCCTTATGCAATACTTTGGCAATAATTGTAATTATAGTTGGTATACCAGTAATTAAAAAAAATAGTTTCGACAAATAATTTGCCATCTTCTATGCCTATCTATAACTCATACGAATTAACATGACCTGAGGGCCTATTCTATTTGCACTCGAACGAAAATTTGGAAAATTCTAAATCGTTCTTATAATTTTGTTAGATTCATATACGTCAGGTATTGTGTTAATTATAAGTATTTCATTATTAAGACTTTATAACACTGTTCTAAATGGTGTAAGTATATATGCGTATACTGTATTATGATTGTTTTTTGTCATCTTCATCAGAAATAGCTTTCAGTTAAGGGATCAGCATAATTTTAAATAAAATCGTATCAGAAGTGTTAAAGATAAAAACTCTTTTTAATCAATTCCATTTTTGTTAATAATAAATCTGTTAATAAAAACCGATTTCCGATTTAAACTTTACCTAAAGTCAGGTGAGGCTTTATGTAGATTACTAAGATTAACTTCCCGACTATAAGAGAAAAATTTTGATTTTTTTTTTATATAGCCTTTTGAAATTGGTTTTACTTATCTATTATAAAATATAATATTATAGCAAAATATTTACAAGATAATTTCGCAGTAAATAGAATTGTATGGCGCGATGGAACAGTTTCGTTACTAAAAGTACGTGAGACAATCATAGTCTGATTAAAACTAAAGTTAAGCTGGGGTGAGTTGTTTCTGAAGAGGCCATGAATAAAGAAACTCGTCCGAGGGGTTTCTGATTTGATACACTTATTGTGAATCCCGTTGCTTTTGCTAAATAAAAGAACTGGTTCTTAGGACAAAGGGCCCTTATAAATGAGACCAGCATATTGTTTGAAGGACCCTCAGCTTAAGTCCGATTGCAACAATATGTTTTAACGGGAACGAATTCGATAGTTCGTTAAGTCATGTGTAACTTTAGGTTTAATTACAGTGAATTTCAATGGCGGTAAAATAACGTTGGCATTTTGATTTGTTAGATAAGATTTTTCATCAGATAATGTTCGGGGTGAGGTCCCAGAGCTTCAATTCTGTTAATTTTTACTTAACAATCGCATCTCAATGCATTTTTCGATTGTACTATCTACCTGAAGTCTAAAATTATTAGAGCGATGTCTTCCTTACAAATTAATGTTAACATATATATTTATTATTTTGTGATTTACTAACAAAAACTGTGTTATAAAGGATTGTAGCTGAAGTGCTATTAACTTTGCATAAATACGTTAGCATTAGCAGAATAACCATAAAAGTATTTTTTATTTATCTTTCTTCGTACCTTAAGTTTTGGATATTAGCTTTAACGATATTAATTTATACTAACAGGTATTATAAAGAGGAAATATATGATTGTTTTTTTGTGTATTTACATCAAATAGGCTGCGAAATTACAGGACCTATTTTAAAATTCTTTCATCAACGGACAGCTACAGGTAAACAGCTAATCTCAGATAAGTAGGTAACTTTATCAAGTGACGTATTTTTCAACACTTAAACCTATAATCGTAATAATAATTAGCCCGACATGATTCTTAACGAACTATGTAGCTTTAATGGTTTGCTATGGTGACATTATAGTAAACCAAATGAGGACATTAATATTGTTATAGGTAGGAACTTCTTCATCTTCTTCATCAGCCCTTTTACGTCCCCACTGCAGGGGCTCAGGCCTTCCCTATGGATGGTTAAGGAGGATGGGCCATGACCCTCCACGCTGGCCCAATGCGGATTGGATGGTATTAACGACTGCAAATGCAGCCGGGACCAACGGCTTAACGTGCCTTCCGAAGCACGGAGTAGCTCGAGATAATAATTTTTAAGTCACCCATCCCGTGACCGACCCTTGTGAAAGTTGCTTAACGACAACGATCGCGGGCCGCGGCGCTTATCCACTACGCCACCGAGCTACTGATGGAACTACTGGAGGAACTGATGACAATTATTTATATGTACCCAATAAGATACACTGTATTTTTTCTCGGAAAATACAGTTTGTTTACATGTTGCTACATTAATTGTTATGAAATAAACATTCAAATTTTTTATGTAATATCTCATCATTGGTTGGTGGTTGGGTTTCTTCTAATTATAGAAAAAAAATAATGAAAGGTTTGCAAGAAATATTATGTAATACTTTAAATTTAATTCGTCTATTTGGAGAATTTTATAGAACTACGCATCTGAACAAGCGATAACTGTTGTTTTTATTTATCTCGGGTGCATAATTTAGTGTCATCAAAAATGTACGAATATTATATCGTGACTTTTTACAGTCTCTTTATTGCGGTGGCAAACGAATCTATACAATACAGCCACATGATTTTCTTCATATTTTATTAACTTGAGGATGTAACACGTTAGTGAATAACTATTGTCATAACTGTGAAAGCAATAATTCCTATCCGGTTGTGTTAAAGAGGATATCATTCCATTCAAAAACAATACAAACAAATCCTGGCTAGACGAGAGCTTCCTTATTGAAACAGTATCAGTGTGGAATCGTTCAATCAGATAACTGTTCTACCAATCCGGACTATTTAGCGCTCGCAATAGGCTCAATTAGGTGAAGGCGGATATGCGGGCCCCTTCCTTGTGGGTGACGGGAGCGCTAAAACTGCGCTCCGAAGCTTCTTATTCTGTTAGAGAGTGAGAAAAAGATATCTATTGTTGAAATGCTAATTGATCAAGCGATATTTTTTTAATATTGAGTATTGGTGTCATTAATTTTTCATGAATGTTTCTATAACTTAGCAATGCAATAGCATAAAATATAGCAATGCAATAGCAATGGCATTAAATATTAATCAAATAAATATATTTTTGGTTTCTATTGTTATTTGGTAATAATGTGTCCGAGACATTTTACGCAGTTTTTGGAGCAGAGCCTTATTTGTCTTTAAAAACTACTAAAACAAATGTATAATATTAGATAAGGTATTGTGAAAATTGTTCTTTCTTCCAAAGTGTACATACTAACTTGGGATTTAACTCATCTGTTTTACGTTTGAGTCGATTATAGAATAGTATAAGTAATATAACTAACATAAATTGGTTTTGTATCCATAAATTCAAAACTTGAAATGTAATTCCAGATTTGGTTAGATGTATAAGTATAATTAAGGGTGCGATTAGTTCTTTTTATTTCGAAGGATATCATTAATGAAAGTGGCAATTTATTTGTAATTATGGTTTAGTAGTCTACAGGATTATGCCAAAATAGAGTTTAAAATAAAAATAGTTTCATTTTCACGACAAGCAGTATGTTCATACTATGCAACATTTTAGTGTCTTGACATCGCACAGATTTTCGTTCTTATTAGCTGACTGGCTGTTTCAGCGAGAGAATTAAACGGTTAAAATACAAACTGTGATTTACTGCGTGCTTTATTTAACTTTTAGTGGGTTGTTAATAGTCCTTAATTTGTATGTAATTAAATGTTGTTTGAACTATAAACAGTTTTGAAACTTACTTTATTGGTTTTAAAATTGCGTTTATTATTAGTATAGCAATTGTGAGAAAAACTATCTGTTAAGAAGTTTCAATAATTATAAAAATAAATTCTTTGTAATGAAGTCAATAATATTTCTGAATGAAAAATATGAAAATTTATAGTGTCAGGTTTATCATTTTCATTCTTCTAAAGTTATCTACTGATACTGAGAGTGATAAGTACCAGATTACTGAACGATAAAATAATCTAAATTGAGAAAAATATGAAATTTAAAACTGTAATGCATAGGTTCGCATATTGGGGTACCCTGTACAGAATGAATGTAATTGGAACTCTGACTCACAGAATGGTTATACTTGGGACTCTGTCGCATCGTATGGGTGTATTTGAGACTCTGTCGTACGTAATGGGTGAATAGGTACTAAACGTAATGGAAAATTTACACTATAAAGCCTATGTTAAGTACACAAATAACATGAACGCGGCGCATGCCAGTCATAAATACATCTCACAGTCAAATCTTAAGGTAATTTCTGACGATTTTGTTCCTCATTTAATATGCAAGGAATATAAAGCAAAGAGAATCGATCATTCGTAAACTGTGGCAGCTGCAAATCAAGATCATCTGACTATCAAAGTGCGACGGCCATGTTGTTCGACAATAAGCCTCCTGGATGACCACTCAGTATTCATTATTATATATGAAATATGGAGGGAGACTTTGTTCACTTATTATGCACGTAACTTTGCGTTATCTATAATATTAGCATTGACAAGTGTGTTGTTTACATAATCTAGGTAAAGCGTCGAATGATCTAATAGATTCGGAAGGAATATGGGAACATATGAATATCGTTAGGCACTTGATACAATTATTCGGTGACGTTGTTATTACAGTTATAGAGATGGACTAATTAGATATGAAATCGGTACTACATAACACACGTTTCTTAGTAACAATTCGAGTTGGAACGTCGTTGGGACTTAAATCATTTGTTTATGTTACAAGCTGTCAAATTGAATTGCTACTAGAGAAAAAAACTGAGCTATCTGTGGCTATCAATGTTGACCATTGAAAGATATTAGTTAAAATTATATGTAACAATAAACTGATGCTTTTTACAAATGGAATTCGGACCAGCAATACAGATGAATTCTAGAGTTGTTGTCACATGAAAACAATTAATATAACATTCACGAGGTTAGTCGAAATTGTAAGTCCAACTTGTCGAAGTAAGTAAAGAAATGTACCTGTCATATTTTCATTACCTTCTATCACTTATTCTTCTGTAGAACAAATAATAATATTTAATGAAAATATTATGAAGGCATACAATAGACACAAACCTTTTTTTGATTTCTTTAGAATGCCAGTAGAACTGCAATTCGCGAAGCTTTTTGGAAACATTACTGTATTTTATGTTTAAACTGTTAATGGTTGAAACCGTTAACTGTGAACTTTTGAGGTAGCTTTGTGACTTTTTCCATTGAGAAAACGTTTTGACTGTAACAGAAGCATTAAAAATATGGCTTAGTTTTATCATTTTATCCAAATTGTAACATTTAGTAAAAAAATAAATAAACCAAGAAACACGGGTATCTGGATATATTAAACGATGATGTTATTCTAAAGGCGTGTCCTGTTATGTAGATGCACTATTTTGGGTAATCTGAACATCCCACAGTGACACCCACACGAAATTTTCAGATTATTGACAGCAAAAATCAATGTCATTTCCCAAATGAATTATTTATCGGAATATTTGAATTATATATTATATACCTAGAGGTAGATTTCAATTTCGTTTGCGTAGTAAGCAGTATGAGGGTACAGAAGTTGTTTAAAAATCTAAAATCCACCGAATTATGACGTGTAAATTATATATGTATGTAGATTTCAATTTCGGTTGTTAAAGAAGAAAGTGAATGTTAGAAATCGCATTCAATAAAACAGTATGTATTTTATTTATTGCCAATTAACCTATGATGAACAGACAATTGTAGCATTATGCAAAGAAATAAGGTAATTAGACTATCAGGGTATCCATAGATTGTAATCAATCGTGTCTCTCTTTCTATTATATATTTATTACCAAAACAGCTGTTTTCCTCTAACTTTTCCCGTGTAAATTATAACCTATAGCACCCGCTGATAATGCAGCTTCCCGTAGATGAAAGAAATATGATAGGATCAGATCATTATTTTTGAAAATTACAAAGTGTGAAACTTTACCTTTTTATAACCAAATTTAGTGATTATGAGTGACTATAATGTAATGTAACAGTTTCATATTTTCAAGTTTTCATAGTTTCATAGTTTCAAGCGGGGCGTGAAGAAGCAAGTTGCAGGTCGGCAAGGTGAGGTTGGCTAGTGCAGTACCTACGTACTGTTTTCACTAGCTGTCCTCGCGTTTGGACTGCGCCTCCGCTTACCATCAGGTGGAGCGCAGTCATTTGCCCTCCATTTTATAAAAAAAAAAAATATATGTATAAGACATATATATATAAGACACAAAATATATGTATATGCATACACACACAAAGAATAAAGTTTTGGTAGAACTACAGTTTAATTTTGATTTATTATTTTATCTATTTATGTACCGATGCTGGGTCAAAGCACCCACTGTGGCCTAATTCTCTAATTTAAAAACTATCCCAATACCTTTTATGTCACGTTTAAAGTCATAATTGCTTTTGGAACGAAATTGATTTGAATCATCAAGAGACATAATAAAATATTTGGTAACATAAAGTAATATTTAAGTCTAACGCTTGTTTAAGGTTAACACTGACTTTCAAAAAATTGAAATCGCTACCACGTGTCTAATAGTTGTAGCGTGAAGTTCGTGAATATCTTTCAAATGTGAAATTCAAAGGGATTTGGATATATTTTACAATTCGATAATAAGGCCTCTGATTGTCTACATTTTAAGAATATCTAGTGTGATCGTTTATGAGAAAGTTGTATGTCTAATAAATGTAATTTGAAAGAAGCATTTTTCTAAATTATGCAATTCCTATTCTGACGCAACACCGTGTCTAACCACAACAAATCTAATAGCCCCCATAATTTAATTTAAGAATAAATGAATGTATTCATACCTTATTTGAATTATTATCTCTTTGTTTTTACATGAGACGGTATGTTAATGATGTTATGTCATGCGAGTGACGACAGCTTTGATCTTACGTAAAAAGCTGGATGTCTCTTATCAACAGATTTATCTTCTTTTTTAAATGAGGACTTATTGATTCTATCCCATTTTAGATGGTACTTTAGTTGGCATCTTTCACCAAGTATCTCAGTTTGAACCCATGACATAACATTTCCAAGATTAAAGCTTTAAATACATTGGTGACTGAACTATTCCTGAGTCCGTTATTAGGTATCACGATGATATTCTATTCATGTAAATATGGAGAAACAAGAACATTGCGAAAGCCACAAAAAAGAGGCTCGTTCAGGCGTTAATGTTATTTCTTTACGGTGCTGAGACTTGGACTCTAAGAGAGAGAGAGAGAGAGAAGAAGATAGATGCTTTGGAAATGTGGTGGAGGATGATTAGCATATCATGGACTTATTTTAGAACCAACTAAATGGGAGAACTTTGAATCAAACAGCGTCTTAGTTCCATCGTACAGGGCCGCATTCTCGCTTTCTTTGGTCATGTCATACGGCGAGGGAATATATCTATGGGCATCTTGTGATGGAGGGCAAAGTTAACGGTCCATTCCACGAATGCACAAGGAAAGCAGCAGTGCGGTAGGAATAGCGAAGGATTGTTTTCCCCTGCCACCAAATGTGATGATTACCACTCTGTCGAGAGTGTAGCGACATAGAGGAATCTTTTTTACAAAGCAAGTTAAAAATGGGGCATTCCATTTATCAGCAATATCAACTGGTACAGGTTTAATAAAAGTATCGTCGATTATGGTGTAGTCATATATCAAAAACTCATTCAGATTTCATAATTTACTAACATTATTACATTAATTATTTTTTCATCTTTCATATTTTATTTGATAATGCTTTTGTTATACCCAAAAAGGGCGTAACATTTTTGGGTCGGAGAGGGTTCTTTTTTAACAAATTATTTATTAAAGTTTTTAAATTAATAGAGTCTTCTATCAATTAGTTATTCTTCAATAAATTATTTTTCTTCCAAATATAGATGTTAGACTTAATTTCTATGATACGTTATCGAAATAATAGCTCTGAAAAATTTCTCGCTAATTTGTTGAAAATCTATAATAATATTATAAAGTGAAAAAAATCTGATTTGTTTGTATGGAATAGGCTCTGAAACTACTGGATCGATTTTTTAGATTCTTTCACCTACGGGAAGCTGTAGCTGATGTTTCATACGTGGTTGACATAGGCTATAATTTACGGGTCGCGGGAAGAAAGATATTATAAGTATTGTACCTACTGTCGCCAGTACGTTAAGATGTTTAAAAAAATCTTTTAAAGTCGCTCTCAATTTTTAATCGTTATACAAGCTACTGTGTGGACAAGACTTATTAAAAAAAGGTTTTAATTGTAAACTAAAAAAAACCTCACAGTTGTCGATGGCATAGATAATTTGAAATAAGAATAAATTTCATTTCACACAGAGTTCGTCAACATAAAGGGCTTTTACAATTGTATGAAATCATTCAGCTAACTAGATTTTGAAATTAGAATCATTTTGCCATTGTTCTTTTTTTACAGATTTCGAGTGGAAAAAAAATATTATCACGAAACGCGGCTAAAATTAGCAACCGCTAATTCTTCTTGGCTTCATTGTAAACGAAACGATTAAAAATAATAATCGCGATTGTAAAATGTTATGAGGTTCTGCTCTTAAGCCATCATGGTGTAATCGATCTCGTAACAATGTTACTTTGTAAACTAGTTAACTGAAAATAATTGCTTATAAGAGATAAATCTGTTAATTTGTATTTTAGTATGTTTGATAAAGGTATCCGTATTGTTCCATTTTGTGGTTTATATCAACATTATGTTAATACCTAAAGATCTACTAAAGCTTTGTGAGACAAGAATATGTTTATTAAAAGTATTTTTGTTATTATATTTGATAAATTTTACATTCACAATGCGATATTCGTAGTTCTCTATAAACAAATTAATTGCTTCTGCTATACTATTTGTATAGGTAAGTAATTTATACCTCTTTTGAGAATGTATATTATATATGTATATATATATGTATTTTTAATGTCAAAAGAGGAGCTCGATTGCGCAGTGGCTTACGCGATCGGTCTACGACGCAGAAGTTAAGCGACTTTCAGGCCGGTCACAGGATGGGTGACAATAGAATTTAATATATCCAGCTCCGTGCTTATGATTGCATTTTAAGCGGTTGGTGTTGGCATCTCCAGTTGTTAATACTCACCATTTCACACAGAGCCAGCCTCATTCCCGAAACAATTGGAAGGTATCCATAGGGGAGGTCCCAGACAGTAACAGGCTGGTTATATAAATAAAAAAATGGCGCTTCATAACGTAGAAATATTAATTTGATGTTAGTGATCGTGCTTACAGACAGAATATTAACCGGTTCTAATTACAACATGAGCAATAAATAACTCTCATAACGTGATAAACTGAGATACGTATTGTCCCATTACAAATCAATTTTACAAATTGAAAATACTCTGCTCTGAGCACAATACCTTTTTTAGGCCACTCCTCGTCTAATGTCGTCGACGATCGAACTTATAATTGGCAATGAGGGCTGTCATCTGTCACGCTTTTTAAAACGGTCACGTTATTTTGCCCATAACGACTAGAATGTAAGTGATGTGATTTCTTAGTCAGTTTTACTGCTATTATTAACTTTGAAGCGTTGATTTTTTGTGATAAACTATTTGACGAATATGTCAGTCTGGTTATTGTTGTAGAATATTTTGTTCTAATCAAAATTGATCATAAGAAGATTAGAAGATAAAATTTTTCTAGTACAATATTATTCAGTCTAGGTTATTACGGGCACTTGTGAATGACGAATACTACGCCATTGATTCACAAATCTACGGAGACCTCGGACTAAGAAGAACCATCAAGAAACTAAGAAGTCCAAAGTCTAGTATCCTATATAAATTAAAATGGGATACTACAATATTATAATTGATTATGATCAGACCAGACCGGAAATAAGGATAATTATTAGTACGCTTTCCAGAAAGCTGTAAGCAGTTATTCTTAGGGGATTTGGTAGAGTTCTTTAAAAAATATAATTACGAGATAAATGGGAGTGGATGTAAATTTTTTTAAAATAGTGCGTAAAAAATAGAATTCAATAATGTCCAATGTTTTAATATGATATCACTTAACCACGTGACAATCATCCACGTGACACTCGTTTCTATGTGATTTCCATAGAAATGAAATGACTAATTAATTAGTAGAAATACAAATATCAAAAAACAACACTCCATTATTTCTCCATAGAAGTACGATTGTGACATTTATAAAGCAATTATTTTATTATTAATTTGTATCCATGATGTTTTAAAGATACATCTATTATACAGAAAATTGAAATCCATGGCCTTATTTATCTTTTGTTGTTTAGGACATTATAGAAGTCTGAATTTTGTAAGCACTTTTCTGTAAGATAATATTAGAATATTAAATAATAGCATAGAGGTTCAATCAAATAAATCACACATGAAACGCTAAAAAAGGTTTTATTTCATTGAAGCTCTATGACGTCACAGCTCTGTGCTCGACTTCGTGTTCGAGTCTAAGTTTTTCAGCGGAATATCATAGCAGAAATATGGTGGTACAGTTTTATCGATGCTATATTTTGCTTTTAAAATGTTATGATATTGTTTTAGTGAAATTGACACTTGCCCATTATCTACCGGTCGGGCACCGCAGGAGTCAATGTTCTCGAACCATCCGGATCTAATTACATTGTGTCATTAGCATCACGGAGACGGCACGTCCGCTTTGGAAATGGAATCGAATCATTAGTAGTTTGATTACAAAAAAGGCTTAATAGAAATATAATAACGCTCCGGTCGGAGAAGAAATTGTAAAAAGATTGTAGAGCGTACCAATAATTGGTGGTTACTCGTCGATACGGTTCCGAGCCGGGTAATGGGATGGGACGCGTCGACGTGACTTCGGTACCTTAGGATCTTCACAATTTGCGGACCGATCTTAGTCAAAGTATTGGGTCGGTAACGTTTCGCTCCTACTTATCGCCGTTACCGATAAACAAAGTTGTAATTTCATATGTGCTGTATAAGGTTTAGTGTGTAATTATCAGCTTAAAGTTTTAGACGCCATTTTCTTATCGGGAGACAAAGGGTGTTAGTTTTTGACTATTTAAATTTATAGGTATTCAAATGCTCTTCTATAAGTTGGACATAGGAATCATTCAGAGTATACTGAGTAACCCTATTTCGGATATCACCCTGTGCCTATGTAGTTTGGTAGAGCAATGCCTTCACAAATCTACTCAGATAGAAAACTAAATAGTATGTTTTTTTTTTTGTATCGATGGGGCTGTCGTGTTTTAAAGACAAAAGCCCCAAAAAATAAATATTACAGATAATAAAAAAGAAAAAATGCTCTTCTGTGATGGTATTAAGGTATGAAGTAACTTGATATCTACTTCTGTAGTAATTTTTCAGCAAAATCACCATTATCATCAGACGCGTTCACCTCGTCGACGTCCTTCATAGATCTCCAAGATATTACAGCATGATATTTAGAATTTATTTACTTGCTCAACAGTTTATACCGCATAAGTAATCGATTTTGAAACTGACTTAAAATACACATGTAACATTCTAAGGTTCATTAACAAAATAACGTGGCTATTTTTAAATGAGAAATGGCCACGTTATGCTCACGGCAATATTACACAGCTCATGTTAATATTTTTTTGTTAAGAATTAAAAGAAATATTTTTAAATTATTACATTTGATCTATTTGATATTCACTACGGTATACTGGAAAATATTCTTAATGAAGATTGCTTAATAAAACCACTTTTCCCCTGTCACTCTGAGATGGGACTCGAACCCATGATATTTCGCAATTGGGCGCCTGCTCTAACCACTAAGCTACTCAGGACCTAACAGGACTGACGAATTTTTCAAACGTTTGTTACTTTTTCACTTCTTCACAACGTATTTTCACAAATGTTCAGGCAATACACCCAAATCGCCGAAAGAAATATTTTTACAAATATTTAAACTTTTGATAAAGATTAAAATTTGTTTTAATTATTATATTTGATTAATTTTGCATTCATAATGCTGTACAGAAAAATATTTTTAATGTATAACGTTTTAAAAATACACTTCGTCTTTAAAGATACCTCAAAATTTTAATTGTTGCAATGGAATGAACCCACAGAAAAAAACATATTGTTCTTTATCGGGACTTTCCATAGACTTTGTCGACTAATAAAAATGCACTTTCGGGTAGAATTCTAGGAAAGAGTAAGCGAGAAAATCAATCAGTACTAGTTAACGAATAATTGCAATAAAATCTAACGTCTTTGTTTTGGAGAAAGCTATTTGATTGAAGATAGGACTTTACTAGTCACTACATTATGTTTGGCGTTTATGAAAAAAAAATATAGCGACAGAAATCTACAGTAATACGTATGTCCTGTTAAAAACTTTTTTGAGGAAGTAAATGGCTTATTACAAAATTTGCCTTAATCATTCTCTTTTGTCACTTTTTTTAAATACTACTTAAGCATGAAGTTTGGTAGACAAAGAGTTTCGTGATAACCTGGTTTCAGATTTTTTTCGTAAAGGAAGACGTGTTAAGGTCACAAGCCAGACATTGGAAGGCTACGTGATTTACCTCATTTTTATTTCTATGTTAAATCAATTCTTAAGGAGTAGCTTGAGATAATAATTTTTTGGTCACCCATCCCGTGATCGACCCTTGAAAAGTTACTTAACAAGAATGCCACCGAGCTAAAATATGCAACTCCATATATTAGATATGCCCCTTTCGTATCTATAAATATCAACAAAATACGTCAGTTTACTTTTTCCAAAGATGGTTTTATTCTATTATTGAAATAAAATTAGTACAGAAAAAAACCCGCTTTTAATTATGTAGTACGGTAACTAGAAACAAAAACTGTGGAATACATGCACTCATACTGTCGCAAGTTTCTACGAGACTCCTAAGGGGACCTCGCAGTGCTCTCAGTTGCGTTTGTCGCGTCAAGGTGACCGTTTGTGTAGTGTAGTCTACGGTCTAAACAATAATATCACGATGTACTTTACGTTTATGTAGTTACAGACCTGCTTAAATTCGGGTACCTCAAAGTACCATTAGTTTTCAAAATTGTTTATCGATGTTAAAGCATATGACGTATTATAAAATATTATTACTGAATATGATTGGTTGGTCTCTAAGTAATTTCATTAAGTAGCATTTTTTTTTCTATTTTAATATAAATTCAGATGGACAACCCAGGCTGTGGTCATAGTGTCCTTATAGAGTGTAGGTAAATGATAGTTTAAAAAGACATTAAAATATATTTCACAAACATTAACACTCGAATTTATAATCAAGAGATGTAATTACTTGAGAAAATGTAGCAAATATATTCACCGATAAGAATTCAAAATAATCAGGCTACGAACAAAACAAGAAAACGCTGATCTTAATTTTTAATAATCATGTGCTTTGTGCAAACAGTTTCTATCAATGGCCCATATTTTTTTACTTTACATTGTCTAATATGCACATATACAATTAAATTTCAATTTGGCGATATTCGGGCCTATGCCCGAATCTCGAAAGATTAAACTACAAATTGATATCTGGTAAACGAAATCTTAAGTAGAAATAATTCACAAACAATTTCGATGGGTAAACAGCTACACAAAATTATAATTACTTATGATATTATAATATATTACCCGAATACGTAAAGAACGAAATACCATATATTTGATTTATAAAAATGTGAAATACCATACACTCGATTTATAATTGCAATTACAATATTTTGGCTAAGTTTTCAAAGCCACCTTGTTAACGTCCAGAAATTTTATAACAAGCGGCAATACAGCGACGCAGAATATACGCAAGTAGGGCGTACTAGCCACCACTGGCGAGTTGCCACTCGTGCCTTGAACTCCTATAACTTCGATAATTTTGTAAGTGTGTGCGTGCGACGACGCATACGCACGGGCGCGCTCACATACAAACCATTTAAGGTGCGTATGTATGAAGAGCACTTTTTATACTCTGACAATTCTTAATTCATTCAAATTCTTGTTTATTTGTTATAATTGATTCTAAATGAAAAATGCTTAATAAACTTTGTCCCTGGTACTGTCGGATGGGATTCGAATCCACGATCTTTCGCAATCCGGGCGACTGCTCTAATCACAAAGCTACTCAAGGCCCTAACAGGACTGACGAATTAAGTAGACAAAGTAGATTTTTTAAGCATTTTTCACCAAAATTTTCCTTTTTTTATTGGTAATATATTTGTAGTTATTACTTTTACTGTAAAACCCGTTTAAGACGATTTCACAGAGACTCAACCAAAAACGCGTCTTAAGCGGGAAAGCGTATCATGCGGGATATAGGGAAATAGAAAACGGACCTGCTACATACGTATGTATTCATATTTATTATGTGTTTTTGGATGTAGGTTTTGAATTGTATATTTAAAAATTATGTACGTTATATAAAATGTCGTGTAGTACTATCACGTTATTTAAAATAATTACTTATTTTAGTTTGACAGAAAGATTTTGAAGCATTAGCAATTACAATATTTTCAATTTTGATCATTATCTCTTAGAGCCTCTTCTTGTGTGTTATTCACACTCTCAATAAGAAAGCGTATTAAACGGGATGACGATCGTATTAAGCGTTAAAGAATGTATGAAAACATGTCTCAAATTGCAGGGACTGATGCAAAATGGTGTATTATGCGAGAAATCATATTAAGCGTGATCGTCTTAAACGGGTTCTTTGTATTATTTGATGAAACAATAGCTCTAGTTGCCATACTGATTTAGTATAACATACCGTATATAGCGTGGTTATGGTCACTTCTTGTTATATTATTCTGCCCATAGGGAGAGCAATTAAAAGGTAGACGATGAAAAGCTTTAGCTTTAATCAATTTTTATGGGATGAGGTCGTAATTGTATTCAAGTTCTTTGTTGTGTTTGTGTTTAAGCACAAAAGAAATAATGATCCCGCATAAAACATATGTATTATTCCTGATACCGTAAGGTCAGATAACTATTATTTAAATCAGTTATCTGACTGGAAAGCTATTCTTGAAACGACTTCAGGTAAAACTAAACAACCATACCCATTCTTTTAAATGATTAACCTTTAACAAGACAAGAGTTCTTTGCTCGTCATTGAATCTGTTTTAAAGTAAGGGAGGGGGAGAAATTGCCATTCATACCTTTGTTATCGCTTAATGTTAGTTACTTCGCGTAAGTACTTTTATGCAGAAACAAAGCCGTAAAGTTTCAAACACGTTCCTAAAATTTCAATATCAGTAGTATCCTATCCTGCTTGGACATAATGGCGATATAAAAAAAAAAGATTAACAAAAGAAATTTGAGTCAGATTTGTAAAGTATTTAAGAAATTTGGGTGTCGCATCCTATGTTCGAAGAGGTGGTTTTCAAAAGTGTCAAGAAATAACTCGCTTTGCGGAAATTTAGCGGCTACGCATATATAACCCTATTTTGTATTCATATTCTACATGACTACAAAATATTGTTGAATATAATGTCTTAAGCTTTATTCATTTCATTGATTCCTCATCAACAGCAGCGAAGTATGATTCTGCTTCCGCCAGGAGGCGCTACGTCAACATAGAGGTTCAACGTCAAACAATTGTCACCGTTTAGAGATAAAGTAATATTTGTAGTGTAAGTATAGACCTGCAACGGTAGATGGAAAAAAGAGGTTCATGTAGGTCCAGTGGAACCTGCACTGATGATTAACTTTCGATGGTTAACGACAACTACCGGCCATCCACGAGCCTGAACCACGTGGAGTGAGAATGAGACTTATATCTAGAGCGTGTATTTTACATCTTATGAATTTTGAAACAAGACTTATTATAATTTTTGGAAATTTGTCTATAATTATTCTCATAAGTTTGTTTCGAGTAAGTATGTAATCATCAAAGTCAAAACAATTTAGTTTATTATTCAAATAAACTTATAACAAGCACTTATTTGAATAGTCCAACAATTTTTACCTAATCGTCTGTTCAGGACCTCTTCTCGCTAATAAAAATAAGAACGAGTGAAGGAAACTCTCTAGCAAAATAATACCATTACCGAATCAAAATCGATATTTATTTAACATTAATAATCAGATATCGATCATCTCTACAAATTGTATACCTTACATAGCATCACGGTACGATAACGCAATTTGTGAAATTTCCACAATCGATTTTGATCTCAACTTCAATGTACTTAAGTTTAGAATCTAGTGTAGTAATTGACAGTTATGTACACACTACTGCATGTCAGTTACTACGATATGTCAAGTTTCCGGATTTGTTTTAAACTCTACCTTCAAATTATGTATTAAGTTATTATAGCTAATTTACTTCAGTGGTCGCGGTTTACATACAATAATATGGTATTTTTTGAGGTACCTGCAGTGAATTCCGTCCTGTCTGCGTAGAGTGAAAAACTCGAGAGCGTTTTGTCTACACCCAAATGCCACTTTTATCGAGTGCGCTCATACGATACATGTCACTCACGACCGGAGAGTGTTATTTGGTGTAAACAAAGCGCTTCTGGAGTTTATCATGGTATGGCGTGGACAACTCTACTGCGACTCTAACCATAGGTGTAACTTTTTTATTGATTTAATGTTTTTTTGTAGCTGATGTTTTGTTCCGAATCACAAATAAATTAATTAAAAGCGATATATTATCAATCATTGAGCTTAACTTGTAGGCTTTGTGTTTTGGGTATCTATTATAGATCGTTCTATACGTTAAGAATAAGAATGGATTCCGGCAATCTTAGCAATTGCTGATGGTTTTTAGTTCAATTATCATGATACTCCGTCAAGCATGGTAATTTCAAACATTTGAATCATACGTACTTTTATTAATGATTGTCCATTCAGCAGAGTACAATCAACAATACAAGTTATACATAACTCTCAAATTTATTTAAATCAATTTCAACTCTTATTTCGTTAGAAATAAATTTCAAAATCGATTGCAAAAGTTCAACATTTTGTGATAACTTCAGGTAGGTACTGCTGTGTATTGTGAAGAAACGTGTTGCCTTCGAATAAAGTAAAACGAGAATTATGTTCTATTTGAATGTGAAGATAGAAAAAAAAAATCGATCCACACAGTAGATCAATTTCGCCCTTCAATCGAATCTACCTAGTTACTGCCATGATATCGATGAAATCAATGAAAAAAAACCTCTCTATTGTGGTATGACAAAAAGCCTTGTTTCTGGTAAGCACGTCTTATATATTGTGTTATACAAAGAAATAATTAGTTGGTACGATAACGGGAGTTTTTTACTTAATTCTTGCCTCTTTGTGTTCGTGTAATTTAATATTTTTTGTAATGAACCCTTGAGTGGGTGAGTGGGTGTTTCATTAAATATACCTATGAGTAATCTGAGCAAACCAAGGAAATATTAGAGGATTATATTCAATTTAACCTTGTGATTTTTACAATATTTACCTTTTTTATTTTCGAAAATATAAATCAAATTGATTCTCTTAAAATACAGTTTTTCAAATGACGATTATGAATACGAATTTTCCAGTATTATGAATATTCAAAATTAATATTTGGTTGAGAGTATGCCAAAAGAATTATATATCATTGAAGCCAAAAGAATTTATGCGAAATTAAGTGATGTCGATCGCTGATCATTATGGCGTAAACTGTTTTGCCATAAAGGGTGAGCTCCTTAAAGTTGTCGAGTGCATATACATAGCTAAGTGATTTTTAGGCAGTACTTATTACTGACATTCATGTTCTGTAACGAAATCCTACGAATATAAAGTTCTGCTGTTTCTTCAATTCTTCAACACATAGGTTTGAAAGTATACCAATTATTTGTACTCCTACTCTACCAAAGACAAGATGCAATCGTGTTGTTTTTGAATCCGTTTTAAATACCTTAAAGATCTACTAGGCCTCACTTGTGTTAACAATTATTTTTGTTCTACAGTTAAGTATTTTTCATAAGTTTAAAATACTATTTTAATAATATATTGGAAGGCAAAATATTACACCTGAATATGTGATAGTGATTTCCAGATAATTAATTAATTCAAAAAGAGTCTGCGCCGTTGCCAACAATATTATCAAGTAGGTAACTGTCGTCTAATAAATCCACTGTTTTTGTGCACTACAAATAGGTTCAAATTACATTACGCCCTTACTGAGTCGGCGTGGGATTATAATTGAGGCGCATATAGATGTTCTAGACCTCGAGTGGTCAAAAACAGTGAGCGACACTACCTTATTATATAACTTTGATGTCATAAGTTTTATCATATCGACATTTATTTTATAGAGAGAAAAAAAGTTTTTAATTCGAATCTCGTTTAAAGTAGCTAAAGGAATTGCTTTTTTAAAAGTTTTTTATAAAAGAACTTGCTATTTCTGTCATTCTTTCGATTTAAATATGCATTTTCACGTAATAAGACTTCAAAAAGAAAAAAAAATGTCGACATCAACAACAAACATCGCAGCGTGCCGTCACGATCATTAGTGAGATTTGACAAAAATTCTATTAAAAAATTCCTTTTTTTTAACTGTCTAGCAATCTGTTAACTTCAACTCGTACTGTAGCATTGTAAATACTGAAGCTACAAACTAAATTACCTCCCACGAAGCGGAAAGGTACAAGTGATCGAATACACACTAACAAAACAATTGGTTTTACCTTAAAAAAACACATTTAATATTCGGATGATTCATTTAAATAGAAACAAAGGTATGAATCTTTGTTTTAGCATCTCACAGGTATCTCTTGCTTTTATGGTGCTATTGTATAGTAAGGGATACGGTCTCTCCAGCATCCCAAAATAACTATGTTGGTCTGTCCGTCAATTTCTTTAAATACTTGACCTCTTTGTTGGAGACTGTTATCTTAGGAGCATCTATTCATTTTAAGTTCTTTGTTACTATATCTTTGAAGAAACAAAAGAAAAATATAATAATAATAAACTCAGGATAAAGGAACCAAGGAATCAGAAACAAAAGAAAAAAAACATAAATCAATAATATAAATATTGCATTTATTTCAACGAATTCTGCAAATATAATAACTGTAGATAATAATTATAATAATACTATTCAGTTTAAAAGACTTTCACACTTCTTAATTGTGACGTCTTAACATCAAAGCAAAACCTTCACGGCCTGGCACTGGACTTTGTATTCAAATAACTAAAGAACAACTTTATTTTAATAACATTAAATGCAGATCGCAAGTTATCAGTTAAAAATTAAATTATACAAAATTAAAATAAAATTATGGAAGTCGTATTTGAGGATAAATCAAATCGAATATTCACACCAGTGGCCCTGGTGATAATGCATAATATCTACATGACAAAACAATATATTTAGAAATAAAAAAATCAAAAAACAAAAATAAATACAAACATAACAAATATAAAATCAAAAATAATATAAAACAAAGCGATATGCAAATAGGCGGCTTCAAAATAACGGTGTGTATATTATATACAATTTGAGTATAAGACTATTATATAATATGCTATCGTAAAGTGTAATATTTGCATTTGAAAGATCAACAGAGACGTATCAAGACGCTATGGCGACCGTAAAAATTTCCACATAAATTAATAGCAGAATGGCGACACCCGCGGCGCGTGCGCAGGACGTCGCACACGCTGCCAGCGATTGTACCAAGCATTTAAATTTGAAGAAAATATTTGCATATCGCCTAACTCTTGTTACCCCCCAATCCCGATTCACTCTTATGTAAATTTCTCATGCAAAAACTGCAGCCCCCGGGACCCCACACGACAAAGAACGTTCTACTATTATGTAAAACGCGACAACTCCCAATGTTATGTCTGTATGTACTTTTGTAATTCGACACTTTCGCGCTCGCGCCCCTGTCGCGAGTCATTTGTGAAGTATATTTTGAACACTAAATAATTAGATATACAGTTATATCACAAGTTTTTAAGACGCCTCGACCTAACAAACAATAATATTTATTTATAATCTAATATAGATAACTATCGTAACACATACTCATTACAAACAATGTCAATTTTACAGTGTACTATGATCATTACAAACTAATAGTATACTTGTACAGTTTTAATTATATACAGTGGAGTTCAGAGATAATTTACAAAACACTTCAATTTTTGAAGGCATCTTATTTAAATAGTTATATAGACTTCAGGCTTCACTATGACTTTACATGATAACTAAAAACGTGTTAAATTTTCTAAAATATATAATTTGGTTTTCATTACATCCTACAACAATCGATAAAACGCTACATCTAATAGGAGTTTTAAATATGAACAACTAGGAAGAATAATATTATGCAACAGATCACTAGTCTACACGACCCCGCAACGTTGGTTGTTCCAAAAAATAAATAAAAGGAAAATAAAGCAATAAAAGGCATTCCAGTCAAATTTCCAAGAAAGTATTCTGATTGGAGTCATTTGAATAATTGATTATTCATGTGGAGAGAAATGCAAGCGTCAGATCGGCTACATTAGATCCACGGCGGGCGTCCTTCATGCGTCCCATCTCCTACCATTGTTATATCGTTTGCATTTGAATAGCGGCCGCGGCATATAACGCCCATTGACCAACCTCTCCTCCTGAAACCCGTCACCCGGACAATAACTACAGTCGCAATTAAACGAAAACAAACCACCTGGCACCTGAGCCACAGAAAAAATAATCCATTTCACACTAATTTTAAGGTTACATTATTATCAGTAGATTGAGAAATGTTTTTTACTGTTTCGGTCAGGTTGCCACGCTTCGAGCGATAGGTAGGTACTTGGTAATTATTTGAATTACAAAATAATTTCTGAGATTGAATCGGTCGTGTACGTGCCTCCATTAGTTTTCGCATGAGACAAACCGAATAGAAAACCATTTATTTGAGGATCCGTTTACCCGTTATGAATACATACTACGTCTCGTTTATAATATTAATTTTAAATTGAACAACCGACGCTGCGTGACGATATTGTAAAACTATTCAAGTAACATCTAAATTTTATTTACAAAAGGACTCACTAGTAGGAAAATAGAGCAACGACCGTCACGGCACGAATAGAGCTTCGCTCGAATCATATGTAAGCGTGGCATTATCAAACAAAAATAATTACTTGCATTAATTAGATCGTGCGAAGCTCGCCGCTGCGAAATTGAGCTATTCCTTCTATACCACACATACTTTGCGAAGTTTTCCGATATACAAAGGTGACAATGTGGCAGAATAGGAATGTCTCACGAGGTTTTTAAACAATAAGGTCCGAAGTCGCGCAGCGCTTGGCAGCGTTAGGCGACAACGGAGATCAGGTGCACTCACCATTGCCAGCGAGCTGAGGTCGCAGGAACGCGTTGTGCAGATCCCCACCGATGCCGCCCTCTAGGCGTGCTGCCATTTGCATAAGTGCAAGCGTGCTGCTGTCCTCGCCACCGCCTACGCCGCTTTCCAGCCGCGCGCGCACTGCCGCGATATGCCCGCGCGTGAACACGTGGTCTTGCACTGAGTACTTATGACTGTATTTGAAATCACACACGCGACACTCATCTGGTGGTGCAGCATCAGACACCTCTGACAGACCAGCCGCGAGCCGAGCTTTCTTTTCTTTGGCACGTGCGTTTTGGAACCAAACTTGTACTACTCTCTTCGGTAAGCCGATCTCACGCCCGAGAGCTTCACATTCTGCCATCGTTGGCGTTTTGTAGTCATTAAATAATGATTTCATTATTTTTACTTGTAGTGATGACATTTGTGTACGGAAGCGTTTGCCAGGAGGTCTGGGAGTCTGTGGCTGGCCTGTCAGTGGTGACGTGGGCTCGTCTTCTTCATAGAATTCCATCGTTTCTGATGCAGTATCTGACCGCTCATCAGCATCAGAGCCAGGTCTTGATAGGTCAACGGGCTTGCTAAGATCTAAGGGTATCTCGGATTTTCCATGTTCTGGTCGTCTTTCACTGGTTTCATTGTTACCATTTTGTTGAGCAGCTGCATGTGCTTGCAATTCGCTTACATATCGTTTCATCGATTCTTCACTGTACTGCTTGATAAATTTCTCCATGTCTGAGTGAAAAGGCGGGAATATAGGGGGCAACATGGGAGCCCCCCCTTGGGAAAAATTTTGCTGTCTGTCACTTTGTTGCGAGCCAAAACTAGGTGTTGATTCTGTACTCAATTCTTCATCTGGTAATGCATCTACATTAATTTCACCTCTCGCACATTGATCTGCGTGCTTCGTACTCAGATGGCTTTCTAATGCACTTTTTACTTTAAATAGAGCTGGACAAAATGGGCATCGCTTATTTATGACCTGTGCATGAGCACGAAATTGTCCTTTTCTTTCACGTGCTCGTGTATTTTGAAACCAAACTTGAACCACTCTCTTTTTTAATCCCACCTCTCGTGCTATATTTTCGAGCATTTTACGAGAAGGATTAGATTCTATTTGATATTTTTGATAAAGATAATCTAATTGTTCTGGCAAGATTGTCGTTCTTAATCTCTTGTCTTTAGGTTGTTCTCCAATTTCGGTCTCTTCAAAGTCATCAAATTTTCTTTTAGCTACTTGTTGGTTTAATGCTGCCACTAATGGATGTCTAGCTTCATCATTTCCTAACGAAGCGTTTAACTGTTGAAGTTGAGCATGCTGCTGTAAGATGCCAAATGGAGAATCTGGAGGATATGTGGGAAACAAATTCGGATTCATTATGTGAACAAGTTGGTGTTCTCGCCACAAATCAAATCGAGGGAAGACTAGGTTACATTTATCACATTGAAAATTTCCATCTTTTTCATCACGTGGGGTATGCGCCAATGGCGTAACTGGGGTATGAGGGGCTGGAGGGGCGGGTGACACTGGATAATTAGTGGCAGCTGGTGTTGGAGTACGAGGCGGTGCTGGAGACACTGGTATATGTGGAGTATGATGTTCCACAGTACTTGAATTTGAATCTTCGCTACTTAACGTAGCTGCTACTTGTGCGGCTGCTGCTTGCGCTTGAGCTGATCTTTTAGCATCTTCTTCTTTAAAACAGTGCGTTTTTTGATGTCTTATTAATTCATAATATCTCTGGAAAACCAGTTGGCACTTTTTGCATTGATAGTTAAGCCCAGGTGTTCTTTGAAATCTATTAGCATCATCTGTAGCACCGGCTGGTGGTTCAGCAGCAGGTTGATTTTCATATACTTTTCTCGCCTTTTGTCGTGCGTTTTGAAACCAAACAACAATAACACGAGGACTTAATCCCAGTAGTTTCGATAAATATTCTAAATCATCATCTTTTGGATAAGCATTGTTTTCAAAAAATTCTTGTAGAACTTTGATTTGGTAGTCAGTAAATCTAGTTCTGTTGGCGCGTTTGCCAGAAGACCCCGAGCTGTTGGATCCGTTCGAGTTGCCCCCGGAAAGTCCGAAATCGGCCGGTCCCCTGCCAGGACTGAGGCTGCGATTTGGGGTCAAAGGTAGGACGTTCGGGGGCGCGGAGTTTGGGGACGTGAAATTTGGATTTAGTTTTGGTGGTAACATCGACGGATGAGGCGGTTGTGGTATACTAGTAGCCGGAATAGAGTCTAATTGCGACTGAATCAAAGAATTTAAGGAAAGATGTGTTGGCGTCTGTGGCCTCGATATATTTTGTACATGATCAGAATGGTTCATATTTGGTGCAGGACTTTGTGATGGAGCCTGAGGAAAAATAAAGCTTTTATCTTCTTGATGTCTGTCTTCATACGAATTATATTTTTCTTCCATTGTGGGTTCATCGTTTGGTTCCGACTTTACATCTTGTTGGTTATTTGAAAGTACATCTTCTATTTTAGCTTTCTTTTCTGGTGGTGGTTTACCTTCATCAGAACTGGCGGATGTATCTAACGGAGTGACTTTGGCTTCCCCAGTTTTTTCATATTCCTCAAGGTTGAGCGTAGTCGATGGAGGATTATTAAAGTTGTACGGAGAATCCTTGTTTCTTTGGCGCTCTTTGAAAAGCGTATTTCTAAACCAGTGCTTAATTACTTTGGTCGCAAGTCCTGATTGTTTAGCCATTTTAGCTATCGCTTCATCACTAGGAGAGTTGTTGATATCGAAGTGTGCACGCAGAATCTTTAACTGCTCATCAGTAATACGAGTACGAGCTCGCTTTTGTCCTGCGGCAGCGTTTGCCTGTAAACAAAAGAAAATATTAATAATTACTCTCTTGCGCTTACATACTGATGGCACCATGCATTAAGTCTAAAATCACGAGAATACATACGAACAAAGGAAGGTTTAAATACTTTATCGGTATAAATTTTCTTTAGTGTAACGTTTAATAATAGTAAAAAGAGCGTTATGTCCCGAAGGTGCAACAAAGGGTTCACTGTTGCTTTGTGCAAACAGATAGCTTATGATAACTCGCCCTTCTTATCTTTTATTGATATCTTTCTTATTTACTTATATTACCGTTAAGTTAATATATTTAGAAAAAAATTGGATGAGAATTGTTATATTGTATAACAAAAAAAAAAATTGTGATCTTCAAGACTAAATTTCGTATAACTATTCGCAGCTTTTCAAGTGGTGAGTTTTTGTATTCTTAACAATGGATAACAAAGAGCAAAAGGACCGTATTATGTACACGTGCTTACCACGTGTATAGATCATATGAAAAATATTGAAATTTTTAAGTATTTGATAACTATATCTAGTTACTTTTCTTATGAATTATTGTGAAAGTTTACATTTTTATACGACAATGTTTTTGTATTCCGAAATTCGCTTTGAAAGAATAAAGTTTCAATGAATAATTTTTTGTGTATATTGTTAAACTAGTGATCAAGACATGTTGGTTTTATGGATAAGTTTATTCACTATATTAGTATGTTACGTAATAACTTGGCGCCCTTTTTACGAGAATTACACGTCGTCTATAGATTATGACATTTGGCACAGTTAAAGCTTATGTGGAGATAAAGTATAGAATAATTATAAAATTATAATAATTACATTGAATTATTAAAAAAAAAAAACTATACATAATACCATGAAGAATATTACACACACTATCATGCGTTTGACACTTTTGTTTACTGTGTATGAAACAATTATAAACAAGCAAATTTAATAAAGTTTGATAATAATCAAACTAGCTATTGACTCGCAACTTTGCCCGCGTGAATTAGAGCTTATATCACCTACGTTTGATATAGAAAGATAGGTAAACTAACTTTTATGATCGAATCAGTATTTTCGAAGATTATTATCCTATACAAACAAATAAAGTTAGAAACTTTATCCTTTTATAATATTAGCATAATTTCGACCATTAGTAATTAAATTAAGATCCAATTATTCACTCACAGATTACTTACGTATTGGATATAGATCAATTATTGGACACACACACACCACTCACACAAAAAGCACTGCAATCCGAAAATAACAAATACAAATATTGATATAACAACTGACCTGTTGCTGTTGTTGAATTAACTGCTGTTGTTTTAATTGTGCGTCATGGGCAAAGGGCATTGCGTCAAAGGGTGGCGGGGGCAGCATTAGCGGCACCAGTGGAGGTTGTAGGTTCATAGCTGCAAGGGCCCCAACGTTCAGGCCCAAAGGAAGACCGAGTGAGAGCATCTGCGCGACCATTGGATGCAATTGACCCAGTTGTTGTTGAAGTTGCAGCATATTTAATGCAGCCTGCATTTCTTGCACTTGCGCTGCTAATAAAGCTCCAGCTTGTGCCTCGCCAGAGGCATTGCCATTCTCATTAAAGTTTCCAGCACCGTCACCGCGAGGCGAAGGTGACCTGTCACCCTGCGGCGCAGGCGACGCAGCACGTGGTGAGTTCGGCGCACCAGATTTCCTTTCATATTCCGATTTGAATTGTTCTGCGAACTGTTCGAGGAACTCCAGGGGAACTTTGTCTTTATGCACTTCTTCACAATGAGTTTTTAACACGAATACACTTGAAAATTCTTTGTTGCAATGTTGACACGTCGATTTCGTTTCACTGTCCGGCGGTTTTTCTTCTGGAGGTGGCGGAGGCGGACTAGGTGCTCGTACCATTTCACGTTCTTCTTGTAGTTTCCGCCGTTGGTTTTCATTATATTGCATGACGAGATCGAAGCCGAAGGTTTCTAGTAATTGTTTATACATCTGTGAGTTTCGTTTAGGCGGATTGCCTTTGGCTACCATCTCGTCTAATGCCGCAACTTCTGCGTCACCAAGAGGCGAATGCGCCCGCGCATCGCCAAATGGACATGCGGTCGCACGATGTGCGTCGAGTAAGTCCCCGTTTGTAAATGACGCGTGGCAGCGATCGCAGGAGGCGCTACCTGCGCGCGGGGATCGCGGGCTACCTGGGCGCGCGGGGGGCGATGAGCGCGGGCCCCCACTACTTGTTGACGAAGGGGATGTATTTTTTGGCGACAACACGTCTTGTAAAATTTTGGCGGGGTCGTTCCTGTCCGGCTGCTCTACCAAAGGTCGTGTCAAATCCACGTGTCCGGCCGCGGCGAGCTCTTGCAATTTTCCCGCTCTGGTTTGATGTAATACCGATCTCATATGAATATCGAGTGTACTGCCTTGCGTATAAGCTACTTTACAAATATTACATTTGTAGCGTTTACGATCGTCCTCTTCACTTGACGTACTTTTTGGTGTGAGTGTCAAATTAGAGGGCGCGGAGCCTGCCCCAGGGGACACGGGAGGGTTGTTATTATTCTGTTGTTCTTGCATGGCTCGTTTCAATTTGTGCAAATGGCTCACGCTGTTATAATGAACTAACAAGATATTCTTTTGTGTGAACGACTCTTTGCATACATCACATTTGAATGGCCTATTGGGGTCAAGATATTTTTCCATTGGATATGTGAGTTTTTCACCTTTTCTGTGTAAAAGTGTTTTATTATGAGCTGTCAAGTACGATTGACGGGTGAATGCCACTTTGCATCGGTGACATTTGTACTTGCGATTAGGATCGTTGTAGGAATCTTCAGCCATAGCTTGAGAATTTAAATAATCTTCCAAAAATTGTTGATCTTTGTAAATTATTGAATCATCAGAATTTTCAGCATCGTTATGAGCGGATTCGTCAGCAACAGTAGCGCTAGAATCTCTGTCCTCCGTATCTGCTAGTTCATCATCAGGCGATCGCAGTGCCTCTTTACGCAATAACTCAGCAGTTGCAGAGTCCAATGCTGTACCTTGATTGGTTTGCAATAATGGATTTGATGCAAGACTTCTTTTAAATGCATTAAGTTCTTCTTCTGAGAGCTCAGGATGTGATGTTTCGACGTGTTTTTGTAGGGCTAGTACTGATCTAAAGCTTCTACCACAGAGTACACATTTAGTGGCATCTCTTATGACATGATACTGTGAATGAAGTTGTAATTTTTCAACTGTTTTAAATGCAAGACTACATTGGTTGCAACGATATTTATAAACATGTTTTTCAGATACAGACATATTTGCAATCGAATTTCGGGCGTGAGCTTCTCTAAAATGGTTTTGGAGAGCATGGGCAGCATCAAAGTATCGATTGCATCCTTTCTTCCAGCACACATAACCCGGTCCTTGAGGTGTTTGTTTCAGTTCTAAATGACCGGACTCATTTTGGTGCTGACACAGTTCATCGACATTACGGAAAGTACGATTACAAGTTGAACATCTTTCTGTTTCACCATCTGCGCTGCCTTCTGAGCGTGGAGACGCAATTTCCCGTTCATCTTCGCCTTGCTTAGAGTCATCTCTTTGTGATTGAGAGCTACCATTGAGCCAATGACTTTGATCAACGAGTAATAATAATCGCTGTAAGCCTTCCGAATTTACTGAATGTATTTGCATAACATGTCGTTCAAGAGCTGGTCTTTCTTTGAATGCATCTTGACATAGCGGGCAGATGAAATGTCGTACTGTGTCACCGTGAATAGATGTGAGGTGAGCATGTAGCCGAGCCTCACTTCCACAACTGAAGTTGCAATAAGAGCAAGCGTGCGGCCCTGGCGTTTCTCTCTCCTCGTCTCTGTCACTGGAGCTTTGCTGCGCTTGCTGTTGTTGTTGCTGCATCTGTTGTTGTTGATGTTGTTCTAAAAATCTCAACATCTTCTGCTCTTGAGTCAACTCTGGCTTCTGATCAATCGGCTCTTTGTTATCTGTTAGCAAACATATATAATAAATTAATTAATTGTTAAACAAAATATCAAACAAATTTATTAATTTTATTCGAACCGCTCGCAACGGAATCTGCGACACAAATGGGATCTTGATCTGTATTCCGCAGTCCACAATGTCTACCTATGTCTACGTGAGATTTATCTACAAAAAAGATTATTTCTATAAATGAAGCTGACTATTGTTCGGCGCGAACGTTTGTTACTTTTCTGAATTGAAGTTAAAAATAAAATTCTTCTCCTTTATATTATTAGTACGACTCGTTTTGTTTGCGACGTCCCGGCAAGACAAAGGTATCGGTTCTATCCAACCCGTACGCACACATACACAAACGTTAATGCTGACGTAACAAGTATATTGTAATTTTGCACACAAAGGAGATACAGGACGAGCAAACAATCATTGTTCATTATTACAAAAGAATTCGAATATTTCGTTTCGCATCGGATCAAATGCATACGGGAGATTTGACGTATGTGACGGTGGGTGTGAGTGAGATGACGATATAATGGATATGCGAGAGTGCAATTATTATTTGACCACGGATAAGTCCGCTGCAGCGTGTGAAAGAAGCTGCCCGTATTGTTTACGCTTAAATAAGGAAGGTGAAAGAAACAGCCAATATGAAGGGAACCAAAAGATTCGTTAATATAACGTTACAATTATACTTTATTAGATGAGCATCTGACGGCCCGTCCAATCTATTGTGTTCGTTTTCTTAGAAATTTTTCAGACAAAAAAGCATTACCATTTTAGATGAATGTGACAAATGACAGAATATTATATTATACGAAGTTAGGAAGTATTCGTTTTATATATATCATTTATGAAGAATTTGGGATCTGTAAATGCAGAATATGAAATTTTCTACATCGTCTTTGGTCTGGATACACGACGAAGGTACCACCCTTCGTCGTTTCACACACTTCCTAGACTCGAGAGCTTTATCTACTTATCTTGGAATCTAAACAATGTATGTTATCATCTAATATTTATTTGTTACAAATTAGAAACGAAGTTTTTTATTTATTTATTTGAATATTATAATAAGACAAAAGGTAAAATAACGTGCAGCTGGAAATTCAGTTAATTAAAATTTAAATGTTCTCACAGTCCAGCAAACTTGAATCCCCAACCCCTGTTCGGGAACCCGTTTCCATAGTTTTAAGCGTTTAAAACCGTTACATCTAATGAAAGGGATGGGGATAAGTAAATCCATGTGAGGAATAATAACCATGGTGCAACTGACCCTAATACAAAGCCGGAGTGACCGATGTATGTAATTATTTATGATGTAGAATCGCTGACCCACAGTCTGGTAGGAGCATAGAACAATACCCAGGTAAGGGACCTTGTCTGCACAAATGTGATCTCCGACGCTTTTTGTCAATGGACAAAGGGCCCTTTTTCTAAGGAAACACCACATCGTTATAGCGTCGTAAAGTAGGTATTGTGCAACCAGTTTTGTTTTGCAAGATTTAGGTCAGGATTTTTACAATGTGGCGTCAGGGATACAATGGTTACTTAATGTTTTATTGTTTTCTTGTTTCCATTTTGCAAATTTAACTTATGAAATTGCGATTTATTGCGTCAAGATTTGAACACTTTTCTAAAAGGGTTGTTTGTATAATGATCATTATTTTTATACAAACATTAACATCCAACTAATTTAGGTATCTATCTGTAATATGATTATTATAGAATCAAAAAGATTCTTTGAAGGAAACTGGTTTTTATGAAATGATGTCTTCGACAAAAGATAAAGCAAAAAAATTTCAAGTTGGGGTGCCACTGCTCAAACAAAATTAAGCAAATAACCGGTTTTTATTCTTGTTAAAATTCAATTGATAGCAAGAATAAGTAACAAGGAAATTAATAAGAGACAGATAGGTTAGGGCACACTAAAAATTTCGATGTAAATTATTACACCGATTTTATCTACACTAAAACATGTAAAATTGATCGGAACTCAGTTCCATGTAAATCGATCTTCAAAAGCAAATAACAAGCATAAATATGTGTACAATGGCATAAGTGAGATTTCTTTCGCCTCTACATTTCTCTTGGAATTTATCGTATTTCACCATGGCTATAAACATGTGACGGGCGATGCGGCCGGCGACATTGTACGATGATGTAGCAGCCTCATCACAAGAGGCAATCATCCTTAATGCGCGACGGCCACATACGTAATGCGAGTCATTGTACCGCGTGCAGTACTTATGGAAAATTCGCGTTCCCAATTCAAATCTTCTTTCTGTCTCCCTCGCTCGTGGGGCGGAGCCGCCTCCAACCAATGACGGCATCCGACTGTGGCGACACCGTGTAAGGCGTACGTTATTAAAGAAACCTGTTCTAATGTAGCGCGCTTTAAATTAAATTTTGTCCGTGTGTAATTATCTCATTATTGTGATTACGAATTCTTCGCTAAATGCTCATCGCCGTAAATGGAGATTGCTTCTTAGATTGAACACGACAAACGGTCGCGTTGAGCGTTAATTAAGCACCCATAAGCAACGTGATACGTACCATTTTTTAGTATGTTTAAGTAAATTAACACGAAACAAATTGTATGTTTATTAGCACTCTCATAGAAATAGGTTCGGTTTGTAAAAAATGCAGAACAAAATTGATTAAGGAACGAATCGGATTAAATTGGAAACCGATAGTGACGTTTCGAAATCACATTCATAAGTCGACTCCGTATTACTTTATCGGTATGAACGGCGGTAATGGTTTTGGTTGAATTAATTTTAATGGGATTTTCATGCTTTATAGAATAAAATGTTACGAAATGTGTTTAGTACAAAAGTAATAAACAATATATATTTTTTTATTAGAAAGAGAAAAACGCGGTTGTACTATAGACATCTAGTGGTGGAAAAACGAAATCAGTTACACTTAGTGCGCACGCGTACCCAATTATTATTCGATTTGTTACTACGTAACGATTTTACGTGAACTCGTTAATTAACATTAAGGCGTGTAGCAGTAATAGACAACACCTCGAGGAACTGTTCAATAACAATAGACCAGTCACGGTTGGAAAATTATTAGCTAACAAATAAGTTATTTCCTTATTACGCTGGTGAACATGAAAAGACAAACATTCTACAAAACGTAAAAAAAACAATATTAAAAGAAAGAGTCGCCGTAGATTTGATTGCGAGAGGTTCTTTTTTATACTTACCATTTTCTTGTTGATCAAATGGGCTTGGTAATTCTGGTGGCTGAGGAATAACTTGGAATAGCTCCGCGACATCTGGAGTTGGATCCTTGCCTTCGGAACGTCGCTGCAATTGATGTATTTGTTCCATTTGCAAATGTTTCACTGATCGAACATGTTGCAACAGGGGTAGGCGGTGAGGAGCTCCGAAACCACAAAGAGCACATCGATACACCCGAGGACGTTCACGTGGAATCCGAGATGCACAATCCCGAAGATGTCTCAATAATAGAGTAGCAGCTTCGTGTCTAGCACCTGCTGCGTGAAGTTGCAGTTTATGAGCCGAGTTAGTGTAATAATCACACGCGCAGCATCTGACTTGTACTCCACCGACGCCAGCACCACCCGTTCCTACGCCTCCACAAAATTTCAACTTCCACTCGTTCCTTGGTCCTCCTTCTTTCACATGGTTAACATGTTGTAATCTTTGTAAATGTTTGTCAGTCTTGCAGTGAAGTTGAAAGTTTGCTTTCAAATTTGTCTTATATGTACACAGTTTGCAAACATAGTGTCCGGCGACCAGTGCCAAAATTTCTTGCTCTCTAATCTTTGTACGATCTTGAGCTAAGTGATGACCGAGAGCTTCTAAAGAATCTGTAGAAAAGCAGTTACAAATACAACAATGAAAGGTTCTTTCTGGTTCTGGGTCCGCTGGTTCTGGAGGTGGTTCCATGGCTTCTGGATTTAAGCCAACATCAAGATGGGCTCCTAACTCAGGTGGAGAGGGTCCAGGGCCTCCAGTCATTAGTTGTATCATTAATGCTTGATTGTAAGCCATATCAGCTAGAGCAGCTTCTGGATTAGGTGGAGGTGCATCACCCCCATGGAAATGTAATAAGCTTTCCAACTGCTGCTGGCTCTGTTGTCTGTGATGTAATGCAGATAACGTTTGCATATGTTTAACATTTTGTTGTAGTACTAACATATTGTGGGTATGTTTTTCAGACGTCATATGAATTCTCAGGTTACGTGCCACGTTTGTTTCATAATTGCAAACGTCGCATCTGAAAGTTGGCTTAGGTTTCTGACCTAAAGGCGAGTGATGAGGCAATGGTGGCTTATGAGCACCTGGAGGTGTATGTTGGGGTGCAGGAGGCAGATTTCCTTCTCCTGGATTGCCACCATTTTGTAATTCTTGCATATTATTTAAATGTTTATCGGATTGCATATGTATGCTAAGATTTCCTTTGGTGGTTGTGGAGTAATTACAAACTTCACAGCGATAAGGTTTGTATCCGCAGGTATAAGTTTCACCTCGCGCTAACCTTGGATGTGGTTGTCCAGCTATACAATAAATGCAACTTGTTTCAGCTTCAGGATGTTTTTCTTTCATATGAATTTCTAATGTTTCTTGATATTTATAATGCCAGTTGCATTTAGGGCATTTCAAGGTTTTGCAGGAGTTTCGACTATGCATACCAGCTAACGGACCACCTAATCGTCCAGAGTTTAATATTAATTCACATTTAGGACATTCAGCACCTGAAGGGCGGCCACCAAGGTGATCCGGGCACACTCCTATCGTCGTACCAGAAAGGAAAGCTGGTGGAGTCGCCTGGAATGGTGGAGAAGAATTTGGACTGATTCTTGGTTGCACAGAAGCGTTAATTGTGTGAGGGTGTGCAACTGAGATCAAGGAATGCTGCTGTACCATAGATTCTGCTATTGATCTTGGTGGTCTCCATGCATTTGGACTTGGCCTTCTTTCGTCACATGTGCCATTTGGCAATCCGGAATCATTATCTCTATCGGGAATCATGGTGTCAGGTCTTTTATCTATGGATGGGCTTGAAAGCTCTGACATATTTGCAGGACTATCAGATACTGGTGCACGAGGTGGTGCAGCAGTACCTACGGGTTCTAAAAATGAGACTAGTGGCTCTTTATCTTTTCCAACGCATTGAATAATAGCAGATGCATTCTCTCTTGATAAAGCGTCTCTCTCAGAGTCTAATAATGATAAACTATGATCAGATTGCGCATGCGCCACAAAAGATTTAGCATATCCAAAACTTAATTTACATATAAAACACATAAGGATCGGTTTCACTGGTACGCTGATGGGACACTCATTTGGCGGAGATGTCGGCCTAGGTGCGTCCTTAGCTCCACGAAAACTGAACACTCGGTAGCTATGCATTACTGGCGCATCAGGCCTTGCTCGTGCTCTCTCTGCCGCTAATCTTCCGTATAGAGCTCCATATAACGACGGGTTTCTCGATACATAGAAAGCACTCGCAATCTGAGGAAATTCCAGTTGTCTCTCAACGATGTTACTGTCGCGACTATCGACGATGCACCCAGGTTCTATTTTAGGTAAGTCGGGTAGGCTAGTTTCACCCTCTGATAGTTCAGGGTCCTCAATAATGTAGGCTGATCCATCAGGATTGTAGACAATTTTGCCATCGAATCGCTCGACGTCTGAAGAAAGCGGCGGGGAGTCACGTCGGGAAGTGAGATCAACGGCATCGGGTGCAGCAGGGGGTGAGGTTGGCGCGGGTGCGGAGGAAGGTGCGGGCGTGGGCGCCGCTGGTGCTGCGGGAGCATTGCGCGGCTCCTCCTCAGGACTCATGTCGCCGTCGTCGTCGTCAGGCTCGAGCGCGGCTGAGCTTTGCGGATCGTCGCGCTTGCGGCGCCGCTTGCGCTCCGGGGGCGGGCCGCTAGCGGGGCCGCCGGGCTGCAGCGGCGTGGGCATGGCGCCGGGCGTCAAAGGCCGGCATCACATGCTCTCCTGTAACAATAAAAAAGTATTACATTAAAAACTGTAAGTGAATATATGTAAGCAGAAAATTGATTTTAAATTAATCTTATTGGAAATATAGATTTAGTTACTTCAGCTGGTAGTGAAGCGGTGGAATCTAACTTGAAAATCAAGGTTTTATTCATATTGAAATGAGCAGTATTTATTATTATTTAAAATTTAAGGAATAGTTTTCTCTCATTCGGTAACCATCGATTGAACTTAAATATTAAACAGAATTTTTCGTTATACATTAAATAGTGTTACAGAATTAACGTTATGCTTCGACAAATATCACTTAAAAGGGTTAACAATTTAAATAATAAATCGCTTATTTCTCACGGACTGGTTTCACCTAGTTCACTGAAGGTGACTATTGTATAGCTTGTGCCAAATGGACGACGTCATAAACGGAAGTAGGTGGGGCGATTGCTTATGTCACCAGCTTTGTTTTCGAAGTTTTATTTTGTCATTATTCTGTGATTATTTGGATCAAATTCTTTTATTAACAGGTTGTATTATGATGAACAGGGAGTGTTTCGATGGCATATATATATCCCTATGTATATCTTTATATAAATGTAATATAATATTTAGAACAAATTTTCATCTTTTCATTTGGCTGCATTGCCTGAACATTGATAAAAATCACTAGTAGTGAAAAGTAACAAGTGCTTGAAAAATTCGTCATTTCTGTTGAGTCTTGAGTAGCTCAATGGTTAGAACAATCACTTGGATTCCAGATTGTAGGTACGAGTCCCACCTTGGGGTACTTGGACTGGGGATTTTAAGCATTATTCATTAAACATAATAAGGATGAGCGAGGCTTTCCCAACACAAGTGTCATTAGACTACTTTCTGAGAAGCCCCGGCCACATATTTGTATGGATTTATTGAAATAAAATACTTTTCTTTCTTTTTTAAATATCTCTTAACTTTCATTTTACATAAGAATCTTTTCCTAACCTGTACATTGACATTAACAAGGGAATTATATTAAAATACTGTGATGTTAGTAGTTTAACAGTTACTAGCTCATAGGTTATATAAAACTTTACAGGTTAATTCGATTTCGTAGATTTGTAATGCAAGTCAATGCAAGTGAAATTTAAAAAAGAATCAGAATGTGTTAAAACTCAAATGGATTGTATTACATGTATTTTCTCGAATGTTTCAGTATTATTATGCAGCCACTTTAGTGTTTCGTTCGTTTTTTGTAACAAAATCTACCAGATACTCGATAATCCCAATTCCCACAAGGCAAGAGTTCCGTAATCTAAGTACACAATACTCGTATCTTCACAAATTAAAATACATAGTAATAGTTGCTTATCTAACTGTTATTTGCGCAAACAACTGCGATCAATTTAACCGAATGACAGCTGTCAACGTTGTCAACACTGACACATTTACAATTAAGCAACCAACAAACCTGGAACTCGGCAAACATAACATTATTACGTGTCCATAGTGAAATTCCATTGAATTATATCCCTTCTTACGCTGCAATAGAGGTCTTCAATGAAAATAGATTGATTATGTTCGGTATGAAATGAAAATTCGTTAAAAAATGAGATTAAGCCGTCATCTACGTTATCTAGATTGTTATCGCGGATAAAAGTCGCTTCAAATACTTACCTAACGAGGGCGGAATAATATGTTTTGTTAAGATGACAAATAAGAGATATATGAAAAATGTCACATGATTTTCCAATAAGATAAATCAATTATTGATTAAAAATCTCACCAGAAAAGATAGAGAACATTTTCCTTCTGGAAAATACCTAAGGTTGATTTTCTAATAGAACCAATATTAGTTAATGGTTAAGCAAGATACTTTATTAAATAATGGAATTCTTAAATGTACATTAAAAAAAATAAGTACAAGAACTAAAACTCGATTACGGCTTAATCATGGTCTAAAAAGTTTGAAATAAGAAATTTATTTTATAGCGATAGCTATAATATAATAGCGATAATAAAAGGACAGCGTAGTATGCCACTGATCATAACAAAACAAACTGTCGTAGTCGGGTAATAAAGCTTAAAATTCATGAAACTCAGGTACCTGAATTGGGATATGAATCTATAACCTTTCGCAATAGAGCTCTAATCACTTGAGGTACTCGAGACGTATACGAGGTAATAACGAATTTCTCAATGACTTTCGCTACTAGTAAGCGAGTTTTCTTCAAGGGTAATTACCTAAATTGCACTAAACAATCGACAAAATATGTTTAAGTTTCGATAAGATGGAAATGTTTTCTAAATATTATATTTGTAAGTCTTGTGATGGAAACTTTTTTTAGAGTTAAAACTGACAAATAACGTATACCAGCAGCACATAAGCACAAGTGCATTCAATTTTGAACTTCAAATTAAGAAATTAAGACTAGAAGCGATTGTAGTAATTTGGCTTTTAGTGTTAACCTGGCATCTGTAATATTTTAATATTTACTTAAATCCCAATAAAGACTTTTTACTTTTTTAAATAATTTATATTTTTTCCAGTAATAAATGGCATTTTGATTGACTTCATGAATTTATTAATGAGATCAAGTTTAAAATATTATTAAATTAAAAGAAAATTAGGTCCAAATTTGAAGAAGATATCGCAGAATATACAAAAATGAAATCGAATTGAGAACCTTTATAAGGCAGTCAAAACAGAAAATATTGTTAACAAAACCTTTTGTCAGACCATTGAAGCTCACGTACGAGTATTTATAGTAAGTAATATTGGACATAATATTTTATATGAATCGGTAAACCAACCTAATACGAATAGTTTAATACAATATTCTCACTTTCAAATAAAGCTAGATTAACGTAAAGGTAATGAAAGGAACTGACTTATTAATGACGTGTCTCATTATTCCATTAATCAAGCTGACAAATTAGTGAATAACCGCCGGATGCAGATAAAATATGAAATTAACTATAAGTCGGTGACGAAGCTCATATGGATGTGGACTTAAATGATAAAGGATTAAATAATTGATATCTCGAAAAAGACCTCACAAATAATTTGGGAGACCGCACCCATAATCATGTTTACATAATAACCGTCTTCCAGGCCCTTGAAATAGTGATAAATGTATCGAACATATCTACAATGTCAATATTTAAAGAGACGCGTGACAGATATTTAGTATAAATGAAGTTCTTTATCCAATAATGACGACGTATTCTAATTCTGATGGTTAAAACCTTGTTCGATACAATCAATAGTAACTACTATTCACTCACAAAATTTTTGATGATATATTTTAACAAGATCGAATAATAGCATATTTATATGTATATATCCTTTTTTGTGTATACCTATGATATTCTATTTGGTGCCGATAGCGCAGTGGTAACCGAGTTTCGCAAGGGCTGGGCATATATATATAATGGGTAACCAACAATTTTATATTTCGAGCTCCATATGGTGAGCATTTGTAGTGGATGACGCCCACCAATGGACACTGCGCCCGTGTAGTCGATAAAAGTCCATCCCTATTCGATTCAATTCTAGAAATGTCTGTGCCTGTGTCTCTGCAGTTGCGGCATTAAAGGTTGGTGATAATATGATTATCCTATTTGTGAGAAATTAAATGCTAAATTAAAAATAAAACTTTCAATTTGACAAGAGTACATTATCTGAAGAAAAGCTAACGTGTCGTTTTATTGAAATTCAAATTTACATTGATCTATTTGATTATCTTGAAACGTGACGATATCTTGTACATGGCAAAGTAAATAAGTCCAATTACTACGTATAATTATTGTGGTTCTTCTCTAAAGCAATTTGTAGATCATTTCGCAGTGCTAATGTGTATGGAAATTATGCAAAGAGCCGGTAATTAGAGTGGAGGTGAATGGTCTGTAATGCTATAATTTGCTTCTAACTATATTTTTACTTGTACCGCATTTGACTAGATCGTCAAAGTAATTGACACTAGAGTTTTATAAAGAAAAAGTGATACATGAGCACGTGGAAATTGTATTATTAGAGTGAATTAGTTGTAAAGGAATTTTATTTATACACAACAAGTTGTGTAAAATCAAAAATCTCGTACAATATCAAAGGCTAGAAAAAGACACTGCTATAATTTCTGTTTTGCAAAGTGGCACTCGATTATTAAATGTTTAATAAAGTTGCACGTGCATCCATTCCCATCGTTACAATCAGTGATGTCAATTTCCACAAATACCCCCGAACCCCGCAGCAGAACTAATTTCCGATAAAAGCACACATAAACACACTTACTTACGTCCAGTGCAAATTATAAGTATACATGAGTGTGTGAGCGTGAGAAAACTACGGCGGAAATTATGACTTGTGTGTGCATCTACACTGACGCAATTTACGTATCCGTACGAGACTCGGATCACACACAAGCGCACCGTGCGCATGCGCACACACGCGGCACCCGCATCGGAATACTCTCCTACAATAGTTATCAAGTCCGTCATAATGAAGATGCGCGCTTTTCAATTCATTAATGAGGCTCCCACAATGTTATTGATAGGATGGAGGAACGAATGAATACCGCTTTTGTCAATGTCCAATTTATGAACAGTAATCTGCATGATCACCGACTAATGCAACTTGTTTATTTAAAGAGAAAGCTAATCAATAGGAATTTGAAAGGGGCAATACTGACGACGACAATAAATTCAATGGAAGTGAAATTTTAAATTATATAAAGTACGATAATGTTAAAATAATAAGTATCAAGACAGATATTCATCAAGATAAAATTTCTTAATTAGTAACAAATACAATAAAAATGAGACTAGTTCTAGCAAAGGCGCTGTCATTTATCGTAATATAAATATTATAACATCTCCAAGATGAAATAAAATTAAGAAAATCGAAATGATTGAAACTTCGATACGGTTACCGCACAATCAATCGTAAACAAGAAACCGTCCAATAAGCATGAGACGTCAGTAAAGAACGACAACATTGAGTTCAATAGTGTGCAAGATGCGTTTGTCAGTAACAAGAGACGCGGTAGACTACGTTCATATTAATAATCGCCTGTTATTACGCAGGCCCTCATTAAATACGCTGGCCGCTCGCCCCACGAAACCGCAGAACACTGCTAAATAATTACCCCCAGACTGCTTTCTACACGAAAACATCATAAAAGCACTTAAACAACATCTACTAAGTTGGCGCGAGGAATTACAATAAATAAGGTATTAAGCCGGCGTTGTCTGACATCGAACCGAAAATGACTAAAAGCGATTAATGGAAATAAAATTGAGCGAAGTCGAAGGAAACCATTTACTTAATACATTGATAATAAGTGTATGGAATGTATGTAAAATGTTGTACGTAATGGAGGTAGTCTTGTTAGACGTGGGAAAACCGGTGGATTCTGCTGGTGCACGGTTAAGATCTCGTTCGACAATGTCCACCGTTAGGGTTTCAGTTTAAGCCTTCATTAATGGTAATAGTCCTGAACTCCTCGATGGGAATGGCTCTTTTTGCAGCATCTATGCTGGTTGAAGACGCTTTAAAATAATGGTCTTGTTCGACACGGTTCAAATCGTAGCACTGGGATAAAATGCAGGTATGTTCAGAAATCCCATTGGACAGTAAATGTTGGAAGATTTTGTGGTGTAAGACCAATAAGATTTGTCCAGCTATCCACTAAGAAATCGTAAGTACCTACTTAAAATTAAAATTTTTATGTCATTTGGCACATAGTGTTTTTTATTTTATTCAATAATTTCCCCTTAAAAAAAAAAACAATATATAAATTACCGAAAAGTTACAGTAACAGATATAAATTTCACTAACAAGAAGTTTACTTCTTCTTTTATTAAAAAAATAGATCTTTGCTTGCTGTGATTTTACCTTTCTAGTTTTTGCTGACCATAAAATGAACTGTTAAATCTTACTTGTTAGACTGATATTTGTAGAATCAAAGATAAAAAAACTCCAATTACTTTTAAAACACCTGAATAATAGAGAAAGTTGTAATTAAAATTCCTCTTTGATTTCATTCGGCTTAAAGTGACAGAGCAAATTCGTAAAACGACCGCATGTATGTTTGTAATTACGATCTTTTGATGTTTGCAACGCGATTCTCCTGTTGATTAACGACAATCAAATGTTAGCTTCGCATTAATTTATCAGTATATGTATAAGACGAGGGTAAAGATTTTATTCTGAATTGTATTGTAATCAGTCAATGTTTAGGAGAATATTTATCTCTTCCCATTTATCAGTGCTGCTGCTGAGATTTTATGAGTCAATATTAAAGAATTAACAAGCGAGAAGCCAAAATGATTTCGTGATTTGAATCAATGAGGATAGGCATCACGTGTAGATGCAGGTAACCTGACAGGCGCCACTCGACCAAAAGCTTCTTAGGAACCTTCAATTTTCGCCTGTAATTATTCCGGACCCTTCGATACTTATTTCTATTTTTTCTTCACTTAATTGTTGCAACAGATGACTTTTTTGTTGAACCACCTCAAAGAGAGCGGAAAGGCATCAAACGCAGTTCGAATTTGGAAATAATTATACATAAATAGTCCCTTGAGCGGCCGATTAAGACAATTTCCGAAGCAAATTGCCGCAGACGAGTATAATAGCACACGCGCTCTCCGTCATAAATAAATCTGGATTACGTTTCTGTACAAGATTAAGATTGATTCCATCTCGATGCTTTCTGCTATTAATGTCTACTCTGGATAATACCTTGATCATGTTATAATTTTTTAAACCATCATTTAGTTTTTGTATGTGTGATTTGTAAGATAATTACGATCGACAAATTGCTCGTGATCATTATGAAGGCATCGGGTGGATACGATCGGCCGGTCATCCGTAATTAATGATCGATACATGTGAAATAATTAATTAGCGGCTCGGCACTCGGATCGGATCTCAGAGCCTCGGGGCTCAGCACAAAAAACAATGACGTGCGGTTTTAGTTGCGCCGGCGCCGCCACTGCCGCTGCGGCGACATCCGCCGCTCTGTATGTCTATAATTTTAGAGACCTCGAATTAGTTTTAATCTTATTTCTCCAAGATGAGCGTGACGCCGACTCGTCGTCCACGTGGAATGTGTCATTATCATTAAAATTTAATTTTAATGACTGTTATATTTTTTTCCCCTTAATTTCCATAATAACATGAAATTGCTCTATGTCAACTTGCATATTAATTTTGTTATCAATATAAATGTCCATAAAGTTACTTTAAAAATTAATTCCCACTTCCATATTGGTATGTAAGTACATCTTGATAGAATTCGCTCTCGTGTGCTGAGAATCATGATGAATGATACCTACCTCTATCTTTTTGTGCTCTGATATATCGCCGCTCGTTACGCGTATGTCAAATGTCAATGAACGGAACTCAAAAATTCTCGGAGAGCGGAGAGGTGTGATTAGAGTTGTCACCCAGTAATTACCGCCGTCGAATCGTAATGTCGGAACAATTACCTGGAGAGCATTAAGACGCAAAGTTTCAATCTGTCGCGTAATGTGTCGACTGTTTAATGTTCACCTCGTAGACGCGTAAGGAGCGCGGGGGGAGGGAGCGCTCGTTTTATGTTCACTGGCGACTGTAAAATTAGCTTACTTTAACTATTATTTAATGTCATTTTAGGATGGGAATCGGGCTAGAGACGGCTGTGGGAATACGGAGTCGTTGAAAGGCTTTGAATGGATAATTGTTTAACTTCAATGGTCACATTCGAGAGTTGTTAGTCAAATCGCGGTGGCTGGTGTTAAATTATTGTTTCATTGTTGGTGAAATTTTTGGGAAATCGTTTACGGTCTTAGCAGTTTAAAGCGTATTACGTTCAAATTGTGTTAAGCAAATGTGAGGTAATTTAACTTTTTTTACTGTTCATCCTTTCGTTTAAAATACACGTTAACTGGTAAGTCTTTTTTCATTCCAATATCGCTCGAAAAATCAATAAGTAATTAACATTCTCACGATTTCCATGATGCGGACTAAAATCTGTGTGAGAGCTCTAACTGGCCATCGGGATGCGTGTGCGCAATTAATACGAAACCTACAATCAGCCGCCATGTTTGTACACGGCCGATGTTAATAGCCTTCTGTAATTACATACGAGTATCATGGCATCGTTGCTTCTCGGAAGGTTGATCAAATTAATAGAACCTATTTCGGGTATCGCATGATTAGATTAACATAAATTCCGAATTGTATTAATCACCTCGATCACACGAAGTTATTTCTAAATTTCTTACACCTACACGAAACCAGACTTTGTTTCAGCTAAAATTTAGCATACACTATCACGATGTATTGTATATTATATTTTTAGATAAGATAATAAAATGTGGAAAGATTTCCGTTTCACTTACGAATCTTTTTATGAGAAACTCATAGATGGTTCTTCGTATGAGGAAAACACAATATAACGTCGGCAATAATAACACGCGACATCGTCACATAGTCGACTGGAGAATTTCATATCGCCACATTTACATGTATTCTATTCGTGGAACTAGCGAGCCCAACCTCCCCGTCGTTATATCCGGGGAAAGAATATCTAAATTCAATTACAAAAAGGCTTCTACACGAGGTGTTCCGTTGCACCCGCGCCTCCTCCAAAAAGGGTGTATAACAACTCAATTTCTCCATATTATTAAGACGGTGGGGTGCGCGAGTGGAGTAAGGGTGGCGCGCTACACAAAAAGAATGCTAATTTAAAATTCTTATTGCTGTGTTTGTATGCGCGCGCGCTTTATATATCATTCGCGTAACAAAACCGGAGGAGAAACCGCCCGAGCGCGTAATTTCAATCTAATATTCAATTTGAAAAGTACCGTGAGCTTCGTCCGCCATCTTTTATTTATGTACTCGAAACGTTTTCCTTAGTTTCCGAGATCATAGAGACAAAAGGAAGTGAGAAATTATTCACCTGCCAATTGACCGACGAGGCATTTCAGGCTTATGGCTTGTGTTAGTCTAAGAATAACCAAACTATATACTCTATTTGAGTCCTAGTATTGTATTGCTAAAGTGTATTCTGCGAAAGATTCTGGAGTCGATTATTGATCGGAAACGGTATATTATAATTGCAACATTCCCACGGAAGGTAGAAAATAAATTTCGCCGATCACAATAGGTGCTTTCCACCGACATTTAGCACCTAAACGCGACCCAATAGGAGGCTAATGTTCAGGTCGTGATGTAAATCGTATGGTCAATACAGGACTTTAAAGCACACACCTTATTACGACTAATGTCTTGATGGCTCGTTTCATTGGTAATTCTTGAAAACATAATTTATAATACTCAATATTGATTCTTAAGAGATTTCAATGTACATTTTCATCAGATTGGTTAACAACTTAATTCTGTAACATAGTCTTAATTCTGTAAATATGTTAGTTTCATTTACATAAAGACTTTGACAACTTAATTTGGAACGTTGGCAGTAGTTCTTAAATTAACTCTTGAAAATGAAGCCAGAAAATAAAATTGATTAAGAGACATTTTGGAAAGGTCAAAATTCTATTTCATATTCAATAAAATAATCTAAATTCATTTAGCTGATTAAGAGCCTCCAGAGTACAAAAAATGCCCTCAGCTTATAAATTTATAATTTTAACAAGATAATTGTTTGATAGGATAATTCTCTCTATGATTTTCTAATCTAAATCTTATCCGAACAATCGCTTTAGAAAACATCAAATACAATTCAATTCAAACATTAAATAGACAAGCCGTCTTTAGAATTACAAAATATATTGTAACATTATCTTTTAAATAATTGCATAAATCAGTCATAAGACTCTGGGCAAATGCTTTCTATTAAATGTCGAGATAAATGGGTATTGTTTAAAGTGGATCAATGAAAAGTCAAGGACAAAATTCAATTTGAATTCGTCACGACTGAACTCAGATGAGCGATAGGAGATCCCGGGGAATCTGTCAAGGCAAAAGGTAAAATTAAAATTATCATGTCTTATTAGAATCGTATTGTGTAATAAATTCTAACCATATATCCTTCACTTTCTTGATGGTAAGCAAGGAGCAGTTAGCTCATTACGGCGTGTTCCAGAGTCTTCTTTCATTTCTTTGACATTTATATAATGCTTTTTAATCATGTTTGCCGTCTTTTATGGCATTAAGTTTTAATAACACACTATTAATAATATCAATACAAGCTTCTACATCCAATATTAAATAAGAACTATTCTTGTAATTAGCTGTGTTAATTTTAACTACTGTTAATGTAAACATTGAACTTGTGGTCCTCACGAGAATGTCAAGGAAAGCTCCATCATACGCGGATGATATAGACTACAATTTAGGAGGGTTAAATTCGGAAAACAGCCATTTTGATAATTTTGCGTTGCATTATATGTAATGATGTATTTATATCTATCGTACTTGTGATTGTTGAAATGTTTAGGTATATACTCGTAATTTTTTCAGAGAAATTATTTCATTATACCTACATCTAACATAAAAAATCATAAGCTTCGGAATAAGAGTTGGATAATTTAAGCGTCAAGTTAGCTGATTGATAGGAGAAAGCATTCCAACATATCATAGCCATGTCTTCATTTAAAACAAAACAAATAATGTTTACGTATTATTGTATCTTCATAATGTTCTAATTCTTATATTTTTACATAAATCTTTATCGTTATGTTTATGAAAATCTATATTTGAATGCTATTATATTTTTTTTTGAAACGAGTTTATTTTTATCATTGAGGATCAAATAAAGTTACTCTATAAAAGGTCTCTCCTTAAAACATATGTTTAGTTACATTACACATTTTGTATAACCTTTCAGTAAATTGATTGCAAGTACGTAATCTAATGCCCTTTTTGCAGATGGATTACAGAAACTGGATTTTGTTTGTTTACCATATAAATACATATTTTAAATTTTTAATGTTAAATGTCGCGCATCTGCATCTGTATGAGGGCTCTATCGGTATACGTTCATGACTATTGTTAACAATAACATAACCTACATAAGGATTATACATTTTTTTTAATATGCGCGTATCTTACCTGAAAATTATGTACGTATAAAAGCTTTTCTGCAGAAGTTATTAGATATAAAAACACATATTAATTTACTATAAAACTACTGAATACATATTTCTAATAGATTCGTTAGAATCTAATAAAAAAAGTCTGCGTTGATCAAACGGCACCCTTTAATTTAGTACGTTGAATATCAATTGAATTACAATTACACAGTGGCGTAATGAACTATTGTGGTTGGTTGTCGCCTTGGAAAAGTTTCTTACAGTGTGCAGAAAGCGTGTGCAGGCGGTGTTGATAATAATTTGCCCCGCGCGTCGCGTCCACGCCTGCGCACTTACCGGAACCCTTTATTGAAACTCGTTTGAATAAAATGTTATATGTAACAGAGAACATTCGGGTTTGCCAACCGTAAAGGTTATCATATCAGTTCACTCACACACAGAACGTATAAAAAGCCTCAAACAAGTGTTATTTGCAGATTTAACCCGAACTTTTGTAATAAAAAAAGTGTGAGAATCACTGCAGGAAAATGTACGTTTTAAGGTCAATGTGTCCACTGATTCATTATTTATTTTAAAAATTCATGTTTTGAATGTACATTGACACTGAAGTGTATCGTTAGAATTAAAATGAAGAATTTAATCATGTTAATGATAGTCTATGTTATAAGGATGCTTATATCCATAAGTCATAAGGCGTTTTTTAATCCCAACCCACAGTGTTGGGAAACAATAAATAATAAAAACCTACAGCATCAAGATAAAACCGACATTGTCGCGTGATAAATGATCAGATTTAAATTTAGAAACGAAAACTCGGTCCCAGAGCAACTTATAACGAACGCGACGAATCCCGTTTATAATTATAATTAATATTCTCACAGTACTAAAGTGGTCGACGGCAAAAAAAAAGAGATTCGACGCGAGAATTAATAACAAACAAATGGGCTACCTGCGGTGTTTTTTGTTGAGCCCCCACAGGTAAGGCCGTGATGATGAAAGGAAATCATACGTGTCTGTCTTAGACTTTAAACAATATTGTCTGATTTTGACACGCATGGTTTTTCAACGGAATCCGTGGCCCATTCATAGAAACGGCTTACGCTTACGGTAAGACAAGCAAAACTTGCGTTTCGCTACTTGCCGGTAGATGGCGCTAACAGGCTAAAGGTGTGAAAGAAACTGTGGTCCAAAACCAGTTTTTTTGTGCACATAACAAAATGTAATATAATAAAAATCTCCAACGTATCAAGTTTCTTTATAATCATTCGGAAAGGAAAAAAAAAGTTGAATTGAAGAACATTCAAAACAAGAAACCGACGATTCTGAATCCTGACAAAGGAGAGGAACTCTCTAAATGTGATACCGTAATGACAAAACAGAAATATGATTTCGATTAAACGGTGAGACAGAGTCGATGTTTCATATTTTGGTAGGAGTGAAAGAGACGGCGCAATAGTTAATAATAAAACTATTTTATTTGTACTATAGGGTAAAACACCCCCGCTGCGGGCTGTTTGGTTGGGACTGCATCCATCATCATTATATTAACTGATTTAACACTTTTGAACAGATTCCTTTGACAGTTGGTGGTAATATACTTTCTGGTGACAATTTGAGCAAGTTCGAGTTGGATTCTGTGATACAATAAACTTCTTTTTACGTCATTCAAAGTAAATAGTTCGTTAGAAAAAGTCTTTAATATAGAAACAATTTAGCAATGAAGTTACTGATATCAAAAAGATTAAGAAAAATTGGGTTTGTAATATGAATGAGGCTGGCCTACTCGCTCTGAAGGATGCCTCATCATATATGGGTACAAAAAATTTATGAAGTCGTCAAAAGTGACATCTGGGAGTACATGCCGTCCATATTAGGAACCTCTGGCTTGCTATGTGATCAAATCCTTTTCAGTCTTGAGCCATTAATTACTGATGCCCAAGATCTGGGCCATGTTCGTTTTGTTTGCAAGGTTACTCTGACTGATTAGCCTTTGTAATTCAGAATATTTACCCATATTAGCAATTTATGTTGGTCTGGTCTACGATTAATTTCTACTAAGGGTAGTAATTGTGTCCAGGATATCTCGTATTTTTCTGATTTCATTTGTATTAAATAAAAACTGTAAGAGAAGTAGCAAAGTACATTTCCACCTATTTATAAGTTGTTAACTATATATTTTATTTTGAAATAGATTATACCATTTGAACTTTTAGATGTTCTTATGGTTTGCAAGTACAGTCAATAAATTAATATTAATTAAGAAAATTATGTATTATTCCACTAAAAGTTTATACTAAATGATTTTGGTACTTATTAAAAGACAAAAAAGCATCAATTCTAATTTTAATTTGATAATACAATCAGTGAGATTGGTCTGACTAATTGGATAAGAAAATCTTACAAAATCTAATTCGAATATTTCTTAAGCAATGTTTGAGTTAACTAACCATGTAGGGTAAGATCTGTATTATTTTATTGCACATTAGAAAACGTATTTACGTCAATTATTTTCTAACGTTAATTGACATGTAACATGGTGCCCGATTATAAATATTTATTAAGGGATTTACTCGATACTAATTAAATAGGCGAAACGTTTTATCGATAGAACGGAGCGATCAGGAAATGCAATTAAATGAAATGATGCATGTCGATATTAAAATAGGTATTGATATGCAAAGTCGTTGATTACATATGCGGGCTGGGCGAGCCGGTCCCATGCTCCGTTTGTTCACAAATTTTTGTACGCTAATCAATAATGACCCCAAATCCAATTACAATTCAAGAGTAACAATAATGTTTGCCTACAATAGGCGGCTTGGCTCTTGTTTATTTTACTACCAATTGTGTTTGTGCCTTGATAATGCCCTACATACGATTTCAGTTGCAAGTTTCTAATTTTAGTGGAACATAAAGAATGTAATCAAAATATTTAAGCTTTGTTTATATCAAAATAAGTCAACAGGTCTCAAGTTTGCGTTATTTCGTCGGCCATTATCAATTTGCTTTAGGTGGCAATTGGTTAAAATCGAGTATTAACTTTAGTCTTCGTTTTATGATAAGACAAAAGGAGAACGGGCTGTTATGTAAGTGGAAGCGATCAACTTCCGGGACACGCATTCCGAAGCACGAACCTTAAGATAATAAATTTCGGTCACCCATTCGAATACTGGCCACTGCGAAAGCTGCTTAATCTTCTCAATCGTAAACAGAACGTGGAGAACACTGCTCCATTGAGTAGGTTATACAAGATCAATATTATTAACACACGCACGAGTGGGACACGTTATGTGCACGCGCGTTCCCCGGATCTTACCCATAATTATCGTCGGTGATTAAATCTCACGATAAAGCTCATTCCGCTAATTACTCCCTAAAGCTAAACGAACGGCCAACTACGTTTTTGCCATCGACATAATTTAATAAGCATATTAACCAGGCCGACGCCATAGATAGCTGTGAGGCCTCCGGCAATCCTTGCTAATACCTTTATAATATTGTTTAAGCATTATCAAAGAAAATTTTAGTATCACTCACATGTAGTAAGGGCAAAGAGGAATGACCATGTACATAACCTACTAATAGTAGTCAGATGTCTCCGAGTCGAATCGCAGTATAGAGTACATTCGCATTACAATCAATTTAAAATGCTCGCTACATATCAGTGCTATGACATTGCGTTTGCGAGTCGCCTTCGCGTGTTGTGAGTCGCCAACGTACAATTCAATGATAATATTAGCTTGTTCAGTGTAACTTCATTACTTTATATCTAATCAAGTAGTTGACAACATGAGAGATGCCAGAATTGTAACACTTAGTGATATTTCGGAAAGAGAAGTGATTTGATCTGATCTTATATATAGGTTTAATAAGGAAATTACACATCAGTCACTCCCGTCAACACGTGTGGTCAATGAAATTAGTGTCCGAGCAGACAATACGACCGAGTGACGCGTGGAGCCCCACGACAAAACGTTTTCTCGCAATCTTCGATCACCGGATTAAGGGAGTCTCGCACGTTTTATCTCCGATTGTCCGCACTTAACGCACACTTTACGCCAAGTGTCCCCTCTATAGAAAATTGAAAGCGATCGCTTTCACCGGTATCTTATCTGTGGTGTTAGATTAATTAATCGATGTAGCGCGATGGGATCGTAGTTAGAAGTAAATAAATGTTTGTATTGAGTGCACCGCGGTGATTTATTGGTGTGAATAGACAAAAGTATTCCGAGTAGAGCCGACACAATGCGGTGGAATGTGGTCGCGGGGCATGCTGAGCGCGAGCTCGTGTGGTTCGTGAATGCGGATTATTAATAACCCGGTCCGGAGCGGCGCGACGCAGCGCGACTCGACAACGACTCCCATCGCAATCGCCTCGAGCGTCTCCACCTGTGCCGTACGGTACGACCGCGCCTTAATTTATTCACGACTTTTAATGACTGCATTCGCGGTTATTCCGAAATCCCTCGATGTTTGCGAATCAATCATCTACTGGCGATTTTCAAAATTCACCAAATTATTATTTCAATGGTATCCCCCGCATTATCTCTCCCCTCTGTGTTATTCCCGCGTCTATTCCGACAATGCATAACAATGGCATCGGCGTGGATTATAACAAATTCCCCAAATTGTGTGGGTTCATACTTGCATACAACAATAAGACAAAATAGTGGATAACGTCATATGTGTGTACAGTTTACCGCATTTGGAACTAATTGGTATATTTCATAATGTTGCAATTATTGAACGTAACATCTGCCATAACTGACTATATAGGATTATAAGTAAATACATGGCATGGTTAACACAACAACTCGTGACACAAAACCCCTATCAATTTACTATTAGCTTTAGAAAAAAAATATATCTCTCGGAAAGACAAACCACTACATAAGGCCAGAGAAACGTTCGGATCAGGATTATAATGAAATCGGGGAAGATACTAAAATACCATGGCATGGATATAAAAAAAAAAAAACAAATGAAAGTGTAAAGGGCAAAGAGCTCCTCAAGGCGTGGCAAACGGAAAACGCACTATGAAATTACCTTTCACGTTTTGTTGATACCGGTGAAACTAAATGAGACCATTTTTTGTCGCGACCACTTTAGTGGGCCCTGCGCCGGCGCCCGCGTCACGTCGTACTTCGCAACATGAAAATTAAATTGTCACACGATGAACAGTTTTTGGGGTTACGGAAATGAGAAAACGGAATGCTATAAAATATTCCATTGTAGTGGTTGACAATTCATTTCACAGCGCCCGTGATTTCAGAACAAGAAACAAACATTACTCAAATATTTAATCTATTCAAGGTTAATTTTCTATATTCAACCTCTTATTGCAGAGATCGAAAATAGATGATTTTTTTTTGTTTAAGTAACCCTTTTCATATTTATAATCCAAAAGAAAGAAATGATGATGCTTCCAATAAACGTAGCGTTGATGTATAAGTGTTCCAAAATAATAAGCGATTTCAAAATCTTTTGAGTAATTGTCGCGGTGCTCCACAGATTGTCATCACATTATAGTTTTTCTCACTATTCATTTTGGACGATTTTAAATGTGTTCAAATCACGATTCACTTTTTGCCTGTTTCCATCATCCACTTACATAGTGGATGTCGTGAGTGGCTCGATTCGTTACCGAACCGTAATTAGTTTTACCGTTATTGGATACTTTACATTTTCAATGGGTGGGCATATTGATTGCGGCCCAACAATGAGGAGCGTGACAACTCAATTGTTTATTTTCCCAATTCTAAATAGACACGCGTTTGGTCATTCGATTTTCAACGGTAGGAAATATTTTGTCCAGGTGATTTAGCTACTATATTTGTCTTTGAATGGATGTAAACATTATAAATATAACAATTAAAATCGTGAGTAAACCAAAAATGTTTTGGAATTAACGCCATTAATATGTTTCTATGCTAATTATTCGTCGAGTTGCGAGACGACACATAAACAATTCCGTTTCGTACAACACTAAGCGAAGCACATGTCTTATTCTCAAAATTTAATTATGAACATTAGGTTGACACCGAAAACGGTGTGACGAGAAATTAGGCGGCAATTTCCACTGGCTGTTTGCAAAACTTTTCAACGGACGTCGACGATTCCGTTTCAATTTGTAGAAAGTTGATAATTGCCAGTCGAAATGTTAGCTTTGCCAGATTTGAAATAGCCAAGCGGACTCGTGCTTGTAAATTATTCAATGGACCAAATGATTGATTAGCTTTACTTTATTGACATGTTTAAATGAAAGCTGACAATAATAGTACACGGGGTTGTTAAATGGATGGTATTATGTCGCAGTGGTACGTCAAATATGAAGGATGATGCTGTGCGATTGTCTGGGATACTGTTATATTCTTATTCAATAGCTGGGACATTTGAACACGGTGTAAAGTTTGATGTCACTTTGAGTCCACTATTCGATTGTCGAAACCAAAAATACGGGGCAACTACGTGTTAAGGTACTTACTGAAAATAAACGCGTTCAATGATGTTCGTGATGTTTGTACAACATGATGAAACCGTTAATACCTTAAAAAATAAATTAACACGAACGCTCTAAGACAAATAATATAAATCAATTCACATGTCAGCGGACGTAAAGACTATCAAATTACGGCAACAACTATTTGAAAGTGTACCATTCGTGCTCTTTGCATTAACACCCTGCCCGGTCAATTGCGTCGCCCTGAAAACTTTGCTCATCTTCATAAAACGAGTTGAACATTCAAATGGCTAATGCTAATTTATCTTTTACACTGGCAGTTTATGGTTGAAAATGGCTCAACAACGTTGTTACACGACAACCAGCTAATAAGTCGAATGTCTTTTACCAGGTGTCTGACAAATGGAAAACTACTAATTAAAGTACTTTAGTACGCTGTGTTAACGTTAAGAACCTTCTGGCTCGCGAGAAGTTTAATTAATAGGACTGCTGATGCAACCGACGGATCGTTTTCTTTTGATTACACTCTGAAAGCACTACGCAATTGATTCGCTGTTTAGAAATAAAAAATGCAATCTCGTGTTTGTACTAAGAATTTGAAAAGTTAACGTTTGTAAAGATCAAAGAGATGCATGATTAGCAGATCTGTTGTGGACATTGTCGTTGCATAAGTGGATACTAATGGATTTTGGCTCCGCTGAGATACATAAGGTAATTGTGACGCTCGTGTTAGCACATCTTTGTAATTGCGGATGTTCTCATATTATTTAAAAACGAGTTACTAACGTTATAAGCAAATCCTTTTTTTTTTTTTTTTTAACATTCCCGTTAATATGCACTTGGCCCAGTCGATGGATATGTTGTCCTGCCAAATTCCAGTATCAGTAGAATACGTTACAAATTTAGTCATAAAAAAATAATACTTCTAATATTCAAAAAATTAATTTTATATTTTTGCACTTGTAAGAAGTTTAAATAAAAGTCTTCGGTTCCAAATTTATGTCCGAATCTCCGTTCTCCACAAAATTCATATTCTGAAGTTTGGATGAACTGGAAATTATTTTGAATCGCCCAACAATATTTTCAACTTCCAAATTTGCTAATAAAATCATTTTTAATGCTAATGATAATACTAAAAATAATGTGATCCGCTCAGACGTAATGGTTCCAAATCTTTTTACAAGTAATGCCTAAGTTGTTGTCATCAAACCGATTTAAATAGAACATTGTGCCCCTAATGAATGCTGGGAAAAGTAAAAGAAATTATTTACGCCACACTAATATAGCTATAAATGTGGGTACACTAAAGAAGATGTAGAAATCCGGGCAACGATGTAAATTGAATGGACAACAGTGTAATTATAGTCTCGACAAAAATTCTTTGGTGCATATCGCCACTACGCTAATTGTCAAACTCGACGGCACAACTCGTCAGTTTTGGTATAGTGATAGTTTTAAGTTATTCCGACTCGTTTGTGACACTCCAAAGAGCAGGACCACATTCTTATATTATTGTATGACATTAACAATGTGACACAATAGATCCAGTTCATGGCATCCATTATAATAAAGATGAAATTCGGATGGAATTAAAATTATCTGGATTTGATAATTACGTATGACACATTTTAACATTAAGACACCCACACACTATGTTGTGGCTTTAAACTTGTATAATTTGTGTTAAGGCCATAATATATGATACTTATGGGCTCCCTCGAGCTCCGCGTTCCGTGCATTCGATCGTTAATAAAATTATCAAAATCTAAACGGGTTTTATGAGTATCGCTCGTGCGTTGGTATGGGCTCGTGTTTCGGTTGTGCTTATGAATGGAAATGGATTTTGGTATTTTTAAGTGTTTGTAAAGGTCGTAAATAATTTATCGCTGCGTGATACTTCCGTTGTTCGGATATTAAGTGAACCGGCATGGAGACGTCAATCGCTACTGGATTACCAATCCGCATATGTATAATAGGTGTTGTGTTATTTTCGAAGATGCAAACTTTAGGGAAGAGTTTCACATTTATTCGACATTTGAGATTATTCAATGCTCTATGAAAATGTCAGATTGTTTTTTTACTGTTGTACGTTAACGTGTGTTAGGTAGCTGAATTGCGTCAGATTATGATTCAAAGACGACGAAACCACTTAGGTACCTACGGCCGGCAGCTGTAATTATTCCGTACACACGTGGACAAGGTTTATAGTCGTACATTGGCTGCCTTACAAATATACCTTTTTGTTTAATAGGTTAACGACTCTTGTCTTTATCGGTTGAGGTTGATTCTAAAATATCGTCTCACGAAACGTACAGAAGGCGGTTACGGAGAGTATCTAATATTTCATAATCACACGTTGCCTAATGCGTGATTACGTCGAGAATGTAAACAGTTGTAGCTTTACTGGCTTTGCTACCAAAATACCAGCTTTTGAACAAATATTGGACGCCGTGAGTTTAGATGAATCATTCACATACATAATGAGTATGATCAAGGCCGCCCCTGGTTGAGATTATGACAAATCATTTGGCTGAGAACGACCAATGTTTGTAGTACGGAATTACGAAAAGGGCAAATATAACGACTCGCATAAATTGTGATTTTGAAATGACGCCAATAGAATTTACTAGTGATGTGGGCACTTTTGTTTACATAATGTTTAAATCAATGAAATAGTTTAGACTGAACTGTGCGTTGTCCTCTTTAGGTAAACAATACAAGTTACTTAAAAATTCTACCAGGATAAAGACAAAAAGTCCATGATACACTGAGCCCGATCTTATGATGTCACATTTTAGCAAAATAATGAATATGAAGTAATTATTCATGATATAACAAAAACAGTCACGGCGTATAAATCAAAATTAAATCTTATCAGATTGCAGAAACTTATAAATTAATTTGTTACCATTATGTGAACGCATACAAAAAAGTGTTTGGACACCGAAATCTCCGTCCGTGGATAATGACGAGATCGGTACGTAAAACCGGTAGCCAGCCACCATCGACGCTATAAACATAGCTTTAACATTTTCAAATATGGCAACTTACAAGACTGGAATAATTTTTCATATTAATATTTCTATTTGACTTTTAATAACTATTTATAATTTGGAAACATGTTTAATTTTTCCATAAATAACAATTTGTGTCACATCAAGCTTACAGATGAAAAGAGAAAATACACATAAGTATCGATAAGTAGACGAGTTGAAAGCTCTTCAGTCTTAATAGGAAGTATATAGATTTGTTTTTGAATTTTAATTATTGAACTTGCATTATCAATAAATGGTGTAGTGATTAAAAAACTCCAGTGAAGCATTTCAGTTTGTTCAATCGATTTATATTTCATCTGATAACATTCCTTCAAGCGTTAATATTATTGAAAACAAATAAAAAGCTATTCAACCAGTAGGCGTTCTTAAATTAAAAACGTTGATATTTACTAGACACGATGTAATAACTATCTGAACTAAAAACTTTGTAAGCAAAGCATTAAGGTTAAAATTCGAACGGCCACTCGTAATACCAACGAAATCAAACACGATTCCCATTTGTTCTTAACTATGTGGAGATAAGGTCGGTAATCGTGATTGTGCCAGGTGTCGTTGGTCGTACATCAAAATAAAGTTTTACACAGTCATGAGTTTCGACAAATGGGTCCGCTTGCAGTGATAATGACAGCTCCGCCGTGTAAAACCGGTAGGAAGGTCCATCTCGAACCGTTACTTGGCACATTCTGCTTATAAACGATGCGGTAACAACAATTTCAATCGAAAACGCTTTTAATTAATTTTCTACTAGATTATCGTGGTGTTATTGTATGTTATGTCCATGTGATTACACGTTGTACTGTTTTGGTTAGAGCTCAGTAGATGTGTAAATTAAATTTTACGTTTAAGGAGCAATTTCTGTAATCCATGTTGAATGAATATTGTTAGAAATGTTACCAATTATAAACAAACGTCAGGCTGAAAGTAACTTTCCCATGCCTGTTTATAAGGATGTTGTTTTGATTGTAAATTAAAAATACTAGTGATTTATATGATTAGATACGTCCATTATTTTAAATGATATGCACCGTTTTTATAAAACGATCAATTGACAAGTAGACACTGGCCAAGCGAATAGAACAATAAGAAAAAAAATTCAACATGGCTGTTCATTTCGTTTAGGCGTAGGTGTAAATCCTTTTTGATCTAGGTATTTAAAATAATTCGATTACGCAACAATTTAAATTTCGAACTGCATTGAAATTCATATTAGGAACTTATCTCGGCTTTAGTAATTTGACTCGGATTAGGGGTCCGGTTGTACAAATAATTAATAATCATAGTATACATACCATCACCTTGAACTTTCTGTACCGTACACACTGGACAATAGACCTCGTTATAAATATCTTTACTTACACAAATAGTCGAACAATCCAAACGACGGACGGACGAGCGTATCTAAGTAATTAATCGTAGGTTATGATTGATTAAATACATTAAAAGCAAGCACGATTCCTATTTGAATATGAAATCTATTAAGCGGGTGACATAATATTTAATACAATTTTAATCTGACTTATTGCATAAAAGATACGAGACATTATAAGTTTTGGAAACAATATGGGCGGTTCATGTATTATGCATGACATTTAATTCTAATGGAAACTTATTGAGAATTTATGTTAAACTAATAATAAAAATTAATTGTGAAATGTTGATATTGTATACCTTTAAATTGGGACAATAAAACTAATATAGTAATACCGATGTTTCATTTTTCATTTATATTATATATTAATGCGGATTGGACGGTATTAACGACTGCAAATGCAGCCAGGACCAACGACTAAACGTGTTTCCGAAGCGCAGAGTAACTAGAGACAACAATTTTTTTGGTCACCCACCCCGTGACCGACCCTTGCGAAAGTTTCTTAATAATAACTATCGCGAGCTACGGCGCTTATCCACTACACCACTGAGCTACTCGGTGCAACAATGCATATATGGATATGACGCAACATTCTTATTAATATAAATAACTTGCTTTACACAGGAAGTTACGTTAGTATAACATGTCAACAAAATCAAATAATTTAATCAAAAGACATCATAAATTGATCTGACAATTACAAATTAATTACTTGTAAAGTTTAAATAAATACTATTAGAACACAATTCCTTAAAGTATTTGGTAATTAACAGAACAGACTATCTTTTTTTTTCAATTAATCAGTTGGAAAAAAGAGGCGAAGTAATTAATCACATTTTTTTGTTTCTTATAAAAGAGTGCGTGTATTCTCATTTATGTTTAATTGTATATCAAAGATACTATTTTTAGTTATTTTCTTTATGCATAATATTTCTATAATTGTTAAAAGCTTAACTTTTTTCAGCTGTTTTTTGACATTATTTTATTGACGACACTAATTAAACTGTCTCAAGAAGTGGATGGGTGTTATTATTTTTTAAAAAGATCAAATGTGGTTTCTGTTTACATTTATTATTGTTCTTTACCATATAAATATTATATTTTTTCGTATATTTTCAGAATCGGTAGGATTGCGCATTCATAACTCTTTGAAATGCCACGGACTGACTTTTATTTATTGGTAAATTTATAAATTAGATAAGTATTACTTTCAGTATAATGGTGATAAGGTATATACTAATTTTATTTATAATATCTACTAACTTATTTTTTGTTTGTTCAGTTACTTGGTAATACAAATTTAATAGAATTGATTAAATAACAGACTGAGACTACGGACTCGAATTATTATCAATTGTGAATCTATTTAAATTTAAATTTTAAGATGAGCTAGCTGCAAAAACTGCAGCTGATATGCCGACAAGTACTGAATGTACGACACGCATTGCAAGAGAGTTGTTAAATGAATTTTCCACTCGACAATATTTGTTAAGGTAGCAAGGTAAACGAGGATATTTATCGACATGAGGCTGCCGAGTGGGCAACCCTTTACGCTCTCGCACCCGTGCACGCTGCGGACGGTAAACAAGCGTTAGTGATGCGTAACGCAAACTCCGATGTCGATATTTACATGGAGACAGTAAACAACGCACGATATTTGTCCAACTACCGAGTTAATGGCGCTCCTTCGTTTGTTTACCCACCTAAGATGCACAAGACTGCTACTGTAATTAAACGAAATGACATCAAACAGTAAAAATAAAACTTAATTCTAATATATTGTAAACGGATCCGCGGCTTGTATATACAATACCGGTATTACCTACGTTATGAGAGAAAAAATAAAATAAAAATAATGAGCCTCAAAAAGGAATGAAAAAGGAACGTAAAGCCATAACTTCATTTCGAATTCCGTTCAGTATGTTCCTGTCTCGCTCTGGATGCGCTCAGCAGGGGGCGCCATCGTTCTCACCTCACGACGCGAGTGGTAGCCGGTCTTTAATAAGTATCGATAAAATATGTCGATAAAATATGAATATGATATGTATAAATATTTTCAATACTCATATCCTTATTAACTTCCATGGCTCGCACGGTGGTTCTAGCCAGCGGTTTTGAAACTCGACTGGAGCGACTAAAAGAAGCGTAAATTTATCTTTTTGATTCGACCACGTGTGTGGATTCTTTTTGTGTATTAATTTATTTATGTAAGATACCATAAAGTTTGCATTGTGAACGCAGTGTCAAAAACGTCAATTGACTCCAGAAACTGGTTTCGAATTCAATTTGTATTTCGAATACGTTCCTCGATTAATGGTCTACAAAGTGTCACGAGGACAGCACTAATTAATCTCCCGGTGGTGTTTCACATTAATTAAGCGGGTTTTGGTTGTTTTGTGAGTGAAGTTTGAATCTAATACTTTTGAAATTAAAGTGTAAAATTGTTTGATCATAAATGTTCCAGAGTACCAAAGATATCGTGAATTCTAACAAAGTGTGAGGTCCGTGAGGTCGCGTTAGGTTTTCGAAACTTCTCTTTTTAAAAGCCCCATTTAGTCATGAGAGAGACTCATGAAAATTAAATGTCATCCCATAACAATGACCAAGGAGGACGCAATTAATAAAAAGAGTAGTTTACACGATATGATCTATAGTTAACTCGAACCTTCCGTGAGACACGAAATTATGTTTTTTCGACACTGTAATTACGTAACGACTAAATATGACCGAAAACAAAATCTCTGTACAAAAGAGCATTAGTAAATTATAATCTGAATTGTCAACGAGCATTCTACTGAGCGTGGATACGCCTGACATAACAATCCACGCTTACCCTATAAATTACAGTAGGTACAAATAAAAATAAAAAAATCGAGAGGGCGATATCTTTTAGAACTAATTCAAAAATCGAACGCAGAACATTTATATTTTAGAACATAATTTACGCGTTGTCACTTACATTACCTGCTTAACACCTGATTAAGTGGATATTAGCGGATGGTACGTTTTATCCTCTTAAAAATAAATGATGCAAATAATATATGGCGTGACCAAATTTTCTAAATAAAAATAATGTATTGTATTTGTTGATCGAATTTTGCGTTTACGCCTCGGGCTGACTCTAAAATATTTCTTTTCACCCGATCAAGTCGTTTTGAAACACGTTAGTTTTATTACGACTGGTGTGTCCACGTTTTTTTCGGCTGCAATCAAAACATGATTGTCGCGTAACCAAAAAAAAGTGAGTTAATTGTGTTGAGCGAGTGTTGACGATATAAAGAGTAATTATGGTAGCATCCCGGCGTTATTAAAGTACACTTAACTCTCTCGGTTGTGATAGAACGCGTTCCTTGACAATGAGCACATTATGATTCTACTACACCAAATTTTACTATGAAACTTAACAAAAATTGTTACAATTTATTTTAAAAACTTTAAGGAGATATATTTTTGAAAATCTGAAATTAAAGGTAATACCTATATTATTAATACTTTCAGCGTAATTTAAGTAGTCTATAACTTTCTTTAAATATATTAATTTTACTCTGAATAGTTGTTCTAGCTCGTTCAAACAAAAAGAAACTGTACGAGCTACTGTTAGCTCAGTATATTAAATTATTTTCCTGATATGAAAGACACGAACAATGCTTGAAAAACTTGATGCAATATAAAAGTTGCTATAAATGTGGGCACACTGTTCGATACTAACGTAATAACTTGCACGTGATCATAAAAAAGTAATAAAATAATTAACCCATTAACGCCCGCCGTACTATAAGAAGTACAGTAATTTAAGTTGAGATTAAAGTTATTAAATTACTTTTTTTCATTTTGCTAACCCCTTCAACCTTTCAATCGAAAGTCTCGCAGTAAGTATATAGCAAAATCATGATTCAATCACTTAATAATTTGACAGTAGTGAGCATTTTGTTCCAGTGATTTTTTTATATATGTCGGTGAGTATTTATTTCTCATTTTGTAAAAAAATGACCATTGAAATTTATTAAAAAGATTTAGTTTTAACTCAATAATATACTATTTGTTTGTAAAACACGTAGAAAAACAAAATTTTTAAAAAGTGTTACAAGCTATAACATATTAAGTGCTGCTGTACTAAGTTTAGTACAATGGGCACTTGACATGTAACGTGAGACAGTACAGTGCAACAGTTTATAATTGTGTTTTCAAGTTTTTTTGTCGTTATATTACTCATAATATCTCAATAATGAACCTTTAAGTGGCATCGTTATCAAACGATAAGAGGAAACTAGGTATCTAGAAATTAAAAAATGGCTATTCGACGTACTTTTACGAAAAAAAAAGTAGTTTTACTATGAATAACACCATCAGTTGAGATAATAATGATAATGATAGTAATGATTATGCTCCTACCCAATCCAGATATTGTTACAGATGAAAAATGTGACTGGTCATATGCATAGATGTTGTAATTCACAGTACATCTACTTTTCAGAATGTAATGGTGTGAGTGGTCATCATAATCAGTTTTCCAGTTTTCTTATTTACAGCATTCTGAGATGTAGATGTAATCTTACAATGTGGCCAAAACAAGACGAAGTGGAACTAAAGCTGAGGAGGATTTTTGCCAAAATGTATGACTATTTACTAAGTTTCTTGGTTAACGCAGATCTAATATCTGTTACAGAAACATAAGTCTCAGATATAATAAAACGTTTGTCACTTGTAAAGTTTTAGAACTTTTCGATGATGTAGTGCTAGAACTTATTGCGTCCAAATAATATTGAAAATTCCAAGTCCATCGTATATTACCGGATATCATAAATTATCTAGATAAAGGTCATATTGAAATTTCGATAATAATATTGGTGTGCCACTGGTTTCAGAATGCATGACCAGAAACAGAAATTTGAAAACAAAAAGTAGTCTGCGTTTTACATTTAACACATTGGCTAGTTCCCCTAGGGTTAAGACATATACAAGAAGTGTTCCACTTTATCGAGATCTTACAAAAAGTTGTGTCGAATTGTTATATGATATGAAAATTTCTAGTTCATGGGATATTACATAGTAATGTCAATCCTGAATATTATACAGATCAGCTGGTATTACGAGACATAAAACACGCACATATTTGAGTAAAATAAGGCAATACAACCATCATCCATCATTCAAGAACAAGTTAGGAAAAACAATGTTCATTATTCTTAAAAAATACTAATATACCAATGACTGTGTCCTATGTGCCAACAGAATCAAAAGAGCGTTGGAAAAGTGACAAATAATATCGTGTTTTGATAGAATATAGTTTTTTCGGTATCCCCATATGCGCCCATTGTACTAAACTTAGTACACCTCTAAAAGTACATCTTATAATTATTTTTTTATTATTTTTTCTTTGTAATATCAAATAATAGATGATTTGAAAACAATATTAAGAACTGGTTCACTAAAATTTTTGTAGGATTTTATTTGGGCGTTAATGGGTTAATTATTATTTACTTCGTTTGTTTTGGAACTGAATATGGTCGTACCTTCTTTATTTTGGATTTGTGATACAAGTTCTAAAAGCTACTTACTTTGGCAACACTATCTGTCAGTAGCTTAAATAAATAAAAAACATTCAAGTTTCATTTTTAGTTATCCATACCCAAAGGATAAAACGGGAAGCCTATTATTAAAACTTCGCTGTCTCTCTGTCACCAGCCCTGCGATTCTGTAAAAATCCAGACCCGATTTCGAATTCACACATGTGTCCGAATTCACTTCAAAAAGCGTCATCCGATCAACCTTGAATTGATTCGTAGCATAAGCAAAGCGAGTTTAGAAAAGACAGGCAAGTATATCCAATATTTTTTTCTTGTATTATAATACAAAAAAATGGAATTAATGGAATTTTTACACTCAATGACGTGAATTCGGTCACATGAGTGAATTTGAAGTCGGGTCTGGATTTTTACAGAATTGCAGGGCAGGTTGTACCTCACGAACCGTGAAAGTGAGACAGTTAAAATTTCCACAGAATATGTATTTCTGTAGCCGCTTCAACGGCAAATACTAAAAACCAGAATAAAATAAGTATTTAAAGAGGGCTCCCATACAAAAAACGTGATTTTTCTTTGTTTTTGCTCGATATTGATTACGACAATAGGTAGACGCTTTAGATATTTATAGAATATGTACTATATATAGTAACTTTAAAAAGGAATAATGGAATTACAATTAAACAAACATTTAAGAGAGACTTCCATACAACAAACATATTTTTTTTACTTGTCTCCGGTACAAAACAACTCGTGCACGAGTCCCGACTCGCACTTAACCAGTTGTTTACACTAGTTTACAATTATTTTTTAAAACCATATGTAAATAAAGCACTCGTTATATTCAGGGAGCATTGCTAATTCTTTTTCTTGATTCGATATTGTCCCCTGTTATTGTTATATACAGCACATGATGGTAGCATCTGCGTTAAAAATCTAAAAAATTGTATGGCCCATTAAATAAGTAACCACACCTGTTCCTACAAGGAGCATTTAAGGCGGGCGAAAGATGGCAACGATAAAATAATTATCGTTGCCATCTTTCGCGGCAGTCGACGCCTGGGGTGGCTATTGTTTTAAGAAGTTTTTATTGCTCTTGGCAACCCTGAACAATGGGGATACGCTTGAGGGTGATTCTTTAACGCTGGAGTCAACGACGCCATCTTAAGGACATGCCTAATTTTCTTTTTAATTTTATTTAGGTAGTTATTATCTTGATTTTGCTTTTGGTTATACGCTTATAATGAGTATTATTAAGCAGTGAAGTATACTTTTTATTGATATAATTTTATTTAAACGTTTGGTTGGCAAAACTAAAATGTATAACTGTTTTCAAAGAGAAATAACCATCCACTTCTAATGTATGATTTGATGCACGTTTAGTAATTTAATATGTGAGATTTAATTTTGTAGGTAATATAAGGATGATGCTCATTTAAACAACTCTTTGTTGATCAGGAAAAAATTATAAAATCAGATAATTGAAGCATTGGTCTTCCTTAGCTTAATGTTCTTAGGTCAATCAACTGGACAGGCGCTTTAATTAATAACTCCGTAATATTATTTCATATCAAATAAACAATTGACATCACGCCACTTTTGTTGTTACAGATAAAACTTGTATAAAATTATACACTTCGATACGAATAAATTAGGGGCATATTATATTAACACGTTAAATGTAATTAAACCATAAAGAAAGATAAAAGGTAATCAACAAAGACACCGCCAAGCATTAATCCATGATTTACAATTAATCGTAATTACAGAGTATCTATGTAACGCTTTAATTGGGGGCAATTTTAATTATCAATTCAAAATAAGTAAAATTTCAAACGAGTTTTACGGCACATCAATTAGTATACCGATAGTGAATAGTATATTTATCTTTATAATGGCAGTCTAGAATCATAATTAAGTGATAGGTAACTAGAATTCAAATAAAAATGTAGAAGAAAGAAGCCAGATAAAAGCAACAACAAATATGAAACTCACAAAAACAAAGAGCCCGATTTGACAGTGACAGTATTTAACCTATTTTTTAAGTTCTTTTAAATTATGTCAGTCTGGTGATAAAAAAAATAGTGAATTTTAATACTATGCTATTTGTAAAAGTTGACAAATTCTTCATATAGGTGAGCTAGACTTTATGGTGTCAGTAAACGGCAAGTCAGGTTATACTACAGAACTGTCAAATTTCCGCAGATTTTAAACCTTTTTATAATACATTGAGCATAGGTATGAAAATCTCATTCTGACATTTCACAAGTTGTTTGTAATCTGACGTTCGAAATGTCGTTTTCATTTGTATCTTTATGGTACTTAAAATGCTCAACTAAATGTCTACGTTGATTGTTTTAATAATAGCGAGAGGTAGCAATGTTTTTTTATATCGCTTATTAAATATTGTTTTGTATTGGTTTTTCATGTGTGTACCACTCTCCATCTTTGTCACTCACTGTACCTTTTACAGCTTTTAACTACTTCTAAGCCAAGTAGGTAACGGATTTCTATGTGGCTTTCACTGTCGAATAGATTTCTTGAAGTTAATTAACACCGATTTTAAAAATTCTTTTACCGATGAAAAGTTACATCATAAGCGGCTTTTATTTACGCGGGCGAGATCACTGGTTAGTTAATGTAATAGTTCTATAAATTTAGATAAGAAGTTTGAATAGCATTATAAATCTATAAATCTGCGAAATCAGAAAAGAGATTTTAATGTTTCTTAAAGAAATAATAATAAAAAATACGACTGCACTAATGATAGTACACCATTGAACCTCTCGAGTTAAGTATCGCAAGTTGTATGCTGCATCATAGCTATTTCTGAACGTTGACAATGAGGGGAGCGTTCATAACGAGCCTTACAAATGTCCACCACAATTCCAACAAACACAAAACTTAATTAAAGTGACACTTCGCATGCATAATGAAATGATTCACGCAGTGCAGATAAGGCCAATGCAGCTCCCAATGAGAATGCGATGTGTTTAAAAGACGACCAAGTATGACTTGTGAATTGGACTGCAGAGTTGCAGACGATTTGTGAATAGAGCATTATTTAATGTACGAATATTCTAGATACATTCAGTGCTACTTATAAACAAGGTTTAGCGTCAGAGTAAATTTACGCTAAAATTGCAATTTTAGTATTAGTCCATATTCATATTACACAGAGAATAAGCAAATTTACTACTTTCTAGAGGCAAAAATTACTCCCGTAGATGCTCGTACTAGGTTAACGTTTGTTAAGTCTCTGTTTAATAATCTGAATTTTGACTAATACTAAGAGCAGTCTCAGCGTAAACTTAATCCAACGTTAAACCTTGTTTATAAGAAGCATTGATTATGTTTACGATAATTGGCTTCAAAACTTTAATCGCCTTATTTTAAAACGAATACTAACTTAGATACCAGGTTTACTTATATCCGACCAAAAAGTTAACACGTTTCAATTTGACGTTTTTTTCTCTGTCTGTCAATTGGCTTTAGAAGGCCAATGGTTTAAATACTAACTTTTGCCATCGTTTTATAATAATGCGGTTAATAAATTAAAAGTAATGATGCTGAAAATAGATTAGGATTTGTCAAACGCTTGACGAATCTTCCGTCAGGTTTGGATCGATCCTACAGCTTTGTTTGACTCTAATTTTGTCATACTTTTAAATATATTTTTTTAATGATTTATTAAGAATAAAAATGATTGCATTTTATACAAAATGGTATCTGTAGAATCTTCATATTTGATAAGGCTTTTAAGATTGCGTTGAATATTAAAAAGCTATTTTATATTTAGCAGCAAAATATTTTTTAAAGTATTTGCAAACCATTTAAATACTACAATTATTGATATTAGCTTTTGGCTACAAAGTGAGTTTATTTTAAATAATTTATCAATTTACCCCATAACAAAAATGTAAACCACGAGAAGGCATTAATTACGTACCTTCGCTAAATTTTAATATTAAACTTCTTTTTAATGTTTCGTCTACGTCGTCTTTGTCGTTGAGGAAAAATTATATTTGTAGTCCAGTACTTGGATTTAGTATTATTTAATTAATTACAATCTATTTTAATCAATTGTTTTAGTCGACCCTTAAATCCAGAAAGTGAAGTTTTTCCTTTAATAATTCTGTTTCAACTGTAATGTTGGAGTAAAAAAAATATATTTTTAATCAAGATATTCAACTAAAAGATAAGGATAACACAATCTAGGTGAATCAAGAATTATTATGATTTTAAATTCATTTGCATATACGGTCTAATAAAATATTCAGATAGTCTAATAAAATTTTAATTAAAATAAAAAAAAAATCTTCGTTGGTGCAAGTGTTCAAACTTCTCTTTACAATGATGGTAGGCTTGAAGTGTGCCTTAAGCGTTTTCGTTGTGGATGGACCTTAAGTCAGGTGTTTACGAAAATAGAGTATTGCAGTTACTAAGCGATTAAAGGCTTGAAGAGGTTTATGGACGCTAAAAATTTACATTGTCTTCATGCTTTAATTAAGCTATTATATTTGCCTGATAATAATGTCTGCTTCTTCCATTGAGTGGACTTCTTCAAAATTATAGTTAAGAAGCATAAAAATCAACTTACATAATGTTTCCATATTAATTAATATCCAAATGTAAGTTTTTATTGAGACGTTAATAGTCAGGGTCCCAAACTTGGATTGTATGTTGGGTCGCCATTTAAAAAAGGTTCAGAACCACTGACGAAGTTAGGTATTAATAATTTAGTCGAATTTTACGAGCTAATTAGCTGACGCATAGATAAGTACGATATTTTTCTTTCGCTTCCAGGAACTTTAAAATTGATTCATATTTATTTAATTATTACTGAACGAATAGGTTTCATGATAACGTAATGAAATTAATCACATTTTCTCGCATTTCACGTAGGCAATAACCTCTTATCGATTGGGTTACTATCGATTATTTAATAGCAAATATTAAAGATAACCGTTTGGACATTCATCGATTATCGCTAATTATTGGGAGATAACCAGCTTTATTACGAGACTGGAGTGGCTTGACAATATATCAACTTAATGTCATAGAAAAAAAGGGTGTTTCTTTTAATTTTTTTCATCATATTGAATTATCTACATAAATTGTCAATGTTATTGAAATCTTTAAGTCACAAATAAAAATTAAAACGAAATTATAAGTAAATATTTTTTTTATTTGTAATAAAAATGTTGTTTTTTTTTTGTTTCATTAAATATCGTTGTAACGTTAGTGAATCACCCTAATATAACAATGGCGGTTAGAACATAAACGGTTTTGGTTCGATATCAGCAGATAGGTTGGCAATATATGACTGATTATTACTTGTTAACATTGTCTTGTATCAGCAACGCCAGTTTACCGATAACAATTAATACAAATATTATTAGATAATTTAACTTGTTAATACTAAAATGACATTTTATTTTTCCGTTTTCCATCTCGTTTAATAATTAGAAACTTATGTTTTGTCTTCTAAACCGATATATTACTATATTAGACAAATTCACGTAATTGTTTATAGTATAAAAGCAGTTGTGTTATGGATAATGTATCATAATCGACTCAAGATAGTATAGGAAATGTTTCCTTAATACTCCATAAAACCTGTGTAGAAATTAACTTCAGTAAAAATAAAATCGACTATGAACTCACATTTGACATCCACATCGCTTTGTCAGCTCCCATAGATTTGTGAGACAAAGTTCGGTCATTAGATTTGATTTTTTATTTTTAATAGAAATAGATTCATCTACTGGACCAATTAAAAAAATGCTTTTATAATGCATTTATTAAAAATTTATTTATTCCGCATGAAAAAAGACTTCTTTTCTCATATAAATTGGGGCGGTAGTTTACTATAAAATATAATTTGTAACATATTTCATGATTAAATTATAGGCACTATTTGTGTTTTCATCTATAACAATATAAATAGGATATATTTGATTGTTACTTCGTTTATTTGAGTGCATTATTCTAAGGTTCTAAGACTGGACTGACTATATAATTTCTTTCATCTACTGGATGTGCAATTATATGAAAGTGACATAGGTTATAATTTACGTGTGCGAATTTCTGGGGTAAAAGCTAGTATTAGATATATCCATAGTGTGGTAAACATAAAAATACATTTTAAATTTAACTCGGATGTGAAAATTTACATAGCCGATGTAAATTATTATATTTTATGATTTTTAAGAATTACATAGCCGATATATATTTTATGATTTTTAACGAGATTTTCCTCTTTGAAAAATCCGAATGGTTTTGAAATCTTCGAAAAGGGAGGCGCTATGTCAACCGCGTGCCTCAACCGCGTGGTATGCGCCGTTGGCATTATTCCATCACAATTTTAATGAAGTATAAAGAAATAAAATTTTTTTATTTGGTAGACAAAATAAATGAAGTTTAAATTTAATTCGATAACATAATTAAGTTCCTGTCGAAATATTTAAACTAAGATTTAAATTTTACCTAAACTAATCTAAATACCAGTAATCCTATCTTATCTATACGAACATTACTAAGTTGCTAATTTTATTTGTTTGTTGGGGATGATTTTCGGAAAAACTAATTCGTTCATGAAAATTAATTAATCTATGGGAAGCTACGTCATACGCGGATGACAAAGGCCAAATAGCGGGAAAGCAGCTAATATAGCACGTAAATGATATTATGCATAAACTGACCATTTGTGAATAGACGGGCAAATGGACCAAAACCATTTACGACTACAAATCTGAAAATCAAGATCGCTTATGTAATTAGTGAACAACAAAAAACTTTTTAATTAGTTAAATAAATATAGTTTAGATAACAAACTTTTTAGTCGATGACAAGACAGTAGTTTTTTGTAAACAAAGTGAGGAAAAATGTTGGATCGGCGTACAGTCTAGTGCGTCGACATTCGCGCTCGGAATAAGGCGGCGGGCAAGTTCGACGGCTGGCCTTGGGGGAACCAGTCTCGCGTCCGAAACACCTCTCGGCAATTATTCAATAAGACAAAGGCATCATTCCGCCCGTATACGCCGCGCGGTGAAATGAGCGCCGAATCCATTTTTCCCTAATTAGTCGATCTCACCTGTGAGTGACTCGTTTGTTACGTTAAAGATTTATATTCTAAATTTGAAAAAAGATTGTTGGTACCCACGACTTGCTTTTTTGTCTATGATCGGTATCATTTAAGAAAATTATAGGCTGAAGATTCAAATTTAGGAGGACTATAACATAAAGGAGGTTACATATACGATAAAAAAAAAATTCCAATATAGCTTTTAGTGTAGTGTATGATATTGGACGATATTTATGTTGATGCACTTGTGAGCAAATAATTGCTTTGTGATAAGTCAAATTAAGATTCTTATAAAAAAAACAATAATTGCCGGGTATGTCGAAATTGGGGCCAAATTAGTGTTTTATGAAAATTGTTAATAAAGTTTGCCGCGTTAATTAAAAAGTAGGTAATAAATTTGAGGTAGGTACTTATAATAAAAATGTATATAAATCTTATAAATGACATTGCAATTTATGTTGAGGCCAAAAATATCAAAATATATAGTAAGAATCATAACATTGAATTCTGAAAACACTAGAGTTCTAAGTTTACAGTTACGACATTGGACGGAGACCGTTTTAACGCACGTGCGCTTAGAAATACGCCCTTCTATCAGCCAGACAATAAAAAAACCTCTGGCACGAGCCTCTGAAAAATATGCCATGAAATTTGATATGGAGTACCTTTATTTTTTTTTATTGAAACTGCCGCTTCGTTTTCTCCCGACGCATTGTGTGTCCTAGGCGCGAGCCAAACGAAATATTTCAAATGCAAATCGTGCTAACGCCATGAATGTAATAGTTTGTCGTGCTATGCGCACGCGTCGCACACCGGAAACAAATTATCATAACCATATAAGCGCGCACGGAGTTGACGAAAAATGTTATTGATGTCACACACACTTTGATAAATAGCGCTAAAGATGAAAATGGAGTCGAAAACGATGTCCGTTGGATCCACAGTCGTCTCGTCTATGATACAATTCTGACAATAAAGTAATAGAGATTTCGTGAAAAGAGTCTCAACGATTTTTATGCGACACTATACTTCTTGCTGTTGACCGCTTTCATTAGTGTAACGGTCCGAACGGACATTTTTGTTATCAATAAAAAATAAAAAACTTGTCATTATTTACAAATGAATAGATATCAATATCGCAATCGAACTCGGTGGAAATTAATAAACCAGTTTTTATTCACATTTCGTAATTCGAACAGAGCCATAGATTTGAAATCGATTTATTTGAGGACGCCATGTTTGTTGACATTCGGTTGAAGTCTGTAACGGACTGTATCGAAGCGGAAACTCATAGAAACTGTGTATAGAGTTGAAAAAATATAAGTATAACAACGTGCTCGTTCGATCGCAAGCCGGGCGAACTGTAGATCGTCGTGAATGGCCACACGTGTCGGGCGTGTTGTAACGGCTCTTTTGGCCAATGGCGAAAATAAACAACAACAAACAAACAATTTCGACGGACACGAAGTATTTCTGTTCGTCGCCGGGAAAAAATACGAGCTCGACTCTTTGACCTGTCACACGAAATGATATCTAGTGATTCATTGATCGATTGCGCAATACCGAATTTATGTCCTATCTAGGGTTGCAAATGCCACTATTGACTAATTTCTTTTTTTTTCTAATTTTTATTTGAGACGCTAATAATGTGTCTGCGCTATAACATTCTATTTATGTACGTGAGTCACGACTATTACTGCTTGTTCATTATTATCAGCCAATTATGTATAAGGGGACCGTTGGCGTTTCTTGTGAAAAGCAAACGCACAGAGAGAACGACTGCTAAGCATATGATTTTTTTCTATAATTAGAAGTATATAGGGAAAATAGATCAGTGCCGGATTAAGCCAGAGCGGGGCCTGCAGCAAACTTTTTTTTGTAGCATATGCCAGTGTATAATTGAAATAAAACAAAATTCTTTTTTAATGATTTGTAACATTTTATTGTATAAGTAACCGCCAATACAACTGTTTTGACAAAATCATGGTACGTTATGGATTTTCAAAAAATTATGGACATTTTTCCAATCACCTAATATAAGATATCGCGATGACGATAACGAATAGTTGGTATTGATTCCAACTTTGCAAACGAAATAGAAAAATCATCCTTTCCTTTCCAAATAACACAACACATCTAATCTGTGAGATGAGTTTTATTTATCAGTTTATGTTTATACTTAAAAGTATGAATTTAGGCAGAAGATTGGCTAATTTATTTTTTACATTTTTTAACACTGACTTGAAAAAATAATTTATTGCCAGACTATATATAGCGGGGCTCCCATTTGCTACTTTTGCTACATGGCCAATCCGGCACTGTAATAGATCCTAACTCTACCACGCTGGTCCGATGCGAATTTGTGAGTGCTAACGATTATTAATGCAGGAAAATCTAATAAATTCACTTCATATTGAAAATCTTAGATCGAGTACCTACGTTATTCGCTATGGCATTGATCTCATATTTTATTATTAAGTGCTGCTCTCTTAAATTTAAGGAAGGCAACAAAATATAACTATAATGAATATATAATTTTTTTTAATACAAATATAATCTTCTTGGTTGGTTGGCAACCCTACTTAAAGTATAAGGATAATATATACGTATCAATATTTTCAATGTTATAATAAAGTACAAAACATTAGGTATCTAATAATAACAAACACTAAGTTAAGAATATTCATCAATTAAAAAAAGACTGGTTTCTAAAATTTCATATGTTGATTGAAAACTTCAACGTCTAAAATTTTTATGCAACATAAAGTTTAAATACAGATGAATCACATTCGACCTGCGAAGTTTCAGGTCATCTTATTATTGGAGACGTATTATGTTCCGTTGGCCTATCTGAAATCTGTAGAATGATAAACACCATTGTGACTGGTTAATGTCATGTATTTAGGTGAAAAGACATCGTCCTCGTACACGAGTCAGCAAGTGGTGGCGAAAATTATCGTTTGGTCTGTTTTCAGAATAACACAATTTTCCAGCCAAAGATATTTGAAATTTTAGATTTCCATTAATAAATATCATCGACATTAGAATGATCGAGTTTTAAGGGAACTTAATAAAAACAAGGTACACTATAGTGATACCGTAAAAAAGTATGATTCTAATGTAAATGACCATGAAATCTCAAAGCGACATACCAATCAAGCGATGTTAATGAAATTAATAAACGTTTGCGACATGTATAAATCGGCAAATTATATAAAACAACACTGCTACGATACTCAGCTCTCATTTTATATCTTGGAAAATTCTCATTAATGCGTGCCTAAATATAATTTATTTATTTTTTCTCACTATTGTTTGATAGGTCTCAATATGTACAGGCAGTACTTATAAGATTATATTCCCATTAATTTAAAGAGTTACAAGGTTCTGTTTTATAAGAAATCCAGATTTCAAGGGATGTCGATAGCATCACCCCAATTTGATTTGATTATTATAAAACTTAGACAAATAATATTGTACAATGTATTTAACAACATAGTCCAAAAATTAGGAAATCTGACAAACAAATTCCGTATTCCCTTTCCATAGTTATTAATACTAGCGATTTTATCTTTCACAAATGGGGAAAAACAAGTGAAAATAAATCTATTTACGTTACTTCCCCTTTCCACTAAGCTATCTCTTGTCCATCTCAACGAGCCGTCACGATGGCCCTTATCAACGGGCTTGATGAATCGTACAAAGCTTTCCAATGACGTAATTTCACTACCGCCCGATAGATGGCGTTAGTTAAAGTATCAATTTATTAATGTATTCAGATTTTTTTATTGATATTATTTAATTCAATCTAATATAATTTCTGAAATTAACAGTAATTTTCATTATCAAAAATTGTCTTAATTAATGTAATTAACTTAATGTAGATGAAGGCTATATATCTTCCTTATTCCAATGTAAGGTAGGTAAATTACGGTTTGATAAGCTAGATGTCATTTCATATAACTTAAAATATTTCACTTCATCACGCATAATGGAAATTGAAAACATAATAAGTGCCTAGTCTATTATCAAAAATAAATTTAAAAAATAAAATCATTTAAACTTTCGTCGATAATTTCAAAATTAGATAATGTTACTTATCCACGGAGTCTATGCAGTCTTGTTTTTTCACAGCATATTAAAATTGCTAATGTTTAACCTAGAGTCCGTTTGTATAAATTACCTGTCAAGATTGCGAATACTAAAAAAATATTTAAAGAACACGGTAAAACATCGCTTATCGTTGACAATGGCTCTTTTATTTATTTTTTAAATATCATTGAAATTAAAATTTTAATTAATGTTAATCAATGCAATTATTCAGATCGCCCCTTCTTTTGAACTCTCATTCGGTTGAATTTTTATCCATTACTTTTATTAATGAGTAGCTGTTTTTCTGCGACTTCACCCGCGTAAATTATACACTGTAGATATATGTTCTAGCTTCCTGTAGATGAAATAATTTTTCAAATCGGTCAAGTAGTTTTCGAGCATAGTTAATACAAAAAAAAAACAAAAAAATCTTACCTCTTTGTAATATTATTATAGACAAGGCGACAAAACAGTGGATATCACATCAAACTGTTTGCTATTAAGCATAAATTAGTAAAATGTTATTATTAACTAAGAAGAATCTAATCTTAAAACAATGACTGTCGAAATTAATATATGTAGGAAGCACTTTGTTTTTTACAATCTGCTTATTGACAAAGTTTTGCTATCATTATACTGTGTAGGCAGTATGTACACATATGTTTAAACTGCATCTCGTATAAAAAAAGCATCAATACATGGCGCCATTGTTAGTAATGTTATTCGCACCGATCTCTTGCACCTACGCACCTAAATCAATTATCAGTTCAAGCTTGTAATAAATTAAATACGGTTTGCAATCGACGATATCGATCTAAGGTCGTATTGATTAATGGAACGTACTGTCCCGAATATAGAGCGCTCGATGTAAGAGCGGGAAAATGATCTCGGGACGCAAAATGGCCGCCCTCCATGCAGCAATGCGCTCACGCATTTCATTGTTTTAACTGGTTCGAATTTTGAATTCATCATTTTTATAAGTTTGTCATCGTGGCGACGGTTTTATGATACGATTGCAGACTGTTACGATCTCAGAATGAGATAGTCGAGGAGATTTTTGTAATATATGAATAAATTAAATTACTTAGATAGATATCAATTTTGATTTAGAGTCAATCCTATACAATTTAGAAGTATAGTACCTATTCGTTTCAAATGTTTTATTTATAAATATTTGTTGTATATAAGAGTGTCTAAATTTCTTAATGTACTACTATCTGGATATTGACTGAATTAGACAAAAAATAGTATACTGAAATTTTCGTTAATCAAGTAACTAATGCACGATAAATGCACTTATGTCCCAGTTTTTGAACCATATATGAGACGTCCCAGACGTAAGGTATCTTTTGCAATAATGATGTGATTTACAGAGATTTCTCTATTTAAGTACCTAAGTAATTAAAACCCTTAAATGATTGACCTTTATGCTTTCCAAATCTGTAATTTTAAATTCTTATATGAAAATTTTCTTACATTGTGGTTGAGATTGACCCCACAGGTTTGCTTGTGAATTATTAAAATAATTCGATTTTTTTAAACGATAACTCATTAGTTTCTGCATACTTAAATTATAGGTCTACAATTAGTAATTCAATTGACTCATAAAACAGTTATTTTAGTAAAAACGTATTTCAATCTACTTGCCTATTTTTTTATATCAGTTATATTATAACAGCAAACAAACATTGAACGCCTTAATCTATATTCATATCCACAAACCAAATTGCACATAACCTCTAAAATTCATTTTTTTTATGCCCACATCAACTGTTAACAGTTTACTTGGAATATAAGTACTTGGATAACCTGTGACCTGTCGAGGTCTGCATTGGATTAGTGAACCGTAAATCTATAAAGAAATAAATTTATCATATGTAAACTCACTTTTGCATAATTTGATATTTATACTTTATTTCAATTATTTAGCGTAATGTCATAAATTAATGTTTTCTTTCAATAGGTAATACAAAATTATGATATAAGAAATTATAGCGTGTCGTAAAAATACCTAAAAAGAGTTTATTTTTAAGATGAATTTTTAAATATTAATTTGTTTTTAGATAAAATATAGCCTATTGAAAATATAAATTTCAATACACTTATGTAGTCTTACATAAAATTTTAGACACTGAAAAAATTGACAAACTGAGCGATTTAAGCACAGAAAAACTAATAACCCAGCCATCAATAACTAGTGAAATTTTAATTGGACGTTATCTACGTAGGTAATAATTTCTACCTAATAGTAATAATTTCTACAGTAAAAAATTACACCTATTTTTCCACTTACATATGATTGAAAGTATATGTAAATCAAGATATCGACAAGTAAAAGTTTTATATTGTGATCGGATCAACTGTCAGATATTTACAAAAACCAAAATGAGAATACAGAGATTAGAAAATGTACATCTTCTAAAAAAATATCAACCGCGTAACTTGAATCTTTTTATGTTCTAAAATTAAAATTGGTTAAAAGTGAGTAAAATTACGTTCTTTGTAACATCAGAATAAATGTCAGCATTTTCTTATTAAATATAACGGAATCTTATTGGATTTTGCACCTAATGTATTAAAAGTTATTTTTCCAAACAAGCATTTGTGTAAGTAAAATATTTCAGATAAAATGTTTTTATGGACTACAAAATGTAACTATAAAAATTTGGACCGATAGGTGCATAAAATAGATTATTGGATGGTAGGTATATGTTTCGCAGGCAGTTCTGTATTAGTTCCGGCACACATGAAGAGGGTACCTTTATATTTCAGTGAGTTTATCAAATTTCTAACAAAATCAATGAAATATATGTTCATATAAAATTTAAACAAATGAATTCTCGAAGAGAATACAGTTGAAAACGTAAAAATACGAGAAAACTTTACTTTCCGAACTTTGACAGTTGAACCGATTTTCTAACTCCAAATTGGATAATAACCGAAAAACAACAACAAATTACACTTCCTATGAGACTCATACAAGAAAAACATAAAGTAAATATTGACCTGTGAGCATCGCCCGCAGAAGACTGCTAAGCTAGTATCTGCGGCATAGCATAAGCACGCACAGTCACTTTTGCACTTGTCCAGTATCCAAAAAAAAAAACAACAATTAAACTCGAACAGCACTTGAGGTGTCAGTCAGATCACAAGGAACTATGTAGTCACACCATAACACCCACTGAACTGTTAATGAGGAACTTGAATGTTGTGTTGGTGTTGTGTCGTTCGGATTGTTGTTTGCGCGACGCGCGCGACGCTTCGCTGTCAACGATCGCCGGCTAACTGCGCTGCCGGTCGCTGCGGCCCCCCGCCCGTCGCCGCGTACCCCCCGCGCGCCTCACGGGGGCGGGGCCGGCGAGCGAGTCGAGGCGAGGCGAAAGCTTAATTACGCTCAGCGGCCGAAGCGAGACGGAGATAGAGAGTGGGCGCGAACTATTAGCACGCGGAGAGCGGGACGACGCGCGTCTTAAGTATTTTGTATAAGTAATGAGAGAAGCGGGCGCGGGGGGTCGCATCTCCCGCCAATCTTTAATGTTGATTACGCCGCCGCCTATGTGCGCCCCTCATTAACGCTCGGCCACGCCTTGATTTAATTATGCTCTCGCTTAATTGTATGGCGCTATTCGATTGTTTTTGTCCGAATGGCGAGAGCTCGGACCTGTATTTGAAGCTTTCGCTTGTCCGACGATTGTCCCGTCACTATTTTAATTGGCTCTTCACATTTTTATTTGACAGCCAATGTCGAAGTAAAATATCCATTATGTACAAAATCACAAATTTCACGATTGCTGTATGAAACAGCATTGTGGTGACATAATTTTTTTTATAAATGAAAATTATTTTTTAGAGAAAAGGATATAAATTACTTTAATAGTAGGTAATAATAGAAAACTAAGATTAATTATAGGTATGTCAAGTCTAATAGTGATCAAATTCATATTTTCTTATAATATAAGTAACATTCAGTATCAAGTTCATTACTGCTTGAATTTCCTATTTACAGAACAAACGTAATTTTTCAAATTCACTTCTGCCTATTAAAAAATATCCTTATATTGGTTTTAATTGACAGGCTTTGTACCTACTTCTTCGTTGTACTTGGATACCTAATTCTATCACATTATTGAATTAATAAAAAATCGAAATAACCTATGATAATAAACGAATGATTTTTTCAGTACAAACATTTGTTTTATTACGTGTAATAAAAACAGCTAAAGCTCGAAGCTTCTAAAGATTTTTTTTTTTAAACTTATTTATAACAGTTCATGCAATTCGAAGCTATTTCAATAACAACCATGTATATTTTTTTGTTAATAAGTGATGTGTTACTAACCACATTACCAGCATTTACCTTATCGAACGCTTTTATATATCTACCTACATTAGGTATAAGTAGTAACTTAATTTACTTATCTGTTTTAGTTCAACAGAAACTAAAATAATTGCTTTGAAGATTTCTTTGAAGATTTACAATTTATTTTTTTGGGTTTTCAATTAATTTAACTGAGTACCTACATACATCAAAAGAAAATCAATAGGAATTAAGTACTTTTTTTTTCATATACCTAATCTTTTACATTAAAAACTATCTACGGTTAGACTTCAATTTTCTCCAAATAATTTTTAAGTTAAATATTAAATAGTTTTCTTGATGAAAAATCCGCAATCAAATTTCATTTTTAAATTAAACATTCTTTAAAAAGTATTTATTGTAAGAATAATTACCAAATGATTATACAAATGACAAAATAAGAACAAAAATATAATAGGTACTTCAAATTGTAATAACTTTATCAATAATAATATGGAACTAGATACGATAACGTTATTATTTGATGCCAATAGATGGCGTTGTTATAAGGGACAAAATATATTTATTTTCATTGATTCAAATGCTTATATCCCGACCACTTATTTATTTAAGAAGATTTTGTTTCATAAAAAACTAGGCATTATTTAACTCTTTAAAACATTATTTATGATATTTAAGGTTTGGTAAAATAAAGGAAAGTATTAAATAATGATATTTAAACTATTGCATGACATTCGGCGTTAGAAACAAAAGTTAGCTAACAAAAAAATTATTTCACGCGCTTTTAATAAAATTAAAAATATTATAAAGGAAATAATATGAAAGGTAGGATATTTAAGTAACACCTACCGAACATGCCAAATATCTAAATACCTACCAACTGGGTGACATCAGTGGCGGGTTAAGGGCGTGAGGGTGAAGGGGGCGATAAAATTATTTTTCATTAAAAATAAATCTGCTTAGGTATTTGTTTAATAATAATTTTCAATTCAAGAGTTAATTAAACTTGATTGCATTTATAAATTTGATACTAAAGTGGTATCGAGGATCAGTGTATAGCTCAAATAATTTATTAAGTTTCAAAAATGATTTAATCGTTATATTTGATATAATAAATATTGTTTATGAAAAATGCTTATGTCAGTCCCGTTAGGTCCTGGGTAGCCTAGTGGTTAGAGCAGTCGCCCGCATTGGGAAACGCCATGGGTTCGAGTCCTATCTCAGAGTGCCATTTTTCAATAATAATAATTTTAACGACCAATTTCTATAACAGCGTAAGCGAGAACAATTTTTTTATTGTAGGTCATAAGTCTGTTTTTACATTATGAAATTTTTTTTATATAAAAAATATGCTTTCTCAAATTACTGTTACCTATCTATAAGTTATATTCAATTACGAAATGCATTGCATCTGACTGATATATGTACCTATACTAATAATATAAAGAGAATAGGCACGATTGTTTGTATGAATCGAATAGGCTCCAAAACTATCGGATCTTTTACCAACAGAAAGTTATCATACACGCGCGACATTGGGTATGATTTACGTGAGTAAAGTCGCGGTAAAACAGTTTGTATTCAATAACATAAAAATGGACAAAATATATGAAAAATAATATTTATACTTAAATAAATAGTTAATGAGTGCTCAAAATCCAATATCTACCTATCGAATTCGTAACAAAATAATATTACAAGTCGCTAGTGGGAGAAGATAAATAGGTGACATTCATAGAACCTAAATAGGGGTAGAAAAATCTTTAGCTTTTTCAAAACTTCTGTATCATAAAACCAACAAAACCTAACTATTAAGCAATATATAATGGATTACAGTTTTTTTCTATATAGGTACTACACAAGTTTTCCCGCCACTTCGGTTGCGTAAATCATTGCTTATATAATATAGATTCGTAAAGTACACACAATAGCACAATAGATGAATTCTGCTTGGTTTTATTTTAATAAAGTTATCAAAAGTTTCAAATTAACTACGAAATCCTGAAAGTTAAAGTCGAATTAAAAAAAATATCTTGTTAATATTCAACCTTTGAGAGTATTAGGTAAGTACCTTTATGAAACATTTAGCTTTATACCCTCAATGCACTAAGTTAAAAAAAAGGTTAAAAATTTAATAGATCTGTATAAACAGACGTACGTACTGTTTGCTTTTAGCTATTTGTTTCTTCTAACTTTCCTAAATAAATATTTGTGAATTCAATATAAACCGTAACTATCGACATTATATTTTTATATATTTGTTTTATATATAGAAAAAAAAAATGAAATAAAATCATTCTTAGTGTAAAAAAATGATTTATCACTAAGAAGTTTTAATTTAATATTACCATCACTATTATTTACACTAAAATGTCTGAAAGATACTCACATGATGTAATATCTATAGCTCTTGAGTTAGAACGTAAAACCACAATTTTCACAATACATATGTATTATATAACACTACACAGAAACAATACACGTTCTTAATAACACTGGTGCGCAAAAAAAAGTTCGCATACTAAAGTGCGAAGTGGACATAAATAAATAAATGTTTCCCCCAACATTAAAAGCTTGCCACCCACTGCGCAGGAGCACAAAAAACGAACTGTCTCACTACCTGTCCATTCGAATAGGTTATAGGCAATATCTTGCTTTAATAAGAATATGACCGCCATATTAGCATAGAGGAACGCGAAGGAGTCCAGTTTTAGCATAACTGATGGCTAACATATTCTCGCATAGTTAATTGTGAGACGGGTCCTTTAAATGGTGTTAAGTAACTTTAATTTATATTTGGCAACATTAATTCCAAAAAAAATTTTTTTTTATACATTTTTTTTTCAAATGTAGCCTACTTTGTGAACAGTGCCATCTTCGTAGTTGTTTCATAATTACTACGTCGCGAGATGTCGTATAAGTACTAAGAAGAAACCGCATAGAAGTTACTCACGGAGTTTCTCTTCATTTTAATGTGTGATTACCTCAAATAAGGTGATTGGAGGAAAGGAAAGCTATGTAAATGGTCAATAATACTAAAACAATTAAATCTGTATTCTCTGATAATATATTTTATTTAAAATTTGTCACATATCCAGCTGAATGGTACAAATAAATCGTGAGTGGGAATTAGATCATTGTTATAAGCTTGAAATTTATATTAGATAAATACCCTTGTACCTACTATTTTATATTCAAGTTAAAAATTATGGGTAATTAAAAAACTACATAATAATATAGTCATAGTCATACTGCACCTTTGAAGATCTTATCTTCAAAATGTAGTCTTTTACAGACTCTTTACATTCTACGATAAATTGTCAATAAAAGTAGTGCTATTATAAATGCCTCAAAATTTGAAATTTTTTTAATTAAAAAAAAAACAAATAGGAATGAAATAGATATTAAAAAAGGTTGAATACGCAGGTTGTTAATAAACTGTGAAGTGTGTGTTCTTACAGATTTCGTTACGTTTATGGTTTTCGTAAATGTGAAATCTGTACTAATATTATAAATAGGTAGTTTCTAATTTTGTTTATTGGGGGTATCTTCGGAAAAACTAATCCGATTAGCTGTATATCAATAGTCGATTGCTTTATGCTATAGTTTGCGCGTGCAATGTCCTGGCAAACAGCTAGTTACAACTTAAAATAAATTAATTTAAAAAGGTTTTGTTATTTCCATTTTCAATAGAAGTTTTATAAACAAACGAACCGATTGTAATATTTAAAGAAAAGTCTAAAAGTGCGAAAAAGATACATAAAATAATACACACTCATCGAACATCATACTATTTGTACAAATTATCATGACACCAATTTCGTCCATTTTCGAAATACCAATACGACAAACGCAATTTTTCGATAATAATTTATGATACAACCATGGGATACAACGGAGACAGGAGCTAACATTTCCTCAGATACATAGATAGTCTTTAAGAATATGATTTAACAAATTTATGAGAACGATGAGGAATATTGGTGCGCCGACATATGGAGTAGGCCATCTGTTTCTAACGGGATCCAATGTCAATACCTTGACAGTAATTTTCAAAGAGAATTTAAACCACCACCACCACCAGCCCTATTACGTCCCCACTGCAGGGGCTCAGGCCTTCCTTATGGATGGTTAAGGAGGATGGGCCATGACCCTCCACGCTGGCCCAATGCGGATTGGAGGGTATTGACGACTGCAAATGCAGCCGGGACCAACGGCTTAACGTGCCTTCCGAAGCACGGAGTAGCTCGAGATAATAATTTTTTGGTCACCCATCCTGTGACCGACCCTTGCGAAAGTTGCTTAACGACTACGATAGCGGGCCGCGGCGCTTATCCACTACGCCACCGAGCTACTCTTAAACAATAGCAGAATTTAAACAATACGTTTTAAAAGACGGGGCTCCCATATAACAATTCTAACATGCAACGCTTGGCAACGCTAAAGTTTTATAGAAGTTTTCACCAACCTAACAATATCAATTTATCTATGTATCAATGCTACAAACATAAGAAATACTAAATAGTGATGTCAAAAGAGAATTTATCGATAATAATGATTGTTTTTGTGGAAATCATATTAATTTAAAAGGGTGCTTATCATTCGTTTTTTTTTTTTTTAATATAATATTAATTTAAAAGGGTGCTTACTACTTATTCGTTTAGTGTTTAACTTTGGTCATAATTACTATGATTTTCTGAGGCTGTAACAGAGGCTGCGTTTTGCTACGTCGAAGCATAATATACAAAGCCTAAAGATATCACCTTCGACGTATCCTTATATGAAAATTCTGATAATATTGACCTGACATAAGAAATATCAATAATAAAATCTAAGTAGACCCATAACTTGTGTTTATTTACTTGTATCAATATTTATAAAAAAATAATCATTCTTACCCACAAAGGTATGTACAGTAGACACTACTGTAGATATTTTTTTACTATAGTCTTTGCCAGCAAGTGCTTCCCACATAAGTACATTATTTTCTTAATGAAGTACTTCTATAGGAATATATGCTAAATCTTCATTGCCGATTACTTTAACCCATAACTTACAGATGAAAAAAAATCGATGTTTTACTTTTGTTTCTTCCATTACTAATTTCCAAATAAGCTTAAAAGACTAAATTCTAAATATGTAGTAGTAGTTGTTGTTGTTTCGTACACGGGACAGGCGAAGGAACTTAGACATATTGCCATATCTTAAGTGTGAATTTTAAATTAAATATATATTTGGTAATAAATGATTTGTTTAGTAAATAAGAATATTTAGTAATTACATATTTGATTATTATTATCTTACCGATTTTTTCTAATCGTAAACAGGCCATAAAAAACCCTTGCCCTTTTCGCAATTCGACACTAGTCTACATACTTCACAGTGTAAATCATCGCATAAATTCTATTAGAAATAATATTAAATTAGCTTTGTCTCCCAACACACAAATAAACATTTAAATCAATCAGTACGTGAAAATTTTAGACGACTTTCTAAAACTAAGATCAAAGATTAGAGTTGAGATGTAAGTTTTCGCTTGGACATCTATATATGTACTAACCCCCGTATCTGTAGTCGAAAGAAGTCATTACATGAGAATATGTTAAAGCTTTACCAAATAAACAAGAATTTGGGTGAAGTGAGAACTGTTAATAGACTTATGTAGTTTTACCAAATAAAAAAGAATTTGAGTGAAGTGAGAACTGTTAATAGTTAGTCAATAGAAATAATACTCTATTAAATTTCTCATCTATTGTTTAAAAATATTTGCTTAAGTTATGAAATTTTCTCCAGTAATTACTTCTTTCGACTATAGATATGAGTTCATTTATCGAATTGCACAAATTCGGAGACGTGGCCGCAGTCGAACGGGTACGCATCCTAGAGTATTATTGTTCTGTGGGTACGCGTTCGACTTAAGCGTTTGGAGTTTATTCCTATACATTTATAATCAACCTCAAAGTCATCTGTTAGAGTCGTGATTAGATAAGCGTTGAAATACATTTTATATGCACCTAATAAAGTTATTTACAGTTTTACTGAATTTTAATTATAAGCGTATTTGAAGCTGACATTCTTAAGCCTGATGAAGCACGACGGAAATTTTTCGATTTGAATGAATACCTCAGATTGCTGTTTATGGAATTTCAGAAAGTTTATTCTCAGTAGTTTAATTTGCTACTTTATTTTTGTTTAATATTGTACAATATAATTGTTTACAAATGTAATCAAAAGGTAGTAACGTAATTAATAATAATAATAATAATAATATTTATTTAACCATAAATTAATGAAGTTATATACAAAGCTTATCAAAAATATTGATATAGTAATTATTTAAAATAAACCTTGCAGCCATCATCAAACTAGGTTGTGAACCTGAAACATCGGTATATGGCGCCTCTAACCTCGGTATATCCGAGGTAACAGGAACAGGGAATCAATGTATTACATTACATATTTGTGTTATTTAAAATGTTGAATTTTAGCAACAATAAACTTCAGTGTAACAAACTAATCTAACAGTTATGCAATATTGAAAATAATTTATACTAAAATATAGAAAAGAAAAGAAGTCCTCTCTGTGTGTAATGTGAGAAATACATGTATGAGTGTCGAGAGGGTGTATAGTTAAGTTATATTATAACTGGTAACATATTAAATTGTGTAGATAAATAAGATCGGGGAGTATATTGACATCCGCAATGATACCCAAACTCAGAAATTTGAACAAATTCCAAGATTATATGCTACCACATATCACCCAATAGTTTAATTAAAAAAATATAGTTTTAAATACTCGTGGATTAGGTTTATGGAATAAGTATTTTGCCGTAATCGTAAATGCAAGACTCCCACAGAGCGTTTACGAGCGAGCGACTACTCTTATTCCACCAATCTAACGATACGAATTTCAATACTACCAATAACAAACTTCTCTAAACTAGGTATAGAGAACGATTTTTTGTATGGAATGGTGACAGACTGGTTATTTTAGTAAATCATATCTCTCTGGCTACTTCAAAACGTGTTATCAATAGTGAATTAAGTAAAGAGTAGTTACAGATATTCTGAATTCATACGTCTTCTACCAGATTTTTTTTTTTATAAATTTAAGTATGCGGAACATTTTGTCATTCAGCTTTGTTGTCACTTCGCCATTTTCTATTTCAACCCGTAATGCAATCCGATATTTTTTTTTGCAAAAAACCATGATTTGGTTTAATGTAGATTTCAAAGATATTTGCTATCGAATGTAGTTTGTAGGGAATTAATCTTCGGAAATACTGATACGATATGAAATTTTTTCACGACATATAAACTGTTTTTATATTTATTTTTGGTCTTGTTACAGTTTTGTTTTTCTTTTTTCTTTTAATACCGTAAATAAATCAAGTTCTCAAGCTTAGTCAGCCTTTCGTTCATTTGCATAAGCATCGAACCTGTCACAAGTTTTCAGGCTGCAACAATGTTAGTCAGACAAAATACTCAAAACGTAGCGATTTAGTAACTAACTAAGTAACATTCTCGTATTTTCATTAGTTAGCTACATATTACGATCAAATTATGAGCATTTCGACTGTTTTAATTACAGAGTACCTATCTACATGTATCATCATCATCAGCCTATTCATGCCACCATTGCAGGGTGCAGGTTTTTTGGATGGAACAAACGAAAACATCAAATCTTTTCTCTTTCTAATATCAGTATAGGTTAACGATTAAAAGCTATTTGGGACCTATGTGAGTATCATTCTTAATACGAAATGCTTAAAAAATCCCTGGTCCCTGGCACCCTGAGATAGGAATCGAACCCACGACCTTTCGCAATCCGGACGACTGCTCCAACAACTGAGCTACCCAGGACCTAACGGGACTAACGAATCTTTTAAGCACTTGTTACTTTTCGCTACGATTCCCATCTCAGGGTGCCAGGGACAAAGTGTATTTTTTAAGCATTTTGTATTAAGAATAATTTTCAGTATGGCATTGTGAATGCAAAATTAATCAAAAATATGTGAGTATCTCTATTAAAAAAATTATTATATTTTTTATTTGACTAAATAAATATATTATTACTAATGCCATTATTGATTTTGAAAAATATCATATTTCGTGACAACCTCTAATTTTTTTCGTTAGTTGCCTAACTAATTGTTTTCTACTTACAACAGCCTTTCTTATTAGAACCATAATGTTAATCGTACAGTTATCACAAAAAAGTATTCAATTTAAGTTTTGAAATAAGAAGTCTCATTTTTTAAACTGTGATTCTGTTTTTGAATTTGGTGCTTTTTTTGCGCGCACCCGATGCCGAGTTGACCTACGTAAGCCTATTCAGTCACAAAAGCGGTGCGGGCGTTGACCCGCGCGTGGCCAACCCCTGACCTTGGCGTATCGTAAACTGTACTGACGTAACCGTGACTCTTTCCGAAAGGCCGCATGTGTTTGTTGCGATACAAAATCGCTAGCGGGAAAATAATCGACTACTAATGCGCATACAATGCACGCCACTATTTTGCAATTGCTAACTGTCACTTTACTTTCGACGAATGTGTTAAGTTTCGCGCCAAAATACTCGTGAGTTATACTTGTTATTGCTGTAATAATAATGAGTAAACAATGATAATTCCATCTCTGAATGTCATAGCTTAACTCAAAACAAAATAGGTATATGCTTTTACTTAAATAAAATAGTTTAAGATATTATAGGAATTATTATACTTGACATGATTTTTTATTTCATTATTTTTTATTTCCCGATATTTTTTATCGTTCTATTTTTATCTCCATTTATAATGATTTTTGATATTTTACTGATATTATTCATTCGATTCATTTAAAAAATATTTTGTGCCCGATCATCTCATTCAGGGTGATGGCTGAAAACCGGCGCTTCATCTGAATTAGGTGATTATAGTGCACCGAGCCTAGACCCTTTTCTCAACTGCTGCACACAGGTATATTTCTACTTCTTGTTCTTCTTTGTTTCTTTTATCGTGTCAATGTTTAGTAAGTGATGTAATTGTGTGTTGCTGAGAAATAAACTTTCTATCTATCTAAGTATTATAATATAATAGGAACGGATACTTTAATGTAAGTCTTTGCATTACGATCGCTAATTATACCTTACATTCAAAGTCTAATGTTAAATGAACATTTTTTTCTTGGATAATAAATTATATTCAGCAAATATTGTAACAGACATTTCAATGAAACAAGACTAGCACTGCCCCCTGTGCGATAATTGCGAAACTATTAGACCGAGGAAAAATAACGCCACCCTTTCCCACTTAAGGAAAACCGAAGAAAATATTTCCTTTCGCGTGTGTGGAGAGCGCTACAATCGTGTGTGAAACTTTAACACGAACCCCGTCTTTTCTATGTGAACCTAACTTCATAGAAAGTGCTGCCATCTATTAGCGGATAGATTCACTATTTTTATTACCTTTATTAATGAACGCGATTGTTTCTCCTCTTGATGTTTCAATTAGAGTGTAAATGTGTGTAAAGGTATAATATATTAATAAACTATAATTATTTACCAAAGTTATTATTTTATATTCTTGCATCATGGCTAAAAGGGTTTTCTTATTGATGTATCTCAGAAAATAGATTCGATGTTCTTAACCTAGACAACTTTGTTTTTTTTTTGAAGATTTTCATGAAGAGTATACCTGTAACAAAACAAAACATAATTATTAATATTGCTATGTCAACTATTTAATTAATTAACATGCATGAAAGTCGCTTTACAAAAATAAATCACTTTAAAAATAAAAATGTATTATGAATGAAAAAATATTAGAAAGTTAGAAATTTCTCCACCATCCAAACTACTAAGACTAAAATATTTGATACTTTAACTTATTGATTGAATTGCGCACACTATCCACCCACGCACATCGAAAAGTACATAGGCAAAAACCAAATGAGGTTTACATAATAAAAAAGCCTTTGACAAACACAGCAACCCCTTAGTTTATATTCGAGAACGAAATTCGATAGTGTTCGTGTGACATTTTCGCTAAATCGATAGCACCCCTTATTGGTATCGAAATGATTGAACATCCTTATCGCGACATTTTTCTAATGGTGCCGCGCGTTTGAGACCCTTTTTTCTTTGTTAAGGAGGTTTTACACAAGCTTTATAATCGCAATCTTGTACATTTATAAAGAATTTAATTTTGAAAACATCTCTGTATACCTTAGTGATGTTTAGAAATTGAACCTACCGACGAACAGCTAGTCTAGGATATTATTAAAAGTACCATGACCAAGGAGTTCGACTAAGTCTATATCTTCGTAGTTACATACATATATATATCAGGGAAGTTCAAAATTTCCTTCAACGTATCTATTTGTAACTCCTTGATATTATTGAGTTTTAATTATAATGTTGTATTTTCATCTATTATACTGAAATTACATAAGTAATATGGTATGAAATCAACGTATTAATGATATGTTATTCTTAACTCATTTATAAAATTAATACTATTGACATGAATCGGTGGCTAATTAATATACAAGCGCCGACTTAATTTTAATATTTGCATGCTATTTAAGAGGGCACTTGAAATTGATTTTATTGAATTATATCCAATAATATATATGTATTGTAATTATTGTTTTACTTGATATTTTTTTCCACTACTGACTTGCACTAATTCAATCATTTGACATATTACCATAATAATTTACTAAAAGTTTGATATATTTGTAATATTTTGATATCTCTCATTTTATTTAGATCTTCTAAATTAAATGATATAACTTTTATATACACATATTTAAACTATTTGATTTGTAAGGTTATAATCAACTGAGTGTTTTCGTCATATTAGTAATATCTATTTATTTTTGCATGCTTTTCAAGATGGCTAAATAGGTCAAAGCTCTCAATGCACTTGAATAGCATTATTGTAAACAAAACCCTATTTATTGCAAATAAAGACATTATTATTATTACTCACTACCAAATACACTTCTAGGTGTGTAATCTGTATCATATACATTTCCCCACCTACGCTGCCGGCCCAGTAACCTTTAAGATATTTATAGACTGCCATATGATTCCGATACCCATAGACTATAAACTTATTTTGTGAGTATCCCCGACCTATCTCAACTTTATTTTCTTTTCATACTAAAGATGTAGTTTTTTTCTTGTAACGCATAAACAATGTATAAACGCCTCTCATCGGTGACCTTCGCTTAGTGAGTAAGCTGCCTAACACCCCTTTTCTTTTTACATGTCGGGCTAACGACAATACGAAATCAATACTTACACCATCGATGCGAAAATCGTGAATAGCGATGTGTCGCACACATGGGTGTGGCGTGTGTGTGCACATCTAAATAATATGCAAGCTTCGCATGTGTGCTGCGGGGCGAAGACGACGGTTAGGGTGACCAAATTGTAGGACATCGAGGGCAAATTAGCAAATATTTTTTTACTTTCCATAGGAATGACTAGTGCGGTATTTTGACAATGATCGTTTGGAATTGTGGTTGAGGAAGTGGCTTACTTCCTCACATTCTAGTCATCGGATTGATAACCTATATCGTAATATATTGAGCTCTTCCCTTAATATAGTTGGGCCTAGCTGCATCTACAATCGTAGTGGGTTATGGATTGCAATAAAAATCTGTTGCCATCAGTTACAGATTAGATAAGATTCTGCTTGTTGCACAGTTCTCCCATATATAGCTATATTTATAAATCTCCATAAGTATTACCTGGAAGCTATGTATAAAATGCGGCCTATCTTGTATAAGGCCGCATTTTGTACACTGCTCTTTCTCATGCTGTGTTATTTATTTCATATTCTGTGTCGTGTGCAATGAACTATGTTATTATATTATTAAATATATCTGTGTCTATAATTATACATATGTATTTTAAGTGACAAATTGTCTTATGCAAATTTGTAAAAATGAGGTCACCCCATAAATTGATAAAAAGAAAACGCATTAACACATATAGATGAGTCACACACGTACGAGACGCACACACAGACGCCGCCCCCACGCCACCCTCCGAGCGTCTTTGATAAAGAAATGCAGACATTTCGAGGAAAGCTAAGTAGCGAATAAGCATTTCGAATTTTCGATGTTTTCCCTAATCGATTATCCTTAGAAATCGATTGGAGGTCTTATTATTTCGTTTTAAACTAATTGAACATAGAAATTTACAATTGATGGAGTTCGAACGTAATAAGATTTTTATAAATTGTATTTTTCCTTCTATAATATATATTTTTATCTATAATATATAAAGCTTTTTATTTATATAAAATTAAAATATTTTATTAATACAAAATACGTATATTATTTAAAGTTACACTTCCCCTAATTTATTCCTAAATAATAGTTAAATTCGAAAAGGCTTAAATTTATTTTATTGTAAGTAACCGACTTTTAAATTGAAATTCATCAGTCAATTGACCTATAGGTTTAACTTTTACAGTTTTGCCATATACAAAAGAGTTTCACTGTAAAGCGGATCGGAGCAGCGTCCCCTATTGCGGAGTGTTTTACATTCCACTAAAAAGTCCTAAGCGAAGCGAAATTCGCTAATAATCAAGCTCCCCTACTAATTAAAATCCGCTTTTAATTGCTCGAAAACGCCACCTGTTGCCGATTCGTCCATCCTTTTCTGTCATACACCACTGTCTTTCTCTGACGGAGGCTGTAAACCGGCCCGTATCCGGATACAAGCGGCTGTTGTGATCGTTAGAATATTCAATTTTCGAACGGCATAATTAAACAAATGAAATTCTCCATATCACACTTTGTCCTTCTGACGAAGAACTCCCCTTAATTGTTTGACGAAGTAATTAGATAATTTCATTTTGTTTTTGCGTTTGTTCAGTTACGATTTTCATTTAATTTGGGTATTCATATTTTTATGTTATCAATGAGACATGAATTTTAATTTTTGTTTTTTGTTGAATTTTATTTGCTTTAGATTTATTATTCTTAGAATAATAATTAGGTACACTTAGAACACGATATCTATTAATATCAACTTCAACTATAGCCTATTAATGTCCTGATTCAGCAGTCACAGGCATTCCCCGCGTATGGAATCGATCAAATCGGATAGGGAGAATGGGCTATGATCTACTGTGTGGACCCAATGCGGAATGGTGGGTATTAACGCCTGCAGATGCAGCCAGTACCAACGATTTGACGTGCCTTCCGAACCACCGGGAAACTCGATATAATAATTTTGGTCACCCATCCTAAGATCGGCCATTGCGAAAATTGCTTTACAATCGTATCGCACAATGAGCGTGCTAACATTGCGATACCGAGCTCCTTCTAACTATTATTAAATATAATTCTCTGGTCTTAAGTATTTCTCGGTTTTTGGTTAAAAATATATTTCAGAATTAGAATGATGTAACTATATTTGATTTAAAAGAAAAGAGGAATTTCGTTTATTTTCTTTTTATTACAAACAAGCATACTTGTATATCACACAGACAGATTTGTTAGGTAAACATAATATTGTAAATCCAAATTTATAAATAATATAGGCGCAATAATAATATTTGTTAATATCTAAAACCTAGTAACCAAACCTCGAGAAAGTATGTATTCTAATTAAGATACAGGATACTTTTACCATGACCTTATGGTTTACCATGAATAAAAACACATTACCCTATTTTAAAAAACCAAGTTTTAGTCAACTGCCGTACTTGAGATTGCAATTCTAAACATACTAATAAGAAAAGAACCTCTATAGAGACAAAAACTAAAAAAAATACACTACCACAACAACAAGAAACAAAACGTGCCCCGAAATGCACCACTTATATTCATAATTCTAGAAAATTATGTCGAATAGGAAAGCGGAACGGGAATTATACTGCAATTATCGAATAGCCCTTTCTTTAATTAGCTGCACATTATTTTTGTTTGTTTGTCCGTCCCGAGCGATTATATTAATAACCGCGAAGGGTACAATTTGAGATATGGTTAGTGATTAAAGTGGATTAAATGTAATTTAAAGCCAGTTAAAGTAAATTATTAAAACTCATTTGTCATCGAATTACATTGCAGCGTTTACGTTGATTGGTTCGTGTAATATTTTAAATTATACTTTCATTATGAAATTATGAAAATTTCCTTTATACTGATTTTTAGCTTCTAATTTGTCGATAGATCTTCGTATGTGTAATTAAAAAATACCTATAGTGTTATATAAAATAATTGTTTAAATCGAAATATAAAGAAATTAATTTCATAGAAATCCGTTGAGACGTTTTCACGTGAAATATGACAAGAAACACAGAAAGTGCAATGTTTTTCTCCCCATTTCATTATATGTGGAGAAGTGAAATAAATTATTTAATAGTTTTAGTTAGATTAATTAAGTTTTAGAAACCTCCCACGTATTAATGTTATCTCATTACAATGTTACACACAACACACTAGTTTGTACAATAAATAACGACTTTCACCGTTTGTTACCACAAGTTATGTATCCGAAAACCGATATCTTTATGAACACACCTTGTTACTATACTGTATATTGATTTATTCGTGTATCAATAGTTAAGGTGAGGTTTTATTAAAAATTGAAATTTTTTCGACAATGCTTTTATGGTGAAAACAAAAAAAGAAACAATGCTAAAGTATTAAGTAAAAACCGGAATATTATGTCTAATTATAATCTATTAATTATAGATTATCTAGTAAAAAAAAAAATAAGAGGTGATTCTAAAAACAATTTGCTGTTACTATTAGATATTTTAAGTATAAACAAAGTTGCTTTAACCGCTTTTTTTCTATGATTACATTTTGAAATAATAACACAAGAGCTAGCGACAAAAATGTACAAGAGTTTCGTCACGGTTAATATTTTAGTATGTCCAAGTATTAAGAACTCAGCATCAAGTGCGGAGGTGCTGCCACCTGATATTCCAGAACTGTTACTAAACTTTTTCATATTTTTGTCTCTCTCTTAGTATAATGGTTAACAGATGAAAATTAGTATGCGAGCACCACAACCTGGCTTTAAATTTTATCTTCTAATAGAAGAAAGACATCACTAACATTTAAATTGTTTTGATAGGTTAATTATATAGCTTTTTTCTTACAAACCAGTCTTGTCTCAAACTGCGCAGTGTCACAATCGCGCTATTTAATTATCATAAATATTTTAATTGCCATAGCCCAATCATCATTAATACAGAATCGACATCTTAACATAATCTACGTTGATTGTACTTTGTATGTTACGCAAATATGAATATTCCATTAATGAAATAACCGACCGTTACTTTTTATTGCCGATTAGAGTCGCAAATAAAAATAATATTCAAATTAAGTTATCTAAAGAGGCCTTGCATATTATTTTCAAGTTAATTGGATGAATAATGCCTAACCTCCCGTGATTTTTAGTTTCTTCATTTATAGCTTTTAATAATTATTGCATTCAGTGACTAGAAATGATGCCTGGGCAAAAAAAAAGAAATTTGATTGAGTCTTAAAAATACATGTTTAAAACACTTAAAAATATACTTGAAATTAGCCATCATATCTATTCACATGAAATATCTTTTATTTGGTCTAGGCTGTTCTGAAAGTCGAAACTTATTTTCTGTAGTGCTATTCTGAGGCATAGAGCTTCAGTGAAACAGTACCTTTATTATATTCTGAAGTAAGTTTTAGTAGACTCAACCTCTGTGCTGTGACAGCGGTGTGCTCTACGTCGAGTTCGAGGCTTATTTCATTTTAGTATAGCGTGGTAGCTTGCGTAACGGCAGGAGACTTTATAATGAGAAGAATCAGATAATTCATAGAATAAAACATAATTAGAATTCAAATTTTATTGTGTAAAAAAGAAATGAGAACCTAAGATAAAACAGTTTAAGCTTCATGTGTAAGAGAGATGGAAGTATAAAGTCATATCTTTCATTAAAACTGTTAAAACTCTTTTAGAACACAACCTATAATATTGTTTCTCATATTTTACTATGAATTGTCTACTTCTAATAGTTCCAAGTCACAAGCAATTTATCGCTAAATACAATTCACATAGTAGAAAAAGTATTCTTTAGAGTATTTATTAAATTGCATGTAATTTGTTTAACATCATGTTTATGGACTTCAACGTCGTATTAAAGCACGCCGACATTGTAACCCTGTCATGCTTTACTGCAACTCGATATAAAAACTCTTGTGTCATCAACTTTCAAAAGGTATGTAGAAGCGTTACTTATGTGCAACAAGTAACATTTCCCCCTCGTGTAGCATCGGCTTGATAAAATCGGAAACAGTAAACTATTAGTTTTGACAAACTGAAACTTGGTATAACGCATTTGTGTAAAAATTTGCAGCGACTAATAAATTAATCTTTTTAAAGAAAAATCAGACGTAAATTTTATTAAATATAACAATTAATTACTAAGGTCCAGTAAATAATAGTCCAGGATAGTAAATAATAAGTTAATATTCATCTTTTGAAAATTATTATTACGTAATAGTAATTTTTAAAAGGCTCTCAGTTTTATTTTCTAAGCCACTACAGAAATTCAATTTTGTTTAATTCAACGCATCAAAACAATTAATTTTTATTTATGAGACCAATTAAATTGTTTAATAAAAATATATTTTAATCTTTTACAAGGAAACATTGGTATAAACTTTAAGTATTAGTTGACAGACAACCGGTTGCACAAACGTCCATTAGTTTAAACGGTATTACTTATATAATTTGACATTTATTAGAGCTTAAAGGCGTCATTAAACCTTAATGGACGTTGGTGCAATTGACCGAAAGAAAATAAATTAATTTATTATACGTATTACTACTCTTTTCATATTTGTTAGTACTCAAATGTCTTTAGAAATAGTATATGCTCTTTATTGAACAGACACGATTACATATAGGACAAATGATCTAGAAATATATCACACAAGTTTGTGTAAGATAAATACATTATAAATACACAAACAAGTCACAGATGTCTCTCAGCTTTATCCTCTAATAATGTTTTTGTTTCTATCATACATAATAATTATTCATACGCGTATGATTATAAATGTCGTAACCTTGATTATCGACTTTGCACAATGATAACTGTCAAAACTTTAAAAACCATTTGTTTAATTTAAAATTTATTACAAATAATATGAATTTTTATTTTTTGTGTAATCAATAAATTACTGCGATATATTGAATACATACTGTGACGTTACGAACCCCTCCTACTCAACTTTAATGCCTATTATTTTTAAATACACAAATTTGACAATAGAAAAATAAAATAAAAATTCCATCCAGCCGTTTTCGAGTTATTAAAGGCGTAGCTAACACGACCTCGCAACTTTGTTTTAAATACTGATGGATAGGTTATGGGCATACTGACTATAACTTCACTATGACTTAGTGTAAATACGTATGCGACGTGGAATGAAACGTTATCAATGCGTGTAATTTTGTATAACACCCTCCTCGTTACGCTGGCCAACTGTATCAATCGCAAATATCTGCAGGATTGTTTTAGTTGTTCAGGTATCTTTAATGTAAATCCTAAATACGCATATATCTGAATTTGGAATAAGCAAAAATCCAATCAGAGACGGCTTCATATTAGACTTGGTAGCTAAGATAAAAGATAGATCAGTTATGTCCAAAATTAAAATACATGCAATTGAGATATTTGTCATTCATTGTCAAAATTAAATCAGTTTAATATTATTTTTGTAGTTCATGTGATTTTGAAAAACTTTTGTAACGTACAAATTATTTTATTACAAAATGATTACACTTTAATATCTATTTTAAATAATGAAAACGAAAGAATGCCGTAATGGAAATAACGAAAATACCCGTTCACCGTGGAGATCCAATCAGTTCAGTAGAAATCTACATTCCGTCTTTTTAAAATTCGCAGCAGCTGTCAATAAGCCAGTACCTAAGTCGATATCGACATTTATTATCGGCTCTCGTTATTCCGATACAAATAAAATAAAGCGTTTATTAGGATTCGCGTTTGGTTCTTCGGTTGGAGACTGGCTATTGTTTCTGTTCTGTCATCAATCACGTATGGCGGTAGGGCGGGATGCGGGAGGGGGGAAACGAATAACGGTTATTGAAATGAGGACCCCGCTTTTTTCCAAATTTAAATTTTGATAAGGAGATGCGGTTTTGTCCTAACTCAAGTCCTGTTTCGTCAGGATACTTTTTGTTAGTCTGTGTTTTTGTTGTTGTTAGCATTCAATTTTAATTTAATACTTTGGTGCTGTGAGGAATCTTAAAGGATTACTTATTTTTACTTTGCAAATTATACAGTTCAGATTTCGTACTTCTTTATTTAGTCTTAAGCAAAAACGGATCACTACCGAGTGATCTTTGGAGCGCTTGGACAGTTTTTTTATATCACAAATAAGTATCGATACATCTTGGAAGGAAACCATCATAGCTATATATATCTACTACACATAATAGTGATAGTTAATTTTTTATTCACTCCGCTTCACGTTCGTTTATGATAAGTAGGTTTTTTAATCGAAAATATTCATTAATCCCCATTATCTCGGCCCAAGTTGAGGTGTTGTCTCATTTTCAATGCAGCTGTAAATCTTCGAGTAATTTTTTTGCATCCGAGAGATTGTCGGGCGGTGTTAACTCAAAGGTGATGCAGAAAAAAATACACTTACCTACACTGAAATTGGCAGGGAATTTTATTAAACAACATAGGTGTTAAAAGGACGTCGACGTAACTATGTTTTTAGCAAGTAAATTAATTTAACATTTTTGTTTATATTATACAGTTTTTTTTATGTTTATTTAAACGAATATGTAAGTAATTCACTATCTCATAAAAATATAATTCATAAATATTGTCCGTCTGATTATAAAACGTAACTGACTTTAATGTCAGTTTTAAACTATTATCCGACCTAAATAACTCAACACGTCTCAATTTGACGTTTTCTCTTCTGTCATTGTCATTTGCTTTAGGTAGCCAATGGTTTAAATAAATACTAACTTAAAATTTTCGTTTTATGTATTTTCCTGACAATTCACGGTGTTAAGAAATATAAATATTATCTAATTATGCCTATTTATTGAGTGTAAGCGCCATGCAATTTTTTCATAAATGAAATCTATCAAAGCTATACGTAAGTACTACGAATATGACAAGGCCAAATGATATATCTGTTTCGAATGGACTCATGTGTTAATTTGTTTTACATCAATAAAAGCGTTTGGACACAATTTCAAATGTTCACGTTATTCGCTTTTTTTTGCCGAAACCGAACGCCGTCCGAATACGTTATCCGAGGAATAATGCCGAATTAACATATCCCGAATCTCGGCGTCGAGTCGGACCTTTTTGTAATAAATACATGTTTATAAAAATTTTAACCCCCCCTCATCCTCGAACTGTTTAGAGAAATCGACGGTACGCATTGACACCTACGTGTGTTTTTTTTTTATCGTAAAAGCGTAATAAAACACAATTTTTATATCTTCTGTTTAGACAGTGCCCGAGAGATGATAACGAAACCTGTAGACCACTCGATATTGAATGCGACCGGATATCGCTGGCCATTCACAAAAAAACACACACACATATCCAACGTGTCAACACGAGAGTAGTATTGTGCACACACGCTCGCTCCACCAGGTTCATTCATAAAGGCCTCACAAAATACTGGCTAGCGATAGAATGTTACATTCGATTTACGAAAATTAGGTAGCTTCGACGGAGTTTTGAATGTGACAGTAACTGTTTTTTTTTTAATAAATTTATAGGATTGTGCCTGGTAACATAGAGTCATATTTCTTATTAGTTTTAAAATAGAGTAACAAAGTTTATGGTGGGTATAGTGTGTATAACGACATTTTTTTTATATTACATAACATATTAAAAAAACTATTTTTATATTATTTATTTCACAAATACACTTAACCAATTGGTATTTAATACTGCATTAAGTTTTGTTAGAGATGTGCATAAATCTAAGATTTTATGTCGATGAAATAAAAACTGAACTGTAAATGAAGCTGTTCTCGTTTAGTCATAAGTAATCCAGGAATGGTATGAGCTAGATCTTGTTGGTTTTTGTCATTGGACCATTTTCCATATGGTCAGTTAGTTCACTTTGAAGATAAATAATTACTTGGCTTAGTATTTATAATGGAATTGCGTCGTTTGTTAAATATTTTCTAGTCGAGAAAAAAAATTACAAGACTGCTTATAAATAAATTAAACTACTCAAATTAGAATAAGTATATTTTAATGTTTTATTAGAATAGAAAATCTATTTATAAGTTTATCTCGGATACTACAGTCAATACTGACAGTTAAGAAAGTATTAAGTAATATATTTTTATAACAATGACACGAAGGGAGCTGTCTGATATTACCTATAACTTAATTCTAAATAAATTTACTGTTAGACATTTAAAGCAGTGTAGACAAAACTTAATAGTGAATTCATTGCAAAAGTCACTGCAGCCACGCCTCACACCCTCTTTGGCTATGTGCAGTTGGAATGACTCATTGAAGTCTAATACAAAGTCATAAAAATGTCCATGTGTGCCTTTATATTTATGTTCCGTTTCACGGGGACCGTTGACATCGAATATCGAGAACTCGTTCTTTAGATCGTCACGTGTTAATTAATTCTTATGTAGGCGTCGTGTGACCATTATCGATAGAATTATGTGGTAGCGCAGCACTTTATTGCCTCTATTCGAATTGCCACAAATATGATAAAGTTGTTTGGTCGCGTGAGTATAATACATATTTTTTAAATTTCATATTGAATTTGCATAATATAGACGTTATTATAATTATTTTATTTTTGCGTTAGACACATAAAATTATTTTTTTTAACGATATCTTGAATTAATTTCGACATAAAATTTTTCACAGAGTTTTATCGAAAGAGTGTAAAATTTTATAAGCATCTCTTTTGCACGTAGCTGAGCTTTGTTTAACGTTAAGAAGAAATTATATTGAAAGTTAGGTAAATCCGGTTCTTAATTGTGACAGTCATCATCTACGTATTAATATTACACAGCCTTTTCCATGTAAACCTAATGCTAATTAGTGAGTGCTAGAATGGATAGCAAGTGGCATAGCGTAACGGGTCTTTTAGCCGTTTTTATCGTTGATTTATCGACCATTGAAATGAGCCCGCGAATGTCACCCGCACACCTATTGATAGATCCTATTGACCAATGTAAATGAACCGTCAATCAGTGTTCAAAGCAAATGAATGCTTTAAACTTTAGACAATTTATAATTCAAATGTTAAAAATATTATAATATTTATATGATGCATAAATAAGGATGGCCGGGTAAAAAAAATCTGTTTAGTCCGTCAGTAAGATAATAGAAAAATATTAGAAACGTATTTTTATTACTTTAATTTAACAAGAAATAGCTTAGATAACAGGCATTAAAGTTGAGGAGTGGGGGCTTGCTACGTCACAGTTTTGTAGAAAATGTACTAAAGTGTGACGTCATGTGACATTTTAAGTCAATGTATCGCCGTAATTTAATGATTATGGAAAAAAAATACGTGTAATATTTTTCAGCAATCTACCTGACAGACAAACAAACAAAAAGTTAGTCGTAATCGCTATTGATTATTCTATGTTAAACCTGTATAAAAAGGTGTCAAAAAACAATAATATTAAATTATACCATAAACATTATTTTAATAAAGAGGAATTAGCATAGAGAAGATTTCTAGCATCCAATGTAGAAGATTTTATAGAGTTATGGATATATGGTACAAAAGTTGCTTTGTGCGTCAAATTTTTCTATTTATATATAATTTGTTACATCATAAAAGCTTAGGAACACATAAATATATATTTTTTTATATATGAAGTTTAAGAACATTTTATTAGGCAATAAAGTTATTGTCGGTTGAAAACAGTTTTAGTATTGTAGAGTTTCATTTATTTTTTTATATAACAATAACGATTGTTTCAAAATGAAATCTACATAAAACTTAAATGAACTTTCTAATGATTAAAAATATAATATTGAAAATACATTTTGTTACTTATTAAGCTCTTAGTGTCGCAAATCGGAATGGGCTATTAATTAAGTTTGCTCGCGTGTCCCAATTAAGGGCAAGCAATAACTCGCGGCATTACTCGCATAACTCGCCGCTGATGGACTAATCCGAGGCCGAGAGCGCGATATAAATTACGCGATCCCAGTTACAACGGAGACAAAGCCAGCTGCGTATTCTGTAGATGGAGACGCGATGCAATAAAATGTTATAAGTGAGAACGCGTCGAAGAATTATATCGCCTAAGAAATAGGGAATATAGCGAATAGGTATTTTGTACAGATATGTACCATCAAGAACGAATTCGTGTAAAGGTGAACGTCCATATGTTAGCACACACGCACCGGCCGCACGATACGCAACCGATTATATTAAAAATTCCTACGACGTCATCAACATAATTCCGACGTCAAAACTGTCAGTTTTTTGACAAATCCGTGCAATGCGTTGCGTATGTCGTGCGGCCAGTGCGTGCGTGCTGACTGCTGAGGCAGTGGATGAACATCATAAAGTGTCACAGCATAGAGCTTCAATAAAATTAAACCTTTATTATCTTTTCATATAGGTTTTATTTATTAGAAGAACCACTATAACCTGAAGTTCGATTGACTGTATATTTAAAGAAATACAAATATTTAAAAAAAAATGCTACAGAATTGGGTCTATCTTTGTAGAACGTTTACTAATTTTCACTCATTAAAAAGACACAAAATAGAAAAATGTTCTCTTAAACGGTGTTTTTAGTATGATTAATAGCGTACATATTTACACTGGTCCGTAGGGTAAGCGCGTTTGCGCGCTCATCTTATTTCGTCAGAAATCGATCGCATACCGCACAAGGGTGCCATCGACCAGTGTAAATACGCTATCAGACTCGATAGTGGCTATGGTTTGAGGCAGAAAAGAAAATCTGTGATTATCAAATTAATATCGACATGACGTACTTATCTATAATGAGTTCCTACCAGCGAAAAACCGGACGATTATCTTAAGTATTATGTGAGCGTCGAAAGTAAACAATACGTATCGCTATCCATAGAAGTCTGTATCGTTTCTACGGTGTACTGTCTATTGTTATACGAGGTGTGCTCAGCGATCTATAGCGTTCTGTTACAAAAAAACGCGGTACTTACTTCGCGTAAACAATACACATAAAATAAATGAATAGTTTTGTAAAAAACTATAACTATTTATAAGCAGATTGCGTATATATCATATCGGAGACTGAGTTCCTCTAGATACGAGGTACTGACAGTTTCTTTTTTATTATTGAAAACATTCTGATGTCAACAAGGGATACAATAAAATAGTATCTCTTTTGGTTTTACAAAGTAAGATTTTATTTGAGCTAAAGAATAAGGCCTTCTCCCACTCCAACAATATAGAGAGCTTCAGAATACTCCGTGTCAGGACATGCGCTAGCGCACTACAAATTACAATCAACACGGCGGGCATGTCCGCACGTGGACGACGGCTTTTTCCATATCAATTTACAACAACAAAATACTTACGGGCCGTCGTGTTTGTTTTATACGTATAATTTCTCTATTAGCACATTGTCTTTATGTTGTTTATGCCTTTTATAGCTATTTTAAATTGCAGAATATTCGATAAAACAAGTTTGAAACTTTGTATTTGGTTTTCATTATATAGTTTTATTCATTTGGGTTGATTATGTTCATATTTCTATACTAATATTATAAATGGGAAAGTGTGTTTGTTTGTTTTTCGTTCAAGTTGTAATATTTTTGTTGTATGCATATGAATTGGAAGGATGGTGAGTGAGTAACTTTCTACAGCGAAAAATTTATAAATAAAAAAACATATATATATTTAATGAGTCAATAGAAAATTCACGTTGACAAAAGGTAACACGTGCGCGCGTAGCCTTAAATCATGTTGGTCGAAAGTAGCACTGAAAATCATCTATAACACGTCTATGTGTATCAGGCTCTCATGAATCAAAGGAATTAACTAGGATACTGACCTATTAGACGCCAATGATTCATAGGCGTTTGTTTACACTGGCGGCCGTGTCGAAACATCACTCAGTATACAGTAATAGTTTCCCTACTGATTTACAATCAGCATAGGTCTGTCGATCTACGCTGCGCCTACGCATCGGCTATAATAACTAGCGGCTACAAGTATTATTTATGGTAAGGAGCTTTTGAGGATTATGTTGATCGAGTGTCAACAATGAACATGAATATTTTAAATCCGATTGGGACTTCCACTTAATGAGTGTATAAAAATTTTCAAGCTACAATTTTGTATGCAGATACCTCATACTTTGAGGTGACGAATGAATCGGATATATATCTGACTACCCCCGTGTATGTATTGCCTCTTCTTTGTCAATATCATTAGCAGCCGCAGTACACAACAGAATTTATCGTGCAAAACTGACAATCACCATTTCTCTCCGAGTATGGTATTTTAATGCGCGCCAAAGGAGATTGAGACTTATTTGGATGCAGTAAGGTTGTTGGGAAGCGGCTCCCGATATTTGTAAACATATGGCAAAGCCTTTGATTACTTTAGAATTACGAGTGGTATACCGTAGTTGATTATAATTGCGCGGACAGAGTATCCGACTCGCGTGACCAATGCGAGTTGTAATGACGCTCTTTTTGGTGGCAGAGACTGCGTCAGAATATACGTTTATTTTTATTATTCTCCAAGTTCTAAAAAATACTAAGATAGAATTCAGTACTTTTTATTTGACAAAAAGTTTTGTTTTATATTTGTATTCGTAAATATATATAATAAAATTATTTTATATAACAATATAAGGGTTTACATCAAAGTTTTTAATAAGTATAACAGAAATCAAGGGGACAATCTCTATAGGTTAATTATAATAGTAAATTTTGAAATACCAAATAATTAACGTGTTCTAGGTTCATACGAACCTATTTAGCCTATTTTTTGTCGATTTTCATAAAACTAAGACTATAGCTTGTCACTTTAGTGTAAAATCATCATTTATTTATAATAATAGACCGAAAATACAAATAAATAAATTTATTAACTCAATCATTTATAAGTAGCTTAGTTTCTGTAAAAAAATATTGAGCTTTAAAATTTCGTTTAATTAATATAACATTGTAGAGTTTATAAAAGTGAAATAGTACAGGTCTTACGGCATGCTATCGCTGATTAGAGTATTTTATAGCTTATTTTAATTTGAATAAATTAATTAAAAAGTTACCCTAGTTAATGGTAAAAATTAACAATTACGTAACATGAAAAAATATCTTGTTTACGCATTTCAAAAAATATTAGATATCAGATACGCTCAGATTCTAAGATAAGTAGCAAAAGCCTTATTGTAGGATATCAGACGTAATATAGAAAATTTCATTTTCTATATTGAATTGAACCCAGGACCCGAGAACTGGCAACACCCTCAAACAGAGGTATTTGATAACGTCTTTCAGAAATATGCATCTGGTCTATCTGTTAGGCATCTCTCAGACTTGCACGCGGGCATGCCCATCTAGTGGATTCCCCGCTTTAATACTCCCCGGATCATTCGTTGAGTGAGCGACGTTGAATCTGTACTAATATTACAAACAGATCAAGTTAAACTATATTTGTTTGTAATAATCATCGGAAATGCTGATTTGATCATGAAAATACTTACACCTACAGGAGCCACATCATACACGGTGTTTATAGACTATAATTTATAATTTAAGTCGCGGGAAAACCGCTAGAATATATGTCAGTTCTAACTTTCTGCAAACATCGACACGCGTTTCTCCATTTGATGTGGACCAACATTCAAAACATGAACGAACAAAAATTTTACATATATCAACATTTGAAATGATATACGAAAAAGGCAGAGAGACATAGACCTAATTCGTTAATTATAAAATCTTTGTCAATCATCTTTTTTCATTAAAGATTTTAAGATAAATAAACGCAAAATTCATAATAATCCGATATGCCTTTATATGAATTGACCAGTTTTATTGCTTCTGACATCACCCGATAACACGCGATCAATTCGATCGTAAAATATATATTTAGGTCCACTCGACTTCAGCGTCCTAATCCCAATTAATAATTATTTTATTCATATTCACTTTTTTATTTTATTCCCAAGAATTTTTAATCTTATCTTCGTGACATGGTCATCGTTTTCGCGGCACGGTTGCTTCACTTTCGCAGTTAATCGAGAAATATGATGTCAGTTCTTAAGCTTTTATTTATTGATCATGGTTATTCCCGAGAACTGACTCTCACACATTATATTTTACTCATTAGCGGTTCCAATTTGATTAACGCGAGCTTCATTTAAGTTGTACTGTGAGTACAGTTTTGTAAATCGTAAGAAATTACAAGCTTTCAACTGAAATGTATTTACAATAATCTTAATTGAACTGTATATTATTCAGTTATAAGAGAACCGTATGTTTTAAACCCTAAATCAGGTTTATGGTTATAAGTACATTTTACCTTGAATTATGTATTTACATAAGACTTGAAGTTTTTACAATTGTACGTTTTCCTCTATGAATAAGTATTAAAATAAGTTAAAGTTACGATAATTGAACGAATAAATGAAAGACACACCATAAGTTTTTGATAGTTATTTATAAATAGTCAAATCAAGGACATACTATTATAATAATATGAAGAAATTTATTCTAAGTAATATCACAATCAATTTTATACAAAAAAAACTTGTTTAGGTATATTTTTGGTCTCAATCTCAATCAAATCTTAAATCAATACGTTTTTAAGTGTTTATAATTATCCGACTTACTTTTCCAACAAATTATGCGAATTATTATATTTTCGTAAACATTGCAAACCTTTTTCATTTCTGTCAACAGAAAGCGGCGACATCTTTTTCGGTTCAAGTTTACACCCTTCACGAATGCATCCAGACACTAAAATTTACAATCAGAAATAGCCACCGGGCTAGCGTGGCCTAAACACGCGAGCCGAATCGCGTGTCCCGTTGCTTCATTAAATTAATTACCAGTGTTAGCTCTAGATTACCACGACACCAACAATACTGCTATATCCACCCACAAGATAAGCACTCGCAATTTATTGCTTGCATTTCTTTTGTCAGCTTTGAAATTGTACTCGCATAAGTTAACCGAGATTAAAGTAATCGAACTTATAAATTTTGTCGCCTCACCTTTATAAGGGCAACGGCGGTGTCGACGCGGACTTTGTTCAAATTAATGGGCCGCATTATCAGATCGACTCTCGTACATGGCGTTTATGCGGAGATAATTTTGTGTACGCGATTCCTTCTTTTTTTTTCAACTCTCTCTCTCTCTCCCGCTTATACACGTTGCTCGGTGTTAGCGTAGGCGAAACATCTATAGTGTTCACGTTTTAGATTGCTCTCGTTATTCTTAATTTCAAAAGGAGGTTTTATTTACAACTGCGATTGGTGCAAATTGCTGTTTTTAAACTTAACATTTCATTGGGCAATCTGCAGTCGTCAAAGGCATTGCAACAATGCATAAAACATTGTTCGAAACCTATTTGACCCCAACGAAATTACCACGAACTGCAATTTGACCAAACATTTAAAACCGAAAGAGCTATAAAACAATGAAGCATCGTAAAATGCTTTGAAACAAAATTACTGAGGACGGAAATCCCCAATCTTGGCCACGATGGTAACACGCTCGAAATGAAACGCTTTAGACACTAATTAACTGACTAAACAACTTCGAATTGCCATGAAATTCCTTATGTAAGCGATAAACCGATTTCGAGGCACTTAAAGAGAGGCGCGCGCGCAGACATTTCATTGACAAATAAAGACGAACATGTTAGCTCTACAGCCTCGAGTAACTGAGGTCGATTAAAATCTGGACAGATTAAGATGCTATCTAGTCATTTGATTTGCTGATGGTGCTTATTAAATGTAGACTTACCTACTACTTACATGCTGTCACACAATTATAATTATGAATGTTTTGCCTGCAATATTTTACAGCGTTATGTTCTCATAACTTCCAAATTATTCCTACATTGTATATTATGGCAACAAAACCTCAGTACTAATGGATATTTAGCAGTTTCAGATACTGACCGGTAGGTTATTAACCTTTACATTTGTAACTTAATATTTGCACACGGTCAATTCATATTCAATAATAGAAAATACAGATCATGTATTATTTAAATCTGCATCACGGAAGGTACGATAACCCCCAGACTGGAATAAGCACTAAATTTCATTATCCACATTAACGCAATTTGGAATAGTACGCGATACCTCTAAAATTTCCACACAAACTAAAAAAATAAAAGTTTTAAAGTCAACAGCAATGTCCGGTTTTCTTAAAGTGTTAAATTTATAGATACTTTAAAGTCGCTTACTAACATTATTCTTTGAACATCCCAAACCACTCCTACAGAAGGAATGAAAGATCAAAGTAAAATACAAATTGTCACCCCATAAAATCAGGATGTCGAACACCAGAAATGAATAATTAGCGGTGTCTCCTGAAACAAGAGGCTTTGTCTTAATTATTACACCATTACCAAGGGTCGAGACCCCAACGAAACGGCGTGATGGGGCAAAAAAAAGTTAAATGCAAAAATATTTAATTAACACCATCCAGTTTATAAGACGTTTAATTGCTTTTAACATTGTTTTTACAAAGGGTTTAATTAAATTTTGATTCGACTATTAAGACTAATAAAGAAGTTATATTAGATGTTTCTTAAGAAAGCATATCTTATGATGACTAACGATATAATTTTAACATAGGTACAACGAATACCTAGTATCATATACTACTGTTCACATGTATTTAATTGATTTCAAGAAATGCTGTCACTTTGAAAGATTTATTAGAAAAATTGAGCTAAGAAATTTGATTCACACTAGAAATAATTAAAAACGTAAAATCTGAACATAGCATCAAACAGCAATAAAATAGCAAGTTGAGGCGAAAACGTATATTAAATTCTTTGTGCTAATGCCTTTGTTGTCTCTTAGAATGCTTTTTTCTGGAGATACACCCCTGTTCATTAGGGGTACCAAAGTCTTGAGTGACTGGATTTTTTTCTTTTATTTGCACAAAACAACGGGAACTTTTTTTGGGGGAAAAATCTAAATGCTTCGTCGCGGTTTTCATTTGAATTAATTAACGGTTTTAATGATCGCGAACTTTTTCATCGTCTCCGCTGTAACAATGTTTATGGTAAATAAAAGTTGTCAAGGAAATGCCGCTTTTCCCTTCGTCTGTTTTTGCTTTTTTTTAATTCGTTGGGTTTGTTAGGGCAACAGCTTTGGGTTTATTCGTGTAATTAGCGAAGTTCGGCATCGGATTATTTAATTTTCCTTTTTTGTGGTACAAATTGCGGGGATGGAATTAGTCAGATTCGTTTGGAGTATTTTTAAATAACACTCAATTTTGTTGTTGCGTTTGCAACGTGCTTAATTGTTTCATTCGCTTCACAGACGTGTGTATTTAATTATTATTAATGAATCAAAGTATGTGTGTATTATTATTAAAAAAAAAAAAATTGATTGTCAGTAGTTACAAAAAAATACATGCGTTAGTTTTAACTATAAATTACTAAATTTGTTATATAAACTATTCTTAATATTAGTTTAAAGTAGTTACAACTTTAGTTTTCTAATGCTAGGTTAGGGGGCTCCAATTTTCAGCACTAAGATTATTTAAGCACGTACATTCATTTTTTAGTTTAAACCCAATTTCAGTTTAATTTAATGCTATTTAGTTATGATAATTGATGTATTTATGTATGTTACTCGTAATGGTATTACTGTTAGGGTATTAAATTAGCTCATAGCAAATATATATCTATAATACGCGGTAATTATCATAACAAGTATTATCATAAAAATGAAAAAGGCAGCCGAGGAACAAGCAAAAGATAAATCATAATCAAACCACCCCCGCAATTATGACAGCAAAAGTCTACTAAATAAAAACACAGACTTAAAATATCAAAGAAGTCACCACCTTATAAAAAAGGGTTGGGAATAATAAAAAATGAGATCGCGCTTCTGACGTAATTTAACCCGTTTAGCGGCGAGTAATAAAGATTAAAAAAGTTTATTTTTTAACACTTTCGGTGTTAATGAGGGGGCGTTGGAAACAATTTGAAGGATTACCTTCTAAAAGCTTCCGTCGGACCTTTTTAATTGAGACTTTTTTGAGCGATGCTTTGGTCTCGCCTACCTTTGTCGCTATGCCGGTGATCTATTCATGAAAAATGAAAAATGTTTAATGCGGTTTTGGTAAACAATGAATTCTGATGGAGCTTTAATCTATGTGATTGCGTTATTATATTATTGTTTAATTTTTATTATGGTGAAAATTGATTAACTTAATTGTGATTCAGTCAATTTGCGATAATAGAGTAATTTAACTTTCGTAAAACTTTTTATTCGGATGGGTACGAAATTCAAATTTTGTTTTCTAGAGGTCATCCATGATTCGGTAGGCACATAATGCTGTTGGTTTAGGCTGTATCTGCAGTGATTAACATATCGTTTCCATCAATTCAATTTAATGAAATATAGATCTTCTATCTATTTTTTTATCAAATTAAATTGATAGAAAAATTAAAGCGAGCACCTATTAATTTTTCCTCTCGGCGAATCTTGTTTGTTTATTGTCAATCAAGAATTGTGTTCACGTTTCACACACAAAACTGATTAAAATCTGACGCCATGTCCAATCTGTCTTCATTCAAAACCGCACCCGGAGCGTACACAAAAAACATAATTCTAATCTCGAGTAAGACATAACGGGAATACCAATGCATACGCGGAAAAATCGATCGCGCGTTGCCGTCTTAAATTCCTCACCCTTTCTAAGGGGGCTCCCCCAAAAAACCGAAAGAATAGAAGAGGGAAAAAATCTAAATCGTCTCATATCTCCCCGCGGTCCCCCCTCCGCCCCGGACACCTCTGCGTCAAGCGCCCTCCTTATTCCGTATGCGAGTCTACGGCAATCATTATAACGATATCGATTAGGCCCGTCTCCAACCTGCCCATATCTTTGTGGCACACTCATGTGTACATAGGACTGCTTTTTTGCGTCACTCCTTTATTTTTTAATGATTTCCGAGCCATTGAGGAATTATGATTATTTACTTACGCTGTTTTGCATATGTCTATTAAATAGTCTGTGGCGATTTTCCTGTTAGACATTCAAGTTACAGATTCAGGTAAAATTGCATTATAGAAAAACGTGACCGATTTATCGAAAAATATTAATTTAAAACGTTAAATCGTTGGGACCTTTTAGCATTAATTATAATATTTATTTGATAGTTGTGTATCAAATAAATATTATAATCAATGTTTAAATTATGCGTAAAATGGAATGGCTTTAATAAAACATAATAATTACCATTTGTCTTGTTTAGTCTGTTATTATATTGGTTAGGTCTGACGAAAATTAACTTTAAAAGAATCGCAACAGTACAACGTTCCCCAAATGACGTATTCCAAATTCAAATTGAAAACAAAACACGATCGCCTAGTCCATTCCATCCGCAGCGGCAGCACAAATTTTAACAGCGAATTTCGCCCGCGTCCGCCGAAGAAGACTTATTGTTAACAACGTAGGACGGGCCTCGCATAAGCAGATGCAAATTGTACCCGTTAAACTATTTCGGAAGGTAAACATAGAGGGGTCGGAGGGACCCACGTGCTCCACAGATCCGGCGAACGAGATTAAAAATGCTGGATGGCCGACCGCCGTGAGTCGGGTCGCGTATGAGCCAAGAAATATTGGAGTTTACGAAGAAAGCCGCTTTGGGGATATGTAAATAGGAAACTACAAAAGTAATGTTTGAGTTGGGACACCAAGTGATTGAGTAGCCGCTGGATTATTGCAAATGCGAAACTGTAAGAGCGGATCCAATTTAAAGACAGATCGTGGCAATCAGGATCCTCTTTTTGGGGCCCGCTATTAGTTTTTGCGGTGACTTTGACTGACTATGAGGTCGTAAATGTAATACTGTTTCATGTTTTAGTATTATCGTGAAAAAAGTACGTTTATTGTTTTTAATTCTTAGTCATGTTTTAGTTTTGAATTGCTGATGAATTCACAATATACGTATTTTCCCAATAGCTTTTTTGATATCATACCTATAAAGGTAGGTAACAATGTAAAACTTTTAAGTTACCATCATAATTGATCAAATGACGAAGAAAAACATTTATTGACCTTGAATGTCTGAAGAGTATAATAATAATAATTACATGAAATATAATAGCAATAAAAACAAATCTTAATCGATATTTTCAAAAAAGTTAGACAAATTATTGCAGTGAAATTTATTTGGAATTTTAATGGCGTCTTAGACAATCCTATAACCTAAGAAAGTATTATTAAAATAAAACAGAGCACTTGCAGAATGGCGAAAATCGTCGAGTCGCCGTGTCTCAGACGGTCCTTGACGTTAATCGCATGGTCGACCTCGGCCACAGATTAAACAAACTCTATGAAAAGGGTCAGTACACTAATGATCTCGTACAAACAGGAACGTATTGACAATGCATTATATTCATAAGTACGCCCTTACTTTGCTTAGCGTCTCGTATTAATGAAAGAAATTGGTTAGAAGTAGATTGACGATGATTGTATCTTAATGATATTTAGATAATATTTAATATAAAACCTCGTAATAATATAAAATCTCATTTTATTAAATTATATAAAAGTGTAAGGTAGAATGAATTCCGCAACATGAGCTTAATATAATTAATCAAATTTTGACTGTATTTTTTTTTGTGACATTTTGGAAAGGGTCTGAGTTCAGTGTCAGTTTCACTAACAAATGCTGGACTAGATGCACTTTCACACAGGTATGGAACACCATTCTTTTGGTCTTTTTTATTTACAATGGCGTGTACTCTGGTGTGTCCTACATCTGTGTTAATCAAATGAATTTGAATTACGTAACAAAAAAATATTTTTTTTAGAAATTGTTATAACATTTTTTTTTAACTAATAAAGACAAATTACTAATTTAATTGACTTCAAGTTTCCAATGGGAAGAAAAATGATAACTCTGGCTACCTTAAAATTAAAAGGTAAGAATAAATGACATAATTTTATTTAAAAATACGTCAAAATTTTAAAGAGATAGCAAAAGACGTTGGAGGATAAGTGCTTACTAATCGACGCAGAGATTCGATAATTTAGACAACAAATAAAACTCAATGTGACTAACGTATAGGCAAGAGATCAAAAATAATGAGCCATTTACACGCGACTTCAAAAATTGATAAATGTATATGTCAGAACGTTTACCTATGTAAAAATATAACTTAGGCAAGCGAATTTCATTTCAGGTGAATCTAATAAATCCCAGCCGTTGAACAGTGAACATCTCTGAGCTGTTTCATTACTGCGCATTAGTGGCGGTCGGCCACGCAAATCTAAGTCCCTTGGAAGGACCCCCCAATTTCCTTCATTACTTACTTTCCGTCCGAGACAATAGCAAGACGACGGCGAGAAGAAGAAGAAAAAAAGAATAAATAATAATAATTTCAAGTGGAATAACGCTGAAAATCTTTTCAACGAAAGAATTATTGTTGTTTTGCAAGCGGGCACTCGGAGACAGAATGCACCGTCTTTATTACGTCTATTGTTCGGTGTTACGAATCCTCAAGCTTTATTCATTTTTACTTGGCTCGACTTGAATGCTTATTAATTTAAGGACGTGATAAGCTTGAATACTTTTGAATGAGAGAATGAAACGTCTACGTATTCTGATGAGTTATTTTATATTCTATGAATTGCCTAGTTTCCGGGTGATCAAAGATTATAATAATAAATAAAGCGTAAATTGTGTATCAAAGTAAGTACATTTCAGTGAGCTATGAAATATAATGAGATTTAAATTAATACTTATATAATAAAGAGGGAAGATTTGTTTGTTTGGTTCCGAAATCGATGTTAAAAATTCTTATAAAAAGATTCAACTTTAATCGCAAATATATTTTTTTTTTGCAGTTTGATGGCGGAGGAAGCTATATTTGCATAGGTCATTAATCGGGTGACATTTTTCTATTTACTTCTAGCTTCTAGTGTGACTGCTTAAATCGCTGTATCTTCAGTCATTATACTGGTAAGTGACCAGTCTTTCCTGGGCCCCCGTAGGTAGTGGCTAGCAACGGAGACTGACCTAAGACTTAACCCGTTGCTAGGGCTTGGGCCTTCCATATGTAACCACGCGGGCCCAGTGCAACTTAGTGTGTATTAAAGACCGCATATGCAGCTGGGACCAACGGCTGCCGCAACGTGCCTTCCGAAGCATTGAGGAGCTCAAGGTAATAAATTTTTGGTCACATATCCTATAGCATCCCGAGCAGGCTAACCACTGCACCATCGAGCCCATCAATAATATTTTAGTAATTAATATTATTTGCATAGATTTGCGTTGTTCTAATAATCGAGTCCACTTTGATACCCGCACCGCAATATAACTCCACCGTGTATGCTTACAACTCATAATTTTCCGCTGCAACAATTTGAGTATTATGAAGCAAATAATTGCTTTGAGTACCGCAGTATGTATAATTTAGCTAAACGTACATCACACCGAGCGCTTTATGGTAATCGAAATATGCCGAAATATGTTGTTAAGAGGGTAGAAAACTACCCGCAAACATGCAAGGGATGAACTGAGCATTCATATTTTGCGGGCGACCTATAGGCAATCGAACTTTTTGAATTTCCTTCTTTAATACTTCTTTAAAGCGATCGTGAAAAATCGGTGAGCCATTGTAGCATTATTTTGTACATTAGGGAATCTTCTACAGTTGATCTGTTTGTACGAGATAAACTCATAGACTACTTACTAAACGGACTTTTATATGGTTTTTAATAATGAACGGATAATGTTATAAGGCAGATCTTAGCGTCAGAAGGTCGATGGCACAGTGGTTAGTGTGTTATCTTTTATGTTGCTCTTATTCTAAACAAAAATAATTCAATTTTGCTTATGATAGAATCAAGTAGAATATTGGTGGTCGAACATTTGCAAATTCATTAAGAATATAAAACAACATTTTGAGAAATGAGAATTTAATTACAACCTTTAAAATTACAAGGGGTCGAAATGAGAGTCTTAAAAATGCAAACGTTTTTAAGGACCGCGTCTGAAAAAAATATCGTCAAAGGCAAACCAAGACAAGCTCCCCTCGCCAAGTCAAGAGTGATTACGAATTTTAATTATTTTTTTTAAGCCACACCACCGCCGAGAGGTGATTCCGGCCGAGGCTTATGCAAACAATCGTGTCTCACTTGAAATTAATCCGAGAGAGTTTTTCTTCGTTCGCGACAAGGAATTAACAAGCGAAGAAGTCATTAAGTCAGAAAGACATCCGAGGATCTCTCTAATTGCGGCCGCCTTGACGTCCGGCTTCTAATTGGTTCATGTCCGCGAATAACTTAAGTGAATTGAATTTTGTCGCCATCTTAGGTTCGTTAGCTTTCATGGACGAATTGGTTTACATTGATTCTTATAATGGAATGTCATATATTGATAATATTAAAGTTTAACGTAAATTATCAATGATAAAATTCGAAAGTCAATTAATTACCTTATTACAGATTACATTACATAATGCTCGCACATTATTAATAATGCCCGCATAATTCGAAGGGACCATAACATATATATATTTGAAATCTGCTAATTAAGATCTTTCATAAGATCATTTATATGGAAGGATTAAATAAATTATACTTTTTTATAACTTATAGCGCGCTGACAACGAAGACGTTTCTAATAATACCTTCTTTGTCTAGTTATGATTAGAAGTTTCGTAGTTATAAGGAAACAGATGAACATGTATACATACATACATACAGGCTAATTCACCTCCTTTCGCTTCGTCATAGTCGGCCATAAATGAGGTGTTAAATTTAAATTTTCATTTGTAATAGATAGTATGGACACCGAATAACGAACGAACATGAATCAAGATGCCAGTACCGCGAAAATACTCATTTGTAACAGTTTAAGGAGTACTATAGTGACAGACAGCTGATAAATCAAAGCTAAATGCCAAATTTTTCTGCCATAAAAAAGTTACGAAACTTATATTTTTGAGCTCGTTAATTATGAAACAGTTTCTATCTAATCATGATTATGGACAAATCATTTTCTAAGTAGAATACGTCTTTTAAATAGCTTCTATCAAAACGTGACATGCAGAACTGCTTGTCATTACAGTGCATAACACACCCCCTATTATCCAATTATATCTAACCTTTCAGCGGCCATGATGAATTACTAAGACAGCAGTACCTATACTTTAAATTTCAGTGAACATTAAATAAATCTTGTTGTATAGCAAAATAAAAATAACAGTTAATCTTTATTAAACTGAATAAGTTCGGCATCTTATAGAAACATTCAGACAGAACTTCGAACCTTTTTTCCTTAACCTCAATATAAAAGAAGATTTTGGATTAGTCACAAAAATTAATAATGTTTGAAGAAGAAGTTATATATAACTTGCTTCGAATTGTTTAATAACCTTGTTATTTCTGTGGAAGAGCAGAAGAAAAGATTGTCATTGGGTGACCACAAAGATTCTCAGACACGGCAAGAGACACGAAGGACTTTCTTGTAGGTGATAAAATTTGTAATTCGAAATGAGGCCATTTCCAATTGTTTTATTAAATTTTCAGACTAAACCCTAGAAACCAATAATTTATTTTTACAACAGTTTTCAAAGTATAGATTCTGAATGAATTATTTATTGCGGCTCCGTTTTCAGTGCAGCTGTAATTACTCCGCTGAGTGGGTTTAAACGTCGTCCATGACGGTCTAAGTGATTGTACGGGGGTATGAGGTTAGCCGTAGAGGTTTTAATGAATTATTTGTTGGTAGCGTGCAATAACAGTTGTCTAATTATCAGTGCGTCATGTTGTAAGGCCCTCGAGCTTGTCTCCGATAATGGTAACTTTGAAACGGAAAAGGGTTGAATGTGTTTATTTGTACGTTATTAAATCATATGTCAATCAAATTTGAATCGTTGAAAAGGCAAGGTTATATTTGAAGGATGATTAATTCTTTATAACAGGACATATAAATAATAATAACAATTCCAGTTAGTACTTGATTAGGTACTGTATTAAAGTGTCTTAAGATTATTTATATGTCCTGGTCGAGACTAAATTATAATATTAACATGATTACTGTCAAGTATGTTAACAAGCACGAGTAGCATAGCGAACTCTAGAGTCTCGAGAGAGTGATATGTTGTATCACAATCAAGAAAAGTGACATTTGGGTAAACGTGTCTCCAATTTGACGTGCTTAAGGCTGACAGCATTCACCTTAGACGAGAATCTGAAATCTGAATCTGAAACAACTTACAGTAGGTGCAATAAAAAAAAAAAAAAAAATTTAAAATAGTTTAACTAATTACAATATTGTAAATATTATATCATCAGAGAATTTAAAACAGATATCAATATCTCAGATTAATATAACCCATAGATAATTAGTACAAATACACACCCATATAATTTATTCTGAAACGTTATTTAAGTTTCGAATATCCATCGAGGTTAGACCTTTTTTGAGAGGCAAAACATCAATTTTCCTATTCAATACAAACAAAAGGGGGTATAATAAAAACGGCTGATTGAGCATCCTTGCTCAGATGACTCATTTGTATTAACGAACAAACTCATCAATACTTATTCAGTGAGTATTTTTCCACGGCGATCCACCACTAATTGAAATCGAAATCTGATTTTCCCTCCCCTTTCTAACCACTGAGCCGAGCTCAGTGATTAAAAGTATTCTTGAAAAAAAAAATACAAATAATGAAATTACAATATCGTTAACGACGAGCCTCACCGTCTCCCCGAAATCCTTTTACATTTTTTAAGAATAAATTAAAGCTAGAAAGGGAACGTTAAGCTGGCAAACAATCGCTAACGACTTCTTGTTCTTAATTTGAATCTTCGTAATTCTAATATTTTTCTGATCTTTTTAAAAAGTCTTTATTATTATAAAAGGAGGTTTTTTTTTTTTTTATTGTATAAGTACGATATTTAATTAATTGGAAAAGAGGTTACATTACATTACAATACCCATTTCGGTTTTACCGTTATTTAATGCAATTATACGTAGTGGTGTATGAATCACCTAAGTAAAATAATGCCGATTAACTGTTTTAACATAAAGCGTTTAGTAGAGGTTTTGCTCGCACATCTTGTTTCTTCATTGAGTCATAACAAAGAATTACAGACAATAATATTTGAAAAATCCGTGTTCTCCAACGCTATGCAAGGTCGGTGAGAAGTGAAATGAAAAATTGCCCTATTTTTAGGATGGATGACGAGAATTAAGGCAGCAATTACTCATCAGACGTACAGGGGCGGAATGTTAATAAGGGTATATGGAGAGAGATATTTTTCATTTGAAAATCATCACACTTCCAATAATTGAGATGTAAATATCGTGCGTGTCTTAACAATTGTATATTTACATTTACAGTTAAATCAGAAGAAATTTTATAATATAAATAGTAAATTAATGTCAAAATAAAAGGTAAGCATAAATATCTTCTTATGAACAAGAACTATAGTTAGTTTTTTTAATTGTCTATGAGTTAAAGTGGATATGCTTCTTGTTTACTTTGATGTGATATTTTTATTTTATAAAGTGATATAAATTTAAATTATTTGAAGAATATCTACAGTAATATTTCAAGCATAACTATTAATAATATAAAAATACGATTACAAGCTTAGTACTCTAGTACCCGAAAATTAGTATTGACGTTCAAGTATTAACAATATAGGTATTTCAAATGCGAAAAATGTACAGTCGACGGCAAGTCGTTATTGTCGAAATTGATGGCCTTTTGTACTAACCTGAAATGCTACTTTTGTACTGTATTTATAGCAGGTCAACTGCAAGAATGATTTTTAAGTTTTTTTTTTTAATTTAAAGTATTTTATTATTTAATTACTTAGATAAAAATAAATAGGTTCTGTGATAATTTCTATAAAGACATGTAATTAATCAAAATTAAAAAGAAAATATAATAAAAACTATAAAAAGATTACAATGAGGCATCGTCAGCAACAATAACCTATGAATTTCACATTGCCCACATTGAAAATTCCCGTCCAAGGTTACTACACTCTTATGGAGCAGACAGCGCGACTCGCGTCTGGCACGTTTCTTCTAAGCCGTCGAATTTCCTCCGAACTTTTTCCGCTTGGAGCCACTTATAACCCCCCTCTCCCTACCCTACCACTAATTGCGTCCGTTAATTAGGAAACGTCATGAGTGTTTACCCACAGCTAAGTGTGAAGTTCACTAATGTCTTTGCGCGAAATTACTTCCGTTGAAACTTTTTGAAAGAAATAAACTTAGGATTAATTAGCTGATGGAAACCGGATTAGTGGTGGATGCTGTAACTTGATTATACGAGTTTTGTTTCATACTACTTTTCGGATTAAATATATTTAAGGTGGGATAAGGAATTAAATGGTTGTATTTTGATTTCAATATTTTTTTGTCAAATATTTAATTTGTTAATATGTTAGTTTTAATTTTATTAGTTAATTAATATTTAATTTGCAAATTAAAAAAACATACAAAGTTGGACTTGGTATAATTGGACAAATAAATACATTATAGAAATCTGATTCAACGAAACTAATCATAATTCCCAGACCCAAGACTTGTACTTGACTTGAACTCTTAAAAAGACGTATAAAATCTGTAAGACGATAAAAAGTGAAGAAGGGTAGACGATAGAAGGAGGTTAGTTCAAATATTTTTAAGTTATTTAGTCCTAATCGTTTCGTCTCGTCTCCTACTGAACATACAGCCAGAAATATGCCTTGGGTTATTTATTTTGAACAGAGAAAATATATGAAACGATTGTTAGCTTACCCGTTATTTTAATTTTCAAAATAATGACATCCCTTTATCATCGCCTAATGCGTATGCTATGGAAGTGCTATTGTAGCATCACCAATTAACTCTAGATCAATCGGTACATCTCAATGCATTCAGTAATATTAGTAACGAATGAGAGGCTATCCTAGTGTTTGTTACCCGGTTTCTGAATAATTTAAAGTTAAGAGCGTCTCAAACTGTACTTAAACAAGTTTTCATTTCTGATTTTAGTTTTTTTAATAATCATCTGTTAGCGGTTTGATAAACACTAGGACTATTTGAATTGTGAAACAAGATGAGACTTGTACTTTTCTCAATTCAGAAACCGGTTGTAAGAGACGTTCCTATAAACTAGTTTTCAAAGAGGATGATAGAGGAGACTAGTGTCATGATTGGCATCACTGAGATAATTGTGATTAATACGCATCTCCTCAGTGATTTTCTTGAAAGCGTTACGGAATATATGTTGCAGTTTCATCATAGATATGTCTGGTTGTAATACAATTTCAGATGTTTTGATTGGCAATGTTACTGGAGTTGTTGCATTCCTAATGAAATATAAATTTAACGCGTAGAATCTTACCTCTAAAAATATCAAATAACAATTCATCTGTATGTCTATCGATATCTTCACCTTTGCGTAGTAGGCAGAGAGGACCAACGCCACAAAGTACAGTCCTTACATACAGCTTTCGCCTCATATACTTTCATTGCTCTTTTCATACATACTCGCCGGTTTTTATGGCTTCTGGCATCAACTTCTAACTGCATGCGATTGATTTGATCGTGGAAGGTCGTAATAAAAATAATTCACGTTATTATTAATATCAGCTATTTATTTAAATAAGGTTTGTATTTGTTTGTATGTAAGTCAAAACATAATGACGAAACTTATGGCAAAGCCAACGTATATTAATAAAATAACGCTTAAAATTAATCAACTGTATGAGAATTAAACAAACAAATCAGCAATTTTATCAGTGAACTTTAGTGGAGTCGCTAAATAACCCACGTAACAAAATAATGGCGGATAGGAAAACAAAATGGCGCCAAAAGGGAATGAATCGGCCTGGGCGTAATTAACACGAGCCTTAATTACAACCCGCATTGAGGCTAAGTGAAATGTGTCATCCGAACCACTATATATTGGTTTAGTTTAAGGGTCGCTTTTCTTCATAACCAAGACAATTAAGTAATTATGTTATATTTTTTTATGTTACTGTAATATTTGAGCCAAGATGTGGATACGAATAGTCAGTGCTTTGTAGAGTTCATCGGTAGAGTTTGTTGGATTTAAAGTTTATTAGATAATTTTTGTCCCAATAAAAGATAATGGTTCTGAATTCTACGTGAAAAAATCGGGTATGTACACATTGCGGATTAGTAATTAGAGTTGGCTTATTATTTTCTTCAATTAAACTTAATTTTATACAAGTCAAATTCTTATCAGCCTAAGCCATTGCTTAGGAACGCTGTATGGATGAATCAGCAAAAAACTATCTTAAATATTTAGTTATAAATGCATACAGTATTCGATGTACAGGTGATCTAACACGACATGGCTCTGCTGTATTCGAAACTGTATGGGATACCATAGTGGGGACATTTGTAACACCATTCAGCAGGAGTATTAAAAAAATCTAATCTCCCATCTCAAGTTACGTCAGTTGAAAATTTTACTATGTAAAGAGTGCGTTGTTGCGAAACCGCCCGGCGGTATAGTATGATTTTGTTTTGTTATGACAACGCGGGTTGGCAACGTTGGGTTCGGCGACCCCACTTCGAGTTTTAATGATAAAAAAATGCGTACAGAGGGGAGGCGAGTAAGTGCCATCGAAGGAGGGAAAAAAAACTACGGAGGAAAATATTTGGTGCGACAGGTTGCTCTCCCCGCGGGGAGGAGAGGGGAGCTTGATAAAAATTAAATCTTAACGACGGAAATTTAAAGATGACGCTCCAACGATCAAGAGATGTGCGCATCTGAGCCCTATGGGGCGATTTAATTGGCTACCCAGAATGTATTAGACGTATTTCGTAGGTGATTGATTAGTGCAATAAACGTTAGCTGCTAGTATTTAGTATTCATTCAAGGTTTACGTATTTCGTATTCATAGAAAATCCTAATTTCTTTCGTGAAGTAAAATGAAAAAGGAGATTTTTAATGAAGCATAAGTGGATTGAACTGAATTCGAATGTGCGAATAAAATGTACTTAGCACATAATTATCAATTCACCGAGAAACAAATCGTTTCTGGAAATTTAGGTACCTATATTAATATTTGTGTTGTTCCTGAGGAAAGTATTCTTGGTTCAGATCTGTGAGACTATTTACGCACTAGAGAGGAAATCTAAAATAAATTACCTACATAATTAATAGTAAATTAGGTTTTGGTCCTCGATTACGCATTTTATATTAAAATTGAGAAAAAAGGTTGCCGCTCTGATCCTATAAGACTTTTCTAAGGAATGTCCTATTTATGGAAACTTATTTTCTTTACCATTTGGAAGTATTATACCATTTGTAGGTATATGCTTGTGAATTTATGTTTCCGTTAGCGTTATGTATATCCGAATCTGGTACTATGTAATTATTTTGCAATAGCATAATGATTGTTGCAGTACAAAGAGATAAATCAGTAATATACCTTATCAGTATTATACTGTTAACCACAGTGAAAAGTTTAGTTCTAAAAGATGTAGGAGATTTTTAAGATCTGAATATATATAATATACATATTCTAAATATACACAAACTCTCATTAAGAACATCACATTGCCGAAAAAAATATGTATATCTACACTTTGATAGTATTAATAAGCGACGCTGTTATTCTACATTTGAATATAAAAAAAGAAATGCTAATTCCAAATAGAACGAAATTCGAATTCTGAATGCATTGAGAAATTTGCATCGACATCGGATATTGATTTCCTTCATCTTGAGGGTTACCATTGCAATCCTACTTGTTTAAACTTTTTATTTCACTCTTCACTCGCGTTTTTTGTTTCAACCACTCACCCCAGGGAGTCGACCCCGCAGGTTCCCTCTTGCATAAAAAAGCTTCTAATCGATAATTTGTGTGGGGGTGCATTAAGCATATCGCCAGTACGACCGTTCCTCTTGACGCTTACAGATTTTACCCTCAAGGCTGTGTTTGTTGGCCATCTTTTAAATGGGTATGAGGAAAATTCTTTGTTTTTATGTAGAAAGTATTGGATAAATAATAATACCCAATAATCAAGGTAAGTATCTAAGGAATGTTTATGTTTATTATTAGTATTTGATTGCTTCAAATTAAAAGGTATAACTTGATAATCTGAATGCCAAAGACTAAATATTAACTGAAAATAAACTACGCGTAGATTTTGCTGGGGTACAGTAGCCAAAATGAAGTCTGCGATAAAGGATTAAATAACTTCTAATAAAATTATTAGTGAAATAAAGTGGACATTAATTATTGAATTCCCGTTAACGTTTTGTGCGAAAACACTTTTTTTATACAAGTAAATATAAAAATAAGTGTCCGAAACTATCCTGTTCCGATCCTTTAGCGACATCATTGAACATGTGCTTGACAAGCTCATAAAATGCATAGAAAACAGAAAGGGTATTACACGTTTCTTTATCTTTTCTTAAGTGAAAAATCAAGATTTCAACTTTAGAAAACCTTTCCTCAAACTGTTTCATGTCTGTAAAATAATAAAGCAATGTTCATTATTGCTTTGCAATTGATAATGTTATTTAATAATTCTTTTGAAACATATAAAACGGTCATCATGAACTAGTTTACAATTGGCAAAAGCAATAACACTTAAAGATGATCGCATAGTTCTGATCGCGTCGTATGTGACTAACTGCTTATATCTGATGGACATTCTGCACCATTGTGTTTGTTCTTTATGTTTTTAAGCGGAGGGACGATAATGTTTTTATGGCGGGAGGGTCTGACTTAATCAGGGTGCGATGTGATTAAAGTTGCCAATGTTTTCGTTTGTTAGCCGTTTTTTTTGGATAACTCCTCTTTGGAGCGTGTTTGTCTTTCTATCTTCGTCTGTTGATGGATTAGATGTTATTGTCTTTGTGTGTAATTTTAGTATTAATCCAAATTCATATTAAACAGAGACCGTATAACCGTATAACAATTTTTTTGAGTAAATAATACTCCTGTCAGAATCACGTACTAGGTTAATCTTTGCTAAGTCTCTGTTTGATAATATAATTTTTTTATATGCATGAATAAATAAGTTAATTACTCAGCGTAAATTTACTCCAACACTAAACCTTGTTTATTAAGTACACTGTATTGGTTTAAAATGTAATTGAAAATCGGTTACGGAGATTTGTCATAATGCAGTAATCTGTTTGTCACCAGTATTTATACAGCCTTACAACAAATGATAATACCGGCAATCCATTTTTAATTTAACTTGGAAGCGAAAAGAAATTTACAGGATACGTATAACCTGTGGTATAATTAAAAGTGTCGTTGATTTCTTTAAATAAATAAACACGATTATTCGATAAGAACCTATTTTAGTCGTAAAACCATTCTAAAACATCTCATATCGTCGATTACATCGCATCCTTCATAAAGGTATGTGAGTCAAGAACATTAGAGTCATAAACAGATCACCCTACAATTTCACCCCTTGCTCGAAAAGCTCACCCCCGCACGTAGAACAAAAAAGGGCACCAGGGGACGCCACGCATCCCAAGCAAGAGCTCATTACCGGGGTCTGCAGATGTCTTTAATGGCTTTAAATTATATGTAGAGAGCTAACTGCCTTACAAGGAGGTGATACATGGTGTTGATATTACTGCGACACTAGGTTTATTACTGTATGATAATAAAATATATAAAGAATTCATTAGAAAAGTAAAATAACAAGTTAAAAACCAAGTAATAATATTATTGTGGTTTAATGAAACAACTTTCAACCGGTTTCATCTCGTTTGTATTTAATTTTATTGACGTTTCGGACCCTTTACGTTTATTAAATTCAATAAATGTAAACGTTGCCATAAAATATATATATTTTTTTGTAATATGAATGTGTCCAATAGTAGGTATTGGTTTTTGAAGGTAACTATACTCTTAATTAAAAAGACAATCAACACCTTTCATTGACGTTTCAGACCCTTTACGGAACCTGTAAAGGGTCTGAAACGTCAATGAAACTAAATACAAACGCGATGAAACCGTTTAAAAGTTGTTTCATTTATGGATAGTGCGTATGAAAATATAAGAAATCACTAAGCAACACACTTGCCTTTTTTTATTTTTCAATAACGTTACAAAATAATAGTTGTTTTAATGACATCAGGATATTATTGTGTCTATAGCAGTTTGTCGGATTACTACAATTTGTTGAATTATACATATTGTCGTACGCCGATATCTAAAATAGTACGTTCCTTTAATTTTTCAATTCTCCAAGAATCTCAAAAAAGGTTTTTGATTATTTTAATTATAATCATAAAGTTTAAATCAAAAGAGAGGTCATATTAACAACTATGCTTGGCTGAGCACGCGGCGATTTCGTAGCGTGCATCGAGAAAAAAAAGCATCAGGAAAATTGGAAAATAATGTCAATTACCGTGTACAAGGCAAGCCGTAGTAACTAACGATGATCATTACGCATTATGATTGCGTAATGGAGACGGTTTCGAAGAGAACCGATGCGGGCAGGCCCGCTACCGTTTTCCGCTTCGCTCGTCGCGTTCGGCTCGTTAATATAATCATACCTTTATGCTGTTGAAACAGGCTGTGAAATTTTCATTGGAAAAAGTCGAGAACTTGATGATATCGTAATGTATTCTAACAATGCATTTAAAGTTAGCATTTATTGGAATAATTGATGTACTAATATGAATATACGGAGAATTTCTTTTATAATTGTACGGCACGTACTATAAGAAAGTTCTTTGTTATGTAATATACATAACAAAGAACTAATGTATGTCAATGATTCACATTTTGAATAAATATTTTATTATTCTAAATACTATTTATAATAATCTTATTGTATTAAACAAAAATTCAGTAACCGTTTGTAAGATGCAAGGTGTTTTTTTTGTTATCTACTGGTACATTTTTTTACAATGCAATTTATGTCATTTTATGTCTAACTAAGAAAAAACCTTATGTCATCTTGTAGCTAATTTAACGACGGTAATTTTGACAAACGAGGGAAACGCAACTAGTAACGAAGTGTGTGAAATGGTTTAGTTACATTTACTCGACACACGGACTATTGTCTTGATGTGGTAGGTAATATGTGGGAAGCGCTTTGCTTTGTGTCTTTACTAATATCTCTCATGTAATTATAAAGAAGATTCTCATTTGTAATATTGTAAATTAAATGCAAAGGCATTAAAAACTTACGGACTAAAGTTCACTTTACCTTTTTATATTTTAGTTTAGTATAAAGGCTAAGGAATTTTGTTTTTATACAGCCATGTATTTTCTTTCTTCGACATGAATAGTATTTAATGTCACTTTTTGTTTCTGCAGAATATCGATACTGTCTAATGTAACAACACTTTCTTTCTTCAATAAATTGTCAATTTAATAAAATTATCTATAGACTTTCACAGTTGGAATGTCATTCATTTCGTGCAATGAACTATTAATACATTGTATAAAATACATAATAGTTTTTATAGCATTGTTTTACACGGCACACAATGGACATTTACGGTCCATCGGTCATTGTGGACGGTCCACTGCAACCATTAACACCCAACATTTGTCTGTTCTAAAACAATGAAGTTTCCTGTACAGCCTTTGTATGTTATGGATGGTATTGATAACGGATTATCTATGGTCAGATGTATGTAGATTTCATTATCGACTTTATTATTTGTTTATAATCTAACTATATTCGAATATAATCTATTTGAATTTTTACTTAATAAATTAATTCATCATAATTATATGGGATATAATTATAAATGTATAAATATTATAAGTACTATAACTTTCATAATATGGAAATCTGAAAATACAAAGGTACTACACACAGATCCAGTCAATGTAAAAACTTCATTTCTACATGGAACCGATGCCGGTATCTCAGAAATGACAACACCTGGTACAACCAGGTCAAGAAAGTTGATATTACATAGAAGGATTTAGAATTTAGAAGTCAATAATAAAAACAAGGAACACTTTTAATTATCAAGTTGATGTAGAAAGTGTTTTTTGTCTCCGGTCTGGGTGTTGTAGTACCTACGTTATCTAAGAGACTCCATTATACGAGGGTTATAGCTAATCATATTGGAATTTAAGCAATTTATGTGATGTTGTCTATTTTTCAAAACGTATTATAGTTACACATTTTCACTATTTTATATGCCCTCAGTATTTATTAGAGTATTTATTTAAATTTAATATTTAGGTAACCATATGGACTTCTTTAAATTAGCGTATGGCATGCAGTAGTTTATATAGTAATTTATTATTATGCACATTTAAAGTTAAAAGAAATAAACAATATTGTAAAAGTAATATTATTAAAAAATATAAAGAATATTTTTGAATAGAGAATACATCTATTGAGTTTTGTGAAAAATATAATGAAGCATTGAAAAGACGAGTACCTATCCGTCAAACACGTATCGATACCGTAAAATTGTTTAGATTAAAAAGTTACTATAAGAATATATATAATTCTCACCAAAACATCTACTCCATAAATTTTTGAACACGATCTCACCTTCTGTAACAAAAGAAAGAAATTATTAAAAAAAATATATATTCGAATTTCGAAAACTGTAATAATCTATATTATACCAAAGAGAACACATCCCCATTCAACGATTCACAAAGACTACTGAGGAAGAAATTTTAAAATATGTGCGACAATTATCGTACAAGACATTAAAGAGACTTACATTGTTATATCAGAAAAAAGTCCCCCAGCCAAGGAAGATTTATTCGCAAATTACTTATAAATTTCTTCGTATTTTGAGGTGACAGTATCATTGCTGTAGCAAACCTCCATTCGATTATAGACAATATTTCGTTTATAGAAGGTCTGAAATTCATTTTTTTTGTGACTATGTTAGGAGCTTAGAAGACTATATAGTACAAGGGCTCGCTTATAAAAATGTATTTAAAATGTCTGAGATGCAAATGATTTATTTACTTTTACGGACTCGTAAATTTGTCCACTACGAGTAATATTATAGAAAGCAATAAATAATAAGACACTTTGTAATGTAGAACATCGATAGACGCCGTTTGAGAATCATTTGGGTTATTTTATTAGTTTCATCAAAAGTTTATTTTTTTTAAGTCACAAATAATATAATATTTCATTTTATCGACAATGATTGACAAGACAAACATCACAAAACAATTATTTTAATTAAAAAAAAAATCAAACGTATGATTTGAGTTGCCATAAAGAAACCCAAATGTTATTTTTTAATTATTCTAAAATCACAAACACACGTTACTAAGTATTATACAAAAAATTAAATGACATGTGAATATTTATATTTCACATCGATACCCATGTGTTAATTTATGCAAGACGATATCACTGCTTTTTTAACTAAACGAAAAAAAAAATAACAAAGGCCCTTGTCAAAAATTGCGATCGGTAGTGTCATCTAACACTTCGGGAGGGTAGCAAAAATCTATCTGCCCTTACGTTACCTGTCATTGTGAACTTCTCATTTTTGTCACTTAAAAAGACCTTCTTTTGAATCGTGGAACAAAAACCTTCTAATTGTGACAGTTTATTTTTTTGTATAACAGATTTTAAGGTCGATTATTTTTTGTTATTGTAATAAAATAGATCGAAAAAATGCGTCTTTGTAGTGTGTTGACCGTTAGCATGTTATTTTAAAGTTATCATGGTAAATATATAAAATTTTAATTATAATATCTCATTATTAATAAATTTTATAAAATTATTTGGTGACCAACATTTTAGTAAATCGTCATTGAATTGCAAAATTGATTTCTGATGACGTGAGTACAATATGGTTGGCTAAGTTAGGTTAAGTTATTAGGTGTTTAAATCTATACTATACCAATACTATACCAATCTCAATATACCATTATGCACAAGAATATTCTTTTTATAAAATAGGCACAATAATATTAATCTTTTTTTAAATGTTGATAACGTGTTTTTGTTTTTTGAATAGCATCAATAACTTATATTTTTAATTCGACGCTATAATGAGGTCGCATATGTAACTATTGTGCGTTCGACACACCTGTGATACAGGACGAAATAACGAAGCATGTTATTAAACGTACACCCGATTGATCGGAAAGGGTTTCGATTTACTTCTTAAACTTTATAATAATTGTGCACAAAAGAGATCCGCTCCGATCCTTACTATTATTTATAGTTTCCGAACGGCGACTGAATACGCCTTAATTATCGGCTGTAGTGTCGCACACCCTTGGCTCTTTTTTTCTTTTAAAAAACTTTCACATGGTCTAATTGTGTGTTACTTTAAAAAAGTGTTACATGATGCCTTTTGGAAACTGAATTTAGAAAGGCATTTTTCCGTTATTTAGGTAAGCCGCAATTGTATTGGCATTCTATTTTTGTTTCATTTGTGGCTTTAACTTGCTATATAAGATATTGTATTAGGGTTTCTTACTATGATTAACAGGTTATACCTAACATAACTAGCTCAGGCCTTCCTTATGAATGGTATCAAATCAATCGAATAGGGAGATCCACCACGCGATCTCAATGCAGGTTGGAAGCTTTCAACAACTGCAGATGCAGCTCTCACAAATGGCTTAAAATGACCTCCAAAGTACGGGGGAGCTCGAGATACTAAAATTTTGATCACCCATCCTATGACCGGCCAATCCATCGAGCTCCTCTAAGATGACAAAAATAGTGGTTCTGTTTATTTTATTAACTCGAAATTAACTCGTTATGAAGTCAAAAAAGTACTGTTATCTACTTAGTTTTATATTTAGTATTAATATAATCTAGTGGAGCGATTTTAATTGTACCGTTATGATGTTTGCCATTTGCCACGAATCACGGTGGGGTTGTTATCCCTAACGTGTCAAGTCATCCGATGTGACGTGTTTACCTGGGGATGGTTCTAATAAGCCAGAAATTGTTTTACACGGCGTTCGGTAAGCGTGAAGATATTGCACGGATTAAATAGTGATGTGACGTGTGAAACTGTGACTCTCAAACTTTATAGGGGTATTTTAATATAAAAAGATGTAAAGGAAATATTTGATCAGTAAGTAAAAAGCTCTTTTTCAGTTTTCATTTCAGTCAATTAAAATATACATTTAATATATTATTACAAAATGTTTATTTAACGCTAAATAATTCAAGGGTTTCTTTATTTTGCTAACGATATTCATTTGATTAAAACTGGACTTTGAATGTTGCTGCAGGAGTTTTCTGTAAGATACATATCAATATATGCATGTATAAGATACATATCGTCATGAATGCAAAATTATTAGTGATATATAATAAATAGTCGACTTTTTGGCAATCACTGGCAAATAAGGGACCGTCTAACCATTGATTGCTACCACAGAGAGTTACAAAGTTTTCGTTCACATTGTAAAGTGATATATTTATATTATTTTCTTCTCTCCCCTTGGAACTGACGAACAATGAGGATTTAATCCCCATGCGTATATCCTTTGCCGTTAAGAAACTCATAGAAATAGACCTCAGGTAAGCAAATATTTGAAAAATTACATATTGGTGAAGTGAATGTACCATTAATATCTCTATGATACTAATGATGTTTATTTTGTACTCGAAAATTGACAAATAGATATTATATATTTATTGTTCGTTTACAATTCGGACTGTTTATTGGTTACTCTATATTATTAAATAATTTAAATGCTTGTGTATTATTTCATAAAAAATAAGGTGGCAAGATCATTATTTTTTATATTTATGGTCGTAATTTTTTTATGGCATAATGAACCAATTGAGCTAAGCTAAAAATTTGAGGCCCCATACCTAAGCTAAACTCTTCGTAGTTTTCATTAAAGTATAGTCAGTAATATCACTTAGACAGATTTTTCATCGTAATTTGTAACTTAAATCGGTTTTGAGAAAACTTACACGCGGTCTCTAAATTGAGAATTTAAAGTTATGAACGTCTCAAATTGACCCGCGGAACGTAAAAAGTCAAGTTATTCAGAATAATCTGTCGAGACTTTGTATTTTTCTCAATTCAGGAACTAGCTGTTAGAAACTCGGTAATATGTCGTTCGCATGTAGTTATAGTGTGACGAAAAAACTGCACGTTCACTAGCCATCCTTTTCTAATAAAAATTCCGCTCTCATAGATACACCAGGCTTACGTCACGGAACCATTAAAAACAAAACATAAAACGGCATGAAACTTTATGACTAGATAACGCACTTGTTATCACGGCCCTCCGCCAGAGATGACGTATCGTGAATTCGGAATGTTATGACAGGCGGGAACTAAACGCACCGCAACACCATAAAACACCCATTCGACGTTAGTACCCGTAAAAAGGGTACATCCTACACGGTACGGGTTAAACGTCAATCTGGATGTGTTTAAAAATCTCACCGATACAAACTAGTGGAGTGGAAACCGTAAAGAATTGGTTGTGCATAGAGTTAAGGATGCATAGATATGGACATCGATTGGGGCGGTAAGGTGCTTGATGTGGCAGTGGATAGTGCGCTCGGTCTACGATGCCGAAGTTGAGTAACTTTCGCATGACCGATCATAGGATGAGTGACCAATTTTTTATTATATCTAATTTTAGGCACGTTGAGATGTTGGCTCCGGCAGCATCTGCGATCTTTACCAGGCATTGATCTGGCCTGAGTCAGAATGGAGAGTTTTTGTTCCATTAATAGAATAAGCGTATTTCCTAGCAGAGGGTCATTAACAGACCGAAGATGATAATGATAGTCACATAGCATGAGTAAAAAATGTGTAACTAAATGTTACATAGCATTTCAATGTATAGACTCAAGTCATAGCTATCTACAATGAAACTATGTACATATGTATATAATTAATGTTATGTTTTACTAATGTATAAAATATGAGGGGGTTGACATGGATAAAAACTCCAAACAAAATCAAAGAAAAAGAAATATCATATGTTTTCGAGTAGAGTATTCTCATCAAGGTAGCAAGGCTACATAAACCGTTTTCAAACAAAAAAAATATATATATAAAAAACGAATTATTTAATTTTTATTCGGTTGACTAATTTTTATTTCATAAAAATAAAATGAGATATTATCATGTTTTTTACCTGGACTAAAATTTTTACCCGCTCTATTACTTTTATAATTCTACAAAATTCATAACTTGTCGGTTGCATAGGTAGAGCGGATAAACGGTAAGCATGTGAAAATGTTGTGTATAACCCATAAATAAGACATTAGCAGATCGTATGGAGCACTTCGTTTAATTGTTTACAAGCAATAGTTGTTTATGGTAGACATCTTTATGAACGTTTAGCTCGACATAATATATGGTTGAATACGAACTATTCAAAAATAATAAAAGATAATATTTTATAAAGTTCAGTAGATAATGCATTTGAATAGATTTTTGTTAGAATTTTTTGTAGATTAAAACATACGTATCTTCAGATGAAGGTAATATGAACTTACTTATAAATATAAAATTACATTTGATAATAATGATTATTATAATAATGATAGTTTTTGTCAATGGCCAAACCAAATCATTATTTATAATTATACATTGTAGACAATGATTAACATTTAAATTACTCGTTTAAGTAAATTATTAACGATCAATCAAAAGAGACAAGCATTCTTGACATAGATAAAACGGTCATTACAATAGAAACACGTGTTTTAATATTATCAAGTGTTGTAATCAGCTGTTTGGGGTAAGAACGGCCGGTGTCAAAGAGGCGTAGATTGGTCACTCGATGGATAGATAGCAGTTAGAATGGGAGGGCATTTGTACCCGGTGTTCGGTTAATAAATGCCTTGGAATTTCTGAACTTCTTTACGTCATTAATTATGATGTTCACTTGTTTTGTTCTCGTAAATTAGAGTGTTATTTCGAAATAATAAGGCTTATTTTTGGTTTTTCTCTTTCTTCTAAAACATTATGATATATAAATTTTTATATTTGATAATCTACTTACATAAATACAGAGACCAAAATTCGAGAAAGAATTAACCAATTCGAATAATTTTGTTTTTGAAACATTCATTCAAGTCTGATAAAATACTTTTGCAAAAATATTAGGAAAAAACGAGACAAAAAGATGTTTACTTGAGAATAAAACATTCTCAACGAAATATACTAGTAAGAAGTGTATCTCCCACGTGACAATAGTGGAGCAGTCACATGTTCTGCACGGTCGATATATTGAGCATGTGTAGACAGTGGGCCAGCCTTCCGGCGTCCGGCGCCGGCCGGCGAGTGACCCTTGTCAGTCTTGACCGGTTGCCGGCACAAGGTGGCGTGCAGTCGTTTTGTCTGCTATTCGTTGAAGTATTGTGGTTTATCATTACAATTTACAGATAAGGGGAACTGTTTCTATATAAATAAACTTAAAAAAGAATTGTAACTGAAATAAACGAATAACGGCACTAACATTTAGTTGACATAGTAGGTATTTTAAATATGTAAATACAATCTTGAACACTATATAAAATAATAAGACAGTAAATTGTTAACAATGTTTGTTCGAGGCAAAAATCTAATGTTATCAATCAAATCCTTCGTAAAAGCTGCTAATTTATCAGTTTGTCGTGCAGTTTATTACCTTATACTATTTATAGTTAATTAGCAATCTAACCACCCACTATCGATTGCGGTAATGAATAGCCAGCTCCGGCGACGGTCGACACGTCCGGCCGTACGCGACCCACGTCGCCCGGTCACCGTTTTCAAAATATGTCTGTTGTAAATAATGTCGGACGCGACACCCGCCCGGTGCTGTCGAACGGCGCGAGTGGGCGATGTGTAAAGGCCTTTACGAATAATTCGATTCGTGATTTTTGGACAGTTCCGTTTTTATCATTGTTTATTTAGAATGAAGCTCCTTTTATAGAGCGTCGGTTTTTTGTTTGTTATAATAATTGTGCTTTCAATGATGTTGAAATTATACTAAGGCAGTCAGTTGGCAAAGAAACAAATTAATAAAATTATTTTTTAAATTGTAGGATTAATCAGTACCAATGTGGCAGATCTAGTTTTACTCTAGTATTTATTAAATAAATCTTTATTTGATATTATTAAAAAAAAACACTTAAATATAAAAGGTGTAATATTATTATTGACAGGACTTCGTGAGGTGGATGAGTTAAACATACTGAATAACTTTTGCTATGAGAGTAACACTGAATTCACGAAAATATAATCAGTTGTTGTATGTATTACAATTTTTTATTTTCAGTATTGTTACAGTGTACCTGTATTGCAAAATGTCTACAGGAAATTAGTTCATAAATTCGATGATTTTTATAGTTACACATATCCAAATTTTCTTCTGAAAGAAAGGAAAATAAATTTCATTAAAGAAATTGATTCTTATTTAAAGAAAAACAAAGCCGCGTTAGCAGTGCATGACGGCTGATTGCATTAAGTAATTACACAGTATTTAATTACTGCGCCAGTTAATTTCCGAAGCCGTATAGTGCAGGCTGCATCGTAGGGTTTCCAGTACTCATTGACACTTGCAACGCGTCTGCACATTTCCACTTATATAATTTGTACCTAGTTGTTTTTACTGATACTTCGTTTACTACAAGAAACCTTCTTTTAGGAGGATTTATTTTGCATAAGAAAATTGATGTGGTTCTAATTTTAATTTCTATATTTATAGTTGTCTATTACGAGTACGTTATGAACCATCTATAAACTGTAGTGTTTGCCCTTTTTAGGTATGGTAAGAAATTAGTAAGTATTATCGGCAAGTTACACGGAAATAGCTCGGTGGCGTAGTGTATAAGCGCCGCGGTACGCGATCATTTTCGTTAAGCAACTTTAGCTAGAGAGAGCTAAAAAATTATTATCTCGAGCTACTCCGTGCTTTGGAAGGCACGTTAAGCCGTTGGTCCCGCATTTGTAATCGTTAATACCCGCCAATCCGCATTGGGCCAGCGTGGAGGGTCATGGCCCATGCTCCCTAACCATCCATAAGGAAGGCCTGAGCCTTCCTTATGGATGGTTAGGGTGATGATAATGATGATGATGATGACGCGGAAACAAATACAGGTATTCAAATTAAATTATATAAGAACTTAGACCACAATGGCGTCCGTTCTATTGTATCACGCTCTGAACTATACTTTGAAAAATCTATTCTAATTTGGATTGGTTTCATCTAAACCAAAAAGAGAAAGACAACGTCCACACATGCCAGATAAATTTACAAAACAGCGTTTTTCCCAACCCTATAGAGCAACCCCAAAATGATTCGAGCATTGCATTTTGCACGAAATTTTACGCCAGTATTTAATTAACAGTTAAACCGGTAAAAACTTTCGCATTCATTAACATAGCCCAAACCAGTTACCTAGAAATGCGACGCAAATTAAAATTGTTCGGCTTTGAAAAAGGCAAAATATTACTGTAATTCTAAGAAGTTATAAGCACTAGGATTTATTGAACTCAAACTAACTTCGTTGATTTCTTTTAATGGTGGTTATAAAGTACAATTTAAGTAGCTTAAAAGCTCCTTTCAAATGCGTATATATCGCTTTTTTATCAATTAGGGTCTGAATAGCAATAAAGTTATAAACATACATTTAGCTATATACCTAACTTACGCATTGAGGTACTAATATAATGTGATGAAAGCTGGTGCTATGTGACAAAACTAGTATTTTAATGACATTTATGGATCTCAAAGTGTTATCAAACTTATTTCCTTATTGATGTAATGAGCTGTTATTTTTTTTTTATTTGTTTTTGAGTCGGCATGGAATTTATTTCAACTTGTAATTCGTTATAGAATAGAAAAGTCAGTTAAAAAGCTATTTCCCGTGCTTTTGTATGTTCTAGAATGCTTAATAACGATTTTCTTGTGATTATTTGAAAATAAATATGACAAACAGGAAAGATTCGATTGTTGTTTGCATCGAAGGCGTACTGAATTTACTTGATCGATTTAAAAAAAAAATTGTTATCGATAAGCTATAGGTACTATATGTAATGGACATAGGCTATACTTTACTCAGTCACCGCACGGCGGAACCCGCGGGAAAACAGTTAATTATAAATATTAGTTTACAAATTTTATATAGGGATACAAATTACTTTAGGATATAGGATCTGGGCATAAATATGTTGCTGTTTAATATTTTTTTATTATTAATTTATGACAATCTCCCTGTCTTTTTGTGGGAATCGAATTCGTGATTCTCGTGTTGAATACACACACCATATTCAGTATCGGTCTTGAAGCAGCAACGTGATCGCGTGAAATGTAAATTATATAGCGGAGGCGGATCATTTTCGCATACATTAAGTTTACATCTGCTTCATAGAGCGCCTCTGCATAACATAAATGATAGTATAACTGATATTTTCCTATTACATTATTGAAACTCTGTATTTGTGATATTTATTAAAGAGAAATACTATAATTTTCCTGTGTATTTAGCAATATGAAGATTGATTGGTGTAGTTTGTAAGTTATTTGTAGCATTTGAAGATATTAGTGCTGTTTTGTAAAGAGCTTTTAAATATATTTTTTTGTTACATTTTACAAAAGTATGTTATTATATATTGTACTATTTGAACGTTGTTTCACGAAAGAAATAAATTAAACACCCCGAGCTGGATTTGAAGCTCATTTTCGTTTCAGAACAATTAAATACGTGAATCCCACTTGATGATACATATAATAATTACGAAAAAATAACAACGGTTTTAGTCCTTATTATTTTGATATAAAGACTTTTTTATTTAACTATATTCCAATATCCATAAATAAAACGGGGCACTCTAACAAATACTTTTTTCACGAAGCCCAAGAAAAAAATAAACATACTTTGAATCACAAGGCAACGCGTGCGGTGCATAGAAGTATGCAAATGATTCAACCATTGATCGAAGTCGGATGGGCAGATTATAGGCAACTCATATGCAAAATAGTGTACCTAATTTTAATACGACACAATAATAATATAAATACGGGTGAAGTAATAAAAATTTACCTGTGAAATATTATGGCAACTTTGTTAGTGCTTTACATGATAGAGAGGTGTTGCGGACAATTTTGAAATTACTTAAATTTAGTTAAATGTCTGATATCGTAGAACTCATGAAATATCTTATATATATAAATATTAAATTATATAAATAGTGGAATTGTGTCTGCTCTCTCATAATAATTTATATCTAAAATCCTTTTATTATCTCATCTAGGCATCTAGGTGTAAATTTCTAATAAATAAATGTATGATTTCGATAAGTGCTTAGATTATTGAAAATAAAAAATCATACGTCACAAACGTAAGTTTTAGTGCAAATGGGACGTCAAGTCAAATTGATGTCATTAATTCAAGATAACATATGTACTATAATAATTATAATTGTTCCAATTTAGAGAATATTTAATGAGTATATTATGAAATAAAAACGTTTTTCTGTACTTCACATTATTATAAAAATACATACATTTTTATATCGTGAGAATTATCGTCATGGCACCACATAGTCTATAGTCGACAATTATTTTAATTAATTATAATCGTTTTACTGTCGACGGTTGGATAGCATAATTTCATAAAGAAATATAATGTAATTCTGAAGTGAAGTACGTTATTTATGAATTGGCTTTATAATACAAAAGATCAAAGCAGCTGTTCTAATTCAATCCCCTGAATTGAGACACTCGATGTCACTTTATAATGTTTCACTAATTAACAGAAACATATATACATCCGCCTAATAAGAGCAAAATAGTGTCATGCTGACAAATTTCAGATGCTTAGTCACTGTCAATTATTAATGTTGCCTTTCTACCGGAAAATTTATATTAGACATTTAACGGATTGTCATATTAAGCGCAGCACTGCAACCGTAATATGCAAAATAAACGATCTTATTTCTCGCGACATTAAGAGACATTTACCCACAACATAATATATATCTAAGGGTTCTCCATACTATTTGATTTCGGTATGGTAATAGGCAAAACACTTTAGTAGCACGCGTCGTTTTGAGCCATTTAAATATGTAAAGCGTCCGTACCTGGAAAAGATAATGGCGTAAAAGAAATATAAAATTGTCTTATTCTTATGTAAATATATTGTGGGAATTAAACTAGACGATACTGTACGCGCTAGCCACGCGCCTTCGATGGTGTATTTACATTACGGCATCTTTGATATACATGACTGCTATACTTACGACATTTATCATTCTGTTTGATGCAAATTAGTTATACTGTTAGCACCACGTGGCAGAATGCGATGTGACTTGTGTAAAGTGTCTAAAGGAACAAAAAAAAAGATATTCGAAATTCAAATTAAGAGTAGGTAGCAACAGACGAAAGCAACTGTTTCTCTTTCGTTTTTGTAACTTTTTATGTTATCATGTTACAGAATTATAGTTCTTCATTAATGTTTTTAATTTGCTTGTTTATTATGACTTTTTCTCTAGTCTGCGGTGAAAATTTTTGTCTATTATGTGTTTGTTGCGATAAACTTATCAATTCCGTCGTCCTATCTCATTGTATGAGTAAGAACAATGTCCTTTCAGAAATATGCACAGAGAGCCGGCAGCGGGTGGCATGTGAGCGACTGTTTGCAACATACAATTAGTTCATTCGCTGAGTTAGGTGGAGTTTGTTCAAACGGTTGTGCTATATTATCTTAAAACTACATACGTAGAACGTTTAAAATTATAAACAAATTCAACATTCAAATTTAAATAACAATAAAAAATTCAATATAAATAATATGTGCATAAGTAATGATCTAAAATATATTACATTCTGTAATGTCCATGATCATTATTTAAAGTTTCAAATTCTATTGTCGATCGAAATTACTGTTACCGTAACGGATCAATCGAGTGGCTTTAAACAGTGCGTATTTGAATATTTTTTCAATCAATAACTGATGTATGCAAAAAAGTAATAATGCGTGCGACAGTGAGTCGACCGTTATCGCAACAAATAGAAATTTCATCAAAGGTGCACCAGAAATAATAAATCGATCGAAGTGTATTGTTGCGTATCCCCTACCTACTTGTAGAGTTCGGTGGAATCCAAAATTTAACCAATGATGTTACCAAATTTAATTTCACGTTCCGATACCTGCCCTCTCGTAACAAAAGTTCCGTAATCAAATTATGCAGCCGATCCACTATTGTTAGGTAGATGCATAAATTTAAGACGCAGCATTGTAGATACGTCAAAGGGTTGGGATCTTCCAACAATACAGACGTATAGCGATGATCATTGAACGAAACTTGTACGTGTGGGAAGAGGGGCTAAGATGATACTTATCAGATAATTGTTACGAATTACTCGCATCTGGAGATTAGATGGTAATAAAAGCCACCGTTGAACTTAGAACGGGTAACGTAGAAGAAACGTTTTGAAATATCTCGAACTCACATCGCAGTACATAGCTATCTCATATTGATATACTAAGAGCTCGTTAGGACCACGAAACTCTACCGTCAAAGCGTCAGTATGCCAATCAAATCGTAACAATTCTCACCCTTAGTGAAAACAAGATGAATATCGCGTTACATAAAGTTCGTTAGGAAAAGAGAATCGTTATTATTGCGAAAGGGTATGACACCGCAAGAGGGCGATCCAATTTTAGTGAAATACTTATGTTGTTGATACCGGGGCACGGGTGTTGCATATTTTAGCAGGGGAAAGAAATTTCTTAGGCGACGAACATTGATATGCAGATGAGATGGCAATAGTAGGTAAGGGATTTATTAGTGACATGTGAAATTCGATTACACGTAACCGATTGCTCTCACGCGTAACGTAACATTTCAAACGTCCCATCAAAGTACGCAACAGACTTTAGCATAACATCGTTGTGGAAAATTACATCTTTTACTAGTCTTACGTCTTCTAGAAATAGTAATGTGAATTTTATGAGGCCTTTATGTTTGTTTCCTGCTCATTTAGTATTACTTTGTTAAGTAACGTTCTTACTTTTATGTCTTAAGAGGCACCTGACGTATATCTATTGTGTAGTACAACTTTTTTTATAAGTCGATGATCGGGACATGTAAATCTGTATAGAGCTGCTTCATCAGCATAAGAAAAGGCATAAAGACGCGGCCCATTAGCCACTTTGCATATGAAGAGTCCACGCGCGAATTTGCATACACATCTCTCCCCGGTCCAAAATCTACGCTTATCTATTCCTTCGTTTTTTATGTCCATTAGATTTCCCTTAGCATGAAGTGTGCTCAAAGGTAGCACGCGTTAAAGTAAAGAATATTTGCATAAAGTCCGACACGAGCTAATATTTTGCATAAGAACATGGATACTTTGTAAGTGAAGTTTAGGGACACGTCTAAGGGTTAAATTAAAGGTGTCATATATTAAAGAACTTACTATTATGCTAATGTTGTTATAATAATGTTAGGACGGTGTATAAAGTAGACCGCAGTAGTAAGAAAACAAATTTGAAAAGCTGTAATAAAAAAATGAGACAATTATATAGAGAACAGATAACAGATATTTTCACAAATGATAGTATCGATTCTCGGAGTATATCAAAAATGGAAAGAGTAAATAGTTTACTATATGAAGTTTAAGTAAGTAAGGGTCGTTCATAAAATATGTGGTCAAAAATTTACTATCTCGATTTCCTCTGTGGTTAAGTAGTTCAAAGGTACGTTAAGCCGCTACTCCGGGCTGAATCTGAAGTCATTAACATCCACAGCGGGCCTAGATGAGGGCTATGAGGGCATTCTCCGAAATGGATTTCAATCATAAGGAAGAATAGAACCTCTGAAATTGTAACATTAATAGGATGATGATGATGAAATAGGGATAGTATGAATGAGGTATGTACCAGAAATGTAAAAACTGAAAGGAAATTGTCAGGCATGTTAAGGAATGAAATAAATATTAATAGGTGGTTGATGGAGCTGAAAGTCTCTAGATGGAGAGAAGAAAATCACAGATGGAGAGACAGTGTGAGAAATAAAAGTGAATAGAGAGGGCGATCAGAGGATGGTTGACGAAGAACAGTGGAGGAAGATGACACACTTCACAGACTATACATAAACTGGGACCTGCTACAATATTATGTAATAAAATCGGCTTAGAACTTGAAGTTAAGCAATTGTCGCAGCGTAGAGTTTCAACGTAATAAAAATTTAATTATCTCTTGAGGTAGATTTTATTTGAATGAATCTCTATGCTATGACTGCGTTGTTTTAGATGACGAGTTCTACATAACACTACAGGGTAAGAATGGTGCATGACCATTGTATGTTTCTGTTTGCCTCATTGATTAGTCTAGCGATTGCATTTTGTTTTCTTTTCTCCTTATATTTTCAGTTTTCAATTCGAAAGTTAAAAATTGAATTGAGCGAACATAGCGTGAAAATAGTTTTCAAATCGCAATTTGAGTTCGTATAACAACAGTAGTTCTTTACCTGATACGTCAACGGTGCAAACAATGTATCCGAACGTGAAATTAAAAAAGCAGTATTTATTATAGCCTGCAAATCCTTTCCGCTACAAAAAGAGAGCAAAATTTTCTTTTAAAAACAGTAGCAATTTGTCAGTGTGCCGTATCGGGCGGGCTCAGTCAATAATAAAAATTTAACCAACTTTTTTTTCTCGTTTTCGGGTAATATTAAACACGCGAAGCTCCTACCAACATTTGTGGAAGCTAGAAGACGGTATACATTTCATTATTTACTTATGTCAGAGTTGTTTCATAGCAAAAAACTATATTAATTGCCTAAAGTTCTACTGTCGGCGGCATAATTTAATTTCTTGCGAATTTTCGACGCCAACGTTCTTGTTTTAACTTCACAAATATTGCACAGTTTTGTATAAATATTTATTTGAAATCCGTTATAGTTGAGGAGAAAACTGTAACATACTGACATTACTACGTACCCATGGTTTACTTTTCAATAAATAATTTTGAAAATCTAAATTTAACGTCACATTTTTTATGAATGGGGAAACATTCAAGCTGTATTGAAAACAAAGTTATTTAAACTTATTTATAATATAATATTTAAATATATATAACTCAAAGGTGACTGACTGACATAGCATCTATCAACGCACAGCTCAAACCACTGGACGGATCGGGCTGAAATTTGGCATACAGGTAAATGTTATGACGTTTTGATTTGGATTTTGATCAATTTTACCCCCAAGGGGATGGAATAGGGGATGAAAGTTTGTATAAAACTTTGTCAATTTTAAACCGATCGGGCTGAGACTTTTCAGGCATAAAGATACTACGACGTAGGCATCCCCTAAGAAAGGATTTTGATAAATTCCACCTGATTAACGTTACCACGCGGACGAAGTCGCGGGCACAAGCTAGTTATCGATAAGTGTATTTTGTTTAAATTGTATTCAAGCATGCAATAAAAAAAGAATGCAAACCTTGTGTCCCTCAAAATAGCTAAATAGCATTTTTCAATCAATTACATTATGTGATTTGTCGATACCAAAGATGCCGTTTCTCTTGATTTATTTTTGTGGACGTCAGCTAAAAATCGTCAGATAATAAACTCTGCTTACTATACCATGCATATTGCGAGTCAAAGATACAATTAACGGAAAGGAAGAAAAACTACTATAAGTAAACTAAGATGACATGATTTGTTTTAAATAAGTTACACATCTTAACAAAAAAAAAAACTAATACTTTCATCAAAAACAAAGTCTTTTAAAACATTTTTAAGTTTCACTTCCGCAGCGTATGCCAATGTAAATTCATCAAACTTGAAGTTATTACGAAGTATAAAAATTGAAACTCTTTCGATTTGAGCTTGAAAAATGCTTTTGCACTTCGTAAACGCTCGGGCAAATTGTAAATTTTTGATTATAACTCCTTCAAACATATCAAGAGTAAAACTCTATTATAAATATGTCTTCCTCAAATATAGAGCAAGTTAGTTAATATCTGATGAACCTACTTGAACGTATGTTTATATTAATGAGTTTATATTAATAATATTAAAACATGTTTATATTAATTTTTTTTTCTTATTTATTTACGTGAAGAAATTCCAATAAGACTGAAGTACTGCGATTTTAATATGGACGTAAACATTAATCATTTACAGATATTACTAGTACTAAGAAACTATTAAGATTAATCTAAAATTTTCATTGTATGATGCAATTAAATGTCAGACAAATTATGATGAATTGCAGAAAATTGATTACCTACTGCAATCGCATTATATATATCTGCAGTTTGATAAATGCATTCTGTACCAGTTTTTGTACTTTATTGATCTTATAAGAAACAGCTACTAAATATTGGCGACATTAATTAGCTAATACGCCATGGAAGGTATAAAAATATACGTTAATATAAAAGTGCTAATGACACAAGAATATCACACAAAGCTTCTATGCGGAAATTACCAATCGATTTCCTTGCAATAAAGGGAAAATTTATAGCGGCAATCAGCAAAAAAATTATAGAAACCAATTAGCATCTAATAGGTCAATACAATCGGACAAGGCGGAATATTCCTAACACAGCAACTAGGACGGTACACTCGAGCACAAATTAATCAAATCAACTAACCCCAACCCATCACTTTCCGATATAATTAACGCATACATGTAAGTATACGTGCGTCGCGTATGTGTGCGTCGTAATGAACTATTAGGCCCTAGTTTACTTAACGCGCTTTCTTAAATTACATGACACGTATTGAACCTTCAGCGTGAGTGATAAGGTCGCCGTTTGGAATGTAGATGGGTTATAAAGCGTTTTGTGATTGGGTGTAGATTCTTCGTGTTAGTTGATGAGTCACATTTTTTTTGTTTCGTGGGTAAGGCGTGGGGTAGCCCGCGTGGGGTGGTGAGCCCCATGTCTAACCCCATCTTATTAATCAGTGAAGTACGTGACGTCTCCTCACATATCTCTTTAAAATGTTTAGTCTTAGACGTTTTAAATAAGATGGTCAAAAGGTCCAAACTAAGTAGCCAAGAAATAGTTCTAAACAAAAAAATAACATATAACATTAAATTTTTTCATTGATCAATCAGGAATAATAAAATACTCCACGAGTCTGCAATTAGAAGATGACTGAATGACGAATTAGCTATTTTAGTTTGCTTCAAAAATTGGAATTTGGAAATATAGGTATTAAAGTGACTGTAGTGAAGTCATTTGTAAAACTTTTTAAATAGTCAATAATAGTCAAATAAGATTAGATTAATTAGCAGCGGTATCATCGTTATTTCCTATTTTTATAACACAATATGCTTTTGCTTCTCAGTGTTATTCTATAAATAAAAATAAAAATAACATGATCCCATATAGGTACATTAGATTGATGATAGAAAAACAATAATATTTTTAACGATTACAAATTTAATTTCAATAATAGTTTCTAACCGTCGAAAACTTTGTCGTGTACAAATGAATAATTATAGTAAATTATAAGCGTCCCCCTGATCGCCATTATCGTGTCAAGCGAGGTGTTCGCGGCTGTTAGCCAGTTAGAACTACAATTAAAGGCACGACTCAAGTATCGACTAAACAATCGATAACTTGATCTATAGAAAAGAACACAAAAGCTCGAGTAGATAACAACCCCTCTACACCACCGCGCCACCCCCCCTCATTAATAATATCGACCCATTTCACTAATTATGTGAGTTGCGAATGCATCAAAGCATGTGTAGAACGGAGCGTCTCGCACGCACACGCGTCCATTCCTTAGTCTTTGACGCCAGTGACAGGCGTATTTAAAAAAAATCGATACTCTATCGAATAAGCAGTCGAATTTAGTTATTTTCTTTGTTTCGTGAGCTGATCGCGTGCCTCTCGGCTGTTGTGATTTCTGAAATGTTAATCGGTGTTGGAAGTTTGGGAGATTTTATTAAGGGAGACTAAAATTTTCTACCAATCGAATTCGAATATTATTCGACATTGATCGATTGGAAAGTTTTATGTGACAATTAATTTTCTGAAGTAGTATCATTATAAAGACGATCTTTGTTTAGCAATCGGTGTAATAGTTACTTTGGAAATCTAATAAGATAAACAAAAATCTCTTTCACATTCTATTATAATTTCTCATTCTAATAGCGTTCATTTTCAAACATTGCTAACAAGAAAGTTTACAAACAGAATTGTTATCATATTCGCGGAGTCTATCGTTTGCGTGCGTGCAACGCGCGTGTGTGTGTGCCTTGGGCAAGGTCAGGGTTGCTCTATCTGATCAATGGTCAACCTGATTCGCGAACGGTCGCTGTAAATCGATGCGTTACGTTCTAAATTCGAAGTTCATATCGCAATTTGACATGTCACTGATATTTGACTTTATAGATAATGATATAGGTATATCTAGAAAAATAATTTAAAAGTATAGAAAATAATAGAAATTTATCATTAAATAATGTGCATCACTAAATTTGTATTAAGAAAATAACTACTGTATAATGTTTTTGAATTAAAAATTTTTATGATTACATTTAGATAAAGAAACAAATATAGAAAAGTTCAAGATTTATTCAGACGATATAAAAAAATTATGCGTGATTTCAATAATGTCCTTAATTATCATTGAAATGTTATTGGCTTTGTTTGATTTGAAGGTAAACATTAAAAGCTTACACAAAAACTCAGCCGTCGTGTCCTAATAGAAACTGTATAATTAATCATTCGATTAATCAGTGCGACGAATAAAAACAGTGTAATGACCCGTTTCCTTGAATCGATCGTCATGACGTCATCAACATTTGAATGCAAAGTCACTCTGCACTACTTGTCGATTTTTAATTTTATCGATATATTGTTTGCTTGTCGACATTCTACTTTCTATAGTGTTATTTTTATTTTGTTAATCAAACTCGTTTGTTATAGCTATGGATTGTATTTGCCGTTTATTTAAATTATATTACTTTATAGTTGAACAAATATAACATATATTTATGTTCAGTTAATAAGAGCATTGGATTATTTATTTGGGCAGATTCCAAGTTTGTGGCAAAATTTCACATAACTCTGAGTCATATGTGATTTTCATGTATGAAGAAAAACATGTTCCACAAAACATGGCAGTAATTATTCGACAATTCTGAAGATGTCTTAAGTCCCGTGTTATGGAACACCGGGCATGGGCCCGGTCAAGTAAATATAGAAAATTAACTTTTCTTTATTGTTTTGGTTTTGGGTATTATAATAACTTGGTTGTTTCAGATTTCTACCATAGAATAAATAAAAAAATAAGTATGTTAATAATTTAATTATTAACTTGAGTTCTGAGCTATGTCTCTTAATGCTTTGAGAAACATATATCGACAAAACAACAACAACACTATTGAGTGATAGGGTGGCGTCAGCTTCTCATGGGGCAGAAAAAAGTGAAAAGCAATCAGTGTGGCATAATTAGTGAGTTGTAAGTATGGGGCGCGTTACCATGGAAACAGCGTCCACGTCGATACTGCTTACCCGTTGCGTTAATTTATAACGAAATTAATCGAATCAAGTGAACGCTCGATATCGATTTATGCGATTGAAATGAAGTTAGACGTCACTAGAGCTGAAAGAAATTATAATGTTTTGTTTGTTCGAATATTCAGTCTCGTATGATAAATCTAAACGTTAAATATATATTTAACGTTACGTTAAATATATATTTAACGTTTAGTTTTATATCTATTTTTGTGTTTCTAGTGGATGTTAATAAAGCCATCTTCTAGGAGGAATCATGAATAATTGGTAGTTAGTAGTGACAAATATGCTATTAAATTCGGTCGTTTTAATTGTTGAAAGTGCATTTCTCAAAAGTAAAAAGGAAACGAAGCCTTATAAGCTGACTTTCTGCCTGTACGTTCATTTGACAAAGTTGATTTTCTTCGACGTTACTAAATTAATTAATTTGAAATTTTGTGCAAATATGTAAGTCAGCGAGCAATAGGCGGTCGTGCCAAGAATAAAAAAATCGTAAGCTACTAAATGGCTACTACTAACAACTTCTTTACTATTTTTTTTTGTGAGAAGCTTAAAATTATTTTTTGTATAATTTTTAGGTAAAGATAAAAAAAGGGGGCAAATTTTTCAAATCAATTCATGCATACCTATTCCCCTTCATTGATATAAGAAAATAATACTAAAAATTGAATCTTTGAGGCCGCTGTGTGCAAATCGACTTGCTTTTGACCGATTTTTTTACAAATATTGAAACAAAACATCCACGCAGTTTCAACGGTATTTATACTATTTATGAAATAAGAGAAATATCGCTTATAGTTATTTATTGTAAAATTTAAGAATTTGGCAGTATAATTAAATAAATTATAGACAAACAAGAGGAATCCCGAACTCAATGTTGTGTGTAAGGTAAATTAAGGAGGCCATCCATAACCACCTTTTGTATTCAAAATTCGATAATTTATTGCCGAAATAATATAATTACGGTAGACGGCGGGACGGATTGGCCACGGCCGGAAGCACCAAATTACTGGAGAAATTAAAGCGGAAACATTTGGCTGACGCCGCTAGCAAGATGGTGCGTCGATTATCGTGACTGTCGATATATCGATAATTATTGTTTCGCGTCACTAATTTGTTTGTTGTAAATATTATAACAATATAATTATATTTAGTAAATTTTATCAATGTTCAAATTAAGTGTGAGGAATGTAAGATTATTTTATATAAACTTTGAAAGATAAAAAAAGATAATAGCGTTAATTTAATTGGTCATTATGGAAAGTATTTATTTATTTATTGGTAGCCTAATATTAAATTGTATTTTTTCAATATTTAAATACGAATATTACGATTTATACTAAATATACTAAACCAGAAGAAAAAAAGTGTATTGCTAATATAATTTTAAAGTAGGTATATCGGTTAAAACATTTATTGTATTATGTAATCACTGAATTAGATCTATTAGAATTGTCTTAATCGGACACGTAGCTGACGTTGCGTGTTCAAAGTCTAAAATAAACCTGCTCAATGGTAGAAAATAATTCAATACACTTAGCTTCTTGTGTCTTTAGAGTTTGATATTATTCGACATGTCTTAAAGATTCACTAGTCCTGGGGTACACGGGTTAGGTTTAAGAATATTGATCAAATATAATGATTTATTAGACAGTTTTAATTGAAATTATTTCCTATATTTAATTTTAAATACCAAGCAGGTTTTATTCGAACCAACGTTTCTTCGCTAACTGATACTATTCTAAAAAAGCTATTGAAACTGATCTATTATGTTAGTATTTTAAGAGAAATATTAAGATGAATAAAAAAATAATAATATCAGATATCACATACATTGCTCTGATATTTAACTTTAGTATTATCATTTGTATTACGGAAATCTGAAACATCGAAAGTAACACAACACCCAGAGAGACAATATAGAACAAATCATTTTCTACATTGACTCGATTGGGAATTGAACCCGGGACCACATTTGTCTGAAACCGGCGGGATGCGAGTCACTCAGCTACGAATGTCATCGAAGATAGAATTATAAATGAAAAGCTTTGTTTTGTAACAATTAATACATTATAATATTATTAATCTATTCAAAGAGGTATACGCTCGCCTTCTGGACCTTACCTGTTGGCAATGTTTTGGTGGATATTCTAGATATAGTTTTTAATTTTGTATATATTTTAGATTATTCTCCTTAACCATTCAAAAGGGATGCGTGAGCTACTACCCCACATGATAGGGCTTGATAACTATGGGGAATGATGACTGTAAATAAGAACTATATGATAAAATATAGCTATAAGATATATATGATAAAACTTAATATATTAATAAATAATACTTTAGAAATCGAAGTTTACACGGGAAACGAAAATGACAATAATAGAGTAAATGACAAAGAACAAAAGCAAAAGAACAAATATAAAAATATGATAATCTTATAAAAAAGGGTGGTGTCTTTCCAGCTAGTCGTCAACAGGGCTGATGATGATATAGTTTAGATAAGTATTTATATTGTTGTTTACGCTATTTTAATGTAATAATCGAATCTACTTTTAAGAGTTTAAATGAAAATTAGGTATATTTATATTTTTCTCTATATATATAACTAACTTTCCTCCAGCGGCTTCATCCGCGTGGTCCCTAGAGAACTGTTTATTTGGATATCGATTTATATCATGACATGGATATAATTACAATGACAAATTCAATAGTAAATAATGATTACTATGGAAACGTTTTAATTTCCTATACAAACTTCCACTCCCATTTTCATCACTTTATTTGCTGTTTTCGGGATAAAACATAGCCTACGTTGAAAGGTGAAAGAAGTTTTGGACCTATTCGTTGCAAACAAACAAATAATTAAATCTTTTCTCTTATAATATTAGTATAGATGTCATTCCGTCGTGCTTAATAACGATAACTCATTATAATTAATATTATTTTTACTGTCTAATATATTAAAGTATTCTTCTATAAGATTCTCTTTACAGTATTTAATATTTTACATAGAATACAGTAGGGGAGACTGGGTATGGTTGAGACAGAGTACGGTTGAGAAAACGATTATGAGTCCGGAAAGTACGGACATGTCTTCTGTATCTGGTACCCTAAAAACCTTTGCCAGAGCTCTTATATTTTATAAGTTATAACCGTTAGTCTCAACCATACCTAGTAATCGCTAATAAAAAATATATGTGAGTAACAACTCACCTGTACAAAAACGCCGTTGGCACATGTTAACATTGCCTCTCGATTGTCTGTCTCTTCATAAACATAAAGACACACTCATACACTTTTGTTTATAATAAAGTTAACGTCGACATTTAAAAACTGAAAAATGTATATCCTTAAAAATTTGTATTACAACAAAACTACCAGATTTGCATTGCTATTATACATTTAACAATTAAAATTACTATTGTTAAGTTTTAAACAGTCTAAGATCCGAATGCCACTATATTGCTTATTGTCTGAGTAATGAAATTTCAAGATTTGAGTAGTGAAAAACATGCCTGTCCCTCACGCTATCATGTAGGACATAAAAAAGGACAAATAGATGACTATCTTCCAGCGTCTTGCAGAAATTTCCGCGAATCGTTAGACACTTATTCAACATTAATTTTCAATAATATTCTGTGATACGTATGTTAAAATCTACCCCTTAAATGTCTGAGAAACAACTACAAGCGTGTCTTTACGTAAAACAATACGGTTTAGAAACCTTCGTATATTAAAAATAATTCTATGGTTTAGAACGTGAATAGGAATTGACTGTCAGGTCAAGCTTTTTCTTTGTTAATGAATATGCCTCACACTAGGGCTATTTAACAGCGAGGACTCGTTCCGATGGGCAAGGTCAAGCTTTGCTTGGTCTACCTATTGTAACTCGCTGCGGGGTACCCTTACGTTAGGAGAAGAATCCGGGAATCTGCAGGAAGGTTTTCAGATCGTGTTGGGACAAGCTAGCAGAATTGTCGTATTACCCAACTTTAAATATAGCTCGTACTAATTAACATGATACCTAAAGACCAATTCTATTTTTCTTCGAAGGAAATTTCAATATAATATAACTTTGTAAAAAATATGGATCAGTCGATGTCGATGTTCTTTCTCAGTTACTTATGGTGCAACTTATGTACAACAAAAAATTATGGCAAAATACGATTCTTTGTAATCATACGAGAATTGCGAAAGTACATGAAATTTCGTTTTTGCTGAAATATAATGCCGGCTTTCAGCTGTCATGTTATTTCGTACTGGTAGTAGCAACACTACTCAGTTAAATGCATTTTGTTACTGAACATAATGAAACATAGTGGCACTAGGATAATGGACTATTCGAAAAAAATGTGAGTATAAGTCAAAAAGAAAAGAAAAAAAAATGCGACCACGAATCATACTGGACGGATTTCATTCGATATCCGAGTTGAGTATGCGTGGACAACATCGGTCGTGCGGTGGCCATATTTAATAAATCATACAAAAATAAATCACTTGCGGCTCCGAAATGTGAAATACTTTCTCTAAACAAAAGGGCATTGTGTATGCAAAAGTGCATTCCAGCTCGAAACACTTTTCATCGGCTGCCTTACACACGATTTTTTCATTTTAAAATCGAATCCCATATATGAGCTTGCGATTTATCGATATATTTTATATGTTAAAGCGTCGTGTTGGACGCTCGCGATTGTTATCATAACAATAAAATATAATGATATATTATTGAACATCACGAAAATAATAATTGGGCCTCATTTTGGTGATTATTCTGCAGTCACTGATTTGATTACCGTAACATTCAAATTAAAATATAACATAACTAAATTTTGAAATAATATGAAGTATTATATTTACAATTGAAAATTTTAACATTTATATTTTTTACGTTCACTCACAAACTTCCAAAATAATTCCAAATTTAAATTTCTAAAAGATGATTGCGAAGGATGAAATCCTTTTTTAATTTTGACTATAAATATCTTCTCATTTTTTATTTTAGCATCAAAAGAAGATTTATTAGGAGTTTGATGGCATATAAATCATTTGTTGGGGTCTAATTAAAAATACCCCTTTGTGTTTCAGCGGAGTTGCGATGCTGCAAATATAATTTACGATATAAGCTCCTTTGACCGTGCATAAACTTTCTAATTTGCCCGTTCTAAATGCCGCCTGTTGCTAATTTATATTAGTCGATAATAAAAGTAACACATTCTGAAAATCGTAAACATTTAATCTGTTAGAAGTTGTTTATGGTAATAAAAGGTGATCGCACATCTAACAGAATAGATTGCGCTGAAGGATGCGAAAGGAAGGACTTTTAGAATTCTTTGATTTACAAACGTTTGAATGTACGCGCGCAATTTTCATTAATTTCAAAAGGTGTCAAGAAACATTTTGTTTTCGTAAAATTTATTTCTAACGTACGTATTATGACTATTAGTGTATATTATTACTACCCCCATTATCTTTTCGAAATTACTAGGCTAAGTCAAGTTAAAATAATACTGGAAGACCCGTCTAAAGTCTATGGTTTTAAAATTTAATATTCGCAGGGGACCCGACTCTCTCTTTGCCGGTTTTTTATACGTACTTCTTGTACCTAGGGTTGGTAACTACCCAGCATTAGCCGGACATGTTTGGCATTTTAGGTCGCCTCCGGCTAAATATTTATATGTCCGGCATAAAAATCCGTACATTTTTTAGGCTTTTGCTTACATATCATATGAAGACAAAATTAAGCCTGAATAATGATTTTATTATTTAGCTGGTTAAGATTAATGGCAACTATTACTCGTTACAGATTTTTATGTTCATAAAAGTTATGGGTTTAAAATTAAAAACCTACGTCCAGACGGAAGTGATGTATGGCTATTAAAGAGGTAAAGTTCGGTTTTAAGGACCTATAGTGCAGAGTCAGGATTTTTAATTTAGAAGATGGCAACCCTACTTCTACCTACAAGGTCGGGTTCGATCCTTAATGCCTGTCGAAGAGGCAATTAAAAATGTTCGGCGCTACCATAAACCAAGGGATTAATACTTAAGCTGTGACTATAAAAGATGCTTTCGCATGTACTAAGATGGTGTCAATGTGGAATTTTTATGGAACAGTTGATATTGAGAACACCTTTTCGGGTAATCTCATAATTAGTGAGTAAAGTAGTAAAGGGTTACCAGAATTAACCCTAACAAAATCAATCCGAAAAATTTTCCAAAATATTGTTTAGTTAAACTGAAGACCACTTTTTTAAAGGCCGATCATAAACATATATATATATATATATCTTACATGTTATGTAATATATATTTTTTCATATTTCTCTTATTTAAAAAAAATGGAAGAATACGCACTAAATCTTGGTTGTTATGTTATTAGAAACTTTCATTATTAATTTTTTGTAATTTATATAAATTATTAATTATTCTAATAAACAAACTGCAATGTAGTTTTTATCTTATATGCATGCAACATTTTTTCATTCAAATTATTATAAGGTATGAAGAAAGACAGGTTACTAATATGATATAAGTACTGATCTAATAAAAAAGAATCTATTGCTAATACCAATATGGCCTAATTAAATAAATAAAAGAAACCGTACATACACTAAATTTCTTAACCAAATAATACTGTTTGTAGCTATGTAATTGGTAAATTGGTAATTGATAATGAGTACCAACCATATTAAGGTTCATAAAAGTTTTGTTCCAAATTCAAATTGGAATGAAATTTAAAATTGTTCTATGATTAACGAAAAAGTATTTAAACGTTTTTTTTTCAACTATTGTACGTTACTTGACACAATCTACATTATAAACTTTTTGTTGTCATGCGCACTTAACCAGATTAAGTTAGTTGAAGATTTATCCATCACTAAACGAGAGTAAAATATTCACCCACGATTATCCGCTCCGAAGCGAGTAATTTACTTTTAAGGCTCATAAAAATCTCACTCCTTAAGCAATAAATGTAACATTTTAGCTGTTAGCAACACGGGCCACTAAACCCTTCGGAAATCACTTCCCAAACAATGTCGTGACACACACAAACGTCACAGGCATTGATATAAAAAAGTGCATTAAAACACTAGCGAGAACGCATTTTTGCATACCACTCACGATATTGTACCACGACAACCCGTTAATGATAACAAAAGAAAAAAAAAACTAAGGCAAGATGAGAAAAGTTACTTTAAGAATATACGGAAGTTAATTAGAAGCGGAACGAAAAACAACCGTAACTGCTGGCGAAGTTTGCCGTTCTATCGCGGCCAATGGTACAAGGCACTCACACAGCGAACCCTCACCACCGACTCTTTAGGCATTTGCATACCGCCCGCCCTAGCGCGCCCCGCCGCCCAGACTGAGCGACAGGGACAGACAACGCGGCGTTTGACAAAACGCTATTGTAATTCAAATTTTGTAACTTCTGAATTTCCGAATTTACAATTATACTTTTTAAACATTGCGTGCATGGAAGTTTGTTGTTATGGAAGATGTTCCTTTTGTGACATTATAGGCAAATGAGGTTGAATCCGGATGTGAGTAGGATGAAAATAAATTTATCGTCGTCGCTGTGGGCCGACAGATGATAAGTTTTTAGGAACGGAACGGAGAGAGCATGAATGAGTTTAAATGTGACTATGATCCAACGAGTTCAATGCATTTTGTTAAATATACTACCTAACGATAGCTTTATTGTTGCATTAAGTATACACTGCTCTTCATGCGATGAGATGTTCTTTGAAAATTCGTGTACTTCACTAGCTTATACTGTATCAATCTTTATATTTTTGACTACTGGGAATAATACCTTCCACGTGAATTAAAACCTGCGGTAAGATTTCACCATAAAACACTTCGCGGGTCCAGCGCGGATTGATGGGTGTTAACAACCGCTAACGCAGCCGAGACTTAACATCCAAAGCGCAGAGAAGCCCAAAGTAATAATTTTAGTCACCATTATAAGACTGGTTTTTGCGAAGATTATCTTTCCAACCACAGCATCATCGAGGCTTTCGAAACAGTTAATAAGGATTGTTTTTAGTAATATTGAGAATCAATATTAAAATGTAAAGAGAACTCAATTCATTTTAGTAAACAATAATTTTGTATGACACATCCGAAGTTATATATGTTTACGCTTCGCTGATGTAACAGATAGGATAAAAATTAACCCTTACGGCTAGATATCGACAAATATTGAGAAAATCAAGACGAATTGATCAGTTGCAAATTCTCTAGTTCATGATCGGATTCAATATCATGTCATTACACACTCTCTTATTTTCAAGCATTAAATCTGAAAAAAACTAAGCATGTAACACTCATTCAAACGGAATAATGCATTGTGGAATATATTTCCCACCGGTTAAGAAGGGTTTCCATTCTTTATAATATTCGTATGTATCGGTTGCACTAATTATTTTTTATGTGAATGAATGTAACATGTTCATGCGTATTTACTCATATGAAATATGATACTTTAAATTTTAATCGACTAATTAATGGCTCGAAACTTTTGTATTATAATTTTTACATTGCCCAAAGCTTAATATAGGGCGTTTGATTTCTTTAAGTCTACTGTGAGGATGTTTTTTCATTTAATTACTATTGGATACTAATGAAATAATGTGAATATGTCCCAAGACCTTAATGAAAACACACAACGGACAAGAACATTGTAATTACGAAGAGTGCAAGATTTATTATACGGGGATAGGAAACTCACCACACGTGACCCGACGCCATACAGAATAAACCAAAACACACGAATTAGCAAACGAAAACCTACCCTAATAAACGAGCAATTAACGCTAATATCCCTTAATGAGATCTCGACTTGCGTCCTTGTTCTGACATGTATGTGCATATGCATTCTTTCCGAATGTGTGTGAATACCACAAGCGGTACGTGTAGTAGTTAATTTTTGCGCAAAGCTGGTGCGAGTGAGAGTAACCACTCATTTACAAATAGTTTGCACGGGTGAGAGTGAGATGGTGATATCGGGGGTTAATTAATGAACGTGGAAGCTTGCGCTCTTTATTGCTTTCGTGGCTGAACGTTGAGACGTCGACGTTTAAGAAGTTTTCCTTCGAGAAAATAGCACTATATGGAAAGATAGTTTGTTTTTCCACCGTCGTCTAAATTCGTATGTATGAGCGGTTGGGTAATTCCGTTATGCATATTGTAATTATCATATCACAAAATGTATACAGTTTTTTCAACAGAGAACCCGACTTTTTAATATTTATTACATGTAAATTTTTGTATCTTATAACATGTTTTGTAGAGTGAAGAATATAAAATAAGAAATTTACTTATGAATAATGAAAAAAATATAAATAAAACGCATATTGTATTGTTGTAAATTTAAATAATATCTAATTGTTTATAAAATAATAAACTCGTTTTAAATCGTTACTTATCTTAAAAAATGTACTTCATTTAATTAAATTAAATATAATCTAATTTTTTATTGCGTTTGAATTTTCTATTGCAATTAAAATTTCTACAAAATTAAACTAGGCAGACTATATTCAAATGACACAAAACTTTGAAATCACCAAAACTACAAATCAATTAATAAGATAACATAATATCGAAATATTAAGTTACTTGTTTTACCGAAGTGTAATATTAAACTAAATTTTAATTTCACGATCCCAAGAACAAACAATTATGTTATGTCTGAAGTGAACTCTCGAACCTTAAATATAAACCGAACAAGAAATAATCGCACCGCGAAGCTTTCATTACTTACAATCTTAGAGCGATCCAAGGCGGCCGGGTTACACCCTCTTACAAATATATCCATAAATACCGACCGGTTAATGTGCTGAATGTTTTCTTAATTTCATCCCGCTGTGTGTAAGTGTAGAGGCACAGTTCATTAGTTTTCTTAAGCCAGTAGGTTTTATATGAAAATGGTGACTACATTCCATAGTAAAAATAAATCGAAATTTTAATTATTTGTAATAAAACATGTCTTTTGTGTCTTTAGTTACATACTTTGCCTAAACCAATATGCACACTAACAGAGATAGTAACAAGTAGATCCTTAAGAAATTCAAGTATCCTTAACTAGTCACAAACTGAAGTGCGTATTACTTTATGGAAATTATATTTCGTTTAATAATTATATTATATTTGTAGTTTTAAAAGATTTTAAGGTCACTTCGAAGTCATTACTAATTGTTCATAGTCTACGAACAGTTTCGTTTTTGTTGAAATTGTATCAGTGATTTTAGTATGTAGAAAAATAATATAAACTCATTTAATTCTTAATAATTTACTACAATACTTTTGCTTAACTAAATAACCTATAGAAAACATCTTTGTAGTATTTAATATATATTTATTTGATTTTAACCAAATAACATTATATTTCAATATTTAATACTTAAATTTGCTTCTCATAATAATAAAATGCTATAATGTAACTTATTATTTATAATATAGTAATGGAAACTTACTGAGTTACCTCATTTATTGTTCAGTTCAGAAATTAAGAAAATGCCGCAATGTCTGCGTGGCACTTAAGGCGGCCGACCACTAGTGTATTATCTTCACTGATGGTTTTTGTTCTAATAAACCCTTAACGCTTGTTAATGAGAGTAATAACCCGCCCTGTTTGTTTTGTGAACAGTTATATGTTTTTTAACTATAGTAATTAGAATTGAAGAAAGGGAACTTTGTAATTTTATTTATTATACGCAACATTAACAAAGTATCTATATATATAAATGCCCACTCCATTTTTGTATATAATGACAAAGGAAAGAGGTACTATGTATTACATAAAAATAAGCTTTTTTTGATGAGAATAAGATGAAACTAAATTGACCTAAAAGTTCATTTCATATATAGATAATAAATGTTTTTATTATTGAAATGAATATAAAATTTGTCCATTGAATTTATCTATACTAATATTATACAATGATGGAGGACTAAACATGTTTATTAGACGCAGCTCACTAAATACCCCCGGCTGGTGACAGGTAGCAGCGTCATCAGTGCAAAGACTGCGATCGTCAACAAGGGTGCTAAGAATCCCCGGGTTATAGAAGGCCGCCAAACATAACTTGGTTTATACGAAGATCGAAGAGAGGGAGAGAACACGGTAACCCTGAAATCAAGACATCTATTTTGCTTTCGAGAGGGAGACCAGCAATCCCAGGTTGGCGTAGGGTTCCTCGTGAACAAAACCCTTTCTGACAGCATTGTAGGAATCTCTAGTGTCTCGAATAAGGTTGCGTACCTCATAATTAAGCTCACCGAGAGGTGAAATCTCTAGGTTGTGTAAGGCACACTTAGACGATGAAATGGAGTATACTTTCGAAGACATATCTTGAGTCTTACATTCTACCACAAAGGCTCACTACAACATTTTCATGGGGAATTTCAACGCCAAAGTGGAAATAGTGAGTTGCAGAGAATCGGAGGTAGGATCCTAGTAGGAGGTAGGATAGGTAGTGTGGGACGCCCTCAGGCAAGGTGGGAAGATAATCTTCGCAAGGTGGCTAGCAAAAACTGGATGCGAGTAGCCGAACATCGAGTTCGATGGCGTGTGCTTGGAGAGACCTATGTCCAGCAGTGGACGAATACGGGCTGATGATGATGATGAATATTATAAAAAGGTAAATACTCTAAGGTTGTAACAACAGTGAGTAATATGATCTTACTTTATTACTTAGCCCGCAACATATCACAGTCTCGTGACATACTAAAGCTGTTATCTTGAATATAAAAATCTGTTAGATATCTTTGAAAAAATGTACAAAATTAACTAAACTGTCTACTAATAAATGATCAACCATTAATAAATTAATCACATCTTGAACGAATATGATTACTTGTAATGGTTAATTTATATAATGCAAAAATAATATTAAGCAAGAAAGTTCTTTGTATTTATTCTCGGGTATGATCGTATCTAAAAATATGTTTTTATATATTGTTCTAAAATATGTTAAATTATTTGACATTAGGAGCAAATTTAGGGCATCGGTTTGGGGAAACTTGACCCCGCTGAGGGTAAGCTTTATCTAAGAAACATTGTATAACTTAGAGCAATTTCCCTCAGATATGTTTGAGCAATATCTTCAATGATATTTTTGTGTTATATAACTAAATATAATGTGTCTCGATGAATATACAATATGGATGTCATTGTCATATGAAGGAACTTATTTTATTATAGGTTTAAGCAAAGAGAAGTTACGTTACATACTAAAAATTAAGTATGAGTACATGTAACGTAGCTAGAATTTGTGAGTTATTTTTCATATTACTCGGAAAAATCCAACGTACATATGGTGTGAATTTTAATAATTATTTTTCTCGAAAATAAACTAATAACATTAAGGATAACAATGCTTGTTTTATATAAAATAGGTTATGGGAAAAGTCAGGCCTTTTGGAGCCCTGTTTGAAACTGCATGTCCCATATTCTATTTATTTACAACTAGAGTAAAATAATGTCATAACTGCATACATTTGTCAATGCTGAATTTAGAAACAATGATGACATTCGCGTGTCATTAATAATTATTGCTGGCAAGTTTATTTTCAGCTTTCGGCGGGTCCGACGACTAAGATTGTGACGTCACATACAAGTTTTATTTTGATTAATAATTGATAATTTTCTATTACTCTTATACAAGTAGAGTGGATCCTAGATAAATTGAAGAGTCATATTTTAGCGGAATGCAATTATAACAGGCGGGGGTGTTGGCCGTCTAATAGTTTCACACACTGTCATCGCACGCGTACATTCAAATATAAGCATCATACTCCATTATAGGGTTGACAGAAACAACTAAAATTTAATTAGATATTCTATCTGGAAGTTGGTAATTTATTTATGAAAATTCATATTATTTCAGTTTTATTAGTTATTTTTTTTTAAATAAATGTTTATATAAAATAATATTGATAAAGAATAAACCGATCCCTGCATCAAATATAGCCAGTTGTCAGGTGCTTAAAATAGCCGTCCGAATCGCAGAAGTTGCGTGGTTCTAGTATATTACTCAACAACGATCTAAATAGAACCGGGTTAAAATATTATTTGGACTCCTTAATGTTACTAAAACATTACGTCATAATTTAACAGCTCATCAATGTCTTCATACATGGTCTATATAATACTTTTAATAGAAACATATACGTGTACAAGCGGTTACCTATTATTGTAGGGACTGCATATGCAACACATAAGAGTTCCCTGAGTATTTAAATAACACAGTTTTTATAGAATAAATTAGGGAGGCATTAGTATCCATATTATGACAATGGCTGGGATTAGCTCGTGGAGCACGGGCTTCCTATTTGGACTCATTGGTCACCATTACATTGACCGACCAATGAAATCGAGGAACAGAAATCAGCGCACGCAGATATCACCGACTATTGTAACTGAGCCATAATTGGTAGACATTCTCCGTCGATTAAAATTGGAATAACCAAAATTCTTTCTACAGTATAGGTTTCATTTTCATTATATGTAAGTTACCATGGTTAGTTATTAAGGTAACCCGTATTTGAATGAAAATACTTCTATTCCCATTACTGAATACTTTACTAGAGTGACTTCTTTACTATTATTATAAAGAAGAGAGGTTTGATAGTTTGTGTGCACAGAACAGGCTGCTAAATTATTGAGCCGATTTCAAAAACTCTTTTACCTATGGAACATGACATTATACACAGGTAGCATAGCTATAAATTACGCGAATGATATCGCGAGAAAACAGTCTCTAATTATTTTTTTTGTTACTAATCGACAAATTTTCATTTTGCGGCAACCCTACAAAGTATATATACGTGTAACCGGACGTCACCCCTAAGGATTAGTAGCGTGGCTATGAGATTACCACATCGGCCACAAATGAAGAATTACTGATTGCAATAAATACGAGACGCTCCTAAATGGACACGGTTCATTTGCTAATTAGATATATAAGAAAACGTTATTACATATTTGATATTATTTCGTTCATTAAGTATATTTAATTAATTGGTTTAAGAGTAATTGTAGGTAATACTGCAATTACAACATTTGTAACGTTGTCCTGAGTCAGTTTTAAAATTAACAAAATTATAAGTGAGTCTAATATAATCATAGAACTTCAAAAAGGTCATGTTCTTAAAAACGTGTTAATGAAATTCATTTGGTGCTCTTTTACAATAATAAACCGATTTCAAAATCGGAAAGGAGAAAGTTCTATATTTGTAGAGTGTGTATTTTTATCTATATGCTATTTTAAGTTAGTTGCCCAAATGTGATTGCAAAACAAACACAATTTGTTCAAACAAGTTCCTCGATTCAATATATTAACGTACCAAATTGGTCAATAATTCTTAATTTATATTTACTAATACTTCAAAGTTTAAAATGAACCGTATGAACGAACGGTTTCTGTTTATGGAAATCGCCGGCGTCATACCATAAAGTTTTTACGCGACCTAAAACACATAAACATGGCAAATTTAACGCGAAGCCAAATTGAGATGACATTGTTTACACACGAAAATCGTGCGACGAACCTAAAACAAGTTACTTACTCATACAAAAATAATCCAACCACCGTCCTCACCAAAGTTCGGACACTTAGCAGGCAATTAATATAACGTTTTCAAGTTCATATTTCACGTAACTGAAGCACGCCGTAAATAACGTCTCGAACGAGTCCTCACCATTTGGACTTTTGTTTACATTTCAGACGCGAAACGTCACATGTATCAGTATTTTGACAGATGATCATAAAGAACTAACACAGACGTGCGCCAACATTTACATACGCGCGCCGGCTACGAGATGAGGCTCGGACGCGAGGATCGGCAATGAGTTTGACGTTTTACTTTTTTTTGTTTTGTTTTCTTTTACTTTTGCGTACCGTTTTCAGCTCGTTTTCCGTGTGTCCGTCACACAGTTTGCGTTTATACTGACCACAGCTTAGGGCGACGTTGCGGCTGTGTGCGTGTGTGTGAGACTTTCTGCACGCGATCTCTTGGAGCTTAAACGAGTGGGGCTAACGTGTGTGTGCGTACAGTTCACTTGTACAAGTAACAGGCTAGACTCATTGACTGCCGCCCTTATTGTATGAATGTGGAAAAATTATAGTGTCGAGTGTTTTGCCTGTGGGATGCGCATTGTTTATGGTCGCACGAGCCATTTTACTCTCCCAATTCGCGGTGAACGTTAATGTCCCAAGCTTTGTCCTGTGGGACATTATTTCTTACAAAGTACCGTAATTAAAATCTTCGAGACGCTCTGGGGCGATGTTAATTTTTCTTCTCGAACTTATAAAGATTTAAGCTTATTTTTATAACTAAGTTACTTTTCTTATTCAGAAAATAAGATTAATAAGCTAGAAAAGTCTTGGAGCATTTCGCTATTGTAAGTTTAAAAAGATTGGGTGTTGGAAAAATCGTGACTTTGGATAATAAAGTCCTAATTTTGTATTTCTAAAACCTTTAATTTTTTATATAGGAAAATTATGTAAAAGTTACATAACACGGCTGAAATAAAAACTATCTATGTATGAAATACTATTATAGCCATGCTTACTTTTTGATGACAAGTGGCAAGTTTCGATTCAGCAAATGCTGATCGACCAGACCATGAAAAATTTACTATCTCGAGTTTTCAGTGCATTGCAAGTACGTTAAGCTATTGATCCTAGCTGCATTTGTAGTCGGTAATATCTACCAATCCGTACTAGGCCTGAATTTTGGGGATATAGCTCTTCTCTTTATGCTATCCCATTCATAGACTCATATTAGAGCTGGTGAGTTTCTTGCTCGTTCTTCTTATCAGCCAAAAGACGTCCTGAACGAGTGGTAGGGAAAAAATGTTGGACGATTCAAAAGTACTTTTAAGAAGTCTATTTGAATAAAGATTATTTTGACTTTGACTTTGACTTGGAAAGACCTGTGTCCGAGCTGTGGGGATATTAATCGCTTGATGACCAGCATTGTCCGGTTTACAGGGAGTCCTTGCCAGTAACCGGGGATCAGACTACGCAAATAGGTTAAAACGGCGGGTTTTAACGGGTAAGTTTTTCCCATCTTTGGCGAGTGAGGAGCTCCGGAATAGTCGGCTTCTCGTCGCCGTCGATTAAAAAGGGGCACGAAAATCATAAGAGCTTTAGGGAAGAAATGGTCTTCTTCTTTGTCCGGCCTTTTCCCAATTTATTTGTGATCAGCTCTCCTTATCGTGCGTCTTTAGAGCAATAACTCAAGATTGTTCTCTGCCGTCTTTGGGTTTATACAATTTTTCTGAAGGTTCTTAGAAATAGTGGAAATCCATGTTAGTCGGACTCTACCACTCTGTCTAAGGCCAATTTCAATCCAGAGTACTTTTTTAGACATTTATTCATTGCATGCGATGAACATACTGACGTAAGAGGGACTAGGTCAGCTTCACACCCTTGGTCTTACTTTTAGGCTACTTCTTATGTTCAAAAGTAAAATTTTTATTAAAAATATTTTTAAGAATTACATACAAAAAGTATAATTGTCTGAAACCATTTTATTATAAAAAAATATGTTTTTAACATATAATTCGACCAAAATAAGTTAACACGTCTCAATTTGACATTTATATTATAACAGAATAACAGTGCCGAACTTAAAAATTTCGAAATGATAGTAAAATATTTGATATTAAAATCACATAGACAATCGTAAATATCATTTCTTTTCTCCGACAGCTAATGATTAATACAAATACTTTTAAATTTTGTCTTTTATGATATAGCTTTCCCGCGAATTTGCGTAAATTATAACCTATGTCATTCGTGTTTTATGATGTAGCTTCCCGTAGGTGAAAGAGTTTTCATATCGGATGAGTATTTCCGAAGATTATTCCTTATTCCTTACAAATAAACTTAGAAACTTAATCTCTTTATAATACTAGTACGAGTAGCATATAGTACAGAAGTATCTGTTGTTGTACTTATGCTCCATGTATTACAAAAATCGCACATGTTTTATAAATCATATTTCTCAAAAGAAAAGCTATAGACGCGTTGTTTACTCCAACTATCTCCCGGTATCGGGGCCAGATGAAGCGAAGTGAGATTTATGATTCAGAAAAATCTACTAATGGACTATCCTGCATGGCCGTATGTGATAAATGGGCAATTTTAACTTTCAGAGTGCACAGACACCAAGTTTTGACCGTTTCTTGATATATTTATGTTGTGTTAACCATTGTTTGATTAATGGCTGTATTGCTGCTTGTAATACATATTGTGTATTGAGTTTAAAATGTCTATTGTTTTTTGTGAATTTTCATTTTATTATATATACATATTTGTTTCGTAATTACTTATTCTTAGCATATATTTTTATATACATTGTCCGTAACTGAACTGACAAGGCAACTAAAGACTAGTGAGAACAGGTTCAATGCGGATTGGCGACTAATAATAGTGTCTAATGGATTACGATTTTCTAAGGCACAGAGCTCTGAGCTGACAAAATTTTGGGCACCCAACTGAACAATGGAATTTGAGAAACTGCATGATTTCCACATTTGCAGACTAAAACTGTGCTCTTGCTTATATTGAAAAATAAATATTGAATTCATTATTTCTCACAAGACATCATTTGTTTTATTGATAGGCAATTTAATACCAGTGATGACTAAATCATTTTAATATTCTTATTTATCTTCAAAAGAAAGTACTCGATAACCATATTTAATTTTACACAATTATATATTTAAGTCATAATTTTATTCAACAGGAAAAGATGCAAATAGTTTCTATATTTAAAGTAATAAAGACTTTTTTATTTTTCATTAAAACAAAACACAGTAAATATTAGACAGTTTACACCGATATTGTACAATAGAGTAAAATTCACTGTCCTACCATAAGTATACGATACAATGTCGCCACAATCGCAACAGTACCATTCTGCATCACTCACCCGCGAACAATAGAGGCGTTGCGGGCGAATGCGTTTTTTAATTTTTTCCAACAAACTTGTTTAAAAATGGCCACTGGGGTGGCCGACGCATCCCAACATTTCGACACTAAAACATTGATTTACGACTTTCGACCATCGATTGCGCACTAAAACAGCACTTACGTCACTTTCAATTTTAAAACATCTTATTATTACACCGACGCGTAATATTCTGAAGCGAATTCTCTGTGATAATGCTTTGGAACAATTTTCGTAGTTACATTATATGTTTCATTCTGATAAATATAGATTTCAATCTGCGAATAACATTGTATTATTATAACAGAAAGTTTAAATATAAATTTCGTGTATTCGTTATGGATATTTTCATATTAATATGACACAGAACTCATTAAGGAGTCTGACTACTCATCAGTCTCTGTTGGTTTTTCAAGGATTTTTTGTGATAGCAAATAATTATTTTTAAATAATATATATTCAACCAAAACATTTTTTATTAACCTGTCAACAAAATGTGGATACATACAGATCTTTTTATGTTAAAAAATTTGGAAACACATATATAATACAACTACTGTTTTTGTCCACCGCCCATCTCAAATATTTCAACATCGAATATAAACAAATGATTTTATTTTAAATATTTACCGTCTTATTATAAAATGAGTACTAAAGTTTAAACTTTGTTTAAACCATTAACTGGCTAAAGCAAACTGATAAGATATAGAAGAAAACGTCATAAATTGGGTCGTGTTGCCTTAATTTGGTTGGATAAGGGATTAAACCTGGTACCAAAGTTAAGACACTCAGTCTTAGTACACTAAGACGGTTAAGGTTTGAAAAAAATATATAAATATTTTTGCATTTTTCCATTCTGTGTGAATGCCAGCCAGCTTAACGTAAGGCTTTTTAACCGCCCCCGTTGTAAAAGTCCGCACGTCGCAATTGTCCGTGTTACGCAGTAAAATGCCATTCTTGGCCTCAACACTAATATATAATGCCTATAATCTACATGAGTTTCCTTCTATTTGTACGCTATTCGTAATGAAAATGAAATATGTGAACAAACAAATATATTTCAGATGGATTTGCTCGAGTTTTTATGACATATGAATCGTTATATCTGCTATTTGTGTTGGGTTGGCAGATTTCATATCATAATTATTGGTATGTTTATCTATAAAGAAATGTGAAATATTGGAGATATTATCACTTAACATTCTTATGTACCTAGTTGTATACGTATACAAACCTATACGTTGATAATATCGAACTGAAATAGTCCTACTTCCTTGATCATAGCTTAACACAACAAATACCGTAACGAAAAAGTACCGTTTCATAAAAAAAAAAACTTTTAAAAAGAGTCGCATATTCCAAATATAAAAACCTAAAAATATATTCCAACAGTCATATACGACCTCTTTTAAATACAAAAAACGGTCTGGCCGAAAACAAAAATGATTTGGACGTCGTCAATCCTACCCTCCGGACGGTACACGTCAAGCGTTACCTCTTTGTCTTCTTTGTACTGGTCAGTTGAAAGAGAATGCGAACGTTTCATTATAATATTAAAAACTTGACACACGATACGCACTTCCGTTGGAGCACCATCTGCTGGCGATTCTATTTAATTTTTGGAACTTAGTGGTTATGATAATGAGAGCGTAAGGCGGAATTTTGTTACAATAAACGTTAAGTATTAGTTTGAGTTGTCTGTTGTTAGTGTTCGTAATAACCCTTTGAATTTTTGTTTTTCTTTGTTGCTTCCAAGTAGCATTGTATACACAAAAAGAGATACTGCAATAATTTCTACTTTGGCTAAAAAATAAGTATTATTACGTTGAACTGTTACTTTTTAGCAATAAATTATTTATTTTGAACAGCTAAAATATTAGAGGATAATTTCATTAATATATGACTCATCAATTAAGAAGACATTTTAAGGTAAGTGGTGGATGACATTTATTGATGCTTAATTAAAATTTACGCTTTGTTCATATATAAAAAGTAAATCAATTGACTCCATTGTTAGTGTACTATTTAACTTTACGGCTTGTTAAAAACAAAAAAATAAATATCGAATATAAAAACTCTTTGGAATCTATTCAAAACAGATTAATTACTTCCTCTCAATCAGAGTTTATTCATCGGGAATTCTCATAGGACTATAAACAAAGGTACCGAAGACAGCCGGCCTCAAGATTTACTGGGCGGGGTCCATTGACGTAAATACAAAACGCAACTGGCAATCAAATGAGGTAGGTTATAATTAACAGTACGAAACGCAGAATATAGAGGTAAGTGAAGTAAAAAAGCCTAAAAATCTGGGGCCTACTCTATAAATCAAATTCGATAGTCGAATTGTTATCGTTGTGGTGTAGAATTTGAACAAATGACTGAGTTTAAATGAACGTAGTTGTATACGCTTATATTCGGCTTTGACAGTTTTGTTTTAGGTTCTACCATTCATTGACTTTTTTTTTAACTTAAAATGCTTTGTTTAATTTGATTTATACTATCCATATACATGAAAAATCCAAAATGTAATAAAAAAAAATGATTTTAGTATTTTGCCTAAAGTCATATGAACACATGAATATGGGCTAACGACCAAGTGCGATGTCACTTGATGCAATACAAAGTATGTAAAGTCTGGCCTCACTTTAATTTCATACAATGCTATAGAGTGTATGTATCGGAAGAATTTTTAGATTATTTCACTACTTTTTTATATTCAAACGTATAAAAAGGTCGGGAGGTTTTTTAAGTGAAATTATTACTAAAAGCATGCCATGTGTTAAAAAAATTACTTGCTATTGTTGATCGCTTTCCGTGTGGCGCTTGAAGCTTGTTGTCATAAGTATTCTTTCATTAACTAATAGTGATATTAATGTTCATATTTCAAAATATAATTAAAATCATTTTTTTTATCCTACCAAAATTTATTTGATGGTCGTCAATAGATTATATTTATTATTTTTTTGATCTGATACATACATAGCACCAACTACCTCCGTAAAAGGAGGTATATTGTCATATAAGTTTGTTGTTTGTGTATCCAATTCACTTTATTATTTGTGTTTGATCCACAATTAATTCACACTAGATGTATTTTTTAATTAATATTATTGAACAATAATTAAGAGTAGGCCCCTCGTCAGGATTCTTTGTAATAACTCCTTTTTGATATTAATCTCTAATATTGACTTATTAACCAACAATCATATTTTTGCAAATGTTTCTATGTAATCTTTACAAATGGTGAAGAAGAAAAAAAAAGACAGTTTGTTACGCACGTCATCATATCCGACCAGCGCAACTCAATCGTTGCCAGCTAATAACAAAGTTGTCGTCGGCCAGCAGTGATTAAATTACGAACGATCGTAAAACAATACCCGCAAAACCACGACCGCTCGCGATTCTCGAAATTAACACTCGCTATTGCAGTAAGATGCAACTAAGTAAATGCATTTTTTAACCGACTTCAAGAGGTTATATGTTCGACGCGTCTGTATGCATACTTTAATTCGTTCGTGTACATTTCTTATCATTTCGTCGTACATTTAACTGGCTAGACCATCTCGTCACTGGAGACGAAAAGTGTGTTATGTATGTTAACCATACATGCAAGTGGCTAGGCCGCAACGAACAAGGAAAACCTACGCCAAAAAAAGATCTTCATCATCGCAAGGTGATGCTCTCGGCATGGTGGGATGTACATCGAGTAATATACTGGGAAATTATTCCTAGCGATACCACGATCACAACGAACGTGTAATGAAATCAACTCGATAATCTGAAGATTGAACTTCATCGTAAGCGTCTACAACATGACAAAATATTTTTCCTCCATGATAATGCTCGCCGCTTATTGCTAAGAGTACCCGACAGAAACTATTAGAGCTGAACTGGGAAATAGTTCCATATCCTCCGCGTTCACCGGACTTAGCGCCAACAGATTTTAGTTTATTCTGGTTACTTAGTAATCATTTGCGTGAAAAAAGCATTCATGATGAACTCCAGTAAGAACAGTACATAGATGACCTTTTTAAATCCAAACCGGCAAAGTTTTACAGAGACGCAATCCAATCTTTGCCTAATCGCTGTCGTACAATGGTAGATAACGACGGTGATTACATTGTGAATGATTAGCTATTATTAATTAGTCAACCCGATATCAATAAAATAAAAGCTATGCAATTGACACTTTGTATGTTAAAATAATGCTTCATAATATATTAGTGCAACAAGAAATGGAAAAATATAGAATTTTAGGGAGTAACTTTCTCATTTTTCATGTTATGGTAATTCACTGTGATAGATCCCATACAAATATAGATACAGTTTGCAATTGAAGCTTATTCTTACTACAAAACTAGATGAAAGTAAAGAATTTTGGCGTGAGCGCTCTCTTAAGACCCAATTATTGTATGATATTGCATCAATACTTCAAACTAATCTGAATTTATTTATTGTACTGGCTATGAACGATCCTCAAGGAATGATAGGGTTAAAGGAAATTACCGCTTTTATGATGCAGTAAACTAAAATATTACGATTACACATTACTAAATAATTTATGATATGTTGTGACAAACAGTCAAATAAATCCTGGTATTCTTGGCGTAAAGTGTCAAAAATTTAAGACTATATCTATATTCGGATACGGTTTCGCCCGCATATTTTCAAATATAATAAGATGGTTTTTCACTGTAAAAGCAGCCTATCGCACTATTTAGTCTATAAATTACTAATCACCCTAAAATAATACACAAGACAAACAATTTACACATAACATGTTAGTACAGATGAGTCCAAAACTGTATTTCTTTTATATTTTTTTAAATTACGGTTATTGGAAGGTTAAACTAATTACTTAAAAAGTCATTAATTTGCATATTTAAAAGCTATTTATTGTCCGTCCTTGACGACTACCGACCTTCTTGATAAATTAACTTCCTATCAGGCTTTTGTCATTTTTTTTGTATATTTACTGAAGTCCTTCACTTAAAATGAAAACTAATATTCAGGAGTCAAACTTTTAATGAGATTGAATCATTTTATTGTATTAGGCGATAAATTCACATGATAACAATACAACTGCAAATATAATTAAATAGATTAAATAGACTTGGAAAAATGAATGTCGACAAATTAGTAATACTTTTGGAGCAGTTTCAAACAATACTTAAGCATTTGTGAACAAAATTCATTTACATGGTTTTTCATGTGAAATGCAGCAACTATGTAAATGTAACATGCATCCGACTAAGACTGGAAAATTGATGGCGACTCAGGTGGCCTAAACTAAATATGTACATCATATATCCTTGATGTATGATGAAGGAATATGCATAATATGAAAAAGAATATATACTTAATATTTGTTAAAAAAAACATTTATTTAAGTCCCTTTTATACCTGTATGCTGATCCGAAAAGGAATGGATATTATTAATTTGTTGTGGAACGGGCGGGATGGTACGGCAGCAAATTTATTTTTAGCATACCGTACATCTTTAAGCATGCTGTGTCCTAAGACATGTTTTAGAATCCTTAATTATGCTATGTTATTTAAAACATATTATGATATCTTTGCCCATGCCGTATTACCTTTAAATAATATGATTAAAACTATAATACTGATCGATACTTAATCAGACAGATCATAATATTTCAATAGCGAGAGATTCGAATAACTAAATATACTGCATTTATATTCTTTACATAGGGTTATGTGAGGCAGGCAATATTTGTTCAACCTCTGCAAAACAGAAAACAAAAGAAATGAGAGTTGGATTGGTAAAGCAATAGTAGGACTTTATATTTTCTGTTACATCATGATGATTTTACATGTGGTAAGCAAAGTAGCCTTCGCTGAATAATCAGCCAAATAAACTTAGCAAAGCGGCAAGCTAAGTTTTCCAGTGCTTTAGAAGTAGTAAAAGAAATATTCTTTATTACATGGTAAGCGAAATAAACTTACAAATTTAGTAAAATAAAATAAAAACTTAGTCTAGACTAGCTTAAGCTATATAGCAAGAGACGTAGTTTTAGCCAAATTGTAAGTTAAGGAGACTTAGCTAAGGATCTAATATCTTAATTCAAGAACAAGGCTAAATCTATAATTTATCTAAGCAGCTGCATTAAAATTATGAATAAAATAGCTTTAGATTAATATAAAGCTAAATAACCTTAGTCGAGAAGTCAGCGAACTAACACAAGCTAAACAGTTATAATTGAATTTATACATATAAGAGCGATATATATTAAACGCTTAATTTAATTAACGTGAGTTGAAAAACAATAAAACATTTGCAAAAAAATACAATTATTTTATGTCACTCAAAACAAAAGACTATTAAGGCAGGTTATTTCACAGTGTAATCAAGAATCAAAACGCGGCCGGTGTTCATTCGTAAAAATAATGTTAATACGAATATGTTGTATGACGAGTCACGTCAACACCGACAAGCGTTAATGAGACTCAGAATACAAAAGGCTATAACGCGATTCATTTAGCCTGCGGTTAGGTAACGAACTGATGTACGCCAGTATATGATCGTGCGCAGCGCAATGAGCGCGTTCTCATAATTGTCGGTTAACACCTCGATGTGGTTTCGATATTGCGACGTACAATTAAGCGACATGTTTCTCTTACTTTATTATTCTTCTTTATGATGACGTAATTGGTCTATTTGGTAATGTCACCTATCGATCCATTTATTCACTTTTCACTGACTCAAAATCGAAAGGTTAGGTTGACGGGTATTTTAGAGCCCATCGAATATTTTCATCGGACCGATTTTTTTTTATTCGAATATTTATGGGTCTGCAGTGGTCCCGTTAAAATTTTATCAACGTCGGATTGGCAATTTTGGTTTTATAACAAAATAAATTAAAGTGAAATAACAGAACAAACTTAATCGACTTATTTAGATTTTCGCAGAATACATGTATTATTTTAATAAAATAAATGAAACAATTTTTAAACGTTTTCATTGCGTTTTGTATTTATTTTTGTTGTGTTCATATAAGACTAAGGTGTTGATTGTATTTTTAATTAAGAGTATAGCTACCTTCAATACAATACTATTAGACACATTTATAATAAAAAATATATATGGCAACGATTACATTTATTAATTTAAATTAATTAAAAAAATATTTTGGAATTATTTATTTTTATTCCTTATGGATGGTTAAGGAGGATGGGCCATGATCCTCCACGCTGGCCCAATGCGGATTGGAGGGTAAATCTTACTTATGTAAACGAGAATAAACAATAATTTTACTTTATTAAAGCTGTAATTACGTTGGTAAAATAGAACAGGTTGCTATATTAACAACACGTGTTGCTCATAAAGATTATAATAATTTAAGTGTAGTATATGACGGTGTAGGTTAAAAGCACAATTAATTATATGCTAAATGTTGACAAAGTAAAGAAAGTTTAACACATACGTTGTGTATCAACCATGTCATGTGTCATATCTGATTAACTTTTATCGATACCACGAGTAACGACATGGCGCGTACTTGCAGTCTTAAATCTGTAATCTTCACTTTTTGCATTCCCTGTACAGGCATAACGACACAATAAACGTATTTTATACGCGATCACACTTAGCGTTTTATATAGCCTTATAAGTAGACCGGGAATCGAGAAATAATAAAACTAAAGGAGAGCGAACATCAAGAAAGCATAACATCATTATCATAGCGAGTCGGCCATCTCTTTCCAATAGGTTTCACCCCTCCACTGGCCCCGCCCATCGTATTGCCTCTGTCACCTGTATATCTCGAAACATTACACATATGCAAAACTTTCGCGCTCGATACACACGGTATCCTCACGCACACATATCAAAACATGCAACTGCAGCCTTCGCAGCTCCGCTCCGTAAATCTGTTAGATAAAAATTGTGCTATATCATTCTTGGAGTGCGTCTAGTCTTTTTTTTATCGCATAGCCTGTAGGCGTTTCTAGTAAGCTGTTTGCACCTTCGATATACTGGTCGATATTTCATCGGAACTGCAAAAGATTCTTTGCCAAGACTAAATATATACTGCAAGACAAATTATACAAAAGCTTGTAGTATATCCAGTTCAGTTATATTTTCAAAGCTTACCTTGATACTTGATGATTGTTAGTGGAAGTAAAAATTAATCCAATGCCGTATTATAATTATAAGCATCATTTACTAGCATTATTGTGATTGAAAACGGTGTAAATTTAAAGTACATATGAGCGCATACAATCAAACTGCGCTACGAGAGAAGTAATAGAATCATAAGTCATAGCTGTTACTTGATTATTGGTTAGTTTTTAGGAGTCCGTACTCAAAGGGTGAAACGGGGACCCTATTACTATGTCTGTCTATTGCTGTCTGTCACCAGGTATGTCATGAACCGTGAAAGTTAGACAGTTGACATTTTCACAGATTACGTATTTCTGATGCCGCTTCAACAACAAATACTAATTAAATTAATTAAAAATAATTATTTAAGGGGGCTCGCTTGAAATAATATTAATACTTTATTGTCACACCAATATTACAGTTACAAAATTTTGAAAATGAAATTTACAAATAAAATATAACACCATGATGTAGCAATTGGCGCTCTTGTCGCTAACAGCGATTTCTACCAGACAACCTTTGGGTGGAGAAGAATGAATAGCAGTTATGAAAACCGGAGGTGTAGAGTAAGAGTATTATTTACAGAGTATCTATTTCAGAGAGTATGTAATTAAATTGAAATTAATATTAAAGAGGGCCTCCCATACAACAAACATATTTTTTTTGCTTATTACCGGTACGGAATTCTTCGTCGGCTACTCCGACTCGTACTTGGCTATATTTGTTAGTGATAACTACGCTTAATTAAACGAAGCTTTGACAATGCCTAACTTATTAAGAGGTAATGTTACTATTGAGCCCTGGTCAAAAATAATTAAAAACAAATATCTCAGAGAACAGTTTCAATGCCGTGCTATTCGTCTAATAGTAAGTACACACAATTTTTGGTTCCAAGCGATATATTGCGACTATTCATTCTTTCTACGTCCGCTCTATTTTGGAGTGATTAACTCATGAACGATTTCAGTCACGGGAGCAATTGCAATAATTATTCACATTGTATATGAAACAGTTGGTGCACTGTAATTACACCGGTCTGATTCAGCGTATTGTTCAAATATCAAAGCCGCGATTTTAAATGTGGTTATATTTTTGTTGCAAAAATAACGAGAGAGTTTCGTTATTATTTATGCCGGCATGACAATACATTGCATATTATTGTTGACAATAAAAAAAAATGTAACGTTGCAAATTGGTAATAATTGTATTATTCCATTTGCAGACTGACAGCTTATTATTGTTTAACAAACCTCAGTGGACGAGAGGCTCATACGTCGGTTTCAATCGTCGTAAGCTCTGAGGTTCTAGATGGATAGGATAGGATGATATGGAAATCGTTTAAGTTAACGTCTACCTACACTAACTTGAATGTAGAGTTATAGGATATTGGATTTAGAGTGATTACCCAGTATTGGAACGGAAAAGTCGGTAGACAACCAACTAGATAGATAGATGACATCGCCAAATTAGCGGAGAATATGTTACAAAGAAAAGCCGATCACCTTGGTGAATTATGTAAAATAGAGGAGACATATTCAGCATAACGTCACATGCACAAAACACTTACATAGCTAAAAGATATTTTCATTCATCTACCTACGAGGAGCTTAATGTGTTCGGTCTGAGATGCAGAAGTTAAATAACTTTCGTAAGGGTCAGTCACAGGATGGGTGATCAAAAATGTATTAATTTTATCGGTTTGTACAGACATCTGCAATCATCAATACCCACCGGTCCACATTACGTCCGCGTGGTGAATCATGGGCTATTCTTCATATTCGATTCGATTTTATCCATAGCGCAGGTCTAAACCCCGCAAACATAGTTTTAAATCATGTATGCTTTTTTTATTTGACTGTTATGCAATAATTAACATAGCAATTATTCAAGTACGTACAACCACAAATGTCATAACCTTAATTTTCTTGGCGCGCATCAGAACCTTACAAGTCGATCGACCGCTTTATCAACTTCTACAACTTAATTTTTTTATTAATTTTTCTAATGTTTTAAATACGATGTCATCTATTGTCGTGAATCCTATGCATATTTCAGCTATCAAGAGTCTTAGTTATAGGGTCCCGTTTTTATCCTTTGCTTACGAAACCTTAAAAATCATAAAAACGGACTATTAGATTCTGCGTCATAAATTTTTAAGACTAATGCCATTCTGCGACTTTGAAGAGGAAAATCTTTAAATAGAATTATTGATCATGCAATATTTTAAATAAAAAATCTTCCGCTACAAATGGAATCGTACATTAATTACAGTAATTATAATTAGTATGAACAAACAGTGGCCTTCGACGTGGAGTGACTTAGAACGATTAATTTTTTCACCCACTAATTACAAATGTAATGCTGGTTGTACACCCGTGTAATATTAAGGCATAATTACAATGTTTAGACAAAACTGTAGCGCACTGACTCAATTATTACGTCCGCTTACCGTTCCTGTAATTAAACATTTTAATAAGAGAGTTAAGTGCAAGCGTGTTTTGTTTAAATATGGGTTTCATCGTATTTTTACGGAAGCAATTTTTTTTGGATCCGATTTTTTTTTTACTTTGATATTTTTATAGCAGCAGGGTAAGTAATATAATTAAATTTAATAAATTAAGTCAGATATTTAAAGCTAAATCTCATTTTTTTTCATCTAAGACTTAACAGATTTTTTTCTCCTCAATAAAGTAAAAAAAAGATGATATTTATTACTTGTGGAGATAATTTACAGGCCGCAAGAGATGACATTTTTATAATTGTACCTGACGATGTGTACCTGACGACGTCATTATATCGTTATTCATTGTCAACATAAGGATGAATCAAGGCAATGCATTTTTGTGATGTTGGTTAAGGTGAAAGAGGTCCTTGCTATAAAGAAACCACGGTCAATGGTAACTACTACAATATGCTCACACAACGATAGTTTTGCGTAAAAATATTTCATTCTTACTGGGAATTATTGTCAAACATTTTATAATTCAGATTTGCTTTCATAGATGTTTTCGATATTTAAGAGGTGAAAGCGGCTTTCGAGAAAACTCCTTTAAACCTGATAGATTGTCTCATATGGCTTATTGAGTTACAAAGTATCACTTTTAGAGGTAAATATCAAAAACATCTATGAAAACAAATCTTACTTATAAAAGGTCTGACAATAATTCCCAGTAAGAATGAAATATTTTTAAGCAAAGCGTCGTGTGAGTATTTGTAGTAATAAGGGGACCAAAAAGTAGAACGGTGGTAATATAATTAATATTGCAGGAGTTAGTATTTATACTTTATTTTAGTTTAATTTATATATGGTTATTAAGTGTAAGAGTTACATAAGTTTTTGATTGCTACTGCTAGAATATCTTGAGACTACACCTTAACATATTATAATAAACCTGAGCTACGTCACGCTTAGCTTAAATAAACGCACCGCACTAATTACTGCTTCGCGACAATTTATTTCGCATTAGGCTACCAGTGTGCTCCCGGCCTTCGTTTTCGTACGGTCAACACACAAGCGACGATTATTTTAATTTCTATAACAACACTTTAATTACTCAGCCGAGGTTATTCTTTGGTAATGATCGTTTTTTTTTTCAATTCGGCGAGCTTCGATTGCTTCGTAAAAAGTTTCGTGTTGGTTAAATGTACTCATAGGATCTTTTTTTTTTAATTACATAAATCGAATACTCTATTCGAAGATATGATTGGATCTTTAACAAATAATAATATTCCATCAAAACTATAACATCAACAAAAATGAAATCAATGTAAACCAAGTCGATTAATTTTAGAGAGATTTTGTTTTAGGATTTTTTTTACCGCATTTAGGCTTTGCCGAGTATTAGAATATTAGGCTTTGCAGAAAGGTAGACTAAGTCAATAGACTTAGTTTACAGATGTACTTTTCTATGTAAGTAAAAGAATATACAAATTTATAATACCACCCTAAAAACAAAATAAAGAGCAATCTACAACGACACCAGACTTCTTTGATTTACAGTTTGCCAATATTTCTTACTTGTCTGTCCTCACCTAAAATCATCTTTCGGAATTATCGCCCGGCCGTTAAGGCCCATTTACACGAGTCTTTGACTCCCCCACACCATCCAGCCTTTGTCTAAGCAAGAGTTTCAATTCGTCCTCCCATTGTATCCAGAGTGGACGTCGTTAGCGGAATTCCCGTCCACAGATAAGGCTACAAAGGAGATTGGTGTAATCGCCCGTTGCGCATTTAGAGAGCCTTTGTACAAGTGTGACGTCATTTTTTAGCTGCAACCACTTGTGGGAGGTAAATGTGAGGTTTTGAAATTAAAATTGATAAAGATTCTAAATATAAAGTAGTATCAATTAAGCCGTATTTTCGTCCTCAAACTATTTTTTAGAAAAGATTTGATAATTTTTGAGTTGCTATATTTTTATTAGGCTCCGAAGTTACTGGACCGCTTTTAAAAATTATTTCACCCACGGGAAGCTACATCATAGGAGGGTAACATGGGCTGTAATTTACGCAGGCGGTTTACTATAAATAAACAATAAAAATGTAGTCTAGTCTCACATTTATTTGCATAATTATTGAATCAATAAACGTCAAAACGAATAGTTTTACTCAACTGTGAGGTGATCCCTAAATGATTTATCAAATAACAAAAGAAATATACACGAAGCGCATTCGTCTTTTTAATAACATACTAATACAATTATCCGAGTAGACAATCGAATGTTATTGGTAATCGCGTCTAAATCGATGATATTAGCCCTTGGAAATGTTCATCGGAGACATTCATCGATGCTGCGGAGACATATTCATTAGAAACACGCACACACTTGCAATTTTTTTTCTCACACTCTCGTCAAATATTAGTCGTATGAACAAGGGCCTCACAGAGTTAGAGTGTCTGGAAGGGACACTTTCTTGTCTCACCAGATAAGTTTATTTCTATAAAGTTTGATTTAATTTAAACTTTAGATTTGCGAACACTTTGACCTCATTAACGGTCGTCCTTATTTCCATATGAAACATGTCACCATTGAAAAACTTATGTAAATATTGAGTTATTTTTTAAAGAAAGAAAACATATTTTTTTGTGAATAAGTTCATATAATATATATTTGATATCTTATTATGACTAATTTTCTATATAAATTGTTTAATATTGGTATTGACAATGCATTATAAAATTTCACAACTTTGATAGTGACCTCAGCACATTTAAAAAAGGACCTCTAGTTTAGAAGCGATAGGTTAGGATTATTTTTCATTTTATGCGCAAAATAGTCATTCAATATTCAACAGCGATATTAACAATATGATATATCTCAGTTCATTTAACAGAGCCGAGTGCAACTTATCTTGTCACATCTAGAAAAAGCTTTAAGTCTTTGTAAGCCATACTTCAAGCGCGTAATCAAGCAATATTCTTCTTAATCAACCTCACCCACTGCGCTGGGGGTCGATTCAACCAACAAAGGAATTGATTAAGTAACTAAACCAAGATATTACCCCGCTGTATTATTCCTATATAATAAAGAGGGATCGGTAACCGTACTACTTAATGAGAGAAAACTCGATTAGAATTCGTATTAATCTTGTAATAACTCTCCGGTAAGAAGTTGGTTCGTTAACGTCCGTGATTTCGAGGCGATAAGGGTTGAAGAAATTGGAAATATCGAGAATACGTAGTAAGCGGAAATTAAGATACGCCAAATGGTTTGTTTATTAGAAATCATATTTAAGTTAATGACATTGATTGAAGATGATTTTAGATTAAAATAAACCCCTAAATCAGACGTCAAAAATTTCACGTCTATTCTTTTAATAAGAAATATTTACAATAATTCACAGTAATCACTGTATAATATATGAATAATACTAATAATACAAATTAAGTCTTATACTAGAAATTGATTTTATAAAGAAAATACTTAACCAATTTCGAGAGCTACGAGTGTGCGAAACCCGCGACCCAAAGCTTTGACGTACAGAACCTTTTTCAAGTATTTTTCTTAGGATGTATATCAGTATATAGTATTGGGAATGCTAAAATATTCACCATCATCATCATTAGGTCTTCATTAGGACTGGAATCTAATAGGGACCGCGACAAAAACCCACCACAAGCCCAATGTGGATTGTCAGCTATTAACGACTGATGGTGCAGCCGGGAATAATTGCAAATTTACTATGTTTATCTGTAATTCATATTTTCCTTAAAAGTTTAATTATAATTAGCGTCTATAAGGATGTTATTACAATAATATGAAGCCAACTTAGTTAATTAACTTGGCAAGCAAGGCTCAACTTTAGAAGCAATACGGCCGAGACACTAAGCCGAGATGGCGAACGCGAGCTTTAACTTTACTGCCACATCTCAGATTGACGTTCATTTGCGATAATCTAAGTTGGATAATTAAGAGTTTTATTAAGAAAGCATTTCATAATAAATAAAAATCAATATCAGTTGCAACTAAAAGAAACTCCAACGTTTTAAGCTATATAAAAAGGATTTTATGATAAACCTACATAATATAAAAAAAGAAAATGTTTATTGAACTATGTAGTGTAGTGAAATAGTGTAGTAAAAATGAAATTAATTAATATTAGACATCATATACGTTCCTCGGATTCCAAATAAAATAGTTTAAACAACGAAGGTAACACCAAAAACAGACGCAAGACCATATAGAAGAGTTAACTTTCCATATTGATCCTACTGGAAATCGAACCCAAGATCTCTGAGTTGGCAGCACCTTGAAACCTGTGACGGAGCTCGTCAATATTTAAAATATATGTATATTGAAGCAATGAAAAATCTTTAATATTAAAACGCCTTGACCAATACCTTCACTTGTTATGTACTTATTTCAAATATCGCTAAGATTTGACTTGAAAGAAAAAACAAATAAGTTTCAGATTCTGATTCAGATGTTAAATCATTTTCCTTATAAAACTCTTGATGTTAGCAGGCATTTCATTTACCCTTAACTATATATTTTAAGTAAATAAACAAGTCTAATTAACGTATAGCGAGATACGGCTGAAGTTTAGAAATGTTAAACAAGCAACTCGCAGCGTGCTAACCACGAAGTTACGGTGTTATCTAAATGAGACCATCTTTCGTTATATAAGCTAACTTAATTAAGAACTAGCAGATGAGAGTGGGCGCCGGGCAGGCGAGCGAGAGGGTAAGTAGCAGGGATAGCCACAGTGATTTTTATTAGTGGTGTGGTGCAACGAAAGGAGATATAAAAATCAAACTTAGAACCTTATTTATTAAAATAAGCTTATTGAAGTAAAATTAAAGAAGCAAAGGAAGTGAAAAAAGTAATAACAAACGTTATAATTAATTAATATGTCTTATCATACTCATCGATTAATATATAGAGTGAGTAATAAAAGAAAATGAATAAATAGGTAATACAGCTGGTAGTTTTATTATTATTATTTTTGACTTAGAGTTTAGAGTTTTCAGTTCAACTGTCCAAAGACTCAGTCTAATATTGCTTAAATTTAGATATTTCGTGTCGAGTAGTTATATTATAGTAAGTATTAATTTCAGCAAAATGCGCTTACGTAAACCCGCAGTTTGCCTTATTTGTGAGTCAGATTTAATGTCAGTTAACAATAAGAGAGAAAGTGAGCATAATTTATTCGAAATCCAAAATATCTATAGTATTAACAATTATAAGAAAACCTTTTATTGATATTAGAATACATTCTACAACTCAAACTATTTTTTATTCGTCTAATAAAGAATTTTACTTGTTCGATACGCTGAAGTATTATGAGTCGAACTCGATGGCAGTGGTTAGCGCGTGGTATGCGTTTTCGGCCAAAGGCCAGTCATAGAATGGGTGAACAAAAACATATTATATCCAGTTCATCAATGTTTCGGAATGTCAGTTAAGACGTTGGTCCCGGCTGCCTCTGCAATTATTAACACCCACCAAACTACACCGCCCTCGTGGTGCGTCATGGCCCATTTTCCCCACTCGGTTTGATTCGATTCCGTCCACATGGAATGCCTGTCTCCCAGCAGTGGGGACTTTAAAGGCTGATGATGATGATAATAATATAAATTCAGCAACTTTACATACGCTGAACATAATTGATTTAAATAAATTAATAATTGTTTTTTATAATTATCCAGTAGCTTACCACACCGCATCAGGCCGCTAAACTAAGTGCCGGCACTTATGTGTGCGTATTTCGCTTGCGTTCACTATAGCGGGGAAAAATGGTCTCGTCTGTGTGTATGTGTAGTGCAATGGATTAGTCTTATAATAAAAGTTTTTGTAACAGATGTCGGATATTAAACACAGTTTCATATTAATAACGTCGACCAAGGAGAGATATAATAATATATAAAAAGTTAGCAAATTAGCTCTAACGTTGTTGTATAATTTGTTATCGTTGTTGCTGTGTTCGGCTGATTTGTTTGTTTACTACGTATTTTTGTTTATTAAACATTAGAATATTAATATATTAACGACATCATTCATAGAGATTTAGTGAGTATTTGTTTATGGTAGAGGGGAAGGATGTTCGGTAAATTAACAGTGATAACAAATGTAAGAGTACCTAGGAAAAAATATTTATTTTACTCCGAAAACTATAAATTTGTAGAAAAAATCGTGTCTTCTTTTCATGACTTCAACGATGTGATTTAATCCGATATAATATGTAGGAAAACTTACTAATAACTTATAAATTATATAACAATTTTCATATACCCAAAACAACCAAAAAAAATACAATGTTTGTTAATTTTTACATGTTCGGCAACTAAAAAATAACAATATTTTTATTTTTCGCACATCAGGAGCTTCCCTCTCTATCTCTTTTCTTAAATTTTTAATTCTAGCTATGAAGAAGTTTTTGCCATGTCGTGCCAAACGTCCGAATATCCGTACTCTTTAATAATTATTATTTATTAGAAAGTACGAATAAATAAATAAATAAATAATTAGGCAAAATCACCGAAAATATAAGAATATTAAAAAAATCTTATAAGTCTACGAATGTACTACGAGCTACGCCGTAGCACGTACGTAAATAGGACTATATAAGCAAACGCATTTATCCCCTACAAATCATTAATTACTTATGTAAACGGCTGTATATCAATGAAGTGATTGGGTAAGTAAGTACAGTTGATTTGATGGATACTCACTAATTTAAACAGTTTCATTTCGACAAGTACATAAAGTTGTTATTTATATTTAGGATTTGATATGAATATTGCATGTATTTAATGCTTTGCAATGGTTCGTCTTATATCTAATGCTTGTTTTTTTTATTTATTTGCTAAATTAACTTTGTATTAGAATACTCCGAATATTATTTGCCATTATTTTATTAGGTAGGTGAAGATTCAATGAAAATAAATATCTTTATTGTTAACAGTGCACTATATTTTTCATATTTGTTATTTACGCATACACCTATTACATTGTATTTTATTTTAGTATTGAATTTTAGAAATGGATGTACAAATTGTATGCTGTTTCCGATTTTATCTTCGATGTGGTTAGCATGTGGGGAAGTTAACAAACTTTGGGTTTAAAAGACCAAAAAATTATCATTTTAGTTTCCGCAGTCTTTTATATGTCACTGGTCCTTACTGGTCCTGGATAAAGACCCATTCTCCATATTTAATTAATTATTAAGTTCAATATATAAGGAAGTTCTGAGCCCCAGTAGTGGGGAATTATGATGATAGGAAATTATTAAGTAGCAACCTGGACCAACGGCTTAACGTGCCTTTCAAAGCATGGCGTGGCTAGAGTACCCCGTGACCGACTCTTGCGAAAGTTGCTCAACAAAACTATCGCAGGGCGCGGCACATATCCTTTACATCACCGAGCTACCATTTTTTTACTTATTACCACGTAATACTACGTACTTACTTACCCTATTATAGTTCATACATTATTCGGACGAGCGAGTAGCGGGTTAAAATTATTGGTACAATATGTGGTAGCTAACTCACTCAGTTACTCTTTGGAGACCTAATCACTAAGATGAATCGTGTAAAGTGTTATGACCTTTACGCAGATGAGAAGACTGCTCATTCTCGGCTCCTTTTTAGCTACATTATTTAGCAATATTTGCTCACATTTGATATAACATCACTTATAGCTACGGAATGGCCGCTGTCAATGCAGTCTAGTCCAATTGAGAAATCCTTTTTAGTCTTTTTAAGGACCAGGATGGTAAACCTTAAAAAAAAATCTAATGATCCCGTTTACTAGCAACTGTCTTCAAGATTAGCAGTAAACTTATAATTTGAGTGTCGTTATGTAGTACTATGTAATTTCACATGAGTTAAGGCAGTTATCGTTAACACCAGATGTTGTTAAAGGGGTGACACTTTCCATTAAGAGTGTGTGAAATTATTATTTCTTTTGTGTAATTTTGTCACGTGTGACGGCGGTGATGTACAATCAACGACGAAAGTTGATACAACTTTGTAATGATACCTCAACATCAAAACAGCTGGTGCATCGACATTTTGGAGACTGTAATCGAATAAATCCCTTCTGTTGTTTATTTTCATTGGAAAGTCTGTATCTTAGGAGTGGGGAAATTATTAAACTGATCACTATACAGGCTTTCTCAATTAATGAAATCGAATGTGAAGATTATTTATTACGGCTGCACTTCAGATTACCACAATATGTCAAATTTACGCACTTAATTTTCAACTCTACTCTCAAAATCAAGTAGAGAAATTTGACACATTTGTATATATTATGAGGTGACGTGCTGTTGATTGTACCAGCACAGGTAGCATGAAGAAATGGAGTCTTCACCAAAATATTTTCTTGACTGCGCCCATATGATTTCACTCTCGACCCGAGAAAATTTGGTGTAGACAAAGCGTTTCTCAAGTTTGCCATGCTAGGCATGCTAGTCCGTATTGGTGGGCGCTAAACACTGCAGATCCAGGACTAACGACTTAACATTCTGGAGTACTATTTGGACTCTTATTCGACCACCATTTATTACTTTTTTTATTTGACTTTTGTTTTTGATCGGCCCTTACGAAAGATGTTTAATCTCGGCAACACTGCACCACAAGTTACCGATGAATTAGTTATTGATGATGATTAAATCAGAAAGATTTCGTCGTTACATATAACGAAAATGTGGTAAACGGAATTACACTTAACGGAAAATATTTACAGGTCGTAATTAATTTTAAACTTTATCATGGATACATTCTAGCCGGCATCAATTGGAAAATCATTGTCGTTTTGTGAAAATCTGATGTGATATTGTATGTTTACTATTTTAATGATATCTAAATTTTATTCCTCACTATATCTAATGAGAGTTCCGACAGCAATGTCATCAAAACTCTTATTTTATTTATTGCGTTCCTTTTCAGTATTACCAAAATAATTAAAGTAACTTTAGGTGTAAAAAAAACCTGGTAAGGTAATGACATTTTAATTGTGGCCGCGATTACTGGGCGGTGACGCTGCCTCTGTCGTTCATCCTGCCATTACGAATAATTGCATTATGGTTAGTTACGGAGGGGTTAAAAAAAGCGAACGGGTTTAATTGACGAATTCCCTTGACACGTGGTCAGTTCGCACGCTGTGAAAATTTAATTCGCTGTTTTGTAACTTAGTTATAAATAAACTAGCTCTTTTCATGATCTGATCAGTACATATTTCCGACGATTACCTTACTCCCTTTAGATAAAAAATCCAAACTTTATAATAAACCTCTTTATAATATTAGCACAGTGTATAATATCACACTACATCACGTACTCTGCTCAGATTTCAAACTAAATAACTAAAGCCATTCTATTATGAACCCATAACTGAGATAATATAGAAAAATCTTTTGCTAGATTGCTACCATGTACCTTGTTATTGTTGTATCACGGAGTAACTGAAGTTTTTGCAGTATTCACTATGTTACCACTAGCTCGTACCAGTTCTCGACACATAGGTGCGAGTTAGTGATGACATAGCGAACAGTGATATGGGTATCGAACGAAAAAGTTCTCCATAGAATCTATGTATGACACTCATCCGCAAAAAAATCAGTAATCAAATATCGGGACCTCAACAAAAACAAGGTAGCATGGTAGCAATGTATAAATATCGGGAACTCAACAAAAAAAAGTACATGGTAGCAACGTAACTATGAAAACTTAAAATAGCATAGTGAAATTTATTTTTTACATTAGCCCGATCGGGTATGAGCCTCGGGATTTCGGTGATAGACATCTAGAAACCATTATTTAGTCATCCATCGCCAGTTGAACACAGTGCAATCGAGCTGTTAAAAACCTATATATCTATCTAAACCTAGAACACCTCATAACTTTATTTATTATTTGAATTAGAAACTAATAATGACTAAACTAAAAGTATAACATATTTCACTGACAAATTCTCAATTCAGAATGATCTATAATTACTCACACAACAAACGTCCATGACTAAAAATAAACGGAACACGACGTGATTCAATTGTGAGCAAAAAAGAAACTTAATGATGAGAAACAATATAACGAATTCTAAGAAATTAGACCTAGTGTAAGTACGGGAGCCACGCAACTAAAACTTGCTTATTATATTTTAATGTAACAAATGAATTATATTACTGAATTATCGACTTAATTTTAAAAGCACTAAAGTATGTTGTACTTTGTTTAACGCTGATGATTTCACCATTGTTAAGGTTGTATGACTATCAAATTATGTCCATAGTGTATGAGAGCATTGTGATCGAGCAGTTGCTTTCATTTGGACGCGGACGATTGAAAATTAAAGAACCGATATAATTTTTATAATTTGACGAATGAACTAGTGATGGGTGTTGTTTATTTGATTATTTCGGAATAATATTATATTTTCTTAAGCGGACAAGCGATTTTCTTAAGCTATGAAAAACAACAAGATAAGAAATAATACCAACGATTAATGTTTAATGTTTACTTTGATATCTTATATATTTTGGTTAGCAACCCAAAATAAAATTATACATACAATTTTTAAAATGAAACGATTAAAAACTCCTTAAAAAAACTTATAATTTTCGCACTCGAGGATAAGAAACGCTGTGCTAGATTAAACCTTCTTATAAAACATAATACAGACGATAATATTTGTTTATCTTTACTTCATTTGACATTATTATATTTTGATAGAACTGAAATTTACTAGAATATTCATAATACTATATAAATGTTACATTTTGAAATATTTATATGATATCATACAGTTTTATAGATAAATATGATATTTCTTTCCCATTTATTATTCCAACTCGTGAAGTTGTTGTAAGTGTATTTTTCTTAAAAAAATAAATTTTATTCGACGAAAAAACAGAAAAGTTTCCTACGACGACGCGTAATATTTAATTTCAAACACCTTAAAAATAAAACTTATCTTAAAGACGGTTATTATAATCAATAAACTTCTATTAAAGTTAAGTGGTCGATTTCATTAACGTACACAAAACCTCCACCCGGCTTCAATACAAGTTTCTTCATAATATGGTCTGCCTTTGGGTGAGTATTATTTTTTACTTTTTAAGATTTAATTATTATAATACTATCGATACTCGGCCCTCACTAGTTGGCCGGCATTAACACGTCACTCTTACGATGATAATAGCACAGGAGCTGTGCCCCAGTTAATTACTTTAATAACTTCCTGTGTCAAAATAACAAAAGAGACGGTACGGTATTAACAAAACGTATAATGACGTTCGTCTACCAGCTCCTGAACTATGTACCGATTGTAATATTTGACAAGTGAACCGTTTAGGCTTCATATAACAAACATGACATTGTTTTGATAGCAATCAAACGCGAGATTCGGCTGAACGTAAACAAATATTATTTTGTATAAATTTTCACATATCATTATGACAGGTCGGGGAACGAACATGCATTTGCGTTTCGTAGTAACTTTTTGAGATATTTATGTTCTTTTAAATGTCGTAATATTTAAAAAGTTCATTTACTACAAGTCTTACTACATAGATATAATTACTACAATATTTGTAATAAGCATTTTGTAATATAAGATCTGATCTTATCTTTTTTTGTAAACTGAAAGAAAAATATCTTTATTCGAAAAAATGAAATAAAACGCTACAGTATACTTAATGTTTACTATTATTATGGAGAGAAAATATTAGACTATTTGTTTTTTAAATAGCAACCGAAACTACTGGATCGAATTAAAAAAAAATATTTCACCCCCGGGAAGCTACATCATACGCGGATGACATAGGTACTTTACGCGGGTAAAGTCACAGGAACAGCTAGTGTGTAATATTTTAAATGTGACGTATTAAAACAAGTTTTCTATTAAGTCAAAAATTTTAAATGTTCCACTTAGCTAAACAAAATGCTCTTATCACAAGTTTAATACATTATTTATATTAATGTGAACAGTATTCTTATCACACAATAAGATGTGTGACTTTCAGGGATTGATAAATAATTTTCAACTTTAATGCTCCTAGTTAGAATGTATGTAATTTTATTACATTCAATTTGAGTGCAGGAGAGCCGCAGGCTGTCTTTCAGAGGTCGTCGTGCAATCTTAGCTGATGATGGCCTGCAAGGCTATAGTTACAATAACTTTCCTACTTTTATAAGTGCTGTGTTGGTATTGTAACAGGATAACTATATATTAATAGTTAATAATACTATAGCACAAAAGGAGATTGATTTGATCGATGGTAAAGGAATTTTTAAATGTTATTTTAGTTATACAAAAATAAAACTTAACAGATCATTATTATGCAGCAGGCATACAGCAGGAGCATGGACTATAGTAAATAAAATAAAGAAATTAATTAACAAGAAATCACAGATATTTATTGTAAACGAAACATTAAACGTTTTTCTCTTGAATCAATTTAAAAATCCAACAGTTTTTACTTATAACATGATCTAAACAATACAATATATTCAAAAGATCTATCAATAGCATTCAGGTGTTATGGTACTTGTATAATTAACTCATTTTATATTGTTTGAATCCATGAACACGTGTCTAGGGGTCCTATTATGAACTCTTTAGCACCATACAATTGCAATGGTGGAAGCGAGATGGTGCTATTCTCTTAAAAAGTGCTGTCTCGTTATAATAAAAATTTAGCGTTTAAGAACTCATGGTAGACCCCTGAGCTCTTAGGCAACCTTGTACTCAATTGACTTACCTTTAATTACCGTCTATGTTTGCCCCTAAATAAACTCACACGTGCTCAGATGAATTGAAATAATTTTACTTTACTGATCTTTTGTTAGTGAAATAGAACACGAATATAATACTTCTTTTTAAAGACGCAGTATGACTTAGAAATTCAAATATCTATATTCTACTGAATATATTTATATCCACATGAGCCCCATTTTCAAGTTCAAGTATCTTTGACAATCTTGTTTATATGTATGACCATATATACCATTCAATCTAACATCACATACATTGCTCAGATCCCAAATTAAGTAGTTATTGCTCTTGTAATATGGAAATCTAAAATAACTAAGGTAACACAACATCCAGACTCAAAGCAATGTAGAAAAGTTCATTTTCTAAATTAACCCGATCAGGCGTCGAAGCTGTTACCTCAGATATGGCGACACTTTCAAACAGAAGTTCGTGCAACTCGGTCACCGAAGTTTATATCTCGACCTTATAGGAAGCATCCAACTAATTAACAACCAATGCTTTGTTGTTTACACTAGTATAATAAGAAATAGTGTAACTATTTGTGGTCAAGGCGAATATGCAAACATGATGAAACCTTTGGTATTTATGTAATGTATTTATGTAAATTAAAATATAAAAAAAATATTTATTTAATCTTTATACCTATAAAATAGCAAAAGGCGGACTTAATGCCAAAAAGGCATTCTCTACCAGTCAAACCGTTGACGATGTACAGAGCATTCAAAAGGCAGTATCATTAAAGAAAAAATGAAGCTACAATTCCTAACCAATAATACCATATCATTATATATAAAATACAAATATATACATATACACTATAAACATATATAAAAATAAATAAACATACAAATATATACACATACTCATAAATCAAGTCAGACTAGGACACACGAATACACACGAAGTTAAAACCTACTCGATTGATTTCAAAACTTATTCCACCAGTAGAATGCTTCTAGTATTATTACCGACATTAACTATATTTTCTATTACATAATTCTCACCGTAACGTAGTAGAGCATCTTGTTCATGATTTAGCTTGTATATTATAATAGATATCGTTTTTATTTCCCCATACGAATCTCTAACCGTAAAATTACAGATAGCTATTTGCAAGTTTGTACAACAAAGACCGCGCCCGAAACTTGTGATTAAACCTTAAAAATATATAATTTAAAGAATTCCACAATTAACTTAATGGTGAACGTTTGTCGAGCGAAACCTTCATCGGAATTACACTCAACATTACGTACAATAAGTGCCATTTTCACATAACTAAAATATTGTATGGATGCTATCTATTTATGTTTCATTAAAACTTAACAGACACTTAACGACAATTATCTTCCACTAACATTATTATGATATATCGCTTCACAAAATTTAATCTATTGTGCATCTTATTGTTAAGCGAATAAGACTGACGCCGCACATAAGTGATTGTAGTTATAACTTTGTATTATTTGAAGAAAGGGGAAGATATATTTGATGAACAATAATAATACTCTGACGTCTTCAACGTGTAAGGTAATGTGTTTATAATTTGTTTATTTTACGTCCGTTTTCAAGTTTTACTACTTGTAATTGGAGCGAATGTAATTACGGAATCAATAGATGCCCCCAATTAAGGCGAATTACATGAATATTTAATTTACATTTTATCAGTTCAATCGAATATAATTGTTTAGTTTGTCTGCTGATAGATTTATATCGTCTGTTCGTTGTAGTTTTGTTAGCTTTCATTATTGCTTTTAAATGATTCAGTTATGATGTGCCATGAAAAAGAAATTCTTGAAAAATCAAATGTTTAAGTACTTTATATTGAATTTAATGAAATCTATTGCAATCTGTGCAAATAGACGGAATAATTGATATAGGGGTATTATAAAAAGAGTTTTGTTTATTGAAGAAATCAAAAATAATGCTGAAGGGAGCTTACTAAAATAAGGCGAAGTAAAAACTAGTCGTGTATAATATTAGGTTTTAAATCATCTAACCTATTAATTAGTAATAGGTTAAGTGATTTAAAACCTAATAATCCTATACAATAATATACAATATACAAAAATAACAGTTACGATATTTAAACCACAATTCAAGGAAAAATCATAATAGTCTGTTAGTACGATACTAGATATATATTAATAGTTGACAGGTGAATATTACCATCAATCGAAATTACAAGACACGCCATACTAATAAGTATTAAAAAAAAATACTTAAGCCGACAAATTACCACTTAAACTGTTTTCATACAAACGTAGTAAATACCAAAACAGCGCGATAAACAACGACAACTGACACACAAAAGGTTGAAAATGAGCCGTTTATTAAAACTCATACCGAATCCAACCTCCATGGTCTAATTGAGGCTTTCCATCGACTACAAAACGGCTAATTGTAGCTTGAAGTGCTTATTGTAAGTATTCAAACCGTCAAGGAGGTAGAAATATGGAAGTGTTGAAAAGTAACAAGGAAAACAATACAATCCCTTGCTCTCTCTTTCTCTCTCTCTATTTTTGATAAAACAGCGATAAATAATGTTTAAAATATGAAGGCTACTTCCTATTTTTATGCAGGTGCTGTTAAATTTATCCATAACACATTGTTATTTGTTTTTCGAACAGACTACACATAAAAAATTATTTGACCAACAAATAAGGTGGATTATATTATTGTTATTTAATTAAAATTCTAACTAGCTATTTAAAATTTAGTAAAATAGTATCATTTATGTAAAAACGTTGTTGTTTTCCTACATTAATTTAAATGAATTAATTCCAATTTATTATATATCGTTGACTTGCATAAAACGGAAGTGAACTATAAACAATTCACTGAAATAAAGAGATAGATGACCCGTAAACAGAAAAAGTAATTTGTAAATTTAGCGTGGGAATGTAAAGTCGACGTTTTTCTTTATTATCAAGTAGACAAACATTAAATATCAGAGTTTACAACAAAGCGTTACCTCTTCCCTCTATAGTTCTCTATATATTGACTCCAAACAATTCAAATGCGAATTTGGCTTTAGATTATGACCAGATTAAAATATATATATTTTTCTTTGAAGAAAAATATATATTGAATATATATATTATAGAAAATATATATTTTGATGCTTACCTCTTTTTTATTTGTTGCTAGATGTTTTATGTTAGAAACACTTATATACTACAAAATATAGTAATTATGAAAAGACTCATCCAGCCTAATGACTTTTATCTCTGTTGAAGTTTTGTTGAATACCTGATTTCTGTAAGTTCTTATCCTCAGGCAAATTGTGTGTGAGACCGCAACGAGATTCTGCGCGTCTACAATACAGGAATGCAATCAACTCCGACAAACAATGGCTAATTAACATTTTATTTCTTAAAGGGTACGTTGAAGTAGTAAAAGTTCAAGATAGGGTTTAAATACTACAATAATTTGTAAAATTTTGTATGTTTCTATTTGTAATGCAACCAAAGCTTCCTCTTGTACACTAAAGTCTGTTTTAAATAATATTTTCACGTCCACAATAATATCTTGTATGTGGCATTAAACACCCTTGTTGTGGTTTCAATTGTAGTCTATTTCATAATTATAAAGGATACTGTTAAGTATGGTCTTCGAATACGACAGGGGGTCTATTCTGAGATGATAAACAGATGGTTGGTATTTTTGTTTTGAAAAAGTTTTAAGAGAGTGTTTTTTGGCGTAAATTGTTTACTAAAATTTGGAGTCCATGTTACTGTTTTAAGTAAGTTTTTGTTTCAACTAAACACAACAACTGTAGATATTCTATAAGATGAACATATATTTTTATTTTTCCTTAAAATAATATAAGATTTTTTTTTAATTCGGATGGATTTTTCAGAAGACGTTAGATACACGTTAATTTATTTTTCCTTAAAATAATATAGGATTTTTTTAAATTCGGATAGATTTTTCAGAAGACGTTAGATACATGTTAAAGGAACAGAAAGAGTCTGAGTCTAGGTTTATATATTTAGTGTTGTTCTGGAATATCAGATGTTTTTTTAACGTTAAAGTTTTTATACTCTATTTAAATTACTTAGGTTTTTAGTTATTCTAAAATAAATGAAGAATGCAATAAGCTTTCAGTAGAACGCTCAAAATATGTTACCATTATCACTTCGTGTTTCTGTAGACACATTACTCTGACTTTATTAGTAAATAAATATAGAAATATTGACTGAATTCAATACTGCAAGGTCATAAAACATAAAAAAAACAAACATTATTACTTAAAAATACATCGTTACCAATTTTACAATATCTACGATCATAACCAGTAGACATTGTCTATGATTCTCAACCTGTTATTACAGAGTTCCCTATCTATCCCCAAATCGTGGAGGCGGCACCTTAATGATTGCTAATGAACGTTTTTATTATTTCACTGTTGTAAAATAATTTCTTATACGGCGCCTCTTTATACCTAGATAAACATCGAAACTCGCTTCACACCTCGATCTTGATAATCGTATTAATACTCTTATAACATTTCACGCTGTTTTATTGCTTTTTGTACCTTAATGCGTGGTTTTGACTCGTAATTTTCGGTTATCAGTGCGTTCGATTGAATGGATCTGTTTTTTATTTGTGAAGCAGTGACGTACGGAAGTGATATTAGGTAATTCGGCGAAATGTGTAGTTATTTTTCACACTTGATTTGAGGTTATATGTAGTATTATGTGACTATAGAAATTTATAAAATAACTTCATATTTGTTTGAGTTTCTTTTTTAATATAAACCTCTATAGTCAACTGACACGCACGTTAATTTCAATATTAATTGTTATTTGTGTGGTCCTAGGTTTTACTCTCAATTGGAATACAAATGAAACTTTTTTGTTGTTAGATTACAATTTCCGTGATACAAGGTTTCCAAATATATTTGACTTATTTTGAGTGATTGGAATATATGACGCTTTTTTATTACCATTTAAGTAATACACATTGCTATAATCGATAACATAGATTTAATCGACATCTGAGAATGGTTAAATTTAAAATTAAAATGTAAACTGAAATGATTAATGGATAAGTGCCATTCGAGAATTAATTGTATCAAGAACGGGCAGGTATCAGAACGAAACAATCAGGGGAAGCGATCATAAGATCACAGTATAAGATAACACGCCCAGAGCCCAAACAACTCGAGTATTACCCCAAACGTATTAAAATGAAACGAGTCTTTAATTCGGACTGTTTATCTTTTGTGTTATAACGACGGTCGAGTGTTGATGTTGCTTAATAACATGTAATTTTCATTTCTCGATTTCCGAATTGTGTTCGACACCGTCTAATACGTGTAATAATTTTCTGGTTTCATGAATTTTTATGAGCGAATAAAAACACTAATGCCGGCCTTTTGTTTCTTTTCTGATTACCACATCATCGGGTTAAAAAAAAAGAAAACCATTTGGCCAGCTCGCTGTGATTAAAACCGCATTAAACTTTCAAAGAGGTTTGATAGATCGAAAAATGACAGATATAATGCGTTGAAAAGGCGCGCTCCACTCGCCCGTTCTAAATTTGAAATTGTATTTACATTGAACTATCGAGAACGCGTAATTAATACAATCTTTGTTAGAGAGTAATTTGCCAGAGCTAATGCTGGCGTGTGTAATCTTCAAAGGGGATTTAGTAACAGGCGTTCTAATCTATTTCAGTCGTGTTCTGAAACAGAGAAATATTTACAATCTCTGTGTGGAACACTTCGGCGCATCCGATGGTCGTTACGCGCTAACGCATTGATTTTGATTTCTGAGTCAGATTGGTACGTTTCAAATGAAGATGCATTCATTAATGTTTATGGCCGTTCGCATACTTGACATTGCTTTCGTTTTGGTATCTTCGATTGAGATATGTTTTATTCCTTTTTGTTTGTTTCATGATAAACTACAAGATATTTAATATATCTGGCATTTTTTATTAGCAGGCAACGGAAAACATTGTTGCTCTGACTTTTAGTAATCTAAAAACGTTGATTGAAAATTACGAAATAAACGCGATACGATTCTTGACGAAATAAACATTAGATTTTATTAGACAAGAAGTGCATAAACGTAAAAGTGTTTTAGAAGTGAACATTGTAATTTAGAGGTTAAAGACGAAAATAGAGTAGCGATTTATCTAGAGCTAACTGTCGAAGCAAACGCTCTGAGAAGTGCCAACCGTCGTCTACGTAAAGATTAATGGAAACAGATCACTTCAAAGCAGTGTATTCGGATAAAAAAATAACACTTAAAAACCAACAAGTAGCCAGATTAAAATGTCTTGTTAGGTTCAATTGCAATTTGTCTAGGTATCACAACTTTTGGATATAAACTATTTCAGAGACAATCAATCATATACCGGAATCAACATTTCTTTTTTTGCTTAATATTAATTATGATAAAAGATAAAATAATTTCGCAGTGCGTTATTATTCACCGGCATGGTGTCATTTACTTCGCCAAAAAATATAACATTGTCATCTCTAGCATATTATATTATCCAAATGTCTACATGATGACCTCACTAGCTCTGATACAAGGACAGACTTAAATATGTTATCAGCAGATAAATAATAACAGCTACAAAAATAATAATTTGGTTGTTGATTACGACTTCACACTTTGTCGATGTTATTATAACCTAATCCGTGGGCGATACGGGCACAAATCAAAATCATTGCAACCATTCTCTAAGAAATTATGTCGACACAATATTTTTCGTCGTATATTTCTTGTCATTCTCATTGCTACCCACGCCAGAAGTAATTAAAAACAAAAATAAACACCGCCACGAATCGTAAAAAAAAATATCCACGTCAGTTATAAATGAGTACAGTTGAACGTAGAAGCAATAAAACTGATTCAAGTCACAGAAATAAATCTTACGATGCTACCAAAGTTATAGGTGAGAGGATTCAGCCATTTGATGTAATACTCATGGTTGCTAAAGCGGGACTAAAGAATGACGATAAAATAAAACGATCCGTTCCAAACGCCACGTGTTACTGATTGGTCGACGATATAATGTGTGTTTATGACAGTCCAATAAAATTTTTGAAATTGGAATTTCCAATAAATAACGTAACCGATGATGAAGATATAAACAATGTATTTAATACAAAAGCTAACGCAAGTGTGCGGGATGTAACAATGATTTATGAATTAGTAAAACTTCTGAACGTTACTGACGTTATGACAACATCGCTACGTAACGTTGGCATTATGGGGCATCGTAATGTACTTTGAGAATTGTTAAGTAATTGCGAGGGTCGTCTATATCACTATAACTGAAGCGTTGCAATAAAAATTGGTCCAGATTCCGCATCGAAAATAAGACGTTTTTTGGTCGCGTGCCAAGTTCATTATGAGCGTTCATGAAATTTCACATTTGAATTATTTTACTGTCTGACTTATGGCCGTTACTTAAATATTTGGTAAACAGGAAAAATATAGCTCTGATCGATCAAATTTAATGCCGCTCACTAAAATAGCTACTTTAAGTGGATCGGAGCATAATGCCGTGAATCGAGAAATGATTTTAAGATCTTTTTACTACAATATTTAAATGGTTGGAGCTCTTAACGATTGTTGGTTTAACTTCATCATGCGAGCAGACTTCAGACATAATAGCTATAAAACGAAATAAAAGGAGTATTAAGAAAATCTAACGCTTGGCAAAAATGTAGTTCAAAAACCCATATGACCATTCTCGTTAAATTCTAGAGTATGTCAATAGGCCATGTTCTAAATACATTCATTGTTATTATTTGCTAAGCTTATAAATAAATGATTCTAAAATGCAACATTCATAATGCTAAAATTTAAATTTCTACATGGTCGACGACAATCTACAAAAGGTACATGCAATAGATAAAATCTCTGTTAATATTTGTTGGGTCAATGATGATAATATGTCTCACTTAAGCTGCTATCGATATTGAATTTGACTATCTTATACAGAATAACTACGTAAAACAGATGATTGGATGCTTATTTTAAAGTTAACAAGTAATAGTAGGTAAAAGTTTCGGTTATATACCTGTTTTGAAGTTAATTGAAAGTACTCTAAATAGAGAGTCACAATTAAAAGATATGATAGGTGATTAGGAAGTCCAAATAGGTTTAGGAAACTCTAAGATACAGAATACGTAAGTACTTAATTAACATTAAGTAAAGAAATGTTACATAATGTATAACAAAAGCAATGGAATTGCATAATTCCAGTATGCCAACAATAGAACTCAACATTATGAATCATTCACATCTGATCCTTTCGCTGACGAAGATTATCGAAGTAGAACACTAACACTTGCGGGATGCATTAAAACGCACGTGAACCTAATTCACGCGTGCAAATCCTCAAGACGCAGCCAACTTTTACAAAGTAGTAGTCGATGCATCAAATCATATGACCAGACATTTGTGGTGAATAAGTTTGTATACTCTGATTTATCGAAATCTATATTGTCTATTGATAATCACCACTCCCACATTTATAGTGCACCATATGTCAACACGAGACCGTTCTAATTTCAAATTCAAACGGAGTTCTAATTGGCCTGTATTTTTGTTTAAAGTGTTCCTAATAAGATGTAGAAGCACGCACATTGTTACCGTAACATCACACACGGACACATTGTTTATGTGTTCGCAATTAGGAGATCCATTGATGTACCTTCATACACAGTGCATGCGTGTGCGCAACAGTTCGATTGAGAAGTAACACGAGGCCCGGATCTGGAACTGATTAAATTTGCGTGTGTTAGTCAATACGTAGACACGAATAGACGTGTATGTTGTTGCGCATTAAGTATGCTTTAGATTTTATTATTTAATGATTCATCTTAGGGTTATAGAAATAGTATGGAATGCTCTCGCTGTTCATACTGAAAAGCCAGTAATAATAGAATATTGGCGCATCTGCTCTAACAGTGTAAATTTTAATATTACTACTATTTGATCGTATGATATTCGTTCCAGGTTTATTTTGAGATTGTTTTATATTTTTAATTGCGACACGCGGATTATTTTTTACCACAAAAAAAAAAACAGTTTTTACCGTTGTTTTTACTTCACCAATCTGACCGATGACAGAGTTAAGGTTGTTTATGAAATTTAAATTAAAAGTTATGGCTAATATATTAGTTGGTCTGGAGCGTTACTGGTTTAATAATAATTTTACAACGTGTTAGAAAGCATTGAAACCGAACCACGCGTTTTCAGTTTTATTTTTGTACTTTTTTTTTCTGGTTATAAAATATTATCAAATTATATGAAATCTTTGCGAAGTGCGTATGAATGAAATTATATAATAAAAATACAGTGCTAAATGTTATAAACATACATATTTTACGTTATTATATATAGTTTCAATCAATTATTCTACGAGAACTAACATTTATCTCGAGATGTTCTATTACGTGTCCAAGGTTATATAAATTATTTTTTTCCAAATCATTTTGATAATTTTTGAATGACTTTATTATAAGTTTATATACATTTTTTTTACTGTATTCATCACATGCCCTCTGATTGGTGGATCTTAACGTCTGTCAGATACAGCTTGATCTAATGACTTAATACGGATGAACTCGAGATAAATAGTTTTTATTCAGCCATCCTATGACCATCGCAGATGGAACGTCACTAGAGCACTATCTAGCTAAATAGCAAAAAATGTGAAATTAATTAAAAATCTTTTTTATTAATAACCCAACTATTTCTATTATTATTGTCATCAAGTAATGTCACAGGTAGAACAATAATAAGAAAAGAAAAATATGAAAAATAAAATACAGTCACCGAAAACCATTTGTATCAGCTCGAGTGTACTCATATTATTTTAATTTACATAAAATTAAGCTTTGAAAGTAATTTGTTTCGGTTTAACTTGCCCAGTCAGCGCTCATTTACACAATCACGCTGCACTTTATTATTCTTTTAGTACAATAGAATGACCGTTTCGTAACCATCACGAAAGCGCCTAAATCTGAAATTAACGTGTATATAAAAACCAGTTTCGCGAGAACCGTTACACCCTCTAAGCTTCATACTAAAACAGGCGACGGAGGGGTAATTGTGAGTGGTAGACGAGATCTCGATAAATTGGTGATTCTATTCTAAGTACGGCCTAAAGCAGTGCCATTAATGTCGATCATTAAATATGAATTATAAATATAAAAGAAAGCACAAGAAAAGCAATCAAGCCATCTATCATTAGATTAAATATCTTGCGGTTGTGTGTAACCGCCTTTAGCAGTGTGCATTATAAAATGAATGACGAATTACTAATATTCGTTCAATATGTTTTATGTAAACTTATATTGATTATATACTTTATTAGTAATAATATAAAATTCAGTTTTTCACAATTAACAAGGCGGTACTTAATGCTTTATGTGTTTGTAAAAAAAATGTAAAGCACTTATATGAACTAATGAAATGTTGAATGGTCTCTTATATTTTTCAATATAATCAAAGATATAAATTTAACATATTAATATCATGGACATGTATGATGACAATCGGCAAGGAACACAACACTGTTGCACCATAGACAATTAGACCACCTTTGACGACATAGACTTAGACCTTTTGACAACTTCCGAAGCAGATTGGTTCTCTCGCCAGTTTCAAGTTGTAGCCATCCCTCTGGTCCCGGGTTCGATTCCTGGATGGGTCAATATTGTTCCATAATACGGAGATTTTAACTTGGAATTTGGAATCATCTTAGAGCAAAGTATATTGTCTAATATTTATTTATTTATTTATTTGTAGAGGTTCAGTCAAAACCTGTAATACCTTTTTAAGTTTGTTGTTAATTGAACCTGTGCATTGAAGCTGTGACAGCGTTGTGCTTAACTTCGACGCTAATTTTATTATATATTACCCAAGTAACTATTTATAAAGCAAGTATTTAATTTTAAGAGAGATGTAATTAGTTTCCAAAAATATTCGAAATGAAACTAAATCATACAATTGGTTAGAGCACACACTTATATTTATCATCTGGGATTGATAATCAAATAAGGTATCTAGATGGCTGCAATGCTGTTTATATGTTTTATTCTATTAATGGCCATGAATGAATAAAACAATCACTATATTTTTCATTTCTATTATATGTAGTGAAATGAAGAGGTTAGGTATTATTTAGGGCCTGGCGTATTAAATCTTCGCAGATAAGAAGTCATTTGATATAAACGTAAACATATAATTTTGGTAGGTTGTACTTATTTGATAACAATATTCATGTTTTTAAAATAATATTTTTATTTAGCTTATAGTATTCTACGAGTTAAGCCCTTTTATTAGATACCTATATTGTGTGGTTTGTTCAGAAATATTATACTTCTATTTTGGATTAATAATAATACTAATTATATATAGTTGCATTGTCATCGGGACTTAAGGTATCCAATGGGGACTGGGAACTGCAAGATTTGATTACAGAATGACAAACATCGGGACAGGTGAAATTAATAGAAGCTTGTAAAAACATAGATCGCCGTCTAATATTTAATTTCCTCTCTCTATTTTGAAGTCGGTTCAAAAGGTTCGAAAACCCAAAAAGGTTTCACTACAAAGATCCGCTATTGTTTCAAGTTGTCGTCAGCGCTTAGTTTATTCTTATAATTTTGTTAATGTATTACTTATGTAACACTTCTACAATATTATTACTTTAATTATTTTATGCTTTCTGAATATTCTTTATAATATAATAATTATATACAGTCCGTATTTTTACATTATACATTGCTTAGATTCCAAGAAGAGTAGCTAAAGCCCCTGTATTATGAAGTATCTGAGAGACAATATAGAAAAGTTCTTTTTCCGGGAATCGAATCGAATCGAGATAGCGACTCAGTAAAATCGGTTATGGAGTCGACCTAAGTTTGTTATATTCTTTGGGTGGCACGTCGAGCCCTCGGTGCGGGCTCGACGTGCCATCCGAAGTATGGAGGACTTTGGGATAGGTCATAAATTTTGATAATTCATTCCGTCCGGTCCCCATCTCATAACTGGCCAAATACGCTGAGCCTTCACGATCAATGAAACAGAACAAAATGTTTAAAACATATCGTATAATAAACAAGGCCAAAATTGAGGTTACATTTTAATTCCTATGTTTATTCAAGAACGATATCTGGTGTTATAAACTGTTGCGTGTTGTTGAAAATTTACGTATAAGCCTTATTTTATGAACATCAAGGTTGATTTTTCAAAGCTGCCAATTGTGTTTGTGTTATGATTACAAAATTGAAGAATATCTCACAAAGGTGAGTTAGATTGTCTACCGGGATATGGATACGAGTATTAACCTACTTAATTAAATATATAGGTTAATTAAATAATATTACCAAAGTGCCACCTTGGGATACGGAGTATTTCTTTTAGAGTAACTCTTTTCTTTTAAAATTGAAAAGTATGTTAGAAATCAAAACATCACAAATGTTATATAAATATAAAATACTGTTATTAAATTCTAATATTCACTTTTAATAATAATTCAACGGTTGAACTAAAAGTGGATATGAAGGTAGCTTTAACAGTATGAAAAACACTTTGTGTAACAATAAATCTTATCTATGTCAAAATAAGGAGAGAGATAAATTTAGAAATATATTAAATTCATGAAATTTTAAATATTTATCTAAAAAGTATGTTTTCACTTTATCCAAATTCGATTTACATTAGCTAAAAAACAACCGTATAACTACGCATTCCATCTAACATCAACCCGTTGTAATGGCTTTGTCACAAAAACGATCCCACTTTCTATTGTAATTACTTTTGTAAATGCCATCGTCCATAATGGCGGCCACTCATAATCATGAGTGGTCCATTGCGTTATAGCGACTCATTAAGCGACCGAATTATACAAAGTGTGACGGAATCTGATAATGTCCAGTACAGGAGAGCCGATTAAACCGTGCCACACTGGATTAGTGTAAATGTTACGAGTCCGAACACATTTGTCATAATTACACCGAAGCGGGGGGTGGATTCGAACGTCAATAGAATCACGTTCGGGCTCGATGACGCAGCAGTTAGCGAGTTTGTAAAGAAATTTTTCGCAAAGGCCTGTCTTGGGATGGGTGAGCAATATTTTTTTTGTTTCCTCCGTGGTTTTTCCGCTTCGAATTTAATGTGGGTTAGAATGGATGTCGATGCATCCATAATTCTACAATGGACTCTGGTGGTCCGCGTTATTAACAGTACCCCAGTGTTGGGCACATTATAAATCTGATGATAATAAATAAATAAGAAAAGTGTAATAAATTCAGAAACAATGATCATAATAGGTAACGTTACCGAAACAAATTTAAATTTAACGTCATTATACAAAGACACTTAATAAGTTTTGAAAATCATAGGTATCTTATAGGTTTTTCTATAATTCTATAATGCACCAGCTGTTTTCCAGCAATTTCGCCCACATAACCTATGTCATCTGAGTATAATGTAGTTCTCGTAGGTGAAATAATTTCAAAGTCGGCCCAGTAGGTCAAGACCCTTTTCTGCAAACAAGCAATTAAGTCTTTGCTCTTTTTAATATTAGAAAACTTTCTTGTCATGTATATTTATTTTTTTAATTTGTGCCTGTACTTTCGGAGATCGAGGAGGTTTCATATTCACCAATTGTCTCTAAACACTTCAAAATTATTATGCTTAAAATCATAAAAATCTTATCTGAGATTCTTACAAGGCCTTACATTTGGTAGTTTAGCAAACTTTTTTAATTTTCTTTTAATTACCCCCAAATAAGTTTATTTTATCAATATGAAAGAGCTGATCCAATGGTGGAGTTTCCCTTGGGGTCACCTTTTTCATATTGATGCCAAACTGCAACTCAATTAATTAAGGAGTTTTAAAGGAAATCCTCTTGGTAGACCGACGGTCAGCAAACGGTTTTAAGGATCTTAAGATAATGTAAACAAAATAATTACAACCTAAGATACTGTTCGATAACTCTGTCACGGTGCTGTCTGAAAAGTCGACTCTTTATGTATGAAACTATGATACACGAACAGACATTTGATAGTTCGTGACTGAGAATTATCGAAATGCAAGCAGATCAAAACACAAAAGTTTTGATAAATATTTGATGACCTGCTAATAGAATGAATAAGATGAAATTTCCAGTTATTCTTCGTGCTTTCAAGGTGCTGCCACCTCTGAGGTCCAAGGTTTGATTCCTAGTCGTGTCAATAAAGAAAAAGAACATTAATAACGTTTCCCATCTGATATTTATCTTTATTGTTGACATTAAACTTACTCTTTCACTAAAGGAACTAATTAATTTAATTACGGCACGAGATATATCTCGCAGTGAAACAGTATGGTGATAATTTATTAATTTCGCCCACTCTTTGTTAGTTTCATGATCAATTCTCCCCGAAACGCTTCCAATGATAAGACTTTTGTTTTCGTGATTGCCCTTTCTTAATCATACTTTCTTAATTAAGGAAAAAGTTGCGCCTAATTTGGGACGATCGGCCGATAAGGAATGAGTTTGATGTTTGGTTGTGCTAATGAGTTCCTTCAGAATAGTTCGGTGGAGTAACATTAACGGCTCGAAGGGTAAGAAAGCAGAAAACGTAATTACAACTGCTGTAGTTTATTTCTACTAGCAAGAACATATAATTTTAAATTTAGAGCCATAAAAATATAAAAGCTACTTCGAGATGATATTGGTAATAGTATTAAAATCTTCATGGTAAAGTTCATAGCGAGGTAAGGTTACAGAAACAAGAAGTCGATTGTTATCACTATGGAAACTTAAATTTGGAATTATCGTTATAATAATTATTATAGGTTTAAGAGGTTGTTAAAATGCACAAGATTATAAAGGAGAATGTTTCATAAAACAATAGTAGAATAAGTATTATTATTTAACTTATTTTCGTACTCTCAATCATAATTGTGACACCCTCGTTAAGTACCTTGAAATAATTCAACACTACATTCAAAACAAATGAACGCTTACAATGTTAACGCTCTAGAGAAACACGGAAACAATTGGAAGGTGGCAATTGGCCGCGTCTTAATGAATTCAAGCATAATGCAAATTGTACAAAGGCTCACATTTCGCAATGCGCCATCCAAATCCCACCTAGCCGTAGGGTTATACTCCTATCAATCTCACAGATGATAGCCCGCTATCTCCCGCCCGGGAACTTGAGATGCATAATGCTCGCTCAGATAGCTGTCTCGCGCACGAAGCCTCCAAGCTTCGCAATTTATTGTTTCACGATCTCAAGCTAGCTCATTATTAAAACGGTTTGATACGTTTGGAGGTGTTGCTGACGCCTGCGGCTAGCTTGCGCCAATTACTTGGCACAACCGTGCCCTGCCGCAGTTGTTTGACTTTAAACAGCGCTCGCGACTCTTGTATCGTGTTAAGCTCCGTTGTCTCCTGCTAGCTGCTAATAGCCTAGTACTTTCACTTGGGATTTAATACTGATTTTAATGAAACCTGTCTTATATGTTTTGAAATGATTTAATTTAATTTAATAAGAATATGAAAATAAATAAATAAATGTTAGACAAGATCAAATATATGGCTTAGATTCCAAATGAAGTAGCTAAATCACTTGTATTAAGTAAATTTGAAACCACGAAGATATTCGAACTAAAATTTTACAGTTATAATAACTAATTTCATGCTGCCCGAATTCTCAGTACATTGGAAAATAATATAGTTTGTACTCGTATATGTAATATCTTAATGACGAAAATTTAAATGAACAAGGTTTAGAACACATATTATATGCAAATATTATTAGTGAGAGTATAAAATTTGAAATTGACTATAAAATTTATCACCCATTACAATTACCAACAAACGTAAATTATTGTTTCCTAATAAACAATAAAGGAGGTGAGGTCAATCCAAATGGCCAAAAACTATTAGTAAGTATAAAACGACACCGATTAACCGTCCAACTAAAACAATTTCCTTCAACTTCAACAAACAAAATCGATTGGGCTTAATTGCGGGCTGATCAATAACTAATTGTGTTCACCACACGTACAGCCATAAAGAATAATTACTGGCTGCCGGCCAAATAAATCGATCTACATCAAAACGCGAGGTTAATCCATCATTTAGATATTACGGCCCGATTGAAGCTTACCGTTTTTAATTTCCAAAATTACACCGAATATTAAGTTGGATGAAGGCGAGTACACACGTACACATAATTACCGAATCGTAAATTGTCGAACAGGAGTGTGGGTTTTTAGGTAGGGTTATGGGGGCCGATAGACTGGCCGCCTTGCAATCGACCTGTCGTGTTATTCCTGTAATCACTTTCATTCCGTAAAACGCGACATTAATTAAAATTTAGTTTCAGGCCATTAGTTGGCGTCGCGTTTCTTTAAGTTTCATTTTTTCCTTGGTAATTATAGAGTTCGGGTGCCAGGCTAAATGGGCACTGGCATGCTTAATGATAAATAACATTGTATTGTTGGTAGCTACGAATTTCTTATTCAAATTAGTACCGCTAATAGGTGAGCCGCGTAAATTGAGTACAAGTCATTGGTTAAGTCAATAATTATAAAAAAAAACTGACAATAAGTATTAGGTACTATAATGTTGTCTTTTAAGTTCAATTATTTTGTTGGCTATGGAAAATACTTTTAATATTCATATTCGAACTTTATTGACCACTATCGCTAGTTTATTCACGGTAGGGTTAACGCTAGAAGATTTTTTCCTGTACATAATGTTCCATGTTTTGTTTATAAGAGCGATCTGAGGCATTTAAATCTCCAATTAGTTCGCCAGTTTCAAGTTGTCGCCATTTCTGAGGTTTTGAATTCGATTCGCGATTGAGTCAATAAATAAAATGACTTTTTTTATATTGTCTTGGGAGTAGGTGGCGTTTATTGTTAATTTTTATTGCATATTATAAAATATATTGCAGATTATGCCAAAGAGGCATACTTTTCCAGTCAAATCAGTTAAGATGTTAGTACACTCAAAAGGTTAAAGTATTTTCGGTGTTTCAGATTCCACAATAGTTCCTTAAATTAGGATCTAAGCAATGTATGTGATTTTGTATCACATTTATTTATTTATTAACTGTATTAAAATTAACTACTCATAATCTATTACGATTATTATAAAATCTCTTATATCAATTCTTGATTAAAATTTTTTTACATTGAAACCGGATACATTAATTAGAATAAGAAATTCAGAGAAACAGAAATTTACGAGATTGCTACCATGTGAATCCCTAAATAATATTATTCTGATGTTGATAACCATGAAAATTCAAAACAACATATAAAAATAATATCATTGATTTATTTTTGTGATATCGTGGAACTGGGTGTAATAATTTTATTTTAACCACAGTTATAGGACTTTTAGTTATTGGTCGTCCTCTAAAGGTTTATATAAATCTATTTTGATCTCTGTCTCTATTACTCATTGTGTCTTTTAACTTGTTCTTGTAGGTGTGCGATATATGAGATTAACGTCATTGTTGGTTAGGAAATTTCTGAAGAAGAATTCATATTATCACTTACTATAAGTATGGAATCAAACACGGTTGGTATAAAAAAATAAAGTACCCAATATAAAATACAAATACACGATTGTACATACACCTGCATTGCGTTTAAGCCCTTTTTAACTAACTGCCAATTTTATATACAAGATAAATTAAAACTAAATAAGAAGCATTCCCATTCCAACTACTGAACAGTAATTAGAAAACGTCTAAAGAAACTAAAAAAAAAACTGGTGTTGCGTTAGTTTGTGCTCGTGACTCGTGAGATTTTACCGGTAATAAGGCTGTGTATACACTGTGCGCCGAGTTATTAATTAACAGGTCGACAGTAAACAGTGAGCTCGGCTACTGGACTGCGCTCTGCACACAAACACACAAACTCTATTTGCTCACAAGCTTCGGAGCGGCGTGTAGAATCTCATTACCGCGCTTCTAGGAAACATCGGAAGTGAGAAACGAGCCTAAGAAGATAAAGAGATATTTCTTTTGACAGCCATTATCATGCCTCATATGTATTTGGAAGTGTGGAATTCTTAGCGAAATGGTAATGTGAGAAACATGCTTTAGACGGCGCGCACTGATTTAGTTTGACAAAGAGATTTGTTTGAGGAATGTGAACTTAGTTAATTTTATATAAATAAGCAAAGAGACGCTTTATTTGATTCCAAATGAGATATGGTTTGTCTCCTGTTAGCATAATAAAAGTCTCATAGTACTGTCTAAATACCTACTGCTGCACTCGACCAATTTATTTACAATTTTTTAAAATCACAGTAATCATATACTTACTGAAGATTGATTATGATGTATAATAGGTCCTGTAATATTTACTACATAATTTAATTTGATATTTATTTCATGATATTAATTTGACAATAATATCTTTTTATTTTCAATAAGTCTAGATATGCATTTAGTCTGAATCCAGATGAATAATCTATATGTTAAGGTTTATATAGCCCAATCTAATATTACGTTAGTTTATAATTTTACTATTTTTAACAGTTGACTTTCAGACATGTGCAATATTTTAAGTCCTACTGATTAATATTGATTAAAAAATTTATAAAAAAAAATTGGTTGTATTAATATACCTAAGAGCAAAAATCGCTATAGGAATTTACTTTCTTTATTTTAGACAGCTAAACGGAATTTATTTAATATTCACAGAATATCATAACTTGCTTTCAATTCACTTGGTTAAATATTACATCAGATCAATAATTTTGACACCAATAACTATCAAACAGTTATGTCTCACCAAGAAGAAATCCACTTCTTACTTAAAACAACAAACACCAATTTTACCTGTCACTTTCCCTCACAACAAATTATAACATACCTCAGCACCTCTGGAGGGGACGACCTTTGCTTCGGTAAAATAGAAAAAAAAATCTCCCGTCTCACTTATTGACAATACAAACATTTGTTCACGGTCAACCTAGCTAAGTTTGTTCGTAACTCGACTTTTCCCCACTACACGTCACTTTAACACAGACTATAACAAACAATGGACATGGGTGACCACAGAGCAGAGCACAGTATAATTAAAATATAAAACTGACACAGTTATTTATCGATTGTCGTTATTGGGATTGGGCGGGCGGGCGTGGAAGCGTGCGCGGACGCCGGGTAATCGCGTCAGAATTGGCGTCTGTCTCGATCGCCAGTGTAAGTTAATGTTATATTCGTAAGCTTGTTGCTTTTAAAGGATTTTCTATAACTATCGCTCTTCATTTATTTCATTTAAGCGTTTAAAGTGAAAAATAATTATTTAAAAAATGTACTCTGTACTTCCTCCTACTGTACATTTTTTATATTTAAAAATAATATATGTTTGAGTAGTAAATATCCAAGTATTCGAAAAATACTGTGCGTAATATAGCATGATATATATATTAGTTTTTTTTTTTATGTTTTCACTGTAGTAGAGGGACTTGTATGCCGGTTTCAAGGTTTAGGTCATTTCTGAGGTCCTGGGTCTGATTTCCTTTCGAGTCAATGTAGAAAATGAATTTTTCGATATACATTCCATATTACAAGTTCTTTAGCTACTTAATTTGGGATTTGAGTAATGTGTTGTTATATAATTTATATTTATTTTTGAAAAATTATAGTGTATATATAATTCAAATTTCTTAATCAAATCAAACAAAGAAATATCCAAAGCATGTTTTCTCTGAAAATGATTATATATATTTTGGAATTAAACAAATGATGTTCATTTGTTTTAAAATCTCCATGTCAATTCCAATTTTAAAACCGGCAGCCAAAACGCGAATGCAGATATTAAAAAGAAGCTCGTACATAAATTGTAACAGATGACTCCATTGCTATTTTTTTATCGGGCCGAGGAAATTTATAATGAGAATGCGGCTATTTTGGAAACACTTCGGATAATAATACACATCGTTGTAACACACCACTATTCTCTTGACCTTGGTAAATTAATCGAAAGTGTTGACATGCAAACACGAAATTATATATTTTACACAGAAATATTATAGAAAATCACTACGTTTACTCAATAGTTACAACCTCCGTGGTAGACTGAGTCATATACATAGTTCCCGGCTTCGATTTTTTACAGAGGCAATGTAGTAAAATTATAAATATTAAAGTTAAGATAGTAGTTATAATGAATTGTAATTATAATTACTTTTTCGATTCTATTTTCGTAGTAGTCCATCTGACCACAAAAACATAAATTTCAACTGAAATTATGAGTGGTTATTTTCAATGAAAAATGTAAAAAAAAATGCAAAATTGATTAAATATAACTTTATATTCATTCAAAATGTAACAAATATAATAATTGCACTAAAGTAGATTAGTTTTTCAAAATACAGAGTATTGAAAAAAAAATCAACATACGTTTGAATTAAAGTCCTATATTCCCATTAGTTACTAGTATGTTAGATAGTAATATCACTAAAATCGGAATTCTATTTGTTTTTGCATTTTGGCTTTTATACCAGTGGGTCTAAGAAGTCTACACTCCTTTTAGCTTATTTCACTGTTATATATACGCTGTATTCAATTTCATCTCAGTTACTTTACAAATTAATATACTGTGCTGTGTCAAGTTGATATTATTTATACAGTCGACTTATTAACAAGCTTTTACGAAAATAAAAAAAATGCTATCAGTTCACATATCTATAGCGGCAGACCTTGTATAAAAAGAAGCCGCATGAAAATCAGTTAGGGCTGGTATTTTCTTCCTGTTTAGTTTTGTCCAGGGTTATCACATCGAATTATCCGTTGGAATGCACATAACAGGGACTGAGGAAAAAAAGACCTAAAACTTTTTTTCGTAAATCACTTACATTTTATTTCGTCGTATAGAACAAGGTAAACACTATTTTTTTTACCGTCACGTACATATACACCAATGACTATTAGAGTATGAAGTCACCTTAAGTCAGTGTGAGTTTTTACTATAATGATGTATGACATAACTAAACATGATGTAACAACGATAAACTAAATTACATTTATTATAAATGTATTGTTACATTGATTTTCCATTACGAAAGTTTGCGAAATTATAAACAAATCTTACTTACTGATGAAACAGCGTTAAACAATCACTTATCACGTGTTAGATCAGCAAAGATTCTAAAACTGTGGTACATTTGTTGAACAAACAAAGCGTTTTCCATTAATAAAATACACTATTACCCGAAGACGCATCGTCGATATTGATGGAATTCTTTAATAAAAATAATTGCAATTTATAACTTAGAAGGAATGTCTAACAAAAAATATATCCGAGTTATTTTAACTGAATAATTTGGAGCAAATGCAAAAGATCCTATCATTCTATAATATTATAAAAAAAATCAGTTATATCCAAATTGATATGCGTTTGAGTTCTGGTACCTAAGTACCACACCTTAAAAGAAGAAGGTTCTTTTACACCAGTTCTTTTCTTTTACACACACACCTTAAAAGAAGAAAGTTCTTTTAAGGTACCCTGTCTGTTCAACCGTACATTCGGGGTTAGTCATCAAGATTATATTTCAAGAAGAAACTGAAGAAAATTCTAGTAGTGATAAAGTCAATGGTGAACAGTGGTGAAATGCTGCCGTCTCACGTAATACCGACTCCGAAACGTATCGTACCATCTCCGCACCGTACCTTACATTCTCCATCGGCAACAGTAATATTACCGTCGAGAAGAGTCGAGACCTACCACAGTTATCGATCTGCTTCTTCCTTCGTGATCTGGACTGCTACTGCACCCTAGTGATCTGCATCCTGCTAGCCTGTTCTGTTCCCGCGTCTGGCCTGCTCTGAGTTCGAAATCTTGTGACCTGCACAATCTCCGTACATCAGTGTTCTGCTCTGCCTCTGCAAAGCAGAGCTTAGTTACCGCATGCCAAGATCTATCCTGCCGTTGTGTACTTTGGGACCACTCTGCTTCCCTCAGCGGACTCCGTGGTTTCATCGTGTCTCTGACCGAGTGTTGACTTCACGAGCATTAAGTTCCAGGAACGTCTTCGTGTAGACTATCACGAAATTACAGCTAATCTAAGATGTATATGTATATAATTAGTTGTATTTAGTACAAGATTTCTAGGATAAAGTTTCTTATTCGATTTACTGCAACTGTTTAGGTTATTGTCATCTTTAAAATTAAAACTAGAAGTAAGAACAAATTAATTTAATGTTAAGGATTTGATTTGATTAATGATTTTAAAGTTAGCCAAGATGTTAATTGTTTTAAACGCCATATTATTACAATTACTAAGCATGTGATTGAATGGTATTACTCTATAACAGTATTGTGTACAACATTGATTTTAACCAATCAACTGTGACATATTAGATACTTGCCAATATACCATTACCAAGATGAACCATCTAAATGAAATCGTAATTACTAATCAACTTCTCGATGAGTGTAATTAACCTAATTATGGGTGACGGGTCATCTTCGTTAATTGTGCCAATTCTGACCCACTAAATCTGTACCCGACGGTTTTAATAAGACACAATTAAGACATAATTCGATCTTGGGTTGCCAATTTTGGTATACCTAATGGCATTTTAAATTGGTGAAAGATTTTATGTCAAATTAAATTGGTATGAACAGTTTACCCACGAATGTAAACGTTAAGAGTAAGCATATATCGCTCAAACTGTTTTTCATTAAAGTTCTTACTTAAAAAAAATAAAGTCAGCATTCACTTCAATAAACAATAAATTTATTTATTATATTTTGCATTCCCAATACTATACTGGAAAATATTATTAATTAATAATTATTAAAAAATCCACTTTGTCCCTGTCATTCTGAGCTGGGACCCAGGACCGGAAAATCCGGGCGACTGGTCTAATCACTGTGCTACCTTGGTTTTGATCTTCGGCACAACGAGTATCTAGCAACGAGCACATAGCTCATTGCGCCACACCAAACATTGTGCTACCCAGTACCTTCCAAAGCTGACGAATTTTTCAAGCTCATGTTACTTTTTTTCTACTACAGAGCGTATTTTCACCAATGTTCAGGCAATCCACCCAAACAGCCGAAAGAAACATTTTTACAAATATTTAAACTTTCGATAATGATGAAAATTTGTTCTAATTATTATATTATCTTGGTTCTGTTTGGTGTGGAGGCATATAGTTACAAGATCTCTTGCATAATTAAATAAAGATTCAAATTGATTAAAAAAATATAAGGCACAGTATTTCATATTTGATGCCACATTATTGAAGAAAAGAAACACTATATAGTTCAAGATTCACATGTAATTAAATAAGCCACATATATTATGTCCCTTGTGACGCTTAAAAAGGAGGTATAACTTATACAACGTTACGTTATATCTTCTTTTTCAAGTAAACAACGTAAAAGGAAAGAAATTATTATAAACAAATGTGATAAAAAAGATTGTATATTTTTTAAATTATAAGCATTTTATAGTGATTTGAAATTAGGATGAGCTAAGAACACTGATGGGATGAGTAAGGAATTCAAAATTATAATAAATTGTTGTGGGTTGAGTGAAGAACAAAAATAGGATGAGTAAGGAAAATATAATGCATAGGATGAATACGGTACAACTTATTATTAACTCATATTGCTCAATTTCCATGTTGAAAGGAGCTCAAGCTTTTGGTTTAAAGATAAAAACGAAGGTACCACTAGCAACTAAACTCGTGAAGATAAATATATTGGACTTAGTCGGGAATCAAACCCATCGTGGGTTTGATTCGACTATCAGAGATGACGTCCCCTTTGAAGCATTGTGTGATCCATTGAGATGCGAAAACCTCAATAAATATTTGTTTATGAGATACTCTAACATGTTCATTATATTGCATTAAACCTATAAATTAACATTACCTTGAAACTTTGTTTAAATCGAGTTGAAAAAAGAGAAACTTAAAAAGTGCCAAGTCCATGATAATATAAAATAATGTTATGTGATCTAATAGGAGAAAAGAAACAATAAATTGTGATTTAGTGTCGGTCAATTAAAGTTTTAATCATGACAATAATGTGCGTTAAGTATACAGTCGCGTCGATTTATACATAGAGCTAAGAATAAACACAAAATTTTATTTTTATGTTACATACATAGTTATTTTTTTGTTGGTATAACTCCAGCATATCTCAGATTTGAATCTTCGAAATGTTGTTATAGAAAATATTGAGAAAAGAATAAGGGAAAACTTAAATATGGTATATATTTTGTACGAAATAATAAATTTAATTTAATAAAAAAAAGCTGTTATGTCTTGTAGACAATTTTTCCTAGTATTTTTTTTTAATTTTTATTTCTTCCTATTAAAAATCAAATAATCTTTAAGATTTTTTTTTTAAGAAATCAAAGCTTTTCTTTTGCTCTGAACATTATATTGTAATTTGATCTGTTGATCATTATGACTATTATGCATAATTTTTATTGCAACGGTTATGAAATTGTATTTTGAATTACAAATAATTGTAAATGAAGACTAATCTTAGTATCAGGATTTAACCATTATCCAACTATCCAACTAAAATAATTCAACATGTCTCGACTCGACGTTTTCTCTTCTGTCATTTGCAATTTGCTTTAGGTGGACAGTGGTTGAAATCAAGTACAAACTTTAGTTTTTGTTTTATAATAATATCACGCCAAAGAAGGTAGAATATGCTGAACATTCCAAATCCTGATATCTGGGAAATAAAAAATGATATACTTATTTAAACTGCCATTTCTATAGATTATTACATTTTAAAAGCTACAATACTTTAGAAATGCGGGCGTCGTCCGCCTAATTGTTGTGAATTAATTGTTACATCCATTTAAAAACCACGAGCGACAGCCATTGTCCCATACAATTGTCGCCTTCATCGGTTCAGATTGGAGCGGTAATTTCTCTCATTGAATTGTCCGATGAGCTTAATTGGCCATTCTGATTATATGGGCTCGTCTCGTTGTCTATTGTTTGTTTTAAAGGGATAAGAAACAGTGCGGTCTTAATTTATCTGTATTTCATCACTTGTATTTTTGTTGGAGTGTCGAAACTCAAAGCTACCAGTCTAATGAGAAATATAACATAACAGAAAATATAATCTATGTTACAACACGTATGCTGTAGATTCACGTAGATAAAAGAATTTTCATGATCGGAACAGTATTTCCGAAGATCACTACCTACAAATAAACAAAGTTAAAAACTTTACCTTTTTATAACAACACTAGATAAACACGAATGCAGGAACCTATTTCTTGATTTTATAGTAAAGTAGGATCATGGCCAACGTGATTTTGGACAAACGGAAGATTGTTATCAGTCATCTTCCATCTACATTTGTCTTCCACTTTATTACATATTAAAAGTTCTATTCCAATAAATCAAAATATATTAAAACTGCATAAAGGTGTACAGAATTAAGGCCTGTCAATGAGACAGATCATGGCATTCTGCACGAAAGTAAATGTTGAAAATTGTTTCAAATGAATTACTTAGATATTAATGATATTAGTTATAATTGTGAAATCACTTAATTATAGGCTACAGCTACAAAATTATCTATTTTCTTTATTCATCAAAGAGTATCATTATTAAATAATTTTGAATATAGTTGAATTCTAAATCAAAATTTTCTTATCGAATTATTTAAAATTTATGATTTTTTGCACTTATCAATTACATGCGTTAATTTAGCTAGCAAATAAATAACATAAAATTTTGTTACGAATAGTGTTACAAAAAAAAATTAGATGATTTAGTTACATTAATTATATAAAGCAGCCCCAATTTTAACACTATTAGTTACATCTTCAGGAATTTCTAGTCCATCGTTTTCTGCTGTAACTTAATAATAACGAGGTCTTTCCAGAGAAATGGGAAACCCAAATAAATGAGAGTAATCAACATCAAACGATGTGAAGTTCTTCTTTAACTGTTAACGTATTAAGCGGTATAACTCATAAAGCAAATTTAGAGCATCGGCGTCCTCAATTTGTGTCAAGAGAAAAAATTCTCTACAACTCTTCAGCCTCATTTATCATGGGAATGCTAACATCGCCCTTGGTCTCACCTTTATTTGACACACATTAGTAATAACAATTATTAATGGGACATTTCTATTTTCATGAAATTAGAAATACAATTTAAGATGTACGAGATATATATTTTTTAATATAAGCGAGTCTGTTCGTTAATTGAGTCTATTATTGATGTACGTACGTTTCATATGCGGAAGCTTATAATTTCACCCGGATTGAGAAAGGCCGTGGGTTAGACCCATCTCAAAGTACCTGAGGTTGGTGGATTTTTTAAGCATGAGAAATGCTTTTAAGTATATTTTCTACATTTTAATGCCGATGATTTTTTTTTAAACACCGAATTTATTCCCATAAATTATAGCTATGTCACCCGCGTATATTATAGCTACCCGTAGATGAAAGAATTTTTAAAATCGTTCTAATAGTTTCGGTCAACAAACAAACAACAAACAATAAAACTCACTTCATAAAATAAACTAATAAACATATGCATGATATTTCTGTGATGAAGATATCATAGTTAAATAAATAACAAGGAGTTGCAACATGCTTTTATCAAGTCATAGTAATTTTTTATTTCTTTTAAGTTAATCAATTTGAAACTGATTGTATATGTAATTATAAATCCTCTTCAGACTATTATAAGATCAGACGACCGAAATTATAGAAGCGTATGTAATATAATATTAATTCGAGTAGGCGGAAGAAAATAACAAATATATCATTAGTCTTTATTGCTCCAAATTCTTTGAACCTGCTCATTATATATCACATTAATTGCCCAAACGTACTATTTTAGTAACCGGTTAATGAAATGCTTTGAACACATTCATCAACGAGGATTTCCAATCCAGAGTCTGCGTCACGTCTCACCAAGTGAAGTGTGGAAACGCAAAATAAAAGCAATTCTTTCTAATTAACTCTCGGCCGAACGAGCTCGCTCCAAAATAGATATAAACATTGACTGATTTAAACATGGCGACTGTTTCTGAACGCATCCGAATAATTAACCTCCGAGTATTTATTGAATTGTTTTGATTCGAAAGGATTGATACGAAAACTATCCGGCACCGGAATGCGATTAGTTTGAAATCCGAATGAGTTTGAACGTTCTAAATTCGAATATGAAACGTTCTAATTTCGAATGACGCACGAACAATATAGTCGAGTGTCATAAATCGCGGCGGTTATGAACGTGTGCCTTGTTAAGACGAAAGATGATCTTGATGAATTGAGTTGTAGTGACGCTGTATTGTTTTTGCAAGAAAATTTTTGTTTTCTTTCTTTATAACTATTACTTTAAGACATTTATGAGTATTTAGGACAAATTAGGTAAAAATAATTGTTTTCAAGAAACTTAAAATTGACAATGATGAGAAAATATCGAATAATTTAATTTTTAAAAATTCAACAATTCAATTTATTTTTATTTTTTGAAGAATCTTATCTCTAATAAAGTTCTTGAAGTTTGAGGGTTCATGGGTACCTGAATTACTTACTTGTATATTTTGCAGGCAGAAATCAGTCGAGACTAATGAAAGATCACGGGTTGATTAAGGGAGCGCTGTCTACGATGCATCGCAGTGTTGATCTACAATAAAGTGGCAAATGTTGTAAGAAAGTATGTGACAAATTTTTGATAAAATCAAACGCTTAAATTTGATTTTGTTAGATTTAAATTCAGAATATAAAGGAAAGCGGGATAGGTATTGTAGTCAAAGGGACAACAAACATTTTCAACTAATTTTTTCCTCTATAAAAAGCAACGGTTATTGTCCTACTGATATATTAACGCGCACCTTAACTACTGGATGGACAGAAAAAAACACCTTAAAAGTTGTGACGACATAGGGATTTACAAGAAATAATATTAAAAAAATCAACCAGTAAATAAGTTAAATATGCGTTTGGAAATCATGTTATGTATTTGTGAAATGAGACTATTGATGAAAAGCAGGTTTAAAATATTGCCAATTACTATTACAATCGAATAATTTTGGATACTGTCGTCAGTAGAATGACTCTTTTGAAAGTTTTTTTTTATTGACAGCAAGACTAGACAAGACTGTTGATAAAAGGGAAAAGAAAAATAAATATTTTTAAAGAATACGTATAAACACACAAGATACTACAGATAGAGAGGCGGAGCAAGAATAAGGGACTTAAGTCACATTAAAATTAAGAAAAAAAAAACGCTTATGTATAGAGGCTGGCAAAGCTGAAGTCAATACTTTAAGCTTTTGATGTGAATGAAAAAAATGCAGCCAAAAGGTTTATTGGAGAAGCAGTACTTGCAATGGAATTGCGAATTTTACCCGTCGGTGTTTTATGAGATACACTTTAGTAAGTACGAGGGAATATCATAATTTAGTCTCAACAGCTCTTCTCTAGTGTACTAGAAGTAGACTAGAATCTACCATTTTGACTTCGCTTGCAACTCGTCTGCACGTAAAGCATTTACCCAGATTCTTCTCATGCAATACGATGGAGAAGAATTCGCTGCATGCATATTTCCCAAACATTCACTTGACAAACTCGAGTCTGTTTAGTCAAAGTCTGAGAAGCCCACAGTCAACCTTCTGAGTAAGTATGAATAATCCTTGACTAAATCTTACTTTCTAGTAGGTTTTAATAAGTCCTATTTTAGATTTGAAATTTGGTTATGTTTATTTATTGGAATCTTATTAAATTACGAAGATTCCAAAATCTTATCGTTACAGTTCATAAGAAAATTTTTACATAATCTCTCTCGCTGTCATGCATAACACTCCAATCTTATTTAAATCGTCATTCCCTATTCAAACTAAAACCCACAAATATTTTTTTTGAAGCATACCACCGTATCGTATACAATGTCTATGCATTCTGAACTGTATGCCAAGATCATTAATTGCTCGTTTCATCGTTGCTATGTTTCATTAATAAGCAAACTATATTTGCCGATACAACGCGTGAATACCACGACGACTGGCCGATATGAATTCTCCAATTATAATCGAGCAACATTTAAATATAGAATTAGTTTTTTGTTTTTCTTAGAGTCAAAAATCGAATTTCTTTTTCTTAAAATTTGAGAGAGTATATTTATTGATATATGCTTTAAAAATCCACCAGCCTCAGGTACTCTGATTGAGACTTGAACCCACGACCTTTTGCAATCCAGGCGACTGCTCTAATGATTGAGTTACCCTGGAGTCAACAGGACTGACGAATTTTTCAAACACTTGTTACTTTTCGCTACTAGTGAGCGTAGCTTCATCGCTGTTCAGGCAATCCACCCCAACAGCAGATTTTTACAAATATTAAGCTTTTGATTAAGATGCACTGACTAGCAGTGAAAAGTAACAAGTGCTCGAAAGTCCCATGTAGGATCTGGTGAATTTTTATTTAGCATTTTACATTAAACATATTTTCCAGTATAGCATTGAATGCAAAATTGACCAAATATTAATTTTAGAGATTTTATTTATCAAAATAAATGAATAACACTGCTTTTATTAATTCAATTGGTTAGCAATCATGAAGGAATATTATAAAAAAAAAGGTTACTTTTAGACACCTTACTAATTCAATAAATCATCCGAGCAAGGGAGATAATGTGTATAAATTTCTTTTTACAATTTTAGTTTAATGTTAATGAAACATTTAGAAGAAAGATGTATAACTTTTAAAATTTCATTATCGGAAACCATTAGATTGACCAGCGCATTTCTGTCAAATATAATTTCACCATTTACATGTTTTTTACTTTAAAAATTAATTTAAGCGTCTGTCCAAGAAAACCCTTAGAATACCTAATTCCGAATCAATAAAATTATCATAATAATAGATTATCGCTCCACATTCTGCTCACTCGGAAACACGTCTCTAATATTCTAATACGGTAAATTATTAAAGGCGTTTTAACATAAATATATCATAAATTGTCTCTTTATTTGCACATAATGTATTGTGTTTTTAAGAGCTCCGAATACGGACGTAAATCACAAATAAATTGGATTAGATTTATACATAACAGTATTTTGTGTTAATGAGCTAAAACGTTCTAGTATAACAAAACAGAAATATCAATTTGAAAAATGACGTCATAACATTTCACACCTACCTTAAATATATCGATTTCTTTACCGCTATTTTTACATGACACCCGATTTGAATGATTTAAGCCTCATCAAAATGACAGTTTTAGTTTTAATCTTACATCTAGAGACGGCTTTACTGCTACGTGTTACCTTAAGATTTCACATCTCTTATTACTAATAGAATACTAATAGCCTTATAACATCAGATCATGTTACTGTTACATTAAGTTTGTCGTGTGTGGTTACCATAAAATTCATTCCTATTTGCATACATCTGACATCTAATTCGAGACCATATGTAAGTCACTAATCAAACTGTCTTTTCTGACTCGGATTCTTTAGTTGATCTTTAACATTGACTATCGGAATCTATGATTCGGAATCTAATCTATAAGAATTTACATCGATTAGTAATTAAAAGATTCGAGATATTTCTAATAATCTGTGACACACCCGCCTTTTAAGCTGTTTCTTTGTAAAATATTATGTCGTTAATACAGTTAGTTGTCGAATTAATTATGTATCTTTATCTTAAGGTTGAGGAGGGAATGGGTTTTTATATGCCATAAACATCATATATAAATTGAATAATTAAGGATACACAACACAAGTGTTAATGTCGTTTTTTTTGTATTCTGTCGATTCTTAATCAGTTCTTACTAAATTATTGAAGCTGTAAATGTCCCAGTGTTGTAAGTGAGCGAATGTGTTCGTAATCTAAATAAATAATAAATAAAGTTTATAGTTTTGATTACATGAATTGGAAATCCGAGATAACGATATTGTTAATTTAAATAATTATGGATGTCATGTGAAGCGAGATTGAGACTTTTTTCGACTATCGTCGAAGTATCTTGGGAATGAAATAAACAATAAAATAGTTCTCTACATTTAGTAAATACTATTAGAGAGAAGTCTATTAAAAAGATGCAGATTTCTTGTCTAACAGCCAGTTGCACAAACGTCCATTAAAATTTTCACTACTTTAAAGTGACATTACCCATACAAATTTGACATTAATTAGAGTTTTAAAGCGTCATTAAACCTCAATGAACGTTTGTGCAACTGGTTGATAGACAATTGCAATAATCATTAGATATTTGTAAAAGAGATAGTTTGAACGAATTAACTGACCAACATTACTCAAAATAGTGCAGTTAAAGAAGTTTTTAGAAGAACCCCTTTACGTACTACAAAATGTAATATTATAAAACATATAACTACGTAAAGGGGTACGTACAATAAGTAAATAAAATATAATAACAATATGTAATACTGAAAACAGAGAAAAGTTAAAAACAAATACAAAAAGTACACTGTGTAAGCTTCGGTTCTCAACTTTTTTTTTATATTCATAAACTTATAATAAATTAAGTGAATCTTTGGCAGTTATGGCCACTGACTTAAACAGTAATGTAACTAAAATTTTTATTAAAGATATTAAAATAAAAAAATATATATATATCTTTAGCCTTAATATTTTTACGCAAAATATAGAACTACTCCAAATGGGGTCAGTTGAAAAGTAAAGAATTAATATCAAAAGCATACAAGCAAGTAGGTTATCTTAAAAATATTTAATTAACGCGTTCCATTTTGAACCTAATGTAAAACAGATTAAAGTTTAGAATCGAATATAGAACATTGATAAGTTAAGATAAACTAAAGCGCTTGTTCCCTGTACGCAGTAATAATTACAGATATAAAGTATTCACAATAGTCGATCGCGTCTAACTGATAAATGATCTCAACGGCGTGTATTTGATTTATAACATTATTTAAATATTAAAAAAAAAAAACAATTGGGAGATTTGTTTTGTTTGTTTAACTGTAATCGATACGAAAGATCGTATGGAATGTTCGCCTCTCTAATTACGTGAAGAATCGGCTATTGTTTAGCTTTTTTTTTTCATATAAAAATTAGTCGATTCGAAAGTTGATTCAAATATAATATCGCACTGATTTGATTTGTTTACTTTTGTTTATTAGTTCTTTTCAATGTACAGGTTACCACCATAATGTCTTTTCGCAATGAATTTTGACCTTTCTCTGTAAGTGTGATACATAAAGATTTAAAATCGAGTGGCGAAATTTGTCAATTTTTTTATAACCAGATGTGTTTTTGACTGTACATGCTATATGTATCATGCCCTTGGGCTGAGCTAAAGCTGAGTTGAGCTGAATGAAATATAGATAGCGTAACAAAACGTATATACGTCTAGTGGGTATGGTATCTTGAGATAAGCTGTTACATTGTTAAAATCGACATTCGATGCATCTTGGAAATATTCATCGTCTATATTTCTCTAATAAACAGAGCTTGATGAAGTTTACAAAATTTCGAAAATTGCTCCTAAAAGTGCGGACCTTGCCTACATTTTTGTTTCTTTTTAAATTGATAACGTCTTATTAATGTTAAAATATGCATCAATTTTAATATTATGAATGCAATATCATACTCTATATTCTTGTGTAATATAATTCACTTAGAATGAAAAATAATAAAATTCTTAGCTGATTTACATAAACGTATTTAGAAAACTTCTAGAATGCATAGAGCCAAAAGACAGTCGACAACAAAGAAGCAAGACTTTTCTGATGCAATAATAACGCTTATCGCAAAACAATAAGGTTCACGTGACGTTACAAAAAATAATTAAGTTAGTGTAATATTTTTGACAAAATTAAAAATCTTGAAGATACCCACTGCAGGCAATCCCGTATCAACGTTTTAAAAAGGGTGTTCAATTTTATGTTCAACATAAATGCCACATAAAAAAGGATAAGGAGTTTTAATTTCTCTCGCTTTAAATGAGACGGCGTTAATTTTAACTCACGACGGGATAGGGCTGTCACTTTACTTAAGATTATTATGTTAATTACATCAATATACAATTAGTAAAACATTTTATCTAAAGTTATTACTGTGGTTAAACTTAACCCTTATTTATTTAAAAGAAGAGTAAAAAAGTAAATAATAAGACTATATTGAAATCTTCTTAGTTTATTCACATTATATTAAAGGGTTAACATATATATAGTAAAAAATAATATCGCAAAACTTGAGCAAGGGGAATTAGTTTGTAAAGCAAAATAAAGAACTCATTAAATATATAAAACTACAAAAAATAATTTTTGTTACCAATACAAATTTTTGTAGAATTTTAACAACATTCTTATCGCATCGCTTTCTATTTATTGTTATTAATATTATGCCGATAAAGTGACAACCCTGTTTAAAATTTGTACATACATATGTGCTTTACACTAATTCTTTGTCATTATAAGGAATTTCTCTTTTTTTTTTCTGTCGCATAGCTTGTGGTCGTAAATAATCGATGGTTATATTTGTTGGTTTAACTTAACGTGTTTCATATAGATTAAATTCTAATTTATTTTATGGTAAACGAACATTGGTGCGACAGCGGATCAGTTTATTATTATTTGTTCTCTTTATTTTTTTCGTTCTGACATTTTATTATTTAGGCATCGAAAAATTTGATGCTTGAATAATATAGAAGTTATTTTAAACGGAAATTAATTTATGTTAGTTTTCTGTTTTGTTATATGCGTTGGCTTTTTTCGAGTTTCTGAAAAATTATAATTAAAAAGTTATCGAAAAAAGTATTGTTATATCTTTGAATTTTAAAAATTAATTTGCTGTAAATCATTTCAATGATATTTATTTATACGTGCGGTTCAATTGTAGCACAAGAGTTGAACTCCAGATTATTTATAATATTAATGACAAAGTAGCAATCTTAAAATAAAATACATTCTTATACTATTGTGCTTATAAGTTATATGTTATTTTTTCAATTTCAGATTTTCACAAAGACGATTGTAAATTAAAATTTTAAAAAAAGCATTCGAAAATTCCATATTCTTAATCATAGATAAGATTTGTTCGAAACGCACATAAGGTCTGTAAGCAATTTGAATGTCATTGGCAAGGACGTCACGAGCAATTAGAAAAAAATCTTAAGTCGTAAGGAATAAGGTTCCTTTGCAATTTCTTTATGTCCATCATTTAAGTAACTTTACTTGGATATGGGCATGGAGTTAATTAGCAGTGTCATGTTGATTACGTACCAGGAGGAACTTTTAAATGTTTCTAAGAGCTCAAAATGTTTTATTGACCTCCAATTTGTCTGTAATTAAGGTTGCTTTTAGCTTATCTTTATTGGAGTATTTATACTCTTAACTTTCACTGTCTGATTAATGAAATTCAACTTAAAAGGCTCTTTTTAAATTCGTGTTTCGTGACAGGTTAATTTGTAGAATTACGAAAACACATTAAGTGTCATTAAAATTTATGATAAATTAAAAATACTTTGGAAAACTTTACATACCCGAATAATGTGGAGCTTTTTATATTTCCTTTAATTATCAATCAGACTATGACACTGTGCTATGTTATTACAGTTCTTCCTCTTCTTGTTCTTAAGGTGCCTCCATACCTAATGGAGGTTGGCAGTCAGCTTCTCGTATTCTGTTCTATTTTGGGCAAGGGGCTCGGTGACTTTATCGATACCTAATGGACAAGATAATTCGTTGCTTGATGGTTTGGAGTTATCACATTAAATCAATGTAAATTTTCCTATGCACAGTAGTTTTCTAAATGAACTAACTGGATTTTATTACGTATTGATCTCAAAAACGTAAATCGCATGTACTTATTATATTTGCTTATATTGGACATACGAGTATATCGTGATCGTAAATACTTATGTTTCTATGGTAGGAATATTATATAAAGAGACTTCGAAAATTTTCAATGTCCTTGTCCCTGTCTATCTTATAGCGCCCGATAATGAGATAGACAGACACAGAATATGGGTTATACTCGTAATCTATTACAATTTTATAAAAGTGCTGCATAAAGTCCTCGGCTACAAATAAACTTACATTTTTATCGATTTACTCTATTAAAATGGTAAAGTTAAGGGGTAACTGGGAAAAATTTTATATTTTTTTTTTATATTAGCAGAACCCATAAAACTGTAATGAAATTCTCTCATTTTATAAAATTTATACAAACAATTCTCAATTCAGTCGCGAACAGAGAAATCACAATCACATTGTAAAGACAGACCTTATTACGATATTTCATTAATACTTTCAATTTAACCAAAAAGGTTGCTTTCAACTTTGACCTTAATAGGAAGAATCGTAATAAGTTCTCGTTAACAATTGTTTACGTCATTCGTTCTTGTTGCCTTTATTACGTCTCGATTTTATATTGCTATATATACAAGCCGTTACTCGTGGTTTTGCGTGCGTAGTTTTGTCTGCACGGCCTGTGAGGCTCAACTAAGAGTGTGATACATATATTACTATTTTTCTAATATATAATTTACGACATTATACTTAACGACGACGTTCCATTGAACTAACAAACATAGAGAAATTCCCATTACAATTTTAGAATAGATTTTTACATCATATCGAATATAATGGATATACCTTTTTATATTATTTCCAAATATACGTACTGTTACTTAATCAGTGACTCAGAATAATGTCCGTGTCACTCAAAAAACTGACCTCAATTAGCGAACATCATCGGAACATATCTGCATAGCGATCTTACACGTAATACCGTCCGCGGCGTGCCCATATTTTTATCTTGTACAATACACGTTAAATACAAATTAATACAACCTTAGGACCGGCTCTCGATGGTGAATCGGTGTTTATTTTACACCTCGGATGGGACATGTTGCACATTTTTTTCTTTTTTTCCTTACAAATGCGGATAGCTTTTAGCATTCCTATTAAAATTGGTACATTGGTTACATTCTTAGAAACGATTGCTAATATTGCTAATATTGTTTTCAATATTATTAAAATACGTTTATGTTTTTTAATATTTGCTGTGTTAAAACAAATTAATGGGTATGATTTCCTTTTAGGATACGACAAGATGTAAAAATAAAATGATATCGTTTGTTTTGTATTATTTAATATGAAGCCATAATTCAATTTATGAAACAGATTCTATGATTCATAGATATTAGTGTTGTTATTTTTATTTTAATAAATAACAAAAGCGAAATGAAATAACATCACTAACATCGCTCAGATTCCAAATTAATAGCTAAAGAGGTTTCACTACGGGGATCTGAAACAACGAAGGCAACTCAACGCCCAGATCCAAGATAATGTGGAAAAGTTTATTTTCGTACCTAGGACCAGATTGTAACAAATTGAAACCGCCATGCGAAAAAGTCAGCTATGGAAGTAATTAACAGAGGCTTCAATAAAATCTATTTTATATACTTAGTCTTTATTTGTAATTTTATTACTTGTCACTATACTATTTATTTATTGCTCACACATATAAAGGAGCGTTTACATAAAATTGCTTAACTTTAGAGTAGGCAAAGGCGGTCTTATCGCTAAAAGCGTCATCTCTTCCAGATGATGGAGCAGGTGGCAGTCTGCCAACAGTAAATTAATTAAAAATGTAATATCACTTTACACTATATTGCAACATTTAAACAAACTATATGCCAACTCAATTAGTATAAGCCTTATTCGAGAGGCCGATCATTATTTGTAATATAGATTGCGTATCGATACAATATCGACATTAATATTCGAAAAATATTGTCAATGCGCCTCACTGGCCGATAAAAATATCGGGCCACACGCAGCAGGTCATTAGACACCTCCCAGTGGAAAATAAATTAAAGAAAACGAGAAATCTCGTCCGGGGACCGTATTCTGAAAGAGCAACCTCCAATAAAAGCAACGATTCGGATGCGGTAAGCATCCCACGCGCTTTTAAGCACATTAACCTTAATTACGAAGAAAGTCGAACGGGCAATGGATTACGCGATGCTTTTCGTTCACGGGCCCTGTTAACCCTGAATACGGATCTGCGCTTGGATCAATTAAATGCCATAAGATACAAGCACTATAAGTCAGTGCGAACGCGAAATCCAAGAAGTAATGACGACGGTACTAGTTTATGTATTAAAAAGAAAAGCCCGTCTCGTCTTACTCCTATTTAATTTGCTGGACATTGCTTTAATTTACATAAATGTGCACACACGCACACACATACACACACACACACACACACACATATACACAGGGTTTCTCGCTAAAGCTTTTATATAAGTAAGTATAAAAAGTGTTTCTATTCCGTATGCTAAGCAGTGTGACTTGATTTTTAACTTATATTTATATAACATAACTTATATTTTCCCTTGTTACAGAAATAGATGAAGATCGACGATTGTCTTTTGCAGGGAATTTACTTACACCAATCGTAGCAAACCAAGGCAATCTAGACCTTCGGCGCTAGAGGGCGTCACTTGCCTAAACAGATCCTTAGTTGTGGTCTTTATCTCTTCGATTTGCAATATGGAGTTCGCTTAATTATTTAGGCTGACCGATAGGACGTAAGTCGATAAAACTTCAGCATACATACTCTGCAGGTGTATCATATCTCAGTTATGTAGTATATATTCTTGCTTTGTTACCCGATTGGTTAACCTTATATCCAATCTCTTGGTCCAATCTGGCTTTTAGCTGGAAAATGTAGCAAAAAACTTTTTAAATGACTATATATTAGCTCTTGGCTAAAAGAAGATTAATATACCCATATAAGCGTAGTTTGCAAATTTATGCTTTACTTAGAATGTTAGTGTCTTTTTTAGCGCTGATAAATACGATAATTATGTACTTGATTTTTACTTTGGATTTTGTTTACATTAAATTTAGAATAAGGATTTGCTTCAAACGCTTTCCTATGTCAACTTCAATAGCTTGCACGACAAGTACTGGTTTCTCAGTTCGTCAATAAGTTATTGATAGTCAATTAATGTTTATTTTAAGTAAATATTTAGTTTTAGTTTTAATTGAAACGAATTGTCAATATTATTCGTTGCATTTTGTAACAGCGCCCGATTCCTTGATGATGTCAATCAACCCACATTTTACAATCGTCACCATATTCTCAGAATAACATTGCTCATTAATAATTCTAAACAGCAATGGTAACAATTAAAAACCTATTAGGTATGCGTGCTGCGGTACCCCTATCCGCTCACCTGATGCTTTTGTTACCAATAAAAAGTGTTTATTATCACTATAGCAATAAAAATGTAATTTCTATGCAAGTCAAGTTGGGAAAAACAACAAAATCGCTCCAATTGGTAATCTTATTGCTATAAAATAAGGCTGTATTTGTTAATGCATCACTTAAATAGAATGTGGTTCGTGCCTTTGTTGACATTTAGTGTGATGACCTTACCTCGTTATACTCTTAGTGTAATTTTTCAATCGGGCATTTTGATTTTGTTCAAATACCATCAGTAATATCTTTGTAGTTGAGTATATATTAAAATACATTTATTAATATTAGCAACAAAGAATGGGTGAGATTTGCATTTAATATGATATTGTTCATACGTGTATAATTAAAAATGTAATAATACCAACAATTGTCTTTGCGTGAACCCTGACAATTGTCAAAACAAACCGGACGTCATATATATTTTTTAAAACAATCAAATGTTTGTGATTTTGGTATTCTGAGTGAAGACAAATTCAACTTTTAAAAAATAAGTTTAAGTTATAACTAAACCAATTAAGCGACCTTTATTTTATTTTACGAGATTAATGTCGTACAACTATAATGGTTAGAGATAAATTTTAAACATTTTTTTTTCATTAAAACTTTATTACTATTGTCATGTCACAAATAGATTGATTCGACCGGCTCACTTCTCAATTTCAAAACTTAGGTAGGAGTCATTGTTTTCGTATTAACCCGTTAATTTACGACAGTTCGTGTTTTACAACACGCAACCATAAATCAAGATGAATTACAACAATGATCGAATCTGGTTTTCGATGTTATCCCGTATTCATTTGTACGGAGTCGCGCTGTCCCCTTAGTGAAAATTGGGTTGGGTTATAATATTACTTGTTGTACGATTAATAATTAAACCCTTTTCAAACAATCGGCTCGCTTCGTTTAGTTATTTTGTAAATCGATATTTATATCGTTGATGTAAACAACATTATAAGCTTTATTTTTATTTATAAAAGAGCTTGTTCCGATTCACTTACTCGTCATCGCGAAGCGTGAAATAGAGTTGGACCCATGATCTCTATCAGTAAATATATTTTTTTAAATTCAATCCCAAAAGAGTAACTGTTTTCTTACAATGCAACGTTTTGAGTTGACTTTTTTGCTTTTTTTAACATATTTTCAAGGAAATCGGGTCTTAGGCCAACACGTGGGTCCAATGCCGATTAGTTGACATTAACTACTACAGAAGCAGTCAGTATCGATGGCTCAACATGCCTTCTAAAGCAAGGAGTAGTTCGAGATATTAAATTATTCAGTCACCCATCCAAGCACCGGTCTTTGTGAAAGTAGCTTCTCCTTCGGAAACGAAGATCGAACTGACTACTGTGCCATCGATCCCCTCAACATACATCTCCATCTAATACCTTTCATATAGCAGAAATTCATTATTGTACTTAGATTAGAAAGCGCTACCCAGGTGTTCTGGTTTTTCAGTTCTAACGAATTGACATCTCATTAATTATTCCAAATTGTCGTTAGCCGACTGAGTTGAATAGGCAATTGGTGTAAACAACGGCCATAATATTCGGAGAACAATACAATTGGTTGATGGTAATGAATCAGATCGTGTTGGTGTGATGCAACGCATATAAGATTTCCAGTTGCTTTAGAAAGGTGCAGTGCTAATTTTAAACCATTTGTAAAAACTGTATGATGTCATTGTTGAATCTTGCATGTTGAAACTATAAACACGAGCTTATTGTGCTTTGTTGAGGAAAAAAATTAACAAAGCCTTCTGAGATAGGTAATTTGATATACGAGACATAAAATTTATTGTTATTCAAATGATTAAAAATTAGCCTTGTCTATTTCACGAGTAAAGGCTCGTTGGTATTTTGATATATTTGATTTATAATTATGAATTAGCAAAGAATTTTAACTATTAGAAGAGTAACAAAGTGTGCAATATATATATTGTATCAGGTAAGATACTTATAACTGCAATTCGACATTCCAGCACGGAAGACTGTTCAAATCCGCGCATCATTTAGTAGCCTTTCAACAGGAGGTATCACCAGTTGGCAGAGAGAATGAGCCAACCTGCACATACCTGGCCGCTTACGTCACCAGTATATCTACGTGTTTTACCGCTAACAAACATACATTAATATGGAAAGGCTTGCTCGGCCAATGTGCCAGCCAACGCTGCCCCCACGAAGATGGCTATTGTCTTCACGAAACGTGACTTCAGACGTTAATTGGACCATTAAAAACCGAATGCGGGTCATTTCGACCATTACCAGTGGAGCCCTTTTGAATATGTATAATAAAATTATTAGATAAACTGTACGCTCAATTTGTGTTAGGTTTCTAATGAGGTTATGCGCTTTCTTGTCACAGATGGCGCTCGCGGTGCTGAATGCGTAAGCGCATAGCCGGATGCGCGAATGGATATTGCCGTTCGTATTATTGTTTTTAATCGGATGCAGAATTCTTTGTGGCGCCCTTGGAGTAGGAGCGATAATTTTCTGATAAAATACGTGATATTTGAGCATTCAAACACGTTAGGCTTAAAGATATCAGATTCCGAATAAGTGCTATCTTCTGGTTTAATTTAAAAATGGAATGAAATATCTGTGTATGTTAATTAGAATTTATTCAGTTACTCTTTTGCAAGATTTGCCTTAAATCATTTATATTTTAATTAGCTTAAATGCCTTAGGTCTGTTTGGTTATGGTAGCACAATCATGTTTTTAAATACGTTTTTAATCACTTTAATTATTCAAGATCGAGCCGAAATGTTCTATCTCAAGCATCTTTGCTTCGGAAGGCATTTTCAACCTTGGTGCTATCTGTATCTACAGTTGTACTTACTCATGATCCATATTGGACCTATGTGAGTTATGGCATACTTTTACCCGTTTCTTACAATAAAGAATGAGTTGATGATTCTTTATAGTAAGCTGACTCGTCAGATTGTTTGCCAATTTATCCTATTTTAATTTTACATAAGAAAGTACTTACTATATTATTATCAGCCCTTTTACGCCCCCACTGCAGAGGCTCAGGCCTTCCGTATGGATGGTTAAGGAGTTTGAGCCATTACCCTCCACGCTGGCCCAATACGGATTGAAGTGTATTAATGATACCTATTGCTGCCAGAACCAACGACTTAACGTGTCTTCCAAAGTACGAAGAAGGTCGAGAAAAAAAAATTTTTGGTAACGCATCCCATTTCCGACCCTTGCGAAAGTTGCTTAATAACAACGATATGGACCGCGGCGTTTATGCACTACTCCATCGAGCTGATCTTGTCGGCTATGTAATATGTTGCTAATACAATAAGACGTTTCTCATTACCGACAATAATCAATAGTTGTGTGCTTTGCCAGTAAGCAGAGGTGGATAAGTATCTTAGTAAATAAATGTTATTTACTCAGTGCAAACACTCTGTGATCCTCCCTGGTCTCTGTCTCTCGGACGGGAAGGTTCAGGATTCTCCAGAATTTGTGCAGTTGAGATTGCAAACACCAAATTCTAACGATAGAACTTAGTCATCATTATCAGCTCACTAATATTCCTACTGTTGGGGCTTAGGCCTTGCATACAGAGAGACTCAGAACGAGAGCTTAATGCGGATGGTTAGGTATTAATAAGTACCCAATGCCTTCCTTATCACTAAAAGTGATCCTTTCCAGAAAATCTTGGAATGGAGTTAAATCTATGAACTAATAATAATGGGGTAGTGGATAGTGTACTATATATATTGTTTATAACTAGAATGTTATTTATTATCTAAATTTTACGTAGTAATACTTGAATACTTTGAATTGCTTCACATCTACAACTGTTGCCTTATTATAATACTTTGGTTTCTTTTCTGTGAAAACTTTGTTGGTGTTTTGCCAATATTGAAGACACTGCGCGGTTTTACATTTAGACTCTAAGCATTTACTTTATTGAATAATTGCAGTATTATCTCATCAGGTATTCAAATCTCATTCAATCAAAATATAATTGTGAAAACAAAAACAATCCATTGATATTGCACCAATTAGTTATTTAATATAGTTAATACTAGTTTAATATTCGTAATGAAAAAAACTTAAAAATCCACTTTGTCCATGGCACTCTGAGATGGGGCTCGAACCCATGACTATTTGCAATCTGGGTGACTGCTCTGACTACTATCCAGGACTGACAATTTTTTCAAGCACTTGTTAGTGAATGTATAAATGGTAAAATACTATAATACTAGATTAATTAAGTTGATACTGTGTGAACAAATATCAAACTATTAAATGGAATTTGAAATCCCGGTAACGAAAGTTGCACGGACAATATAATTTAAAACTAGTTGAAGTTTACAATAATATAAAGAAGGAGTGCACAATGCTCTGGACAAGTAAAATTTTCACAGATAGTATATTTCCGTTATCGCTTATCAACAAATACTAAAAAACAGAATCAAATAGAACAACGTGATTTTTATGGTACTTGACCATTTTAATATTTGCTTAATATTGGATAAAACTATTCTAGCTAGACTAGCTGTTACCTCCTGTAAATTATAACCTTTGTCAACCGCGTTTGTTAGCGACCTTTACTTGTTTATAATATTATATTAGTAAAGAAATATTGCAAACAATCATTCATAAATAATTTCTTTGTGTATTGTCTTTGATAATAAAATTTTAATAGTTAAAATTCATTCTTTATTAACAATTTACAACAATTGAATGTCTATTAGTTTACCAATTAACGTTTTGTAAATCAAAACAACACAAAATTAAATATCATTTTTTATTATTTTTTTACTCAAAAATATACTTAATGAAAAATGCTTCAAAAGTGCACAAGCCCCAGCCTGGGATTTGACTTATTTGATTATTTATTATAAATATGGTTTATTTTCCTTTCACTAGTCTAAAAAAATGTTTGAAACAAAAATAATCCAGAAACTATTCAGTAGGTTCAATAAAACAACGAATAATTGAGACGCATCATATCATTTATGAGAATTAAACATGTCTCCTAAATAAAGGGCTACATAAAACTTCTACAAAAAATTTCTGCGCAAACACATATTTTTTTTAAATACCTTGAAATATATAATGAAATAAAATCACGTATAGGGTTTACGACCTTCACCGACGATACTAAAATCTTAAAGGATTATTAATGAAATGTAACAAATCAACAATGACTAATATGAAAACAACTTTTTCCGAGTATCGAGCGTGACATTGCAAACTTAATAACAAAAAGCGCATCACTATAGAATTACAATCAAACATTTGGCGTTCGTTTAAATTTCGTAAATGTAGAAAAAACAATGCCTTTAGGTGTCGCATAAATTTTTTGACGATGTTCTAAATGGGTAATGTGAGCCATCTGTCACAAGATGCATCGGTTAATAAGTAGGGTTGTTATAAAAAAAGTTAAATAAATGAAACTTTGAAATTATAAAGTCATCACTAATATTTGTGCTAAACTTGGTAAGACTATAATTATAGTTAATAAAGAACTAACTGAAAAGAACGTTTTTATTTCATTGAAATGATTAATTAATTGAATATATTAAAGCTCTCTAAAAATAAACACTCTTTATGAATTTAGTTTAATTAACGATGACAAGATTATTTTAAGTAGCAATAACAAGAATTATAGTGACAAGCAACCCTAAATAGCATATTTTATAATTATACGAGGAGCATACGTGGAATAGCAAACGATGTGTCTGATCGCGCGAATGTCCTGCGACGCACGCGGCTCGCATGCGGATAGAGGGAATGGCACCAAGATCAAGATTTGTTAGGCGCACTCTACAAACAGGTGGTGCTAGACGCGTGATTGATATAGACAATTGACATTAATTCTATTCTTAGATGCGACTTCTTACAAGGAAAAATTCAAATAAATAAGACCATTAAGTAAGTTTTTCAAGTGCTTAGAGACTATTAAAATGGTTCATCATCATCATCATCATCATCATTATCATCATCATCAGCCCTTTTACGTCCCCACTGCAGGGGCTCAGGCCTTCCTTATGGATGGTTAAGGAGGATAGGCCATGACCCGCCACGCTGGCTCAATGCGGATTGGAGGGTATTAACGACCGCGAAAGCAGCCGGGACCAACGGCTTAACGTGCCTTCCGAAGCACGGAGTAGCTCGAGATGATATTTTTTTGGTCACCCATCCCGTGACCGACCCTTGTGAAAGTTGCTTAACGACAACGATCGCGGGCCGAGGCGCTTATCGAATACGCCACCAAGCATTAAAATGGTTACAGTTACAGAATCCTATTAAGAATCATGGAAGATTCTAAAATATTTCATTAATTTCCAAGTAATATCTGGCTTAGTAACTAGATGCTGTCATAAGAAAAAGCTGCATATTAACTAAGTATCATGAATTTTTTAACCGAAAATTTCCTTTTAAAACAACGGAAACCAATTAAAAATACAAGGAAATTCAATGCAACTAGAATAACAGAAAAAAACATAATCTACTTAGAAGTACTTATAATTCAACTCATGGAAACGTTCGAGCGCTAATACATGTGCTTAGCGGTACACTTAAAGAAGGCACCAGTGCCAAATATGCTTGCAGTAACAATTTACCAGCCATATTTGGATTATAAAGCACCGAAATGTCTAGCAAAAAGATCTTTTCTAACAGTTTTATTTACATTTACGTTCTTGATTATTCATTTTTATTTTATCTTAATGGTCTTGTCTTTATGAAACTAGATGATGTAAAGAGGCTGATTTAAAATTTAATTAGTTTTCAGCAACTACCAGCTATCGCAATGCTGGAAGTATTTGTCTTGACTTTTATAGTTAGATGATATCAACTCGTTGGTCTGGCTAATTTAAGTTTTACAACTAAGACGTTGCTTGGCACACCTTGAAATGGACAAGTCTGATCGACTGATATGACTGGATCATCTCGTTTATCTGCTAACGTTTCCGCTAAAAGTGCTAGGGTGTTGCGGATTTCATTGTTTTCAGTGTCATCCCGTTCTAACAATCGAGTTTCTTCCGCGGCATCTAACAACGGAGCGGTACTTTTATTCCGCCTAAGATATTCATCTCAAACGTGAGTGTCGTTGGTAACAGCACGGATACATCTATGAATGTCTTTATTGCTGTGTTTTTAGTCATTTGTTAGATTTTCTCATAATGATTGTCCCCAAAACGAGTGTTTGTGCCGTCAAAAGCTTTTGTTTAATCATTTATGTGACTAGTGAGCATGATCTTAACTGTTCACTCGTTGCTCGTCTCATTTGTGACGTGCTCTGGTGTTTTAATTCACAATACATTTTATATTATTACTGTCTGTTAAAAATAGGTTGCATTTGTTCAGTATTGTGCTTCTCTTCTGTTTTTAAATACCACAATATCAAATCAAGGTATGATAAAATGCATCATTTACAAAAAGTTCATTTATTACTTTTGTTTGTAATTATTATAAAACTGCATGCGATATGGCTTCAGTAATATCAAGTGCCACTTCTTAATTTTTCTATTTATTATATAAAACTTCTTTCTGCATTGTTAATGACTTACGTTTATTAAGTTTTCCTTTAAGGTTTTGAAGTGACAATACATATTTTATCACACGACACCCGTCCCATCTGAGCTGTTATATTTTACATTTTTTTTTATAAATGCCAGTTTAATGTAAGTCTGATATTTGACATGTGTGTAATCTTCCATTGTGTTGGCGATAATCAGTAGATCCCCGTTGATTTCGTCGTCTTTTTATTTGTCATCTGTTAGTATTTTAAATAACCCTATATGGATCAGAATGAATCTAATAAAAATTGAAAATTAAGAACTCGAACAGTTCTATAATCGTAAAATCTTTTGACACCGTAGGGCCATAACTGAAATGTATTCTAGTTAGTTTTTTTTATCATATGACCTTTCAAAAACTGTGGGCTTACTCAGGTAGCACTAATTTAGTTTTTATAAAATATATGATATTTGCACAAAAAATCTTGATATTACTACATAGCAAGTTTACTTTTATAATGCTTGTCACTATCAAACTACATTAGTGACATTTCATAAATATTGATTTCAAAAGTTTGCACATCACTAGAATTCACAGTGCGCTAATAAACAATAGACACTGCGATTTCTATGTATTGCCAAAACTGTTTAGCTATTGACTGCTAAGCGTCGCCATATAGAGTCTGGACATATGTCCTATCAGATTCGCTATTCGAATATCAATAATTCATAGCACAACTATGTTATGCGCATCGCCACCGTTACTTGGAAGCCTTACACCATTCATTAGTAGTTCACCCGCGGCTTGCTTTGGCAAAACCGCTGGGCTACATAGCGATGGGCTTAGAAATAAAAATCACTGGAAGTGATTTCACTTTTATATTTGCCGGCATGGCTTCACTCTTAGGATAGCCACTTTATTTTGTACTAGCTACTGTCCCATGACTTTTCTCGCGTTAAAAAAAATACCCTATGTTACCCGCGTATAATGTAGTTTGAAAGAATTTTAAATTCGATCCTTTTGTTTTGGAGCCAATTCGATGCAAAAAAAAAATACAAACAGTCAAACCTTTTCTCTTTATTATATTAGTATAGGCTAGGCAGAGAACAGAGCTAGCATTTGAAGTATACCTAAATGCCATTTTTTCATTGCATGTCACATTAAAATTATAAGATGGTTATTATTTTGTTGTTCGTTTACATGTGACACCCTGAGACATGTACAAGAGACAACATTTGACTAATTATTCGTTTGTTTGCAATGAATAGGCCCTGAAACTACTGGATCAATTTTAAATATTCTTTTACCTACGGGAAACTACATCATATGCGAGTGATATAATAGGCTATATTTTACGCGGATGAAGTAACAGGAAAAATAGTAGTAAATTATAAAAGTAAGAAACCTCTTTCTGATAAAAAAAATATATGTACATATAATATAAAAGCAAGCTTTGGAAAAAAAACGCTATCGTACAATCGCCATTGCCACTTCTATTTGTTTTACATAACAATCGATATCGATGCGGCCGTATGTATCGTTCGTGTATTGACGATTTAATTACACTATGATCCGGTACGAGGCGTTATGCGATGTGGGTGTCCGATATACGTATGCTAATGCCAGCCGTTTGCAAAATAATGTGTCACGGCGCTTGGAGTTCTTAGTTTTAATTAAATTGAAATAAAATATTTAATAAGGCAATAATTAATTGAAGATTTTTTTTTTCTAATAACGATACAGACAACTTTGCTTTAAGTAAAATTTTTAGTAAGATAAGATGAAATAAAGTGTAATGCGAAAAAAATTATCTTAGTTTTGTTTTATTAATGAAGGTTTATAAAAACGAGACAAAGAATTAAGCTAAATCATTGTTGCAATCGACTTTCAAAAAAAACTGCATAAAAACAGATAAGAACAATGATTAAAACGACCACCTGTTTGAAATCGCAAAATTAACCTTAATAAATCATAACCCTGCAATTCGACAGGCGTGGTACAACTGGCCAACGTTAGAATTTTCACAATCGAAAATGCATTTTCCACACATTCATGTAACTCACAGGGTACATTTAAGTTAATTACAGGATTACATTGGGTTGCATTTAAAGCGGTATTTTGGTAATATAATAGTCAGATGGCACGCCCGATAAGTGCCAACCTGATACTTGGAAAGCTTCGCTCATTACGCATTCGGGTCGCAAGCAAAACGTACTCGGTCGAAGAACAAACGAATATAATAATTATGAGCCGAGTGGATTAGGTTGAATTAACTGCTTGGCTGTGATGAAACTGTTTTTTTTTCCTCATACTGTAACGTATATGAACGACACTTTTGAATCCGGTGTCTGAGAGACCACATTGTCCTGATAAAGATTTCTTGTTAGTGACTGATAAATTGGGGTTGCGAGATATAAAATATATTTTTGTATGTTTTTTTTATTATTTATTACTAAAGTTAAGTAATATGTACGTATTTTGACGTATTGGTCATTTAAAATATTTTTTATTTAATTTTATTTTCCGTTAACCAACATTTTAATAAACGTTCTTTGGAATTTGATATAATTATTTTATCAAAAATCAAAGTATTTTATTGTATTAATATAATAGACACATGCGGTGCTATTAATAAACAGCGTCAGAGTAAATTTACGCAAAAATTGCAAGTTAAGTATTTGTCTAAATTCATATTATACAGAGAATAAGCAAATCTACTACCTTCTAGGAGTAAATATTATTTCCGTAGAACCTCGTACTGGGTTAACCTTTGCCAAGTCTCTGTTTAATAATATGAATTTTGACTAATATTAAGTGCAGTCTCAAGGTAAATTTAGTCCAACGCTAAACCTTGTTTATTAATAACTCTGCTCGTGTTTATTCATTATTAATTTACCAATGGATTGTTATATGTAAAAATTTTGTAGGTTAACAGATATTATGTATTAAAATATAAAACATTGTATATTTTAATATTTAATATCTGTCTTTTTTTATCTGTATTTATAATTTCAGTTTTTTGTTATATCACCTGTACTGAAATGAAAATTATACGGTGATCATGTCACTGTAACGACATCTATTAATATTTATTTAAATGTTTTTTTTTTAAAGCTGCATCATTGTAGTTCTCGAACCATTTTAAGAATTACGAACTTTGACACATCACAGGTGTCAACCGAATTAGTATATTTACGAGTATGTAGTACAATTTTAACAACCACCAGTTCAATCGAGGTTAACCGACAACCTCCTGTACAGAGGTTACATGACGGTTTCAAGGTGTCGCCATCTCCGAGGTCCCGAGTTCGATTCCCGGAAGAAAAAGAAGTTTTTCGTTTTGTCTCGGATCTGGGTATTATTATACCTTGGTTATTTCAGATAAGTATTTCGTAATACGAGGGCCTTTAGCTACTCATCTTGAAATCTGAGCAATGCATGTGATGTTGACTAATATTTATATTTTATAATATAATCATTTAGCATTAATGTTAATTATCTTTTCAATTTCTATACATAAGCTGAGATCTTTTTAGCTACACAAGAGATTTTAATGCAGTTTACATTAATGTACATATTACATAGTGATTCAAGAGAAAGGTTCATAATTAAGAACTACGCGGGCGAAGCCGCTGGCGGAATGCTAGTTATTACTAAACCTAATTGTACGGACCTGTACCTAGGTAGTTATTTTATATTAAGTTAAGATTGTTATAGGTGCCATAATTTATAAACATTTTTTACTCAAAATATCAATAATACACATCTATAATAAACAACACACTTAAATTTAGTTTATGTAAATAGCAAAATCTTTTGTCTTTCTCTCCTAAAAAAAATTTAAAAAACCAGCCGATTTAGGTGTCAACTTTTGGCTCGTAAGTTTTGAAAGCAATCATTTAATTTTCTGTGGGTACTCTACGATGCATTTTTACCAGAGTAACAATTCTATGTAAGAATAAGTTAAAAAGAAACTCATTTATAAAGAGTCGCATACACTCGACCAAAGAGACACCGCCACTAATTTATGTGAGAAGTGAAGGATTAACATTTAAACAACTGTCGTCGTGTATACTTTGTCTAATTTCCATGTGACTACTTGTTTTACTTCTATACTTAAGGAATAAAAACGGTGGCTTATTATAGTACGGCTGTGCGTGACTGAAATGCGATTTAGAAGTTCTTATGTGAAACATTTAAAATTCAATAAAACAGTCATCGGGGTGTCATTTGTATTACGTAGAAGCTAGAATTGTGTTGAAGCTACAACCTATTAAGGGAAGTTTGATAACGTATGGCTTGGCGCGTTCGGTCTGCAATCGTGAAAGTTAAGCAACTTACGCAAAGGCCAATCATTGGATGGGTGACCGCAAATTTATCTGTGTACTTTACGAGGCAAGTTGTTGCATATGCAATTTTTAACTCCTACAAATCCTCATTGAGTCCTTATGGTAAGTTATAATGCGTTCTTCTTGTGTGTTTTCTATCCATAACTTTTTTATGTGCAGATGAATAACATAGGGATAAACTTGTTGCCGACATATTACAATAATTTGCTGATTATTAAATAATATGTAAGGCGATTAAAATAACATAAATATAAGCTGATACTTTCAAAAACTATAAGATATAAGAAAAAGAAATAGGCACTTCACCTATACTTGTTATAATGTATATAGGAAATCATTATCTTTCATGACCATAAAACTATTCTCATAAATGTTAGGCGAAACATTGATACTAAATACTGAATTTTTCATAGACGTAGTTTATAAGACTAAAGTATTATTAAACAGTAATAAAGCAATTGCTTTAAAACAGAAATATATTTAATTAACTGGTAATTTGAATCGCAATTGGATTAATTAAATCTGCGTGATACAAGCTCTGCAAGAGTTCCCACACCCTTCAATGTTCGAATACGAAACCGGCGCCAACTAAAAGCGCTTTGAGTTGCTTTAAAATTTGTGCGTAATTTACTTTTTAGAAATAAATGTAGTAATTTAATCGTTGATCATATTTTAATTGCATTCCCAGTGCTATATTTATATCTATCTAAAGAAAAATAAATCTGACAGACACAGTATTATGTTATTTTAAGCTTTTATCGTCTTTAATCAATAGTCGTGATGGTGGCGTTTACAACAGCGTCTGTATATTGGAAACTCGCGAAATATAAAGTACATTGTAGCAACCTCGTTTTTTAAGAAACACGCAGATACAGTATAATATTAATATCCCAAATTAGAAATGCGTTCTAACACCGAGCTTCACCACAAGCAGCGAGAGTTGTCCTTTATACAGACCATAAGTTCCAAATGTCCAAAAATAATATCTTAAAAATATATTGTGTTGATAAAAAATTGATTAATCTTAAGTAAATATCTCCAAAAGTTCTTAACAAAGAGAATACGACCAAAAATTTCGGGCATTCCAAAAAGACATCCCATGTTTACTAATATTATAAAGAGGTATAGTTTCTTACTTAGTTTTTTTGTTTATAGGGAGGTAATTCTTCGGAAATACTGTTCCGATCATGAAAATTCTATCTCCTTCGGGAAGCTACATCACACACGAGTAACATAGGCTATTCAAGTAGGCAAAGTCGCAAATTAACTAGTTTCAATAAAAAAAATACCACGTTGCCTTTTTACTATATTACATTGGTGTTCCTTAAGTATCTAAATAAAGAAGCCCATATAGACTAACATATTTGTCTACGATATTATGCAATTTCTACAAAATTATATACACACAAATTGATTACTTCCTTTTATGAAGTCGGTTAATAAAACTAAACACGTACTTTGAACAAACCCACTATCTGACTAATTTAATCATTCACAATTCGTAAATCAGGTCGACTTTCAATCAAGCTCTTAACTAGCGCTTTCCGCTGCGAGATTTCGCTACAACGATTACATGTAATTGGTCTGCAATTAAGACAAACGGCGGGCACCGCTGCAGAGAATATGCATGCGCTAATTACGAGTTCAAGCGATAATTATTGGTAGGTCGTATTCTTGGATCACAGGCCTCGGCAGTTGCGAAATGATAAGAAACTCAGGTGTGGCTTAGTCTCATGGAATGTTCACAAAAGCTACGAAATATGTAGTAATCATAATAAATAAAAATATATACTAATTTTGATTGATTTAATTAGTTTCTAACTAAAAAAACATTAGAGTGATTAAGAAAAAAAAATTTGTGCTCTTTGATATGTTTCAAACATTAGTTTTCTTGTTGTTTTTTTTATTGAAAGCAAATGGATCTAGTTAATATGTCCTAGAATGAGATTATAAGTAAATATTACACAATTTTTTTTTACTAAGAAGACGTTGGTGTTCATCTCAATGCATCCTTGCAGTTTTTAAAGTCAATCAAATATCTCGAGAACACGTAAATCCAAAGGAATGAGGAGAAAAAAGTAAATGAAATAGAATAATGTACTGAATTGACAGAAAGTAACTAGTGTCGTCGACACTAGACCTTGACTTATTGCATTATATGTCAAAATCGATTGCGGTGTGTACATAGATCATTGCTCATTGCGTTTGATTTCTCATTAAAGCCACTTATAACATTACGAAGGTTTATTACTAAAATATATACTTTTTTACTTTCCTTAGCAGATAATAAACTTTTTACTAATTACTGGAGTTCCCTTTTAAGCATGACAATGCCTGTACCAGGAGATTCCGCTCTTCAAAAACATGTTTTTTTCAGAAGTGTATTGTTTGCAATTTTTGATTCCATAATTTGATTTATGTGTGTGTGTGTGTGTGTGTGTGTGATGTGTGTGTGTGTGTGTGTGTATGCTATTCGTGTCTCATTATTATAGCTCCAAAAAAAGGAAAAATTATGTATGGAAATAATGTATGACTAATTCAGTATCGTTATAGTTTATGGGCTTTATCCATTTATTTATGTATAGTTACACTCATTATATTTTTTTGAGTATATTTGTAGTTCTTTTAATCAAGTTATATATTGTAAAGAATATTAATCAATTAAAATAATCAACAATAAGTATTCACGAGATAGCCCTATAAAAAACAATCACCAAAACAATTTAGAAAGGAGCACACACACTTAAAATGCAACTAAAAAACTGAGAAGACAATCTTTCCATGTCCATTTGCATGCAGCTCAGGATGTAAAGGAAATTTTGTTGGTGCCATTAAAAGATGAGTCATCGTAAAAACCGCTATATGGACATATAAAGTTTCTTTTGGAACGCACTATGCAAAGTAAGTACTATATTATGCGGTAATGAAGTACTTGATATCTTCAATTATTTTTAAATTTTCGTAATGTGCGGCTCGCACATCGTTTGTGTCACATTTTCTAAAACTTTCAAATCAAAACATTTTCAAAGCTATGACTTTATTTTAAGCATTACGTCACGTTAAAGGATTCTCTCTTTTCTACAAAAGAAAGAATTCCTTGTAATCAATTTGAAAAAAGGTGGAAAATATCAAAATCGTAGTTTTAAGAATGTTTTGTTTAGCTTTAAGATGTCCTGAATAAGGCTACATGGTTGAATAAAATTAGTATCTTAAATAGTCGTATTGCTACGTCCTACTAATATCATATATGCGTTGGAAAATGCATGTGCTATGATTATTACTTTTTTACGCTACTGAACGGATTTTATTTATTGAGATAAATAGCCTATACATTAATCTAAATTAATATATAAGCCATTTATCGCTATAATGTTACCCAAAGGATAAATGTCACTCACAATCCAATAAAATATGTAAAGTTGGGTCTAAATTAGTTAAACGTAAAAAAAATACTAAAATTACAAGAATAAATTAATAAAAATCTACTTCATTTTCCAGTCGGCATATGCGAAACAATTTTTTTAAGATACTGTTAAAGTTCATATAGAGAAGAAATTCAGAATAATAATAACTCTTAACCAATACACAGCAAAAAATGTTTACTACCTTTTATACTATTATATTTACCTATCCTATCTACTTTCTAAAATGTTTAAAAAAGTTCCTACAATGCATTTAACACTTTTTTACTGAATTTTAGATAATCATAGAGGGCCTTCGAATAATATCTTATTGATATTCAAACTTTATGATCGACTTTCGGCAATTGGACGACGTTTTTTTCTGTATGGAAGTTTGTGCTACTATTTATAAAGCAGTAAACATAATTATATCCACCCACGGGCGCAATTAGTTCGACTAGGTCTTCCAATGGGAAGTTCCCGTAAAGTCCGAATTAAAACCTTTGCACGCCACGTGAACGGGAATAATTACGTATTTAATAACGCTTTTGTTCCGCGGAGGAAATCCAAGTAATTCAATTGTTTTGTTTAATTTGAACAGAAACGGTCACTTTCTTGTTGTGGGGTTCAGTTCGAAACATTTTAAAATAAATATTAGACAAAATCACAAACCCGTATATTGTTTAAAACTTAAGTTAAATAGCTCTCGTGTTTTATAAAAATCTGAAACAACAAAGTTACTATGATAACCTAGAACTGAGAAAATATAAAATGCCGACCAAAAACGAAACCAAAACTGACCAAGAGAAGGCGACACCTACTGACTGAGCTAATTAATCTCAAAGTAAATGATCGATATAATCGGAGATCTTACGCTATTCTTTACCCTCCAATAGAGTGGGATAGAGCATGATAAAATTCGCGATATCAAAAATAATATAGTAATATCTATCCTGTTTTAACTTTACATAATGATAGTTTTCTGGATGGCCCGTCGTATACCATGTCGTATGTCGTAGGCCATGTCGTAGGCCAAAGTGTAGTATGACTAAAACTTTATTATCTCAAGCCCCTCCGTGCTTCGGACAGCACGTTAAGCCGTTGGTCCTGGCTGCATCTGCAGTAGTTAACACCCACCAATGAGCACTGGGCCTGCGTGATTGGTCATGCCCCAATTTCCCCATTTGATTTGATTCAATTCTATCCATAAAGAAGGTAAAGAATCCATAGCCCCAGCAGTGAAGACATTAACAGGCTGGTGCTTTTGGATAGTTTTCAACTGAATTGTTACCATGTACCTTGTATTTATTTTAGTTCGCGATCACATCAGTGACACAGCACACGCCTCCAAGTTTTTATTCATCATTTCAGCCGAGAGACGCCCCCTGCTGGGCATAGGCCTCCCCCAAAGATCTCCAAAGCGATCGGTGCTGCGCCTAACGCATCCAGCGGGATCTATCTCTTTCTTTGCAAGATCGAATCAGAAATGATGAGATCCGCAGAAAAACGAAAGTCACCGACAAAGCCCAAACAATTGCGAACCTCAAGTGGCAGTGCGCAGGGCACATCGCTCGCAGGACTGACGGCCGTTGGGGCGGTAAGGTCCTGGAGTTTTTATTACCAGCATTTATTTAAAAAATACGGAACCGATAGGTTAATATCAACAATCACAATTGAAATGTGCGCAGACGCTTGTAGATGCAAACGAACCGCGAATTGCGTTCTAGTTAAACTAAACTGTTTTTAAGTTGATTTTGTAATTTCATTTGAATTCTGTTATTGTTATTATCTCTAAATTATAGTGTCGTGATCTGAATTGTGAGGTCTTTTTTAAGGAATGTGTATATCATTGTTCAATTGTTGGTAGCATACAAACGAAACTATATAATAAACGAAAATTTTTCAATTGATATAGTAAAGAAATAAATCCACTCTAAGATGTAATCCATCACAATTCTATTTGTATTGACTGTCAAGAGGTAGCACTAGTATGACCAAAAATTAGAAAAAGTTGTATATATTTAATGTATATTTAAATACTAGACAACATGTCATACGTTGCTAAGATATTCTAGAGTATCTGAGACATCTAACACAACACTCAAGTTTTAAGTTAATGTTTCATTCGTTAATATTCACAAGACTTGAGAGTAGTGTCCAAGATGATAATTTTCCAATACATTGACAAAAAATATTATTTTACATCTGCTAAATTACTTATAATTTAGAACAATAATATAATAAATGAACAATAAAAAACCTTATTCAAGACACAAAAATTTTTACCAATGTGTCTAACGCAATGTTGTTTGATGCTATTACCCATCCTAGATAGATATAATATTCTTTAATGTACACATAATACAAAAATACGAGTAAAATAAAGAAAACTCAAACCTTTAAAAACCTTGACACTTTCCATTGTAGGTACATACATAGAGAAATCATCGAAAATAAAACTTTCCCGACACAGTTTGTTTTATGATTAATTATTCTCCAAAATAAAACCTCCTCGGAGAAACTTCTACAATCCCAGTAATGAACTTCGGGGTGTAAATTTTTTAAAAACTCCTCACAATAAATCAAATTTATTACTTTCTAAGGGGGGCTCAGTTAATCTGGCTCAGGAAATTAAAGCTGGAATTACCATAATTGATACGGTTCGAGAGAATCCGCGCGGAAAACCGATCTTTGTGAATATACTAGGTAGGGTGGCCGTAAGTTGGATTAGAGGACGTCTTAGGCCGCATTCCCACTATGTTCTAACGATTATATTATCGTTGGATGGCAATCGTCTAAAGTCATTTAGGAATGATTATTAGGATAATCAACTATTATGTTGTGGCAATTTTTGTTTATCCTTGAAACACTGTCTTATATCTATCTTTTGTCATAGCATTACACGCCAATGTACTTTATAAAGCACTATTTTTCTATAAATGGTAAAAAAAAATATTTGTATTTTTAATGGCATGTCATGGCCCGTTGTATTTGTAAATTGAGTACCCTGTTGTAATTGTTAAACTAACTTAAATTTTAGAAAACTTAAATGACGATGTACAGTAAAACTCATTGGAGTTTATGCGACATCGCCTAAAAGATGTAATGCTTGCTACATGTAAACTTATTTTATACCTATTTAATTTTATTCGATCCATCCATGGGGAAGGCCTGAACTCCAGCAGTGGGGATATCAATAGACTGGTGATGACAATAGCAATATTATTATATCTGCAATTTAGAAGTGTTTATCTGATAAATAGATATATTTATCTATTATTGCCGCTTGAGTATGTTCATTGTAATGTGCTCCATTATTAATAAATGCATATTATTATTTTTCCTATTCAATCATGATGAAATTTTAAGATGTTTAGCACGAAGTAAATAAATAAACAATTGAGTTACTTTTCGTCGACAGTTCGTGCCGTAACGACAGCGACTGGGTGGAAACGCGCCCTTAAAAAGAGATCGCACGATAAACGGCTGTTTGGAAAGTTTCTCATTATGGCGCTTCTAATTTTATTTGGCGATAATCGAACGTAAACTTTATTATGCCTTTTCTCAGAGACTCTCAAACTTTTATTCTAAATGAAGTGCAAACAAACATATTGGTGTTTGCATAATATAATTTAAAACTCATCGTTACATGTTTATTAACTTTATCAATAGTCATTTGTATTTCAAGTCTCGTATCTTATACGTGATTCTATGTCAACATTTTAAAGGAAAGGTTTGATATTGTGTTTTTTGTTTTTATATTTGCATTGGAAATTTTTTCACATCATATGCTGATGACATATCGGCTATAATATACGCGAGTATATCGCAGGAGACCTATTAGTTTCTTATAAAGAAGTTTTTTATTTATTAAACCGTTTGACAACCATGATTGGGTCTTAAATAAAAATAACAGTTTAGTTTCTTAGCAAGATATTTTCTTTTTCCACGGTTGCCCTAAAATGGGTATATTACATTATCCATAGCCAGGCTTTATTTAAATATGAATTTAATTATAGTTTTGACGCACATTTAATGTTTTTTATTGTGGAAGTATGAAATAAAATTAGTTCAGACATTATTAACATAAACACAAAATGAAGAAAATCCGTATCATAGTTTCCACTGTAGCACTAAAGCCATATATATATATTCAAAGAACATAAGATCAACTGTTAAGGAAGTTTGATTATCCACCCACAATTCACAAACCATTCTAGTTATTTTGGCTACTGCAGTTTGATAACCAGTTAGAAACAGGCTTTAACGTTGGCACCACTAAACACCTTTAAGCTTTAACTGTTGACATGGCAACATTTCTATAGAAGTACATTTCGAAATACGTATTTTATTGCTTGTAATTTCGGTAAAATCGTATAATAAGACCCACTTGTTGTTTTTGAAAACTTATTTCAAGCCAGTACTACCTTATATAGATGCGTATTTATATGAAAAATACACTTAAATATTATGAGAAAATGAAAAGAAATCATGAAGGTCAATTAATTAAGTGGATAGAGATAGATAATAGCGTATTGTGAGAAATAAAGCGTCAGATCTTAAATATACTTTATTGTACTTTGAATCATATTATCCTCATCTTCAAGTCGTTTACCTGTGACTACGACCTTATGCATCCACATTGCCGTTAAACCTCAGTTGCTCGAGATTGTGTCAATGTTAGCGAGGTGTGATCCAGAATTCTTTGCAAACAGATAGTGGAAAGCCAATCTTTGATGTCAAGCTCGCGAAGGATAGATTGGATTCTGCGGTATGCAATCCACGGAATCTTTCGCCAACATACATAATTTAAATCATATATTGAATAATTTACACAAGTAATAATAATATAAATGGCGGCGTTATCGCCGAGCAAAACAAGTTCTTCCAGGCGACCTTTGGCCAAAGGAAATTATACCAATTAAGGAAAGGGCCTAGAGGTAAAAACAATTAAAAGATAGATAAATGTATACCTCATAATTACTTTAAATAAGAACAACTTTATATACATATTAAAGAAAGACAAAGAATGAGACAATATTGTATAGGGAGAAGCTTGAGGGAGTCTTTAATTCTTTTTTATCTGTTGGATCGCTCAAAAATTATTACGATTAATTATTTAAAAATACATCAATATCAAGCTCGGCTATTAAATGCTCCACTCACTGACGGTAATGTTGTTTAATTTACATATACGTGTTGGGTAATTTGGTAAATAGATATACTTTCAATAAAATCGCAACAAAAAACCTTTTTTTCGACTACAGCTGCTCTAAGCCATTAAAACATCATTATATGAAATTATTAATAAATTAAAAGTAACAATTGATTAAAATCGACACGCGCCGAATACTTAACCCTTCGCTCGTGAAGCTATGTTTGAATTAATCAAATCATGCTGTTGATCTTTATCTGTAAGTGTTTGAAATTAGAGCAGGATAGTATGATTGTTTTCGTTCGCCCACGGTCGAATGCCGATCTTGTTATTTTTTTTATATCTATTGTATAGATAGATATAACGGATTGTAATCATCTTATTGTGTGAGCTAAGATGTATCTGTGCGTTGTGTGTGGCAGGAAGAAAGTACTGCAAGTTCAGGTTACAAATTAAACTCCCTATTAAGACTTAATATGATTTAGTTGTATATGGGTAGGTAAGGTATGTTATAAAATAATAATGTATATTCAGATATATTCTTTAAAATATTATATCAATGATGCAAATCACAGTTTAAAAATAAAAATTAAAGATTAGTTTGAAAAACGGATCGATTGTAAATTTTATAGACTATACCAGGATTAATATCAATTCCGTTATTTCCTTCAAGTTATATTTGGAATTCGAGTTCGGAGGCTTGAATTACCCGCCCGTACTTTCTCCCTGCCGCGCCACTGCACAGATACGATAAAACAACATGTGTTTCTTCACCTAACGAATCTTCCACAGCATAATGAGTACGACAATGTAAAGTGGGGCCATATTTACATAATGTCAACTAAGTAGGTGTAAGAGTGTCACTGTTGAACACTCGAATATCATTAATCGAACTTAGGAATGCTATTGTCCCGCCTTTTCGTGGTGATTTTCTATTATCGAAACATTTAACTGAGACGTGACAAAACCAACAGAACTTTACTAATAAAAATAACTATTAATTTTGAAAACGTAGATCTTTAATTCAGCCTCAATTAACTTTTATTTTTAAATAAGTGCATTGATGAAGGAACTTTTCCTGATTTAATGAAATATGGTAAAATAATCCCACTTTTCAAAGCAGGCGACAAGTCTGATCGCAGTAATTTCAGACCAATATATATACTACCAGCGCTAAGTAAAGTATTTGAGCAAATTATTTACAATCAACTTCTTGCACACTTTTCGTTAAATAAATTACTTCACAAAAATCAGTTTGGTTTTAGCAGAGGTAAATGTACCACAGACGCTGTAATTGCACTTCTGAGACATATGTATATAATGCTGGGGAGAATAAATAAGACGCTCCCGGGTTTTTTTGCGATCTGTCAAAAACATTCGACTGCGTTAGTCATGAAACACTGTTTGGGAAACCAGAACATTATGGTGTGACGAAAAATTCACTAAATCTAATAAAATCATATCTTTCTGCTACAATTCATTAATTATAGTTAGTACACTTATAGATGTAAATAGTGAAAAAGTTGAGTTAGTAGAATCGACTAAGTTCCTTGGTATAACACGAGTTTCTTGATTGTAATGGGATCCTCATATTGATAACTTGTCAAGTAGACTGAGTTCTGCAGCTTTAGCGGTTAAGAAAATTAGACTCGTATTGAAACGGCAAGATTGGTATATTTTAGTTATTTTCATAGTGTAATGACGTATGGTTTATTGTTGTAGGGTTCTGAGGCTAAGGGCATTCAAGATATTTTTATTCTACAAAAGAGAGCTATTCGCGCTATAAATAATTTACGGCCTAGGAATCTCTAAGAGAAATATTTAAAGAAATAAATATTTTGACTATTGCCTCTCAATACATCTATGAAAATATTATCTACGCAAGAAAACATTACGATTCCTTCACAAAAAAGTAGTGTTCATAATCTTAACACAAGAAATAAAAATAAACTTGCTGTTCCAAGCTTCAGGCTTCAAAAAACCAGAGGATCATTTCTGAGTAAATGCATTGCTATGTTCAATTAAGTTATACAAAATGTAATTGACCTACCCATAAATAAATTTAAAATTCATGCAAAGAACATACTTATGAGTAAAGACTATTATAAAGTTGATGATTATTTTAAGGACCGCAATGCATGGAATTAATAGTTTTCGCTTTATTCTATAACGACTAATTATATGTACCAACCTACAGATTTTGAAAGTTTTATTTATTATTTTTATAGTACGCACTATTTTGGTAATGACATGATTTATGTAAATGTCATTACTTATGAAAAAGAGCTGGTAAGTTTCTTTCGCTTGTTCTTCTTGTCAGCTAAAAGACGTCCTGAACAAGTGTTAGGGGAAAAAAATTTTTGAACGATTCTTAAGTGCTTGAAGCAAGCTTACTAGAATAAAGACATTTTCATTTCATTCCATTATCGTAAATGTGAAAGTTCATTTCCAAAGAGGAAAAATCAGAAATAAAATTTTATTAAATACCTTTTCCTTAGTTGATAATTATTGAAATGTTGATTTGCTCTTTGACAAATTTAATTTTATACGATAAAATACTATCACCATCGTTCAAATATAAATATGAGAGTAAATAAATAAGAATTTTAAGGTATATACTGAAAGTAAAAAAAAAAGAAAAAGTAGAAAATACTTAAACAATCATCTCATTTCGTGTTTCAAATTTTTAACAATTAAATCAATGAATATAAAAAGGTTTACTTTATCGGCGGTGCAACGGTTATCCAGATACAAAATTAGTAAATGAATTATACTCAGAGTTATAATTTTTAGAAGCGAATGTCAAAGAGTAAAAAGATCGGATATGAATACAATGGACCGAGATCGACACCCCGCGGTGCGCGCGCGCATTCTCCGATGTGATGTTGGTTTTTATATCGATAAACGTATCGATAGTTCATTTAACCCGTGAGACGGCTCAAACGAGCTTTAGCACTTAAAGCGTCTAATTGGAAACTAATTTATGCATTTTGACAAGTCGAGTTTGATTGTGAATATATGTTAATTTAAATAATTCTCTATATCCAAACGTTAAGTGAGTAAAATCATATTGGTTACTGATAAACTAATAAAATAGTTAATGCGGTGGTTTTATTGAATTCAACAAAAACAATATTAAGTTTGGAATTATAAAAATGGTGTTTTATATCTTATCGACAATCATCACAACACTGAATTCATAAAATGAGATAAAAACATAAATAAAATCCTTATGTAAATTACATTTTGTAGATATACATCTGCTACATTAACATTTATTATTACAAAAATATATTGACTTTTAGAATAAAGTTATTCAAAATATTACTCTGATAAATAGTGTTCTAGTTTTATTCAATCTCTCAGTTTTGCGCTTATGCAATTTCAAAGATCAGAAATCTGGCTATCACCATCATTAGCCTACTGGTGTTGCCATACCGAGGCTTAAGCCTTCCCTAGAGATAGATTTGAATTGAGAGAACAAACTTTAACTCACTGTTGGACACGATTTCGATTGCTGAGTGTCAACGATTGCAAATGCAGTGGGGACATGCTTTCCAAAGCACGAAGTTACTCGAGATAGTAAATTGTAATTGTACCCATACTTCTTAAACTTCCACATAGCAAATAATCCCCTAAACACAGCAAGAAATCCTTAAAATAGTTATAAAATACATAATATTTCATACAAATGGCAAGATTTGTGTGAAGGCAAACAATAAAAGGCAAGCATATTGTCTCGGTAATTTAATCATTATTTCCCAGTTCGCGTTTTTGATTTATTAAATATTAAATCATGAATCAACTTAACCTTGACAAACTAAACGCTACTCCATTAATAATTGACTAATCAAAAATCTATTTATCTCCTTAGATTTTTAAATGTTAATATTTTTTTGTTAGAATTCGCAAATTCATTCATACTGAATGACATGACGTAAGACCAAGTTTTATTATGTTATAAAACAATTATATTTATTTATAACTCTAGTTTATAAGTTTATATATCATTTAATTAATTAACACAAGTACCTGGATAACCTTTTTTAAGTAGATCCCGAAACCTCTTGCATACTAATTTTCATGAAATAATTGGATCCGTTTTCGAGCTTCAGATATTTTATTGTAAATGAATATACAAAATGCACGATTATAGGTATTAAACAAAAATATATTCTAAAAGCGTGGCAAAATACTTTTAGTAAACGTTTGTATGTATATACATAGATTCCTTTGTCTTCTCATTATTGAAGTAACTTTCAAACTCAAATTATATCATATTATCTAATGATTGAACCAATTCACTTCTTCCATATTTAAGTAAGAAAGCTCTTGTGGTTTTTACACCTTAGTAATGTTGGTACACAAGTATACCTGTATACATAACACACATAGTTAGTACTTCGATATTTGAAAATATTTTTATGACGTCAAAGACAAAGTGCCATTTATATTTTTAATTATACACGCCATTTTGGTGCCAAATTGTACCGTCTATAAATTAAGCGTATAATTTACTTGTCATTTTTAAATGTCAAAGAGTTCTTGATTGGGTTTAAGAACATTAATTACTGTCTATATGCGACGGTCATAATTAAAAATTTAATGGCGCGGCTTTAAAAATAAGCTCTGACCCGTTTAAGTTAAATTTAAAATTGCCTACATTTATATTTTTCATACGCGACATTTTGTTAATTAAACATATTTTTATGTTGATGGCATCATATTTGTTTATTGTTATGTTTAATTATGAAAATCGTAACCCATCGTTGTTATTTTTCATAAAAGAGTTTAAATGTATCTGATTTATCTAAAACAAAGGCTTTATAATTTTTCATATATGTAACCTCATTTAAAATAGCAATACTGGCTCTCCAATCTGTAAGTTCACCTTTTCATTAGAAAAAAAAACACTCTCTGTCTCCGAATCTTGCCCAGCATATTTTTAATTTAAAGTCATCATAATCCGGGATTAGCCTTAATACAATATTAATGCATTACGATGTGACAACACAGTGGCCGGGCACCTCTGTTTCGAACCTTATTTATTGTATTAAACCTTTCTAGCTAAGCATGTGGACCACCGACTGAGAGGTTACTTCCACTTAAGTCTAAAAACATTATTATGCTATTGAATAGAAATATCATGTTTCCATAAACTACGCAATCCAACATTTTTGTGATTTCTATTTTAACATTATCATATTAAAGATAGTTTTTAGCTTACCGTACCCAAATGGTAAAAACGGGACCCCATTACTAAGAAACTGTTCGTCTGTCGTAACAAGGCCATATCTTATGAACTGTTATAATTAGACAGTTAAAGTTTTCACATATGATACATTACTGGTGCCGCTATAACATAAAAAAAAATACTAAAAACTGAAAAAAATATGTATATGCTTATGATAATGGTACAGAACAATTCGTGTGGAAGTAGGATTCGCACTTTTATAATAAGATTTTGACAATTATCCTCTACGTCACTATTAAACGTTAGCTATTATATTTTCTATCCATAAATTTCTTCAAAATATATGTTATAGTTATGAATTTCAAAGTTTGCCGATTCGCACTTCTCTGGTTTTTGTAATAAGATTTTGACAATTTCTCTACGTCACAATTAAACGTCAGCTCTTATATTTTCTATCTATAAATTTCGTCAATCACTTTTGAAAAATTTAGATAAAGTTTGTTAATTATATGTTTAAGATACTAAAATAATTTTCTGGCGTAAAATTGTTGGCAAAAATATTGTATTGAAGGAACGACGAACAAAAATAAGAGGTGAGTACTAAGTGGAACTAACCATTATTATGAATGATCTACAGCGCACACTCCTTATCGCACGATTGTTTTCGATAGAACGAATATTATTACGCACCTCTCGAACACACTACTGGCCTAATAATTAATGTACATATTTTTATAATGTCCATACAGAAGAGACACTTATAAAACTCGTCGAACAAAAAACAGTGACTCACTTGAAGTTTATTAAGTGTTGTTTTAGCAAGCAGGTTTTATCATATCAATATTTATTCATCATTAACACTGTCCATTACTTTTAAAGCTAAGTATTTTATAAATGGAATATATAAAATAAACAAAAGACTGTAACCGGTAATATTGTAATTTAGTTGTTTAACCTCCGGCACTATTGGTGCTATAACGATCCGTTTCGCTTGTACCATATGAATAGCGCTTTGGTACTGATTAACCGTAAAAAATGGCAGACTCCAACGTTACTGGTAAAGCACGAGCGCATCTGCTGTATTTGCATAGCCCCTGATTGGATGCAAGATTAATTCATATAATATTTTTTGTCTTCAACGTCATTTAGGGCCAATCAGCCAGTTTGAAAAAACGATCATTATCATGCTTTAGCCCTTAGGCGTTTTTTCAGACGCCAAACAAAGGGTTGCTTGTTTGTTATTAGGTTAGGGGCGATAATGTAATGCAATTACTTTTTTCTTAGAAAAAAAAATCTATAAAATTCATTATTCAAATCCGCCAGCAGCTGAACAAGCGGGGAATCGTGATTAGGTATTATACTACATCGACGTTTTTTTCCCGAATCCATTTTTATTAGCTAATACCGATATGATTCATGATAGGAATTTCTACAGTTTTAATCTTCCAATAGTTATGGAGCCTATTAATGCAAACACACTATGAAATCTTTCCTCGTTCTCATATTATAGATCAATTTATTATAATTGTTATTATTAATTTATTGCATTTTGGTATAAATATATTCAAGTGACACAAGATTCATTTACCTAATTTCAGATATATAGATACTAAATAACGATAATGTTTTAGTTTTAAAAAAGTTACTTATGCATAGTCTATATACTAACTAATAATTTATTCGTAATACAACAATAAAAAGTTTCTTGGACTTCATAAAGCACGCCGCTTAGAATCCGTACTAAATTAAGAGTGAAGTATTCTAAAGTAAGAGAAACGACAATTTTTTCTAGGTACTCCTATAAATTATAATAATAATTATAGCGTGAAAGTTGCTAGATATCATAGTTTCACGGTTATAGCAATAGACTTTCGCAAAATAAGGCCTTTTCATATTAAATACGTGAATTATAATATGTATTTGTCACACGCGTATGCTTTTGAGTTTCCCAAAGGTAAAATAATGTTTAGAAACGGTCCAGTACTTTCGGAGATTATTAAATGTAAACAAAAAACAAACCAATAAATAATTAAATCTCTCCTAATAAACATCTAGTCTACTCGTAAGACAACTTCCAATTGAGTTACCAACATGTTTTGCATTATAAGATATTTATATTTGAAATATTTTTATTGACGACAGTATACCAGCCTTTTTAGATTTTTCTTTTGCTTATCAAGACTATGTTTCATCATCATCATCAGCCCTTTTACGTCCCCACTGCAGGGGCTCAGGCCTTCCTTATGGATAGTTAAGGAGGATGGGCCATGACAGTCCACGCTGGCCCAATGCGGATTGGAGGGTATTAACGACTGTAAATATAGCCGGGACCAACGGCTAAACGTGCCTTCCGAAGCACAGAGTAGCTCGAGATAAATTTTTTTTTTTGGTCACCCATCCCGTGACCGACCCTTGCGAAAGTTGCTTAACGACAACGATCGCGGGCCGCGGCGCTTATCCACTACGCCATCGAGCTAGTCAGACTATATTTTGCAATGGTTTATTAAATATTTATGAATTTATGTATATATGGTCCTTTATCAGTTATGCTATTAATATTCGTAAAACATACAAGTTATCACATTATCTACAACAGTATAGCCCCATCGTAGGGTTATCATTAGGCGAAATAAGACTATTAACAGTCCTTTCTCTTAGTTGCGATGAAAGGGTTAAATCGGCCCTTTTGGCGCAACGGCTTTATTCTATTAGGGCCCGGTTACACGGGCGATGTGATAAATATGAATGTTGAATCGAGGATTATTCGCCTTACCCCGGGGTCAAAATATTTGAATATGCGTTGCAATTTGTGAAGGGTTAATTGCTAAATGTATGCTTCTGTGTGGTTTTGCTGAGCCAACTGGATGTCTGCTAGAAAAATTAACATTTCATACTTATATTTTTAATGCGAAATAAATGAAAGTGATTAAATATGGAATAATTTCTTGATATGAAAAAGCCAATTTCCTTTATAAATTATTCGTATAATTATTCTTTTGTGGAAAAAATTAATAAACATTGAAATAAGTCAAGTGAATCCACAAGGAAATCGCAGATTTGCTGTATTTATTGAAAAATTGGCAGATTTTCCATTATTAAATCAATACAAAAGCTAAAATTTTAGTACATATTTAATTATTTATGAATACTAACAAGATTAACATTGACTTATTACACAGATTACATATTTTATCAGAATCGAAACAACTGCAATCTTAATTACAGGTGTTACATAATACAATAGAAATAATAATAACAAAACATTTTATTATGGAGGCTCTACACTGGAAGCTGTCGACGAGTACGTTTACCTGGGACAAACAGTCCGATTAGGTAAGTCCAACTTCCAGAAAGAGGTAAATCGACGGATCCAACTCGGCTGGGCAGCGTTCGGGAAGCTACGCAGTGTATTCTCGGAACATCTACCGCAGTGTCTCAAGACGAAAGTCTTTAATTCGTGCGTGTTGCCAGTGATGACATACGGTACTGAGACGTGGCCGCTTACGATGGGCCTCATAAGGAAGCTCAAAGTCGCCCAGAGGGCAATGGAAAGGGCTATGCTCGGGATTTCTTTGCGAGATCGAATCAGAAACGATGAGATCCGCAGAAGAACGAAAGTCACCGACATAGCCCAAAGAATTGCGAACCTCAAGTGGCAGTGGGCAGGGCACATCGCTCGCAGGACTGACGGCCGTTGGGGCGGTAAGGTCCTGGAGTGGCGACCGCGTACCGGGAGACGCAGTGTTGGTAGGCCCCCCACAAGGTGGACCGACGATCTGGTAAAGGTCGCGGGAAGCCGCTGGATGCGGGAGGCGCAGGACCGATCGCTTTGGAAATCTTTGGGGGAGGCCTATGCCCAGCAGTGGGCGTCTCTCGGTTGAAGTGATGATGATGATGATGATTTTATTATAAAGCAAATAAATCTCAATAGCAGAAGTAAGTATTCTGTAAATAAAAACAAATCCAAATAATGTCATCTAAGCACTTTTAATTAACCTTTGCCTACAAAATTTTATACCACTCTGCTTATTCTATCAACAAGTATTAAAAGAATTCTTTTGGTTCATTTTAATAGCAGTCCATTTTAATACCATGATTGTAAATGTAGATTTGTTGGGTACACCTTCAAATATCCGCTACTAGCACAATGGTTCATCATAAACGAAGTCATTAGATTACTCATTACAGAAGAGAATATGCTACTAAAAATGAAAGTTTAAAAAAACACGACCAACTCCAAACATACCATATAAGCGCACTTGAAAAATCTGCATAATTATTCAGAGATTCGCCGGTGGCTAATTACAAAGAGCTGAATGGGGCTTTGACGAATGAACGGGGAATACAAAAAAAAAAAATAACAATTATTAACGACACAGTGGCCACGAGAGGCCCGGTGCGCACACATCTGCCCGCGCTCTATGGATTAGAGTGATAATTATTCTGCAGTAATTATTGGATTTTGTCATAATAGTAGCGGCCATTGTGTTTTGTCATCTGTTGAGTTTTGGCGCGATCGTGTTTTGTTTATGACCTCGTCGCGTCGATGGCGTGATTCGTTCTTTTTTAAAATATTTGTTTCCTCTAACATTTTATGGCATTAAAGAGATGATATAAGTTTTGATGAAATTGAACGATTAATGATGAATTTTATAATGCAGTGATGCATACAGCCAATCAAAACCACAACAACATAGATAATAATCTGATTGAAATCTTTAACTTATTTTAAAGTACTGTTTGCACATATTACATCTAAGTACATGTGTTTTACAATTTCTTTTTCTTTACGAATATATTGTTTTTATCTCAAAATTTCCACAATTACAATTACAATTACATTATAATTATTATTTTTTGCTCAATTTTTCATTCACGATGCTATACTAAAGTAAAAATCTAAAGTTATAATTTAAGATTTCAGTTTTAGCATTCAATCAAGAAAACAAATTTAATTATAATTTGGTACGTAGATCATGATAATACTTTATTTCAATGATACTATAATTTTATCTTTAGATAGGGTGGTGTACCTTTTACCTTGAAAGCTTAATTACCATGAAAAAGTTATATTTTAAGGAGAATTTGGAAAAAAGACCACCAAAATCTTTTTTTTAATAATAAGTTTCCGGAGCTTGATAATACATGTAATCTTCAGGAGCGCTCGTTTATTCCCAGCGTTAAGTTAAAACATTCAATTTGAATGAAGTAACAAACGTCAGGCTATCTCGGCCTCTTCATGTTCGCGTAAACCGACTTTACTGTACGATATTGTGAGCACCCCAGCCTGCCGAGCATATGGCACGCCACGTGCCTAAAGGGTTGTTTTGTTCCTTTGCTCTGTGTACAAAAAAAAAGAAATAGAATCAAAATGACGGTATCGTTTTCAATGCACTGTAATTACTGTGATTCGACTAATTGTCGAGTCGAGTGGCTCAATGACTTTTGTTTTCGAGCGCAATCTCGCTTTGACCGTGTTTTCGCATGCCATATTGAAATTGAAGTGTTCGGTTCTTTTGTTACAATTCGCTTTGCGATTGGCATAAAACTTTTTGGAGTGTTCCCGACTTTATGTGCACCCAGTTCCGCGAGCGCTTTCGACGTGTTCGAATTTTGAATTTTCAAAATGTATGTTAATCTCTTCGGAAGTAACTATATTCGTACCGGTAAGCGGATTCGTTTTTATACGGAACTAGCAGACCGTGCATTTTCATTTTGCTAATGATTTCTTTTTTTTACAAAAAAAAGGTTTTCATTAAACAGTATGTAACTACTGACATAATAAATGTCTAAATATGATGCATGGACGTACTTTATGAATGTAACATTGTGTAATTAAGTTTTGCAAATGGCTGTAGGGTTGATTATCGCAGCAGGGTGTAGGGGTTAAGTGTTTTTAGCATTCATATCGTCGTTTAATTACACATTCATATGCAAATGAGTAGACGAAAGCCGTAAAGATTGGTACCGGCGTCAATCGAAGTGGCGATGTCATTATAACATAAGCTCCAATGTATTTTAAACATTATGCCCGCTGTTTAAGAGTTAATAAAGGGTTTGTAGTTACACTTTGTAATGTATTAATGTGTGTTGGGTGCTGTACAAACATTTTACCGGCAAATATGCATTCATACATGCTTCTGTACAAGTCCACACTATAATTAGCACTGCTTTTGAATGGGAATTCTTTGTAAAGAACTAGAAAGGTCGTAATCGATTTATTGATTTAAATATTGTTCAATTTTAATTTCAGGAATATGAATTAAAAGTAAAATATATAAAAGTAAATGAACCTTTTTTGTTCCGACAGCAAGAATGATTATAAAAAAGAAAAAAAAAGAAAAACATCAACGTTGAACGCGTGTAATGAAATTTAATACGCTCTAATTTCCGCCAAGTAAATACCGAACGGACATAATTGTTTCGAGTTCGATTACATATTATTAAAAAACGAATTTTATGCACCGTCGACGATCACTAAAACGTGCTCGTTCGACTAAGTCATGAGGAGGCTAACATCGAATGGTGTGCATCGAACAATAAAATAAATCTCGTTTTAAGAGGCATACCCGATATTCACTCTAAACAAGCCCCGAGCATAACGAAGGCCCTTAATTAAAAAACAAAATCAATTTTTATTAATTGGAAGTGTTAAAAACGGGCGGAAGAGGCGTTCGGATCTGGTATCTCGATCGTATCTCTTCTTTAATCTGACAGTGAATGTGTTATTTTTACTCTCGACACTGGGATTTCGAATAAATTTTATCGCTCGGGACTAATTTGGTTACAAATTTATTTGGTTGTGGGATCGTTAACAAGGGGGAACATCCACATGGTTATCTGGACTGTACTTTTTAGTACCACGCCGTGGTCGTTATAACAATATATCGACACTAAGGTGCTTTGATAAAATGAAGACGACACTTCACTTAGGATTAAATTATATTGTTTTTTTTAACACCTCAACGCATATGTTGACCACAAATATAAAAACTTTTTATTTGTTTCTTAAGTTCATAACTATAAGCCTTTAAAATATGCAAAGCGAGCATTTGGTATTCACACGATGTGATATTGTAAAAGCTCTTAATAACTGCTACGGATTGACGGAATTTATTGAATGTCATAACATCGGGACTGTAAAAACAACTGGTTTTTTTTTTATATCAAAAGTGAATATTTGTCTTACTGAAGTTTCGTAATCATCAAAAATTAAGCTTTTATCTGAAATGTATTTAATGAAGTGAGATTTTGACATTTCATATGCATAAATGTACATGGTTTTAGTGAAAGCCATCGTATAATATTACAATATTAATACAGTATCTATTCATATGTTTTAATGCACTTACCAACGGTTTTTATCACCATCATCATCATCATCAGCCCTGTTAAGTCCCCACTACCGAGACTTATGGATGGTTAAGGAGAATGGGTCATAACTGTCCATGCTGGCTGAATGAGGATTGGAGGGTTTTAACAACTACAATTGTAACCGAGACGAACGACTTAACGTGCCTTCCGAAGCAGTAGGTTAAGATATTTTTTTTGGTTACCCATCCCGTTTTATGGTATTTTATTGATATAACAAAAGGTTTCGGTCCAGATGAGCTTGGTTAAAGGTCTCGCCATCGCACCCGAAAAAAACATTGAAATATGCTTAAACCAGTAATGGAATTTTGGACAGTTACACAACAACTCCATTGTGATGTTGTACTGGTATAAGTACCAGTCACTCTTGCGCAAATAATCTCCTTAATTCATCTTTTTTTTAAATTACCTATATAAGTATAACTGCTAAAATAAAAATAAAAGAAACAAGTTGTGTAATGGCTAGAATAAACAAAATTCTCATTGTAATAGAGGGACCTCTTAGATTACAAATGTTCTACAGAACCGTATTGCAGTGATCTTCTAGAAGGACGATTCAGATCAGATATCCCTATACGTATACAACAAATTTTAAATGTAATAATATGTGTGAGACTAAACGATGGACCCTAGAGTTGAAATTGTAGACAGTAAACGAAAATATTTTTTTTTTTTCTGGTAGTGTTTAATATAATTACACTTTGATGCTTATTATATTAATAAAATTGCTTAAATTAATTATGAAAATCAAAGTCGTTGTCGAATAACTGCAAACAGCGCGTGACGTCACGGCCCTCTTACTCTTAGGAAATAAACTTTATGCGTACATAGAACGACATAAGTTTTAGAGGGCCGTGACATCATAACGACACCATGACTGAAGTTGGCGGTTTCTCGGGAAATTTTGAAAATTAAATTTAGATTTAGATTTCGTTTTATATTGTATGAATGATACTTTTTTAAATATTTTTTAGATATAATTAATGTATATCAACAAAATAAAATATTAAAGAAGTTGTCTACACACATTTTATACAATAAAAATCTTTGAGTTGACACTTTCCTTTATAGAGTATCACAAAAATATAAAATTACATAACAAACATCTTTGTATAACAATGTCTATAATGTCTAACAGGTGCCTATTTATGAATCGACAAAATTCTGCTCAACTGACAATGACACGGTATATGGAAATGTGAACAAGCACATTACGATTTAAATTGCAAAGATATTTTGGTGATCCGTTTCGAAATATATGAAATATAGACTTTTTTTAATAGTTCTAAACCTAACCTTCAAGAGTCTTCATGATGGATCTGAAAATTGATATATCTATTTGGTTTATATGCATTTTTTTAAATTAAATTAGCAGTTTAATAAAACAAACTAATTTGATAGTTGGATAGTTTTTATTCAAATAATTTAAAACAGTAAAAATATATTACGCATCGGCTAGTCTTCTATGATATCTATACTTATATTATAAAGAAGGAAGGTTTTGAATTTTATTTTGTTTGCAAAGAATATGCTCTAAAACAACTGGACCGATTTAAAAATTCTTCCACCTACGGGAAGATACATCATATGCAGTGAAATTTTATAGACTAAATTTTATCTCGAAAAATAGCAACTTAAGAGATGAAAATGGGAGTGGAAGTTTGTAAACGAAATTAAAACGTTATCATAGTAATCATTATTTACTATTAAATTTATCATTGTAGTTACATTCGTGTCATGAATCGATAAATGAAATATATACATAGCAATAAAACAAACTCGCTTCCCGCTGTATGTATGCTTAAATCTTTTAATTTACAGAATGAATTCTAATGCCCTTTTTTTTCAATGAACATAAGATTCAAGGGAAAGCTTTATATGTATAATACAAGACGAAATTGCTAGCGGAAAACTAGTCGATATTATTATTCATTGTTACTTGAAACCAAATAACAAAAACTGTTAGTTCTTTAAAAATCATCACAATACAATTGAATTTCGTTACCTCTAAAAAATGACGTTGTATTACGCGGAACCACCAAATCGCAGCAAATAATCACACAAGACAGAATATTTATATCAATTCAAACCGGTCCAAAAACAAGAACGGTCAAAAACTATTGTAAGGGGAACAATAGTGTCGACGCGTCATAAAATGAAACAATGCAAAGATAGCTCATAAAGTAGGCGACAATTAACTGGAAGAGACAAAACAATAAACCTTAATCTAGATTTCAAGTAGTACGACATTATCCACCTGTTCCTTTTATCATGTATTCTCTTTGCTTTATGCGCATGTCTTAAAATACTGTTAAAACTAATTTATTCTTATCAAAACTCATCCGTAAAATGTCATTTGCTCATTCAGCTTCTTTTCTGTTAAATAGAACTTTTAATTTAAATAAATGGTTAGCCTAGTGGTTAGCGAATTCAATCCGCAATGTTGGGATTTTTTTTTTCAATTTAATGGCAATGGTTAAGTAAACTTGATATTTGAGAGGAAATCAGTCGCAATATATTTATTGAATATCCAAAGGGTCTCAAGTATCTACCGTCAATATTACATTTCATTAATTAAAAAAAAATTAAAGCTTGGACTGTTTCATGATATCGATCGATGTTTCATGGAATTGATCGAAGGAACATTTGAGCTATTAGTAATATTAAGGAAACGGGCTTCAAACAAACCGAAGTAGAAGAAAGTAACTCTGCCAGATGCAGGTTTATGTAAGCGATATCGCTTCCAGTTTCCCGATGTCGAGTCGTTCAGAATAAACAGATCACGCTGTATCAGAGTGTGGGCCGTTGGTGAACACGGCGCAGGCGCGGATTGTAACTCTTGCCTCTCGCGCCACTTCGGTACAGGGGCGGATCCAGTAGATTTTAATTCATGTCAAATATTTACTGTCACTGTTTCTTTTAATAATACAAGAAAATCGTCATCATTGTATCCGGTATTCGATTTCGGCCTGGGCAATTTCTAGTTTGTCTTAGATCTGTGTGGTCACGATAGGTACCTCCTTTCTTATTGATTTTTATAACCAAAGGTCTTTAACTACTTAGAATCAGATGTTATCTAATATTATTTTACTTTACTATAATAAATTTTGCAAAATTGATACTATATTGTTTATTAATACAATACTTTTGTATCTTTTGAGAACAGCAATTACTATTCAAATTCGTCTCTGTAATACGTGAAGTGCAAAATACTGTCGGCGCACGACGCATGATGTACTGCGCGGGAGCAACGTAGGCTGCACTACACTTCAGATCAGATCATCTACAGAATGTGTGGTAACTGGAGCTTTTAAATATATAATATGCTGTTTTACTGCTACTTTTCCGTGTGAATAAAGCCAATGTGACCCGCGTATGATATAGCTTCCCGTGAGTGAGAGATTTTTAATGATTGGCTCAGTATTTTCGAAATTCACCTCCTATAAATAAACGAATAAAGTTAGAAACGTTAATTATTTTTTACATTAGTATATATAAAAACAATATCGAATATTTTTACTGTATAAAAACCGTGTTAGTGAAGATAATTCGCATGTTTGTAGACTTTAAAAACACTTTGTGATTATAATATTTAATTAACGATATAATAATACCACGAAATACATAAGACACGCAGATAAAATGCATAAGTCTCAAATTGGAGTTCTATTGATTTATAAAGTTGAAAAATTGAATCCTTGTATAAATGAGAATTATTTCAACCAAAATTTATTTACAAAAAACCGTAATTAATTATAAGCATCTACAAATCCCGTGTTAATTATTCTTCTTACATAAAACTTTCTTCTTACTTTGGTGTTCATTATTATATAGTAGCTATTTATATTTTTACATTATAAAACTATTCAATTCATGATTGAATTGCTAAGTACCTACATATAACGATACCCTTATAAAGATATACTGATATGACGAAATAATTATAAATAATCTATTTAACATATAGGTAGTTCGATCTAACTTTAAATTCACTAATTTGTCTAACACCTGTTCATAAAGATATAAATCAAAGGTAAGCGGAGGTGTTTACCGCACGTTAAAATTAACAAGCGTTAAGAATCAACGTTCAATCAGTCAGGCGAGAGAGAGTGACGTCACGATATCTATGGGTCACTTGACCTCAGGTCTACCTCACACGAAGATCGAAATCTTATTGGTATGTGGGAATCGAATGATACTACGGTGTTTTTTGTTTAATTAAGACATTATGTAATTACGAATCTTTGATACTCGAATTGTGATTAAGAGTTTTAATTACGATAAATAATATATGAATCACAAACTAATGACAGAAAAGAAATAAGATGTTATTTATAACGGGAACTTATTATGTTATTGTATGAATCACCTTCGTCATTTTCACAGGACGACGTACATTTTATTTAAATGCCATTAAGATCTTGTGGTAATTTAAATTATTATCCAAATTTGAAAAGACTATTTCAGAATCGTATGTGGTAAGATATGGGTTAGAGTAATTAATGGGCATTCGATTTCCGATATATATTCTTTACGCGTATTTAAAAACAATATACTTATTATTGTGTACTACAGATTTTATATCTTTAACTATATATCTATTATATTAATTCGATAAAGACAGCTCACATATTGACCAAAACCTCAATAACAAACATGTAAGAATTTAAAAACATCCATGTAAAATCAGGCCGTTGCATTGACCAAACACGGCAAAAACATTCAGATATTATAATGAGATATAATCAAGATGGAAATCCGTGTATATTTAGTCACGTGTATACGTCCATTTTGACCCGGGGTCAGCCTCTCGCCCGATCATAATTACCGGTGAAATAACCCGATTGTGATCACACGCACACAATAATGCGTCTGTGTGGGTAACAGTGGCTCTCAAAGTTTGACGTTGTTGAAAATTAACATACAAGACATTACATACAATAATTCACAATGCACCTTTCTTTATAAGAATATTACTTTTCTTTTTTTACAAATATGACACAATATACCCCAAACTAAATTTCTTGTGTTATAAAAATCTGAGAAAAAATCAGTCAAGTATGTTACTAACAGGAAAATTCTAATTCCTGAAAAAACTTGAAAGAGATGGCGACACTTTGAAAAAAAAAAAATACCACCGTAATTTATGATCCATTATTCGATTGATTACAAAAAAATTAAATGAGCTCGATGGCGTAGTGGTCAGATCATTTAGTCTGTGATGATTGAGTCTTTCAAATATAAGATTATATATTAAAATATAAGGTAAATCAACTCTTTTAAGTGCTGGTCCTAGGATGGGTGATCCAAAACCGCTACCTCGATTGGATCTTTGTTTCAGAAGGCACTTTAAACCAATAGTTCTGGCTGCATCTGCAGTCTTTATCTGCCTATTTTCATGGGGCTCGCGTGATGGTCCATGAGCAGTTTTCCCCATTTGATTATATTCCATCGGTAGGATACATCCGGACACATTAATAGGCTAATGACGATTAAAAGAATTATTTTTTAATTTCATTTGGGTTTAATAAAATAAAGGTATTTAAGCTAATTATTTATTAAGTATAATGATGTAAAGGTTTGAGTACCATTACGAACTATGCACGCCAAAGCACAACCATTAAGCTAGTAAGGCACCCCAACGTCTCTCGTGCCGACCACCATTTTGTCTAAGCGACTGTTAAATAGCCGACTCGAGCCGTCGATACATCAATCAAGCAAACAAACACGAATCATTTGAGACTCGTAGATTTTTTCTTAAAGTAACGTTTAGGTATGTTACTATTTGTCACTTGGTATTGGTAAAGATGTTGATTTTAACGTAGAGAAAAAAAATACTGTTATAATTAGATTTGCTCTTCCGAATGACTGTCGATTGTTTTATTACGAGTACCATAAATAAATATATCCTCCTCATTATAACGTAACTCTAAACTCGAAAACACAACTTTATATAATAAATTATAAATTGATATTATATCATAATAAATGGAGGAATATAATTATTTTCAAATCATAATAGAAAATTGGTTGATTTTAGCAACCAAAAATTCAAATTAGCGTAGTCTACGTTGTGCCTTATTTTACTATCGAAAAAAGTGTATTTTATTGTGAGTTTTATTAAAAATGAAAGCGATCATTACATGTTATTCCTAATTATGGATGGACAACGGTAACAAACTGCTTTTTCACTTCAATTAGAGCTTTTGAAGAGTCGGTACAAAAACGGACATAAGCTCGAAATAAAATTAAACGGATCGTTTAGCATTTATTTTTAAGCTATTGTTGTTAAGACCATTGTACTGTAAAGTGAATCTTTGTAAACTTTCTATTATGTGTTATTAAACACTACAATGACATAGAAATCGTATGCCGATCATGTCAGAGATAAAATATTGTAACGCCCATTTTTGCTAACACATTATATGACGGTTTGTTCTTGTTTCAAGATAAGTAGATGTCAAGTGTTATTTAAAGAAGAAATGTGGAGCCGATGAATACTATTATAATAATGAACTCCTAACTTTATGTAGCTAACGATATTTCGGGCTGCTCAAAGCCTTCGGCGCAAATTTTTTTTTTAATAAAGTGCAAATTTCTTATAGTCGGTTTCATGCGGCGGCATATTTTTTCACGGACGTGTTCTAGAAGTGAAAATACAGGTTTTTGTTATATTTTCGAAATAAACAAAATTTATTTTACTAATTTTGGAAATTTTGAAAAAAAAGTTGAATACTTGAAAAAATAGATAAAATATGTTACAATCACTACATAGTATAAAACAAAGTCGCTTTCTCTGTCCCTATATTCCTTTGTATGCTTTAATCTTTAAAACTTCGCAACGGATTTTGATGCGGTTTCTTTTCATAGATAGGGTGGGCGAAGCCGCTGGCGGAAACCTAGCAATTTTATAAAATACTAATGGCATTAAATTAGTTACAAAAATGTTATAACTTTCATTATAACAAATAGTGATATAAACGTACAAATAACAAAGAGCTACTAAGATTGCCCAGACACTCATACATTTTTTGCTACCATAGCACGACGAGACGTCACTTCGTGGCTTTAATTTGTAGGGAGCGTTTTCGGCTGATTAGCAAAAGTTCCACATACATATCACCATATTAATTGCAGACATGCTGTTACTTCTACATTACATCTCAGACATTAATTAACGATTTATTTATAACTAGCCTAAGACTAAACCAAATTAATGATTCACTTTGTCCATCGGTAAAAAGTTTTCTACTTTTAGTGTTTATTGCTTTCAGATAGACAGGGGTTGTGGAATTATATTATATTTTTTATATTTGTATCTGTGTCGTTAAGTTACATTCGTCATTTAAAAGATTATAATCTTATAATTCAATAGCGCAAGGGGAGCTCGGTGGTGCAATGGTTAACGCATTCAGACTGTGTAGCAGAAGATAAGTAACTTTCGCAAGGGTTGGTCATGGGATGGGTGACCAAAAATTTTAGATCTTGAACTCCTTGCTTCGTTTTACTTTAAACTGTTGTAGCCGCCGGCATCTGCAGTTGTTTACATTCACCAATCCGCGCTGGATCCTGTAGGTAACTCATGGTCCGATTCGTTTCTATATTACCTAATATTATTCATATAGGGAAGACTTCTACCCCAACAGAATACATTAATAATCGATTGAGTTAGTTTATATCCAAATAGCCATAAAAACATAATTCACAACCTCTGCATTTCTATTTACGAGCAAGATTAATTACTTATATTTGATAAATATTTTTTATTTAAAAATGCTTAAAAATCTCCAGGTACTCCAAAATGGGGCTCGACCCCACGACCTTTAATTAAGACCTAAGTTCTGACGAATTTTGCAGCACTTGTTACTTTTTCACTACTACAGAGCGTGTTTTCATTAATGTTAAGGGAATCCAACCATACAGCCGAAAGAAATATTTCTACAAATATTTTAAACTTTCGATTAAGATGAAAATTTATACTTATTATTTTATTTGATCAATTTTTCATTCACAATGCTATAATTAAAATTAACGATTAACTTAATCTTGTAAGTTATTGATTCGTCAAATAAATATATTTTGTGCTATGTGTACTTCGATTCCACTTATAAAAACATTATTCATGTAAACATGATGTTTAAATACAAGTAATTTAGACTATGCCCGCCGTATTTGATACTTGAATTGACGGAATCAGACGTCAATCAGTTTAATTGATCATTCAGCGTGCTCGATGCTAAACGGGAAATATTTAAAAGTCAGACATTTAATCAATTCACTGGGATCTCAGGCAACACTCAATCATATTAGCGATTAAATAAGCTCAGAAGTTGTAACTCTTTGAGTGCTTAATTAATATATTTTTTTAAATATGTGTAATTCCAAAAAATCATTAAAATAATAATAATAATAATAATAATAATAATAATAATAATAATAATAATAATAATAATAATAATAATAATAATAATAATAATAATAATAATAATAATAATAATAATAATAATAATAATAATAATAATAATAATAATAATAATAATAATAATATAATATGGCGTAGGGATGTGACGACCCCATCGCCCACTGATGCGGCGAGTTTAGTGAGAGGATTTGCCGTATCAGTGCAATTAGTCCGCACCTAAAATGTTACTCATAGGCGAGAAGTGTTGGTCCGTGCTTCTTTTCCATCTGCCGTCATTGTGGGTGCAATCTATCTTAACGGACCCATCAGGGAATTGGGCGACCCCTGATGTATCAAGCCTATTGTACTATGATGAGTGGAGTAAATAGAGCGCGTATAGGGCCGCTGCCTGGGGGTCGCCAGGGCTCGCCCGGAGCTGGCGCCGGGCCGAGCAGAATGCGAGCCAGCCAACCCCGAGGGCCGGTACGACCATCTCGCCGGCCCACTCCACCATCACCACCAGCTGGCTTGGGTCCGGCAGGGTCTTCACAGACCCAGCAATCGGTCCCCGCCGCTGGTGGAGTACGCCGCATGAGGTGGACTACTCCACAAAACGAAAACATCATGCGCGCGTACTACAGGGCGACAGAGACAGGTGTCGGCGGGACGGGTTATCGGGCAAGATTGCTTGCTGCGTTTCATACCCTGGAGCCTTCGCTGTCCGTTACGGCGCAAAATTTGGCAGATCGAGTTCGCTTTATTCTTCGGAGAGAAATCTTTACTCCAGCAGAACTCGGTCAACTACGACTCGAGGTTGTGTCGTCTATGAGTCCCGGTAGCAGAAGGCGGAGCAGAAGGCGGAGTAGCATTGCGCGCAGCACCATATGCGACCCCAATGCTACAGTGGCCAGTCCTGCTCCTGATGAAACGGGAAGGGTAGACGACGCAACCGCCCAGAATTTAGAGCAGATCAGGGGATTACTTGAAGAGGCGATTCTCGAATTTCGCGAGCTCCCACTTGAGGAGAGGCCGAAAATCCCGAGGATACCCCTAAGTCGTAAAAATCGGGATGTCGTTGAGGCAGTAAGCCAAATGCTTCTTCCATACTTGGAAGAAAGCGGCAGTCTCAGCGATACCAACTCGATCCTATTTGGCGCCGCATTGGCGGTCTGTCGATTCATCGGCGCCAAAGTGCCCACTGGGAGAGCTGAACGGCATACCAATGCCCGGCACAGCGAGACTCCGGCGTGGCGTAAGAGGATTGAGAAACGTATTGCTGAGACCAGAGTCCTCATCGGCAAACTGATTAGTTTCAGGTCAGGCAATACGAGGCCGAGGGTGATGCATTTTGTACATATGGCAATGGCGGGGATCGATTTCAGTCTTGCAGACCCCACCTTAATGCGAAAAGTGTCGGAGCGCATCGATGACCTGAAACAGAAAATTGCGGCTTGGGGAAGTCGGATACGGCGGTACTCCGAGAGAGCGGCAAGGTTTCGCCAGAATCGTCTCTTTGGGAGTGACCAAAAGAAGTTTTATCGTACATGGGAGACACGAGCTGGCCCCTCCACTGTCCAAGGACCGAATGTCACAGATGTCATTGCCTTTTGGCGGAACATCTGGTCCCGGCCTGTGGAGCACATAGAGGGCGAATGGATGGCGCCTATAGAGGAAGCGTGTGCATCGATAGATGCGATGAACCCCATCACCATAGAGTCGGATGACGTGTTGGCTGCGGTCCGTAAAGCTCCGAACTGGAAAACTCCAGGGATTGACGGACTGCACCACTACTGGTTGAAGAGTTTCCGCTCGTGCCACGCATTCCTGGCCCGCCAATTCCAAGACGCCCTAGAACAGCGATGTCTCCCAAACTTCTTAACAACTGGGGTCACTCACCTAGCTCCAAAGTCCACCAATACCGCGGATCCGTCACAATACCGCCCCATAACGTGCTTGTGTACCACCTACAAAGCACTGACATTCATTCTGAAGGCTAAAATTGATGCTCACGTTGAGCACAATCATATCATGGTGGACACTCAGAATGGATGCAGGGGCGGGAGCCGCGGTTCAAAGGAGCTTCTCCTGATCGATGCGGTCGTGGCCCAACAGGTCAAACGCAACCGACGCAACTTCTCTGCAGCCTGGATAGACTACAAAAAAGCGTTTGACTCGGTTCCCCATACGTGGTTGAAGAGGGTCCTCGAGCTGTACAAGATCGATTGTACAGTTCGAAACTTCCTCGAGACCTGTATGGGGCAGTGGAGTACGCAGCTTAGTCTGTTCGGGGTGCAGCTGTCGGATGCGGAAGACCGAATAAAGATTGAGAGGGGTATATTCCAGGGCGATTGTCTGAGTCCACTTTGGTTTTGCCTGTCCCTAAATCCGCTTAGCACTTTGCTGGATAAACCAGGGACAGGTTTTCAGTTGAAGAGAGGATTGTTCAAAATATCACACCTCTTCTACATGGATGATCTCAAGTTGCTTGCCCCAAATGCTCAGAGGCTGGCGGAGCTGCTGAAAATCACAAAGGATTTCAGTAGCTCCATCAGCATGGAGTTTGGGCTGGACAAGTGTGCGGTTATCCATGTGGATAGAGGTCGGATAAGTGATTCCAACCAAGTGGACCTACCGGATGGATCCACCATCCGTACCCTCTCCGAAACTGATACATACCGGTATCTGGGTATGTCACAGAATCTGGGTGTGCATATGGCGGACGTGAAACAATCCGTTAAGGAGGCCTTTTTGGGACGCCTGACTAAGGTGCTTGAAAGCTACCTATCAGGCGTCAACAAAGTCAGGGCCATCAACGGTTGGGTCATGCCAGTCCTAATGTACACCTTTGGCATACTCAGATGGACTCAGACCGAATTGGACGCCCTGGATCGGAAAGTCCGCACAACTTTGACACTCCATAGGATGCACCACCCGAGATCGTCAGTGATGAGGCTGTATATCCCGAGGAAGAGCGGCGGTCGTGGGCTGCTCAGTGCGAAAACCCTGCACAACCGCGAGATACACAGTCTCCGTAACTACTTCCTGGCGAAATCGGAATCCAGTGAGTTGCATAGAGATGTCAAAGCATGTGATGTAGGACTAACCCCTCTCTCTTTGGCCACCGAGCAATGGCGAGAACCGGCAGTACTTAGCACCACTGACCGAGAGGCCATTTGGAGGGAGAAGGAGTTGCACGGTAGGTTCTACAAGGCGCTACACGAGCGTCATGTGGATCCGAGAACCTCCGTGCATTGGCTGCGCTTCGGGGACCTCTTTGGGGAAACCGAAGGTTTTGTCTGTGCAATACAGGACCAGGTCATTATGACCCGAAACTACCGGAAGTATATCCTGAAGGATGGGACAGAGGATGTTTGTAGAGCCTGTCACCAGCCCGGTGAGTCACTCAGGCATATTACTTCCGGTTGTCCTGTACTGGCTAATACCGAGTATTTGCACAGACATGACCAAGCAGCCAAAATACTCCATCTCGAGCTAGCCTTCAAATACGGCCTCATAGGCGAAAAGGTGCCGTACTATAAGTATGTGCCGGAGCCAGTTCTTGAAAATGACCGCGCTCGATTATACTGGGACCGGTCCGTCATTACGGACAGGACTGTTCCTGCGAACAAGCCTGATATCGTACTGATGGACCGGGCGGAATCTCGGGTGTTCTTAGTGGATGTCACCGTCCCATTCGATGAAAACCTCGTGAAAGCCGAATCAGATAAAAAACTTAAATATCTGAACCTGGCGCACGAGGTTACCGATATGTGGCGAGTGTCATCCACTGAGATCATCCCAGTCGTAGTGTCAACGAATGGCCTAGTCCCGACTTCTCTTCACGACCATCTGAAGAGGTTGGGACTCCGTGACGGACCAATGATTGCGAGGCTCCAGCGGGCGATCTTGCTCGATAACGCAAGGATCGTCCGCCGTTTTCTCTCTTTGTCGCCCTGACCCCCGGCCGTCTGGCCTCCTCTGCCGGGGGGAATCCTCCCCCCCCTCGAATCGTCGAGGGGTCGGGAAGAGTAAATTATAAATATATTTAAATAATAATAATAAATGAAAACCTCGTGAAAGCCGAATCAGATAAAAAACTTAAATATCTGAACCTGGCGCACGAGGTTACCGATATGTGGCGAGTGTCATCCACTGAGATCATCCCAGTCGTAGTGTCAACGAATGGCCTAGTCCCGACTTCTCTTCACGACCATCTGAAGAGGTTGGGACTCCGTGACGGACCAATGATTGCGAGGCTCCAGCGGGCGATCTTGCTCGATAACGCAAGGATCGTCCGCCGTTTTCTCTCTTTGTCGCCCTGACCCCCGGCCGTCTGGCCTCCTCTGCCGGGGGGAATCCTCCCCCCCCTCGAATCGTCGAGGGGTCGGGAAGAGTAAATTATAAATATATTTAAATAATAATAATATAGGGAAGACTTCTACCCCAACAGAAGACATTAATAATCGATTGAGTTAGTTTATATCCAAATAGCTATAAAAACATAATTCACAACCTCTGCATTTCTATTTACGAGCAAGATTAATTACTTATATTTGATAAATATTTTTTTATTTAAAAATGCTTAAAAATCTCCAGGTACTCCAAAATGAGGCTCGACCCCACGACCGATGGCGTAGGGATGTGACGACCCCATCGCCCACTGATGCGGCGAGTTTAGTGAGAGGATTTGCCGTATCAGTGCAATTAGTCCGCACCTAAAATGTTACTCATAGGCGAGAAGTGTTGGTCCGTGCTTCTTTTCCATCTGCCGTCATTGTGGGTGCAATCTATCTTAACGGACCCATCAGGGAATTGGGCGACCCCTGATGTATCAAGCCTATTGTACTATGATGAGTGGAGTAAATAGAGCGCGTATAGGGCCGCTGCCTGGGGGTCGCCAGGGCTCGCCCGGAGCTGGCGCCGGGCCGAGCAGAATGCGAGCCAGCCAACCCCGAGGGCCGGTACGACCATCTCGCCGGCCCACTCCACCATCACCACCAGCTGGCTTGGGTCCGGCAGGGTCTTCACAGACCCAGCAATCGGTCCCCGCCGCTGGTGGAGTACGCCGCATGAGGTGGACTACTCCACAAAACGAAAACATCATGCGCGCGTACTACAGGGCGACAGAGACAGGTGTCGGCGGGACGGGTTATCGGGCAAGATTGCTTGCTGCGTTTCATACCCTGGAGCCTTCGCTGTCCGTTACGGCGCAAAATTTGGCAGATCGAGTTCGCTTTATTCTTCGGAGAGAAATCTTTACTCCAGCAGAACTCGGTCAACTACGACTCGAGGTTGTGTCGTCTATGAGTCCCGGTAGCAGAAGGCGGAGCAGAAGGCGGAGTAGCATTGCGCGCAGCACCATATGCGACCCCAATGCTACAGTGGCCAGTCCTGCTCCTGATGAAACGGGAAGGGTAGACGACGCAACCGCCCAGAATTTAGAGCAGATCAGGGGATTACTTGAAGAGGCGATTCTCGAATTTCGCGAGCTCCCACTTGAGGAGAGGCCGAAAATCCCGAGGATACCCCTAAGTCGTAAAAATCGGGATGTCGTTGAGGCAGTAAGCCAAATGCTTCTTCCATACTTGGAAGAAAGCGGCAGTCTCAGCGATACCAACTCGATCCTATTTGGCGCCGCATTGGCGGTCTGTCGATTCATCGGCGCCAAAGTGCCCACTGGGAGAGCTGAACGGCATACCAATGCCCGGCACAGCGAGACTCCGGCGTGGCGTAAGAGGATTGAGAAACGTATTGCTGAGACCAGAGTCCTCATCGGCAAACTGATTAGTTTCAGGTCAGGCAATACGAGGCCGAGGGTGATGCATTTTGTACATATGGCAATGGCGGGGATCGATTTCAGTCTTGCAGACCCCACCTTAATGCGAAAAGTGTCGGAGCGCATCGATGACCTGAAACAGAAAATTGCGGCTTGGGGAAGTCGGATACGGCGGTACTCCGAGAGAGCGGCAAGGTTTCGCCAGAATCGTCTCTTTGGGAGTGACCAAAAGAAGTTTTATCGTACATGGGAGACACGAGCTGGCCCCTCCACTGTCCAAGGACCGAATGTCACAGATGTCATTGCCTTTTGGCGGAACATCTGGTCCCGGCCTGTGGAGCACATAGAGGGCGAATGGATGGCGCCTATAGAGGAAGCGTGTGCATCGATAGATGCGATGAACCCCATCACCATAGAGTCGGATGACGTGTTGGCTGCGGTCCGTAAAGCTCCGAACTGGAAAACTCCAGGGATTGACGGACTGCACCACTACTGGTTGAAGAGTTTCCGCTCGTGCCACGCATTCCTGGCCCGCCAATTCCAAGACGCCCTAGAACAGCGATGTCTCCCAAACTTCTTAACAACTGGGGTCACTCACCTAGCTCCAAAGTCCACCAATACCGCGGATCCGTCACAATACCGCCCCATAACGTGCTTGTGTACCACCTACAAAGCACTGACATTCATTCTGAAGGCTAAAATTGATGCTCACGTTGAGCACAATCATATCATGGTGGACACTCAGAATGGATGCAGGGGCGGGAGCCGCGGTTCAAAGGAGCTTCTCCTGATCGATGCGGTCGTGGCCCAACAGGTCAAACGCAACCGACGCAACTTCTCTGCAGCCTGGATAGACTACAAAAAAGCGTTTGACTCGGTTCCCCATACGTGGTTGAAGAGGGTCCTCGAGCTGTACAAGATCGATTGTACAGTTCGAAACTTCCTCGAGACCTGTATGGGGCAGTGGAGTACGCAGCTTAGTCTGTTCGGGGTGCAGCTGTCGGATGCGGAAGACCGAATAAAGATTGAGAGGGGTATATTCCAGGGCGATTGTCTGAGTCCACTTTGGTTTTGCCTGTCCCTAAATCCGCTTAGCACTTTGCTGGATAAACCAGGGACAGGTTTTCAGTTGAAGAGAGGATTGTTCAAAATATCACACCTCTTCTACATGGATGATCTCAAGTTGCTTGCCCCAAATGCTCAGAGGCTGGCGGAGCTGCTGAAAATCACAAAGGATTTCAGTAGCTCCATCAGCATGGAGTTTGGGCTGGACAAGTGTGCGGTTATCCATGTGGATAGAGGTCGGATAAGTGATTCCAACCAAGTGGACCTACCGGATGGATCCACCATCCGTACCCTCTCCGAAACTGATACATACCGGTATCTGGGTATGTCACAGAATCTGGGTGTGCATATGGCGGACGTGAAACAATCCGTTAAGGAGGCCTTTTTGGGACGCCTGACTAAGGTGCTTGAAAGCTACCTATCAGGCGTCAACAAAGTCAGGGCCATCAACGGTTGGGTCATGCCAGTCCTAATGTACACCTTTGGCATACTCAGATGGACTCAGACCGAATTGGACGCCCTGGATCGGAAAGTCCGCACAACTTTGACACTCCATAGGATGCACCACCCGAGATCGTCAGTGATGAGGCTGTATATCCCGAGGAAGAGCGGCGGTCGTGGGCTGCTCAGTGCGAAAACCCTGCACAACCGCGAGATACACAGTCTCCGTAACTACTTCCTGGCGAAATCGGAATCCAGTGAGTTGCATAGAGATGTCAAAGCATGTGATGTAGGACTAACCCCTCTCTCTTTGGCCACCGAGCAATGGCGAGAACCGGCAGTACTTAGCACCACTGACCGAGAGGCCATTTGGAGGGAGAAGGAGTTGCACGGTAGGTTCTACAAGGCGCTACACGAGCGTCATGTGGATCCGAGAACCTCCGTGCATTGGCTGCGCTTCGGGGACCTCTTTGGGGAAACCGAAGGTTTTGTCTGTGCAATACAGGACCAGGTCATTATGACCCGAAACTACCGGAAGTATATCCTGAAGGATGGGACAGAGGATGTTTGTAGAGCCTGTCACCAGCCCGGTGAGTCACTCAGGCATATTACTTCCGGTTGTCCTGTACTGGCTAATACCGAGTATTTGCACAGACATGACCAAGCAGCCAAAATACTCCATCTCGAGCTAGCCTTCAAATACGGCCTCATAGGCGAAAAGGTGCCGTACTATAAGTATGTGCCGGAGCCAGTTCTTGAAAATGACCGCGCTCGATTATACTGGGACCGGTCCGTCATTACGGACAGGACTGTTCCTGCGAACAAGCCTGATATCGTACTGATGGACCGGGCGGAATCTCGGGTGTTCTTAGTGGATGTCACCGTCCCATTCGATGAAAACCTCGTGAAAGCCGAATCAGATAAAAAACTTAAATATCTGAACCTGGCGCACGAGGTTACCGATATGTGGCGAGTGTCATCCACTGAGATCATCCCAGTCGTAGTGTCAACGAATGGCCTAGTCCCGACTTCTCTTCACGACCATCTGAAGAGGTTGGGACTCCGTGACGGACCAATGATTGCGAGGCTCCAGCGGGCGATCTTGCTCGATAACGCAAGGATCGTCCGCCGTTTTCTCTCTTTGTCGCCCTGACCCCCGGCCGTCTGGCCTCCTCTGCCGGGGGGAATCCTCCCCCCCCTCGAATCGTCGAGGGGTCGGGAAGAGTAAATTATAAATATATTTAAATAATAATAATAATAATAATAATAATAATAATTAATAAAATAATAATAATAATAATGGCGTAGGGATGTGACGACCCCATCGCCCACTGATGCGGCGAGTTTAGTGAGAGGATTTGCCGTATCAGTGCAATTAGTCCGCACCTAAAATGTTACTCATAGGCGAGAAGTGTTGGTCCGTGCTTCTTTTCCATCTGCCGTCATTGTGGGTGCAATCTATCTTAACGGACCCATCAGGGAATTGGGCGACCCCTGATGTATCAAGCCTATTGTACTATGATGAGTGGAGTAAATAGAGCGCGTATAGGGCCGCTGCCTGGGGGTCGCCAGGGCTCGCCCGGAGCTGGCGCCGGGCCGAGCAGAATGCGAGCCAGCCAACCCCGAGGGCCGGTACGACCATCTCGCCGGCCCACTCCACCATCACCACCAGCTGGCTTGGGTCCGGCAGGGTCTTCACAGACCCAGCAATCGGTCCCCGCCGCTGGTGGAGTACGCCGCATGAGGTGGACTACTCCACAAAACGAAAACATCATGCGCGCGTACTACAGGGCGACAGAGACAGGTGTCGGCGGGACGGGTTATCGGGCAAGATTGCTTGCTGCGTTTCATACCCTGGAGCCTTCGCTGTCCGTTACGGCGCAAAATTTGGCAGATCGAGTTCGCTTTATTCTTCGGAGAGAAATCTTTACTCCAGCAGAACTCGGTCAACTACGACTCGAGGTTGTGTCGTCTATGAGTCCCGGTAGCAGAAGGCGGAGCAGAAGGCGGAGTAGCATTGCGCGCAGCACCATATGCGACCCCAATGCTACAGTGGCCAGTCCTGCTCCTGATGAAACGGGAAGGGTAGACGACGCAACCGCCCAGAATTTAGAGCAGATCAGGGGATTACTTGAAGAGGCGATTCTCGAATTTCGCGAGCTCCCACTTGAGGAGAGGCCGAAAATCCCGAGGATACCCCTAAGTCGTAAAAATCGGGATGTCGTTGAGGCAGTAAGCCAAATGCTTCTTCCATACTTGGAAGAAAGCGGCAGTCTCAGCGATACCAACTCGATCCTATTTGGCGCCGCATTGGCGGTCTGTCGATTCATCGGCGCCAAAGTGCCCACTGGGAGAGCTGAACGGCATACCAATGCCCGGCACAGCGAGACTCCGGCGTGGCGTAAGAGGATTGAGAAACGTATTGCTGAGACCAGAGTCCTCATCGGCAAACTGATTAGTTTCAGGTCAGGCAATACGAGGCCGAGGGTGATGCATTTTGTACATATGGCAATGGCGGGGATCGATTTCAGTCTTGCAGACCCCACCTTAATGCGAAAAGTGTCGGAGCGCATCGATGACCTGAAACAGAAAATTGCGGCTTGGGGAAGTCGGATACGGCGGTACTCCGAGAGAGCGGCAAGGTTTCGCCAGAATCGTCTCTTTGGGAGTGACCAAAAGAAGTTTTATCGTACATGGGAGACACGAGCTGGCCCCTCCACTGTCCAAGGACCGAATGTCACAGATGTCATTGCCTTTTGGCGGAACATCTGGTCCCGGCCTGTGGAGCACATAGAGGGCGAATGGATGGCGCCTATAGAGGAAGCGTGTGCATCGATAGATGCGATGAACCCCATCACCATAGAGTCGGATGACGTGTTGGCTGCGGTCCGTAAAGCTCCGAACTGGAAAACTCCAGGGATTGACGGACTGCACCACTACTGGTTGAAGAGTTTCCGCTCGTGCCACGCATTCCTGGCCCGCCAATTCCAAGACGCCCTAGAACAGCGATGTCTCCCAAACTTCTTAACAACTGGGGTCACTCACCTAGCTCCAAAGTCCACCAATACCGCGGATCCGTCACAATACCGCCCCATAACGTGCTTGTGTACCACCTACAAAGCACTGACATTCATTCTGAAGGCTAAAATTGATGCTCACGTTGAGCACAATCATATCATGGTGGACACTCAGAATGGATGCAGGGGCGGGAGCCGCGGTTCAAAGGAGCTTCTCCTGATCGATGCGGTCGTGGCCCAACAGGTCAAACGCAACCGACGCAACTTCTCTGCAGCCTGGATAGACTACAAAAAAGCGTTTGACTCGGTTCCCCATACGTGGTTGAAGAGGGTCCTCGAGCTGTACAAGATCGATTGTACAGTTCGAAACTTCCTCGAGACCTGTATGGGGCAGTGGAGTACGCAGCTTAGTCTGTTCGGGGTGCAGCTGTCGGATGCGGAAGACCGAATAAAGATTGAGAGGGGTATATTCCAGGGCGATTGTCTGAGTCCACTTTGGTTTTGCCTGTCCCTAAATCCGCTTAGCACTTTGCTGGATAAACCAGGGACAGGTTTTCAGTTGAAGAGAGGATTGTTCAAAATATCACACCTCTTCTACATGGATGATCTCAAGTTGCTTGCCCCAAATGCTCAGAGGCTGGCGGAGCTGCTGAAAATCACAAAGGATTTCAGTAGCTCCATCAGCATGGAGTTTGGGCTGGACAAGTGTGCGGTTATCCATGTGGATAGAGGTCGGATAAGTGATTCCAACCAAGTGGACCTACCGGATGGATCCACCATCCGTACCCTCTCCGAAACTGATACATACCGGTATCTGGGTATGTCACAGAATCTGGGTGTGCATATGGCGGACGTGAAACAATCCGTTAAGGAGGCCTTTTTGGGACGCCTGACTAAGGTGCTTGAAAGCTACCTATCAGGCGTCAACAAAGTCAGGGCCATCAACGGTTGGGTCATGCCAGTCCTAATGTACACCTTTGGCATACTCAGATGGACTCAGACCGAATTGGACGCCCTGGATCGGAAAGTCCGCACAACTTTGACACTCCATAGGATGCACCACCCGAGATCGTCAGTGATGAGGCTGTATATCCCGAGGAAGAGCGGCGGTCGTGGGCTGCTCAGTGCGAAAACCCTGCACAACCGCGAGATACACAGTCTCCGTAACTACTTCCTGGCGAAATCGGAATCCAGTGAGTTGCATAGAGATGTCAAAGCATGTGATGTAGGACTAACCCCTCTCTCTTTGGCCACCGAGCAATGGCGAGAACCGGCAGTACTTAGCACCACTGACCGAGAGGCCATTTGGAGGGAGAAGGAGTTGCACGGTAGGTTCTACAAGGCGCTACACGAGCGTCATGTGGATCCGAGAACCTCCGTGCATTGGCTGCGCTTCGGGGACCTCTTTGGGGAAACCGAAGGTTTTGTCTGTGCAATACAGGACCAGGTCATTATGACCCGAAACTACCGGAAGTATATCCTGAAGGATGGGACAGAGGATGTTTGTAGAGCCTGTCACCAGCCCGGTGAGTCACTCAGGCATATTACTTCCGGTTGTCCTGTACTGGCTAATACCGAGTATTTGCACAGACATGACCAAGCAGCCAAAATACTCCATCTCGAGCTAGCCTTCAAATACGGCCTCATAGGCGAAAAGGTGCCGTACTATAAGTATGTGCCGGAGCCAGTTCTTGAAAATGACCGCGCTCGATTATACTGGGACCGGTCCGTCATTACGGACAGGACTGTTCCTGCGAACAAGCCTGATATCGTACTGATGGACCGGGCGGAATCTCGGGTGTTCTTAGTGGATGTCACCGTCCCATTCGATGAAAACCTCGTGAAAGCCGAATCAGATAAAAAACTTAAATATCTGAACCTGGCGCACGAGGTTACCGATATGTGGCGAGTGTCATCCACTGAGATCATCCCAGTCGTAGTGTCAACGAATGGCCTAGTCCCGACTTCTCTTCACGACCATCTGAAGAGGTTGGGACTCCGTGACGGACCAATGATTGCGAGGCTCCAGCGGGCGATCTTGCTCGATAACGCAAGGATCGTCCGCCGTTTTCTCTCTTTGTCGCCCTGACCCCCGGCCGTCTGGCCTCCTCTGCCGGGGGGAATCCTCCCCCCCCTCGAATCGTCGAGGGGTCGGGAAGAGTAAATTATAAATATATTTAAATAATAATAATAATAATAATAATAATAATAATAATAATAATAATAATAATAATAATAATAATAATAATAATAATAATAATAATAATAATAATAATAATAAAATGGCGTAGGGATGTGACGACCCCATCGCCCACTGATGCGGCGAGTTTAGTGAGAGGATTTGCCGTATCAGTGCAATTAGTCCGCACCTAAAATGTTACTCATAGGCGAGAAGTGTTGGTCCGTGCTTCTTTTCCATCTGCCGTCATTGTGGGTGCAATCTATCTTAACGGACCCATCAGGGAATTGGGCGACCCCTGATGTATCAAGCCTATTGTACTATGATGAGTGGAGTAAATAGAGCGCGTATAGGGCCGCTGCCTGGGGGTCGCCAGGGCTCGCCCGGAGCTGGCGCCGGGCCGAGCAGAATGCGAGCCAGCCAACCCCGAGGGCCGGTACGACCATCTCGCCGGCCCACTCCACCATCACCACCAGCTGGCTTGGGTCCGGCAGGGTCTTCACAGACCCAGCAATCGGTCCCCGCCGCTGGTGGAGTACGCCGCATGAGGTGGACTACTCCACAAAACGAAAACATCATGCGCGCGTACTACAGGGCGACAGAGACAGGTGTCGGCGGGACGGGTTATCGGGCAAGATTGCTTGCTGCGTTTCATACCCTGGAGCCTTCGCTGTCCGTTACGGCGCAAAATTTGGCAGATCGAGTTCGCTTTATTCTTCGGAGAGAAATCTTTACTCCAGCAGAACTCGGTCAACTACGACTCGAGGTTGTGTCGTCTATGAGTCCCGGTAGCAGAAGGCGGAGCAGAAGGCGGAGTAGCATTGCGCGCAGCACCATATGCGACCCCAATGCTACAGTGGCCAGTCCTGCTCCTGATGAAACGGGAAGGGTAGACGACGCAACCGCCCAGAATTTAGAGCAGATCAGGGGATTACTTGAAGAGGCGATTCTCGAATTTCGCGAGCTCCCACTTGAGGAGAGGCCGAAAATCCCGAGGATACCCCTAAGTCGTAAAAATCGGGATGTCGTTGAGGCAGTAAGCCAAATGCTTCTTCCATACTTGGAAGAAAGCGGCAGTCTCAGCGATACCAACTCGATCCTATTTGGCGCCGCATTGGCGGTCTGTCGATTCATCGGCGCCAAAGTGCCCACTGGGAGAGCTGAACGGCATACCAATGCCCGGCACAGCGAGACTCCGGCGTGGCGTAAGAGGATTGAGAAACGTATTGCTGAGACCAGAGTCCTCATCGGCAAACTGATTAGTTTCAGGTCAGGCAATACGAGGCCGAGGGTGATGCATTTTGTACATATGGCAATGGCGGGGATCGATTTCAGTCTTGCAGACCCCACCTTAATGCGAAAAGTGTCGGAGCGCATCGATGACCTGAAACAGAAAATTGCGGCTTGGGGAAGTCGGATACGGCGGTACTCCGAGAGAGCGGCAAGGTTTCGCCAGAATCGTCTCTTTGGGAGTGACCAAAAGAAGTTTTATCGTACATGGGAGACACGAGCTGGCCCCTCCACTGTCCAAGGACCGAATGTCACAGATGTCATTGCCTTTTGGCGGAACATCTGGTCCCGGCCTGTGGAGCACATAGAGGGCGAATGGATGGCGCCTATAGAGGAAGCGTGTGCATCGATAGATGCGATGAACCCCATCACCATAGAGTCGGATGACGTGTTGGCTGCGGTCCGTAAAGCTCCGAACTGGAAAACTCCAGGGATTGACGGACTGCACCACTACTGGTTGAAGAGTTTCCGCTCGTGCCACGCATTCCTGGCCCGCCAATTCCAAGACGCCCTAGAACAGCGATGTCTCCCAAACTTCTTAACAACTGGGGTCACTCACCTAGCTCCAAAGTCCACCAATACCGCGGATCCGTCACAATACCGCCCCATAACGTGCTTGTGTACCACCTACAAAGCACTGACATTCATTCTGAAGGCTAAAATTGATGCTCACGTTGAGCACAATCATATCATGGTGGACACTCAGAATGGATGCAGGGGCGGGAGCCGCGGTTCAAAGGAGCTTCTCCTGATCGATGCGGTCGTGGCCCAACAGGTCAAACGCAACCGACGCAACTTCTCTGCAGCCTGGATAGACTACAAAAAAGCGTTTGACTCGGTTCCCCATACGTGGTTGAAGAGGGTCCTCGAGCTGTACAAGATCGATTGTACAGTTCGAAACTTCCTCGAGACCTGTATGGGGCAGTGGAGTACGCAGCTTAGTCTGTTCGGGGTGCAGCTGTCGGATGCGGAAGACCGAATAAAGATTGAGAGGGGTATATTCCAGGGCGATTGTCTGAGTCCACTTTGGTTTTGCCTGTCCCTAAATCCGCTTAGCACTTTGCTGGATAAACCAGGGACAGGTTTTCAGTTGAAGAGAGGATTGTTCAAAATATCACACCTCTTCTACATGGATGATCTCAAGTTGCTTGCCCCAAATGCTCAGAGGCTGGCGGAGCTGCTGAAAATCACAAAGGATTTCAGTAGCTCCATCAGCATGGAGTTTGGGCTGGACAAGTGTGCGGTTATCCATGTGGATAGAGGTCGGATAAGTGATTCCAACCAAGTGGACCTACCGGATGGATCCACCATCCGTACCCTCTCCGAAACTGATACATACCGGTATCTGGGTATGTCACAGAATCTGGGTGTGCATATGGCGGACGTGAAACAATCCGTTAAGGAGGCCTTTTTGGGACGCCTGACTAAGGTGCTTGAAAGCTACCTATCAGGCGTCAACAAAGTCAGGGCCATCAACGGTTGGGTCATGCCAGTCCTAATGTACACCTTTGGCATACTCAGATGGACTCAGACCGAATTGGACGCCCTGGATCGGAAAGTCCGCACAACTTTGACACTCCATAGGATGCACCACCCGAGATCGTCAGTGATGAGGCTGTATATCCCGAGGAAGAGCGGCGGTCGTGGGCTGCTCAGTGCGAAAACCCTGCACAACCGCGAGATACACAGTCTCCGTAACTACTTCCTGGCGAAATCGGAATCCAGTGAGTTGCATAGAGATGTCAAAGCATGTGATGTAGGACTAACCCCTCTCTCTTTGGCCACCGAGCAATGGCGAGAACCGGCAGTACTTAGCACCACTGACCGAGAGGCCATTTGGAGGGAGAAGGAGTTGCACGGTAGGTTCTACAAGGCGCTACACGAGCGTCATGTGGATCCGAGAACCTCCGTGCATTGGCTGCGCTTCGGGGACCTCTTTGGGGAAACCGAAGGTTTTGTCTGTGCAATACAGGACCAGGTCATTATGACCCGAAACTACCGGAAGTATATCCTGAAGGATGGGACAGAGGATGTTTGTAGAGCCTGTCACCAGCCCGGTGAGTCACTCAGGCATATTACTTCCGGTTGTCCTGTACTGGCTAATACCGAGTATTTGCACAGACATGACCAAGCAGCCAAAATACTCCATCTCGAGCTAGCCTTCAAATACGGCCTCATAGGCGAAAAGGTGCCGTACTATAAGTATGTGCCGGAGCCAGTTCTTGAAAATGACCGCGCTCGATTATACTGGGACCGGTCCGTCATTACGGACAGGACTGTTCCTGCGAACAAGCCTGATATCGTACTGATGGACCGGGCGGAATCTCGGGTGTTCTTAGTGGATGTCACCGTCCCATTCGATGAAAACCTCGTGAAAGCCGAATCAGATAAAAAACTTAAATATCTGAACCTGGCGCACGAGGTTACCGATATGTGGCGAGTGTCATCCACTGAGATCATCCCAGTCGTAGTGTCAACGAATGGCCTAGTCCCGACTTCTCTTCACGACCATCTGAAGAGGTTGGGACTCCGTGACGGACCAATGATTGCGAGGCTCCAGCGGGCGATCTTGCTCGATAACGCAAGGATCGTCCGCCGTTTTCTCTCTTTGTCGCCCTGACCCCCGGCCGTCTGGCCTCCTCTGCCGGGGGGAATCCTCCCCCCCCTCGAATCGTCGAGGGGTCGGGAAGAGTAAATTATAAATATATTTAAATAATAATAATATAATAATAATAATAATAATAATAATAATATAATAATAATAATAATAATATATAATAATAATAATAATAATAAACACGTTTAGGGCCGCTACCCGGGGATCGCCGGGGCACGTCTGGAGCTGACGCTGGGCGCTGCAGCATGCGATCCGTCAGTGGTCGTCGACTGAACAGGCGGGTCACGACTAACCAAGAAGCAACAGCCGAAACAATAAATACACCCACATCCGACACTACACACTCTACAGGAAGAAGTGTTTTGCAGGAATTGCGGCCTGCAACCACCCTTGCTGGCAAACAACGACAGCGGATGAAATGGACTCACGAATGTAACCAACAATTGCTCCGCTGTTACTACACAGTTACACAATGCGAAACAGACCTCACTGGATATCGCCACAATCTTTACGCTAAATTTATTACAATTTACCCCGAACTACAAAGCATAGTTTCTGAACAAAGACTGGCAGATCAGATCCGAGTTATACACCGCAACAATAGAATTACACCGGCAGTCAGAGAAACAATTAAAAGAGAAATACAAGATACTCTAAACGCCAGTAACGAAATACCTTCTCACAACACCCACACAACCACAACAAGCTTAAACAATAGTGACCAGCCTTATCATATAACGACATATACCCAAGAAATCAATTCGAATAATTCAACATACGAAGCGTCACTAGATCAGCAAGATATTCCCCACAATACATACATACAACAAACTATACCAACACTCACAATACTATCACCCAGCCCTCAAACACCAACAGAAACATTAGATCAAACAGAATACCTATATAATGACTTTTTTACAAAATATAAAGAGACAGACCCAGCCATGCGTCCCAATATACCGAAACTAAAAATAACGCGCATTTCTAAGGCAACAATAAATATACTAAATCAAATTATCAATAACAAATTAGAAAATATTACACAACCTACGCTAGAACAAATAAATGATATAATTTACTGTGCAGCAATAACAGCAACAACCATACATAACACTACAGAGAATAATGAAAGACGTAGAAATTCAAATTCAAACACCGAAGGTCAAACCATAATCAAGACGACTAGAAATACGACTAGAAAGCAAAATTGCAGTTCTTAGAAAAGAAATAGGAAGACTGAACCAGTTTATTAAGGGAAATTTATCAAACAAAAATCAACAAAAATTTAACAAAACATACAATAGTAAACAAGAGGCTATAGAAATACTAGACAGTAAAACCCAAAAACTACAGGCATTATCAAAGAGACTACGTAGATACAAAAAATCTAACCAAAGACACAAAGACAACATAATTTTTAATAACAATCAAAAGAAATTCTACAGGAATTTCAATAAAGACCCATCAATAAAAGAAACACCTAATATGAACGAAGTACAAACATTCTGGGAAAATATATGGTCAAAACCAATAGAACATAATAGTGAAGCCGAATGGATTAAAGAAGAAATAGAAGCAACACAATATGTGAACATTATGCCAGAAGTTATTATAGATAAAAAAGATGTAGAAATAGCAATTAACAGAACCCTGAACTGGAAAACACCAGGCCCAGATAAAATTCACAACTATTGGTTCAAATATTTCATCTCAACGCACAAACACATAGCCAACGCTTTTAATGCAGTTATCCAGGACCCAAATAACACACCTGAGTTTCTCACTCTGGGAAATACCTACCTCATACCGAAAGATGCAGATACCTTAAATCCGGCCAAATACCGTCCAATCACATGTCTCCCAACACTATACAAACTTCTCACATCCATTATATCACTGAAAATCAACACCCATCTCATGCAGTTTAACATTATTGCTGAAGAGCAAAAAGGATGCAGGAAAGGTTCAAAAGGCTGTAAGGAACAATTAGTCATAGACACAGAAATACACAATCAAGTTAAGCAAAATCACAGAAATTTACACTTCGCATACATTGACTATCAAAAAGCGTTTGACAGCGTACCCCATTCATGGCTCATCCAGGTTCTAAAAATATATAAGATAGATAATAGATTAATAAAATTCCTGCAGCATACAATGCAAAAATGGAAAACCGTACTCAACATTAGCACTGAAACCGGAACTGTTAAATCCAACCCTATAAAAATAAGACGAGGTATATTCCAGGGGGATGCCCTAAGTCCGCAATGGTTTTGTCTCTCGTTAAACCCATTATCAAGAATATTAAATAGGATAAATCACGGATACACAATACACAAGGAAACGAATACTAAAATAACTCATTTATTGTACATGGATGATATAAAACTCTACGCCGCAACTAAACAACAAATAAATACATTAATACGGCTCACAGAAAAATTTAGCACAGATATCGAAATGCAATTTGGAGTAGATAAATGTAAAATAAATAGTATAATAAAAGGAAAACACAGTGTTACAGACCCATATATATTACAAACACAACATAACTTATTAATAGATAAAATGGAAATAATTGATACATATAAATATTTAGGATATTCACAAAGTATAGGATTAGATCATAGTAAAATAAAAGAGGAATTAACAAAAAAATATACAGATAGGCTTAACAGAATACTCAAGACAGAATTATCAGGAAGGAATACAATCAAAGCAATAAATACATATGCCGTACCAATTTTAACATATTCATTTGGAATTATTATGTGGACAATTACAGATCTAGACAAACTTAATAGACTTACACGAACAACATGTAACAAACATAATATTCACCATATTCATTCAGCAAAAGAAAGATTCAACCTAAGTAGGAAGCTGGGAGGCAGAGGGTTGATTGATATAAAAAATCTACATAATAAACAAATAAACAATATGCATACATATATGAAAAATAAAAGTCACGATAGCTCAATACATAAAGCTCTTACTATAATATCTACATCAGGCACACCTTTAAAGTTAAATGACACAAACAGAAACATAGAAGAAGTAGCTACAGATGACCAAAAAATAAATAACTGGAAACATAAAACACTACACGGAAAGCACCCCAATCTACTACAGCAAGAGTACACAGATAGAGAAGCATCATCTGCATGGCTTTTCCGCGGAAATTTGTACAAAGAAACAGAAGGTTTTATGATAGCGATCCAGGATCAGATTATAAATACAAAAAATTACCAAAAATATATAATTAAAGATCCCAGTGTAGTATCTGATAAATGCAGATTATGTAATTCTAATCAAGAAACAATAGACCATATTACAGGAGGATGCCCTTTTTTAGCAAATAAAGAATACACAGAAAGACACAACAACGTAGCCAAACAAATACATGCACTTCTAGCACTAAAATATAAACTATTAGATAAAGCAGAACCTTATTATAAGTATAAACCTAAAAATGTTCTTAGTAACGAACAGGCTAAATTATACTGGGATTGCGATGTTATTACTGATAAAACCACCACAAGCAATAGACCAGATATTATACTAACTTTAAAAAATAATAAAATTACATATCTAATAGACATCACCGTACCAAACAGCGAAAATATAAGAAAAAAATATACCGAAAAAATTCAAAAGTACATCCCGTTGGCCGACGAAATACGTCAAATGTGGCATCAACATACTGTGAAAATAATTCCCATTGTACTCTCATCAACAGGTATTGTCCCAAAATTACTCCACACGTCACTAAAAGAACTAGATCTACACAAAAATACGTATATTTCACTTCAGAGATCAATTATCATCGACACTTGCTCCATAGTCAGGCGATTTCTCACATCCACCACACAAACACCCGCAACAGTACACAAAGAGCCGACTAACTTGGCCTAGCCCGTAGTCGGCTCTCACTACCAGCATTTGCTGAGAGAAGAAAATATAATAATAATAATTTATTTTCTTCCACAAATATTTTATTTAAAAACAAATATCTCAAATGAATGAACTCCCTGATAAATTATACAATTTGTAAAGACTTTTAATTTGATACCCATATATAAACTTGCAGTTATATGTATACAACATAAATAGTTACGCCACATATACCTTATTGCACTAATTTTAAGACACTAAAAGAGAATAGCTTTGATTTATCAAGTCTAACTCATAAGTCAAGCTTATTAAATCCATAGAAACATTTTTCAAATTTGAAAAACTAGATGTATCAGCATATTAAGTTACCACATAAGGCCAATGTTCTTCATTCAATTTTAGACTTAAGAATCGACTATTAAGTATTAAAATTGATTGAAGGAAATTGGTCATTTGTTGTATCTGATATGATGTTGATTAATTCGTGACTGCTTATAAAGATGATATAGACGATAATTCTACTTCTAATTTTCATTTAAAAAGATAATTAACTATCAGTTTATATAAATTACCTAACCTATAAATTAGTGACACTTTTATTTCATCAGTAAATAAGTATGACATCAACGTCAAAACATTCAAATCTTAAGTGCCCATTTCCAACCTTATCAAAACTACGCAATGTAAAAGCACCATAATCATATAATGAATATTGATGAAGCAATTAAAGTTCATATAAAATTATAAAAGCGTCAAAACAAAGATGGAGTTAATTATTGACGGAAACACTGTTTGAAATATTTATTTATTTTTTGTGTAAATAATCAGGTTTCAATTGGAAAACTTGTATTAATAAATTTTTTTTACATACTTTACTCTGACTCAATTAAGGTATACATTATGTAAATAAATATATTTTTTTAAGAATAATAGAGCCATCACTGTTTATAAAGAAGAACGACGAAGTAAGAAGGACAAGCTCGTGCGAGATATTAACGGATCGAATCTAGGTGCATATAAGACTAAATAACTTATTTACTGACTAATCCTATCAACGCACAGCTTAAATTACTGGAAATTTGATGTAGATTTATGGAATTTGACACACAAATTTTTATTAAAGCAAAAAGGTTTCGCTACGATATGATTTTGAGAAATTCGATAACCCTAAAGGAGGTTATATATGTTTTATTTTACGGTTATAGCAATAGACTTCTGCAAAATAACGTCGGGTTCTTTTAAATATACAGGCAAAGTCGCGGAGGAAGCTAATCATAACATAAGTAAGGTGAAACTATGTTTCTAATTGCATTATCTTGAAGGAATTTAAAATATACAAGATTAAAACTATGTTATTTTTCAAAAGAGGTTTTATCTGAAGGTTTTATCTGAACATTGTATCATGAATGAACATTTTAATTATGAAATGAAATTTTACTGAGTCACATAATCATTGGTAGCATACTGGCAATGTGTCAGCATCGTGAAAATCTGCAAAGGGCAATCTTTGGCCGATTGGGTGCGCCCTTATCTGCCTTTATGGCACGATCTTAAAAAAGATTTATGATAACTCACGGTCAGGACGCAGCCCACGAACACTTTAAATTAAATGACAAGGAGTTACTTCCAATTGTGATGGAAATGCTTTCTGCAGTAAAATTAAACGATAACCCGATCGTTTAGAGAGATTTAAATGGCTCGGCGATTTATTGGGCCTGCCTACGTCCAACTTGACCGGGTTGTGATCTTGTCCAATTTTATGTATCCAATGCTATTGTTATGCTTATGTATGACTTAAGCCTTGATAGTGAATATCGCGCTGTTCATATCAATAATAAAACAATATAGTCTTGGACTTTTATCAGAAATTTTGTGTTAAACAATATGGGTATATATTGGGGAAGATGGCCGGTGAAGAGATGTTATTTTTTTTATTAGATAACATTTATGGCTTAGATGTGAATATTGAGATGACCATGCGATGGTCTCTGAAGAATATTTTGTCTTTGTCCGTTCAATATAACGCTCAGATTTACATGGGACTATAATTTATATAAATGACAATATCATTCTTCATAAAATGGACTCATTCCGGAATTAAATTTGGCTGTTTGCCTAAATACAAATGCCTATGGAATAGGGATGAAGATAGGGTAAACAAAAAACTATTTAGTCCGTCAGTCAGATAATAGAATAATATAAGATGCGTATTTTTTATTATTTCAATTTAACGAGAAATAACTTAAAAAACAGGCATTAAAGTTGATGAGTGGGGGCTCGCTACGTTACAGTGTTGAAAATGTACAAATGCGTGACATCATGTGACATTTTAATTCAACGTATCCCTAAAATTTAATGATTACGAAATAAATACGCGTTTAAATTTTCAACAATCTACCTGACGGACAAACAAACAATAATAGGGATAACGACTGGGTAAAAAAAAAAACAGAATTTTTATTTAGTCCGACAGTTAGATAATAGAAAAATATTAGATACGTGATTTTTTTTCTTAAATTTGAAAAAGAAATGGTTTAGTTATTAGGCATTAAAGTTGAGTACATCACAGTTTTGTAGAAAATGTATCGCCATAATTTATTGAATACGCGTAAAATAAAGGAAAAAGTATTTAATATTATTCAATAATCCACCTGACGAACAGAAAAACAAAATTTGTCGCCATCCCTATTCAGGCATACATAAATCAGAAATGAGATATAACAAACTCGTCTTCGGGTACTTCGGTATTGCGTACTATGGAATTTGTTTTATTTAAGTTCTTATACTATCATAATTATAGTAATACATAACGAACTGATTTTCTTTTTTTTGTTGTTTACTATACCCTACCAATCAAGCCAAGCCAATGTAAATATACTTAATTAGTCTAGTCAGCCGTATCATTTACTACCAACGTCGAAGCACCAAGAAAACTGGTCTAGCCTAATTTCTTATTCCCGAATCCAAAAACGCGATGCCATATTTCTAGTGATCTACCATTCAAACTACTTGCATTTATTATGATGACAAGTTTTATAAATGCATCGGATATCCGAATTCGAGTAAAGTTATTCCAGCATCCGTATACGGGCTAACGATTTAGTATAATAGCGCTATTACCCTACCAGATTTATTCAACATGCCCTTTATGGTGTTTTGATAGTTCTCTTGTTTTATGATTTGCTGTGAAACCGTTGTTTCTCATAAAGTAGCAATGGATGTTTAAATTTCCTTCAGTATGCCATCATTGCTTTCGACAGCTAACAAACAGTTGAGTCACACTAGTTTCACCCAACTGCAAGGTGGCCAATCTATTAGATTTTCCGGAGACGATTTTACAAAATTTATACATGCTATTTTTTAATATTTCAGCCAACTAATACACTGAGAGCAGAGTTTGCGGCGCAAACATATTTTTTCTTCTTATTTTCCGTCGTCAGACAGCAACGGACCTTCGTAGAGGTGCTGCTTTTAAAGAAAAAAATGTTGAGTGGATAAGTGGAAATTTGGATATTTAGCACGCATTCAATAATAAGTTAATTTATATTAAACGTCGTTAACACTTTATTGCCTTTTTATTTATTCGTTGGTGTGACTCCTACTTTCTTTTTCACTTGTTGTGTATATTTGAAACTGGGATCTCGGATTGATAGCCAGTGAAATAACATTCATTTTTTTCCTGTAATCTTTTATGGAATACATATTATTAAAATAATTATCCCGTTTATAAAAAAATCTATGGTGGCTATACTAACCAATTGTTTTGCCAAGAAAATGCTTAGTACATTACCCATTACTCTTCCACGCTGCCACTCCTAATGTTAATGCAAACTATCGACTTGGTAACAATTCCAACTACATTAATAATGCTTCTGTTACTACACAACTAGTACAGGTTATTACTTTTATTAGTAAAACTGTCCATTTGTCGACTACTGCTTGACAATAAGCCATTTTCGAAATTTTAAACTACATTGAAATAAAAATGGTCTAGATGAATCTTCTTGCTTTGCTTCTACACCACATTCTACCTTCACAATACTAGACTTGGGTAGAATGAATGAAGTATTTTTTTATTATTTTAGTACAGTTCTTCAATTCTTTACTAAATGTAATTTACATAATAGACATTTATGTGTAAAGAAAAATTTTTATATGTTGATTTAATTAAAATATATTTACAGTGAGTGACCAGTTGTTAGAGCCTACAAAAACACACTACAGATGTATATATAGTTCATTATATTTTTAATGTAACTCCATTGAGAAGTATACATTACATAACAAAATAATTCTATATTAAAAACCATTCCATTATCCATTATTAACGAAAATATAATTCCGCGTACCGCTAAATAATATTAAAAAATCTTTATAGACTTCCTATATTATCGAGTCAGTTAAAACAATCTAAAATGGGATGGGTGATATGCTATTATCATATTAGCATTCTCAATGTAAACACTCTGATTTTACCATTTATTTAAATGACAATCACAGACAGATTAATGCGATATCGATCCCAAAATATTTCCCGAATGCAATATGCACGTTCAAAGATATTTTGGGCTGTATATTTTAACTTACAATTTATTTGAAGCTTGTTTGAAAGTCTTATGCGGTCAAAGGACGACTCGTGCATTATAATTATCTTCAACAACAAAAAATGAATATTTTTATCGCATATTTTGGAATAATAAAGTTGTAGAATTCTCATATCTTTATTTCCATTTGAATACATTAAAATTGAAACGGTAAGACATAATGTTTTGAATTTAGCAAACATTGAAATTTTATACGGATGTACTTAATTCTATTTACAAGGAATATGATATCATCTACGGGAGACCTGTTTCGTACAAAGTAAAAGGTGATTTTTGCAGACTTTATTCTTAATGTTCAAAGATAATTTTTCTATTTTACACCTAATCTCTTCCAGATATTTATCCTGTCATTAATTTTTACGTTGGATAATTTCTGAACTAAGAAATTCTGGTTACTAACCGCGGGTGGTCTTACGGAGTGCAAATTCTATTTAAATATTGACATTGTTAGTAAATGGTGCAATAAATATGGCAATTTAAATTCTAATTACGTATTCTTGTCTAGAGGTTTCGCATTGATAAGAAATTGAGTTATATTGAAGTAATGGTTATCTTGGCGAAATCGCTTGGGTAAGTTTTCGATGTTGAAATCTATTTTTTATTTTACGAATATTCAGTAGTTATTGGAAACTGTATGTAAAAATTTCGCAACGTCATTTTAGTTGTTTTCAATTTTTTTATTATTAGTTAGAAATATGTTTAAAGTAACTTTTATAAAAGTATTTTTTGTGGCAATAATGCCTGTTGAATTTTGCGAAACGAGGCAATTTTCTCGTAACGAAATATTTTAAATGGAAATTAGTAGAATAAATCTGAAAATACAATATTAGGTTAAAAGCGATTTGACAAAAAATAACCGTCTTATTTTACAACCATTAGAAAAAAACTGCTTCAAGTGTTACTAAATTCAGGTCGGTGGTTTCATTAATAACATGAAACAATTCGACAACAAGCAATTCTTAAAGCTTTTGTAATATCTAGATTAAAATTAATAAACTTTTTTTTTAAATATGCGCGGTAAAAAATTGTATACAAACATCAAATGTTCAAGTTCATGAACGTTCCGGTAGAAAAAATGTAATATTTTATGCAAAATTTATTTTCCTTACCAATTTTGATGCTAATTCTTGTCATCATAATAAAATTGTCATTAGCACCATACCATTTAGTAGAAATTATGCTTACTTAAATAATCGTATGGCTTATCTACACTTCGAGAGATTATCTTCTACGCAGTCACACGTTGGCATTGAAATAATTTTATCTGTTATTGAAGATGCAGAGCTTTGGGTTATCATACGAAATAATAATAACATTACAATATTTTGTACATTAAGTGCATTCGGGGTGTGGTGTCACGATAAGTGAGCCGACGGCTTATGCGTTCCTTAAGTTACAAAGACATAGAGTGAGTAAAACTTTTAGAAAGGTCATAATATATTTTTTAATGCGTTATATCATCATTGAGATAAGAATTGAGCTGTCAATGATTCCTTGTAGTGAGTATGCTCCTGAAATTGTGGAGGAAAATCCGTAAATTTACAATAAAACTCAAAATAATGATTTTTAATAAAAAGGATAATGTTGGGACTTAATATAATTATATAATTTATTTTGGTTATTCGTCAATTTAAATCATATTTTAGTCAATTTAAAAAGTGGTTGAAGGATTTAAAGACATCCCAAAATCATTTAGTAAAACTACTATGAAAACTTTAACAGTACAGCTGTCTATACGGCTTTAATAAATTTTCTTTCTGCAAGATGGAAAAGAGGCTACTACAATATATATAACTATTTTTCGATTATGTTACTCGCATCCCTTAAGTGTCATTTTGACATTTGATCAAATACGAGCCAACATACTTTTAAATTGAAGTATAATAAATTATTGGGATAACTACTTAATTTGGCAGGCAAAAAAGCAGTGGTCTTATAAATTGTAGTAATATTAAAAAAAATAAAGGCTATATAATACTAGCTTTCGCCAGCGGCTTCGCCCGCGTTGTCCCTAGGGAAATCTTTAGTGGTATAAAAAGTATCATATTATCTAAGTCAGCTAATACCCTATCTGTATACCAAATTTCATCAAAATCCGTCCGTTTCAAAAAAACATTAAAATATCCAAACAAAGAAACTTTCACATTTATAATATTTATAGGATTTGTTCATATCTTGTTTTCAATTCTAGTACTTTCTCAGTCAACATATTTAAAGGCTGTAGGCGTCACTAACGATTTTCCAAAACGTAATGTCGTCCTAAGCAAGTACCAGAGCGTACCTTCGCCATTGAGAAACGCGTTATTTTTGTAATTTTTATTTCATTTTATCCCTCGCTTGTGGGTGCGACAACAATTTTGTTTTATTAACGACACTTAAACAGCACTTATTAAGAAATGTGGGCGTTAAATTATTTTTTTCGATTCGAAAGTTTATTGTGCGATTGCATTGAATGTTATTCCTAACACTTGATTTCATCTTAAAACGTTAATGTAAATATAAAATTAAAAGCTGCTTATAAGAATATTAATAACCGATTTGGTAATGTGGAATTTATTGTCACAGTCTAGACGTTTAGTGTAATAATATTTAAATTTAGAGGTATTATATCAGCTGATATGCAATTAAACACCACTCCTTGTAGTTTGTTTACTGATAGTTTAAATTACCTGCCAAAACAATTAATTGAATCGATTTCCAATGAAGTATGTTTGCAGTATATTTGAAAAAAAATCTGATTTTAGGTCATATATTCTGATATTAGATAATAAAACCTCACTTTAATAGGTAGGCCAGACCCACGACGCCGAGAAGCCCTGAGAACACCCGAGACTTGTGAATGTGATATATTTCTCGTCTTCTCATTTCTTTATATTTCTTCTCCTCAAGAAGGCGCGGCGAGACTTCTCGGCGTGAGTCTGTACCGCCTATAAAAATATTGAGATTTTTTTTTGTAATAATAACACACATTTTTTTATTTTTCTAGTCTTATTTTTTAGTTTAAATAAAAAAAGAAAAAACATACGAGTATATTCTTCAGATTAGCGTCAGAAACATAATAAGCATTCTCCTACATATAACAGAGTACAAAAGTAATCACGTTCTTAGTTAACCTTTAATTGACACGAACAATACTACTACTCATCCCATAGCAATTAAAACAATAGACGGTTATTCATTGTAATCGAATCCGCATTCCATATACTTATTCACTGATTGGCCTAGTAATGACCGAGCCTTCGCCTTAAAAATTATTTTGATATATAAACTAATATTAAAAAGAGGAAAGATTTGTTTGTTTGTTTGTTTGCATCGAATAGGCTCCTAAACTACGGGACCGATTTTTAAAATCTCTTTTACCTACGGGAAGCTATATTATAAACGATGAACATGGGCTATATATATAAGGAATTATAACGTTACCGTAGTAACCTTTGCTTAGTATTAAATTTTTTATTATAATTACATCCGAGTCATGTTGGTGTCATGATATGAATCGATATGCAAATAAACAGTTCCTTAGGGACCTTAAGGAACCCGTGGCCTAATTTGATTAAGATAACCAATACCTAGTATACTACTATAATTTTGAAGTGCACTTTGTACAGTCCAGTACAGTGTAGCATGTCAGGTTATACAAATCTCTCAGATTTCTCCAATTGATTTTAAACCATAATGCTTTGAGGGTAGAGTTGAAAATCAACTGGAGAAATTTGATATATTTTGATAACCTAACGTGCGGCTGTATGTACTTGCAAACGTTACCTGCTTTTATTAATTTATTAGTAGACTCTTTTTTTGCAAAAAAGAAATAGCCTATGTCACATCGAGTTATTTTTGCAAGTATACGAAGTAAGGATAAAAGAGTAAGTAAGTAAGCGCTGTTAATAGCACAACAGGGAAATGACAAGGACATTCATGAATATTTTATAAAATTAACGTACAAGAGGCGAGCTAATCGCTAGCTAGCGATTTTTTCAAGTTAACCTACCACTGGATTGAAAAAGGTAATAAATAGAAGATTGTGCTAAAACTATAAAGACAAATAAATAAAAAAATAAGCAAAACAAAAGTGGAGCAGTTGTAATAGCGTAAGAATCAATAATATATATAATTAATATCAATAATAGCTCATTGACCACGTATGAACGAACCATATTGACACCACTGTATAGTGATATGAAATCATAATATTTTTTTGAATGTAATCTTTTCGCGATAGAAATAAAATATTATTCGAAGTTATTATTTTTTATTTATTTAATATTAATATGCCAAATATGTGTTTATACTAGTAAAGTATTATAGTCAGATTACAAATAGGATAAGTGTTACTGAACTTTCGGAAAAAAGAAAAGAAGTTAATAGTTAATTAGTTAATAGTTAGTTAATATTATATTAGAAAATAATGATTGAAGAAAGAGGAATATCAAAATATTCCTGTAATTATAACTTCTTTGGCATAAACTGCAGTAAAAACCTTTAAAAATATATCAGGAAGAAGAACGCCTAAAACAGAATTATCATTAATTATGTCAATAATAGTCATTCGTAATTTAATTACGTAAAGTAAATAAACTGTTACCTTGACTAGTTCCATTAAATATTAGGGAGCAATTTCCTGTATTCTGTCCTTCAATGTTTTTATTAGTTTATTAGATCATATAAAGTTTGTCTCAAAGTTATTAAATGTAACTAGGAATAGTAGACATATTACGGCACACAATTTATTTACTTTACTATTCGACTTTAAACCAGTAAAGTGTAATGAATAAAACTATATGTAAATCGATATGACACAAATATCTTCTGCCTACTAGATATACGATATACCTATCATAGAAAAACAAACACGTCCTCTATGAAATTTACATAACCTAACAATGAACCAATAACCAATAGTGTAAAAAGGCTGACACTAATACATATTAATATAATTCGAACTAATTTTAATGCAGTGAAGCACATCTATGGCCAACGTGTTAAAGATAATGCGACTTTAAAACGTTAACATGACACATATTCGGTAGTCGTAAAGTTCAAAATAGTAGCAACAAAGTAATTGGTGATAGCAAATGGAATTTGGTAAATACGTTCCTAACTGGAGATGCCTCGTATCTGAGCGCAGGGTGTCAAGTCATTGGTCGTTAATCTATATTAAAATAAAATTCATTGTTTCATTTATTACTAAAATTCAATTAAAGATTTAAACTTTTACAAGGATGACTTAGTAGAAATGGTCAGAGGAGGCACCAATATTAATTTGGATGGTGTACGCTTTGCTGTACGCAATCGTGTTTGTTGTGATGCTAGTTTATATTTGATTAGTAACAAATATTCTTGAGCACATCCTGGGTATTGATCACATAAGATTATAAATGAGTAAAGTATTTCTATTTTATGAAGTCAAGCTTTAAGATACTTCTATAAATTAAGTATACTTGTATTATGAATTATTTCATATAGATAGAAATGTTGCCTTTTAATTTTTAACTTATTTTATTTCTCCAATATTCCCATACATTTAATAGTTTCTCATATTCTTAGTATCAAAGCTCGCTAATTATTTAATTAGTTTTGAACGAGAATTCTAACTTGTTTGCTGCAATTTTTGGGTCTTTTAAGGTATTTTTAGGTGTTTGGATTAATCTCCATACACTATCTATGCGTTTTAAACGATTTTCTAACGTTATACGGGAAAAAACGACAACTCACGCTTAATTTTTTTAGGTCGTAATTCAATATCCTAACGGGCACTTATTTGAAACAATATTCACAGCGGTAAAGCTCCGAGCTAATCAGAAAGCTAAAGATTGTGTCGGGAGACAAGAAATAAAATAATAAATAAAAAAAAAACAATCATAAATACAATAGCGCAAGTCATAGAGTTCTCTCGGCTCTGAATAGATTGTGCCGATAGTCGAAGCTGGGTGTTTGCCAGTTCAATTATCATTACGAAGACCGAGATTCAGCCGAGTCACCGTGTTGTGAGTGACCCGCATTAAATCGGTTAATTCAAACTATTTATCAACTCCATTCGTTATGCATAGGATCTGATTTTGAAATTGTTTGATGATGTTGTGGCATTTGCCGCTATTGTGATAGCACCACCCTGCCGGCTTAGTTCGATGGGAGTGTACTATGTTAATCGGTGTGTCCATGATTGAATCTGTAGATGTTAAGCTTAATATTTTTATATTTAATATTATCACTAAGTTATCAGTATTATCATGGTATAAGGGATGAAATGAACCAAGTTTCAACTCAACTCAAATGGTGTTTTATATCCTATGACGGGACGCTAACCACTGTACTATCAAGTTTAATGGTGTTTGTATATACAAAATTTACTTTTTCGAAAGCCATTTCAGTTGTCTAAAACTTCAACAAATTGTGACTTACTCTATTTAGCTTTAAACTCTTATGTGTTTATTACTTTATTATTATAATTTTATTATTAAAAAAATGATTGTCCCTATTGTCTTTAATAATTCCGAATATAAATATCAACTAATCTATCAATATTTATCTCTCTGAATGACTTATATTAGCGATTAATATTTCGAACAGCTGACTTCAATAAGTCTTTGCTCCATGTATTGCTATTTTGACATTAACAATTGGCCAATTAACAACGATTGATACTTTGCATAACGAAATAGCGGGACAAGTATCAAAAACATTACAATCAGACGATTGTTAACATCCAACGAATGGGACAACGTCATACATAAAACGTATCGAGCTAAACTGATTCTTATTACAGTAGTGATAACGTCGATCATTACTGTAGTCGATAGGATATTCAAAAAGAATTTAACACGAAATAATGTTATACTCTAAATAGTACACTAACAAATTTAGAATCGTGTGTCTTTATGAAGTATTGTTTACATTACTAACGACAAAGCACGTTCGACACAAATGATAACCTAATTGAAACCTTGAAACATGGATATGTACTGAAAGTATGAGGTAATTGTGTGTTATATTATAGTCTGTTGTAAGTCATTCGTTTACCAATAATATAATGTATAAACTCCCTTAGTAGTTCATATTTATGTTCGTATAAATTTTGATTCGGTACGGTAGGTTTACAGTCAAACTTTTCATCAAATATTAAATACAGTTTTAATATTAATAAAGTAAAAATATCTGAATTTCAAAGAGAAGTCGCACTAAGTATAATATATCTAGTGGAGCTCATTCATTAGGTGGGTGTTTTAATTTTTCAAAAACTACATACAGATTCAACTTTATCATATTCTTCAGAATCAGTCCACAAATGACGAACATATTACTGAACATTGATTGAAATTACTCGTATATATAAACTTCTCTTTTGAATTTTGCTTGTGTACGTAAACACTTAAATAATTCACAACATTATTAACTGTAAGAAATAGCCTAAGTGATATCAAATATACAGCTAATAACTTAATATTCCAATATTCCTAAACGTACTCTTCTTTATTTGAGATATGTATTTCATACCTGACTTTGAAGAAACTTAAAAGTTATTTACCATAATCATACTGAGCATTAATCAAGTGAACATTATTTATTTAAAAATGACTAATCGAAATTAAGACCTTATCACCGCGTTCCATCGGTCCTTTGGCAGTGAGTAATCCAAACGCTGAACATATAACGACCATTGTTAAACTCAAAGGCAATTTGGTGTCATTTTCGAGTATGTCATTCAGACTCCATATAGAATAATGTCGTGACGCTACAAGTGGCGAATTCGTGATCCAAATTAATTAAAACAGAGACACTAAACTGGAGCCATCACGATTATTCCTAATGTTAGCAATAGTATAGATGTTCTTATTAGTTCTAATATACATTCACACCAATATATAGATTTTCTCCATCTAAAATATAATTTGGTTCGTAATATAAGAATCATTTTGGTAGTACAGTCTCACCTTGATTTACAATTAAGTGTCCGTTACCTATATTTTAATAAAGATGCTACACGGTCGTAAAAGCAAAACAAAAACATATCTACAGCTCTCATAAAATCATCTACATGGCCTACCGCTGAGTGACATGAAACTCGGCACGGCGACCATCACATTTCAAAATACAATATGCTAATTAACATAGTATTTTTTTTATTTGCACTACGAGCTCTCAGAAACGAATGCAAATTCACGACGCTCCTTTAATTACGTTCCAAACACGACTGACGACGGTGTTATAGATGCAGTTTTGAGAATTGTCAGCGATGCGCGTGCGCAACTGCTCACTGGGATTTAAATTGTAAGCGGATTTAGCGATCATTGGGAGTGACTATAAAAATTATTATTACTTGCCTTGCCTAGGGTTGACAGATGTATAGTGTATAAATTCATACCACTTTTGTTATGAATATTATTTATATTAGTCAAAAGGGAATAAGATTTTTCTTTAATTTTGTATTATATCCAGATACAAAGCATTTCCAAGAAACATATTTATGTCTAAATTTAGTTTAGGAATCAATAAAGCACAATCAAGATACACGTGTTCCGAACCATTAAGAGTGTCTCCAATCAACAATAGAAGGTGACATTAATTCTATCCATCATCTCGAGCCAAAAAGGGTTGAAGTTCATTAAAGGACGCATTCCTCAAGTATTATTCTTTGGAAACTGGTAATAAAAATAATAACAAGGCGGCCACCCTGCCAAGTGCTATCAGCTCCATCTGTTGTCGCTGCGGACAAACTCGCCTAATGAACGATGATAAATCATATTCGAGAGGCGGCTCATGGCCCCGTCCTCATAATTCTTATAGCACGTCGTTTAGGGTTATCGATCGTTATGTTTTATAACCATTGCTGGTAATTTCAGTGGTGATATCAGCACTTGTGTACATAACAAGGCATGGATGTGATATCATTTAATGGAGTCGTTGCAGGTGAGAAATTTAAAGTGAAGTTGTGAGATGTCTTTCGGCCGTGTCCCTGCCCGTACACCATTGTGCTTACTAATGATTTTATGCAAATGCAGCCTCTTTAGATCGGAGTCTTAGCGCGATCTCGAACAGTCAGGTACCAAGCTCATTATTAACAATTTGAAATATGACTTGGGAATTTTTAACTAAGTTTATTTTTGTCGTATAAATTACTTTTTTATCGGCCGTCAATATTGAACGTTTTTTATACCGTACCCTGTGTTGAGCCTTTCTCATCATTATTAATCATTAATAGCGGATTCATTAATAAGAAATGTCTTTTAATTGGTATTTATTCATTAATTTAACGAATTCATTACCAAAAGTCGGTGCTATCATTAAGGTCTTGTTTCCTAAAGTGTTACTTATTAGTTTTAGTTCCGATGATATTAATAAAAAGAGCACGTTTAATATATTTAATGAAACTCAATCGTATTGTTTACGATATAAAAACTTTCGTTTAAGCGTGATCATATTCTTTTATTGTCACTTGCTAGTGATAAATTAAATAACTATTGTGCATTATAAATCTTTTAGGGCTTTGGTGATTGTTGTGTATTGTAGCGTTCGTTATTATTGTGTAAATGATCAATGATTATCTTATAATAACAAATATTTTGGTAACAATTTAATGCATAAACATAATGCTTGTTTTTCTAATTAACAAATAAAAATTGAAACTGTCAATTTTTTTGTAAAAAACTGTCAAACTGTCAAATTTGTCAAGTTTAAAAACTGACAAATCAGATTTCTCGTGATGAGCGAGCATGTCATCGACGTAGCGCATTGCTCGCGCTGTTGATGCTTGCGAAGCATAAAAAGTACAAGTTAGGGGAGAATACGCGGCACACGCCATGGTTTCACCAAACCAGCAGTATCGCTGGAAATACGCATGGGAACCGAAATACTTACCCTTTCTGGGCAATCCACACTATGATAGAGCACAGATAGGTAATGCGCAGCGAGGAGGACTATCTTCGATGTGCTAGGGTCTCCAATTTAAGCATGCCTGATACAAATAGAGATGGCTACAGATGTGGGTTATTCCTCGTAGATCTTTTTATATAACCAGCGTGGATACTTTTTTCAGCATCTCAGTCTCTCCTGCAGTCCCTCAATCATGTGTTCATATTTAACTTAGTGCAGATCCTAAATAACAGCTCCGTACTCAAGTTTACTGCGAACATAGGCATAGTATAATACGTTAGCCAAGGAAATTTTACTGAATTTGGTAGATTTTCTTATAATAAAACCCAAAAGCTGTTTGCATGACAAAGTTGCGGGAAAATGGCAATTTAAATTATAGTCACAGAAAATTTTTGTTACGTCTTTAACCGAGATTAGAATTAAGATTGGCGTCACTTTTGTTTACGATACTGCAAAATTTTTAGTCACACTATTAGTATTCGACAATCGTACAACTAAAACTATTAAATGAAAATAAATATTTTTAAATCAAGGCAAAAACAATTGCACATCGGATTCGGGGAAAATTCATTTCGGTAATACTTGGGTAATACCCTAATGTAAAACTTAATTGTTTCCTCATCTTAATCATGATTTCATTAAACGTGACAGTAATATTGATAAACAAGATATGGTGTCATCAAATGCTTCCAAAAACTATGGCTACGGTTGCAACAGACTATTAGCTATGTAGTAACCACCTAAGGCACCTAATAGTCGTCCTCTTTTGACCGTTAAATAAATTGAAGCCAACTAGAATATATTTTAAATACAGTACACCTATTTCTGTTTGGTTTTCAACTATAGTGAAAAACTACAGTCGCCTCGCTTGGGGATTTGTTATGATAGTTGTATTGGAGTCTATATTCTCCTAAAATACTAGAATATCTTTCCTCTTTTTAATAAGTATAGTATAGAAAATATGATATTATTAAATTATCTCATTGATAGTTCTCATCGAATGCAGCACTGTCATATCACAAAGGTTCAATCAAATGAAACCTACTTCTAAAGTTGACAAAGGTTTAATTTCAGACTCCCTGACATGTCGTTCGACGGTGAGTTAGAGGCTATTTTTTAAAGAAAAGCATAGCTGTTTAGTTCAAGTTTGTGTCAGTTCATTATGCTCTAGCACATTAGTACTAACCACTTCGAATAAGTCGCTAACAAAACGGATTCTAAGGAATTTCTCAATGCGAGACTTCCCACGCTTTCCGTAAACTGAGAGAACAAAGGAAGCTGTTAATTGTTACTTAACCTTAATTGCGATAATTATGGAGTACTTACCGGCTCACTGAAATGATTTATTAACTGACCGCAGCTAAGGATGTGTGGTGTCTTTTCGACTTATTAATGAGCTATCTACAATTTATTCTATTGTATGCTAGATAAGTAAAATAAGTAGGATTAAGCAACTTTCGCAAAGGCTGATCATAAAATGGGAAGCCAATTTTTTATTTATTTTAGTGTTTTGAAAGGTACGTTAATGTTGACGGTCCCAGCTGCATTTGCTTTCGTTAGCGACCCCCAATCCGCACTGGTCACGTAGACAGATTATTATGGCCTATTCTACTTATTCGATTCCATCTATAGGCAAGGAAAAATTTGACTTTTAGTTCGATTAAAAAACCCAAACATTTTAAAACTACACAATGCTTACTTATCGTTTACTTATTAGTTAGATTCTTATCCTAATCTTAAAAGTATTATGAGAATTATATATTAATGTCTTATATCTATGTCTATAAAACATTTTACATAAAATATTAGATATTGTTAAAACAATTTTGCGTTAGTTTCAACTTTTATCACAAACTATTGAATTTTTCCGACATTAGATGTCTAATATATTGTTGATTTCTAATATTTATGATTTCTAATGAAAAATAAATTAATATACCCAAACCTAGATTACCATTATAAATCAATAATTATTAATGCTGTATAAGTAGACAATATTATTTTTGTTCAAAAAATTTACAATATGAAAAAATGTTTAAACATCCGTCAAACAGTTTGCCAAAGTAATTTTTTTTCATCTATTATTACCGTGAGAATATTCTGACTTACCGGGTTATTAATGAACTGTGTTATTTCAATAGAAGCTGTGAGCATTGTCGCTGTTAATCGTCTACGAGCCAAATAACTCGGAAGTAATAATGAATCTTATTTATTTAACGTAGGAATTTATTTGTTGTTTTAGTGAAAATATTGTAACTCATAAGATGAGTATAAACTTTTCCCAAAATAAGCCTTACATAATATAATATAAAGTTATCATTCATCTGAAGGTGGTGTATCACGTAAAATACTGTATTAATTCAGTAAAAGTATCAAGTTGGTGAGTGAGTTTTGTGAGTAATTTTGATAGGTAAAGGTTTAACGTGTGATTCAATGATTTATGCAACTCACAAATTACCTAATACTAAATTTAGCCCGATAATATTCGGAATGTAAAAAATATATTTTCTAAACTTTTACAAATTGTCACATAAATCAATGCATTTAACTAGTTTTAATAACAGTCATAATCTTACTTACAAGTACAATCATATGGGTGGTATACTTAAACGAACGAATGAAAGTATATCGATTATTTCTCGTATGAATAAAGATAGGATCGATCATTCTCAGCTTTGACTGAGCTCATATATATCCTTTGCACCGTTCGCAATGGTGACTAAGTAGGCCTTCACGGAATTCGTATCATAAGATCAAGCTTTTATTAATTGACCCCACGGACTGTTTCTTAAGGCATTGTTATAGTGTTTTGAAATATTATAAGACAACTGGTTGAAGACAGTTCATACAGCATATTAATATATCAAAAATTACATTTCAATTTATAAATAGCATTTAATATTTTTTTAACTCGATTGTGCAATGGTAAATGCGTTTACTCAACATTTGATCATTAGCAAAATCTGGTTTGTGTCTCTCTGCAACTGCATCATAAATAAAAAAAAACCTTTTGTTGTCATATTATTAACAGTTTTGTTTTCAGAAAAGTTATATCACAAAGTTATGTCACCTTTCGATAATTTAATAAATATCTTTATATCAAGAATTTTTTGTCTTCACTAAAAATAATACATACTTTCATTTAATAGCGATTTCAGCGTGTCTAAGCTTTACATCCTCATAAACAACATGCATACTTTGCATTCCACACTAATTCCTAGCCGTTCGTGTTTATGGTGTAACATTTCAAGCCTCTTGTGAGGTTCTATATTAATTAACTGTATAACGTACAACGGTTAGCACGATTTACGATCAATCAAATTCAATTATCCATCCAATACCTATTTACTAAAGTCTTATCCATACTAATATCATATTATAAATGGGAAAGTGTATTTTGTGCATTTGTTTATTTGTCTTTCGAGTAACAACGAAAAGTTAAGGCATAGTGTGTTGTGAAGATAGTAAAATATTTTAAAGACAAACATGGGCTACTTTTTACAGCGAAAAGAAGTCTTTTTTATATCCCATTGCGTTCGCGAATGAAGTCACGAAAAACAACTAGTGGTATCATATTTAGGTTATACTGAATGTTACTTTCAAAATAACTTTTAAAATAAAATGCATTTTAATTAAATCAGATCATCGTTAATAATCTATAATATTAATTTGAATATTTAATTATTTGTGCGTGAGTTTCAATCAGGTCAGTCTATTTTTCAAACACAATTACTAGCCACGAGTTAATCTAAATATATAAAAACCAAGCAAACTTCAAATAAATACATAGTTAAATTAGTTTGTAGACAATGATATTAAGAAATAATTAATTTTATTTTAGCGCTAATAACCACAGTGACAGACAAGAAATGCTTCAATAAAAAACTAAGAACAGACGTATGCTAAATAGTGAACCATATTAGTCAGCAGCAAACAAAGATCCACAATCCCAAATCTTTTAATTGGCATTAAGAATGACGACAGACGGTGACTTGCCTAATCTGTCTGCCAACGGTATCAATATAGAGTGGTTATTACGACTTAATATTCAAAAAGATAGAAATGCGCCAGAATTGATGATATTCGATCTATTTTGAAGATCTGTATTAATATTATAAAAAAGTTTATTTGTTTGGATCGAATAGGCTTATACTGGATCGGTTTTAAAAATTTCCGCTACAGGAAATTTCATTATGCACGGGTGAAAAATGCATTATTATACACGGTCGACGTTGTGGGGTAAAAAGCAATTAGACTATCAATAGAATCAAGCTCGTACTATTAATATGCATATTGATTTAATATTAAAATAAGTTTTGTTAATCATATAAATGCCAACTTCTAAAACACAAATAAACTGTAAAAAATTGTGCCATATACGTATCACACAAATATCCGTGTTGGTATGTGTCATTTCTATTCAGGTAATGTGTTAAAGTTGTAAAGTTATTTATTATACATACTATCTCACATCTAATAACAATAAGATATCAACTGATGGATATAAGTGATTATCTCTGAAATTAATTAAGATATTTTTGCAATACTTTTTATGTAATTTGTTTTATTTGATTAGTTGCTGTAGGAATTTAAGATAATTACATACTAATCTATTATTTTTAGAAATAGTTGAATCATTCTAACATTTGAACGTGAAAAAACTAGGAATACTAATTATAATGAATTTGCACCACATTTCGTTAAAAATGAGCTTCAAAGTGAAGTTAAGATTAAGTTCCACATAGTATTAGAAGCAAAGTATAAGCTAACAGTGCAGAGTAGCCTATGTATAATATTGCAATGTCATTTAAAATAGTTTAACCATATATATATTAGCTCATTGCAAATCTTATATTAATACTACTTTCCCTCTTAGTCTCCCGGGAGTATATCAAATTTAGCACAGAACCGTACTCAAATAAATCAATGATTACAAAATGGCGGTATCACACCTCTATATGTATACCCGGGTATACTCCATTCTAATCTGTCACGTCTGCGAGGTCGGCCGGTGTAAAGTTCATCAATGCCGAATTCAATTACCGATTACACCATTGTGTTCCGTTCTTTCGATTTATATTTAAATATCAGACGTTTACTAGAAATGCGTTGTGAAATTATTAAAAAACTATTATTGTGTTTGACGATTCAGACCGCCCTCAGCGCCAGATGATTGGGCGAACCTAATAGAAAGTTAGGTCAAATTCGCAGTAAGTTTAAATGTTAAACGTTTAATTGATTGAATTGAGTTAATAATGATAGATCGATAATAGAAGTAGAGAGTGCTTAAACTCCGAAAGTAGGAGCTCATGGCGCATGCTTTGATGAACATAAATAAACAGACGCCGTGGTTTTGTATTCAGAGTATGAGTCAAGTTACTTTAGCTACACTGAGTTTTATCTATCTTTTTATACTATACATGATTTTAATAATTTGAATTTCATCCATTCTAGTCAACTCTTAATTATTATCTCATTGATGGGTAGTATTGTCACGGTGTGCCATACGACCGTTTATTTTTCCTAGGTTTCAACATGCAAACTTTTTGTCTTTGATATTCAACATCATTTCTTTTTATTATTCGCCTTTCGTAATTTAAAATTTTGACAAATCAAATATACTCTTTATGGATGTCAGTTCGTAAAAAAAATCATCTGTTGTAAACATGTAAATCACATTTATTATAAATCATATAAATTTAAACATAAAATTTTATTGTTGATTGTTAATAATATTGAATGAGTAATTAAAATAGAAATTATATAATATAATAAAAGTGTATTCTGTAACTTGGACGATTCAAGTTTTTATCAAGAAACCCAAAAAGGGGTATGTATTCGTTTTATTTGGTAATTTTATATTTAGGTAACTTACGAACTGGTTTTTATATTCATTGTACAGTTTCTTTTCTTTATCCTTTATTACATAAATGAATCCATTCTCAAGCTAGTCAGCCTTTCATTAATTGGCTCAAGCACCGAACCCATCACAGTATTATCAATACAGGTGTAGGTTAGTTAAGCCTACTGACATAGTAGAAAACAAATGCTTGTAGCTAGTTTTTAGGGTTCCGTACCCAAAGGGTAAAACGGGAAGGCTATATATCGTGAATCGTTAAAGTTAGACAGTTTAAATTTTCACTGATGATGTATTTATTTTATTAAAGAGATACTAAAAACCACAACAATATAAATATTTAAGGAGGCTCTCATGAAACAAACGGATTTTTCTTTCTCGTTTCCGGTACGTGCTCGTAACCCTTCGTAGGTGAGTCCGATTTACACTTGGCGGGTTTTTTTTTAATAAACTTATGTGAATCTTTTCCGCAACAGTAGTCTTTCCACCAGGTTTATATATAGTCTACTTCATCGTGTTCTGTAGTTGATCGGATACTTTTTAACATGAAGGATAACTAAGTAAGAACAAAAAAGACAATGAAATTTTGAGAGATAACGAAAACTGATTCTTATTTATCTCATACGATTATCTTTTAAACTATAGTTTTTTGATAAAAACAGACCCTTTGCTTTGATATTTATACTATATTCCTCAAGCTTAAGAGATTTTCGAAGGAATCTTTTAGCGAAATAGACATATGCAATGTCCTTCACAAAAAGAGAACCAACACATTTTTTGTGACTATAGAAACTATAAGTGATTTTGAGTGACGTAAAATATTGATTTCGAATAAGGAGTTACACAAAAATAATTACTTATAACCAACCAAAATCCGAAGCTGTGATGATGTTGGTAGAACAATGATCGTAGTTATATTATCTCGGGTCATACCTTTATTCTGAACCACTCATTTCCTTTGGTCAAATTCCAACCATTTGGCAAAAAACTTACACTCTTTCTTTACCTGAAGTTTCTAATCCTTCTTTTTCGAATCACTTTCGTCCTATTCCATACTACCTTATCTGATCATCTCTATGCGGACGAACTTCAGATATGCCCAAGCAGACAAAAGCAAGATCAACGATGCTATTTTGAGCCTTAATCAGGATCTCTTTACTATTTTGGAGTGTTCCAACTGTTACGGTGTGATTGTAAATAGATCTTAATGTCAAAGTACAGTCATTGAGAGTTCATAACAGCCATCAGCTATTGATAGGAATTACATTGCATGGCCCCTGCGCAAAGGCGAAATCGTTCCGTTTCAGTCTAGTGTGAAAAATTTGGGCCTGCACATTGATTGTACTCTCGGCTGGGAGGTACAAATTGGTGAAGTGAGCCGTAAAGTAGTCAACACACTAAAGAGTCTTTATATACTAAAAATTTTTCGCCCCTTCATCACTAAAATCGCACTGGTACAAACTTTTATTTTACCTATTCTTGACTACGCTGAAGTCTGCTATTTTGACACCAACCAATATCTACTCACCAAATTGGATCGTTTGCTCAGTAGTGCAATTCGGTTCATATATGACCTTCGTAAATACAATCCCATCTCTGATTTCAGGATAACTGTCCTGAACAACTCAGATAGCTGTCTATCCATGTATCCCAGGATATTTGAAATCTAGGTTTCAATTTCTTGGTTCCGGTCATCAACGTAATCTTCGCTCTAGTAGTAACCTCATTCTTCAAAACCCCTCCCATTATACTTCATTGGTATTTCGTAATACTTTACCCTCACTGCTATTCGCTTTTGGAATGCTTTTCCATTTCGCATTAGAAATACTCAGAGTAAAGTGATAATCAAGAAATTAGTGCGTGAGCACTATCTCGGATTATAATTATATCGTTCACATTCAGTAAGTTATTTGTTTGTATGTAAGTGGATAAGTGTTTATTTATGTAGAATTAGTATTTATGTATTATCAGTATTTATAATTAAATTTAGATAGTGTACATTCTTATTACATTAATAAATTTTCGAATATAAAATTTTATTCTTATCACCTAACAAGCAAATCTAATATCCATTTGGATTGACTGGTAGAAAGTACCTTTACTATTAAGTCCGCCGTTTGAGTAATATTATAAGTAATATAAATAAATAAATAAACCTGAGACTGTTAAATCACACCTACTCCAAAGAAAACTTAATGTTAACTTCAACTGACAAACAAGACAGTAGCTCGACCAATTAGAGACTTTGTTACTAACCAAAATGTATGGGTGATGACCGTAGCGACAATTTCTTGGTGGTCTCACGGGCCTCGTAATCTGTCATCTAACCTGTCAAATTACTAACGGCCGGACGAGCGATCGGCTACCGAACTGAATGTAGATAACACTGCGCATCGATCAAAGATTATTCGTAACAGTTGGTTTTCGGAACTTAAAGCCTCTTTAATGCCTAATATTTGTGTGATATTATGTGTAACTTGATTTAGTTTTACTTTTATATTCTTATAATCTAAATAAAAGGAAAACTAAATTGCGATTATTACTAATTAAAATTTATTTTATTTTTATTACTATTTTAGTAGGTAGTTAATCCACAGTAACTTCATCACTTAAATTTTATAAAACATCTACACGCTTAAATTTAAATCGATTGTGCTAACGTACCATGTCGTGATTGGACAATTTTAATATTATTTATTAAAATTTTCCAATCACTTAATTTAATTTGTCATATTATAAGTAATAATAAATGTAGGTTTAAGTTTGTCCGTGCAGAATGCGAGTAATGCTCCATTTTTATGAAAGTACGAACGTGATTAAATCTGTAGGTATTAAATCTAAATTGAACTATTATAGTGTGACGCATCTGCGCAATAATCTTTTATCAGGTGCACAAAACAAAAATGAATGAATGTAGGCGTACCCCACTGGACACCTGATTGGGTTTTTTGTTTTTTTTTTTACAAGGAATGTTAATTAATTTTTGCTGTCAACCGTAGTCAAACAATATGTAATGATTAATTGTGTTTTTAAAGCGGTCGCCTTATCCGGGCCTTAAATGAAGGACGAGCAGCATGTTTTAATGCAACCGTTATCTGGAATAATATCTTGGGTTACTTGAATATCATTGACATTAATTTCATATTGGATTCTTTTGTTTGATGTTAAAAAGAAATAATGTTATAACACCATAAAGCTTTTCCACATACAAATACAATCTCGATTGTGTTACATGGTAGCTCCCTTAAATATTTAGTTTTCTGTTTTTTTTAGTATTTGTTGTCAGCGTCAAGAAAAATACACCACCGATGAAAATTTGAACAGTGTAACTATCGTGATATAAGATGCAGCCTGGTGACTGCATGAGTCTTAGTAATAGAATCCAGTTTTTTTACTCCTTCGGTACAAAAATCTAAAAATGAGTTTTAGTGAACAATATTATATATTTTTTAAATAAAATCGGACCTCAATTCGAGGAATTATTCGATGTCATTAAAAAGAATATAAGTACTACTCGAAGATAAAGGGCACTCATCCTTTTTCGTCGTATAAATACTGAACTCATTTTGTTTATACTCTGCCACTAATTTTCTGATAATAAGCTTACATTAAAATATTTCAATACAATATTCTTACTGGTTATTGTAGTTATTTAGCTATGTAAGCTTATAATTTCTATACATATAATTAAATTGTATTATTAATCATATTTATAACAATAAATTACTCAAGTCAAAGACATCAAGTCTGCATCTATATTACTAAATAAGCTATTCAAAATGCGGCAAACAACCAGTAACATTTTCAAAAGCATATAAAAAATAACTGATTTGATTCAATATTCGTAACTAAGAGCTTAACGTCGCAGTGGTTAGCGCATTCAGTCTGCGATTCAAAGTGTGAGCAATTTTTGCAAAGGCCAAGTTATCTCGAGCTTTCCCATGCTTCACAAGGCACACATTTAACTCCAAATGCAACTTACGCCTTAAACCAGGACTCTCCGACCCCGCACTCGTTCTGAAAAGAACAGCCTTAATGCGAGGGAGATACAAGGTAGACCGGTCCTGGTAAAACTCACTGCGAGTATCTCCTTACTCCTTACTTCCAGCAAGGAGCCCTCCGGGTCCAGCCCCAAAGTATTTAACACTTACCAAACCGCACTGAGTCTGCGTGGTGGGTCATGGACCGGACGGTATGATTCACTAAGGATTTTCACGTACTGAATATTTTAAATTGTCAATAAATATTCTAATGAAGAATAATTTCGTCCATTTTATTGCAATGAAGTTGTTAATGAAGTCAATAACTCGAGTGTACATTGAAATAAATGACATAAGTATCACCAATCGACGACTAATTTATACCATTATTTGTTTAAATGGTATTAAAAGTTGATTTTATATGTTATTTTACATCAAAATAAACAAGGTACTCATTTTAATTTCAAATGAATGATACGAAATATTATATGATTTAATCTGACCCTTTATTTGTCAGTAAAATTAAAAATGTATTTAAAACCTATTATTAGCGAGACATTTTTTCTAAATTGTTATTTTTGTCCTTTAAATGTGTTTCTAAGTATCTATGAAATGCGTTTCTAAGTAGAAGAGGATTTGGTAACTTTAAAATAATAATAATAATCCATATTTTAGTATCTATTAAACGTACCTATACGGTATATTGTTAAGTTTTGTGGTATCAACATTACCAAATATATGTATCATATTTCATACATTTCCAAGCATTCAGGTGTTAAATATTAACAAAAATAGCATATTCCTATGAGAATATAAGAATAACATATTATAATGGTATCAAGTTTTATTATGAGGTCATTCAAAGATCTAATCTAAATTACTCGGAATTAAGAATATTTATTTCCTGTATAAATATGGGAAATAAGTACAATATTTTGCTATTTCTGTTAGCAGATTAAACAATACAGACTTCAGATGATTTCCGATCCTGATCATTAAAAATATGTAACAATAAATAATGATATTTGGCGACTACTATAGCAGTTTTATATGGTAGATTATTTATTTGCAAATAGGCGGGCTATATATCTATTCACCGCCTGCCCATCCGCAAATAAATTCAGGGTCATAAGTGGAAAAAATTTTCGCAACCACCTGCAACTAATACTCTACATGTGTTTTGTGACTCATAGAGCTTCCTCAGGAGAACTTTGGCCATACCCTGTTAACCAATGGAGGTCAAGGAGATCTCAGCTAAATATTGTAATGTTACAGTTAGTGCAATGGACTTTCACATGACAGCACTTGATTTTATTTTATACAAACAATTCGCTGTAAACTTTTAAATCGATTGAAAAAACTATATTTTTAATAAATATCTATGACCTTTATGCGCAGAGCCCTTGCGATTTAATCAAAGAGAATCGAGCCTTACTAAGGATGGTTCTTACAAACGTCTATCACTTCTTTTACTCACATATCACTTTCACTCACTAGGTTGTTAACGTTTATGACTTCTGATAATATCTTTCGATATGACATAAATATTTTGATCCTGAAAGGCATTTTCAAGTCTTTTCTGTCTTCTATATCCTTCCACTTTCACGTTGTATATAAGTTACTTCATTCTCGATTTGCACTTTTTGGCTCAAAGTTTTCCCGCCAGTGAGTTTTTCTAACGCTCCATTTATGGTGTTGCTGGCACTCATACTTTTATCATTATTTTATCTTTCTAAGTCAGTGGTGTGTCTGATATTCCCACTAAAGGCACTTCTAAGATATAAGTTGCTGGGCACTTGTACGCAGACTGTATGTAACCATATAAAAAGGAGGACCGCTGGAGTCTAAGATTCAGGTTGATTCAGGCACATAATCAATTATTATCCAGACATATTTTTATACTACTGTGCTTATGGTAAAAGTGCCACATGTGTTCGAAATGTGATCTATTGCTGCTGCGTTAATTATGGCGTCTATAAAAATATAAAATATATTATTAAAACAAATAAATGTAAATGTAATATTATTTAGAGAAACAATTATAAGACACACAAGCTGAACAAGTAAAGTCTCGTTTTTGAGATATAATATAAAATATTTATAATATATTTGGCAGTGTACCATATGGTATACATACGAAAATAACGATTGATTTCATAACTTTTCTATGCATTGAAAAGAACAGCTCAAAAAGGGGACTCATTCAAAGCAAAAATTACGTTTTAGATACTAACCGTTTTATATTATTAATGTGATAAATACGAGGGTCAAACTGAAAGTTCTTAGAACTGGCCACTTATAAACAATATAATAAAAAAATAATTCTAAAATTTGAAAATATAACTCTTTGCCAATATTACTGAGTATATATTTCATTCATTTGTCATTTGTTTTACGATTTGGCGGCAAATTGAAAATTGTCTGTGTCACGTCATCATGAATTTAACACGAGAAAATTTTCGTGCAATGATTTTTTATGACTTTCGATGTCATTTAAGTCAACAAGAAAGTTATGATAGACTACAATTGGCCTTTCACGATGAAGCCCCATCTCGTGCGACTGTTTACAACTGGTTTAATGAGTTTAAACGTGGTCGCACTAATCTCACTGAAGATTTACGTGAGGGACGGCCTTCTACGGCGATGACTGAAGATAACATCTGTGTTGTGCGGCGTATGATAGAGACTGACAAAAGAGTGACCTATCAACAGATTCGGACAAGCTTAGGCATCGGTATGAGTCAAGTGCACAAAATCCTCCACGAACATTTAGCGGTCAGGAAGCTTTGCCCGGTGGATACCTCATAATTTGACTGAGGCTCAAAAACTCCATCGTGTGGATTGGTGTCATAAAATGATTGAAAGATTTAACGGAGGTGACTCAAATGCTGTGTTCGACATACTAACAGGTGACGAAAGCTGGATTTACTGTTATGATCCTAAAACCAAAAGACAATCTGCTCAGTGGGTGTTTCCTTTCGAGGAGTTGCCAACTAAAGTGAAGAGAGATCGAAGTGCGGGAAAAAAAATGGTGGCCTCGTTCTTTGGAAGGATAGGTCATTTTGCAACAATTGTGTTAGAGGATCAAAAAACAGTTTCTGCAGAATGGTACACTACCAATTGTTTGCCACTTGTCTTGGAAAAAGTTCGAGAGAAACGACCTCGCAGTAGGATCCTCCTTCACCACGACAACGCCTCGTCGCACACCGCCAAGCGAACGATCGACTATTTGGCGACATCAAACGTTGAATTACTGGGTCACCCGCCGTATAGCCCCGACCTCGCGCCTTGTGATTTTTATTTATTTCCAAAAATTTAAGAAAAACTTAAAGGAAAGCGGTTTATGAATGCTGAAGAAGCGGTGGCTGCGTATCGCGATGCCATTGAAGAGACCCCTAAGGACGAGTGGGCAAAGTGCTTTTCCCAGTGGTTCCATCGCATGCAGCGGTGTATTGACGTGAATGGACAATATTTTGAAAAGATATAATAAAACTAATAACTGGCTAATGTAATCAGTTTTTGATTTTCTAAGAACTTTCAGTTTGACCCTCGTATGGTGTGTTATTGAATTTTTATTATCTTGCGTTGTGTAGGCACAGGTTGGTGAAAATGCAAACTACTAATCATTCAGTAGCTTCATAACCAGAATCATATATTTTTGTTTTGCAGAATGTTTTCTACTATGGTGTAATTGTATGTGTAAAATAAACGTGGAAAGTACTTTTTCAGGTCACAAAAGTTTTGACAGTTGAACCTGGTCTTTTGTAGCAACTTGATTTGCTGCAGCGCCATCAACAAAATAACTACTTGCTTTTCTATGTAATTAGGTTCTTTTAGGTAACATGATTTTCTTTTCTGAGATTTTAACAAAGTGGGGCACTTTATTTTTGCGTAAAAATATACAAAATCGTTATTTTTTTCGTTTTTTTAATCGTTATTTGGCTGATAAAGCTAATAAAATCAACCAAAAAGGTAAGTATACATTTCAGTTTATGCAATAAAATAGATTGCCAATATACTGCATTCACTCAAATGAGAAATTTACATTATAAATCCGACTCGCGTACAATGTAAGACACGATCATCCATCAAAGGGCAATAGTTTGAACGAATATCCACAACTGTATGGAAGAATCTGCAAACTCATAATTCCAATGATTTCTTGTCATTATTCATCTTCAAATAATAGTTTGCACCCCATAGCTTACCTTAATTTTACGACTAGCGTCTACTAGTGAAGTTATTAGGCGATGCGATAGCTTCAAAACAAAGCTAAATAAAAATATGAATTAACTGATTTTTTATAATTGATTGTAGTTTGCTAATATTATTGATCATTATTTTGATAGGAGTAGTATTAGTAATGTGGGTTACTCTATGTTATAACAATTTATTGCTGTATTTTTTTAAAATATAAGCAGCAGCTAGATTCTCGACTTGTAATTAGAAAGTTTGTAGTGTTATAGAAATATACTTTTTTAATTTACGATATATTCTGTAACTTATCATAATACCACAAAATTATATTGTAACTTGGGTGGTGTTTAGTTACCTTTGATGCACAGATAATCTACAGGGCAGACTTAATTCAATTTGAATAAAATTATACAAATCAGCCTTACCACGGCTCTAAGGTAAGTGTTTTGTAAATATTTCTGTGCTGGTAAAGGATCTGAGATGTCAAAATAATAGACATGCTACAACAGATAATTTTATTAATTGAGTAATATGATCGAAAAACAAAAATGCATAAAAAATTGACTTTGACAAGAGTCAAATTGGTTTTTTATAGCATTTTCACTAAGAATATTTTCGAATATTTACACCAATTTTGCATTTTTGCATTATGAATGCAAAAATGATTAAATAAAATACCTAGTATACTACATATTGTTTAGGTTTACAAGCTTTATGCCTGCGATTATGATATTTACTTCCCAATATACATACTATCTTACATGTTTATAATACAGTAGACAGTGTGCTTTATTGTAAAGTGCAATGCTATTGAGGAGATTGTTGTATTCTGAGAGTGGTATGCATTTGATGGTTAAGAATTTATAGCGGACAATTAGTTCTTGTAAACATGATTTTCTTTATGAAAATTACTAAGTATATTAATTTTCATTAACATTTGTCTATAGAGTTTCTTTACCAAATATTTAATTATTACATTTGTCTCTTCTGCGTTTTTATATAACAATATATCAATGTAGAAAGATGTGAAATAGTTTATGACAAACTTATTTATTGTCTTTTATTATTCAAATGTATATTCATTCATATGATTAGAATAGCCACATGAATGTTTTTAAATATATTAAATGCATATTTGTAATATTTAATAAATGATCCTACTCTAACTTCTGTTAGAAATACAAAAAGTCATTCACAAATTAGTGAAAAAAATAGTAATGAAATTCAGGGGTAGGTTATACAATATTGATGAGGATATACTTCTTCTACTTAATTCAAATTGGTGACTTAATATAATTGTTATGAATAATAAAATTCTGTTTATCTGTTTATATATATATATATATATATATATATTAATAATTAAGACCATTCAATGTATTTTAGGTATAAAAGGTCTCTTTTTATTTAAATTAAAAAAATATATATTTTTCGCTTTTATATTACTCTCGCTTACTATTTGATTAAGTTGTTATTATTAATTAGAACTATTTTTTGTTAGGTATGTTTTCAGTGTTAGAATTAAATATATTTACATTTTTGTTCGTCATTACTTTATTTGGGTAAGTCTAACATTAAACACGCAATCAAAGCATTGCTTACAACATTTAACCTGTGAGTTTACATTCTATTTAAATAACAACACAATAAAAACTTAATAAAGACAGAATCTAAACTATCCCAATAAAACAAAGAGGTCAAGAAATAACATTGAAAGTGAAATCCTCCAGGTTTGATTGACCACAAATCAATATTAATGATCAAAAGCAGCGGGTGTTCTTTTATATCTACCATCTTTGTCATTCCAAAGCTTAAAAGAAGGACAGCTTTTGTTTGGACACCTCGCCCTTAAAGCGATTTAAGTGCTAAACGAATAAAATCATTAATTACAAGCAATTCAACGTACATATTGAATTTATTAAAAATTGTGATGGATTGCTTTTAAGAAATAAAGCGCGACGGTTGGTTGAAGGTTTGTGGTTGGGTTTTAATGGTTCTATGGGAATGCTATGTGATTCAGTATTCGTGATTTTATTAAGATAGCGCTCCATCTGCAATACGGTTCTTAAGCAACTTTCGCAATGGCCGATCATGTGTGACCAAAAATTTTTATTATATTTTTTATCACTTTCTTCTCGCTAGATCCCAGATATATTTATACAGAACTTCCTCCTGCTCCATCTCAAAGATTACAAATTTTCTACAGGAATGATCCTTGACTGCAAAGAGATTGTTTTTGGCCAAGCCATAAAATAAGTACAATGTGTTTATTTAATTTATATTTCGATTTAACAGGCATGTTTCTAATTTTTTACTGTTTATTTTACGTGATATTAGGTCAAAGGGATTCAAAATAAGAGTTGTAAAGCTACCTTTTCACAAAAAAGATATTACACTCAAGTATGCCACAATTATCTAGCAAGCAATAAAACTAGAGACAAATCAGAAAAGTTCGTATTTTACGTTGAATCAACCAGGAATTGAACTAGAAACCGTTAAAGGAAAAGGTAGGGAAATAGACGCCGTTACGTATGAAAAGATAGCCAGCCACTCAGTCAAATAAATCTTATATACAATAATAAAATGAATGAAAACAAAACACACACCACAGAAACTATTCTATTGAATTTCTAGGAGACTACTTACGCCATCTATGGACGGTTAGTGCATTTAAATTACCAGCTTACATTGTACTTCGTATTAAACTTTCAAATATTTATTTAATAATACGATATGGTTTTTTCATTTATGATTATGGGAAATCATTGAAATCATAATTACATAATATTAAAATACTACATGGTAGGTAAAATTATAAGGTCAATCATAAACCACATGAATAGGTACTTAAAGTAAAAATCACTACGAAATTCTTTAAGTACATTTAATTTAAATAAAAAAATCGACGCCGATAATGACTTTCAGCGAACTTTATTAATTAACAATATATATGCACTTCTACAAAAAACACCAAAGCGGAAAAAATGAGGGAAAAATTTCGGCAAAAAAATATTCAACAATAAATTCATCGATTCACACCATACGTAGACTGGCAAAATTAAATTTGGAAAAAGTTGCGATGACGTAATATAAAAGATATTTAACACTTAAATCACTAAAGGTACAGGTAATAATCACAATACATCTAAATTGAAACGTATAGGTATACCTTTACGTTAAGGTATATCAAACATCTACCTTTATCCCTAGTTTAAAAGATAACTATAAAAATATCAGCGAAAAATCTGCCCATTTTCCTTGACAGTTTCCCGGTACTTATTAAGCCGTCTCCCTCGTTAGAGAGCCCACAAATCTCCCAAATCTTCTATGTGACAAACACAAAAAGCCGTTAAATTAAATTAATGCTTTTCCACCGGTCGTTCCCGATAGTTGAAGCAGTTAGAGAAATTTGGCCTCGGAGAGAGAGGGATTCTTCAAAATCAAATCTTTGTGTTATAATTATAAAAAGGAACAGTACATTATTCTAAAAGCTATTATCTAAGTATAGGTAAAAAGTGCCTAGTTTTAAAAAATATGAACAATGCACTCAGGCTAAGATAAATTATAATCTAGGTACATATCATAGGATACAAGCGTACTACCTACCTAAAAGTAGTCTATTTTCATTAAAAATATATAGTCTCGGATATAACTTTTTTTTAGATTCATTACTGAACAAAAAAGTTTAAAATCAATAACAAAAAAGCATCTTCAATGAATTCCGAAAACAAACTTTTTAAATTAATAAAGAGAAAGCCATTAATCTTTCGCAAAACGTAATAATTCAATTCTTATTGAGAATGGAACATTTCAATACGAATAAACTCTCGAATCAGTTCGATTATTACAGAAACTTGGGAATCAACATTAAACTTTGAAATGGAAAAAAGCGTGCCGTTCTTCAACTTAGTCAATTATAAATTATGGCCTCTAATTTGAAAAGAAAAAAATGTGTTATGTGAAAAAAAATGACTTAATACAAATATAACTCATCTGTGCAATTATTGTGCTCTTCAGCATTATTTGTCATGGGAGACGTAACTAAATATTTTTGTAGAATACTCAAGTGAGTACTACTGGATATAGTCGCGACATCGAATCGTAAGGCAACCAGTGCCATCTATCGTCTAGTAGCGCAAGCTTCACAGCGCTTATTTTGTTAACTATGTAATTTTTTTTTTCATTGTAATATAAATTAATTTTTCTAATTAATTTATAAAACCTATCTTTTGTAATGTAATAAAAGTGGTAAGTAGCCAAAAACGAGATATTCTGTATAAAAAAATAAATTTTGAAATAAAACCAAGCGACTTCGGATTCACACCGCAGATTTGCTGGACTTGTTGAAAGTTTACTGGAAGAGCTCTGCGTCCAAGACTTGACTTAAATGGTCAGCCCATTTATAATTGATGATTATAATTGAAAGCTAACAATTATTTTTATTAAGGAAATGTATTAGTCCCCATTTATTTATTTATTCTTTATTGCATTTTAAACACGAACGGCGGACTTAATTCGGAAGGCATTCTCTGCCAGTCTACCAGAAAAAGATGTTGGTATCTGGATGTTAGGCGATAAGAATAAAAAAAAACAAAAAACAGCGGCCTTAAAATTATTACAACTAAACAAATACCTATATTTGTAAATATAGATAAACTATAGATTTATACATAAAAATGGAATACATTTAGTTACTCTTGTCTAATGTACACAAATTCTAGCTGTTTATCGTAATGAGTACCTAATACTAACATTTACACAAATATTTTTCGTTTCGATTTTTTTTGTGTTAACCATTTATTAATTTTAAAATTACAATTACACATGATTTAATTTTTGTTTACTTTCTATTCTAAAATGTTTTATATATATTATTTATGGGTAATATTTCTCATATATATTCTCTATTGGCCTTTCTTTTTTGGAAGTTTAATGCCAACAAAATATAGGTTCAGCACAACAGACTATAGAATACTGTCAAGTTTCACCACTTGATTTTAAACTTTAATTAATTGAAAGTTTAAATTAACTGGGGAAATTTGGTATATTGCGGTAGCCTGACTTGCAACCATGTGTAGGACTAATCCCTAGTCCCTAGTAGATTATGACCTAGTATTGGCCATTTTAAGAGTAACCTGAAAGTGAATATTGGCACGGTAGTTAATGGAATTACCTTTGCCTTAATGCACCATTTTAATAAGCCGTTCACGGTAAAGTAACATATTCGCCTTTACGTTAGTTTAGAACGTCTTAAATTGCAAATTGGTCAAAAAGAGGACAAATCTGCGTCTACTACCCTACCTTCATAACATAATGACGTAATTATTATTAGTAGCCACTAGTGGCTAGACTTTTATTACGCCATTTCTGAAAACTTAAGTGTATTAACAGACCGGTGCTTACTATCCTAAGGTTATCGGCAAGATACTGATAAGAGGCAAGTTTCTAATTAATTAGTTGACCTAACCCACACTATTCAAGTTTTTATGAGGCTCACTCCGATCGATTATTCACTTCTAATCGAACATCGAGATTAGAATCGATTGTTAACTAAAAGTTTATATTAATTGGAATGGGATTGATTTTGCAAACGCAATCATTAGTTAACAGAATTATCGAGTTTCTTCCTGTTTGTTGTTTTTATTGCTTATTATTTAAACTTATATAAAATAGATAATAAACTTTTAAGACTACATATTCTTCCATTGTAATAACTTTTAACTCTTAAATTATCAATAAATATTGGAAATTAAGCTTTTATCAACAAGAGACTACAACGCCAAGACATTTTCTACATTGACTGGACTGGAAATCGTAACAAAAGCCTTTAGGTCAAAAAGTTTATTATATTCGATTAATTTTGCATTCACAATGGTGGATTTGAATGCGTTTTTCATTAAGAATATTTTAGATCATAAAATCTTAAAATATCAAACTGCACTTTTTTTAATTTTACACACGAAGTCTTTTTGATGAATAAATAGAATAAGAATTTTGCAATGCGATCTTAATATGCATAAAATATTTCGCAGAGTAGGTAGGTTTTTACTTATTATATTAATATTCAGGGCTTAGGTTAAGTAGGTATGTTAATACCGTAATACGTGGCCAACGGCTGCACAATTTAAGTACACATCAAAACGAGATTTCCTTTCTCGATAGCGACTCACTCTTTTGTTAGAAAGGCCGAGAAAGATTTCCTACACCTCCACCATGAAGACATATTGTGTTTCGCGTTTTTGAACTCGCGATTTCGACGTGTATTTACGTATTCACACTCGCATTACTGCTAGTAGTATGTTTGAGATGAGATGTTGGATTTGTGTGAGTGTCTCGTATGTAAGCGTTAGCTTAACGATACCAGTATATCTTGGGCCGAGTTACCCCCGCGCCCCTATGCAAAACAGCATGTGAGCGCGGTTGATACATGCTAACAAAGAGGTCACACGCGATTGGTGATGTATATAGGCTTCCGAGTTACTAGTGTGCGTGTGTTGGTATGCTAGTCGCCTCTAGGCGCGCAATAGATGGGGTGGGCAGCCCGGAGAGGATGGGGATATAAAGGAAAACCATTTACATTTGAGCGATTCGTCCAATTTAAAATTCCTACAAGATAGCTTAGACACGCCATTCTTTTGAACGACATTCTGGGGGACAATACGTGTTTTCGACATGCATTTCCACTATGAACAATTAATAGTCGAACTTCCTTGTTATTGTCGTGTGAAAAGTTTTTTTGGACGTCCGAAATGACGCGTCGGCTCCATTTGTCGCCGAAAAGTGTCGCTGGAAGTTACCGTTATGAATATGAATCTTGGGGCACGGCAAATCAGTCGGGGACGCAGCGTTCCATCAAAACGTCATAGGTCGCTCTCAGGACAAATTCACCCGCTTGCCCACGTCCCGCGTTTTACGATCTACGCCGACGAAGATTCAGCACCCAAGGGAGACATTCCGCCTCCAAAAACTTTACCCGTTACAAATTTGTTTTTTTTTTCTGCTGCCTTATCTGCTCCCCGCGCTTTTGCCAAACCTAATTCCGTATTCAAAAATATTTCTGCAAGTATTGTGCTTCGTACCGAACGAACGTTTTATTGCCGGCCATATAACGTTTTAAAAGTTACCCAGTTTCGGCACGCGTCCGATGCAATTTTGTCGTATAAGTAAGTAGTGACTCCGCGAACGCCTCCATTCGGTAATTATTATTGTTGTTTGATAACTTTTTTATATTCTTTTTACAGCGGTTAACGATTGTTTTGACAAAGTCTCGAAGAACTTGAATACGTAAATGCCTTTTTGTGGATTTCTACGTCATGTTTATAACACAACACTAGTTAAGTTTTACCAACTGTTTCTTCGTAGCTTTGCAATGCTCACTTAAGGAAATCTTCTCAGTTCTAAGCAGCAAGAATCTTGAAAATTATATTTTTAAAAAAATTATCAACAGCTGGCTTTAAGTTTGAAAATATAACATACAGAGCTGCAGTCAATGACGTAATTACTCTACAGTATCAATAAATTATTAAACTAATTAGCTATTCAAACATATGAAAGGGTATTGCAAAAGCAGTGGTACTGCGACTCACTTTTGTTATATATATTTTTTTATTCGGAGTCAGTGATTACATGATCCAAAAATTGGCTTCGACATGATCGCTGATGGAGTATTTTCGATTGTATTTATTATCTACGAAATTTTTATATCAATATTTTTGATATCGATGAAAATTTTCATATTTTATTCCAAGTTGTTCCTTTTTCGACAGAAACGCGCACATAGTTATTAATTACTTTTCATTTGTTTATTGTTGATACTTGAGATAAAATTTAATAGAAATATTTTTACGATATAAAATGCCAAGAATTAAATCTTTAATTGCAACCTGTTGTAGCCGTAAGATTTTTACTAATTATAATACATTGTTACAGCTCAAAGAGTAAACATATACATTAGCCAGCTAAACTTAAGTTGACGAGCAAAACCCATATTCAAACTTTAGCTTATACTACACACGTAGACTAGATTCGAAACTCTCATGATCCTTGCGAACGACATTTCAAACGCCGTCATATACAATTTCAATTTGATTTCCTGCGTGGTGCTGCGACTATTTCATTTTTAAGTAGCAATCGCTGTGCCGCGCTGCTCGCAGGAATCATTTCAATTTCCTACAAGAAAAATTGAATCTAAATTATCTGTAACTTGTGTGCCATCAATTGAACTCGATACCAGCACGTTGGAAACTGACAAAATATAATTTTAGGCGAACGATTCAAATTCGTTAGTTTAAGGTCAAGAATGAAACATTTCGCATTTTGGCATGGAAACCTGTTTACTGATACTTTTTACAAAATGGGTTTTAATATTTAGTAGATGCAGCCAGAAATTTTCTATGGAATGGTGTATTTATCAGTTAACAGGTTTTACTAGCATGAGAGCGTTTTTTTGAATATACGACTTTGAATAAATACAGCGCAAGAATTGGACTTTCTACTCTAGCACACGTAGCATAACAGCTGGTATAAGAGTCAAGTGATGATAGAGAAACAATTTCATCAAAGAGTGGTCAACATACTGAGCACACTTCGACAGTGTGTGTAACTCAACCGGGATTCATACAAGAAAAGATGCGGTTCGAAAAACCAATAGTTTTTTTTTGTACGCTCGAAGAATTTAATGAATGAACAGAATAAAATTTCCAATAAATACAAAAGGTTTAATTTAAGTAGGTAAGTAAGTACCGTAAAATATTTTTCGTCTTATTAACATAAACATGACAGTTGATGGCTCGAAGTCTCGAAGTCGTCAATGAAACAAGTGAAGAATATAAAAAAAATCAACAATAACTATAAGAAAGCAATAAACTAAATCTAGCGATTCTCCAAGACTAGTTACAGACACAAATTACCCATTTGAAACGTAACGAGCTCGTGCCCCCTGATAATAATAAAACCGTAGGCCATGCCGGGTAGTACAAAATGGCTGTGTAAATTCAGAATTGATTTTGCATTCAAATGATAATACGCCAGTACCGGCAAATTCTAGTCCCGGACCGAGATATTCACTTTTATTGTGAATGCTTGATTGTGAATTGCGAAGCACTCCTAAGGTGCTATAATATAAACTTGTATGAGGCTTGTAGTGCTATTTAGACTGGGAATGTGTTTGTTATTATAATTGATAGACTTAAAGTGTTTACTGATGGTAATGACGATAATTTACATAATTTTAATGGTGCAAAGGTTTTAGTCTTAAGCGAATATAAGGTAATTATTGATTACAGAATGTATTTTTTATAAATGAACTTGAGAACAGCTGGTGTGTTTACAAGAGAATTTCGCCGAGAGTATTTTCTGTTTAATAATTTGTAAACCAAATGAGGTAATAGAGGAAATGAAGTATGTGTTAAAAATATCATTTAAAGACACAGAACAAAGTAGTGGTGTTATCAGTTGAGATACCTTATTGAAGACAGAAGTATTTGCGTTTCAATTTCAAAAAGATATAATAAAGGCAAGTTTAAAGTAAACATGTTAAGTCAATACAAATTGCTATATAAAATCGTGAAAGACCATTACGCGAAATTGTCTGCAATTTTCTTGGTATCAGTTTAACTATTTGCGAATGTCATACGTCATAATTCTTCAGTATACAATGAAATTGCAACTTGTTTCATTCCGGAGACCATGTATTATTAATTGTTTCATTTTTTTATTATAAAACCAGACAATATTTCCGCTCTATTAGATAAATGGGGAAGACTTAACTTGTTAAATGACAACAATAAACGCGGAATTCAGGCTCAAACTTTAGTTAATGATAGATAAATCTTGCTTGTTATTTTTGTTGATATGAGTTTGCTGTCGTGTTCATAGAACCACAAATTTGCAAGGACGAATAAAACACTTAAATATTTAATTGAAAAACTAACATCTAAGATTTTAATTGAAAGTGCGCCGAAATATTTATTTATTTAAACTTCTTTGCATAAATAAAACGTACAAATGGCGGACTTAATGCCAGTAGGTATTCTCTACCAGTCAACCGGAAAGTTATGGAATAGATACATTAATAAGTCGGTGCTACAAAAAAAAAATGATCTCACTTATGACGATGGTAAATTTTCACGAGCGCATTAGTAACAGATAATATCTCCAATATTAGTTTGAAAGCAAATGATAACTAAATTTCTTATTCATTTATAAAGAAAAACACTCTATTTATTGCCATGATTTTTAGTTTCTAATTATAAAAATTTCCCATTAAAAGTAAAACCTTAAACTACCTTTAATTTACTATCTAATATATTCATAATAGCCAATATTGCCTGAATTGCGTATATGCCAATATTGCCTGAAACTTGAACATGCAAGAAAAAAAAAGAAACGCTTAAATTGATATGATTCTTACAATAATAGCAACGGTTAAATCAAAACTACGAGTACAAATGCATAGATTTATTTTAATTTGGTAATTACTTTTGCATTATATCATATTTATAATATTCCCGGTACATTATTTGACTAGGCCTGCCATCACCTAAATTGCCGACGCCGGATACACACGGCAAAAACCCCGGACATTTGGGCGAAATATGGTATTTTTCCCGGACACTTCAGAAAAAGTATTTTTCGCAAAAAAATAAAAACATCATTATAATTTTTAATTTTTTATTCTTTTATACAGCTTGATATTAAAATCAAATGAAGTACGTATGTAATAGTAACAAATAACAGACACTTTTAATAAAATTAACCACTCTTTCTGAGGTAACATAGTAACAAAAAATAATTAGAAACACTCTTTTTTTTTTGGTATCAATCAAATTATTATATGATACTACTAGTAACTAACTAACTAACTATAATACTTTATAATTTTAAAATAAACTATGCCAATGATATTTTCAGTCATCTAGTTAGGTAGCCGAATACCTATCATATTTGTTGATTATTAATTAAAACTTAAGTAATTGCTAAAACTGTTAATTTTAACGAGATCTTTTTTTTACTTCTTTTGGTATTTTTCAGTCTTTCCGATTTTCGCCAAAATATCTTTCTTTTCCAACAAGAATTTGTAAAAGTCGGAACAACTCAGGTCCTTGAAATTATACTTGACTTTGATCATAGAAGAAACCGTGTGTATGTTTAGCGAGTTTCTTTCTTTCGTCCATTGCTGCGTGACTAGAGAGAACACTCTCTCTACATTTGCATTGTGAGCTGGTATACAAAAATAATACTGTGCGATTTTGAGCAGTTCAGAGTATAAATGGGCGTTAGGTGTTTGAAAAAAATTCAGCCACAGCTGGTTTGCGCTTAAAAGCTTTTCGCCGTCAGTAAGGTTCATGCTATAAGTTTTTAAGTTTGTCCATTCGTCAATCAGCTTCGTGTCATCGATTTCGATGTTAATTTCTTTGAGGAATAATACTGTTTTCTCGACATCAGACCATGGAGTATTTTCAGTGATGTTTGGCAACATTATCCAATTGAATTTGTCAAAGTCCTTCATTGGTTTTTCCCACTTTTCTATGTAAGAATTAATTTCTCTGTAAAAATCGGTACAATTCTTTTTGAACTCGTTTTTCGTGCTTTCATCTTGTTTGTTTAAAATACTTTGTGCCTTGAGAGGCACAAAGTTTTCTTTTATTCTGTCTTCTAATGTTTTATTCAAAGACACCAATATGTTTCTGGTTTCGATAATGGAATTATCACTTTTCTCCAATTTTTCGATTTTTCCATGGAAAACGTACATCACTGAATGAATGAGAAACATATATGCTTCTGATAGTGGATCTTCAAAAAATTTTTTGATTATAACGGGTGGTCTGTCCAAGCTTTCAAAATAACTTTTTAAGGACTCATACATTTTCAAAAGCCTCTCTAATGCGGGAAAAAGGCTTAGCCATCGTGTTTTCGAATGAAATAAAAGCTGCTTGTACTCCGATTCAGAAGCTTCACAGAATCCCTTGAGAGCTTCTGTGCGAACTGTATAAATTGAGAAAAAGTTGTATATTTTCAATATAATCGTCTCTACGTCAATAGGAAGTAAGTCGCATCCATGGTGCATAGCGTTATGAAGTATATGGGCAGAACATCCCATGCCAACAATATTTGGATTAAGTTTACTTTTCAGTTTGCAGAAGACATTATTTGTCCCGGATCTAGTGCTCCCACCGAAGTTTGTGTTGCAGTTGTCGCCACTAAATGCTATACACTTCGATAGAAGATCATGCTCCCGAAGTTGTTTCATAATAATCTCAACAATTGTGTCAGATGTCTCATTTTCAGTAGACTCGATTTCAAGGAGCTTTGATGTGATGCCATTTTTTTGTTTATCAAAATACTGAATGATGATGGGGAATAATTTAGTACTGCCGTGATTACTAGCATCGGTGGATACACTTACGAATGCAACATCTGTTAGATCACTTTTTAGTTCAGCAATTGTTAAAGGGCATAACACGTTATTTACAATAGCTGTAGCTTTCGTGCGATTACATGTCATGTTTTTTGCCGTATTTGACTCCGAAAACATTACTTGGTTAAGGGAATTGCTACAATCCAAAGAATTAAACGACATGTGGTGATTGACTGTGTGGTAAGCCATTGCGCCTTCGGCTGCTCGAATAACATTTTCTTCTGAGCTAGGTCTAGTTTTTTCAAAGAATGACGAGATGTTTGAACTACTAGCTTGGCTTTTCGAATTAGTTTTGTGTTTTTGTGTGTTAAGGTGCTCTTTAATGTCGGAAACACCTTTATTTGCAATGGAAATATTCGCAGAACAAATCGTGCACTGTACTTCCCAGTCATATTTTCCTCTTTTCAACATAGGATATTTGCTTTGCAATTCGCTGTTGAACGTGCATTTACGCTTGGGCATTTTGATCTAAAAAGCAATAAAAGAAAAGTCAGAAAGCTTAGATATACACACAGTTATGGCGGGCATCCGTTGCTCGTAGATACAAGTACTTTCCGCGACAAGCGATTTAATTCTGAAGAATATTAACATACGTACTCAAAAAAGTTACCATACTTGTAGGTAGGTACTCAAAAAAAGTGACAAAATAATATGTAAACTTACGTAAATTGCAATATCGAAGTGGTATTAACGCGCGAAGCACGCATGCGCTTCACTTGCTATTATGCGTGCGACTGGGTGAGTGAGTGGCGGCTCGGGTGAGCACGCGGCGCGGGGGCACAGGTGGGGGCGTTCGATCGTCGACTATTTAGCCGTCTTCTTAAATGCGGGTTGTTGTAAATGAATTTTTAACAAAGATTTATTTCAATTTATCGCTTATCTATAAAAAAATGGATTTTCCCTGACAACAAAAGGTTCCACCCGGACACTTTTCAGAAACCCCTACCGGACGGCCCCCGGACGCCCTTCAAACTAGGACAAATCCGGGGAATTCCGGACGGATGGCAGCCCTATCTTTGACTAACTTGAATATTTTAATGAACATATCAATTGGCATAATATTTTAAACATGGGTCCTTAAAATTTTCACTGTGTATCAAAATAATAATAAAATCTAGCGTTTCTGTATCACATGACACTGCGTATCTAATATAAAACATTAAAATGGAGACACGGAAAATGAACCCTCACTAAATACAGAAGAAAAAGTTGAAAAACTAACGACTCCGGATCACGCATCAGAAACTTAGCCAAATTAAAAGTTGGCTGCAATAAACAATAACACAATACCAAATAGGGCATATCTTCATTTGATACAAGTTTCTATAATGATAACGCAGCTAAAAGTTTGAGCAGTACCTACCAAGAAGGAATCGTATAGGATGCAAATTATATTTTATTAGATTCAAAAGTACATACTATTTTACTGGCACTGGCACTAATGTCCCCGCTGCTGGAGGACAGGCCTTACCTTTTCTATTCAATATCATCAAGTATCGAATAGAAGGAATGGGTTATAACCCACAACAGCAGCCTAGTATAGCCCAGATTGGTGGGTGTTGACACTATAGATGTAGTGGGTAAAAATGGCTTAACATAAAGTTGAAGCACAGAGAAGCTCGAGATAATAATTTTTGGTCATCGATAGTATGACGAGCCAATACGAATGTTACTTAACTTTGGTATCTAACAAGCGGTATATTGATATAAGCCATTTTGTAATATTTTGCTACATGTGCTGGAATGTATCAGGTAACTAAATTAACTCGTTTATAGGCATTATTATGTATAACGTTATAGCAGTGCCCAAATTGATAAGAAAGATTTATAAATAATTCAAGCCTGTAAAATATGCAGGTTTAGATTATTTTAGTGCTAGGGATGTTGTTTTTTCTTTATAATTATTGCCATTTGTTAAATTTAACCGTATGTTAAATTTGGCCTTTATCAATATTAACGAGCCTCTATTCTGAAGTATGTAATAATCATTATAACCCGACTACAGTGAAGCGATATTAAGGGTTATAATTTTATATATGTTTGTAAGAATGTGCATCTGTTCCCTTATGATTTCGAAACTATTCATCATAGCAGGACAAATGACGAATTATTAGAAGCGTCTTAGTTGTCCGCGTGCTATAGGCTATGTAATGTTACGTTAAATTGGCAACAGCGCCCTCTAGAGAGCATAAAGTAAGAATATTAAAATAAAACATATTATTCAATCATTCCGAGTAGGGTATCAAATGAAAGAGCTTAATGAGCACATTTAAAATAGGATTATATTGAAAGCTTTTGCTTGCGATGTTGCTTATATACACCTGAAAATTAATTAAATTAAAAAAAAAACAAAACTAAAACCCGACTACAGCTAAATCACGCTTTAAAAAAATTAAAAATTTATTTTATAGCGATATCTGTATTATAATAGCGATGACCAAAGGACAGTGTTGTCGTATGCCACAAACACTTTTTTTTTTAAATTTATTGTATCGTTGAATATATTTGAACATCACATTAATAAACCTTGGTAATAGCTCAAACAAGGAAGATTGCCATAAGTAGCAATTACAAAATAGCTCTAACAATGGTGGTTAGATATTCACAAACGACGAAGGAAATAATTCTTAATACGACATTGATTAGCTCGTAGTCATGAAAATCGAGCTGAGCGTACCTACATAATGACAATTTAAAGACTTAAAAGGTCGATTTTATTATCATATTGTATGATTCTTGTGGAACTATTAACCCTTATGACAATAGTGTAATGATTCCTACACACGCGAACTAATTTTTTCTTATCGCTTTGCTTCTAAAGGGCCGTAACACGAAGCGTTAGTTTTTGAGATTAACCATTTTGTAATAGAAGTACTTTCTCGTGAATGCTACCGAATATTCTAGATGTTATTTGATTAAACTCTATCTTTATACTTTTACGATCCCATACTTTAGTCAAGGATAATTCATTTATAAGACCAATAGCACTACGCAAATATTCCAAATTTATTAATTATTTTTTACAGAGGGTCAACATAGTAATGAGGTGTGTGTTCTATATAGATATACTAAGATGCCTGTATAAGGAGGCGCCTCTCTTTCGTTGCTTGAATAAATTAAAACTCCTTTAATTTCCAATCAAATATAGCAGCTTAAGATAAACAATACTTATTTAATTTCCAAATGTGATATAGGTTATTTAAATTCAACGAATAACGCACTTACTAACCACTTACATTTATCTAGTCATCAAATATCTGTGTAAAACTGTTACTATTACCTTTATATTGAAGTAAAATTTAATCTTAGTCATTAATTTGATGTATCAGAGTAATGAGCTACTTACAATATGACCTAAGTAACTGTTGGGGAGGGTACGGGACTTCACTAATTTATTAACCACAGCTATCGATGGGCCCACCATACAGAAATTAACCTTTATAATATTGGCCTGTCTTCATCGTGCATATTACATACTGTGGGCAATTGTGTTTGATCCTCGCATCAAATTATTATAATCATAAACATGAAAAAAGAAGCGACTATGAAGTTAGATTTTATACTTCTGTATTATGGAAAGAAGGGAGATTAATGAAGCAGTAATTTGAGCACTGAGTCCACAATTCGAAGGTTAAACAACGTTCACAAGGCCCCATCAAAGAATTGTTGGCCAAAAGTTTAGTATTGTCGTTCTTTTTTGGTTCAAAATTTAAGACCCGTTCTCTCTATTTGGTTTCATCCAAAGGGAAGGCCTGTACCCTTGCCGCATAGATATTAGGCTGATGATGATACTGTTGCATATTATGAAATAAATTTCCCATCAGGGTTTGTTTTTCTAAGAGTGATAACCTCGAAGACCATGAAACGAATTAAATATAGTTTTCAACAACAGCTAGAGTAATTCTTGAGAAAGATTTAGAATGTATATTGCACTTAGGTTTTGGTAAGTTATAAAATAATTATGTAGGTACATAATGATATAGATGATTTAAGGCTTAAATACGCTTTTTGAGGTAAAACTTTAAAGTGTTGTTCAATCACCGATACATAACTTCTTAAATTTTTTTTTTAATCCACTACAATAAAAGCACACTAGAATTGTGATTTAGGAAAAAAAACGGTCTAGGCCAAGTATCAAGAATATTTGATCGGCACATATTAGATCGTACGTCAAGGCAAGTTATAATAGGTTTGAAATTTTCTTATACATTACCTTCCACATAGATTTTCTTTCGGGGTGGCTAGCTTATGTATACAGCTATTACTGCGCTAATCCAAATTGATGGACCGTCAAAACCGGACGTTCTTTCATAACATTAGTAATTTCTTTGGCGTAAAATAATATAATAAACCTAAGCCAATTTCATTACTTAAAGGCAGGTTTCGGCCGGAACATTATGGCAATCATTGCAAAGCTTTGGGGGTAGGCGTAGGCAGTTAATAAATTATGTTTCACTAATGATGTTACTTTAGATTGTAAAAGGTTTTCTTAGAACTGATGAAATATCTGTACAAAATTTAATTTTATAGTCATAAATATAAATGCTAGAAAATTACTTTTTCTATTGAAATCCAAGCTTAAACCTATTTCCAATAATTGTGTGGCACTAATTATAGGTTCATTTGTTTTAGTAGGTATTATCACTGAGCAACCTATTTTTGTGGTCTATTTCAATATTGCAACAGTCTCATGTGCCCGTGATGTTTCAAAAGCAAGACAACTATTAACACTCGTATATTCTATTATTAGATTGTTATTGTAATTTGATTTGACCTATATTTTTTGACATTGTTAATAATATTTGATCATTATAATTTAAGTGTTAGTATGTCTTATTGCATGTTCTTTATTTCAATTTTTTTTTTTTTATAATCTAATCTTGCAAGCGTTTTGGATGGAAACATCTGTTAGCTTTTAAGACTTGTTTGTAATAAATAAATAAGTATATAAGTCGAGATAAGTAATTACTTAAGAAAATGGTATACCAACTAAAGCGTATACTTTTAACCAATAGACCATAATTTTAATGGAATAAGAACTGTGAATAGCAAAAATAATAGCATATTTGTTAAAAATATTTGCTTAATTAATAACTTTTACTCAAGTAATTACTTTTACTCGACATTGGATACGAATGTAACACTTCAGTTAGAGTCTATCAAAATTCTTAAATACATACAAATAAGGAGGTTTTATGTTATTTTGTTTTGCTATCATTTGCAACGATCTCCGTAGCAGAGTGTTTAGCACACTGGTTAGAAAGCCATTTCTGACGTTACAGGTTCGATTCTCGATCGAGTAAATGTACGAAATGTAATTTTCTCTATTGTCTTAAATACTCCACAGTACAAGGACTTTAACACACATCTTGGAATCTGAGCAATGTACGTAATGTTGTATACTATTATTTTTAATTAACTATTATGTATATATATTTCAATTTAGTAAATAAATAATTATTTTTGTGTTGTTATTTGTTTACATCAAATTTTTAATTCAAAGAAAAGCTTCTTATCGAAAAGAAAATTAACTGACATAAAAATAATACACATCTGAAAGGTAGTTCATATGTTTAAGAATCTTTTCTATTGAAGTCGGGTGGTTAAAACCCGACATATGATTCGAGTCATATTATTATTTTAGTATTAATATATACTAAAATAGTCATATAATCAGTAATAATAATATGACTCCAATAAAATATAACAAATAAAAGAAATGAAAATGTAATAAGAAATCCTATAAAGATTTATTTTTCACTTTTCCGATGTCTATTATACTAAAAAATTGATTAAATTATATTTTTAAAAATATTATAAAATATAATTGTGGTGGTGCCAAAGTCTTAAGTGCGAATAATTTTAAATTATCAAAGTCACATGAGTGTGGATTCATTGTCGATCAATTATAAGCAATTTGGAATACAGACATTGTGACGTACGACACAGGCAATTTGCATGAGTGCTAATTGTCAGATTGAACTGGATAGTTTAGATATTGAAATGTATGATATATGTCACAGTCTGTGAAGCCTGACGGTCCAAACGATAGTAACATCGAAAAAAAAAATACACTTATGAGTATTTTTTTTTCAATATTATTATCTTTTATTGCTTTACGGCACCTTCTTCCTGACAACTAGTGATGGTAGAGAGAAATTAAGAAAGATAGATAAGGAGGACGTGGGTGTAATAACAGAATATAGCATAACGAACCAAGAAGATCTAAAACTCATCTTCATTAAACCTGTTAATGTAACTACAGCTGAGACACAGGAATTCTTCGCGGATGGAATCTTGCCTTCCAAAGCACGGAGGAGATCGAGGAGATACTTTTTTGGTTACCCATCCGTCCTTGTGAAAACCACTTAAGCTCCGCATCACTTACCAAATACGCAAACCAATGCACTATCTAGCTCCTCAAAAATGTATGTACCAGTATTTTGTATTAACGTTCAAAATAATAGGATTATTTACAAAATTATAATATTGGGGAGATTTAGTGTGAGTGTCATAAATAGATATTTATGTTTAAAGTTAATTCTGAAGATTTCAAGGTGTTTCTATCTCTGAGATCCCAGGTTCGATTCTCGGTCTGTACTGTAGGGAATGTAGAAAAAGATATTTTCTATATTATCTCGAGTCTAGGTATTGTGTTACCTTTGTTGTCTCAAATTTCCAGAATACAAGTGCTTAAACTACTTATTATACTTAACTAGGGATTTGAACAATTGTAATGATGTCTAATATTAAAATGAAATCAACTTATTGCCTTCTGGTACTAAGTATAGAGGGCCATTCATTTGGCACCCCAAGAAGTTCTAACTAAAGCAAAGGTAAATAAATATATTACTTTATCGTATAAGATTTTTTTAATGTTGATAATATCGTTAACAGCTGTGATGTGTCAATGTTCATTTCCTTTTAACTCTTGATATGGCTAAAACCAGATCATAAACTTAAAATGGCCAAAAACGGGTCATCTACCCGACACATTTGTTCTTAAATTTAGTATCAATTTTAACCAATATTTATGAGTTAAAAGCTCTATCTACCTCGGAATTAATTTATAGGTGTCATGATTTAATAGTCCAGTCAAACATTAAAAATATTATTTTTAAATTATCATTAATTACAGTAGAGTCGATTGACGATCACAAATTAGATACTAGACGGCCTATTAGCCGAGATTCATGCAAATAACCCATCACACTAACAGGCAATCATCACCAATCAATAATCTATTGGCAGATCTTAATGACTAGCCAAGGATGGCCAGTGGTCATCACTGTTAATAATTGGTATCTGTATACCAATTACGAAACGCTCTGAATAATAATTGGAATAATTAAAGATATGTATGCGTTGACTTTTGATCGAAGTGTTTTTGTTTGAATACAGAATTATTTTACTATACATTTTCGTGGAAATAAATAATAAAATAATAAAAGGTTGGGGCAAAAGTTTCTTCGCATTTTACTTTTTTTTTAGACCTTAATTATTTTTTAATATTTAAAAACCGCGAAAAATGATTTTGGCGTATCTCGCGTTGTATTAAATTAAAACTGCTTAAATAATTATAAAAAGGTCGAGACAGGTAGAAATCGGATGGTGCAAGGCCAGGACTATATTGCGGATGCATTAACTCCTCCCAGCCAAACTCTATTAATTTTTGCTGAGTGGCAAAAGATGTATGAGGTCTAGCGTTAACATGATGAAAAAACCATGCCCCTTCTATTGACTAATTCTTGCCGCTTTCTCTCAACTCCTTGCTTTAATCTCATCAGTTGTTCGAAGTAGAGTTCAGAATCGACGGTCCTGTCTGGCGGTAACAGCTCATAAAGTCAAAATCAAAATATTCTTTATTCAAATAGACTTTTTAAATGTACTTTTGAATGGTCCAACATTTTTTTTCCCTACCTTTCATTCAAGATGTCTTTTGATTGATAAGAAGAACGAGCAAGAAGCTCACCAGCTCTAATAGGAGAAATGACACATTTACAAAAATAATGAATAATGTCCTTCCAATCTCACCATACACAGCATCACCTTGTTACGAATTAAGCTGGGTTTCGCCACATTTTGTGAAGCCTGACCGTCCTTTGACTACGACCTTTTCCACACGCTCTTGTCGTCCGTGAACCACTTATCATCACCAGTTATCAGGTTCTTCAAAAATGGTTCGGTTTCATCATGCCGCAAATAAGAACAAATGAGTACACGGTTCATTAGGTTTCTTTCAGTGAGCTCGTGAGGTACACAAATATCCAACATTTTTATGTACGTTCCTTACAAATGCGCCAAAACTGTTTTGTGCCAATCCCCAATTCTTTAGCTACGTCATATGACGATCGTGGAACAAGATCGGCATATGAGGTAACTGCTTAAAAATGGCATCTATAACAGGGCGACCAGAGCGATATGCATCTTGGGCATCAGAATTTCCGGACTGAAAATACTTAAACTAAATTTATGCTACTCCCACAGAAACTGCACTAGGTCCCAAATTTTTTCGCGGCTTGCGTTGCATTTTTACCTTTTCTGTAGTTAATTTTTAAATGTATCTATTATCTTTGTAGTTTCACTCGTTGTGACAGTAAGAAAACAAATGAAAATCACACATTTTCCTAATTTGAATTCGGAGTTATCTTCTTTAGAATTTAAACTTTTTAATGATACCGAAACCAGCTAGGTACAAATGGTATAGCCAGAAAGATTTTATTACAAGTATATGCATACTATATGTGAAAACACTTTATTCCTAACCTAATACATTTTCCACAACAGAATGTTGGCTTACTTTAAATATCTTTCACTTTTCTGACGTTTAAAATTAACTTTATTTATCACTGTAATTCTGTTAATTCATAATATGTGGATAGCTCAGAAAATTCAGCAAAATTTTAAGTACGTAAACAAAAAAATTACAAGTTAATTACAAAAGTTGTATCTTAAACCATCGCGAGATGCCATCATGGCCCACGCAGCTCACTGTACAATAAACTAGAGGAGCAAGGAATCCCACACTTTGCCCAGCGATTGTCGAGTCCAGTGTTAATAAAACGCCATATATTTTAGCCATTTTGACAGTTCTACGCTATTTGTAACGCTTGAGACATACGGTCATTGCGATTATCTAACATAAAAATATCAGAACAAATTTAGAATATTATAAATAAAGTTCAATTTTAATGGATATAAAAAATTGGTATTTATATATTCATTTAGAGTTGCTATATGATAGCTTTGTATATACCTTTTTTTCAATCTGATATAACAATTAAAAAATTGTGGTGCAGTCATTCATTTCAACCTTTTTTCCTTGATTTAAAAAAGTCCGTGTAATTGTTAGCAGTCATGAAAAATAGTTACTCTTTTGCAGGTATTTTTTGCGAACCTGTTGCGCTTAAAACTCAATTTTCTAGCCATTTTTAATTTTAACAAAAAAGAGTATAGTATTTTAAAACATCGCAAACATTGCTTTGATTTCGAGTTATAATATAAGTTTTTATTTAATGGTAAAGCCAGCTACCTCATCACCCAAACTAGAGACAATATGATAAACTTTTATTTCTTTATGTTCCCTCAGGAATTAAGAGGCTGGAGATGGCGACATTTTGAAATTGGCCGCCGCTGTCAGGTTACAAATACAGTTAGTATATTCAGCTGTATGATTTCGCCTTAACTATCTCCATTGACAATTACCTAGCAGAAACTTAGGTAATGCTCTCTTTTGTACTACTGATATATTTTGTTTTTATGTTTCTATATTATATCTTTATATTCTATAAGAGTGCAATAAAATTCGTTCTATTCTAATCAAATTTCAAACGAAAGTGTGTTCGAATGATTACTAGCTGTCCGTATCGCCTGTGTGTCACAGATGATAGCTGGAAACAAACCGCCTACGGTCCCTGTGAGGCGATCAGCTTTGATTTGTGATTTCATAGGTTATTACTTAAACTATTTAAAAGGTCTACTGGTTTGGTTATGGTCCAAAATCATTGATTCCATCGCAACTGTGATTTCTGCGTGATTTTTCTCGGAAACAAAAACAAATTAACAATTTTGACTTGTTGAATAGTGAAGAATAACTCTTGGTATAGAAATTAGTGGCTCAACTTTTTGGAAATTTTGCTCATCTTTTTAATTAAATCCAAAATACCAGAGAAAGTTTTTCATAAAATGCGCAAAGACACTTTTTTGAAGTCCTGGATTGAGCTACTGTTCTTAACAAACGAAATAAAAGAAATAGAATGATATCTCTTATATAGTCGTAAAGTAAACAGTAGCTCGAAATTTTGAAATAGCACTGATTAAATATAGAAAAACAATTATATTACAAACCAAAAAACATCAAAAATTGCTTGAAGTTAACTTTGAATTTCTCTTAGCCACAACAATATTATTTAACAAAATTTATGCCAGATTAATGACTATTTCATAACGAACAAAGTTATTATAATTTTAAAGCATAAATTTATTATATTATTTCAATAAATACGATAAATGTAAACGCAAAATCACTACAAAATAAGATGCAGCGGCCGTCTGAGCTCAGTACCGCGCGAGCGCTCCTCAACGTTAGACCTGTGTCGCATTTCTTCGCGCCATTTTTCGATCTAGATACGTTCGAGCGAGCGTAAATAGAGCAGTATAGTGGGACTTCCAACTTTGGTCACGAAGTTCGATTTATATGGAATTTATATAGCTTATTGAATTATTTCTAATACACATTTGTTATTTTCAGCATAGGTCGAAAGACCCCTAGGTATATTTGTATTAGAAAGTTAAAATATATATTTATACTAGTGGACGCCCGCGACTTCGTCCGCGTGGAAGTCGGTATCCCGTGGGAGTGAGAAGTTTTCCCAGTAAAAAGTACCCTATGTGTTATTCTGATGTATAACCTATATTGCTGTAAAGTTTTATCCAAATCCGTCCAGTAGTTTTTTCGTGAAAGAGTAACAAACATCCATACATCCATACTTACAAACTTTCGCCTTTATAATATTAATAGGATTATGAAATGCAAATAAAGCAAGGTACTTTTTCTCTCAATACACTTATACTAGTACATAAAATTGGAGTGCATATTTGTAATATTAAAATAACCGCTTTTCACTAAATACATTTGTGTGTATACATGGTACATATACAAAAATAATATATTTTATCTGTCTGTCTGTTAGTTCTGGCTAATCTCTGAAACGGCTTGGCCGATTTTGAAGAGACTTTCACTAGAAGTTGCCTTACGTAATGAGGATTAACTTAGACTTATGGCTCGATGCAATTCGACCGATATCAAATTTATCGGAGTTCCGCATATGAAACAACCTTTTCTAAATTCAATATATTTTTAATCCCGGACGCAAAAACGACGCGGTGTTATAAGTTTGACATGTCTCTGTGTGTGTGTGTGGTGTGTTTGTGTCTTTTTGTGGCATCATAGTTCCCGAACGGATGAACCCATTTTGATTTTGTTTAAAAGGTGTATTAGTCGGGAGTGTTCTTCACTTTGATGAAAATCGATACAAGATAAAAGAACTGAGTCTTTTAGTCCTAATATTGAGACTCGAGTCTTATTTTGAAGACTCAAGTCAAAAAAGAGTAAGTTAAAGCTTAAGCCTCTCTGAGTTTTTAGTCTTCTTAAAATAGACTCCAGTCTTGTCAAAGAGAACTCGAGACTGAGTCTTTTAAAAGAGCTCACTCTTTACAAAAAGAACTCCAGACTAAGTCCTTCAAATAAAAACTTAGCTTTCCTAAAAAGAAGTAGCGACTGAGTTCTTTTAAAAAGAGCTCAGTCTTACGAAAACCTACCTACACTTATAATTATAACGCGACAGGCCAGCTACACTGTGCGCCTTGTGGTCGTGTTTCTAAGACCAAATTTGGATTAATTACCTACATTTTGTAATTACTTACTGACGTACATGAATGAGAGTATCACTTACTTATTCAAGGAAAGTAAAAATAAATAATAATGTTTATCGAGACTCCAAATATAATGTGTTCGTTATATGACAAATCATATAACTCAAAAGTTATGGCAATTTTTTTTCATTATTGTATACTAGAAACAATTACGTTAAGTTTTTTGATACGTCTGCACTACCAGGGCGTCCTTAGGATGAATTTGTAAAAGTAGAATGTATTAACATAGTTTTGTTTTTCTTTTATATCACACGACATTAACAATTAAATGTAATTTAATAATTGACAAATTAGTATTAAATATGTATGATTTTGATGTGTAAAGAACTCAAAGGCTTCATGACACGTGTCTTTTTGATTGGACTACAGTCCTGCTGTTTAATTCACACGACTCATAAGACTTCAAAGAACCCAAAGGACTGAAAAAAAACGAAAGGACTTAGAATAAATCTAACGACTCAAGAAATTTTAGGACTGAAAGAACTGAAAAGACTCAAAAGAACTCAAGACTGAGGACTCAGAAGACTAATTAGTCGTGAGTTCTGCAAAAAGAACTTATAGTCGCAAAATTAGGACTAAAAAACTCAGTTCTTTTAAATTAACAGTTTTTAGCAATAAAAAATAAAACCTAGACCTAATACAATATAGAAAAAATAATAAATTTCTCTATTGATTTACAATGACCCGACTGGGAATCGAATTTGGGACATCAGAAATTGCGATACCAGGAAAGCGGCGTGTTAATCATTCAGCTCCGGAGATTAACAACTATTTCTTTAAGATACTTACGTATTTTATTACTAACTTTTGCACTCTATAAGATACTTACATAGTTTATTACTAACTTTTGCACTGATTGATCCCGACAGTCTAATATTGTTTTATTTATTTAACACTGCACATCAGAGGCTGACTTAATTCCTAACTGATGGAGAATGATCTATCAACCTTGGGATGGCGTGGTGACATTTTGATAGAAACTTAAGAATTAAAGTATCTTCACAATCCACGCCACCGAGAAATTGTTGTTTAACTTTACTACGTAGGTCAAAAAATGTTACCTCACTTATTGATGTCATCAACCTCTAAGAAACTAAAGTGAACATGTAGATTGTTCCACCACCAATTCAACTACGGGGATCAATCACATGGCATTTTTACTCATAAAATTAATAATTACTCTAAAAAGAAAAGCTCTGTAGTGAATAACTGGTCGTTGTTGTTAAGCAACATTACTAGGGTCGGTCACGGGATGGGTCTGCGATCATTAGTCCGCGACTGCTCCCGCACAATTAGTTTAGCAAATATTGACATGACTGGCTGTGGAAGTTGCTAGCTATAATATTCCAGTTATCACAGTTATTTATAACTAGCTTTCGCCAGCGGCTTCGCCCGCGAGGTCCCTAGGGAAACGTTTAGTGAAATAAAAAGTATCCTATTATCTTAGTCAACTAATACCCTATCTTTATACCAAATGTCATCAAAAATTTCGGCGTGATTCATAGTCAAACATCAAAATAAAGAAACTTTCACAGTTATAATATTAATAGGATAGGATATGTGTGACGTTTCGATCTGAATTCTGACCTTGAATTCTTAAAATTTATTTTTGATATATCGTGCACTACGTCTGTTCTATTCCAATTTACTTACATATTTTCTAATATAATAGAGTGGGTCAGAGCACGATGAAATTTGCAATATAGTTTTAAGAGTGCTGCTCCTAAATATTCAAATTGTGCTCACTCATCTCAATTAGAATGGAGAGCTGAACTTTATAGCAATTAAACACATGGTTATCCTTTAAAAGCCCAACTTCAAACGCCCCTCTCACACAGTTGATAACTTTGTAACATCATTAACTAAAAACTTTGGAACAACCTTACCACATATAATGTCTAATTAAAACGCAGTGAAACCTTTTCTACCTCTATTAGTCGATGAGGAATTTTCGTATTTAGATAGCAATATTTTTCGCTTAAAGATCGCGTCAAATTTGAAGATGATATTGTCATTTTGAAAAGAAAATCCGAAACTCTTTCACAGTATAAGTACATTTTTTTCCGCAATATTTTTCCTTAATGAATGTAGTTTCCATTACAAAAAAGTTGCTCGATAGAAATTACTAACTAAGCAATAAGGAAAACTTTTACATGTACATTTAAAATATAAATTATATTATATCTATTTGTTTGATGTTTGTTTATAGTGCAACAAAGTGTATTAAATTAGTTTTGTTTTGGTTTGCAATTTATATCAATTTGCCCTAATTACATAGTGGATTAGTAATGGATACTTTTGGTATATTATACGACTGCGGCATAGATTAAAATTTTGACTTATAATCCACTAGCTTTTGCCTGCGACTTCGTCCGTGTGGTAAAGTTACTTTGAGCAGCATTTCTAACGAATATTTATTCATTTTATCGTGTAAAATACCTGAAATAAAATTTGATCATTTATTTTATCCCCTTACAGGTGGAATTTATCAAAATCCTTTCTTAGCAGATGTCTACGTCATAACATCTACCTGCATGCCAAATTTCAGCCCGATCCGTCTAGAGGTTTGGGCTGTGCGTTGATAGATCACTATGTCAGTCAGTCACCTTTGAATTATATATATTTAGATAGATTCCAAATAAGCCTGGTCATTTCTTTATTCCACAAAAGTACTTAAAACATACTTTCCGGCTATATTTTTAAAATCTTGAAAAGTAACAATACAATAAACCATTTTCATGGTCTTCGCGCGCAGCTATCAAATGTCAAAAAAAAGGATTTAAAATTCGGTGTCACATACAAAGGCAGTACACTTGGTAGCGTGTAGGCATGCTGTTTTCGGTCACGTGTTCATTGTTTAGCCTGGCCGCCCGTAATGAAATAATTCGTGGGGATGCGCCCGCGCCTGAGATGTAGCAGATAAGCCAGATTCATCCGATATGCGTTATCTCAGCAGGACTGAGTATTAAAAATTAGTTTATTTTAATTTTGTAATAACGATAAATAAATATTATAATAGTATTCTTTTTATCGACTTCTAAAAAGGAGAAAGTTATCAAGCTGATTGAATCTTTTTAGTATTTGTCGACAGTTATTCGTTTAAAGGGGAATATTCCCAGGGGGGCTCGTTAAAATTTTATGGGAATCGGAAGTAAGCTCGCACCTCGCTTATTATTAGAAATAGGTACTAAATATTTAGGATATTTGATAAATATTGCATTTACAATGCGAAATAGAAATAAAGGAAAATGGTTAAACATCACTAGTCCCAAACGTCAATACTGCAATGTAATTGTGTAATTCCTCGTTCAAATAAAGCAACAAATGGGTTGGTTCTTCATATGTTAAGTGTTTTCGTCTTCCTTCTGCTACTACAACCACAATAGTTGAGTGACGTGCACATCGGTTTCAAGGTAGAGCTATCTCTGAGGTTCGGGTTCAATTTTCGATAGAATGAATCTAATAACACAAAGTTTCAACTACATAAGTTTGGAATATAACATATGTAATGTTCTTTAATCTGCTCATTGAGGTAATTAGTAAAAGATTAATTTAATCTACTCTATTCGATTCTAAATTAGAGTAGATTAAGTAAGATCGAGTTAGTAAGATCAGTAAGATTAAAAAGATCTCGATTAAGTTAGATCAAGTAAATATTTATTTATTTATCTAAAATATCCCAAGTTGTTCTGCTGTTATAACGCACGTGATGATTTTAATGAATGAGCGAGACGGTGCGTAGGCATCGCTCCGACCATAATAAAATTGTCATAAACCCGAGATAAATATAAAAATAAAAAGATAAAATATCATACCGGATTCAAGAAATATATAATAAAGATGTTCAGGTGAAGTCAGTGGACTTCATTATTCATAATAAACAAAACATAGGAAGCCGTATTATGTTAGTGTGAATAATATATTTTGTAAGACCATATTTATAAAGTTATCAAAAATAATGGTGACAGTAAAAATTCTCCAACAATTTTTTTAATCTTAATATATTGTGAGTATATTTCTATTAATATTCTATTAAACTGACGTATTTACTGCTGAGCGTGTTAAACAATATTCTGAGCCATAATTTCACACTCTTACTTAATGATTGTCTTTACTATTAATATTAATACAGACCTCCGCTAAATAAAAGTGTAGAGGTACACACATTGAAAGTAAACAAAAAAAAAATATTATTATTGTCACTTTTGTCTGTCTGTTGTTCGTCTTTCACACAAAAATTTGTGCAGGAATTTTGGTGAAATTTTTTTATTGTTTAGATATTAGTCCTCGGCAACATATATGTAGACTATAAATTATTTTGAAGTTCTGGAACATCTGCTGTGAAACCCTAGCACCCCAATTAAACCTTAAGAGATACGAATATAACTCAAGAACGTCTCATAGTCCATCGTGAGTATCATGCTATGTTTCGCGAGTCTGTGACATTTAATACTCGGCCAGAAGGATGTCTCGCAATTGACCCTGAACGTCTTGCTATGTCTCGGGAGTCTGAATATTTACTCAGAGAGAAGACCGTCTCATAGCCAACCGTGAGCACCATGCTATGTCTCGCGAGTGTGCTAGAGCTTATTTTGTAATTTTGCTTTTGATAATTTGTAAAGCCTTTATTATTCTAGGAATACATAAAAGGTGGGTCCCCCCCCCAACGTAACATCAACTCTCTGCCGCGGTTGATTGGAAAAAGTTGTCGATCCGGGCCTATTGCCGCCCCGGGCCTCCGATGAGGTTAGTCCGCCATTGTGTACCACACAAACAACAGGTATTGCAAATACAGGTTCAATGTGCGAGTTACTAGATATCGTACTTTCACAGTTATAGCAATAGAATAATTGTCTTTTATTTTTATTTTCTATAACTGTGTGTTTGTTTTTCTATTGAGAACAAATAGACAACCCCTATATAATGCCCGATTCTATTTAATAGTTACACACAATATCATGACAGCAGTCTTCCGTTATAACTTGTTACTCTAGTTATTATTAAAAATTAGCTTGCCATTTAGGTTAGTAAAAAAACTAACGTAACTGACATTGCTCGAAGGATTGTCCAGCTAAAGTGGCAATAGGAGGGACACACAGCGAAAAGAATTGATAGCCATTGTGGCGGAAAAGCCCCGGAATAGCGACGATGTACCGGACGACGGCCAGAGGATATACCCCAACCTGGTGGACTGACGATCTAACAAAGGAAGCCGCTTGATGCGGGCAGCGTAGGACTGATCGTGAAGACCCATGGGGGACCTTGTGCCTAGCGGTGAGCGTCGAATAGCTGATGTGATGTCGTTACTGGCCTAAAAAAGGGGAAGACCATGACGCTATTTGTAAAGGGTCTACATCAATAGAAAGCGTTCGCTACTCGATGAAGCTCATTCTCTTTTATAATACTATTACCCCATTCTGGCCCTTCAAGGAAGAAATACATACAAAAAAAATGGAAATTTTACTTAAAGTACCAGTTAAAGAAAATTAGTCTATTCAGTGTCTATTTCACACAATGTTTTCAGATTTCAATAAGAATCTATAAGTAGACTTAAAAAATAACTTATATTAATTTATCTGTATGTGTTAGATATCTGGACTATTATCTATTACAATATAGAAAACACAATAAGTTTCATCAAAATCGGCTCAGTAGTTTAGAAGATATACTCATACTATAACAATTTAACTCTAACTTAGATTAAGATCGTATATGAAATTTTGCGCTCACTTCAAGATTGGTAAAAAAATTATAAGTATCTTTATACTCGCCCAATACTGTGTCGTGTACAGAAATCAATTTGTATAGTTTCGTGCGCCAGTGACCTAATAAACATAGGAATTAATGAATCGTGCCGTCTAAACACTGGTTCTGATGCGTCGTGACGATGGTTGATGAGCCCATCTATTTGTTAGTACTTGAAATATCATCACGCTCTTTACGAGTATAATCTGATATTTGAGTATAAATAATTGTTTTAGAACCAATGGAAACCATATGCAGAAAATCACTAATAAAAAATGGATTATAAATTGGAATATAGTATTTTTCTATGTGCGGATACCTTTTCTTCACTTAAAATAGTAAAAAAACAAATAAAAAGACTTAAAAAATGTGAAATTGTTAACTACGTTTGTAGGTATAATTATTGTAATAAGTAATATTTTTTCTATTTGTAACCGTCTTTGAAAAAAAGCGTGGTCAAAATCCAAAACGCTGGAACGCTGTTCCAAAATAATTGTTTCAAACTAAAAGACGGTTGAGAATTCGCACATTCAAAAGCATGGCCACTAAATCCGCCCCTCACTCAAAGTGATGTTTCTTGCCTCGTTAGCAACCTATTTTTCGATTTCTTTTATGTCGATTATTATTTAAGAAAGAAAGAAAATATGTTTTTCATTTCATGATACGTTGTGATGCCATCACTATTCATTCTTAAGTTTATATCATAACATTATTATTCATGCGTTTCGTTATTTGTATTAGTTACAAATGGACGGTTACCGAAATAATTTAAATGCTAATTCAATAATTAAACCCGCCCGCACCTCTACCGGCGCCCGGCGGTATGAAATCGTTCCACTATTGTTACATTTGCAAGTCGATTGAGCTCCGTGACGTCACAAGGTTACACTGACTATATTAAAGTTTAGTTAGGGCCCGTCAATATTGTAACAATATGCACCGACTGCGACTTTTACAATACTAAAGATGACGCACGTGGATATAAAGTGAGAAGCTCTCTTTTGACGTCATGTTTTCTATTAACCTTGTACGCAGGCACGCAACGGATGCACGGTATGCAACAGATCTTCAAGTTTTGTATAAATTTGTATAACACTCAGTCCCCTATGGGTTGGCACAAAAGTAATGAGACACACTAGAAAAATCTATAACATTTCCTTTTTAAAATCAATTTTTTCGATAATATTCTAGAATGTTGTAGAACATTCTAGGTACTTCTGGTGTAGGGTATATAAAGCCGCGCTCGCGATTTGTTTAGTCAGTTTGAAGAAAAATGGACGAGCGACAAGTTCGAACACTATACTTATACGAGTACTTGTTAGGCCACAGTGCGCGGGCTGCGGCTGACAATATCAACAATGCATTAGGCGCTGGAAGTACAAGCCATGCGACGGTGTCCCGATGGTTTGACCGTTTTAAATCAGGAGACAGGAGCCTTGAAAGTCAGCCACGCTCAGGGCGACCACCCGCAGTGAATGATGACGATTTGCGCCGCGAACTGCAGTTGAATCCGGATGCTACCACTCGTGAATTAGCGGAAGCACTTAAATGCAGTCACCACGCCGTGGAACACCATCTGCATGAGCTTGGTTATCGAAAAGTTTTGGCTCGGTGGGTACCGCACATCCTTACAGACGCCAGTCGTGCAGTCCGTGTCGCTATCTGTCAGTCACTTTTGCTGCGACCCCGACGTAAAGAGTTTTTGTCAGATCTGGTTACTGGAGATGAATCATGGATTTATTACGAGAACGATACACGTCGTGCTTTTTGGCTGCCTCGAGAAGAAACGCCACCAACTCAACCGAAGCCGAGTCAAAAGAACCGCCGAAAAATTCTGCTTTGCTGTTTCTGGGATGCGCAAGGCATACTGTTTTATGAGCTATTACACAATGAAACTATAAACGCTGACAAATATTCAACCCAGCTTACCAAATTATCTGCCGCTATCAAGAAAAAACGACGAAGACGAGTCAATGTAGTTTTACTGCACGATAACGCTCGACCTCACGTCGCATCTGTGGTTCGCCGGCAGTTGGAGAACTTGGGCTGGGAGACGATACCCCACCCACCTTATTCCCCAGACCTCGCCCCATCAGACTATCATTTGTTTAGAGCCCTGAAACAGCATTTGCGGGGTAAACAATTTAATGATTTCTCTGACGTAGAGGCGGAGTTGAACAACTTTTTCGAGGCACAGCCATCAGAGTTCTGGGCAAAAGGCATCCAAACTTTGCCGGATCGTTGGCAAGAAGTCTTAGATACTAATGGTAATTACATCATTGACTAAACTTTTTTTATTGTCATAATAATAAAAAAGTAAAAACTTAAACCAAGTGTCTCATTACTTTTGTGCCAACCCGATAATTTCTATACGTGATAACTATTAGGTTGAGGAAAAAGTCTTTTCGCATATATATAGTATGCATAAAGTTGTAATAAAATCTTGCTGGCTATACCATTTCTATATGGCTGGTTGCGGTATCATTAAAAAGTTTAAATTTTAAAGAAGATTTCGAATTCAAATTAAGAAAATGTGTGATTTTCATTTGTTTTTCTAACTGGTGATAAAAACTGGATCACGTACGACAAGAACATGCGAAAAAAATCGTGGTCAAAGGTCGGTCAGGCTTTACAGACTGTGGAGAAACCCGGGTTAGCTGGCAAAAAGGTGATGCTGTTTGTATGGTGGGATTGGAAGGGTATTAATCATTATGAGCTGTTACCATCAGGCAGAATCATCGATTCTGAACTCTACTGCTAAAACTGATGAGATTAAAGCAAGAAGTTGAGAGAAAGCGGCCAGAATTAATCAATAGAAAGGTTTTCCAATAAATTAAGAGTTTGGCTGGAAGGTGTTAATGCATCTGCCGTGTAGGCCTGACCTTGCACCTTCAAATTTCCACCTTTTTAGGTCTGTACAGAAATTTTTAGGCAGTGTCCAGTTAACATCACGCGTGTATTGTCAAAACCACTTGACGCGGTTTCTTGATTAGAGGCCCCTAAATTTCTATAGCAATGGGATCATGTTCCTACCTACATGATGGCAAAAAGTTATCGAACAAAATAGTACCTACATATTGTTGTTTAATATCATTATGACTACGTTACATAATTTAGAAGAGTATAGTTGTGGCATATTTGATTGTTACTTAAAAGGTGTTATTATTTAAAGTAGCTCTTATATTTGTTATGTCAATAAAAGCATTCTGAATTGTTTAAATTTTAATTTTCCATCATTTGACATAACGACGCCGTTTACGCCGCCATTTACGCCGCCGCCACTGAATTTTTAGCTCCACGCCGCCGCCGAAGATTTCGGCATCGGCGCACATATGACGTCATACGAAATACTTTCATAGATCTACTAATACATTACTTCACAAAGTCAATTAAAAATCCTGGTGTAGTGAAGGTATGAAATCGTCAAGTACGTACAATTTGTTGCGTGCCGTGCGTGCGTTGCGTGCGTGCAGACACTCGCACTATAATCGTTCACCTTTAGGAGACAATGCGCTGGTTTGAATGGTAATCTTCCAAATACAGAGGTTTTGAACAGAATCCATCTCTTAACAAATATGTGTTTAAATATGATAATAAATTAAAAAATACAAAAAATCCATTTAATTGTTTTTGTATTTAGCTAGTAAATACAAAAACAATGAAATGTTTTTTCCGATACTCCTTTTTTTACAAGTTCTTTTAAAGTCTACATAATTTGCATTTGTCTTCTATCATCTGATCATAGAAAAATCCGGAGAACACAATGTATCATTAACTCAATCACCATAACAACCCATCTCAGAATGCCGCAGAAGTTATACTACTTACGTATGTACATAAATAAATTAAAACGTTCACGCGAACGGAGTCGCGGGAGAGAATTAGTCGGCTCTTTGTGCAATCAAGCGAGCCCTTCGCCCTAATGAATATGAATACGGCTGAATACACTCTGATACTGGTACCCGTCGACGCAACTCATTATATTGGCCGTAAGCTACACAGGCATGTAACCTTTTTAGTACCTCCGAAGAACTCTCTATTAATTATCAGATTGTAGAACTCTCTATTCCTCCGAAGAACTCTCTATTAGTTATCTACTAAGATAGTTTTGTAATAACACTATGAGTGTCAAAAATGAATGTACCATTTCGTTGGTCGTATGCATTAAGTCTTATGTCTTACCAGCTAGCAATTTCACCCGCGTGAGTCTGTATTATACATTAAAAAGCGACTTATTGAATCACTCTGTATATTAATCAAAATCAAAATCCATTGTGTGGTTTAAAAGATTTCAGAGTATAGACTACAAGAAGTTAAAATAAGCATATGAAAAATATATTATTCAGCGAGTCACTGTAACGGTGTCATAGGCGGTCGTCTAATAGTTATGAATACGCAAATTCAGCTACTACCCCTACTGTCTGTTCGTTTTTGGCAAAGTGAACAAAGATATTTCGCAAATTAGATATATTAATTACGTAAATGTATTATAAACAAGATGAGATGGAGTTGCTATCGATTTAGATAATAGTGTCGTATCAAATGTATCATTCATACTCGCGATATATACTATAATATTATAAAGAGAAAAATTCGATCGTTTGATAGCATTGTATAATCTATCTCTGGTTCGATTCCTGGTCGAACAAATGTATATTTTAACTTCCAATTCAGGTAGTTATTTTTTAATTTTAACATTAAAAAACGATTTCATGTATTAAGTATCCTAATTAAAAATAAAAATATGGATTCACAAACATCGTTGAAAGTATTCATAGCCTTAATAAAAAGTTTTTAATGTGAAAATTAAAAAATAAATAAATAGCCAATGAAAGAGTAGCGACGTCCACAGATTAGATGCGCAGTCACAGATTAAAAGACTATATTACTAAGAAGGACTCGGATGTGCGCCGACGCAACGAGACGGTAGCAGAAACACGGCGACATCTTCATTTCTCCGAACATAAAAATTAAATCCAGTTATAAGAAATTTTTACATCGTAATTAAGCAATACACAAATAGTTACCAACATAAATATGCTATTTTAAGAAATTTTTATATACTTTAAGAAATTCTACTGCCTGGAGAGCTTGGGCCTCTTATCGGGTGACTCTTTTCGGGCGATAGCTCATTCTATCTAAGCATTTTTTCGTTAGATAAATATAAATATACTGCTAATGAGAAACATATAAAAATATATCTTACTTTTCTAATAAATGAATAGTTTATTGAACCCAATATTTGTGTTCCAAAACATTAAATCAAATTACCTTTAAAAATAACAAAGACTGTCCAATAAAACAGAATTATTCCTTATTAATGTTCCATAACAAACTTAACTTTTATGATATTAGGAACAAAGAGCAATTTCCATTTTACATTTTATGCAGGTTCAGATCAGTACCGGTGAATCTAACTAGCTTTTTTATTGTTTACAAAAACGGTCGTTTATTCTATAAAACTAGTGCACGTGATGCGAAGAGCACGCCCAACTGATTACCTCACTTAGATAAAGATCGGTTTAATTTTAACTAGAAACGTGTAAACCTTTGTTAACTCTTGTAACTGCCTCTTTAATATTGACGGCACGCTCGCTACCGGTTCCACTGTCGTTTTTAGGGTTACGTATATCAAAAGAGCTCGATAGCGCATTCGGTCTGCGATAGGGTTGTTAAGCAACTTTCATAAGGGCCGATCATGAAATGGGTGATCGAAAAATTATTAATTCGAACTCCTTCGGCCGTTAACCGTCGCGTTGTGGGTCATGGCCCCTATTCTGATTGATGACGATAATCTCAAAAGGAAAACAACTTTACAAGATAAGTTGTGTACTCGTTTGTCTGTCTGTCTATAATAATTAACTATTAATAAGCTAAGAGACTTATTGATGTGAAATTTATCATAAATTTAAGTAAGTCAGTGACAAAAAATGCGCATATTACGTTAATAAACTAATTTACAAAAGTAGACCTCGCTAAAGTGGACCCACCAATTTAGCGAGGCAAATTAGTAAAGAAAACTTTCTACCTGTATGAAAAGAGTGGAAATTTCAAGCATATTTTTTTCGATAGTTTGAGTTTAATACATTGAAAGCTATTTAAGACAGTAGTCTGACTGTCTACTAGATTGGTGAAGCGCCTCTTTCTTACCTAAAATATCCAGGTATTTTTTTTAATATTAGGTCTAGAACATAAAACAAAAGAAACATTTGCGGTTATTGAAATTTTATATTTATATGTTACCGCCGCAGCGCAGGTCCGTTTCGCGCTTGTCTGTTTTTTTTTTTTTGTTTTGTTTTGAACCTAGCTACGTTTAATTGTTACATGTAGTTATCGCGAACATTATCTATGAATTCATGGGAACTACGAGGTTCCGCCATTTCTGACTGTGTGTTCAGTGTAACTCGGACGAAAAGCTGTTTTCTAAGTAATGAGTAGGACATTATTAAACCTTTGTGGTGATTGTGTAGCAGCCGCCGTTTTGATTAGGTGAATTTCGAAGAAGTTTTTTTCTGTTGCACCATTAATAATAAAGAAGTCGATATTTTAGATTCTGGCTGATAACATAACAACCAACAGTGTAATGTTTTCTTAATAAATATGAAAAAAATTGAATTAATTATAACACAATTTCAAACTTTATGGTCACGATATTAATGCGTACCAATAGCATTGATGTAAATAAATCATTACTGAAAATAAATTATAAATACGCCATCTATTGACGGTTAAATATATCAACACTAACATGTAGCTTTTGTACACGACTAATGGCGCTTCGAATTTGCTGAATCGAAATTAACTTTTTATTATTATCGCCGTGACCATTGGTGTTTTTCCTTTTTTAATGTCATTACAACTTTTATTATTATTGTTAATGGCAACACGAATGTTCTTAATGACATCCGCGGGTTAGATATCAACGGTAATTTACGCTCAACAATTTAACATTTTGTGAAAACACAAAAGCGTTTATGAGTTCTTACACGTGTACTTTCTTAATATTTTGAATTGTTAAAGTTCATTGACATTGTTTTTAATCGCGCAGTATACTTACAAAAAGCTGTATGAAACACACGTGATAAGTGCCGTTATAAATGAAAAAATACATTTAATCATAAGATATATATTTTTTAAGTAATTTTAGCTCTATGAAGTGATCTTTGCTTAAAATAATTTTAGTTCCATTTGTAGATATTTTAAAAATAATGCTTTTGTTTAACAGTTTGACAACTTATTAGTACTGGAAAAACATTGATACCTCTGAAGTCTCAGTTTATATTCTTGATTGATACAAGTAAGAGCTTTTTTGTGGTGGGATTTGAGTCTGTTTAAAACATGTGACGGTTTAATATTTCATGAGTTATTTTAATAAATATGACGATTGTTTTATTACAGTTACTAAACATACAATTTTCATTAAAAAAAAATCGCATAATGCATTTTTTATATATTTATCGCAATTGTCAATGACATTAAACCTTTAGAAAGCAAATAGAAATAATTAAAATCGCCGCTAATTTTCTGTGAGAGCGCGTCGTTCGTGACGCATCTAACCCTTCAATCATCCAGTGGAACCCTTGGACCGCCGCTGTGCTAAATCCAAATGAACGCAATAATTGACGCTGACCGGTGCCGAACTGAGGCGTGTTTGACACGGTTTTGGAACAAAAACTGATGGAGTATTCTAATTTAAATTTGAATTATATTATTTTTTTAACAAAATAAACAATGAAAGTAATGGGATAAACGCACTTGATTTTTAATGAGCACATGAAAATTTACAATTAGATGAAAGCTTAATATTTTTTAGTAAATAGTTAGTAATTTTGTTATTTAGGTTAAGTTAGTTTTGTATTCTATTAAATCACTCATAAAGGTCTTCCTATTTTATTAAATAAATAAGAACTCAAAAGTATTTAGCTAAAGTTTTTTTTAAATCGTCCTTTCCAATGAAAAACCTCTAAAACAAAGTATAACCCGGTAACAAATCTGAATAAAATAAACTTTTAAAACCCTTTATCTATTTGTGTTGTCAAATATTAAAAAATATGGACTAGAAACATATTCAGAACGAATGTAAACTTTTGACATTAAGACATCAAAATTCACAGTACAATGGTTTTTCATCTGTAATTAAGATTTGAATATGTTAAAATATGTCCTCGAAATCTGTTCCACGCCCCTCGCTAACAAGCGAGGGTGACATAATCGGAGAAACAAATCTGGCTACTGGTTCTGCATGTAAATGATGATGATTAATTTGTTCTTCGCAAATGACAAGAAGGGTTAAAAGGCAGGGGTCGGTAATTTCAACGCTTGTTCCCGAATCCCCGGAATGCCCACTCAGAATTTACACTGTTTGATTCTGGGCCATTTTGTGCCCTTTCGATTGCCTTTGTGAACGTCTGCGAGTTTGATGGAGTACGAAGATATTTCCGGGTTGAGAGTTGTATTAATTACAATTGCGAGAGTATTCCCGGGGTCGCTGCGGAATTTTAAGTTGTAATGTCTTTGATCTGCGAAGGGTTAGATTCGGTTCGTTTAATATTAGATTAGTTGGATTGATAACGCGTTTTAAATGTTTATTTGAGTTACAATTAGAAAGTTCTATTGTCATTGGTGAAGAAACTACCTACGTCGAAATAATGTGATGTATAAATATAAAGTGAAATGTATTTCTTATTTTATATAGTAGGTAAAAACTAAATTTATTTAGAGTTTTTATAAATTTTGCATTAAAAATGCTATTTATTCTCTGAGTAGATTAAAATAAATGTTGTTGATTATAAAAGTAAAATAGAAAAATACTACCAATGACTAAGTACACTGAGAAACACTATATTAGTGAAAAAAAAAGTTAACAATGATGGCAATTCCGTTTGGCATAAACTACAATTACTTTTAATCTTGTTAAATTGCGTTTAGATTCTATAAAAATAAGATACAAGAAATATAGTTATTATATATCATGGAATAATGTATACTTACGCATACCTTTTTACATATTAGATATGAAAATCAGGTTGAATTAAACCTAAATAAATGTTTTTTTTACAGATTAGTTTAAGGAGCGCTACAAATTAGAGATGATTACTAATTTGTTTTATTAAAGGCTAACAATCACACTTTTTTATTTAGTCTATTCGTCTGTCACTAGGCTATATCTCATAACTCGTGAAAGTACGACAGTTTAAATTTTCACAGTTAATGTATTTCTGTTGCCGTTAAAACAACAAATACAAAAAGAAAACAGAATAAAATAGAAATTTAAGGGGGCTCCCACTTATTGAACATGATTTTTTGCGTTTCTCCCAGATAATTGTACGGAACCCTTCGTGAACAAGTCCAATTCGCACTTGACCGGTTCTCGTTAACATTATGAAGGAAAATATTGGATTTTTATTGTTTTATGAAAAAATTTTGATAGAAAAGAAATAAACTAATTTCAAATAATTTTTTACCTCTCTTACACATTAAGATTCCAAAGCAATTTAATTACTATAATACCCTTGTGTTATGGAATCCTAAAACGACGTAGATATCGTAAAACCTAGACAATATAGAGAAGTATTCTATATTGACCCAACCAAGACTCGAACTCTAGTAAACAATGATGGCTTCATCTTGGAACTCATCTACAAGCCTGAGACACGGATATTATCATTATAAAATAAAAGTTGCTTCTATTGTTTTTTCAAAATATCTACATTCTTCTATGAAGTATCTAACCATTTTGAAATTTAATAATGAAATTAATATTTCGCAAATTTCCAATCCGCAGTATATTATAATTAAATAACTATCTTCTTACTCCGTTTAATTTACAGATCTAAATATTCCCAGTGAATAACTCCATCTATTCATAAAACTCGGATTAGTATTTTTGATACTAGGAGCAATTTTAAATTTTGAATACTCCAATAACTGCATATCCACAAATATACCAAAAAATAATTAACGGGCACAAGTATAATGCTACAATGTAATATTCTCATTCAATTTTTATAATACTTTTAAATTTAAATTACAGTCAAATGACCGATCCCGTCTTTCTAATAATAAGTTTATTTTGTACAAACACATAGAAATCTGAGTAGCTCGGTGGCGTAGTGGATAAGCGCCGCGGCCCGCGATCGTAGTCGTTAAGCAACTTTCGCAAGGGTCGGTCACGGGATGGGTGACCAAAAAATTATTATCTCGAGCTACTCCGTGCTTCGGAAGGCACGTTAAACCGTTGGTCCCGGCTGAATTTGCAGTCGTGAATACCTCCAATCCGCATTAGGCCAGCGTGGAGTGTCATGGCCCATCCTCCTTATCCATCCATAAGGAAGGCCTGAGCCCCTTCAGTGGGGACGTAAAAGGGCTGGTGATGATTATGATGACATAGAAATCTACAAAGTAATGTGATTTAGCAATTCTCTTTCTAATTTTTTATCAGAAAAAATAATAATATTTACAATGCTCTAGCTTCATTATTATAATGATACTAATTACATCACCGAACAGTATTTATCTGTTATATATATAATATTTTTACACGATTTCCTTAATAAAATAAAAGACATTTTCAATAATTTTGAAGGTCAAAAGTTGGCTTAAACCGGAACTTTCTTCATCTGAAATTTTCGCCGGTTCATTAGCCCATCTCCTTTCAAAGCCAAGTATTGAGAAGAACATTCAATGTTTGCAAAAGCTCTAATATCAGAGCATTAACGACGCCCTTTAAAATTAAAGAGAGAACTTCGCTCCAAAGGAGAGCGTTATTGCAATATCTTCATCAAAACTTGTTAATACAAAATTTATTGACCAAACTTGAAATCATTCTATTGTTCACCTGGAGAAAATATGACTCGAACATTTATAATTTATATTTCTTTGCATCCCTGTTCTACTGCAGATAAAGTCGTGATAACAAATGGTAGGTAACAAAAACAACAAAATAAACTCAAGCAAAGCAAGCGACATATTTCATTAGTGAAGCTAAAACGAGAAACGAGACATCATACGGACTCACTTCGCAGTGTCCATACGTTACTGAGATAAAACAAAAGATTCGAGAACCGTTGAATTTATGCGATATCGGACTCGGAGTGATGCGGGGACGAAACAATGGGCGATCGTGGCGCCCCATGCGGCGAGCGGTAGCAACGCGTCTCAGAGAGCCAGCAGCGAATGACACATAGCGACATCTATTATGGAATAGTTAAAACCTTAAACGTGAGGTGAGCAAAGGTTACCCGTAACAAATGTATACTTAGTTACTTTATCAACATGATCAAACACGTCGATACAATGTAAGTGATACTAGTTCGTTCCATGCAATAACAATATTCTGCGGTCTTTTAAATAAAACAAAGTTTAGACGCACAATTTAGTCCAAAAGTTAAATAAGGGGAGGACGGTCCCTCCTATGATAAAACGTTGAATTTTGCCAAAAATATTCATAAGCTGTCATCAGGCGACTGGACCTCCGCCAGCTGCGGCGAACCGACGACAAAATATTTCGCTGCAAAATACTTACTCAGGCAAATCACCCCAGCTCTTTAAAATCACTTTTAAAGAATTGAGGGGCAATCTCTTAGAAAGTACCGTTGAAATTATGATCGCTCTGACTTTTTTTCTTTTTGAATATCGGTATTGGAATTAGTGAATATATAACCCAAACCCACCTACATATTTAATAGTCTTTATAGTTTTCAACAATGAAAACACACACGGTAGTGGTTAAGTAAACATGGATGATTCTATTTCAATTTCTCATTATGATTTTGTTACAAAAGCAATGTTTACTAGTATTATCGTAGTTTTCATTTTCGCTTAAACTTATTACACATACAAAATGAAGAAGGTTCATAGATTCTTATCTTTTTTACGTAATATATGAGTGTCCAGGTAGTCTTAAAGAATAAATCGATGACGCTACCTGTCATAAATACGAATAATAATCTATATCCATGAAAAAAAAATAGTGTTCGGTTCCGCGTTTTCCCTAAGCGAGCCATTACTTAAAGTCAGTGACTCGTTGCGTGGTTATTTATGCTTCGCATTAAAAACAAAATGATATGCCACCGCCGCTGAAAATCTAAAAAGAATAAGCAATAAAACGATAAAACCCAAATCTGATACATACTAGGGACGCAGTATCCCGCAGGGTGTGCGAGCGAGAGGCCGCTATACATTGGCGAAATGAATACGACGCTACTGTTTCAACTCTCACCTATCGGTCGGCGATCTCTGAAGCGTCCTAACTCTTACCGCAATAAACCAAAATTGGACCGTAAAATAACGCTTTAAGCGTCCACTATCGCATGTAGATTACAACAAATGGTTTCGAGATTAATATGGTACGAGTGCCACCCCCCCACACCACCCCATTCGGCGTTCAGCATTCAAATAGGAATCGAATGGATGACCAAAACATAATATCGTTGGAAGACTCAGCCGCTATAAATCAAATGAGAAATAATCTACAACGGAACGGATAGTCGCCGTCATAAAGAAGGAAAAAAAAACGCAAATCGTTTTGTCTGATTGAAATCTTTAGGCGTTTCTATGCTGCGGGGTGTTACCATTTTTCCTTGATGTATAATCAATGCGCTGACGGATGGCCAAACGGGGTTTTCGGTATAAGATTTGCCACACAAAAGATTTCTGATATTGAGTTTGAAAGTAGTTTCTCTTCTTTTATGTTAATGGGTACGTTCCACGGGCGTCGGTAATGGCCTACGCGAGAAGACGTCCCACTTTACCGAAGGGCGCACGGGACGGGTTAGCTCTGTTGTTTACGCTCCAGTAATTTTTCCTATTAAGAATATTTCCATGTTTATAGTAACCCGTTATACAGTAGCCTAATGCCCACTACTTTATCTTTTTCTATAGTCTTTTTTTAAAGATCTTTTTTTAGGGGAAATTTGCAGGGAATTCCAAGTAAACTAAATTTCCAAGACACACAAACATGCATTTTTACATTCAGTTACATTTATTAGTAGCAAACCGATTGCATAAAATTACAACATATTGGCACATTTATATTGATATCTTTTAACAGTATATATCTGTAGCTATCTAAAAATCTGTCACAAGCCTTTATGGATTACAGCGCGGTTAAATAATAAACAAAAACAAACTACTTACCTGTACCTCATTAGTATCTCACTGTATGCTTGGGATAATATTGCCTTTTGTACATAATTTTAGTAATGCGCTTAAAACTGCATTGTACAATTGTTTATTATGTTGAATGAAACAAAATAAAAAATGAAATTAGTTCAAATATTGATTCCATACGTAAGTGTTGCCATAAAATAAATTAAATTTACCTAATCGCATGAAAAAACCGTTTATCTTTCATATTACATTTAAAAAAATGTCCGTAAACCGCTCGGCAGATTGCACCACATATGGTCAACCTGTCGCTGGCACATGCCATGCCCACAATTATGAGAGGAAGTAAAAAATTCTCACTCAACCCCATCCCATTAGAACCTTATTTCACAAGTCGTAAAGTTAAAAATTAACTGTCGTATTACAGCTTAAAAACTCACCATCTGTTACCGATGATGGCTATCGAGAAATTAACAATTTGTTTAATGTAAATGAGAGGTCAGGAATCGGTAAATTATCGATACTTTCGGTTTTATGCTTACCGAATGTCACCTTTCCTGCGTCAGCTTATCAAGATATACGGAATCGCATTCGATAACTTTTTGTCATAGTTAGGGACAGATGGTTATTTGAGCTCTGAGAAAAATAAACGCGTTGATGTTTTTGTTACGAGGATTAATTAAGTGATTAGTTTTTTGTGATTCCGTCTTCACCAAGTCATCATCATCAGCCCTTTTACGTCCCCATTGCAGGGGCTCAGGCCTTCCTTATGGATGGTTAAGGAGGATGGGCCATGACCTCCACGCTGGCCCAATGCGGATTGGAGGGTATTAACGACTGCAAATGCAGCCGGGACCAACTGGTTAACGTGCCTTCCGAAGCACGGAGTAGCTCGAGATAATAATTTTTTGGTCACCCACCCCGGACCGACCTTTGCGAAAGTTGCTTAACGACTACGATCACGGTCCGCAGCGCTAATCCACTACGCCACCGAGCTACTACACCAAGTATTCAAGAGTTATTAAAGTGATGAAATGTGTGATACGTTATTATCTGCCACAAACTTTTGGTCTTAATTCAAAAACTCTTACGTTGTACCTATCAACTTACAAATAGCACCATCTAAGAAGACGCACCCCACTCTTGTTCCGAATCGTTTAAACTTTTTGCCATATACCTTATCTCCTAATTAGTCTAGTTATTATAACGTGCATGTGTACTTATAGGTAATAAATATGTACTGATAAAAGACAAAAACATTAACAAAATCTTTAACACTTATGCTATAAACGATTTGGAAAAAGAGTGGCTGGCGTCTTAGTGGATGGCGCTCTGTACTGCTAATTAAACATTTCTTTGAGATTCTGTAGGAGAACGATCGTCCATATCCCGACTTTCGTGTGCACGCTAGTTCCCTGAAAATAATTTTGACAAAGTAGTTCAACTATTGTCGATATTTCCTTATTCATTTTCTAAGTCCAACTATTGTCGAGCATCCCTAATCCGTTTTCTAATGAGTCGCTAAGCTAAATCGCTGGCAGATACAAGGATTCCTTGTTAACTATGGAACCCTTTAAAATCAGGAGTTTCAGTAGTTCAAATCTTATTTATTTATTTTTATTACTTTTCGTTTTAATTGTTTTTATTTTATACTGTCAATATTGTGAGAATGAGACAAACTTATAAGTATAAAAGTACCGTTCATTCTAAACCATTTTTATTTTTATATGAAACTGTCAAGTTTTATGCTTTTAAATAAAACGCAGATGTCGATTTGTTATCAAACGAATAAATTGCTTTTTAAAGCATAAATGCCTTAATTATAAAAGAAAATGACCGATTTCTTATTTTGTAGAGTGTTTAATTGATACTAAGAATAGAGAAATTGTATTGACAAATAAGCTTTTACATTTTTAAAGGAGGCTAAATGCTGACAATAAGAACTTATTGACACGGTATACTAATTTTCCCGCGACTTCGATCGTGTAATAAATTGCCTAAGATATAACTTCTCATAGGTAAAATTATTTTTAAAATCGGTCTATTAGTTGTGGGGCATTTTGCAGTATAAACAATCAAATCTTTTCTCTTGATGACATTAGTGGAGATTTGAAAAAAAAAAACATTTATAACGTTCTCATATAAATATACATTCATATGTGAAAATTCCGAATGTTCATACTCTATTTCTAATCGTCGCGTCGGCAAGAGTTATACGACTTGTTTTTAATGATATAAGACCGTGACCATGGCCCTTGTACTAGTGCCTTAATATCGGCGATTCATTTAAAAACAATATACACACAAAACTACATGTCAAATTACCAGCATATGTCAAAACGCAATTGATTTTGACCTCCCCCCCGATAAGACTTAAAATTAAATGGGAAATTTGACAGTATAGCCTGATATGCTTTTGACTATACACATTTTTCCGATGACGAATTAACTTAAATGGCGAGTTTGTTACTACCACGAAAGTCTGAAACAATAAGAGTGTTTTCATAATTTTCCGAATTTTTTATAAAATGTATAATAAATACAATATAAAGATCGGTCACAAGTATATTCATTAATTATTATTTGAATTGACAACCTCCATAGGCGAGTGGTGCGCACGTCAGTTTTCAAGTTGTCGCCGTCTCTGAGATTTCAGGTACGATCACCAGTCGGGAGAATGTAGAAAATGTACTTTTCTACATTGTCGCGGGTCTGGGTGTTGTGGTGCCTGCTTTGTTTTAGATACTCCAAAATCAGTGGGCTTTAGCTACTCATCTTGTAATTTGAGCAATGTATGTGACATTATTAAATATTTATTCAATCGCATAGTTCACTGAAAGTTATCCTAATAACCTAAAACAACGTTATGATTTCGCTCAAGACACAATCAATTTTATTTTCACAAAATCCCGAGCTATTATTTTATTTTTGTCTGTTACATTTTTTATATTCAACAATAGAGTGTAACTAAAATTTACAGTAATACTTTAAAACATTTTTCTTTCACAAAAGAGCAACAAAACTGTAAGAGAATAAAATCATAGGGGATGATTAAAAAAAAAATAACCAACATTTTCATTACTTAGAACGGAACATCTCAAAGCGGTAACAAACAAGAGTGCACAATGCAATGAATATCACAAAGTTCCAAGCCATTGTTACTTACGACTTACTAAAAGAAGTGTAACATGAAATATCCTGTTTTTCATTCGACAAAAAAAGACGTAGAAAATGTTTTGTTTGTACATTATATTATTTTTATATTTGTTTGTTGTTTCATAATTCGGTTGTAGTAATTAACTAGAATTTTATTATAATTAACCTCAAAGTAAGAAGCTCGGTAGTGTAGTGGCTAAGCGCCGCGGCCCGCGATCGATGTCGTTAAGCAACTTTCGCAAGGTCGGTCACGGGATGGGTGACCAAAAAAAAATATTATCTCGAGCTACTTCGTGCTTCGGAAGGCACGTTAAGCTGTTGATCCCGGCTGCATTTTCAGTCGTTATCCACTCCAAAATCCAATCCGCAAATTGGGCCGCATTGGGCCAGCGTCATGGCCCATCCTCCTTAACCATTCATAACGAAGGCCTGAGCCCCTGCAGTGGGGACGTAAAAGGGCTAATGATGATTATGAACCTCAAAGTAGTGACCTCGGGGAATGACTTTTCGTCACGTTACTCTATCTTCAGCGATATTCATGGCCTCAAGGACTGTGTTATTGAGCATGTTCTGATCAACATCCTCTATGCACTTAAACTTCCATGCTATGTTGGTCAGATTTTCTTCAACGCGAATTTCATCCATCTAACTTGACAAAGATTATCAGCTCTTTTTCTGGCGATGTGTCCAAAGAATTCGAAATTTCTCCGTACACAAGTGGTGGACAATTTTTTATATTCGGCCAAAACAGATGCTTTGGTCCGATGCTCTGACCGGTGAATTTCGAACATCTTTCTTCACTACCATATATTATATCCAATATTCGTAGTACGTCAACACGTAGACTGTCGTCTTTTTTAAGGTATCCGTTTTCTTACTAGGTATTATTAAAAAATGTTACAATCAAGAATACACTAACTTATTTCGTAAAAGCACTACACTACTCATGAGTGCAATATACATGTAATAATACCCCAATGTTAGCACTTTAATGTTGAAACATTAAGTTTATCTGCTTTATAAGTATTTATACAAAAATGTTACACAAAAATATCAGGGCTGAAAATAATAAGAAATAATATTTACTTCAAAAAATATATAAAACAGTCGCTTTTTAAATGACCCATCTTAGTTTTGATATATTTTATGTAATAAGATGGAAATAATAGCAAAATTGGCAGAAGGTAATACTTTGAATAGCATTGACATTGATTTCAAGTTTAGCTACAATTCTAAAGCGTTATTGACCACGTGAAGTTATTATAACACATTTTGTTTCATTGTCAATTTTATTAAGATAAAAAAAATCTTAAATTGCATTACAATAACTATTTTCAAACTACCAATGGAATACTTATAAAATTTTAATTCCAATTCCGTTGTAACATTTTTAAATGATTCGTGCTTTTTCGGAATAACTCGAGATCGCGTTCGTGATCACTCTTTACTAAAGCGTCATTAACAAAATGATATATAAGGTAAATAAAAACGGGAATTAGGCAGCCCCCAAGCTCCAAATAGACAATTGCATGACGTCAAGTAATTATTGAAAGGTTTTTAGCTTCGAAACTTTTTTTTTCGTGACCGTTTCGGTCATAAATCTTTCGCTAATGAGATATTTATGCGTCAGTCTTTCTGTCGACGATTAATCCTTTATTTTCGAATAAAAAATTTACTGTTCAGTCGACATTAATACGGCAGTGACGTAATTGTTTTTTCATTAAAATCACTATAGGATGTAACTCTAAATAAAACTAAACACTTTTCCCATTGGGAAAACGAAATATAATATAATATACAAAAACGTAACAGAATAAAAATGCAGTTTCAAAAAAACAAATCGTTTTCTTATAATATAATAATATATGTTATTTTATTACATTCTTTAATAATAAAGTTATTGGTACTCTTTATATAGACAATAATAATCAAATAGAAGCATTTAAATTATATCCAAAAAGTTTTCATCTTTATATTTTGTCATAACTTCTTTTGAAAAGAAATGATTGATAGTTTTCGAAATTCAAAAAATGCGTTATTCTATTTTTATTTGTTTCCAATAACTTTTTATCCGTGTATTCATCATACACAATAAATTACTATCAACCTTGAAAAGTGCACTGAGGCACAACAAAGCTTACAATTACTCGTTCTTATAAACGTTACGACAAGATAGATAAAAGAGCTTTAATAGTTGATAACAGTTTCAGTATTACAGCAATTAACATAAGGGTGCATCTGATTATGGCTCCGTGCTTAATTGGCATGTAATTGCCGTTTACTACACTAAGTAGATAACCATCGGATAGTCCAGTATGCTATCATTGAGCATAGTTAACATCCGTTAAATTACCTACCATTTGTGATGTGATGACGTACCAATGAATAATTTTACATAGTTTTTAGAGATATACATTAATATTTGTTTAATGATATCGATGAACTTAATGTTCTAGTGATTGTGCAGATTAAGCGATCTTCGTAAGGCCGCTCTTGGTTGGGTGCTTTTTTATTCTTTTTGTATTTATGAAGCCACTGTGTCGTTGGTTCCAGCAGGATGTGTAGGTAAGAAATGTCACGAAAGAGGCGACCGATAGAAAATAAGGAAAATATCAATCTTTGATTTTGTTCTATCCTTAAAATCAATCAATCCATAACATCGTGCCGTTTTATAATAAAATTATATGCTAAAAATCGATAATGTTAATTTCTGAACATATCCTGTCTTCGAACGCATTCGAGCGGTTTGTATTGAAAAATAAAATTCTTGACTATTTTCATTGAGATTTCTTTATATAACCTTCCTTGGAATATTGCCGATATTTTAAAACCAAGTTTAACCAAATTGGTCCACTCGTTCTCCAGTTTAACAAATAATAAAAAAATAAAATAAAAAAATTATGTGACTGCAGTCACCCGGATTGCGAAAGGTCATGGGTTCGAATCCCATCTCAGAGTGCCGGGCGACAAAGTGGATTTTTTAAGCATTTTTCAATAACAATAATCTTCAGTATATCATTGTAAATGCGAAATTGTTCAAATATAATGATCATTTCATTCTTTGATTTCACATTATCGAAACTCTTTAAAATAATTACTGTTTATAGAAAGAATGAAGAAACGCCTTATATTTTTTTTTATTTCAACATTTAACACTAAAACGATTGAAATTTATTATTTTTATGGACTTTTAAGCGGTCAATAAATAACGACCCTCGTATAGAATTAATTATCCAAGTTAAAAGCGTGCTATTAATTCCACCAAATGAAACATGGCATAGCGTAGCGACATACCGTAGCCATTGGAGCAGACTTCCTTCTCATTAGCATAAGCGCCTCTTAACAAAAACAAATTGATGTTACGATAAGCTATCGTCACGTTATGTTTGCTATACATAACGGCAATTAACGCGTCTCTCTATAAATTAAAAATGTGGCGTGCCGTGACTGGCGCGCCTTGGATCTGATGACGCTTTGACGTTATCTATTTATCGAAGCTTACTTTATTGACATGAGAGTTTCGTTCCGTTTGTGAGACACACGTGCTTATATTTCTGGTAATGTAATTGTTGCTTATAGAACATGAACAAATCAACAAAGTCGAGTTTTAACGACAGCTTTGCCAGTCTCTTTAGATAGTATTTTTATGTATTTTTTAATTAGAATTTAATGAAGTGACTAAGTTATAACTTTTTATTGTTCTTGTGATCAACAAAGTGTTTTTAAATAATTTTTTCTTGATCAATTTTATCTTTGAATTAAGTATACAGTCCACAAGCTAAGCTGTCAATTAGCTGATTACAGCGATGATAATCTAATTTAGAATACGGAAATAATCATGAATGTGTATTTTTCTATAACAATAAAGTACATAGACGTCGATCGTAGAATCTCCTCTTTTTCGATTTCGAATTCAGCAAAAAATATATATAAATAGAAGTTATATAATATATACTTACACTACAGATAAAACTTACCCCATGTAGGACTTCAGGATATGCTGCACTATTATTATAAACACTTTAATTTCTATAAATAAATTATATTCTTATTTAAACCATATTATTTCAATGTAAATGTCGAGTCATTGAACCTCCTTAGTGGTTCAGCGGTCAGGCATGGCCATATAGAATTATATTTTTCTTGACGTCAGCGATCTATTTGTCTTTTTTCTTCTTGTGCTTTTGCTCGCCATACTTCACGTTTATTTTTTATAATTATTACGTGGTTTCACTGTAAATAGTATATTAATTTATCTATGTGACCGATGAATTCAAGATTTTTATTTACGCCGATTTCTAGATCGTATTATTTCAAAACACTGAAGCACATCTATATTCTTTGAATTTAATCTTAGAGTAATTTAGGCATAGACACCAAAAAAAAATGGATTCTAAGAATAAGACGAAGGTGTTGAAAGCAAGCAAAGAAGATGGTGTCGATGGTACAAACCATTACAACTTTACCAAATAACAAACACACGAACTTTACCAAATAGATTTTGTGGCGGTTTTCACAAATGGACTGAGTAATAGGGATGATGACTAATTTTTGCTTGTTTGTCCGTCAGGTAGAGTATTAAAAAATATTAAACACGTATTTTTTTTATTTTTTTCGTAATCATAAAATTACGGCGTTACATTCAGTTGAAATTTCGCATGACGTCACGTTAGAGTACGTTTTCTACTCAACTGTGACGTAGTGAGCCCCCACTCCTCAACTTTAATTCCTGTTATCTATACTATTTCTTGTTAAATTGAAGTAAAAAAAAAAACGTATCTGACTGACGGACTAAATAGAATTGCATTTTTTTTACCCAGTCATCATCCCTATTCATGGAAATATTTAAGGTTTTGTTTAACTTGATTTCAAAACGAAGTCGATTTTGAAATCGTTATCTAAGATTATTAAACTTAAATATATAATCTTCTTGGACTATGCGTATACCTATGACTTATAAATGACAATATAAATATAAATGACGTTTTATGACAAGCTGAGGGTTAATTAGTTTAAGTGTTAATGAATCCAGGTTTTGGCCGCATATAAAGATAAATAATATTTGATTTGTTATTCGATGATATGAAATTTTATTTGAATCAAAAGTCAGTTATTCATTTTTTTCAAATAGCTATTCAGTAATATGCAAAACATTTGATGTAAAACTTAATTGTATTAAACTATATATATATATATATATATATATATATATATATATATATATATATATATATATATGTTGTTACATTTAAAATATTGGTACGATAATTATCTAATTATTGCACGTTTGTCAGATTTCAGGAAAGAAAGTATTACACTAATACAGTCATAAATCCAAAAATAAAACCCTCGTACCGTTGCAAAACATTTGATGTAAAACTTAATTGTATTAAACTATATATATATATATATATATATATATATATATATATATATATATATATATGTTGTTACATTTAAAATATTGGTACGATAATTATCTAATTATTGCACGTTTGTCAGATTTCAGGAAAGAAAGTATTACACTAATACAGTCATAAATCCAAAAATAAAACCCTCGTACCGTTGCCCAGGTGTAATTTATGGTGGTACCGCGCATAATCACGGAGGTGTCGTATAAATCGTGGACCATTTGTAAAATAGGAATTACGTTTCGCCATCGGTGTTAGTGTCACCCGGCCCGTTTTCCAATAGTCTAATACATTTTTTCGTTGTACTTCTGATAATATTTTTAATCGATTGCAAAAAAAGAAAACTTTGAGCTGTGATAGTAATCGAATAATCCATGGCAGAGTGATTGAGTTCGATTCCGACAATACTTTCATAGATCCTACATACTTGATTTCAAATTAACACGACATGTACTCAGGATAGTTTTAAATCGACTGTCCTGACTTGCTACTGTGTGTCTATACTAATATTATTAAAATAAAATTGTTTGTTTGTTTGCATCGAATAGGCTCGGAAACTATTTCCCTGCGATCTGTAAAAATCCAAACCTGAATCAGAATTCAATCAGTTGTCCGATTACACTTCAGAAAGCGGTTTCTGTTCAATATTAAATTTGTATTAACGTTTCGTGGAATAAGTGAAGTGAGTTTCGTAATGACATATCTATGACACCGATAATAATCAACCAATTTTGTTTTTGATACGGATTAAAGAATCGCACTGCTGGATCGATTTAAATAATTCTTTCACCTACAGGGTAGTTCAAAAGTCAAATGAATAAGGTTGTCAAGGTTGAAATATGTACTTAGAATAATATGTATTAATATGTACTTAGAGCCTGGACTGTAACAAGCTGTTGACTCTTGTATAGGTATTGTTGTTACTACCAAACGTGAGTGTAATATTGTTTGTTACCCAATTTTATCTATACATAAAGTCGCTTCCCGCTTTCTGTATGGATTTAAATGCGGTCTTTATTAATACACAGAGTTATTGAAATGGAGGCTTTGTGTATTATACATGACCACGCTGGCGGAGAGTAATTAAGATAATTTTATGACGTAATTAATTTTTAAGAGTAATAAAAAGGATTAATAATAAAATTATACCCTGAGTATAACTTCTCTAGAAACTTCTCAGGCTATAACTCTCAACGGTCTCACGTCGCAATATAATTAAAATCACGACTGTCCCGCGGTCCACTCGCCCGCTGGAAGAAAGTGCCCCCCTCACCCCGAAAGTGGAGGGAAGTGGAGGGGGAGGTGGGGTGATTCACATTAATATTCCCCACTTTTATCTCTATATGCAAACTGGCAGCTAGAAGTTGGTACTCATTGTGGCCATTTTTGATTCGTCCAGAAGTTTCTTTGAATGATCGTTATATTTCAATGGTGAATGGAACTTTTGTTCGCGGAGCCGCTCGGTCTAGATTACTTGAGAATTGTTACGGATTTCTACAGAAAAGATATAACATTTTTTTTATCTGTTATTTTTGTACTGTCTTTTATTGTTTTTATGATTATACATTTTCATTACCCCTGAAATATTAAAAATAATAATACCATATTCAAAAAAGTGTAAAATAATAAAACCATAGATCTTTGGCGGAGGTTTGATGTGGGTTATTAATATCGTTGACCGCCCGAATTCAATAGAAGATTCCAGAATGATTATGCACTTTTATAAAGAAAAATTGAAGCTCGCGTTATTCTCTATATACCTAGAAAGTTAATTAATCCAGCAAAGTAAGAAACGTTGCGCTCCGATGTCTCATTTGCGAGAAATAGATGGACAAATATACAAACATATTATAAAGAAGAAACATTTGCATTGAAATGTTTGCATTGAATACGAACCGAAACTACAGGATGATTTGAAAAAACTTTGACCTACGGGTATCTGTAATATAATATACGGGTGACATAGGGTATTATTAACGCGACTAAAGACAAGCCAATAGCTAGCAATAGCACCGAAATTTACCACACGTATTCTTAATGAAAGAGTTGTGAGTCCCATCTTAGATAATAATATAGATGTTAGTTTCAGAAATATAGATAATTCACTATTTAATAGTAAACGTGTGGCTGTTCGAAGATTTTTTTACGAACTGACATTTAGAAAGAGCATGACGTATTTCTAAAATACAAATCACTGAAAGTGAATAATACAAAGAAATAAAAAGTTTGGATGCGGGGAACCTAGTACAAAATAAACAGTGTGTGTAAAAACAAAATAAACGCAACCATCGATACCCAGATCTGAGACTATACTTCATCATCATCATCATCATCATCATCAGCCGGAAGACGTCCACTGCTGAACATAGGCCTCCCCCTTTGAACTCCACGATGGATGATATAGACTATACTTATAGAAGTTAATTTTCTATGTGCACCCGTTCGGAAATAGATCGCTGAGATGACAACATATGCAACCGGTGTGTGAGCCACTCGCTCGTAGAGGTTATCTTGTAAACATATAAAAGTACATTATTTTTTTTTTATTTCCTTTGCTGTTTTCTATTTACGTACACATATATATATTAAAAAAAAATGTCTTGTTTTTATTCATAGGCATTTTCATAGATATTTATATCCATAATTTATTAAGGTTTGGTTTTGATGAAAAAAATTACGCTCAAAAATGAAAAGACAGACTTATAAATAAATTTAATTTTCTTTCTTTTTAAAGTATTTTATATTATATAATTAGAATTGTATTAGCATCTACTAAAAGCACAAAATTTATAGACCATAAACATTTCAAGTTAAAATTAAATAATCCACAACGCCCATCTCCGCCGAGTCTGATTGTTTTCAGCAAATGAGATCGTCGCTTCGCCACTTTTTTATAATTAAATCACTAAGCGAATTTCATTTTTACAGAGTCACCGCTTTTCAAGGCATAAAATCCTATTGGTCATCGCACTTAGAGGAGAGAGATGCACGTTCTAATTACAAATAATCAAGCTTCCTGATTGGTGGTTTCCATGCCCCCCTTCTGTTTGTTCTCAGCCGGTGGGCGTGGTCTCGCTCTCGCTCTTTTAATTAGTGTAAGGAGTAAATTGCTCGGAGCGAGATCACTAGTTTCGCTCCAACGCCATCTCTTATTGGATGCTGGAACTAACGGGAAGGGGCGACGGGGGCTAGTTATACAGTTTTAATATAAGGAAAACACGTACGCTGGGCTTTGTGAGGGAAATGTTCAGTTGACATTTTCATAGTTAATAGTTTGTAGAGAAAGTCACTTATAAAGCGGAGCGTGAGCGTAATACTTTATTAGGGAAACCAATTAAAATGTACTCTTTAGAGATGTTTTTTATGGTTTAAATATAGGAATCATTTTATGTTTTGAATAATAAAAAGTTAATTGGCTTAAAAATATTCGATAAAAAGCTAAAATACTGCTTGAAATATAATGAGACTAAAAGCGACAAGGTACAAAATACTTGCCATACAAAGCTTTTACGTTACGTCAACTAGATATAAAGCATGACACAACCAATACTCAGATCTTACATATTCAGTGAGTATATTAAGTTTGTTTGTTAACAACAATCAACTTGTTAGTATTAAATGTTTAGCAGAGGACCATTAAAAACTTAGAAACTACACAATTAAAAACCATTAGAATTACCCAAAAACTCGGATACAGATCAGAGCAATAAGAAACAATGAGATTTAAATCACCTCCGTATCATCGACGCCCGTTCCGTTTTTTATTGCACCCACTGACCCCCACCTCCCCACGACGCAGCATTTCCAAGCCATTTAATATTAATGTGCATTTTCGTGGAGAGGAGAGATTCGTATAAAGCCCCAGACTGCGATACAGTGCTGCTGGGGAGTCACGGCAGAATCGGACAATGGGTTTAAATTTTAATTGATCTATAAGGTAGGTATTGGAAAGAAGGGATGACTGAAAATTTTACTAAGTACATTAAAAGGCACAAAATTTCGTTCATATTAACTTTAGAAGAATAAAATATTAATATTTAGTACTGTTTGTATCAAAAACATGTAAACAACATATAAACCTATAGTTCCATAGATATGTACTTAACGTAACGGAAACGGTAAACAAAACATATTTAATAAAGTGTGTGTTTAAAAAAAATATCAGTAAACGTCATCGAATGTGTGAAATGAATTAAAAGAAGAAACATTTATTGATATCACAATTACATAAAAAACAATAAAGCATATCATTATACAAGATATGATACACAATAGAATGAGAAATAATGAAAAAGTACATAAAGGCACAAAGAAAGAGATCAATATGCCCTGCGATTCTATAAAAATCTAGAAGCGAATTCGAATACACACGTGTACGAATCACGTCATTTAGTGTAGAA